>CM057343.1:408553462-409876678 GCA_030015575.1 Agapanthus africanus
AGGCGTTGATGCCGGAGTTCGCCGATAGTGATCTCCGGGTCCAGTACCCTCTCTGCGAGGAGGCGCAGCAGGGGGCTGGTGCCGAAGTAGCCATCGGGGGAGAATCTGTCCCAAAGACCGAAGCCTGGGCCCCAAGGGTGGCGTCGAGCAGGGCGAGATCCTGGCGGAGCCTACGGCCTGAGCTTTCTTCGCTCGGGCATTTTTGTTTTTCTTTCCAAAATCTTATAAGTCTCCGGGTACTTTTGTAAGGTTGGGGAGCCCAGAATACCTTGTACTTATTTTTTATCATAAATAATGTTCAGCCTCTCTTTTTTTCTTCTCGAATGTCTCCTTTGATTATTTTAGTTCATCATACTTTTCTTGCCCAGTTTTCATTCTGCAAGCATATTTAGCTTGTCAATAGTCTCATCCGCGAGTGTTAGGTCATGGATTGGTTCCCGGCCTTTTTATGTGACGATCGCGCGTCGAGTGTAACTCGAGTAACAGCCAAGTGTAGGAAGGTCGGTACCCTCCCGTTCTCCGGAGTCGAGGTGGCGATCGTTCATTTAGCATGAATCGAAAAACAGTTAAGTTAGAATAGATCAGCGTCGACTGATTCTTCTTTGAAAAGGGCGTTGGATCTATCTTTCCGTAGGGCAGGAACCTACCCCATATGGACGAGTCGAACAAGAGTATGCTCGGTGGCCTCTTGGTGAGGGATTTAGATCCTTTGCGTTGATGATCAAGAAGCTACCCGCTAATGATAGACCGAGCAAGAAGCTGCTCGACCGCCTCGCGAGGAGGGCTTCGTTCCTCAGCATAGTTGGGCAGGAAGCTACCTACTAGGGATGGACCGAGCAGAAAGCTGTTCGGCCACCTCGTGAGGAGGGCTTTATATCCTTAGCATTGTTGGGCAGGAAGCTACTCGCTAAGGATGGACCGAGCAGAGCGTTGTTGGGCAGGAAGCTACCCGCTAGGGATGGACCGAGCAGGAAGCTACTCGGTGGCCTCGAGAGGAGGGCTTTATATCCTTAGCGTTGTTGGGCAAGAAGGTACCTGCTAGGGATGGACTGAGCAGGAAGCTACTCGGTGGCCTTGAGCGGAGGGCTTTAGATCCCTAGCATTGTTGGGCAGAAGCTACCTGCTAGGGATGGACCAAGCAGGAAGCTACTCGGTGGCCTGGAGAGGAGGTCTTTAGATCCCTAGCGTTGTTGGGCAGGAATCTACCCGCTAGGGATAGACCGAGCAGGAAGCTGCTCGGTGGCCTCGAGAGGAGGGCTTCAGATCCACAGCTGTTCTACTTTTGTAAGGCTGGGGAGCCCATAATACCTCCTTAATGAAAAAAAGTTTTTCTTTTTGAGGTATATTGTTTCCTTTTATTCCCTTTGTACTTTTTACATGCTTTTTCAAAACGAACCTAGGGATCTCGGAACCAAGAAAGAAACAAAAATTTGTGGAAGAAGTCTCATCTGGCTCAGGAGACTTAGCACAATGCCAATAAAAATTACATTGTTCCAAAAGAAAACACGTTCATTTATACAATTTGAGTTTTTCGGCGTTGTAAGGCCGAAGAAATTTACGCCCCCGGCGTCTTGCAAGCGATATGCTCCACCGGGCAATGCCTCCGCTACGAGGAATGGCCCGTCCCATTTCGGGGAGAATTTATGCAGCCTTGCTTGATCTACGAACTCGTTCCTTTGTAAGGCCAGATCTCCTGCCTTGAATGCTCGATGCTTAACTCGGGCGTTGTAGTAACGAGCAGTTTGCTGCTGATAAGAGGCCGCTCTGATGTGCGCCCGATCCCATTTTTCCAGTAAGACGTCTAAGCTGGTCAGGAGCGCCGAGGTGTTAGCTTCATCGTCGAAGTGTTCAACTCTATAACTGGGCAATCTGATCTCCGCGGGACCATTGCCTCGGTACCGTAGCAAAGGCTGAAGAGGGTTTCTCCCGTGGGTGTTTACTTCGATGTTCATAATGCTCATAGTACCCACGACAGTTCCTCGACCCAGCTGCCCTGTCTTCCTCCCAAACGGGCTCTAAGACCGCGGATAACTCCTTGGTTTGCTAACTCGGCCTGTCCGTTGCATTGCGGATGTGCGACCGCGGCGAACTTCATCAGTATGTGTTAGTCGCTGCAAAATTCTTTGACTTTGTCGTTTTCGAAGTTGGTCCCGTGATCAGTAACGATGCACCTCGGGATCCCAAATTGAGAGATTATGTTGTTTTGCAGGAACTTAATAGTGGAGGTGGCGTCTATTTTTCTGATGGGCACGGCCTCTATCCACTTCATGACGTAGTCTACCGTGACAAGGATGTATTTGTTTCCACCCGTAACGATGGGGAGTTAGCCCACCATATCCATCCCCCATTGTGCAAATGGCCAGGGGAAACTGAGCGGCGTTAGTTCGGTGACAGGGAGACAAGGTATGCTACCGTGGAGTTGGCAGTTCTTGCATCTTCTGATGAGTTTCTCGATGTCCTAGTGTATCCTCGGCCAATAATATCCTTGGAGCAATGTTTTCTGGACCATGGTATGGGCCCTTTGATATTCTCCCCCGACCCCTTCATGTATCTCTCGTAGAATATAGTCGGCTTCGTGGGAGTCGACGCATCGGAGCAGGGGCTGTGTGTACGACTTCTTGTAAAGGTTTCATTTCTCCAGATGAAATGGCGTTCTTTGGCCCATAGCCAGCAAGCTTCTCCTTGGTCTTCGGGGAGTACATCGTCTTTCAGGAACTCCAAAAGGTCTTCTTCCAATCCCGGCCTTCTTATTGGGTTGTGTAGATCTGGAGTGTTACCTTTCCCTCTTCGACGCTGGGTCGCAGCAAGACTTCGAAAAGGATATTTCTTTTACGGGTGTCCGAATAGGAAGAAGCGAGCATGCTCAAAGCGTCTGCCCGGGTGTTCATGTTCCTGGGGATCTGATCCACTTGAACTTCGTCAAAAATTTTCCGAAGCCTTTTTACCTCGACTGGGTACATTATCATGAGCGGTTCCCGAGCTTCGAAACGCCTGGTCACTTGGCCGACGACAAGTGCGGAGTCACTGCGAATTCTGGTAGTCTTCAGTCTTACACAGGAAGTGATTCGTAAACCTGCCAACAGAGCCTCGTTTTCTGTGGCATTGTTCGACGCTCTAAACCCGAGCTTCAGGGAGTATTCTATATCCGCTTTGTCTGGGCGGTGGATGATCAGACCAGCCCTGCTCCCTTCCTCGGTAGAGGATCCATCCATGTAAAGCACCCAATCAGGAATGGGGTTGGGAACTTCCTCAACCGAAGGATGTGGTTCGGGGCCCCGTGTCGGCGTTCCTTCCTTAGTCGAGATGGTGCATTTGACAATGAAATCCGCCAAGACCTGCACTTTGATGGCTTGCCTGGGGTGGTACTTAATGTCGAACTGGGATAATTCCTACCTCCATTTCCCCAGACGCCCTAACGATTTAGAGGAAGCAAAGATAGCACCTATAGGTCACTCAGTGAGGAAGAAGATTGTGTGCGCCTGGAAATAGTGTCGTAGTTTCCTTGAGGCAACGAAAAGTTCCAAGAATATATTTTCTATGGCCGGGTATCTTTCTTCCGTGTCCTTGAAGACATGGCTCACGTAGTAGACTGGTTTTTGTATACCTTCGAATTCTCTGATGAGCACCGAGCCTGCAGCTTGATCGGAGACCGCAAGGTATAGTAATAGCTTGTCGCCCTCGACTGGTCGAGTGAGTAGTGGTGGAGTTTCTAGGTGCGCCTTGAGTTGTTCGAAGGCATACTGACACTCTTCCGACCGTTCGAACTTAGGGATTTTTCTCAAGGCCTTGAAGAACGGGAGGCACTTCTCTCCGGATCTTGACATAAAGCGACTCAGATCGGCTACTCTCCCTGTAAGACGCATGATCTCTGCGTTGGTCCTCGGTGTGGCCATGTTGAGAATAGCGCTGATCTTTTCTGGGTTCACTTCGATTCCTTGATGGGTAACCATAAACCCGAGGAATTTACCACTGGTGACCCCGAACGCGCACTTAACTGGGTTCAGCTTCATTTTGTACTTGTGCAGGATGTCAAATATCTCGCCGAGATCTTTGGTGTGCTCGTCCGATGAGGATGATTTTACGAGCATGTCGTCGACGTAGACCTCCATGTTCCTCCCGATCTGTGGTTTGAACAGTTTGTTAACAAGGCACGGATATGTATCCCCAGCATTCTTAAGACCGAAGGGCATCATTTTGTAGCAGTATACCCCCTGATCCGTGGTGAACGCGGTAAGTTCTTCATCTGCCGGGTTCATCCGGATCAGATTGTAACCGGAGAATGCATCCATGAATCTTAGTAATTCGTGGCTGACCGAGCTATCCACTAGTTGGTCTATCCGAGGAAGGGGATAGTTGTCTTTAGGGTAGGCCTTGTTCAGATCCGTGAAGTCGACGCACATGCGCCACTTTCCATTCGTCTTTTTGACCATGACCATGTTTGCTAGCCAATCCGAGTAGTCAAGATTTCTAATGAAGTTGGATGCGAGCAATCGATCCACTTCGTTTTCTATTGCCTTTTGTTTGACCGGCGCAAAGCTTCTTTTCTTTTGTCGGACGGGCTTTGCTTTTGGATCGACCCCGAGCTTGTGGGAGATCACCTTGGGGTCGATCCTGGGCATATCCGTGGTGGTCCAAGCGAACACGTCCGAGTTATCTCGGAGGAACCGTATCAGGTTCTCGCGATGGTCCTCTGTTAAGAAAGAGCCAATTTGGACGGTCCGGCCGTCGACCCTTTCGACAAGGGGGACTTCCGTCAATGCTTCCACCAGGGATCCTCGGACTTCCTTTTGGTCATCGCGTGCATCCAAAGACCCCCGGAAATCACATGCATCTTAAAAATCGTCGCCCGGATCTCCGGCGGATGATGTGGAGGCGAGACAAACCTTAGCGATTTGCTGGTTCCCGTAGGCCCGGCCTATTACCCCTTGATCCAAAGGGAATTTGATCACGGGGTGATAAGTCGAGATTTGAGCCCAGAGGGTGTTTAATGTTGGACGACCCAGGAGGATGTTGTAGGATGAAGGGACCTTAGCGATGATGAATTTCACCGGTATGGTCCTCGTATGGCCTGCTTCTCCAATGTTAAGGAGGACGGTGACCTCTCCTTTGGCCGGGATGGAGTGGTTGGTGAACCCAGAGAGAACGTAGGAGGTCGGATGTAGGTTGGATAGTCTTATCCCCATACGCTGGAAACAGTCATAGAAGAGGATTTCTATACCTCGTAACGGTGGACCCGGGCCTTTATCATAAGAGGGTCATTGTGAAGCAAGGATATACCATGGAGATCTTCATCGGTGAAGATAATGGGCGCATCCTTCCTGCACTTCTTCTGGGGCAGATCGCCTGCACCCTCGACCGGGAGGAGGCGGTGGTTTCTACCAGCTTCCCGAGCAGGATCTGAGGTAACGACCATGATTTTCTCGATCATTAACTCCCCAGGAGGGGGCTAGTTCTCTTGCTCCCATTCTTCCTGCCGCTTGTCCCGCAAGTACTTCGCCAGGTGACTGGAGCGGATCAACTCTGTGCACAGTAGAACTATTTCCAAGGCCGAAAAAAGGGGCATGGGGAACAAGATAGTTGACCCATAGGAAACAGAGAAAGAAGGTGAAGAGACACCTTCAGTAATGAGGCAGCACCTCACGTGCCTTACAGTAATGAGGCAGCACCTCGCGTGCCTTGCATGAGGGCACCAGCACCGAGAGTTAAAAACTCTGAGGCAGCGCCTCACGTGCCTCGCACGTATAACATGGGGGCCCCGGCATTTTATATCTGAGTAACCACTACTTCACATGAGGCACCTATGAGCAGATGCATAAAAGAAAGGGAAATTTTTCCATTCATACTTGAGAAAATTTATACATCATTGGTAACAACAAAACAAAATATCATCAAAATGTTTACAGGGGCAAGACACTGAATCCTGGACATGGATATAAGAATTCAGAAGCAAGTCCGAGCAAAATGTTTCTGGCTTCTCTGACCATTTTCTTATGCATTTTCTCACGAATGCAAGCGTCGGGATTCCCACTGATATCGTCCGTCAAAAGAACCAAATAACATGTGTTATACATTATAACCAGCATTTTGAGGGAAATTGAGTGTTTATTATTGCACGCATGATCTTTGTATATCGCAACACTTGTCTCGAGATTGTGTGCAGGAAATTCCAGGTAAAAGAACCGAAACTGCAAAAAGTGCTGATAAAATACGCCAAGTCCAAGACTTGAAATCTGGCAGTGAACAAGAAAATATAAAAATATTTCAGACATCAGAAAAGTGTCACAAAGCCAACACCAAAATACCGTGAAGATTTCATGCACCAAGCCTACAATTTGGCTGGGGATCCGCGGCCGAGTTGGCCGATCCGCCGCGGATCCGCGGCTTGTTAGACACATCAGCGTACCAAATTCCTCCGCGTGGCTTCCTGTAACGGTCTCAGCTTACAGAAGAATCCCAATTACCACGTGGCTTCTTCCAGAAGGCTCTGCATAACAACCTCATTCTAGAATATTCCCTATAACAAACTCATTCTAGAATATTCCTTCCAACAAACTTCTTCTAGAAGACTTTTTCTAACAACCTAGTTTTGGAGGGAAGATTCAAATGAGGTGGTTATAAAAAGAGATCTAGATCTAGAATTTGGGGTTGTTGAAATTAGAAGGAAAAATTGTAGATCCAAATCAAATCTAAATCAAATTGAGTGACACAATTTGATCCAAATCAAGATCTATCGAGTGCCGAGCCAAAGCAAGCATCCATCGAGCGTTTTTGAAGCAACGCCGATCTTCATCCGAGCAAGAGATCCAAGACGATCCGCGACTCATGAAGACGATGCGAAGCTAGTTCGACGATCGAGTTCTCTCCTCAATTTTTGTAATCTTTGAGTGAATTGTAACGAAACGTTAACTAATAAAAGGTGAAAATTCTTGATCTTGCTTTTCTTTACAATTGACTATTATGAAGAGTTATCAATTCTTAATTGTTATCTTTTTCGTGATGTTTGAGTGAAAACTCCGCTTGTGGAGGAATCGAGAAAATAGGTAGATGGTGATGACTAAATTCTTGAACGATTTTTAAGTCTTATGAGTTTTGTAAATTTTAGGAAATTGAATCATCGACAACCTAGTTTCGAGCGAGATGCTTTCTTGAATGTTTTCGCTCTAAATTAGAGATCAACGCTTGATGATTGAATTTCCTAGAGGCTAGAATTTGAATGCTAATCAACAAAAGGACAAGGGATAGAAGGAGAAAGCCTAGTTTCTTCAATAGATCCCTAATCCTCGTTGATCGTCATCGATCTAGTAATAAATTATCAATAGATAAGAATTTGTAATCATAATTCTTCATCATCACTATCAATTGGATTGATTCCTACAAGTCTCTTTACAAATCTTGATAATTCATTCGATTTGGACATCTTCTTGAACTTTATTGATTCTGTATTTTAGATCTAGTTCTTTACGATTCTTGAACTAAATTTCAAAATTCTTGAATCAATTTTCTTGCAATTTTTCTTTTATCTTTTCATTTCGATTCATCTAAAACAAAATCGATCAAAACACACATCTCAATAGACGATCCGTATTCATTAACGCGCTACATCGACACCGTTAATTGATTGCGGTATAAATTTCTTTGGTTGTGAAACATTCTAAACACGACACGGAAATGATCAATCAAATGGCGCCGTTGCCGGGGATGTGTGCTATTTTGTTCGTTTTTGTTATTTGAGTTGAAAAATTATTATTCCATCAGAATTTTTTTTAGATCAAATTCGCATCAAGTGCTTAACGATTAGTTGTGAATTTTATTTTTTTTTTGCGAGGGAATCTGGAATCTGTGGAGCGAGAGGAAAAATTTTCAGAGCATCTCAGATAGCTCAGTGAGTGAACAGGAACAGTTCCTGAAAGTTTTATGCAGGGATCTCGTCATTAGACCGCTGAACCGCGGCCGTAGAGCACATCTCGCGGCTGAACCACGGCGTTCCAAGGGCTTCGCTACACTAAAAATTTTAGGTGAATTTCTGACTTTCTTATCTCCTCCCTTCTCTGCTCCATTAACCAATTTCTGCAGGATTCTTTGCAAAAATTCGCAGTACCGCAAAAAGAAAAATTGTTGCGTGTTTTGATCTTGGTTGTTTGCATATTTTAATACGGAAATTAAGGGGCACGACCAAATTCAGATTAGGTGGGGAGTTCATTACCCTTCCTAAGTCCCAAAAATCACAAAACTGCATCCGCATTACCCTTCATTAACTAAAAAATATCTAGACAAGACTCTAAAGACCGTCACGCTCAATTAGGACAGAAGAAAGTCATGGGTAATCTATTGCTTATCCGCGTTTCTTTTGTGGTGTCTAAGGCAAGTGTGTCTAAGGCAAGTGGTTACTTAATTAGGCCCACTACTTACGTAGTGGAGAACCTCCCACTTACCTGGCACTTACTTGGCCACAGAAGGGGTAAAGAGACAGTAGAGGATTTATCATGCGATTTTTCTTCTGGAAGTCTAGGAGCGATCTAGTGACTTGACCTAGGTGACCATTAGATGTAGGGTTGTGTGTGCATTGTTTGTGACTTGATTTTTCAAAATCCATATTTTTCAAAACAAACACCAACCAACTTTTCCCCTAATTATCACAACGCTGCAACTTGTGCTAAACCCTTTAGTGTAAGCTCGGCTGGACACGGGATTCTAGTGCCCATCTTGTCCGCGTTTCCCCCATCAACCCCAAAGTCGGTATTTCTACATTTTCTTTTTCCCACCACCACCGCGATGGACGGATATCCATCACACTTTAACACCGCTCTGCCACCGCCCGCAGGTGCGCAGAATCCTCCACGCATTTCTCTCCAAGAGAGATGCTATCCTACACATGTTCCCCTTCCCACCTGTCTTTCTATACCACCTACCAACGGGGAAAATTTTGAAATCAACCCCCAATTTATCAAAATGTTACCCAAATTTCACGGGCTCGAGTCTGAAGACGCATATGTTTTTATCTCCAAATTTGAAAACGTATGCGCAATGATTGGAACATCACAACTGTATTTGGATGCTCTGCGTTTACGTCTTCTCCCATTCGCTTTGTGCGATTTAGCTGAGAAGTGTCTTTATAATACAACTGCACATTCTGTTTCAAAATGGGATGAATTTGTTGCAGCATTCCTTAAGAAATTTTATCCCGATCATAAGACCAGCCGTGTTCGGAGCGAAATCTTCAAATTTACTCAACTTCCCAATGAACCATTGTGGAAATACTTTGAACGGTTCAAGGATCTTCTTTTACAATGCCCTCATCACGGAATCCCCAGATGGGATTTGTGTCGAGTTATCTATGAGGGTATTGATCTCACGACTAAACAGATGCTTGAAACCATGTGTCATTGCCAATTCCTATCTAAAGATGATGGTGAAGCTTGGAAATATCTAGAAGATTTAGCTCAAAACACTTTACAATGGGAAAGTGTTAGACCACCATCACCTAAGGAAGATATCAATCAGCTCGATGTTTCCGTCACAATGAGAGCCGAAATGGCCGCAATATAAAGGAAGCTCGACGCTATAGAAAACAAAATCTCTTCAGCCTCCCTAAACCAATACACACTTCCCAAAACCGTGTGTGGTTGCTGTTCAAATCCATCACATTTAACGAAAGAGTGTCCTTTGAATGTACCGTTTCAAGGTCACACTAATGCTGCATTTCAACAAAGACCTGGAAACGATCCTTCTTCTTCCTCATATAATCAAGATTGGAGGAATTACCCTGATCTTTCTTGGATCCAATACCAAACTCAATACACGGATCTAAACCAGAATAACTTTCAATGGGTCCCTCCACCATAACAGCAACCACCACAACTGAGTCAGCACCCCTTTCAATCGCAACCTTTTCAAAACCCGGCCAACAATTTTGATCCTTTTTCTGCCGGAACCAATAACACCTCTGCACTTGAACAAACCATGAATTTATTTCTGACAAATTTCATGCAATTTACGGCAAATTTTCAATCTTCCGTCGATAAAATCCAGAAAAACTCTGACTCCCAAAGTGAGAGTATTAAATTGATGGAAGCACAAATTGCCCGTATAAATGCCGAAATGAGTGCTAGAAAAAAAGGGAATCTTCCAGCTCAACCCCTACATGATCCTGGACCTTCACATTGCACTAATTTGGATGCATTTACCACGTTGAGATCTGGAAGAGTGCTAGACAATCATGTGGGTGAACAAATTGATAATGATGAATTGATCATTAACACCCCGGCTTCCACTTCCACTTCCACTCCCACGTCTACTTCTTACCCTATTTCGTCTAATTTACCTTCTTCTTCCTAGCCTATTCTCCGTTTTCCCAAAGGCTTGAACCCTCTACCCACTTCATCCTTTCCACCCCCACAACCTTCTCCACAAATGTTGGACCCAACACTTATTGATAGAGCTTCATTTCCTGAAAGGTTGAGGCCCAACAAACCCAATGCCCAAATGGAGAAGCTTGTGGAAATGTTTAAGGAAGTTAACATCAACATCCCTCTCCTAGATGCTATACAACAAGTTTCGTCCTATGCGAAAATTCTTAAGAACTTGTGCACTAGGAAGAGGAAGACTTAAGTGCCGAAAAAAGTGTTCATGTCGAGTACTGTAGACACTGCTTTTCCCCAACAATTACCAAGGAAACGTAAGGACCCTGGCTGTCCTACTATTTCTATTTCTATTGGGGATAAACACATTAACCGTGCTTTACTTGACCTTGGCGCTAGTGTTAACTTGTTTCCATATTCAGTCTATGAGCAACTAGGTATCGGAGTGTTAAAGCCCTCAAACATAACTCTCCGGATGGCCGACCGATCAATCACCAAACCTAGGGGTGAACTTGAGGATGTATTGATAAAAATCGGGGAATTTGTATTCCCTGTGGACTTTATTGTTCTTGATACACAGGCTGTAGTGAACCCACGCAACCAAATTCCAGTGATTCTAGGTCGTCCCTTTTTGGCTACTTCCAACGCTGTAATCAACTGTAGAAATGGCTCTATGAACCTATCTTTCGGGAATAGATCAATTGAGCTCAACATCTACAAGTTGGGAAGTCAACCCTCCGATCCTCATGCTCGAGTATGTTCTGTCGAATTAATGGATGTCGACAGCAGCGAATTTGATGAGCCTCTTGATACTAATCTAGACTTTTTTCATATGTTGTTGTTTGACCCAACTATATATCATACACATACGGACTCTTCCACCGAGTTGTCCGGGTCAACAATTAACACTGATTATGAACCGTTTTTAGAGTCTGAAGATCACCCCGCGCTTTTTGATGACATTATTCTTCGGGGTATCGATGAGAGTTTTGAGGAAATTTTCGCTGATGAGCTCGCATTTTTAGCAAATACGGGTGTTGAGATGAATCATCTCCCAAACAAAGAAATTGAACCTCTACCCTTTCTTTTGGACTGTAAAGAGAATTCGAGTAATCCATCACAATCACTAAGTCATATCTCCAAAACGAGACGCAAACACATTCTATTCCACCACTTACCCTTTCCCTACTTCTTATTCCACCAACCGGTGCACTACACTGATAAAATCTTCGAATGGTTGGTGTTGACTTTCGGTCTTTGCAAAGTTTAGCATTGACCAATAATTTCGACCCCTCTTATGATTTTCAAAGCTTAACATTGTTTAACTCAAGTGTGGGGGGGGTATAATCTGACTCTTGAAAATAAAAATTTTTACTCAAAATTGTGAGCCAAAAATAAGTTTGGGGGAGGATTTTTCACGATCATATTTATTACCCCCATTAATAAATTTTCTCCCAAGCTTACAGGTTTTCGAGATTTAGCGGATGGCAACAGTGAGGACACTGTTGAAAACAAGTTTGGGGGAGGTTTGTGCTTATTTACGCATCACTTTGCATCATACTTTGCATAAACACAAAACACATAATAAAAAAATTATTAAAAAAAAAAAAATTTGTGTACATAAATAAGATAATAAAAGATTAGATAGTGAAAAATTACATCCAAAAGATCAGAAAAATTTAAGAAAACCAAGAAAATTAGAAGTTTTCTTAAACGAACTAGTAATAAGTAGTTATGAGCCGTTGTCCCAAGGGTTAGTAAGATAAAAGAAGTCACTAATCTGCGGATAAAAATAAGTCTGAAAAATAGTTTCTATTCTGGAAGCCAAATATTTGAACGTTGATACCCTACTATACGCACTTACACACGTCTTGAAGCTCGGGATAGTAGAGGATACCTTGAAATGCTCTTATCTAAAAGCCAAAGTATGAAGGAAATAAAAAAAATGAATGAAAAAGATAAAATGGTGTTAAGGAAAAAATGAACACTGGTTTTGTTATCACCAAGGCAGTAATAAAAAAATATAGCGAGGGTGCTTCATCACCTAGTGCCTTAGACCAACTGGTCTGGGAGTCACTGCTAAGCCTTAGGTGGTACAAGACAAGGAAAATGCTAATACACCTAATAAGCAAGCACATGAGTAATCGGTCGGTTAGTACCTCAAGAAATATTAACGGTCGTATGAAAAATGTGTGAGCAAATCCATCTAAATATTCATTAATTAAAAAGTACTGAGGTGATGGACAAGAGTATGATAGCTTGAATTAAATTCTCCGAATGTAGGGATGTTCTTTACACACACGTAGGGGTATATGATCAATGTTTGGAAGAAAGGTAGGAATGAAGAATAAAAATGATGTTTTATTGAGGGATGATGTAATTTCTAACATCTTTTCATGACTATTAAGATAAGGCTCATGACAACTGAAAAGCGAGTATTAGTTGGAAACTCTAATTTTCAAAGTTTTTCTTTTATAATTCTTATCTTTATATGTAACTTTCACGGTCTTCCTTTTATTATTGGATTTTGTGGGTGCAATCCGCTGAAAACCCTCAGGAGACAACACTTCTCCTATTAGGGACACCTAGAGGTTTAAAGGCTTGTTGCACATGCGCAATGCAATCGTGTTGCCTACGAAAATGTGCTAGTTAGTTTTTCTTGTTCTTTATTTTCTCCTTCTCTTTTTAATAAAACAAGTTTGCTCGAGACGATCAAAATTAAATTTGGGGGAATTTGATCAGTCGAAAATATTGCATTTTAACACATTAATTTCCCTACTCTTTGCAATCATCTGAAAGTGTTTGGTATAAATATAGCACATATTAGCAATTTGTCTGCCAAAATACCAAATAACATGTGTTATATATTATAACCAGCATTTTGAGGGAAATTGAGTGTTTATTATTACACGCATGATCTTTTTATATCGCAACACTTGTCTCGAGATTGTGTGCAGGAAATTCCAGGTAAAAGAACCGGAACTGCGAAAAGTGCTGATAAAATACGCCAAGTCCAAGACTTGAAATCTGGCAGTGAACAAGAAAATATAAAAATATTTCAGACATCAGAAAAGTGCCACAAAGCCAACACCAAAATATCCTGAAGATTTCATGCATCAAGCCCACAATTTGGCTGCGGATCCGCAGCCGAGTTGGCCGATCCGCCGCGGATCCGCGGCTTGTTAGACACATCAGCGTGCCAAATTCCTCCGCGTGGCTTCCTGTAATGGCCTCAGCTTCCAGAAGGCTCCCAATTACCACATGGCTTCTTCTAGAAGGCTCTGCATAACAACCTCATTTTAGAATATTCCATATAACAAACTCATTCTAGAATATTCCCTCCAACAAATTTCTTCTAGAAGACTCTTTCTAACAACCTATCTTTGGAGGGAAGATTCAAATGAGGTGGTTATAAAAAGAGATCTAGATCTAGAATTTGGGGTTGTTGAAATTAGAGGGGAAAATTGTAGATCCAAATCAAATCTAAATCAAATTGAGTGACACAATTTGATCCAAATCAAGATCTATCGAGTGCTGAGCCAAAGCAAGCATCCATTGAGCCTTTTTGAAGCAACGCCGATCTTCATCCGAGCATGAGATCCAAGACGATCCACGACTCACGAAGACGATGCGAAGCTAGTTCGACGATCGAGTTCTCTCCTCAATTTTTGTAGTCTTTGAGTGAATTGTAACGAAACGTTGAATAATAAAAGGCGAAAATTCTTGATCTTGCTTTTCTTTACAATTGAGCATTATGAAGAGTTATCGATTCTTGATTGTTATCTTTTTCATGATGTTTGAGTGAAAACTCCGCTTATGGTGGAATCGAGAAAATAGGTAGATGATGATGACTAAATTCTTGAACGATTCTTAAGTCTTATGAGTTTTGTAAATTTTAGGAAATTGAATCATCGACAACTTAGTTTTGAGCGAAATGCTTTCTTGAATATTTTCACTCTAAATTAGAGATCAATGCTTGATGATTGAATTTCCTAGAGACAAGAATTTGAATGCTAATCAACAAAAGGACAAGGGAAGGAGAAACCCTAGTTTCTTCAATAGATCCCTGATCCTCGTTGATCGTCATCGATCTAGCAATAAATCATCAATAGATAAGAATTTGTAATCATAATTCTTCATCATCACTATCAATTGAATCGATTCTACAAGGCTCTTTACAAATCTTGATAATTCATTCGATTTGGACATCTTCTTGAACTTTATTGATTCTTAATTTTAGATCTAGTTCTTTATGATTCTTGAAACTAAATTTCAAAATTCTTGAATCAATTTTCTTGCAATTTTTCTTTTATCTTTTCATTTCGATTCATCTAAAACAAAATCGATCAAAACACACATCTCAGTGGACGATCCGTATTCATTAACGCGCTACATCGACACCGTTAATTGATTGCGGTATAAATTTCTTTGGTTATGAAACATTCTAAACACGACACGGAAATGATCAATCATAAAGCACGGGTGCGCCAGCGCTGGAATTAAAAATTTCCCACCGTTAGATCAAAAGATCTAATAATAATAAATCATTAATTAATCAGAACTAAATTCTGTTATGGAAAGATTTTTCTAATCTTGTTAAAAACAAGAAGATTGCCTTCTGTAAAACAGAAACCCTAAGATCAAAGATCCAACGGTGGAGAAATATCCCCAAATCAATCAGAGAAAGATCTCTTTAACTAATTTAACAAATCAATTTGCCCTATATAAAGGCCCCAAGACTTCAAGTCTGATAGAGAGAAACCCCCCTTCAAACTTTGAGAAAACTCAAAAGAAAGAGAGCAAGCTCTTGAAAGAAGATCATTTCTTCAAGATAAAAAGAATGATTCTTGTACAAAGAGATGAAATCATCTCATTAAAACTGAAGAATTATCTTCTTAGAAGATCATAGATCTACAAAAGACCAAGGTCTTTTATAAAAAGAAATCAAAAGATTTCATCATAAAACAAAAGAAGTATTTATTTCATTCATAGATCATTGATCTACAAAGGCAAAACCCTTTTTTTTTAAAAAAAGAACATAAATTTGTTCACAGATCATAAATTTGATCAAATACGCTTTGCGCTATTGAAAAGTGCCTTGCACTCTTGAACTGCGCTTTGCGCTTCTGAAACAGGGCACTGAGCTCATAGGCTGGCGCTCAGCGCCAAGTGCGCCGCGTGTCACTCACTGGTGCGCTACTAAACTAGCGCAACGTGCTCATAAATTGAAAGCGCAATGCGCTCATAAACTGACGCAATACGCCCATCATCTGGCTCTTAGCGCCAAGCGCGACACGTGTCCTTTTTGTGTGCGCTACTTGGTAGAAGCGTAATGCGCTCTTTAATTGGCGCAAAGCGCCTGGCGCGCCACATGGCGCGCTGTCAGAACACACCTTGTTCTGATGAATGCTATGCATTCAATACAAGACAAAAAATGTCAGGATCTAATGCTCAGCATTATTAAAAAAGGCCAAGCCCAAATAAAGGCTCAACAGCCCAGAACAATAAGATGTTAAACATTTTAATCTTATTGGACTTAGCCCAATATTGGCCATAAGTCCTCAACTAGAGGTCACTCCCGGTGAAGGGATCGTCGGCTCTTTCCTTATCGAATAAGGTGCAGGATATTTCATAAATACCACTATGCAAAGCAAAAACTATAAAAGCAATCAAAAGACAAACCGAGTTTGTAGCATCTGCTAGTTTCGCTAAAGAGGTCACTTCCGGTGAAGAGATCTCGGCTCTTTCCTTATCAAATAAGGTGCTGGATGTTCTACAAGGAACACCGCTATGCAAAGTAACAACTAGAGCTACCTGTTTTTGAAAATTCGATCCCATAATATCTTTAGGTTTCTTTTATTTCATTAATCTCATTAATGAAGTCCCATCATATAAGTTACCTAAGCATCACAGATAAATACAACGTACGTTTATGCCATCCGCATTCGCCTCAATGTCCCCTCGTGCACCGTTAGGTTAGGTAACTAACGGCAGAGCGGGGCAGTGCTAGCGCGGGTGTAAAACATAAGCAACGTCTATATAATATATCGCATATACTATATCATGTATCCATCTGAACATATCAAATGATCACATCACAGATATCGTAGTAGAAGAACAACATATGAAATATTAGATATACTAGAATTTCCGTGTTTTATTTTAAGCCTGTAGAAAACACGGATTCTACGGCCGTGATGAATAGCCAATCCCACACCCCTAGACCCCTACGAGAGCTGCAAGCAACCTTACCAATTCTAGAGTTAGGAGACCCGGTCTCGACTCCTCGAGATGGTCTCCCACTGGATTCCAGAACCCGGTTACTTATGCTCCCCGCCTTGGGTCTATCCTAATGCGGAAAAGTAAATAATATACAATGGTGACGTCATCCTCAACCCGGAAGTGCCCCAATAAAAGAATATTATATACAATGAATTTTACATGAATGAAAATGAAAAACTCTCATCTCGCATAAAACCCCCGGCTATTCAAACACAACGATCCAATATAACATATCCAAGCAATACATAACATCACATGTCATCAACGTAAGTAAATATACGTATCCCGGTTGTCGTTAACATATAGCACCGAAACCGGCGATACACCACATATTATACTTACGGTCGCAAAAAAGAAAAAGAAAAACTACAACAGTTGGAATCCGCAAGCTCCTTAGACATCATAAACCCAACGTATCACATATATTGGATTTCATGCCTAACCAAATGAATTCCTTAGATATCGCATTCCTAATAATTATAAACCCCGCATTTTAGTCTCGATCTCGAAAACACTTTTCAATATCTAGTCGGGCAATTCAACAAGATTCCCGACATCATGATCGAATGCTCGTCGGAAACTTTAGTAGACGGTCGCACCCCCGATACCGTCGACGAAGTGCACTAAGGCGGAACACCGCTGCCGCAAGCACCCGAACGGATGCTTTTGGCGACGGGGTTCTCCTACAGTCACTTGGTCGGGGCTATGGGGCATGGCTATCTATTAAGTTTAACCGGCGAGTATCCGCGTATACTACGTGATTGCGACGGACTTTTGATCTCATCAAAATCCCGTGACAACCGATCAAATGAGACTAAACTGCTAGATTTATAACATTCAAACTAGTTATCTCATAACTACATGTGGATTCCAAATATTGTATCACATTCCAGATAAATAGACGATGTTAAACTTTCCAATCGAATAAACAAATACCCAAGATTTCCCAAATAGCTCAACACTTGAGCAGAGTTCAAAAAGTTCCAGAACATGCCACAGCCCCTATGAACCAGCCGTAGAAGGGTCAAACCAACGCCTCACATGTGGCAACGCTAAACTACCACAAACCCTTGGGTTCAGTTGCAGTTTTGACGGTCACATAATCGAGTTAAGGTTACGTTCTTCTAGAGCGTCCACAGATACGCTTGCATGATTTTCCGAAAGTTTTAAACTCTGGAAAAATCCAACACTTGAAAATTTTCCGTATCGGGAAAAAGTGAGTTATTGACATCTGTTTGAATATTTTAACACGTTCTTAATTACCCGAAAAACTAAACGATGTTAAACTTTCCGATCGAATCAACGAATCCCAAAGATCTCCAGAAAACTCAACACTTGAGTAATTAAAAATTTCCAGAAGCACTTGGTAACACCTACGGATCAACTGTTGAAAATACGATCCCTCAATCCTCAAGACATGTCGCGGAACCGCCGCCAATACCTTAGTTTGGCCGCGGTTCCGCGGCGCTTTGATGGATTCAGGGGTTCGTTTTTCTCAGATATCCATAAAATCACCTGCTTAATTTTCTGAGTATTTTTAATATGGAAAAAATCAACATTTTAAAAAATTTCCAGAGAGGGGGTCTATTGAGATGTTTCGGGGTTCGATCGGACTTTTAACTTCGTCTACACGTCGCCTAATACTCTAACTAGGCTCTGATACCACTGTTAGGTTACTAGGCACTAAAACAAGGTTCCACAAGGCATCAACCATGCTAAAATCAAATTTTTTAAGTGCCAAAAAACCATAGCAAGATCTTTAACTAGAGAATTAGGGTTAACATGAACAAAGTAAACATCTTTACTTCTAAGGGATGGGGATTACAACCTTTGTAGACCGGTCCTTCACTTCAAATAGCTCCGTGTAGTAGTCCCCTTCGCTGCGATCGCAAGCTCCGGACTCTAGAGAGGCTCCGTTGGAAGAACGAACGTGCTTGCTTCGAAGATTTCGAGGCCGAAGATGATCTACGTCGGGGAGACGCTAACTCAAGCTATTCCTTCACTAGGTCATGAACTTTGTGAAGTGAACACCCTATACTACATGGCAAGTAGTAGAGGATGATGAAGTAGAAAGTGAGCTCACTTTAGAATTGATTTTCTCACACTTATTCTCATAACACCATTAGAGCTAGTAAGCTTTTTCATGGAGCTTGATGATGAAGAAGAAGTCAGGAATAATTCATCCAAATGAAAAACTTATACCATGAATTATTGCACCATGATTGAGTTAAACCCTCATGATTAACTCATGTAGAGAATTAACCAAGGTATGAGGTTAAGGGTTGGGTTAACTAATATCCTAAGGAATGACAAAAGAGTTGACTTTGTCAATGTTTCATACAAGCTTCTACAAGCTTGATAACTTTGACTAAAGTCTCCTCTCTTTTGTTATTCTTAAGGAAATAAGTGAACCCTAATTTAACATAAACTTGATATAAGTCTCATACACCCATCTTGTATGTATCATCAAGCATGACACAAACATGTACACTTGCATATATCACATATAAACAATGTGCACAAACATGTGAGAAAATAAATCTTAAGTGAGCTAATACTAGTTAATGTAATGTAATATATCAAATATATAATTATACATTAAATCATTAAATCAACTCTTGATTTAATAATCCGGCCATAACTGACTAATATCATGTGTAACAACTTATCGAATCAACACTTGATCTGATAACCCGACTATATCGCATATAACCGACCAATGTCACAATCGCGAGAATAGAATACGGTATCACATATCGTATCAATCTCGGTCCCGCACATATCACATATGTGCTCCTACTACGTTTCGCTTGAGCCAGGAAACTGTAACACCTTAGGATGTGATTAATGGATAATTATATTTTAATATATGGTTTTTAATAAAAAAAAGTTTACCAAATTGATTTTCAAATATTTTATCAAATTTAATGAATATTTTATTAGAATTTTTCTGAGCTTGCACACACTTGTGCATGTAAACTAGGGTTAAAATAGGGTTAGGCCATGATTAGCAAGCATGATGGACTAACCATTTTGTTAAGCCACTTTGGGTTTTAATTAAGTGTGTGTTTCTTCTTTTTTTTTAAATGGAAAAAGGATTTCAATTGTTTTGTGTTGACTTGGTGAGAGAGAGAGAGAGAGAGATAATGGCATCATGGCCTTGCCCATGCCTACATTTAATGAAGAGAGAGAGGGAGAGGGGGTTGACTCATACACTCTCATTTCTTTTGTTCTCACAACTCTCTCACTCTCACTCACACACACACAACAACAACAACACAGCAGCAGCAGAAGGAGCAGCAGCAGCACCAACAGCACCATCAGCAGGAGCTCCAGCATCAGCAGCAGCTCCAGCATCAACAACAGCTCCAGCATCAGCACAGCAGCAGCAGCTCCAGACAGCAGCAGCATAACAGGCAGAAGCAGCAGCAACAGCTCTTTTCCTCCTCTTCTTCTCCTTCTCCTTGCACGTAGGATTCCTAGGGGGTATAATCTCTGAACTTACTCTTTTGTTTGCTAAACTTATGTGTTTAGTAGCTTCGTTTAGTGCTAAATGTGAGAAGTAGTGAACGAAATGGTGTTTTGTGTGAAGTTGTGGCCAAGTGATGATTTTGTTGGTTAGTCTAGCTCAGTTAAGTGTTATTAGGGCCACTTAAACCTAGATAAACCCCAGATTCCACCAAAATACCCTAGGTTTCCATTTTGTGCAAAATATAACGTTTTTAAGCAAAACTTGGCTTTTCTGTGATCTGCTTGTGACCCGGCTCTTTCAGAGAAAATCTGAGTTAACTGGAGCATACTTGGTAGACCTTGATCACACCACCAGAGCACGAACCCCAGACACCCAACCCAGGCCGCCGTTTTATTAGTTCTGGCCGCAATTTGTGGCCAGACAGGGGACTTAGGGGTTAGGGTTTTGGCTAGAGGAGTCTGCTACATATCATAGTGTTTTGGCATGTGCAATTTTGTAAGTTTTCACCTGTATCGAAATCTGGGACGATATATCGTTTTTCCTACACGTTTAGTTTGCGCGATATGTGCGATACATGAGTGGGTTCTGTGATCCAGTGTGTCGCGGCGTGTCGGGATAGTTTTAGATGTGTATACACACGATCTAGCGTATCGGACACACGCGCGTTTAGTTCGCGATGCGAGTTTCTCGTTTGATTTCGATATCGCGTTTTGCGAGATATTTGCTTATGTGGATTTTCCTTGTGTGAATTCTAGGTTCGCAGGCGGGTACGTCGGACGCAGCAAAGAAAGGGAAGCAGGTGGTCGGTTACGTATAGCACGCGACCAGGTGAGTAGATTTAACATCTACGGGGAAATCGCCCATATGGCGTTAAGCGTCAGGGCGTGATAGGATATTTAGTCGTAAATGTTTATGTGTATTATTGTAGCATACCTCACTTATTGCATATAGAAATGGTAGATATAGAACACTGCACTGTCACTAACGGTTCAAGCTGCACGAGCACTATTTGTATGTTACACTCACACCGTTAGTGATTGCCATGGCACTTGCACTATAGGATTGCTACGAATTATATATCGTCTTGATTTCCGCATCATTGATGATTGCCATGACTTGTCGCATATTCACATTAGTGCATACTTTCATTGATATATCACTACTTGCGCACATGTACACTGTATATTCACATTAGTGCACACCTTCATTGATATATCACTACTTGCGCACATGCACACTGTATATTCACATTAGTGCATACCTTCATTGATATATCACTACTTGCGCACATGTACACTGTATATTCACATTAGTGCATACCTTCATTGATATATCACTACGTGCGCACATATACACTGTATATTCACATTAGTGCATACCTTCATTGATATATCACTACTTGCGCACATGTACACTGTATATTCACATTAGTGCATACCTTCATTGATATATCACTACTTGCGCACATGTACACTGTATATTCATATTAGTGCATATCTTCATTGATATATCACTACTTGCGCACATGTACACTGTATATTCACATTAGTGCATACCTTCATTGATATCACTACTTGCGCACATGTACATTGTATATCCATATTAGTGCACATGTATATTGTTACACACACATTGTGTATATATCCATTTGCACATCCATACCTATATATATACATATGTTACATACATGGGTGATATTGACATGATTTAAAAACTAAGCGACCGCACGAGACATTTTCAAAACTGGATCCTTTTTAAAGGAGCGGTTTTCCCTTTCTTTTACTCTTAGTGTCATACGACACATTGCATGGATTTACGCATTGAGTTTGGATTTATGTGATTTCTGGATTTGGGAACCGGGGTATTATTTTAAGAAAATACGCACTGTTTTAAAAACCCGGTTTCTCTTGATATGATATTTCAGTGCGTCCACCATGCGTTTTCTCGGTTCTGAGACGTGTGACATGTAAATCCGAATCGGGGAGCTGGACGAAACCGATTGCGGGTACATGGTGGACCCGGTATGGTATCCCGGGGGGAGAACGGATCGTTGTGCAGTAGACGGTGAGCCTGGCAGAGGGACTACTACCTACCGGTGATTGGTTAGATCTGGCGGTTATCCAGAGGATACTGACCAGAGTTGAGAGATGGATACGGGACGACACGTACTGCTGGGGCCGAGGGCCGATTCCGCAGACGGAGCCCGTACTTGAGGATTTGCGTGTCGATACTTGACACGATGATTTGTGATATTTTTGAGTGCCGATGCTAGGCATTCACGATTCCATGAGCTGTACAGGATTTGAGGGCCGATCAGAGTGACGGCGCCTGAGTTTTACTGGGATTTGGGTGCATTGATAGACACCGGTTATTCTTCCACGTTGACATTCCGTGTAGATGATATTTATTCCCATGCTAGCATTCATTATTTTGCATCTCATCCTGTAGCTATAGTACCTGATAGAGTACTTTTGCACGATTAGTGCATACCCTGCTCACTCTATATAGATTTTATTAGATTGCATTTGCTATGCACGATTATTGCATACCCTGTTCACCCTATATAGATGTTATTAGATTGCATTTACTATGCACGATTATTGCATACCCTGCTTATCATATAGAGATGTTATTAGATCGCACTTGTTGCATGATTATTGCTCATATAGCTCATCATATAGATGTTATCTGTTGGCATAGGTTAGAGTATCGCAGCACGTGCATACTCGCGATTACCTTTATATGTTATCTACTATTCACGAGTTGGCAACTCACCCCCGTTGTGCCACAGTGTTGCAGGTCGCCCCTCAGAGTAGTCGTGGCAGACTGTTTTCTAGTATCTTTTGATACAGATACCACTGCAGTTGGCGTGCTAGCCCTTTTGCTGATAGGTAGGTTTTTATGCAGTATCTGTTTATTTTTCAGTTGTATACATTGTTGTATCTAGTACTCTCCATCTACCTTCATGTATTGACTTAGAGACCAGTTGTGAGGACGATGTATATTATTTTGTACTCTGGTGTCGAGCTCGTTGTTAGCTGACTTTATTTATGCAACTTTATCGTTCATGATACTCGTTTTCACTTATATTGCTCATTTTTTCGCTACGGCGTCGTATATTTTTATTGTGGTGATTGTTCCGCTGTTGGGCGTGATTGCTCCCGTTTGGGATGCTTTATTTTTATTGTATACCATTTTATTCATATATTGTTTTGTACCTGATTTCGGGGCTAGTTTTTACAAAGGAGATGCCCCCAAAATTTTTAAGATAATAACTTGCACTCTAAAGAATTTTACTAAATTACATAAGATTTTCTAAACGTTTTAACAAATGTTTCTATTAAATGTTTAAACACTCAATACTTTTAATGGTTTTGATTTCTGGGTTTCAGCTTACTTAATCGCGTTACGCCTGTAGACGTTACGTGGTTAAGTACCGGTCACGGGCCAAATTTTGGGTCGTGACAAAGTTGGTATCAGAGCGTAGGTTTTACCTTCGGAGTGTAGGATGACCCTGGTATGATAGAGTAGGTAGCTGAAGCAGAGTGGCGTAGCGTGTGTATGTTCTGCGGCATACTCACGACACGGTACTCCGCCTAAGCGACCTTAGGATTGATTGATTGGAAATTCCTTCATTGTGATTCAATTTTCATATCCTTATCGAATCCTAGTTTCTTTCCAGCCATTATGCCGCCTAGGACTACGAGGGCGCAGAGAGCGGTCGCAAGGGCCGAGATTCGAGTTGACTCATCCGAGACGAGGACTGATCCGGGTAGTACACCCGTTATACCAGAGCACTCTGTTCCACCTCAGACAGGCCAGATCGCTAGACTAGTGGCAGAGATGCAGGACTTGTGCCAGACGATGAGCTCATTGGTTGAGACCGTTCGAGCGCAGCGACAGGAGGTTGTCACCCCTGTTACCCAGTTGTTCTTTGCGATCAGCATGCAGCATTCCGTCACTTGCATAGCACCAGTAGATGCAGCCCCAGTTTACGAGACACGTCTTCCAGAGACTTTGAGAGTTCCAGAACAGTGGAGGAATCGTACTGGTGTACCAACCCAGAGACAGAGGCTTAGTCGTCGAGACAGATTTCGTGACCGTCGCGGGAGTAGCAGAGGCTTAGGATGAGGACAGTCGTTCGGCTCTCATCCTTAGGAGGGCCAGCAGTCAGCGCGTGGATATTTTCGATGCGGAAGCCTTCAACACTTCGTCAGACATTGTTCCTTAGCACCACGTCAGGGTCATATTCTGAGACGTCATGGATGCGGAGGGTTCACTCAGAGGGGTCAGTCTAGCAGAGGAGGAGTTCGGCCTGTTGCAGGTAGAGGGCAGACATGAGAGTTTGCTTATACTCATCGGGACGCGAGGGTGTCCAATGCAGAGTTTTCAGGTATCCTTAATTCGTATGTTCTTTTGATGTATTTGTTTGTTTTTCACACTTGTGCCGTAGTTGGGATGAGAGTCGTGCTAGGTAGATCGGCCGTTTGTTGTGTTAACTTCTGTCAGCGATTCTTTTGTTGCGCGACACGTAATTCGGTCGTGTGCCAATCGGATAGGAGATAGAGATTCGTCTGTTGTTTTAATCCTTCTAGAGATGTTGGATTTGGCGTTCTCCTGGGCACGGACTAGTTAGCTACGTGCTGGGCGTTTGTGGACTACCGTGAGGAAACAGTCAGGTTTTGTTTTTCCCGGTGAGTCAGTTCTTGTTATGCGGGTGGATAGTTGTGCCGCCTCTCACAGCTTGAATTCAGCCTTTTTCGCTAGTCGGCTTTTGAGGAGATGTCATGGATTCTTGGCGTTCATTTGTGATACCGTAGCCACAGTTGGTTTGTTGGACCGGTTTCCTTTCGTGCGAGAGTTTTCCGACGTTGTTTCAGATGAGCCGGCGAAGCTTAAGGAGCTTAAGGATCTGCTGCAGAGTTGTTTGTTGGGGGGAGTTTCGTGCGTCTTAGTGTTTCGCATTAGGAAGCTCTTATTTCTATTCGTCAAGGAGAAAGACGACAGATTGAGGTTGTGTAGTGATGGATCGTCAATTGAATCGGCTTACGGTGCGGATAGGTATTCTTTACCTCACATTGACGATTTCTTCGATCAGCTCCAGAGTGCGAGACATTTTCTAAGTTTGTTTGGGATCAGGTCATCATTGTTGCGGGTTAGGAGTGATGACATTCCGAAAACTGCCTGGTGCGTGCTACGGGCTTTGTGTGTATTGGTGTGTCATTGGATTCACCAATACCCTAGCAGCATTCGTAGATATGATGAACCGGATTTCTTCAGGCCGTTCCTCGACCAGTTATTGTTGTATTAGTTACGACATTCTGGTCTATTTAATGTGTCTTGAGGGACAGGAGTAGCACTTGAGTCTTTGTTTTGCAGATACTGGGAGAGCCCCAGCGGTTTGGTAGATTCTCGTAGTGTTCCTTCAGGCTTGTTTGTGTTGACTCCTAGGTCTTGTATTTACGGGAGACGGTTTTGTATGGTTCCGAGGAAGATCGTGGCCGTACAGCTTAGGCCCAGATTTGTGAGCAGGATGGAGGTCCGCAGATTTTTGGGCTTAGCAGGTTTTTTACCGCCGTTTCGTGCAGGATTGCTAGTGTAGTGCTGCCCCGTGGACTGGATTGACCAGAATGGAGGTTTCTTTTCTTTGGACTGAAGTATGTGTGCGGAGTTTCGGCATTTGAAGATTCGGTTAACAACTGCAATCGGTTCTTTCTTTACTTTTGGTTCGGGCGGCTTTGTGGTTTAACTGTGATGTTTCGTGAGTAGGGCTCGAGCGTGTATTGAGGTGACACTATGGAGTTATCGCTTTTGCTTCCCTACATTTGGAGGAAGTACGAGAAGGATATCCCACTCATGATCTGGAGATGGCCACGGTGGTTTTGCGTTGGAGATTTGGAGACACTACTTGTTCGAGAGTCGTGTCAGATTTTCACGGACCACCAGAGCTTAATGTACATCTTCCGCAGCGGATTTTGATTGTTGTGATAGTTCTCTGCAGATTTACAGTTCTTATGCGATCGTTGAGTACGGCTTAAGTTCGTCTCTACTGAGGGAACAGCTTGCTCATATCCGCGCCCGACCACTTTTCTTTAATCGCTTTCGCGAGACACTGCCCGCCGACGCTCGTTCGTCAGAGATACTTGAGCCTATTCGGCTGGGTAATGATTTGGAGTCCTTGATTTATGACGAGGGTGTGCTAAGTTTAGGGACGCGTTTGTGTACCTGATATTATTGGGTAGAGACATGAAATCCTAGAGCAGGCACGTCGGTCAACTCTCTGTACTCATTCAAGTTCCACCAACATTTAACATGACTTGTGAGATAGTTACGGGTGGGCAGGGATGTAAAGAGAAGTCTCGGGTTTCGTTTCAAGGTATCTGTCTTGTTGTGTGCTTGGGTTGAGCAACTGAGACCGGCTGGAGAGTTGCAACCTTTAACCGTTCCGAAGTGGGAATGGGAGCAGGTCTCCATGAATTTCATTATGGTGTCTACCCAGGTTTAGTCAGGGTGTGACTCCATTCGGATGTTTGTCGTCCGGTTATACTCAGTTTGCTCAGTTGTTCTCTGTTAAGTTTGTGCGTACGTATTAATTGTTGTCGGCAGTTGGGGATCGTCACTCGCCATTGTTAGGGTTCTCCTTCGATAGCTGTTATCAGGAGACACTCCAATTGGCAACCTTTAGATTTAGGGGTTAGGTCGTGTCGATCACCAGTCTATTTTTCTGACTCTGCGTTGTAGGATTTTTGGACCCCAGCTAGTCTAGAGACTTCAGAGATGATCCAGTTGTTTTAGGTCAGGATGAGAATTGTCCATTTCGGACAGAGATCATATGCCGACTGAGATGGCCGCAGATTCGAGTTCGCAGTGGCAGATCATGTATTCCTACGGATTTTTTCCGATAAATGACGTGTTGAGTTTTGGGAAGATTATCCCAAGATTGTAGGTCTTTTTAAGATCCTTAAAGCGAGTTAGTTTCGTTGCCTTTGATTTGGCACTTTCGCCCAGATTATTGAGTATTCACCCCGTATTTTTTTGTGTCGATACTTTGCAATTACCTTCATGACCTTTCTCACATGATTCAGCACCAGACCATTTAGCTCGAGCGCGATCTTTTGTTCACCGAGCAGCCAGTCGTGACATTGGACCGGCAGGTGAAGAAACTTCGATCGAAGATCTTGCCATCAGTGAAGGTGCTTTGGCGCAGCCCGAATGGTGAAGAGATCACTTGGGAAGCCGAGGGCGAGATGCGGAAGAAATTCACTCATCTCTTGAAGGTATGCGTAGCTTTATATTTTAAATTCGGGGACGAATTTCTTTAAGGGGGGAAGATTGTAACACCTTAGAATGTGATTAATGGATAATTATATTTTAATATATGGTTTTTAATAAAAAGTTTACCAAATTGATTTTCAAATATTTTATCAAATTTAATGAATATTTTATTAGAATTTTTCTGAGCTTGCACACACTTGTGCATGTAAACTAGGGTTAAAATGGGGTTAGGCCATGATTAGCAACCATGGTGGACTAACCATTTTGTTAAGCCACTTTGGGTTTTAATTAAGTGTGTGTTTCTTTTTTTTAAATGGAAAAAGGATTTGAATTGTTTTGTGTTGACTTGGTGTGTGTGTGTGTGTGAGAGAGAGAGAGAATGGCATCATGGCCTTGCCCATGCCTACATTTAATGAAGAGAGAGAGAAGGAGAGGGGGTTGACTCATACACTCTCATTTCTTTTATTCTCACAACTCTCTCACTCTCACTCACACACACACAACAACAACAACAACAACAACACAGTAGCAGCAGAAGGAGCAGCAGCAGCACCAACAACACCATCAGCAGCAGCTCCAGCATCAGCAGCAACTCCAGCATCAACAACAGCTCCAGCAACAGCACAGCAGCAGCAGCTCCAGACAGCAACAACATAGCAGGCGGCGGCCGCAACAGCAACTCTTTTCCTCCTCTTCTTCTCCTTCTCCTTGCACGTAGGATTCCTAGGGGGTATAATCTCTAAACATACTCTTTTGTTTGCTAAACTTATGTATTTAGTAGCTTCGTTTAGTGCTAAATATGAGAAGTAGTGCACGAAATGGTGTTTTGTGTGAAGTTGTGGCCAAGTGATAATTTTGTTGGTTAGTCTAGCTCAGTTAAGTGTTATTAGGGCCACTTAAACCTAGATAAACCCCAGATTCCACCAAAATACCCTAGGTTTCCATTTTGTGCAAAATATAACGTTTTTAAGCAAAACTTGGCTTTTCTGTGATCTGCTTGTGACCCGGCTCTTTCAGAGAAAATCTGAGTTAACTGGAGTATACTTGGTAGACCTTGATCACACCACCAGAGCACGAACCCCAGACACCCAACCCAGGCCGTCGTTTTATTCGTTCTGGCCGCAGTTTGCGGCCAGACAGGGGACTTAGGGGTTAGGGTTTTGGTTAGAGGAGTCTGCTACATATCATAGTGTTTTGGCATGTGCAATTTTGTAAGTTTTCACCTGTATCGAAATCCGGGACGATATATCGTTTTTCCTACACGTTTAGTTTGCGCGATACACGCGATACGTGAGTGGGTTCTGTGATCCAGCGTGTCACGGCGTGTCGGGTTAGTTTTAGACGCGTATAGACACGATCTAGCTTATCGGACACACGCGCGTTTAGTCCGCGACGCGAGTTTCTCGTTTGATTTCGATATCGCGTTTTGCAAGATATTTGCTTATGTGGATTTTCCTTGTGTGAATTCTAGGTTCGCAGGTGGGTACGTCGGACGCAGCAAAGAAAGGGAAGCAGGTGGTCGGCTACGTGTAGCACGCGACCAGGTGAGTAGATTTAACATCTACAGGGAAATCGACCGTATGGCGTTAAGCATCAGGGCGTGATAGGATATTTAGTCGTAAATGTTTATGTGTATTATTATAGCATACCTCCCTTATTGCATATAGAAATGGTAGATACAGAACACTGCACTGTCACTAACGGTTCAAGCTGCACGAGCACATTTGTATGTTACACTCACACCGTTAGTGATTGCCATGGCACTTGCACTATAGGATTGCTACGAATTATATATCGTCTTGATTTCCGCATCATTGATGATTGCCATAACTTGTCGCATATCACATTAGTGCATACCTTCATTGATATATCACTACTTGCGCACATGCACACTGTATATTCACATTAGTGCATACCTTCATTGATATATCACTACGTGCGCACATGTACACTGTATATTCACATTAATGCATACCTTCATTGATATATCACTACTTGCGCACATGTACACTGTATATTCACATTAGTGCATACCTTCATTGATATATCACTACTTGCGCACATGTACACTGTATATTCATATTAGTGCATACCTTCATTGATATATCACTACTTGGGTACATGTATACTGTATATTCACATTAGTGCATACCTTCATTGATATCACTACTTGCGCACATGTACACTGTATATCCATATCAGTGCACATGTATATTGTTACACTCACATTGCGTATATATCCATTTGCACATCCATACCTATATACATACATATATTACATACATGGGTGATATTGACATGATTTAAAAACTAAGAGACCGCACGAGACATTTTCAAAACTGGATCCTTTTTAAAGGAGCGGTTTTCCCTTTCTTTTACTCTTAGTGTCATACGATACATTGCATGGATTTACGCATTGAGTTTGGATTTATGTGATTTCTGGATTTGGGAACCGGGGTATTATTTTAAGAAAATACGCACTGTTTTAAAAACCCGGTTTCCCTTGATATGATATTTCAGTGCGTCCACCTTGTGTTTTCTCGGTTCTGAGACGTGTGACATGTGAACCCGAATCGAGGAGCTGTACGAGGCCGATTGCGGGTACATGGTGGACCCGGTATGGTACCCCGGGGCGAGAACGAATCGCTGTGCAGTAGACGGTGTGCCTGGCAGAAGGACTACTACCTACCGGTGATTGGTTAGATCTGGTGGTTATCCAGAGGATACTGACCAGAGTTGAGAGATGGATACGGGACGACACGTACTGCTGGGGCCGAGGGCCGTTTTCGCAGACGGAGCCCGATACTTGAGAATTTGCGTGTCGATACTTGACACGATGATTTGTGATAATTTCGAGTGCCGATGCTAGGCATTCACGATTCCATGAGCTGTACAGGATTTGAGGGCCGATCAGAGTGACGGCGCCTGAGTTTTACTGGGATTTGGGTGCATTGATAGACACCGGTTATTCTTCCATGTTGACATTCCGTGTAGATGATATTTATTCCCATGCTAGCATTCATTATTTTGCATCTCATCCTGTAGCTATAGTACCTGATAGAGTACTTTTGCACGATTATTGCATACCCTGCTCACCCTATATAGATGTTATTAGATTGCATTTGCTATGCACGATTATTGTATACCCTGCTCACCCTATATAGATGTTATTATATTGCATTTGCTATGCACGATTATTGCATACCCTGCTTATCATATATGTAGGGTTCCTAGGCGCGCTAATGAGGTCTCACAAGGCATCAACCATGCCAATTTCAAATTTTACGGGTGCCAGAAACCCTAATACGGATCGTTAACTAGAATTTTAAGCGAAACCGATAACAAGTTAACAACTTAACTATGAGTTAACGGAAATACAACCTTTGTAGATCCGGTGCTCCACCTCCATAGCTCCGTGATGATGTTTCCTCGCTGCGATCATCGGATCCCGGGCTCTAGCGTCGGCTTCATCGGAGAAAAAGCGGGCTAGGTCATCGACGACGATGCCGAAGATGATCTACGTCGAGGCATCACAAGATCAAGCTCCACCTTCACCAAGCCATGAAAACTTGTGAAGGAAACACCCTATACTACTTGGCAAGAGGTAGAGGATGAAGAAATAGGAGGTGGGTTCACTTTAGATTTGGATTTCTCACTCTTTTTCATCAATCACCATTGATGGAAACTTGGTTTTCTTCTTGAAGGAGAAGAAGAAGAAGAAGATCAATGAAAAGAATATTATGATAAGGTTATTTTCAAAAGAATAATAAAATCATTCTTATCATAATATTAACCATGGTAATGTGTAGAGAATTAACTAAAGTTAGTTGAATGGTTAGGGTTATGAGAAGAAGACAAGAATGGTAGCTTTGGTCAAACCTTCATGAAGCTTCAATTACAAACAAAGAAAGCCACCATTCTTCTCTTTAATCTTTTCCAAAATAAATAAATAAATAAATAAGTATGAAAAACAAAACCCTAACCATTTAAATAACCATGGTTCAATCTTTACACAAACTCAAGTATACATGCATCATCAAACATGATACATACAAGTGCACAAAAGTATATCACATATACAACTTGTGCAATGCAAGTGAGAAAATCCATTTAAAATGAACCAATACTAGTTAATGCAAAGTAATATATCAAATATATAATTATACATTAAATCATTAAATCAACACTTGATTTAACGATCCGGTCATATCGCATATAACCGACTAGTATCCTATGTATCGGCTTATCGAATCAATCCTTGATTCGATAACTAGGTTATATCGCATACAACCAATCAATACATTCATCGCGAGAATGAAATACGGTATCACATACACGCATTATTCTCGGTCCCGCACATATCTTATATGCGCTCCTATTTCGTTTCGCTTGAGCCAGGAAACCTCTGTGTAGGACTCTAAAGACTCGTCAATACGCCGGCAGCAGGTGATGATCATATCAAACACCCACAAGCCGCAAGCGGTCTGCTAAACGTAACGGCCACCCGGGTATTGAGCGATCAGAAGATCGACGAGCAAGCCCGCTCATACTCCTGTGAATCCAACCAGTAACACTTACCGTACAGTCCGGTCTGATCGTCTGATATGTCGCATATCTCGCCTAGGGGTGGTAAACGTCAGACCCCAATAGCTTGATAAGTCGTGTCGATTTGAGGCCTATAACAGTTCGAGAAACTACTGATAACACTTACCAGTAAATCTCAGCAACCCTGGCCAGGGATTTCTGGTTATAGCCAATCGAACACAGCGCAACATCAACTCCCTATACCGGGAGAGACGAATCCCCTCCTATCGCTCATTGCCTCCATGTGATTCGGGACTGTACCCAAAAACCACCGTTTTGCACGCCCTCTTGGACGTGGTAAGGTGGAAATCAAAGCACAGTGGGAACCACACAAGACTCTATGACGATCTCGGGTCAACAGACTACTCTGTACCAGTGTCACCTGAGAACTGCCATCTGACGTAAGGTATAATACCATCTGGGAGTTCTCGGCGAGTCCGTCCAGTGTACCCAGTCTCCACTGAGCACCCGTATATCATCTCTGATGTCAAACACCAATGGATATGGGATCATCCATCGCCCATCTATATGGGTCGAGAAGGTATACGCTAGTCTACTCTGGTATATCGATGCCCTGTCTCGATATACCCACGACTAGGGACCTTGAAGGATGTACTTATGGACTACCATGTCCTCACTAGTATGATCCGCATCATAGTCCAGGTGGTCAAGTACACATCCTAAGGGCTTTACCAACATGTAACAGAGAGACAATCAGTGTACACGTTAAGATAAAGATCAACCAGATAGCATACTATCATGTCGAGCAAGAAAGTCCTCTCTATATATGTCCCAGCATCCACTACAGTATACATCTAATGTACAGTAATGGCCTCTAGGGCATACATATAACTAACAATCTCCCACTTGCACTAGGGCCATCTGATAGCATTGGTTGCAGTATCTCATACTCAACCATCCCATAAAAGTCTCTCTCTGGGAAAAGGCCTTTGTGAGTGGATCCGCCGTGTTGTCCTCTGAGTCTACTCTCTTAACCTCGATCATCCTGGAGATCAACCATCTCCATGATCAGGTGACACTGCCTTAGAATATGTCTGGATCACTGATGGGAGCGTCGTTCCTTGGCATAAGCCACAACTCCATTGTCTCACAATGGTTGGAACATAGTTCATCTTATGAACTAATATACACCCAGACTTCCTCTTTGGTAGCATCTCAAGTAGCGATGTATCCAGCCTTAATCGTCTAGTATGCCACGGTATCTAGCTTGGAACTCTTCCAACATACCGTCCCTCCACTGAGGGTAAAGACAATGCCTGTGACTGACATTCAGTCGTCTTTATCACCCTGAAACCCTTCCAGTGATTCTCCTCAGGATCGTTTGATACCATCTCACTACAACTAGTGAGAATCCTAACATCCAATTAGATCTATCTCATAGATCCAAAACCCAGGATTTAGGAGGCATCACTTTGATCCTATATGGAGAATCATTGTGGTAAGCGGAGATTGACCGAGCGTAGCATAGGAAACTCCTTTCTTATCAAGAGTATGTCATCCACGTACTCTACGAGGATCATCACCATACTCCCTACTACCTTTTTGTATATACAAGGTTCATCTACCATTTTGATGATGTCAAACTCTTTGACTAATCCATCAAAACAGATGTTCCAACTCCGCGATGCCTGCTTTATCAAATAAAACATCTTGCACACGTTTCCGCTGCTCCCACTATCTACGAGGCACTCTGGCTGTGTACTTATAGACTCTCTCTTCTAAAACATCATTTAGAAAAGCAATCATGACACCCAACCGGCAGATATCGTAGTCATGGTATGTAGCCGTGGCAAGTAGGATCTGGATGGAATTAAGCATAGGCACTGAAAAAGGATTCATCATTATCCACGCCTGGTCGATGATGAAAACCTTTAACATGTCTAGCTTTGAAAGTCTCAACTTTTCCAAGTACACCAAGTAATCTTCTCAAGATATACTTGCTCCTGATGGGGATTTAACCCTTCAGATATAGCAACTAAATTCCATACTTTGTTGGTGTACATGGATTCCATCTCAGATCGCTAAGCATCCAGCCATTCTTATAGAGTCCTACTCCCGATGGCCAGCTCGAAACTAGTTGGGTCATCATCTCATGATGCAATCTTCGCTCCCACTGTCATAGAGAAACCGAAGTATCTCTCAGGTGGGTGAGGAACCCTACTAGATCGGCGGAGAGGCTGAGGTTCGTTTGGTAACTATTGAATCCTTTGGTTCTTTCAAATCATCAGCTGCAGTTTGTATAGCTGGAACCTTTCCAGTTCTACATTACAGACCTTGCCTTGAGCTTGTCCGGATTTTTCTTTTAGATATAGCCCGGACAACCCCAAATCTTAACCAACTTAAGATATGGGCTCTTCCCTTATCATATCACATATGAAATGGTAGGCAACTGATTTGATTTGAACCCTATTCAGCAGCTTCTCAAGTGCATAACTCCCAAAAAGGAAATAGGTAACTCAGTAGTACTCATCATAGAGCACACCTTATCATATAGGGTGTGATTGCTCCGCCCCGATATACCATCGTACTATGGTGTATACGGAGGAGTAATGCTGAGAGAGAATCTCATTCTCCTTTAGAAAAGTCCAAGAATTCCATGCTCAAGTATTCTCCTCCTTGATCTCATCATAGGACATAATACTTATACCCGTATTTTGGTTCTCTACTTCTAACTTATATTCTGTGAATATCTCAAAAGGTTCGGACTTGTGTTTCAACAGGAACATATGTCTGAATCTCGAGAGATCATCAGAGAATGTAACGAAGTACAAAGAACCAGTCCTGGCATATGTAGACAGGGGACCTTACATACATCAACATGTATCATCCCAAGAGTTTACTAACTCTTTCTCTGCTTCCAGTAAACAGAGCTATGGTCATCGTATCCTTGTGACATGACTGGCAAGTTTCATAAGATGTAAATTCAAACAGATTTTAAATATGCATCTAAATGTAACTTCAGCTAGTCAGGTCGCATTGATATGACCTAGTCTACAATGCCTCAAGAAGGATTCGTTCATTTCTAAACTCTTCCTCTTTTGTGTTTTCAGTATACTAAAGAACTGTAGTTTGATTTAGAACATCAATGCTTTTAGATAACGTGCCTGAACCGATCAACTTTTGATATAGGAAATGTTCAAAACATTATCCAACAATACAAAATTATATCCTTTCTTTACTAATAAAGAGACTGATATGATTTGTATATCAGGTTCGGTATCTAATAACATTCGTTCAGAATCAATGTATCGGTAATACAGGGTGACAGTGACCAACAGACTTGGCTGCAACTCTTGCCCCGTTTTCTGCCTCATGAAACTTATCACCCGTTCTCAGTTCTCTACCTTTCTGTAGCCCTATGTAACATATTACATATGTGGGATCCTGATCTGGTATCACATACCCAGGACGTAAAGGATACTGAGAAACAGTTCTCTGTAATGAACATACCCGAAGATGATGCATCAGCATGCACTCTCTTCGTTTGGACGGCACGGGAATTCTGGTAATCCCCAATTTCCTCTCTGTCTTATAACAATTATAAGGTGGAGCGGGACCAACGTTCCCCAGCTCAGTATAACAAGCGGGTTCGGTCAATAATCCGTATTATTATCTTGATTAAGGCGTGATATGGTCGCTACCTGGAGAGAAAGAGAAGAAAACACTCAGCGTGCGCTCTTGCAAGAATAGATTGGTTTTTATTTTATCTAATCAGGATGGCTCCCACTGCTTTTTATCAAATCTTCCTTCAAATCCTAAAAGGAAAGACTAGCCGGGATTAATTACACACTACAAGTTCGCCAATCTTTCAGCCAGGCCAGTGTCGGCACTTTGAGGGAGGTCCCCCGTGCTTTCGCACGAACCTAATTAATGTAAACCTCGTTTTCCCAGAGGCGTAACCTCGTTAACACCTTTCTAGACACCTACTTGATCGGCTAATTATAATATGTAAAACTCTCCCAGGAGTAACAATTACTCGCAGCGGGTATCGGGATCCAACTATCTCATAGAAGGTATGCAATCTCATTGCAAATTTCAACACTTGAAATTCCCGATAATATTTTGCCCCTAACGTGCTATGACCTTGACGAAAGCCAACAAACCATAGCCCGCTAGTCAAGTTCAACCCGTACATTTCTTGATTGAATTAAACCCACCCGCACGACCCTTGACGAAAGCCAACAAAGCCGCACGACTATCCTAATCCAATCGCATCGTATGCAGCAGATAAGCAGCATATAGCTACCGCACACTGCACCTTGACGAAAGCCAACAAATACAGCACGAATATTATATACAACTTATCTGAAATGACGGAGGGCTACGACAGGTTTTTCTGAAAACCTATTGCGTAATGAACTTGATATCGTTGTAGAATCAAATGATTTTAAAATGGAGTATTTTTTAGGCTTTTCTAGTTTTGCTAAAGGAGTCAATCCCGGTGAAGGGATCGTCGGTCCTTTCCTCGTCGAATGAGGTGCGGGATATATCATATATATCACTGTGCAAAGCAAAAACTCTTAAAAGCAATCAAAAGACAAACCGAGTGTGTAGCATCAGCCAGTTATTGCTAAAGGAGTCATTCCCGGTAAAGGGATCTCGGTCCTTTCCTCATCGAATAAGGTGCAGGATATATCATATATACCGCTGTGCAAAGCAAGAACTGTAGCTACCTGTTTTATTTTGAAATTCGATTCTACAACATCTTTAGGTTTCTTTTATTTCATTAATCATATTAATGAAGTCCCATCATTTAAGTCACCTAAACATCACAGATAAATACGACGTATACTTATGCCATCCGCATTCGCCTCGATGTCCCCTCGTGCACCGTTAGGTTAGGTAACTAACGACAGAGCAGGGCAGGGCTAGCGCGGGTGTAAAACATAAGTAACGTCTATATAATATATCATATATACTATATAAAGTATCTATCACAGAACATCACATGATCACAACACAGATATCGCAGCAGAAGAATCATATGAAATATTGGATATACTAGGACGTCCGTGTTTTCAATACGAGCCAGTATAAAACACGGATTCCACGGTCGTGATGAATAGCCAAACCCACACCCCTAGACCCCTACGAGAGCGGCAAGCAACCCTACCAATTCTAGAGTTAGGAGACCCGGACTCGACTCCTCGAGTTGGTCTCCCACTGGACTCTAGAACCCGGTTACTTGTGCTCCCCTCCTTGGGTCTATCCTAGTGCGGAAAAGAAAATAATATACAAAGGGTAACATCTTCCGCAACCTGGAAGTGCCCCAATAAAAGAATATTACATACAAGTTTTTACATGAATGAAAATGAAAAACACTCATCTCACATAAAAACCCCCGGCTATTCAAACACGACGATCCAATATAACATATCCAGCAACGCATAACATCACATGTCATCAACGTAAGTAAATTTGCGCATCCCAATTGTCGTTGACATATAGCAACGAAACCGGCGATATCATATATTACACTTACGGTCACAGAAAAGAAAGTGTAAAACTACAACAGTTGGAATCCGCAACCACCTCAGACATCGCATGCTTGACCAAATGAATTCTTTAGACATCGCATGCCTAACAATTATAAACCCCACATTTTAGTCTCAAAATTGAAAACACTTTTCAATACCATGTCGGGCAATTCAGCAAGATTCCCGACATCCTGATCGAATGCTCGTCGCAAACTTTAGTAGGCAGCCGCACCCCCGATACCGTCGACGAAGTGCACCAAGGCGGAACACCGCTACCGCGAGCACCCGGATGGATGCTTTCGGCGACGGGGTTCTCCTACAGTCACTTGGTGGGGGCTATGGAGCGAGGCTGTCTATTAAGTTTACCCGGCGAGTATCCGCGTACGCTACGTGATTGCGACGGACTTTTGATCACATCAAAATTCCGTGGCAACCGATCAAGTAAGACTAAACCGCTAGATTTATAACATTCATTCAGTTATCTCATAATTTATTGTGAATTCCAATTATTGTATCACATTCCGGATAAATAGAAAATGTTAAACTTTCCGATCGAACATTCGAACACCCAAGTTTTCCCGAAACAGCTCAACATATGAAATAAGTCTAAAAACATTCAGTTCGTGCCTCAGTACCAACGGTCCAGCCGTAGAAAGGTCAAGCCAACGCCTCACATGTGGCACGCCGTACTGCCCCAAACCCTAAGATTCAAAGGGCAGTTCAAGACGGTCACATAATCGAGTTAAGGTTTGTTGTCTTCTAGAGGGTCCATCGCGTTACTTGCACTACTTAGAACGTCTTTAAACCTCGGAAAAATCGAACACTTGGAAATTTCCCGACAGGGGAAAAGTTGGGTATTTATATCCGGTCGAACTTTCTAACATATTCTAAAATATCCGGAAAGCCACACACTGACAAAATTAGACAATCCGGTCGAAACACCGAGACCCCAATACAACCCAGAAAATTCAACACTTGAAAAAATATTAAAAATTCCCAGGAAAACCAGCACTACAAACTAAGAATTACTGTGCAAAATTTAACACAAGAAGAGACCACATGACCGCGGAACCGCCGCATTAGCCATGCTAATGCCGCGGTTCCGCCGCACTTTGGTGGATTCAGGGACACGTGTTGCACAGTAATTCTTAGGATTCCCTGCTGATTTTTCTGCATATTTTTAATATACAAAAAACCACAAATTTGAAAAATGTACAGAGAGCAATATTAGGGTTAGGGTTTCGGTTCGATCGGATTTCTAACTCCGTCAACGCATCGCCTAAGGCTCTAGCTAGGCTCTGATGCCACTGTATGTTAGTTATATGTATGCCCTAGAGGCCATTACTGTACATTGGATGTATATTGTAGTGGATGCTGGGACATATATAGGTAGGACTTTCTTGCTCGACATGATAGTACGCTATCTGGTTGCTCTTTATCTTAACATGTATACTTTCTGTCTCTCTGATTACATGTTGATAAAGCCCATAGGATGTGTACTCGACTTCCAGGACTATGATGTAGATCATACTAGTGGGGCCTGGGTAGTCCAAGAGTACATCCTTGAAATGTTCCTAGTCGAGGGAATATCGAGACGGGGCATCGATATTCCAGAGTAGACTAGCGCATATCTTCTCGACCCATGCGATGGGTGATGGATGATCCCATATCCATTAGTGTTTGACATCGAAGATGGTATGCGGGTGCTCAGTGGAGACTGGGTACACTGAACGGACTCGCCGAGAACTCCCAGATGGTATTATACCTCACGTCAGATGGCAGTTCTCTGGTGACACTGGTACAGCTTAGTCTGTTGACCCGAGATCGTCATAGAGTCTTGTGTGTCTCCCACTGTGCTTTGATTTCCACCCTACCACGGCTGTACTGAGTCGTGCAAACAGGTGGTTTTTGGGTACAGTCCCGATTCACATGGAGGCAATGAGCGATAGGAAGGGATTCGTCTCTCCCGGTATTGGGGGTTGATGTTGTGCTATGCTCGACTGGCCATAACAGGAAATCCCTGGCCAGGGTTGCAGTGATATACTGGTAAGTGTTATCAGTAGTTTCACGAATGTTATGGACCCTACGTCAGCATGACTTATTGAGCTATTGGGGTCTGACGTTTACCACCCCTAGGCGAGATATGCGACATATCAGACGAACAGACCGGACCGTACGGTAATGTTACTGGTCGGATTCGCAGGAGTGTGAGCGGGCTTGCTCGTCGATCTTCTGATCGCTCAATACCCGGGTGGCCATTACGTTTAGCAGACCGCTTGCGGCTTGTGGGTGTTTGATATGATCATCATCTGCTGCCGGCGTATTGACGAGTCTTTAGAGTCCTACACAGAGGTTTCCTGGCTCAAGCGAAACGAAATAGGAGCGCATATGAGATATGTGCGGGACCGAGAATAATGCGAGTATGTGATACCGTATTCTATTCTCGCGATGAATGTATCGAATGGTTGTATGCGATATAACCTAGTTATCGAATCAAGTATTGATTCGATAAGCCGATACATTGAATACTAGTCGGTTGTGTGCGACATGACCGGATCATTGAATCAAGTGTTGATTTAATGATTTAATGCATAATTATATATTTGATATATTACTTTGCGTTAACTAGTATTGGTTCACTTTAAATGGATTTTCTCACTCGGATTGTACACATTGTATATGTGATATATTTTTGTGCACATGCTTGTAACATATATGATGATATATGATAGCTAGGGTTTGTGTAAAGAGTTAATACCTTGGTTAAATAAATGGTTAAGGTTTTTATTCATTTTATTCATTTATTCTTTTATTCTTTTAGAAAAAGAAAAAGAAATGAGATAAATGGTGGCATTCTTTTCATTCATAAAGCTTCATGAATATTTTGACCATGTCACCATTTTTGTCTTCTTTTTAAACCTAACCATTCTCATTAACTCAAGTTAGCTCTCTACACTTTACCATAGTCATTATTATGATAAGAATTATCATTCTAATATATTCTATTATTCTTAACGTATTATTTTTTTTAGCTTCTTCTTCTTCTTCCTTCAAGTGAAGAAAAGCTTGACCATCAATGGTAAGTCATGAAATCTAGTGAGAAATCCAAAACTAAAGTTTACCCACTTCCTATTTCTTCATCCTCTACCTCTTGCCAAGTAGTATAGGGTGTTTCCTTCACAAGTTTTTCCGACTTGGTGAAGTTGGAGCTTGTTCTAGCGATGCCTCGACGTAGATCATCTTCGGCATCGAACCGACGATCGATGCTAGAGCCCAAGACATGATTTGGACAGCGAGGGGACTTCATTGCGGAGCCGTGGAGGTGGTGGACCGGATCTACAAAGGTTGTATATCCGTTCCATTAGTTAATTGTTAACTAGTTATCTTTTTCGCCTAAATATCTAGCAAACGATCCGTAGTTTAGGGTTTCTCGGCACCGTAAAATTTTATATTGGCATGTTCGATGCCTTGTGAGACCTCATTAGGGTGCCTAGGAACCCTACAGTGGTATCAGAGACTAGCTAGAGCCTTAGGCGAAGTCCCGACGGAATCTGAAGTCCGATCGAACCGAAACCCGACCCAAAAATTGCTCTCTGGATTTTTTTTCAAAATGCGGATTTTTGTGAATTAAAAATTTCTAGAAAATACATAAAATAAAACTAAGAATTACGGTGCAAACTCAGGCGAATAATTCATTTGAACGGCGGCGGAACCGCGGCAGAAGCACTGCTTTTGCAGCGGTTCCGCGCTACCATGGTGACGTCATCGTACCTTTTCTGCACAGTAATTCCTATTATTTTATGCTGAGTTTTCTGGGAATATTTAAAATTTATTCCAGAGTTGAATTTTCTGGGCTTGTTTTGGGGGATTCGGTGTTTCGATCGGAGTGTCTAATTTTGTCGGTGTGGCTTTCCGGGTATTTTTAGAATATGTTAAAAAGTTCGATCGGATATAAATACCCACTTTTTCCCCTGCCGGGAAATTTCCAATTGTTGGATTTTTCCGTAGTTTAACGACGTTCTAAGTAGTGCAAGTAACGCGATGGACCCTCTAGAAGACAACAAACCTTAACTCGATTTTGTGACCGTCTTGAACTGCCCTTTGAACCTTCGGGTTTGGGGCAGTACGGCGTGCCACATGTGAGGCGTTGGCTTGACCCTTCTACGGCTGGACCGTTGCTACTGAGGCACGAACTGAATGTTGTTAGACTTATTTCATGTGTTGAGCTGTATCGGGAAAACTTGGGTGTTCGATTGTTCGATCGAAAAGTTTAGCATTTTCTATTTATCCGGAATGTGATACAATAATTGGAATTCACAAATAGTTATGAGATAACGGAATGAATATTATAAACATAGCAGTTTAGTCTCACTTGATCGGTTGCCACGGAATTTTGATGTGATCAAAAGTCCGTCGCAATCACGTAGCGTACGCGGATACTCGCCGGGTAAACTTAATAGACAGCCTCACTCCATAGCCCCGACCAAGTGACTGTAAGAGAACCCCGTCGCCGAAAGCATCCGTTCGGGTGCTTGCGGTAGCGGTATTCCGCCTTGGTGCACTTTGTCGACGGCGTCGGGGGTGCGGCCGTCTACTAAAGTTTGCGACGAGCATTCGATCAAAATGTCGGGAATCTTGTTGAATTGCCCGACTCGATATTGAAAAGTGTTTTCGATAATGAGACTAAAATGCGGGGTTTATAATTGTTAGGCATGCGATGTCTAAGTAATTCATTTGGTCAGGCATGCGATATCTGAGGTGGTTGCGGATTCCAACTGTTGTAGTTTTACACTTTCTTTTCTGTGACCGTAAGTGTAATATGTGATATCGCCGGTTTCGTTGCTATATGTCAACGACAATTAGGATGCGCATATTTACTTACGTTGATGACATGTGATGTTATGTGTTGCTGGATATGTTATATTGGATCGTCGTGTTTGAATAGCCGGGGGTTTTTATGTGAGATGAGTGTTTTTCATTTTCATTCATGTAAAAACTTGTATGTAATATTCTTTTATTGGGGCACTTCCAGGTTGCGGATGTTGTCACCATTTGTATATTATTTACTTTTCTGTACTAGGATAGACCCAAGAAGGGGAGCACAAGTAACCGGGTTCTGGGGTCCAGTGGGAGACCATCTCGAGGAGTCGAGTCTGGGTCTCCTAACCCTAGAATTGGTAGGGTTACTTGACGCTCTCGTAGGGGTCTTGGGGTGTGGGATTGGCTATTCATCACGACCGTGGAATCCGTGTTTTATTGTCACGACCCAAGTTTGGATGTGACCGGCACTTAGATTGTATCACATCTAAAGATATGCACAAGTCCAAGTAAGCCGAAAACCAAGATCAAATACCTTATTTCGGAATTATTTATGAAAATTAGTTTTTAAGTAAAAATCTCAATTTATGACGTTAATTTATTAAACAAATAATGACGGTTAGCTTAGTTGCATTCCTAGTTGGAATCAAAAATATTAACAATAAACATGAATATACACATATAGAACATCACTGAATCTCATAAAGAAAGAACTATAATACTGATCGACTGATCTCAACTGTACATATATATAGTATCTCTCATTTCTAAGTCAAAATACAGGTTTGATGGAGACTTCTAGATACAAAATACATAACTCAAAAGGAAGGTTACTACACATGTAACCTACCAAACAAAAGATGGAGTATAACTGCAAAAGTATCTCCGCCTCGCAGCTACCCGTCCACTCTATCCCTGCAAGGAACTGTGGCACAACGGGGATGAGTTGCCAACTCAGTGAATACGACTAAGATATAACGGCGAATAAAGTAAATATGACAATCATGTTACTGAATATGAATCAATATGGTATATGGGTATATGTGAAATTCAACAATAAATCTCATTTTACTTCGAAAATCACAACTCAAGTAAATCATTTCTCGGTGTCCATCAACGACACAAAACTTTCATTTCTTATAGGCATCATTCCCCGAATGATCCTATACCCATAATATCGGTCGTTATCCTCTAGATACACGCCGTATATTTATTACCAACTCCGGTATCGAGTAACCTCGCTAGGCTCCCCCGTCTCAATACGGCTATCCTGTCCCTCGGTCTCGACCGGGTCCACCATGTATCCAACTGTATATCTCCCCCACTCAGTATGGATAACGTAAAATCCGCGACCGTATATCTCCCCCACTCGGTCCGGAATAAAACCAAAACAGAAATCATCTCATGGTGGACATGACACATCAATCATGAAAATACTGGATTTATGTAATAGTATTCAAAACTCAAAACCATAAATCCTCAATTCTGCATTTATCTCATATATAACATAAAACGGGCATAAAGTAACATGATGTCAATGATGCAATCTACCACTATATCAGATATGTGAAATATGATATAATTCCATGTTAACAAGTATGATATTTAAGTGTATGTGACATGGCAATATCGACGAGGTGTGTGTAACATATAAATGTGCACGTGGCATGACTCGTCGATAATTGTGAAGTGTTCTAATCATCTACTCAATTTATATGTATGTATAATGAATGCACATGATCAATTTGGCATAACAATATAAGTATCAAATTAAGTATAACTACGGGCGAAACACGCCATCTTTACAAAATTCCCCGGTAGATGTTTAGTCTACTCACCGGAAAGTCGAATCTACTCCGGAATCGCTAATCCTTTCCCTTTCCTCGTGGCTTCCGTACTTCTTGTATTCAAGTCTAAATATGCAAATTAGCTTATATAAGCAAAACGGCTATTCCGATATAACGGAAATAGAAACACGTGCAGGGTTCCTAGGCACTCTAGTGAGGTCTCCCAAGCCATCAACCATGGCAATTTCAAAAATTATGGTGCCTACAAACCCTAAAGTACGGATCGTTTGCTAGATGTCTAGGCGAACAATGAACTAGTTAACAGTTAACTAATGAGAAAACGGAAATACAACCTTTGTAGATCCGGTGCTCCACTTCCACTGCTCCGCAACGATGTCGTCTCCGCTGTCCAAATCAAATCCGGGCTCTAGAGTCGGCTTCGTCGGAGAATGGGCAAGCTAGGTCGTCGATGTCCATGCCGAAGATGATCTACGTCGAGGCATCGATGAATCAAGCTCCACCTTCACCAAACCGTGAAAGGTTGTGAAGGAAACACACTCTACTACTTGGCAAGAGGTAGAGGATGAAGAAATAGGAAGTGGGTAGACTTTAGAATTGGATTTCTCACTCTTTTTGATCACTTGCCATTGTTGAAGTGAAGGTTTCTTTACTTGAAGCAAGGAAGAAGAAGCAAGTTATATTATGATAAGTTCAAAATGAAAAGAATAATTAAATCATACTTATCATAACATAACCATGGTTATGTGTAGAGAGCAAACCCTAGTTAGGTGAATGGTTAGGTTAGGCATGAAACAAAAATGGTTGACTTTTCAATCCTTCATGAAACTTCAAGATAGAAACAAAAATAAAGCAACCATTTTTCCTTTTGCCAAAATGCAATAAATAAATTAATAAATGATTAAAATAATTAAACATAACCTTAACCATTTACTTAACTAAGGTTTAGACTAAACCTACACACAAACATGCATGTACCATCAAATATGATACAAGTAAGTGCACAAATCATATCGCATATGCAATGCGCACACCCGAGTGAGAAAATCCATCTTAAGTGAACCGATACTAGTTAACGCAAAGTAATATATCAAATATATAATTATGCATTAAATCATTAAATCAACGCTTGATTTAATGATCCGGTCATGCGCACATAACCGACTGGTATCAATAGTAACATCTTATCGAATCAACACTTGATCCGATAACCCGGCTATATCGCATATAACCGATCAATGTCACATCGCGAGAATCGAATACAGTATCACATACTCGTATTATTCTCGGTCCCGCACATATCTCATATGCGCTCCTATTTCGTTTCGCTTGAGCCAGGAAACCTCTGTGTAGGACTCTAAAGACTCGTCAATACGCCGGCAGCAGATGATGATCATATCAAACACCCACAAGCCGCAAGCGGTCTGCTAAACGTAACGGCCACCCGGGTATTGAGCGATCTGAAGATCGACGAGCAAGCCCGCTCACACTCCAGTGAATCCGACCAGTAACACTACCGTACAGTCCGGTCTGATCGTCTGATCTGTCGCATATCTCGCCTAGGGGTGGTAAACGTCAGACCCCAATAGCTCAATAAGTCGTGTCGATATGAGGTCTATAACTGTTCGAGAAACTACTGGTAACACTTACCAGTAAATCTCAGCAACCCTGGCCAGGGATTTCCTGTTATAGCCAATCGAACACAGCGCAACATCAACCCCCATATACCGGAAGAGACGAATCCCCTCCTATCGCTCATTGCCTCCATGTGACTCGGGACTGTACCCAAAAACCACCGTTTTGCACGCCCTCTTGGACGTGGTAAGATGGAAATCAAAGCACAGTGGGAACCACACAAGACTCTATGACGATCTCGGGTCAACAGACTACTCTGTACCAGTGTCACCAGAGAACTGCCATCTGACGTGAGGTATAATACCATCTGGGAGTTCTCGGCGAGTCCGTCCAGTGTACCCAGTCTCTACTGAGCACCCGTATATCTCCTCTGATGTCAAACACCGATGGATATGGGATCATCCATCGCCCATCTGTATAGGTCGAGAAGGTACACGCTAGTCTACTCTGGTATTATCGATGCCCCATCTCGATACACCCACGACTAGGGACTGTGAAGGATGTACTTATGGACTACCATGTCCCCACTAGTATGATCCGCATCATAGTCCAGGTAGTCAAGTACAGATCCTAAGGGCTTTACCAACATGTAACAGAGAGACAATCAGCATACACGTTAAGGTAAAGAGTAACCAGATAGCATACTATCATGTCGAGCAAGAAAGTCCTCCCTATATATGTCCCAGCATCCACTACAATATACATCCTATGTACAGTAATGGCCTCTAGGGCATACATATAACTAACAATCTCCCACTTGCACTAGGGCCATCTGTAGCAGTGGTTGCAGTATCTCATACTCAACCATCCCATAAAAGTCTCTCTCTGGGAACAGGCCTTTGTGAGTGGATCCGCTGTGTTGTCCTCTGAGTCTACTCTCCCACCTTCGATCACCCTGGAGATCAACCATCTCCATGATCAGGCGATGCTGCCTTAGAATAAGTCTGGATCACTGATGGGACCGGCGTTCCTTGGCATAAGCCACAACTCCATTGTCACACAATGGGAGGAACATAGTTCATCTCATGAACCTATATACACCCAAACAGCCTCTTTGGTAGTATCTTAAGTAGCGATGTATCCTGCCTTTATCGTCTAGTATGCCACGGTATATAGCTTGGAACTCTTCCAACATACCGTCCCTTTACTGAGGGTAAAGGCAATGCCTGCGACTGACATTCAGTCGTCTTTATCACACTGGAACCCTTCCAGCGATTCTCCCCAGGATCGGTTGATACCGTCTCACTACAACTAGTGAGAATCCTAACATCCAATTAAATCTATCTTATAGATCCAAAATCCAGGATTTAGTATGTATCACTTTAATCCTATATGGAGAATCATTGTGATAAGCGGAGATTGATCGAGCGTAGCATAGGAAACTCCTTCCCTATCAAGAGTATGTCATCCACGTACTCTACGAGGATCGTCACCATACTCCCTACTACCTTTTTGTTTGTACAAGGTTCATCTACCATTTTGATGATGTCAAACTCTTTGACTACTTCATCAAAACAGACGTTCCAACTCCGCGATGCCTGCTTTATCTTATAAAGCATCTTGCACACGTTTCCGCTGCTCCCACTGTCTACGAAGCCCTCTGGCTGTGTACTTATAGACGCTCTCTTCTAAATCATCATTTAGAAAAGCAGTCAAGACACCCAACCACCAGATATCGCAGTCATGGTATGTAGCCGTGGCAAGTGGGATCTGGATGGACTTAAGCATAGCTACTTGAAAAGGTATCATCATGATCCACGCCTGGTCTTTGACGAAAACCTTTAACAAGTCTAGCTTTGAAAGTCTCAACTTTTCCATTTACACCAAGTAATCTTCTCAAGATATACTTGCTCCTGATGGGGATTTAACCCTTCAGATATAGCAACCAAAGTTCATACTTTGTTGGTGTATAAGGATTCCATCTCAGATCGCTAAGCATCCAGCCATTCTTACAGAGTCTTACTCTCGATGGCCAGCTCGAAACTAGTTGGGTCATCATCTCATGATGCAATCCTCGCTCCCACTGTCATAGAGAAACCGAAGTATCTCTCAGGTGGGTGAGGAACCCTACTAGATCGGCGGAGAGGCTGAGGTTCGTTGGTTTCTACTGAATACTTTGGTTCTATCAAATCATCAGCTGTATTTTGTATAGCTGGAACCTTTCCAGTTGGACATAACTGACCTTGCCTCGAGCTTGTCCGGATTTTGCTTTTAGACATAGGCCGGACAAATCCAAATCTTAACTGGCTTAAGACATGGGCTCTTCCCTTTCCATATCTCATATGGAGTGGTAGGCAACTGATTTGATTCGAACCCTATTCAATAGGTATGCAACTTCATAAGTGCATAACTCCCAGAAGGAAAAAGGTAACTCAGTAGTACTCATCATAGAGCACACCATATCAAATAGGGTGTATCTGCTCCGCCCCGATATACCATCGTGCTATGGTGTATACGGAGGAGTAATGCTGAGAGAGAATCTCATTCTCCTTTAGAATAGTCCAGTATTTCCGTGCTCAAGTATTCTCCTCCTTGATCTCATCATAGGACATAATACTTATACCCGTATTTTGGTTCTCTACTTCTCACTTATATTCCGTGAATATCTCAAAAGGTTCGGACTTGTGTTTCAACAGGAACATATGTCTGAATCTTGAGAGATTATCAGAGAATATAATGAAGTATAAAGAACCAGTCTTGGCAGGTGTAGACAGGGGACCTTACATACATCAACATGTATCATCCCAAGAGTTTACTAACTCTTTCTCTGTTTCAGTAAACGGAGCTATAGTCATCTTATCTTTGTGACATGACTGGCGAGTTTCAGAAGATGTAAATTCAAACTGATTTAAATATACATCTATTTGTAACTCTAGCCAGTCGGGTCGCATTGATCTGACCTAGTCTACAATACCTCAAGAAGAATTCGTTCATTTCTGAACTATTCCTCTCGTGTGTGTTCCGTATATTAAGAACTGTAGTTTGATTTAGAACATTAATGCTTTTAGATAACGTGCCTGAACCGATCAACCTTTGATATAGGAAATGTTCAAAACATTATCCAACAATACAAAATTATATCCTTTCTTTTCTAATAAAGAGAATGATATGATCAGGTTCGGTATCTAACAACATTCGTTCAGAATCAATGTATTGTAATACAGGGTGACAGTGACCGACAGACTTGGCTGCAACACTTGCCCCGTTTTCTGCCTCATGAAACTTATCACCCGTTCTCAGTTCTCTACCTTTCTGTAGCCCTATGTAACAGATTACATATCTGGGATCCTGATCTGGTATCACATACCCAGGACGTAGAGGATACAGAGAAACAGTCCTTTGTAATGAACACACCCGAAGATGATGCATCAGCATGCACTCTCTTCGTTTGGGCGGCACGGGAAATCTGGTATTCCCCAATTTCCTGCTCTGTCTTATAACAATTATAAGTTGGAGCGGGACCAACGTTCCCCAGCTCAGTATAACAAGCGGGTTCGGTCAACATTCCGTATTATTATCTTGATTAAGGCGTGATATGGTCGCTACCAGGAGAGAGAGAGAAGAAAACACTCAGCGTGCGCTCTGTCAAGAATAGATTGGTTTTTATTTTATCTAATCAGGATGGCTCCCACTGCTTTTTATCAAATCTTCCTTCAAACCCTAAAAGGAAAGACTAGCCGGGATTAATTACACACTACAAGTTCGCCAATCTTTCAGCCAGGCCAGTGTCGGTACTTTGAGGGAGGTCCCCCGTGCTTTCGCACGAACCTAATTACTGTAAACCTCGTTTTCCCAGAGGCGTAACCTCGTTAACACCTTTCTAGACACCTACTTGATCGGCTAATTGTAATGTATAAAACTCTCCCAGGAGTAACTCTTACTCGCAGCGGGTATCGGGATCCAACTATCTCATAGAAGGTATGCAATCTCATTGCAAATTTCAACACTTGAAATTCCCGATAATATTTTGCCCCATGCGATCTATGACCTTGACTGAGTCAACAAACCATAGACCGCAAGTAAAGTTCAACCCGTCATTTCTCGATTGAATTAAACCTACCCGCACGACCCTTGACTGAGTCAACAAGGCCGCACGACTACCCTAATCCAATCGCATCATATGCTTTGCAGATAAGCAATAATTAGCTACCGCACACTACGCCTTGACTGAGTCAACAAACGCAGCACGAATACTAACTATTACCTATCTGAAATGACGGAGGGCTACGACAGGTTTTTAAGAAAACCTTTTGCGTAATGAACTTTATATCGTTGTAGAATCAAATGATTTTAAAAATGGAATGCTTTTGAGGCTTTTCTAGTTTTGCTAAAGGAGTCACTCCCTGTGAAGGGATCGTCGGTCCTTTCCTCATCGAATGAGGTGCGGGATATATCATATATATCACTGTGCAAAGCAAAAACTCTTAAAAGCAATCAAAATACAAACCGAGTGTGTAGCATCTGCCAGTTATTGCTAAAGGAGTCACTCCCGGTGAAGGGATCTCGGTCCTTTCCTCATCGAATAAGGTGCAGGATATATCACATATACCTCTGTGCAAAGCAAGAACTGTAGCTACCTGTTTTATTTTGAAATTCGATTCTACAACATCTTAGGTTTCTTTTATTTCATTAATCACATTAATGAAGTCCCATCATTTATGTACCTAAACATCACAGATAGATATGACGTACACTTATGCCATCCGCATTCGCCTCGATGTCCCCTCTTGCACCGTTAGGTTAGGTAACTAACGGCAGAGCAGGGCAGGGCTAGCGCGGGTGTAAAACATAAGTAACGTCTATATAATATATCATATATACTATATACTATATCCATCACAGAAACATCACATGATCTTATCACAGATATCGCAGCAGAAGAAATATATGAAATATTGGATATACTAGGACGTCCGTGTTTTCAATACGAGCCAGTATAAAACACGGATTCCACGGTCGTGATGAATAGCCAAACCCATACCCCTAGACCCCTACGAGAGCGGCAAGCAACCCTGCCAATTCTGGAGTTAGGAGACCCGGACTCGACTCCTCGAGTTGGTCTCCCACTGGACTCCAGAACCCGGTTACTTGTGCTCCCCTCCTTGGGTCTATCCTAGTGCAGAAAAGTAAATAATATACAACAGGTGACAACTCCCGCAACCTGGAAGCGCCCCAATAAAAGAATATTACATACAAGTTTTTACATGAATGAAAATGAAAAACACTCATCTCACATAAAAACCCCCGGCTATTCAAACACGACGATCCAATATAACATATCCAGCAACACATAACATCACATGTCATCAACGTAAGTAAATATGTCCATCCCAATTGTCGTTGACATATAGCAACGAAACCGGCGATATCACATATTACACTTACGGTCACAGAAAAGAAAGTGTAAAACTACAACAGTTGGAATCCGCAATCACCTCAGACATCGCATGCCTGACCAAATGAATTTCTTAGACATCGCATGCCTAACAATTATAAACCCCGCATTTTAGTCTCAAAATCGAAAACTCTTTTCAATATCAAGTCGGGCAATTCAACAAGATTCCCGACATCCTGATCGAATGCTCGTCGCAAACTTCAGTAGACGGCCGCACCCCCGATACCGTCGACGAAGTGCACCAAGGCGGAATACCGCTACCGCGAGCACCCGGACGGATGCTTTCGGCGACGGGGTTCTCCTACAGTCACTTGGTCGGGGCTATGGAGTGAGGCTGTCTATTAAGTTTACCCGGCGAGTATCCGCGTACGCTACGTGATTGCGACGGACCTTTGATCACATCAAAATTCCGTGGCAACCGATCAAGTGAGACTAAACTGCTACGTTTATAACATTCATTTAGTTATCTCATAACTTTTGTGAATTCCAATTATTGTATCCCATTCCAGATAAACAGAAAATGTTAAACTTTTCGATTGAACAATCGAACACCCAAGTTTTCCCGAAACTGATCAACACATGAAACAAGTCTAACAACATTCCGTTCGTACCTCAGTACCAACGATCCAGCCGTAGAAGGGTCAAGCCAACGCCTCACATGTGGCACGCCGTACTGCCCCAAACCCGAAGGTTCAAAGGGCAGTTCAAGACGGTCACATAATCGAGTTAAGGTTTGTGTCTTCTAGAGGGACCATCGCGTTACTTGCACTACTTAGAACGTCGTTAAACTACGGAAAAATCCAACACTTGGAAATTTCCCGACAGGGGAAAAGTTGGGTATTTATATCCGGTCGAACTTTTTAACATATTCTAAGATTTATCCGGAAAGCCAAACAGACAAAATTTGATTCCCCGATCGAAATACCGAATCCCCAAATCAACTCAGAAAAATTCAACTATGGAAAAAATATTAAAAATTCCCAGAAACACCAGAATTAATAATTATGAGATACTGTGTAAAAAATATTAAATGAACATGCCGTACCGCCGCGCAACCGCCGCACAAGGCTAGCTCGTGCCGCGGAAGCGCGGCAACATGAAGGAATTATGGGCACGAATTTCACAGTATATCATATATTAACCTGCTTATTTTTCTGAACATTTTTAATGTAGAAAAATACCAGATTTTAAAAATTGTACAGAGAGCAATTTTCCGGGTATGGTTTCGGTTCGATCGGACTTCAAATCGCGTCTGGACTTCGCCTAAGGCTCTAGCTAGGCTCTGATACCACTGCAGGGTTCCTAGGCACTCTAGTGAGGTCTCCCAAGCCATCAACCATGGCAATTTCAAAAATTATGGTGCCTACAAACCCTAAAGTACGGATCGTTTGCTAGATGTCTAGGCGAACAATGAACTAGTTAACAGTTAACTAATGAGAAAACGGAAATACAACCTTTGTAGATCCGGTGCTCCACTTCCACTGCTCCGCAACGATGTCGTCTCCGCTGTCCAAATCAAATCCGGGCTCTAGAGTCGGCTTCGTCGGAGAATGGGCAAGCTAGGTCGTCGATGTCCATGCCGAAGATGATCTACGTCGAGGCATCGATGAATCAAGCTCCACCTTCACCAAACCGTGAAAGGTTGTGAAGGAAACACACTCTACTACTTGGCAAGAGGTAGAGGATGAAGAAATAGGAAGTGGGTAGACTTTAGAATTGGATTTCTCACTCTTTTTGATCACTTGCCATTGTTGAAGTGAAGGTTTCTTTACTTGAAGCAAGGAAGAAGAAGCAAGTTATATTATGATAAGTTCAAAATGAAAAGAATAATTAAATCATACTTATCATAACATAACCATGGTTATGTGTAGAGAGCAAACCCTAGTTAGGTGAATGGTTAGGTTAGGCATGAAACAAAAATGGTTGACTTTTCAATCCTTCATGAAACTTCAAGATAGAAACAAAAATAAAGCAACCATTTTTCCTTTTGCCAAAATGCAATAAATAAATTAATAAATGATTAAAATAATTAAACATAACCTTAACCATTTACTTAACTAAGGTTTAGACTAAACCTACACACAAACATGCATGTACCATCAAATATGATACAAGTAAGTGCACAAATCATATCGCATATGCAATGCGCACACCCGAGTGAGAAAATCCATCTTAAGTGAACCGATACTAGTTAACGCAAAGTAATATATCAAATATATAATTATGCATTAAATCATTAAATCAACGCTTGATTTAATGATCCGGTCATGCGCACATAACCGACTGGTATCAATAGTAACATCTTATCGAATCAACACTTGATCCGATAACCCGGCTATATCGCATATAACCGATCAATGTCACATCGCGAGAATCGAATACAGTATCACATACTCGTATTATTCTCGGTCCCGCACATATCTCATATGCGCTCCTATTTCGTTTCGCTTGAGCCAGGAAACCTCTGTGTAGGACTCTAAAGACTTGTCAATACGCCGGCAGCAGATGATGATCATATCAAACACCCACAAGCCGCAAGCGGTCTGCTAAACGTAACGGCCACCCGGGTATTGAGCGATCTGAAGATCGACGAGCAAGCCCGCTCACACTCCAGTGAATCCGACCAGTAACACTACCGTACAGTCCGGTCTGATCGTCTGATCTGTCGCATATCTCGCATAGGGGTGGTAAACGTCAGACCCCAATAGCTCAATAAGTCGTGTCGATATGAGGTCTATAACTGTTCGAGAAACTACTGGTAACACTTACCAGTAAATCTCAGCAACCCTGGCCAGGGATTTCCTGTTATAGCCAATCGAACACAGCGCAACATCAACCCCCATATACCGGGAGAGACGAATCCCCTCCTATCGCTCATTGCCTCCATGTGACTCGGGACTGTACCCAAAAACCACCGTTTTGCACGCCCTCTTGGACGTGGTAAGATGGAAATCAAAGCACGGTGGGAACCACACAAGACTCTATGACGATCTCGGGTCAACAGACTACTCTGTACCAGTGTCACCAGAGAACTGCCATCTGACGTGAGGTATAATACCATCTGGGAGTTCTCGGCGAGTCCGTCCAGTGTACCCAGTCTCTACTGAGCACCCGTATATCTCCTCTGATGTCAAACACCGATGGATATGGGATCATCCATCGCCCATCTGTATGGGTCGAGAAGGTACACGCTAGTCTACTCTGGTATTATCGATGCCCCATCTCGATACACCCACGACTAGGGACTGTGAAGGATGTACTTATGGACTACCATGTCCCCACTAGTATGATCCGCATCATAGTCCAGGTAGTCAAGTACAGATCCTAAGGGCTTTACCAACATGTAACAGAGAGACAATCAGCATACACGTTAAGGTAAAGAGTAACCAGATAGCATACTATCATGTCGAGCAAGAAAGTCCTCCCTATATATGTCCCAGCATCCACTACAATATACATCCTATGTACAGTAATGGCCTCTAGGGCATACATATAACTAACAACACGCTATCCCACTTACAAGTTATATTTTATCTGATTATATCAAATTATAAAACACTTAATCTTGCTGGATTTTAGCCTTAATCTGCACTGTTTCAGAATTTAAAACGCGACATGATTTAGTCGTGTCGTATTTAGTGTTTTACGATACCCTTTCCGATATATCTTCCCAGATTTTAACCACTGTGGAACTAATTTAATTAAACAGTACCAAAATAGTCAAAATTGTATACTGTAGACTACCCAAAAGAGAAAACCCCCAAGGTCCCCAACATGGCCGGCGACGCCGGCCAATTCCTTGTTGTCGCCGGCCCAAAACCGGCCCCCTGGTGCCGTTTTCTTGTGGTGTGTTCTAATTGATTCCTACATCATTTTAGCTCTGTTTAATTTATTTAATTATGTTCCAGATTAAAGCAGATTCTAACAGACACTAATTTTACCTAGAATACGATATTATGTGACATGTTCAATCGATTTTAACTAATCTACAGAGCTTAATTTACCTACTGTGATTAAGAATTTACCCTCTTAATTTGCTGTAGGAATAACCCCCCAAAGATTGACAAGCTCCTCCTAGCTTGATGATGGACAACACTCAAGAACAAGCTCCATTCTTCCTCTTCTTCCTCTTGTTTTCTTTTCTCTTTTACTTTTCTTTTCCTTTGGATTTTCTTTTAAGTTTTGATCTGAGTTTAAACTGAAATGAGCTATTTGTATGAGAGGAGGAAGGGATAGGGTTAAGGAGGTGGTGTCAAGTGTTGAAGTGTGTGTGTTTCATGCAAGGAGGAGGTGGAGATTGAAGGTTGCATGAAGCATGAGGTGTTTTTAATTTATCTTCTATTTTCTTTTGATTTATTTTGAATTTGAATTCAGAACTGAAATGATTTCATTTATTCACTTAAACCCTTGACAATACCCTATTTGCATAAAAACTTAACTTTACAATTTAACCCCTCACAACTTAACTTATTATAAAACACATCTTTTGTTAAAATGAAGCTAAATTTTTTCATTAAAACCCTTATAACTTATTTAAATTACATTCAAAATTTCTAATTTAATTTGTATTACATATAACTTATGAAGATTGACATATTTGATTTTAACCGTTTTGTGATTTATCACCTTATTCTTAAGTTAATTAATTTTATTTATTTCTAACTTTTCCTAAATGTTACAATATTCCCCCTTAAGAAAATTCGGTCCCCGAATTTAAAATAATTACTAAACATACCTATGAAAAGATGTGGAAATTTCTTTCGCATTTCGTCCTCCGTCTCCCAAGTAATCTCCTCGCGATCCTTTCCTTGCCAGAGAACCTTTACAGATGGCAGTATCCTCGATCGTAGCTGCTTTGCCTGCCTGTCCAGAATAGCGACTGGTTGCACTGTGTAGGATAGATCTGGCTCAAGCTGTAGAGTCTGATGATGGATCGCATGAGATGAATCGTGAAGATATCTGCGAAGCATCGAAACGTGGAACACCGGATGTACGTCGGGAAAACTAGGTGGAAGTGCTAACCGATAGGCTACAGCGCCCACTCTCTCTAAAATCTCGTAAGGTCCAACATATCTGGGGCTGAGCTTCCCTTTCTTCCCGAAGCGCATCACACCTTTCATTGGAGATACTCGAAGGAACACATGATCTCCCACATCAAACTCGAGTTTGCGTCGTCTTCGATCTGCATATGACTTCTGTCTGCATTGAGCCGCTTTCATTCTATCTCGTATCAAGTGAATCTTCTCTGTAGTTTCCTGTACTATCTGCGGTCCCAATATACCATTCTCACTAAGTTCCGTCCAGCAAACAGGTGATCTACATTTCCTTCCATACAAGGCTTCAAAGGGTGCCATCTGGATCGTCTCTTGAAAACTGTTGTTATACGAGAATTCTACCAAAGGTAGGTGACGATCCCAACTACCACCGAAATCTAGGCTACAAGCCCGAAGCATATCCTCTAGTATCTGAATGGTACGCTCCGACTGACCGTCTGTCTGTGGGTGGAAAGCTGTACTAAAACTCAGTCGTGTACCAAGAGCGTCCTGAAGTTTCTGCCATAGCCTGCTCGTGAACTGGGTACCTCGATCTGATACTATGCATGTCGGCACTCCATGTAGACGTATAATCTCATCGATATAAATCTGTGCATACTGAGCAAATCCATATGTCGTCTTCACTGGAAGAAAATGAGCGGCTTTTGTCAATCTATCAACAACCACCCAAATGGAATCATACCCTCTGCTAGTCCTGGGTAGACCCACCACAAAATCCATGGAAATCTGTTCCCATTTCCACTCTGGAATGGGTAAGGGTTGCAGCTCCCCGGCTGGCCTCTGGTGTTCTGCTTTAACTTGCTGACAAGTCAAGCATCGAGAAACAAAATCCGTAACATACTTCTTCATTCCTTCCCACCAATAATTATCCTTCAAATCACGATACATTTTGATGGAACCAGGATGAATACTGTATACTGATCTGTGGGCATCCTCCAAAATCTCACGCCTCAATCCGTCAGAATCTGGCACACAGAGACGAGTCCTAAAACGTAATACTCCATGATCATCAATCACGAACTCCGTCTCCTTGCCCTGCCTAACATGATCCATAATCTCCATCATGCGAGTATCTGTAGGCTGCGCATCTCGAATACGATCCAATAGCTGAGGTCTGGTGCGAACATGTGCTAACTGACCTCCTGCCGACGTAAACTCAAACTGTATACGACTATCACATAAGATCTGCCAGTCTGTCGAAGACTGTCTCTGCAAAATGCTCAAATGAGATAAATTACCTCCAGGCCTCCGACTCAAGGCATCTGCTACTACATTTGCTTTGCCTGGGTGATACAAGATCTCACAGTCGTAATCTTTCACCAGTTCCATCCATCTACGTTGCCTGAGGTTTAGATCTTTCTGCTGAAAAATATACTTTAAACTTTTATGATCTGTGAAGATTTGACACGTTTCTCCATACAAGTAATGTCTCCAAATCTTCAATGCAAATACTACAGCAGCCATCTCTAGATCATGAGTGGGATAATTTTGTTCATGCCTCTTTAACTGTCGAGAAGCATACGCTGTAACCTTGCTGTGTTGCATCAACACACAGCCTAAGCCCACTCTAGAAGCATCGCAATACACGACGAAACCCTCTGACCCGGAAGGTAAAGATAGTACAGGTGCAGTCGTCAAACGCGTCTTCAGCTGTTGGAAACTCTGCTCACACGCATCTGTCCACTGAAATGGAACTTCCTTCCTAGTCAATCCTGTCAAAGGTGCCGCTATCCGTGAGAAATCCTGTACGAAGCGTCTGTAATAACCTGCCAGACCTAAGAAACTCCGAACCTCCGTAACTGACATAGGCCTGGGCCAGTGTTGTACCGCTTCAATCTTCTTTGGGTCTACGCATATACCTTCTCTCGTAACTATGTGACCCAAGAACTCCACACTATCGAGCCAAAAAGCACACTTAGAAAATTTTGCATACAGCTGATGCTCCTTCAAGGTCTGCAATGTGATACGTAAATGCTGCTCGTGCTCCGTCTGACTCCGAGAATATACAAGAATATCATCTATGAATACTATAATAAACCGATCGATAAATGGTCTAAAGATACGGTTCATCATATCCATAAAAGCTGCTGGAGCATTGGTGAGTCCGAACGACATCACCAGAAATTCATAATGCCCATATCTCGTACGAAACGCCGTCTTCGGAATATCGTCCTTCCGAACCCTCAACTGATGATATCCTGACCTTAAGTCAATCTTCGAGAAAAACCCAGCTCCTTGCAACTGGTCGAACAAGTCATCTATTCGTGGTAATGGATACCTGTTTCGCACAGTGACGCGATTCAGCTGTCGGTAGTCGATGCACATTCTCATATTACCGTCCTTCTTCTTTACAAATAACACAGGAGCTCCCCACGGTGAAACACTAGGACGAACAAGTCCTCTATCTAACAATTCTTGCAACTGACTCTTGAGTTCTTTCAATTCCGTCGGCGCCATTCGATAGGGTGGTATAGAAATAGGCCCTGCACCCGGAATCAAGTCGATGCAAAATTCAATATCTCGATCAGGTGGCAATCCTGGTAACTCAGCTGGGAATACCTCAGGAAATTCTCGTATGATCGGGATTTGGTCCAATGGAACTTCAGCGACCCCTATGTCCTGAATAAAAGCCAAGAACCCATGACAACCCTTCTTCAAGAGCCGCCTCGCACCAAAAGCAGAAATCATGTTGACAGGGGTTAACTTGCAATCCCCCTGCACAACAACCACCGGTTCACCAGGAAAACAAAACCTAACCGCTTTTCCTCTGCAATCTACATAAGCATGACAAGCGGCTAACCAGTCCATCCCAAGAAGTATGTCAAAATCCAACATATCTAGGAGAATCGGATCAACAAGCGAATCTCTATTACCAATACGCACCGAACACGATCTGAATACGTGCCGAGCTATAAGGGAATCTCCAACTGGAGTAATCACTACCAAGGGTAACTCTAATAATGACGACTCCTTTCCCAACAAAAGTGCGAATCGTGAAGATACATAAGAATGTGTAGAACCGGGATCAAATAAAACATGTGCCTCTAATGAGCATACTGTAAGAGTACCTGTCACGACTGCATTTGATGCCTGGGCATCCTGTGGAGTCAGCGCAAAAACCCGTGCCTGGCCCCTGCCCGCATCCTGTCGTCCTCTACCTCGATCTCCTCTACCTCTCTGAGCACGTCCTGCATAGCCTCGACCTCGTGGTGCAACTGCCTGGCGTGTAGCGCCAACTGGGGGAGGAAGTAAAGCCATCGGTGTAGGAGGTGGAAGGGGTAAAACCGTCTGTGGAGCAACAGTCCCGCCCTGAGATCTACAATCTCGCGCAAAGTGTCCGGGAAGTCCACAACTATAACAGGTAGATGGTGGTCTCTGATCATCAGGATAAGAACTGAACATCTGGCCCTGTGTCCAACCTCGTCCGACACTGCGGCCTGGAGTATATCTACCTGGATATGACCCTCTACCTCTGCCAAACTGTCTATTTGTCGGCACTACTGGTCTACTCCTCTTTGGCTCTGGAACGACCCCTGACTCGCTCAAACGCTCCTCTACTCGTATCGCCGCATCCATGGCCTGTGCATATGTATCAAAATGCTGGGAGCCTATCGCCAGATACAACTGTGTGTCCAAACTCCTTAGGAACCTCTTCACCCGAAGCTCCTCTGTAGGTACTAAATATGGGGCATATCGCGACAGCTGGGTGAATCGTAAGTCATAATCTGATACTGACATACTTGCTGATTTCCTCAACACTTCAAAACTGCTAGCTCTAGCGTCCCTCACACTCTGGGGAAGAAATCTGGCAAGAAAGACTGTAAAAAACTCGGTCCACGTCATCGGAGGAAGATTCGTAGCTCGCCCTCTTTCCATCGACTCACACCACTCCTGTGCAAGTCCCTCCAAACGAAAGCTAGTCAGCTCAACTGACCTCGCATCAGAACATCGCAATGATCTGCCGATCCTCGCCATTCTATCAAGAAAAGACTGAGGATCTTCCGCCACATCGGTCCCTGTAAATACCGGGGGTCTCAATCTCATAAACTCTGCAAGTGATACCTCCATCACTCTCGTATCTTCTGGCGCTACCGTCTGTGTAGGCTGTACCTCGGACTCTGCTACGGTCGGTGCTGGATCTGATCTCAATGCTCGAGTGGTCTCAGCTAACTGTCCTACCACTCGCTGTAACCCCAACATACCCTCCTCAATCCTAGTCATGCGATCTGGAGGAGGAGGATCAACATGCTCATGCACCGCCGGAACGTCCGGTGTACCAGTCGTCATCACAGGTGGACTCGCCCTAGCTGCATCTCTGGCTGCGGCTCGCCTAGCCCGCGTAGCCATAGCAACTGGAACAAGAAACGAGAGTGATAAGGTGTGGGAACAGAAGTAATCAATAACGGAGAATCAACGGAAGAATAGATCAAGATAAACATCCTAAGGTTAGTTAGGCTGAATACGATAACGTAAATATGCCGCGGAACATACGTACGGTACTGCATTCGTCCTAATTCACCTACTCCATCAAACCAAAGGTCATCTTAACTCTCGGACTTACATCAACCTATTTAAATCCCTTACTGAATTCCGTAAGGTTACTCCTAAGCTCTGATACCAACTTTGTCACGACCCAAGTTTGGATGTGACCGGCACTTAGATTGTATCACATCTAAAGATATGCACAAGTCCAAGTAAGCCGAAAACCAAGATCAAATACCTTATTTCGGAATTATTTATGAAAATTAGTTTTTAAGTAAAAATCTCAATTTATGACGTTAATTTATTAAACAAATAATGACGGTTAGCTTAGTTGCATTCCTAGTTGGAATCAACAATATTAACAATAAACATGAATATACACATATAGAACATCACTGAATCTCATAAAGAAAGAACTATAATACTGATCGACTGATCTCAACTGTACATATATATACTATCTCTCATTTCTAAGTCAAAATACAGGTTTGATGGAGACTTCTAGATACAAAATACATAACTCAAAAGGAAGGTTACTACACATGTAACCTACCAAACAAAAGATGGAGTACAACTGCAAAAGTATCTCCGCCTCGCAGCTGCCCGTCCACTCTATCCCTGCAAGGAACTGTGGCACAACGGGGATGAGTTGCCAACTCAGTGAATACGACTAAGATATAACGGCGAATAAAGTAAATATGACAATCATGTTACTAAATATGAATCAATATGGTATATGGGTATATGTGAAATTCAACAATAAATCTCATTTTACTTCGAAAATCACAACTCAAGTAAATCATTTCTCGGTGTCCATCAACGACACAAAACTTTCATTTCTTATAGGCATCATTCCCCGAATGATCCTATACCCATAATATCGGTCGTTATCCTCTAGATACACGCCGTATATTTATTACCAACTCCGGTATCGAGTAACCTCGCTAGGCTCCCCCGTCTCAATACGGCTATCCTGCCCCTCGGTCTCGACCGGGTCCACCATGTATCCAACTGTATATCTCCCCCACTCAGTATGGATAACGTAAAATCCGCGACCGTATATCTCCCCCACTCGGTCCGGAATAAAACCAAAACAGAAATCATCTCATGGTGGACATGACACATCAATCATGAAAATACTGGATTTATGTAATAGTATTCAAAACTCAAAACCATAAATCCTCAATTCTGCATTTATCTCATATATAACATAAAACGGGCATAAAGTAACATGATGTCAATGATGCAATCTACCACTATATCAGATATGTGAAATATGATATAATTCCATGTTAACAAGTATGATATTTAAGTGTATGTGACATGGCAATATCGACGAGGTGTGTGTAACATATAAATGTGCACGTGGCATGACTCGTCGATAATTGTGAAGTGTTCTAATCATCTACTCAATTTATATGTATGTATAATGAATGCACATGATCAATTTGGCATAACAATATAAGTATCAAATTAAGTATAACTACGGGCGAAACACGCCATCTTTACAAAATTCCCCGGTAGATGTTTAGTCTACTCACCGGAAAGTCGAATCTACTCCGGAATCGCTAATCCTTTCCCTTTCCTCGTGGCTTCCGTACTTCTTGTATTCAAGTCTAAATATGCAAATTAGCTTATATAAGCAAAACGGCTATTCCGATATAACGGAAATAGAAACACGCTATCCCACTTACAAGTTATATTTTATCTGATTATATCAAATTATAAAACACTTAATCTTGCTGGATTTTAGCCTTAATCTGCACTGTTTCAGAATTTAAAACGCGACATGATTTAGTCGTGTCGTATTTAGTGTTTTACGATACCCTTTCCGATATATCTTCCCAGATTTTAACCACTGTGGAACTAATTTAATTAAACAGTACCAAAATAGTCAAAATTGTATACTGTAGACTACCCAAAAGAGAAAACCCCCAAGGTCCCCAACATGGCCGGCGACGCCGGCCAATTCCTTGTTGTCGCCGGCCCAAAACCGGCCCCCTGGTGCCGTTTTCTTGTGGTGTGTTCTAATTGATTCCTACATCATTTTAGCTCTGTTTAATTTATTTAATTATGTTCCAGATTAAAGCAGATTCTAACAGACACTAATTTTACCTAGAATACGATATTATGTGACATGTTCAATCGATTTTAACTAATCTACAGAGCTTAATTTACCTACTGTGATTAAGAATTTACCCTCTTAATTTGCTGTAGGAATAACCCCCCAAAGATTGACAAGCTCCTCCTAGCTTGATGATGGACAACACTCAAGAACAAGCTCCATTCTTCCTCTTCTTCCTCTTGTTTTCTTTTCTCTTTTACTTTTCTTTTCCTTTGGATTTTCTTTTAAGTTTTGATCTGAGTTTAAACTGAAATGAGCTATTTGTATGAGAGGAGGAAGGGATAGGGTTAAGGAGGTGGTGTCAAGTGTTGAAGTGTGTGTGTTTCATGCAAGGAGGAGGTGGAGATTGAAGGTTGCATGAAGCATGAGGTGTTTTTAATTTATCTTCTATTTTCTTTTGATTTATTTTGAATTTGAATTCAGAACTGAAATGATTTCATTTATTCACTTAAACCCTTGACAATACCCTATTTGCATAAAAACTTAACTTTACAATTTAACCCCTCACAACTTAACTTATTATAAAACACATCTTTTGTTAAAATGAAGCTAAATTTTTTCATTAAAACCCTTATAACTTATTTAAATTACATTCAAAATTTCTAATTTAATTTGTATTACATATAACTTATGAAGATTGACATATTTGATTTTAACCGTTTTGTGATTTATCACCTTATTCTTAAGTTAATTAATTTTATTTATTTCTAACTTTTCCTAAATGTTACATTTATACTGGCTCGTATTGAAAACACGGACGTCCTAGTATATCCAATATTTCATATGTTTCTTCTGCTGTGATTTATCTGTGATCATGTGATGTTCTGTGACAGGTATTATATATAGTATATATGATATATTATATAGACGTTGTTTATGTTTTACACCCGCGCTAGCCCTGCCTCGCTCTGACGTTAGTTACCTAACCTAACGGTGCAGACGGGACATCGAGGCGAATGCGGATGGCATAAGCGTACGTTATATTTATCTGTGATGATTAGGTGGACTTATATGATGGGATATTCATTAATGAGATTAATGAAAGAAAATAAACCTAATTGATGTTGTGGAATCGAATTTCAAAATAAAACAGGTAGCTACAGTTCTTGCTTTGCATCGCGGTGTTCATTATAGAACATCCTGCACCTTATTCGATGAGGAAAGGACCGAGATCCCTTCACCGGGAGTGACTCCTTTAGCAATAACTGGCAGATGCTACAACCCTCGATTTGTCTTTGATCGCTTCTATAGTTTCCGCTTTGCACAGTGATATATATGATATATCCCGCACCTCATTCGACGAGGAAAGGGCCGACGATCCCTTCACCGGGAGTGACCCCTTTAGCAAAACTAGAAAAGCCTCAAAAACATTCCATTTAAAAACCATTTGATTCCGCAACGAGATCAAGTTCAAAGCGTTAAAGGTTTTTACAAAAACCAGCCGCAACCCTCCGTCATTTTAGGAAGTAGAGTACTTAGTATTCGTGCTGTGTTTGTTGACCATAGTCAAGGCACAGTGTACGGTAGCTAAGTGATGTCTTCCTACACCGCATATGATGCGATTAGTTAGGACAGTCGCGTGACTTTGTTGACCTTAGTTAAGGGTCATGTGGGTGGGTCTAATTAATCACGAAATGACGGGTAGAACTTGACTAGTACTTATGATTTGTTGACCATAGTTAAGGTCATAAGTGCTAGGGGTAAAAACCATTATCGGGAGTTTCAAGTGTTGGAATTTGCAATGAGATTGCATACCTTCTATGTGATAGTTGGATCTCGATACCCACTGCGAGTAATTGTTACTCCTGGGAGAGTTTTGCACTTTGCAATTAGCCGATCAAGTAGATGTCTAGAAAGGTGTCAACGGGGTTACGCCTCTGGGAAAACGAGGTTTACAGTAATTAGGTCCGTGCGAAAGCACGGGGAACCTCCCTCAAAGTACCGACACTGGCCTGGCTGAAAGATTGGCAAACTTGTAGAGTGTAATTAATCCCGGCTAGTCTTTCCTTTTAAGGTTTGAAGGAAGATTTGATAAAAACAGTGGGAGCCATCCTGATTAGATAAAATATATAACCAATCTGATCTTGCAAGAGCGCACGCAGAGTGTTTTCTTCTCTCTCTCTCCTGGTAGCGACCATATCACGCCTTAATCAAGATAATAATATGGATGTATTGACCGAACCCGCTTGTTATACTGAGCTGGGGAACGTTGGTCCCGCTCCAACTTATAATTGTTATAAGACAGAGCAGGAAATAGGGGAATACCAGATTTCCTATGCCGCCCAAACGAAGAAAGTGCATATGATGCATCTTCTTCGGGTGTGTTCATTACAAAGAACTGTTTCTCAGTATCCTCTGCATCCTGGGTATATGATACCGGATCAGGATCCCAGATATGTAATCTGTTACACAGGGCTACAAAAGGGTAGAAAAACTGAGAACGGGTGATAAGTTTCATGAGGCAGAAAACGGGGCAAGTGTTGCAGCCAAGTCTGTTGATCACTGTCACCCTGTATTACGAATACATTGATTCTGAACAAATGCTGTTAGATACCGAACCTGATATACAAAATCATATCAGTCTCTTTATTAGTAAAGAAGGATATAATTTTGTATTGATGGATAATGTTTTGAACATTTCCTATATCAAAAGTTGATCGGTTCAGGCACGTTATCTAAAAGCATTGACGTTCTAAATCAAACTACAGTTCCAAGTATACAGAACACACACAAGAGGAAGAGTTCAGAGATGAACGAATCCTTCTTGAGGCATTGTAGACTAGGTCACATCAATGCGACCCGACTGGCTGAAGTTACATTTTAGATGCATATTTAAATCAGTTTGAATTTACATCTTATGAAACTTGCCAGTCATGTCACAAAGATTAGATGACCATAGCCCTGTTTGCTAAGAAACAGAGAAAGAGTTAGTGAACTCTTGGGATGATACATGTTGATGTATGTAAGGTCCCCTGTCTACACATGTCAGGACTGGTTCTTTATACTTCATTATATTCTCTGATAATCTCTCAAGATTCAGTCATATGTTCCTGTTGAAACATAAGTCCGAACCTTTTGAGGTATTCACAGAATATAAGTTAGAAGTAGAGAACCAACAACCGGGTATAAGTATTATGTCCTTTGATGAGATCAAGGAGGAGAATACTTGTGCATGGAATTCCTGGATTATTCTAAAGGAGAATGAGATTCTCTCTCAGCATTACTCCTCCAAATAACCATAGCACATTGGTGTATCGGGGCGGAGCAATCACACCCTATATGATAAGGTGTGCTCTATGATGAGTACTGCTGAGTTACCTGTTTCCTTTTTGGGAGTTATGCGCTTGAGAAGCTGCATACCTATTGAATAGGGTTCGAATCAAATCACTGCCTACCACTCCATATAAGATATGGTGTGGGAAGATCCTATCTCTTAAGTAAGTTAAGATTTGGGATTGTCCGGCCTATGTCAAAAGCAAAATCCGGACAAGATCGAGGCAAGGTATGTAATGTAGAACTGGAAAGGTTCCAGCTATACAAACTACAGCAGATGATTTGACAGAACCAAAGGATTCTATAGTCCCCGACGAACCTCAGCCTCTCCGCCGATCTGGTAGGGTTCCTCGCCTGCCTGAGAGATACCTCGGTTTCTCGATGACAGTGGGAGCAAGGATTGCATCATGAGATGATGACCCAACTAGATTCGAGCAGGCCATCAAGAGTAGGGACTCTGTAAGAATGGCTGGATGCTTAGCAATCTGAGATGGAACCCATATACACCAACAAAGTATGGACTTTGGTTGCGATATCTGAAGGGTTAAATCCCCATCAGGAGCAAGTATATCTTAAGAAGATTACTTGGTGTAGATGGACAAGTTGAGACTTTCAAAGCTAGACTTGTTAAAGGTTTTCGTCATCGACCAGGCACGGATAATGATGAAACCTTTTCCAGGGACTATGCTTAAGTCCATCCAGATCCTACTTGCCACGGCTACATACCATGACTACGATATCTGGTGGTTGGGTGCCATGTCAACTTTTCTAAATAATGATTTAGAAGAGAACGTCTATAAGTGCACAGCCAGAGGGCCTCGTAGACAGTGGGAGCAGCGGAAACGTATGCAAGATGCTTTATAGGATAAAGCAGGCATCGCGAAGTTGGAACATCTGTTTTGATGGATTAGTCAAAGAAGTTGACATCATCAAAATGGTAGATGAACCTTGTATAAACAAAAAGGGAGTAGGGAGTATGGTGACGATCCTCGTAGAGTACGTGCATGACATACTCTTGTTAGGGAAGGATTTTCCTATGCTACGCTCGATCAATCTCCGCTTATCACAAAGATTTTCCATATAGGATCAAAATGATACCTACTAAATCCTAAGCTTTGGATCTATGAGATAGATCTAATTGGATGTTGGGATACTCACTAGTTGTAGTGAGATGGTATCAATCGATCCTGGGGAGAATCACTGGAAGAGTTCCAGGGTGATAAAGACGACTGAATGTCGGTCGCAGGCATTGTCTTTACCCTCAGTAAAGGGACGGTATGTTGGAAGAGTTCCAAGCTAGATACCGTGGCAAACTAGACGATAAAGGCTGGTAACATCGCTATTGAAGATACTACCAAAGAGGCAGTTTGGGTGTATATTGGTTCATAAGATGAACTTGGTTCCTGCCATTGTATGACAATGGAAGTGTGGCTTAGGCCCTGGAACCCTGGTCCCATCGGTGACCCAGACATATTCTGAGGAAGCATCACCTGATCATGGAGATAGTTGATCTCCAGGTTGATCGAGGTTAGGAGAGTAGACTCAGAGGACAACACGGCGGATCCACTCACGAAGGCCCTTTTCCCAAAGAGAGACTTTTAGGGATGGTTGAGTATGTGATACTGCAACCACTGCTACAGATGGCCCTAGTGCAAGTGGGAGATTGTTAGTTATATGTATGCCCTAGAGGCCATTACTGTACATTGGATGTATATTGTAGTGGATGCTGGGACATATATAGGTAGGACTTTCTTGCTCGACATGATAGTACGCTATCTGGTTGCTCTTTATCTTAACATGTATACTTTCTGTCTCTCTGATTACATGTTGATAAAGCCCATAGGATGTGTACTCGACTTCCAGGACTATGATATAGATCATACTAGTGGGGCCTGGGTAGTCCAAGAGTACATCCTTGAAATGTTCCTAGTCGAGGGAATATCGAGACGGGGCATCGATATTCCAGAGTAGACTAGCGCATATCTTCTCGACCCATGCGATGGGTGATGGATGATCCCATATCCATTGGTGTTTGACATCGAAGATGGTATGCGGGTGCTCAGTGGAGACTGGGTACACTGAACGGACTCGCCGAGAACTCCCAGATGGTATTATACCTCACGTCAGATGGCAGTTCTCTGGTGACACTGGTACAGCTTAGTCTGTTGACCCGAGATCGTCATAGAGTCTTGTGTGTCTCCCACTGTGCTTTGATTTCCACCCTACCACGGCTCTACTGAGGCGTGCAAACAGGTGGTTTTTGGGTACAGTCCCGATTCACATGGAGGCAATGAGCGATAGGAGGGGATTCGTCTCTCCCGGTATTGGGGGTTGATGTTGTGCTATGCTCGACTGGCCATAACAGGAAATCCCTGGCCAGGGTTGCAGTGATATACTGGTAAGTGTTATCAGTAGTTTCACGAATGTTATGGACCCTACGTCGGCATGACTTATTGAGCTATTGGGGTCTGACGTTTACCACCCCTAGGCGAGATATGCGACATATCAGACGAACAGACCGGACCGTACGGTAAGTGTTACTGGTCAGATTCACAGGAGTGTGAGCGGGCTTGCTCGTCGATCTTCTGATCGCTCAATACCCGGGTGGCCGTTACGTTTAGCAGACCGCTTGCGGCTTATGGGTGTTTGATATGATCATCATCTGCTGCCGGCGTATTGACGAGTCTTTAGAGTCCTACACAGAGGTTTCCTGGCTCAAGCGAAACGAAATAGGAGCGCATATGAGATATGTGCGGGACCGAGAATAATGCGAGTATGTGATACCGTATTCTATTCTCGCGATGAATGTATCGAATGGTTGTATGCGATATAACCTAGTTATCGAATCAAGTATTGATTCGATAAGCCGATACATTGAATACTAGTCGGTTGTGTGCGACATGACCGGATCATTGAATCAAGTGTTGATTTAATGATTTAATGCATAATTATATATTTGATATATTACTTTGCGTTAACTAGTATTGGTTCACTTTAAATGGATTTTCTCACTCGGATTGTACACATTGTATATGTGATATATTTTTGTGCACATGCTTGTATCATATATGATGATATATGATAGCTAGGGTTTGTGTAAAGAGTTAATACCTTGGTTAAATAAATGGTTAAGGTTTTTATTCATTTTATTCATTTATTCTTTTATTCTTTTAGAAAAAGAAAAAGAAATGAGATAAATGGTGGCATTCTTTTCATTCATGAAGCTTCATGAATATTTTGACCATGTCACCATTTTTGTCTTCTTTTTAAACCTAACCATTCTCATTAACTCAAGTTAGCTCTCTACACTTTACCATAGTCATTATTATGATAAGAATTATCATTCTAATATATTCTATTATTCTTATCATAATATTTTTTTTAGCTTCTTCTTCTTCTTCCTTCAAGTGAAGAAAAGCTTGACCATCAATGGCAAGTCATGAAATCTAGTGAGAAATCCAAAACTAAAGTTTACCCACTTCCTATTTCTTCATCCTCTACCTCTTGCCAAGTAGTATAGGGTGTTTCCTTCACAAGTTTTTCCGACTTGGTGAAGTTGGAGCTTGTTCTAGCGATGCCTCGACGTAGATCATCTTCGGCATCGAACCGACGATCAAGCCCGCCCATTCTTCGATGATGCCGACGCTAGAGCCCAAGACATGATTTGGACAGCGAGGGGACTTCATTGCGGAGCCGTGGAAGTGGTGGACCGGATCTACAAAGGTTGTATATCCGTTCCATTAGTTAATTGTTAACTAGTTATCTTTTTCGCCTAAATATCTAGCAAACGATCCGTAGTTTAGGGTTTCTCGGCACCGTAAAATTTTATATTGGCATGTTCGATGCCTTGTGAGACCTCATTAGGGTGCCTAGGAACCCTACACTGTAGGGTTCCTAGGCACGCTAATGAGGTCTCACAAGGCATCAACCATGCCAATTTCAAATTTTACGGGTGCCGAGAAACCCTAATACGGATCGTTAACTAGAATTTTAGGCGAAACCGATAACAAGTTAACAACTTAACTATGAGTTAACGGAAATACAACCTTTGTAGATCCGGTGCTCCACCTCCATAGCTCCGTGATGATGTCTCCTCGCTGCGATCATAGGATCCCGGGCTCTAGCGTCGGCTTCATCGGAGAAAAAGCGGGCTAGGTCATCGACGACGATGCCGAAGATGATCTACGTCGAGGCATCACAAGATCAAGCTCCACCTTCACCAAGCCATGAAAACTTGTGAAGGAAACACCCTATACTACTTGGCAAGAGGTAGAGGATGAAGAAATAGGAGGTGGGTTCACTTTAGATTTGGATTTCTCACTCTTTTTCATCAATCACCATTGATGGAAACTTGGTTTTCTTCTTGAAGGAGAAGAAGAAGAAGAAGATCAATGAAAAGAATATTATGATAAGGTTATTTTCAAAAGAATAATAAAATCATTCTTATCATAATATTAACCATGGTAATGTGTAGAGAATTAACCAAAGTTAGTTGAATGGTTAGGGTTATGAGAAGAAGACAAGAATGGTAGCTTTGGTCAAACCTTCATGAAGCTTCAATTACAAACAAAGAAAGCCACCATTCTTCTCTTTAATCTTTTCCAAAATAAATAAATAAATAAATAAGTATGAAAAACAAAACCCTAACCATTTAAATAACCATGGTTCAATCTTTACACAAACTCAAGTATGCATGTATCATCAAACATGATACATACAAGTGCACAAAAGTATATCACATATACAACTTGTGCAATGCAAGTGAGAAAATCCATTTAAAATGAACCAATACTAGTTAATGCAAAGTAATATATCAAATATATAATTATACATTAAATCATTAAATCAACACTTGATTTAACGATCCGGTCATATCGCATATAACCGACTAGTATCATATGTATCGGCTTATCGAATCAATCCTTGATTCGATAACTAGGTTATATCGCATACAACCAATCAATACATTCATCGCGAGAATGAAATACGGTACCACATACACGCATTATTCTCGGTCCCGCACATATCTCATATGCGCTCCTATTTCGTTTCGCTTGAGCCAGGAAACCTCTGTGTAGGACTCTAAAGACTCGTCAATACGCCGGCAGTAGGTGATGATCATATCAAACACCCACAAGCCGCAAGCGGTCTGCTAAACGTAACGGCCAACTGGGTATTGAGCGATCAGAAGATCGACGAGCAAGCCCGCTCATACTCCTGTAAATCCAACCAGTAACACTTACCGTACAGTCCGGTCTGATCGTCTGATATGTCGCATATCTCTCCTAGGGGTGGTAAACGTCAGACCCCAATAGCTTGATAAGTCGTGTCGATTTGAGGCCTATAACAGTTCGAGAAACTACTGATAACACTTACCAGTAAATCTCAGCAACCCTGGCCAGGGATTTCCGGTTATAGCCAATCGAACACAGCGCAACATCAACTCCCTATACCGGGAGAGACGAATCCCCTCCTATCGCTCATTGCCTCCATGTGATTCGGGACTGTACCCAAAAACCACCGTTTTGCACGCCCTCTTGGACGTGGTAAGGTGGAAATCAAAGCACAGTGGGAACCACACAAGACTCTATGACGATCTCGGTTCAACAGACTACTCTGTACCAGTGTCACCTGAGAACTGCCATCTGACGTAAGGTATAATACCATCTGGGAGTTCTCGGCGAGTCCGTCCAGTGTACCCAGTCTCCATTGAGCACCCGTATATCATCTCTGATGTCAAACACCAATGGATATGGGATCATCCATCGCCCATCTATATGGGTCGAGAAGGTATACGCTAGTCTACTCTGGTATATCGATGCCCTGTCTCGATATACCCACGACTAGGGACCTTGAAGGATGTACTTATGGACTACCATGTCCTCACTAGTATGATCCGCATCATAATCCAGGTGGTCAAGTACACATCCTAAGGGCTTTACCAACATGTAACAGAGAGACAATCAGTGTACACGTTAAGGTAAAGATCAACCAGATAGCATACTATCATGTCGAGCAAGAAAGTCCTCCCTATATATGTCCCAGCATCCACTACAGTATACATCCAATGTACAGTAATGGCCTCTAGGGCATACATATAACTAACAATATAGAGATGTTATTAGATCGCACTTGTTGCATGATTATTGCTCATATAGCTCATCATGTAGATATTATCTGTTGGCATAGGTTAGAGTATCGCAGCACGTGCATATTCGCGATTACCTTTATATGTTATCTACTATTCACGAGTTGGCAACTCACCCCCGTTGTGCCACAGTGTTGCAGGTCGCCCCTCAGAGTAGTCGCGGCAGACTGTTTTCTAGCATCTTTTGATACAGATACCACTGCAGTTGGCGTGCTAGCCCTTTTGCTGATAGGTGGGTTTTTATGCAGTATCTGTTTATTTTCCAGTTGTATACATTGTTGTATCTAGTACTCTCCATCTACCTTCATGTATTGACTTAGAGACCAGTTGTGAGGACGATGTATATTATTTTATACTCTGGTGTCGAGCTCGTTGTGAGCCGACTTTATTTATGCAGCTTTATCGTTCATGATACTCGTTTTCACTTATATTGCTCATTTCTTCGCTACGACGTCGTATATTTTTATTGTGGTGATTGTTCCACCGTTGGGCGTGATTGCTCCCATTTGGGATGCTTTATTTTTATTGTATATCATTTTATTCATATATTGTTTTGTAACCGATTTCGGGGCTATTTTTTACAAAGGAGATGCTGCCAAAATTTTTAAGATAATAACTTGCACTTTAAAGAATTTTACTAAATTACTTAAGGTTTTCTAAACGTTTTAACAAATGTTTCTATTAAATATTTAAACACTCAATACTTTTAATGGTTTTGATTTCTGGGTTTTGGCTTACTTAATCGCGTTACGCCTGTAGACGTTACGTACTTAAGTGCCGGTCACGGGCCGAACTTTGGGTCGTGACAGAAACCCCTGTGTAGGACTCTAAAGACTCGTCAATACGCCGACAGTAGGTGATGATCATATCAAACACCCACAAGCCGCAAGCAGTCTGCTAAACGTAACGGCCACCCGGGTATTGAGTGATCAGAAGATCAACAAGCAAGCCTGCTAGTACTCCTGCGAATCCAATCAGTAACACTACCGTACAGTCCGGTCTCTTCATCTGATATGTCGCATATCTCGTCTAGGGGTGGTAAACGCCAGACCCCAGTAACTCGATAAGTCGCGTCGATATGAGGCTCATAACGGGTCGAGAAACTAGTGGTAACACTTACCAGTAAATCTCTGAAGCTGCCTTGGCCAAGGACTTCTTGTTATAGCCAATCGAGCACAGCGCAACATCAACTCCCTATACCGGGAGAGACGAAACCCCTCCTATCGCTCATTGCCTCCAAGTGATTCGGGACTGTACCCAAAAGCCACCGTTTTGTACGCCTTCTTGGACGTGGTATGATGGAAATCAAAGCACAGTGGGAATCACACAAGACTCTATGACGATCTCGGGTCTACAGACTAACCTGTACCAGTGTCATCAGAGAACTGCCACGTGAGGTATAATACGATCTGGGAGTTCTCGGCAAGTCCGTCCAGTGTACTCAGTCTCCACTGAGCATCCGTATACTGTCTCTGATGTCAAACACCAATGGATATGGGATCATCCATCGCCCATCTATATGGGTCGAGAAGCTATACGCTAGTCTACTCTGGTATATCGATGCCCTGTCTCGATACATCTACGACTAGGAACATTTGAAGGATGTACTTAGCGACTACACTGTCCCCACTAGTATGATCTACATCATAATCCTGGTAGTCCAGTACTCATCCTAAGGGCTTTATCAACATGTAACATAGAGACAATCAAAGTACATGTTAAGATAAAGAGCAACCAGATAGCATACTATCATGTCGAGCAAGAAAGTCCTCCCTATATATGTCCAAGTATCCACTACAATATACATCGTATGCACAGTAATGGCCTCTAGGGCATACATATAACTAACAGCGCCTGTCTCGCCTACTGCCACCGCTATATAAACCCCTCCTTCAGACGGTCCAGGTAAGCCATTTTTACTCCACTAAGTTGTTACTCTGCTCAGATTTCCTCTCTAACTTGATCGTCGGAGGTTTCTCGGTGGTACAACCATCCCGAGACTTCTTTGCAGGTAGCTCGGCAACCACAACCTCAAACCCATTGAGATCCACACGCTTCAGGAGCGACAGCCTCCAGATCCAATCTCAGTCATCCATCGCCGCCATCAGCAGATCAACGGGAAGCAACATCTGAAGGAGATTTACGCCTCCATCATATATAGTTTGGTTTGATTTCGAATTTTGAAGTTGTAGTTTGCTGTCAAACTTTAGAATATCAGTTGAGACTAGTTTGCTTTTAAAAAGTGAGAAAATTGAGTGAATATTAAAAAAAAATTGATAGAAGAAATGTATACGAAAAGACAGAAAATTTTAATGTAAACTCTTTATTTCCTCCTTTCTTTGCTTTCGTACGTAATGCTTTCTCCTTGAAAGATTGTTTTTTTTCTAATGTGTTTTTCCTTCTATAAGATAAGATGATGACTTTGAAAAAAAATTTGAGGGCAAAATAGGATTAAAGTGAGATTTTCATGTGTTTAATAGACAATAAGAGGGATTTTTTAGGGGAAAAAGCTTTATGGGTTATAAAGACATGATTGGTTTCTTAGCTTAGAGGTTAAAAGAAATTTAAATTTTAGAATGTAGCCATGAGTTTGGCTCTTATTTTGGATTTGAATTCATCTGAAATTTGTCTCGTTGCATCTTCATTCTTAATTTTTTCTGATGCGGCAACACTTTTTCCTTAATATTTTGAAAAATCTAAACCCCTAACATCAATTTAAAATTATATAGCAAACTACATGCTCCAGTAGCTTACATTATAGCAAAGATTTTTTTTAACTTATATATTAGAAGAGATCGGTAGAGATAAGATTATAGATTGAGGAGAAAAAATTATTACTTTGGGGGGAAGGAGGGAAAGAAAGATGGATTTATTGAGCTTTTACACCTGATAAAAAAAAACCGATCCCGAAACGGTTGGCAAAAACCTTTTGGAAAATTTTTCTGCGGTATGTGTAATTGCCTGATGTATCTAATTAGCTCATGTATATCACAAGCAACTATATAGACATTAAAGACAACTAACTACACATTGCAAGCAACTTTATGCATATTGCATAAAATTAGATATAGCCCGTAAATATACCATTACTGCCGACAGGTTTTTTTCACGACTGGAAACTACCTCAGAGAATCGATCGGCAACGAGAACATCTGTACCCTTCTCTCTCTTTATTGTCCCTTTTGTCCCCCAAACCCTAAAAATCAAACATTTCCCCAGATCGATCGAGCGATCGGCAATGGGCTTCTGGGTGACGACCCTCATCTTCATACTCGCCGACGTCGTCGCCTCTCTGTCCACTCTCCTCTGCTGCAATCGAGGCCCTTCAACAAATCTGTAACAATCCCCATCTTTTTACATCCTCGATCGCTCATTTTCACTAACGTATTTGTTCTTATTGTTAGTAATCAAGGTACTATTTGAATGCTGTTGACTATCTCATCGGTCGATTTGCATAAAGTTTGAATCTTTAGCTTAATTTCGAAGCATTGGTTTAGATCTGTTGTGATGCTGAAATTATGGTTCCGCGATTGTCCATTTTAGGTCAGTTATTGGGATAAATCTAATTCGCGTGGTCTGGTGCCAGAATTTCCAGCAAAGTTCTGAATTCACAATGTTATTTTTAATGAATTTCATTATAATGAGGCAAGAGGTGGAACGAGCCATATCAAAGAAATAGAATAGTTTCATCATTCAATCGCGGCTTGCTCTGTTGAAATTAAATGAAAATGAAACTTACCACAACGTTAAGTTCAATTTTCTTGATACCGTTTGGTTGGATTAGCTACGAAATTGATATAAATTTTATCCCTCCTTTATTTGGTTCTCACCAGACATCCTTCTCCTATGCTTTGTATGAAGGAGGGACATTACTATCAACATATATATTTTTTAAATGCTTTATCTTACATCCTTCTCCACTGCAACTTTTTTGAGGATAGGGTAACAATTATTCGCTCACAGAGATAAGGGCTTAAACACGCACATGCGCTTCTGCGCACACACCACTCCTGTTGTGGACTTCTACATTCTTAAATCTTTATTAATTGCTCTATAGCTTTGAGCAACTGATATGTTTTCATCAATCATGTGAGTCCCATGTACTACCAACATGGGCCTACCTTTCCTTCTAGCAATAGCTCACACTTGGGGTTGAACCTAGCTTGTTTCACATAAACAACCATTTTAACTCAACTCAAATCAAAGTAAGTATGGTTTTTATGAACATGTACGAATATGCTTAAGCTCATGAGCTCATGCATAAGTAATAGGACTACAAAAGGTCGACTCATGACAACTTAGTTACTAATAACTTGTTATTTCCTAACCAAGCATGCCCACTGAGAATCATGGAATGAGTATTTTTGTCATGTAACTTAAAGAAACAATTGACAAAGCTTGGAAATCCTACGTGTTAAATCTCCGTCGCGAACTTCAGTTAAGAAGGATACAAGCTTCGAGCGGGGATTGGCTCCACAAACTTATCACGGTGAGTACCAGATCTTGGCATAACCAAACTGACATTACGATCATCGCACACACAATGTTGATTTGGTGAAAGGCTCGCAACTCCGTCTCTTTTGGCCGGAACACTGAACCCAGCATATCAGCACTTACGATGGATTCTATGTATCTTATTTCTGAACAATTAGCTCCTTTACCTTGTAGCACTTTGGTTGTTTGACCCCAGCACGGGTGTGCTTTAAGAAATGGGAAAAAAACTTAAAGAAATAATTGCCGCTATTATTGAAATCTCAAATAAAATATTATCTTATTGACGCATTGAGTGAAATCTCATCGATTTGATGTTGGAAAACTGGATTGAGTTTTGAAAACATAGTTGAGTATGTCTTTTATAACATCCTTTGGATAGTAAAATAATAATTAAGTATTGAAGTACAGGTTCTTGAAGAAATATATGAATCTAAATTTCTTCTTGATGTGGAGTGAGTTGCACCTTCAGGGACGTGTTTTTTGAGCCGCACCAATAAAACCAATGAAATCTTATTATTATGATGTTTCTTAACATTCTTGAGATAGTAAAATAGTAATGAAGAATTGAAATAAAGGTTCTTACTTCTTATAGAAATATATGGACATAATTTTTTTCTTGATGTTGATTGAGTCGCATCATCAGGAACATGTTTTTTGTGACACCAATAAAACCAATGAAGTCTTACAATTAAGATGATCACAGGGTTTATTTTGCTTTGACAGTTGTCTTTTAATAACGCCACATGCCTCTCCTTGACCTTAGTTTAGATGCTTACAGTAGGTGTTGTAGAAACCATTTGGATTTGATCACTAGACAAATGCTACGTTGAACATAATGCCTGTGACAACTGAATGGGCACGATCCTTTGTTTCAACACATCTAAGTCAGACACATTGTTTACATTCCGTGCTTCAACTTTGTAGGTATTTAAGTCAAAGGTTTTATTAGAGAAATTGACACATCTGAGTTTATATGTAATGCTCTCATAGTCTCATAAAAGTGCTTAACTGAAATAGTACTCAAATATCAAACTCTTGATAGAAAGCTAAGGTACCAAATGGTTTATGTAGCCATACTGGTGGAACTTTTGTTCAATTTCTAAAGGAAGTTGGCTTCACTCACTTAAGGCCTCCTTTTTTCATAATTGCACTAAGTTGGTTGAATGGATTGGGTATATTTGTTGTTCTTGGTCCGAATGCTATAATTGTAGACAACTACTTACCTATATTAGGTGCAACATATAGGAGTGAAATTGTTGATGCAAATTGGCATTTCACATATATTCGATTATAGTTGATCATGCATTCCATTAAAATCACAACCTGGAACAAATGCAATATAAGGAGAAAGAAGAAATCAAAAGAGACAGACAAACAAAATGTAAAAGGAATATGCAAAAGTGCATAAAAGAAAAACAATTAGAGGCCCAAGCACAACAAACTGCGAAGCACACCACTGTTCAGCCTCCCAGAGCACCACAACTCTTATCAATTAACAAGTATAAACTTTCATGCTCTGGAATTAACCTTTTTAACATTCAAATTTAATTATTAAATAAATTCTAAATCATAACCTTTTAGATCAATCTCGAATTTTATTTCTACCAGCCTCATCTTTGTAGGACCAAATATCCATTTTCAGATCCAATTCCGCTTTCTTATTATGATCCTTTAAGAATTACTGGAACTAATGAACTTTCATAGAGGAATTTGAACTTTCATAGACCAAATAACTTAAATAATAAAATAGAGTTGTTTTAATATTGATGAATTCAATATTTTACGGACTTGACATTTAAACAAGATGTATAAAAAAATTGAATATTTGAAAGAATGACACTATGCCATAAACACATTATGTCAAATTGTTAGGGCATGAACACAGAATACCCAATAAGAAATATATTATTTCGATGTGTTTAGCACTTACCACAATTTGTCTTCATATACCACAACACATCCAAACAAGTTCAATCCATTCCTTAGAGTGATCCTAATCAAGAATCAAGTTATTATGGTGGGAACTTCAGGATGTAGTAAAATATGATATAAGTGCAAAAGAAACATCCTTTATTATACTTATAAATCGAACCTAACAGTATACCTTATAATTTTAAAATATTGAAATACTAATAATTTCTGATAACATATATTATATGCTTTGGCTGCATGGACCTCCGGTCTAGCAAAGTTTTACCTCAAAGCAGGGCATTGTGGATGCAACTTTTTTGTTATGCTACACTATGTCTAGATTGTTTCAATGAGTTTATCACTTAGGGTGATAAATTGGAATTAAGGAATCAGTTTGATCATGTCCTTAGAGTGATCCTAATCAAGGACCAAGTTATTGTAGTGGAAATTTCGAGGGTAGTAAAATCTTAGAAGACATGTACAAAGGAAAGCATCCTTCATTGTGGTTATAAATCAAACCAATAATATACCTTATACATAAAAAAGAACAAGGGTTTCTTCACTTTCTTGTAACATTTATTATCTTCTTTGGCTGCATGACCTCCACTCTAGCAAAGCTCAACCTCAAAGCAGAGCCTTGTGGATGCAAGTATCCAACTTCTTTGATCCTAGTTTTTAACTAAAACACCTACAATGTCCAACCTTATTGGATAAATCACGCTTGATGGTTAGGTTCAAATACCACATCTGAGAATTATTGAAATTAATTAGATTCTCCAGGGCAGCCCATTTATCCCTGTTCTCTGCACTTCGATTTTTATCGGCTATTCAATCCAAAAACTTTCTTTGTGCAATTTTTATGTTTCTGTTCTGTTTCAATTATAATTGCTGAATCAATGTGTATTGTCTCATTGGATAATGATTGATTACCTTTCATAATTGCAGGTTCCATCTGACATTGCTGATCACAGCTACAGTTTGTTGTTGGATGATGTAAGCTTAATACCGCTCTCTACTGTTATTTTTTTTATGATTAATGTCCATGCTTAGCTCTTTTAGATCGTGTATTCCTTCTGAATCAAGTACGATGGAAGGTTCTGTGAAACAATGCATCACTTCTACTATATGCTTGTCTTGTGAACATATTATTTCGGAAATCCCAGTGCATAGAAGAATGCAACTCTGGTCAGTTATAAATACACTGTCTTGTTACTTGAATCACTTGCTCTAAAAGCCATCAATACTTCAAAGCAAAGCAATCTTTTTATCATTTAATGATGTTAGAAAAAATTGAAATTCAATTAACTTGCATAACCTTAACACATTCACTTACCTCAGTTATATAAGTTAGCTAGATCAGTCTTGGTGTCACTTTCACATTAAGACCCTGTTTAGAATATATTACTTTGCAACATGCATATCTGGATGAGCTTATCATTCATGATTTTTTTGATGGTACATAAACTTCGATTGTGATCTTGGATAAACTTTTAACCCTATATACGCATAAAGTTGCATGCAATAGCTTTCTGTATTTGTTTAGGCATAATGTTAGGAATTCCTACTGTAGAAAAAAGCCTCTATAGAACTAGCTTCCGTGGGGGCTGAAGTGCAATGTCAAGATTTTATTTTGCAACCATGGGATAAACCTCAAACTTTCGATGTTTATCCTCTTTCCTTGTGAAGCTTATGCTATTTGGTCATAACCTTGTGTTACTTTTGAGCATCTAAGCATACATTTCAGTTGTTTTCAGTTTCTGGTTTTGTTTTTTTAGCAATTTTATATATATATATATATATATTGCTTTTACTTGACTCATCTTTGTCTTTAAGTGAACTCCAAGGTCACGATACATACATCTTTGTGAAAGTGTTGGTTAATTTATATTAATCGTCTTCTATTTTTTTATGCATACTATTGGGTTTCTCACTCCCTTCTCCAATCACCACCACGACCACCACCAATCAAAACACTGTATTCTCTGCACGGCCAAAGCCCCGCTTTATCTGTCATTTTAAGTGTTGTTATCATGTAGATCATTAGACCAATAGTAAATTGTGTACCAAAATACAATCGCTTTTCACTTCAAAGCTTTCTCTTTACTTTTCTTAAGGTGTGTCAGCTCGCTTTATGCTTCACACTTTTCCAACATTTGGTTAGGATACATTGAGATGCTTATTTTCAGTCATAGCATTATACATCCACATCCGGTGGCATACATCGCATTATGTCAAGCATGCATGTTAACACCAAAATTTTTTTGATCAAGTGACCAAACTCAGTATTCAAGTCTCTAATGCCATGAAAGTGGGCGACAAGATGATACCAAAATAAATTGGGATATGTATTGCATACTTTTGGACAGCTGATATTGAAATAACTTAAAAGATCGTAGTATGTGCAAATGCTCTGCTTGGTTTTACTAGTATCCCGGTTTTGTTAGATGAGATTCCTTCTTTATAGGAAACAGGAGCACTTAATTCGTCTTAGTTTGGAACTGGAATTGGGAAACATATGTTAGAAGATTTTTAAAATCAAATAATAGCACAACATAACTTGATTATCAAAAAACAATAGTAGACAAGTGAATTTTTCTTATTCCACCCCCTGTCATGTAGATGCTTTGCATGGTTGTTAGAAAAAAGGGCTAAAGGGCTCCACAATGAATCGCATGAAGATATCTATTCAGGATCTGATGTGACACCGAACAAGTTTGGTGTTTACCTATTGTTTAAACCAGCCTCACATAAGGTGAAACCCATTTCTTTATTAGAAGGAATAAGTAAGCACCAATGGGGAGATGCCTTGTTAGCTTCTGTATACAATGTGTTACTGTAAGCCCTGTAAACCGAGGAAATCTCACAAGTTTCTATTAACCTTCCTCTCCTCCCGTGGCTCTCTCAACTCTTGCATCTTCAGTTTGTGATCAGAATTAGACTTGGGAATAGAGTTAGTTTGTAGGCATGGGATGTTGTTTTTGAGACATGAAACTCAGACTCAGCCAAGGTTGTAAAACATGTACCCGTTCACTATTCGTTCGGAAGTTGGGTAAAGTATAATCGGGTTATTCGGTGATTAATTGTTTTACACAGATTATGCGGCCATGAATATTTTAATATAAATACTAAGAAAAATGTATGAGAAGAATAGATGACAAAAGTCCAAGACTCCAAGATTTGATAGAGATCGCGGAGATTCACCGGAGATCTTAGAGATTAGCCGATGAGACGAAGGTAGGGGTTGTCTCGGGTTAGATTAAAAAAAAGATGAGATGGAGGTAACTCTAATTGGTTACAAGGTTGGGCCAATTAATCAACAAGTTGAGTCGGGTAGGATTACCGATGGGCTGTGGGTTTTTAAACTATTTGAAAATTCAAATTTTAAACAAATAACCGATTAATCAACGAATAATACACCGAATAATCCGATTAATACCCAAATAACCGGTTTGTCCGCATAATGGACCGAGTAATGGATCATCTAATCGTTTTGCTACCAAGTACGATTAATCGGCTGTGTAAACCGTTTTTTCCTGAACTGGACTCAACAAACTTACAAGTTCATTGTTGTGATGATAATCCATACTATTAATGCCATGATAGATAAGAAAAATTAAATGGATTGACTTATTGCATTGTTCACGCCGACCTGAGATATGCAATGGGTTAAAAATTTGTGGCGACTAATATGCAAACATTAAGTTCAGAAGGATTGTATGTGATAATAGTATTTTACATGATCTGTGCAAAATACTCAACAAAATCTTCATTGTAGGTAGTAAGAGTTACATTACTCTCACATTATTAGTTCTGAACTAACATATTTACTGCTTTGTGCTCGCAAGTATAGCATCATTTTCATAGTAGTAGAGTAGTAATAGAGTATTAAACTGACTTATAGGTACTTGGGTCCTAATTTGCAAGTGTGTAAACAGCCGACTGCTTGACTCATGTTTGGTTCATCTCTTTTTCTTTTGCTGGGAACTTGTATTAGAACAAACGGATCGAGCCTCAAAAATTGAATATGACAATATGTGAATCTGTTCCTTAAACCTTAAAATTTCAATAAATAATATGTTTATACTTTGCATTATCTGTGAGTGGCTAGAACTCAGGCTAAACATATGGTTTCCTTTTTTCTCTACATAGATGGGATAGTTTAATACCTATTCATTTTCTAACAACTATCCATTATGCTTTTATAATCTAGTCTATGTTGCACGCATTCTTCAATGAGGAGATGTATCCGTATCTGAAACATATCCATATCGGATTCGTCGAGAACATATGTCTCAACTCTTTTTGGCACTTTCTAAAATTTTATATTGTTTTTTAAATGTATATAACATGTATTAACGGCTAAAATATCGACAATCAATACACCAACACCAACAAATTAGTTCCCTGTGAAAATGATGATTTTTGAGAAATTGTGTATCCGTGAATCTTAGTTAGGTTGCTAAAATAATGATTTTCTGTGAAAATTTATATACTTAAACAAAAAAAAGATCAACTTATCCTAATGAATTGTACCCTAGATTTTTGAGAAATTCATATCCACGAATCCGACTTGTATCCCGTAGTCATATCCGAATTTATGCTACGTAGCATCTATATTTGCTCTCTTATAAACTTCCAGTATAGGAGCATGAAGTGGGTATGGAATGCATGCAAACCATAGAAAGGATTCAGGCAATAATTATGAGTTTCATGTAAATATTGTAAAGTTTACACTTTAGGGTACAATATGGTTTATAAGGTCCCTTTTGTTGATTGTCCCCTGTGGATGTAGTAGCCAATGCTTACATTTCCCTTAGGCTGAATTACACTAAACTACCCTTCACTATTGCTGTTCTTCAGTTAACAGCCTTAAAGTGTTTTCTTACTACAGTAAACTCTATTAAACTTTGATTACAAGCAAGTTCTCTTTCACTGAAATTCCCTTAAATATGGCATTTAAATGGTTCTTAATCTAATAAAACAGCTTTAAGGTAGTTTACATGAAAACATCGATAGTTCAGGTAATTAACTGTTACTTGGCCTTTCTGTTGTTCTCAAGAGTCAACTAATTACTTTATTTGTTCCTCATTTGTGTTTGTTAGGTGGGCAATTGTTTATCTTGCACAGATGAATCCTTTAATTGTTCCCGTGCTCAGCGAAGCGGAGTGAGATGCTCATGCACTACAATTTGAAGTACCATACTCTTTATATCATGTAATTTTGGAATTTCTGTTGTCGTGCAACGGACAAACTATATTTGGTTGAATCTAAAATGCCGATAATTCTTTGTTTCCGTTGTGAACCAAGCGGAGAGCGTCATCTTTTAATAACTTGTTCACCAAAGTTTCCTGGTTGTATGTGATGTGATCATTTGCTGCCTTTTATATAACCTTGACTATGCGTGATAAAAGATGTTTTCAGTTCTATAGGTTCAAATTCTTAATATATGTATATATACCTCTAATCCTTGCTAGAATCCGATGTTGATGTTGATGTATGACAACTACGGCTATGAGTGGTTGTCAAGTTAGGAATGATGCAGTTGCATTGATTAACCATTTCCGTTCTTGTACGAAATTAGTTTCTAAATTAAGTATGGGAGCAAAAATGTACGAAAGCAGCGAACCAGAGTTTCAATCGTAATTAAACAATTTTATGGTTGTTTGAACATTGCCATGGAAAAATAAAAATATTCGCATTATATTTGATAAATGATATAGAGTTGCATCTGTAATGTTCAAAAGTTCAAAATTGGTGATAAAGAATTGTAAGGTGAAGGATAGAAATGGTTTATGCTGAAAATGGATGGACTTCACTTAGGACACGCCTTCAGGACCGAAAATGAAATTTCCAAAACCTTTAAGATTCTAAATGTTTTAATGTTGTTCATGATTTAGTCCGATCCATTCATCCAAAAGCCCAAATAAGCCCAAATAAGACATTGGATTTGGATTTTACATTGTGAATGTAAAATTGTTCATCCATGATCAAGAGCTAATGTATCCGAATACTAAATGGATAAAAAACAATGCGAAGAAAAAAGTTTTGTATAGTTGAAATAAGAATATCATGATCGGTAATATTCTAAAAGATAGAATCAGCAATGATCGTGTTTGTATCAAGTTGGAGGTTGCTGTCAAAGAAGAAAGGATAAGAAGGAACTGATTGAGATGAGCTTAACACGTGCAACGGAGACAAATAATTGCTCTAGACAAGAGAAGAGAATAAATTTTAATTGATAATTCTGCCGCTTTTATTTCTACCGGCATGCTATTCAAGATATAAATATCATGGACTTCATGCATGACACCAATATCTATGTGAGGGGAGCCCAACCTTTCTATCTCTTTAGTATATGTGAGAATGGAAAAATTATGGGTAGGTATTTAAAAAGATACCGATTGTGGTTTATACTAGGAGACAAGCTCAACAGAACATATTAAATGAAAATGATTCCCCAACCAAGAAAATTTAGGATAAAAGCTTACCGTTGTCATGGCAGCAGAACCAAAAGTTTTCCTATCATAACATATAAATCTCTGGATGCGTTTCGTAGGAGATAATCTATATGGTAATTCTAAATTACCATGAAATATTACCATGCTTATTTAGGTATAAAAGATATTCCAAAAATATAGGATTACCATGGTAATCAAAAGACCCCATTTCATGGTAATCTCGTTTCCCAAAATTATGTATCTATCCTAGATTACCATGAAATATTCCGGTCTAAATATGAAATGAATTATGACCATCCGTCGCCGGCCTTCCTTGCCACCAGCCAGTCGGCCGGTCTCGTCGTCCATCGTCGGCCGTTCGCCGGCCGGTTATCGCCGATCGTTCACCAGCCGACCGGCCGCCGATCGGACGTTTACCGTCGGCGCCCGTAGTTCGTAGCCGGCCCCACCGCCCATTGCCGGTCCGCCGCCTATCGACAGTTTATCACCGGCCTTACCATCATCCATCAACTCTCCTTCGGCCTTGCCATCAGTTGCACATAATATATTACTTGTCACCAGTTGCACATAATATATTACAGGGAATGATTAAAGTACACCAAGTACGTTAATAGAAGATTTCTTGAAATTAGATAAATGTGAGGATTCATGGTGATCTTCTATACCATATAGGCCAACATAAATATAATGTAACAATATTTTTGATAAGAAAAGTAATTACAAAAAACGAAACAAAAGTATTTTCACAAAAAAAAGGGTTAAACTGGAATGAAAAGAAAAACCCAACAATTTGTTGCAGGCTGTATTTCCAAATTTGGCAATTGCATATTTAATTCCGGGCACACATTTTACCACCCTCTATCTGAAATTGACAGCTCACCAGTTCCTTTACCCTCGTTTATTATTACAGTTAGAGACCGCACATAAAAATTCCATGCGAATAAACCCTCCGTAATTTTCCCAAACAGATAGGGGTACTTTCGCCCACACTCGATTATCTCCTATAAAATAGTCCCAATGAGGAGAGAGACAGAAACAGAGAAGAGAGGAAAGAGAAAGAAGAGAGAGATAGAGAGAGAGAGTCAGAGATCGGAGAGAGAGAGAGAGAGAGAGAGATTCAAGATTCAAGATTCAATTTTCCCTCCTCTTTCCGTTTCCAAATGATCTCGGATCAGGAAATCGCGAGCTGCGTCGAAACCCTACTTCGGCAGCAGTCGTCGGACCCCGCCAACGCCGGCGCCGCCGTGTCACTCACCGGCGTCGTGCAGCAGGTCGAGGCCAAGCTCGGACTCGACCTCTCTCACAAGACCAGCTTCATCAGGGATCAGATCGATCTGCTCCTGGGCCCGCCTCGGCCTCCCCAGCCTCAGCCTCACTTCATCTTTCAATCCCACCCTCATCAGATTATGTTTCAGCCTTTCCCTCCTCAGTTGGGCGCGCCGCAGTTTGGGCAGTTTAAGGCCCACCTGGATATGGGCTTTCGGTTTCAGGCGCCGGTGCAGATGGGGGCGTCGTCGGGCGGCGGGGGGATGGGGGTGGTGGCTGTGGCGCCGCCGCAGCAGTATGGGCATGGGCCGGTGGCACCGGGGTCGAGGCCGATTGGGTCTGTGCTTGATTCCAAGGAAAGGTGAGATTTTTTTGAGGGGGTTGTTTGATGTTGTTTGTTGAGAATTAGGGTTTGATTGTGAAGAAAGGGGATTGCTTTGTTGTTTGATTGTGTTTATTGGACTAGGGTTTGTAAATAGGTGTCCTCTTTTCTTGGTTTTGGAATGATTTGTGGAGTTAGGGTTTTATTTAATTTTGTGCGTAGGGTTTTATTTAATTTTGTGCGTTGTAATTGCATGATGTATTTGCATAATTCGATCAGCAAGCTGCTTCATTCCCTTGACCTTATTGCTTTTAGCCAAATTTCGTGTAGTTTATGGTCCTATTCGTGCATTGCGCGCGCGTGTTTCAGTTAATTTGTCACTAATCTTATGTTCCCCTGACCTAATCATTTAGAACAACGTCTTTATTTATTTTTTAAATTTTGTGCAATTTAGATGCTCCCTATAAGAAGTGTTTTTTTTTTTTTTTTTAACTCTATTAGTTCTTGAGATAAGGTTCTAATGAGCAGATACTTCTTGGTGCTTCCTATATTTTGACAAAGGACCCTTTGTGCTTTGGAAACAACTTTAGAGTTAGCACTTTATCTAACGTAATGTTTAATAAACCCTCCAAATTCTAGTCCAGAATCATTAATCAGTTTAGGTTTTAAAATCATAGGCGAGTGGTCAGGCACCTTATATCTCCCAAGTGGGGACAAGAAACACTTACAAATGAATGGAAGTCTCGGAACAATAGGATGCTGAAAGGGAGTATGATTAATAGTCAACAAAGGTCATGAATTTGCTACATTAGCCCCCTGATCTCACAGTAGGTATATCAATACGGTAGTTATCAATTAGCTCCCCTCATCTTACAGTAGCTACATCAAGATGATAATTATTAACCAAGGAAGAAATTTCAGTTATTTTGGATTACGAAGATGGAGGCATACTTGTGGCTTGAAACAATATTCTAATGATGCACGGGAGGACAGATTCATTTTCTTTTTCTGTCATAGCGTCCAAGGAATATACATGTGATAACCTTAGATCAAGCTTATCGGTTCTAGCAGTGAATTTCAATGAGCAAAAAAATCATCCAAGTACACGAGGAGCTTAGACATCCAAGCACACAAAGGATGCTAGCAGTGTAAAATAGGGCTTAGCAGGCATCTAGGCTCAGCGATGTTCTGACCTTTACATTAGGCAACCGCCTTGGCGTTAGATGCCATTTTGGGATTCCATACCCACCTAGCGTGCTCTAAAACACCATGCTTTATTAAAGAGAAACTTATGAGGAATCTGCCCATAAAAAAACAGATGAGGCATTTTGTTGATGAGAATCAACCTAAGGGCTTTGCATCACTTAAAATTGAGGATCATTCAGTTGAAACATCAATGTTTATAAAAAAAATAACATGAAGAAGTTGTTGTATCTCTGCAACGTTATCCTGTCAAGGAGTTTAGGAGTATACTGAACCTAGGAGTCTAAAATTCCAGAATTGTAGTTAGTGAACAAATTAGAGAGAAGTACTCTTTAGCCTTACCCAAGGGCATTTTTTAGTTGAAACAAACACCATACTGAATCTGAAGTTCATATTAAAATACTTGAATATAGAGAACAAATGTTATTGATCTTTCATTGATTACAAAAGTTCTTTAGAGATCATGAACAAAACAACAAAACTGTGTAAATCCCAAAGGAGAAGGATCCCAACAATAGATGGAACCAAACAATTGAGAGCAATAAGCTTGAGGCCCATTTCTTATCTCTAGGTTTAAAAGACATGCAGTGATGTTCCCCCTAACTTATCATTCAAAATAGAATGATGCTACATCACTCAAGCATGGAGCAAGACTGCGGATTTAAAAACAGGGATGTCTGAGACAACGATTCCGCTGAAATGGTGACTGAAGCAGAAGTTTAACAAGCCTTCCTAAGCCTAACCATCTGCCTTGATCAAAATGAAACTTGTCACCTGCTATAAGTGCTCTCTGTCAGTCCTAGCCAGCTAACGAGGATCCCTTAAGTGGATCGTGCACCATTATGAACTAATTTAGTAGAGGTGGAAAGGAGAGGGAAAAGAGGGAAGAGAATAAGACAAAAAGAAGAGAGTAAGAGGATAACAACCAACAATTCTATGATTAAATGTTGTAACCATGTAACCATGCACATAAACAAATTATACTCAGTGTAATCGGATTATGTAAAAATTCACCAGATATATTTCTCTCTCTCTCTCTCTGTGTGTGTGTGTGTTTTGAAATACCTTAGTAGACAAATCTAGGTATTATGAGTGGGTATTCAGATTGTGAATTGTGTTTCAAAAAAATCTGGTGGGCTTTACACATGCCTATAAAACAGATTTTCGTCCGCATTTTTTGCATATGGCCAATTATGCTGTCATTCGATCTTTTAATATTATTGAATGCGGTTGCTAGCCGAAAACATTTAAAATCCTATTACATGGCCTGCAAATTTTGTTATACAGAACTAGCTTTGAGACAATGTACGCTGAGGTAAAGAGCTAGTAGTAGTGATGTGAAGATGAGAGAAAGAAGAGTGGAATGTGACCAATATTCGTAAGCTCTATCCTTAGAAAACAAGGTTATATATTTATAGTGAAGAGATACAAATACCCCTCACTTGCATGACTAACAACACAAATTGGAACGGGCATGAAGCCTTAACCGATACTCCAAAACTAACTGTTAAGGCGATGATTGGTTCCTGTAAGCAGGTTTCCATATTTGGCAAACCATTCAGATTTATAATAAGTTTTAAGTTAATTAAACAAATATCATGAATTAAAAGGCAAATCCATATATTCAGAGCATACTCTTTTAACTTTCATTTATTTACTCCTTTACATATATTCATACATCTCGGTAAAGAGAATTTATGAGACTGTTTGGCTGCAGCTGTTGTTGTGCACACTGCAAAGTGCAAAACATCTACTTATTTTATACGGTTGATTTTTTTTCCTTTTTCACATTATAATATCTATTTACTTGTAGTCTTTTTCTGATGCATATACTAAGTATTGAGTAGGATGTCAGCTGGACCTAAAGGCTTGAAATTAGTTGTTCTAAATAATAATAAATATTATAATGATAGCTGTGAAATGCTAGCCGGGCTACAGTTATAAGTCAGATAAATAAGCTCTTCAGTGGTGGGTTAATAGGAAGCATAAACTTATGATTGGGATCATTAAATGCGGTATCAGCAAGACCTCTTTGTGGTTATATAATCTTGCAAATGTTTATGTAGAATTAAGTAAATATCATATTATCCGTCCTGTTAAAAGATTTGTCTAGAATTGTGCATTTTGATTAAATTCCCATACCACCTGCTATGGCCTTAATTTGGTAATGGACCGGCATATTTTGTGTTTGCATCACCTACCTGTTTTATATCAATGATTTTACATGTGTATCTGGTACGCTATTTTGAAAGGAATCACCAATGGAATTATATTCTTTAGGGACAGAGATGGTAGACTCATTTTTCTCCCCTTGGGAATTTCCAAGCCCTTGAATGAAATTAAGAATGATGTAATATGCTGCTATAGGAGTAGGAGAGGAAGAATAGTTATGGTGGAGGTGAAGAGATAGAAATAAGAGAAATTGTACTTTCATATATATATATATATATATATATATATATATATATATATGAGAATAATGGAGGAAAGAGGCCATAGGAGGGAATTTCCTCCTATGACGTCGAAAAAATACATCCTCCCTTATTTTTTCCGATGATCGGCATCCACCATCTTCATCGTTATCATCTAAGATGTGGGTACACCAAATTTCACGTGATTCTACAACTTTTTCACCGTTGATTTAGTGGTTCAAAATTAACGGTTTACCGACAATAGAACTTTTTACATTGCTAAATTAACGGTGAAAAAGTTGTAGAATCACATGAAATTTGGTGTACCCACATCTTAGATGATAACGATGAAGATGGTGGGTGCCGATCGTCGAAAAAAATGAGAGGGGGGTATTTTTTCGACGCCATAGGAGGAAATTCCCTCCTATGGCATCTTTCCTCCATTACTCTCTCTCTCTCTCTCTATATATATATATATATATATAATGGAGGAAAGATGCCCTAGGAGGCTTTTTTCGTTAGGTGGTGTCGAAATCTACGTTCTCCACCATTTTATTCGACGATCGGCACCATCTTGATCTTCGTCGTCTAAAATGCCAATACACCAAATTTCATGTGATTTTAATAATTTTTCACCGTTGATTTAGTGGGTTTAAAATTAACGGTTTACCGACAATAGAACTTTTTACATTATTAAATCAACGGTGAAAAAGTGTTAAAATCGCATGAAATTTGATGCATCGACATATTAGAAGATAAAAATCAAGGTGGGCGGTGCCGATCGTTGAATAAAATGGTGGAGGATATAGATTTCGACGCCACCTGATCAAAAAAGCCTCCTAGGGCCTTTTTCCTCCATTATTCTCTCTCTCTCTCCGTGTATAAAATAAAAGGAAACATCCTAAAATGACGAGCAAATTTGTAATCTAGTTTTTGCTCATCACATTTAAGTTTATGAAAATCAACCTAATTTGTGTTCTTTTGCTGAACCATACAAGTTATATCCCAAAAGTGAGGCTATTTAGTTGCATGTTGCTTTCTCAACTAGGATTCTGGGCTTTCCAAAAGAATCTGTCCCCACTAATTACACAATAATACCGAAGAAAATAATGGCCCTAAGTTTATTGGTTCGCACGGTGGGTTGTCTTAGGTCTATACCTGATGATCTACATCAGTTTGGTTGGGGTGTAAAAGATTGAAATAAATGATTTTTTTTGGAAGGGTGATGCTAGCAGGGATTTGATTATATGGGTTTGTAGGTTTACAAGACTTGTAATTGAGATATTGCATCGATATAGTTTTCTTAATTCCATAATTGCATCGATGCAATGCTAAGACCGGATTCGGAGTTTGTTCGGTTGGCCGGCGAATAAAGAATATCCGGTTTATTCGGTTTATTTAGATTGTGCGGCCATCAATATATATATATATATATATAGAGAGAGAGAGAGAGAGAGAGAGAGAGAGTAATGAAGGAAAGAGGCCATAGGAGGGGATTTCCTCCTATGGCGTCGAAAAAATACAAGCTCCACCATTTTTTCCAACGATCGGCATCCATCATCATCATCGTTATCATCTAAGATGTGCATACACCAAATTTCATGTGATTCCACCATTTTTTCACCGTTGAATTAGCAATGTAAAAAGTTCTATTGTTGATAAACCATTAATTTTGCACCAACTAAATCAACGGTGAAAAAATGGTATAATCACATGAAATTTGGTGTGTCCACATCTTAGATGATAAAGATGGAGGTGATGTATACCAATCGTTGAAAAAAAATCATAGAGGGTGCATTTTTCCGATGCCATAGGAGGAAATTCCCTCCTATGACACCTTTCCCCCATTAACCTCACACACACACACACATATACACACACGCACACACATGTGTGTGTGTATATATATATATATATATATATGTTAAAAATTCAAAATAAATCGGAAGATCGTGGGTTCGAGTCTCGGTTGAGAAAGAAGAATGAGAAAAAAATGTTTGTGAAATAAGAAGTGTGAATCCCACTTATTTTGTAATTAAGTTGTGGATCCCACATTTGATTTTTTAGTTATGTTTTTTTTTTGTTTTAGGCTTAATAGGCCAATTCGGTCGAATATCCGCATTATTCACCCGAATATATGGTTTGTATGGCAAATATTCGGTTTGACCGAATGTTGCAGTTTTTGTTCGTTTTGCCACGGAATCTGAATGTTCGGCCGAATATCCGGCAGAATATTATGTTCTTTTCAACACCAGGATGATGAGATCCCGGCCTTTTGAAGTTTTGCTCAAAATCTGGGGCTTCTTTTGGAATAGATTAAGACTGGGGAGAGGTTGGTGAAAGAAGTTTGGGGCTGTCACAGAAGAAATTTATTCTTCTTAGTTCTGTGAACAGTGAACAATAATGCCGAGGAAATTTGAAGGAAATGAAAATTATAAAATAAAAGAGGAAATTGAACCTTAAAAATCAAAATAGGTGTTTGTTGCTTTTCCTCCTTTTAAGGGGAGGCTGCAAGGTTTATGTTGTGAAATGCTGACAGGAAAAAGAGCCACAGGGCTCGTGTTGGGTTGTAACTGAATGCAAAATTATACATCCAAGAATCCAAGTATCAATTGTTTCAGGGTCCTTCTGCTCGATTTTAGTTTTGTTCTACAGCTGACCTGAAAACTATCAGAGTCCGATTTTGACCTAAGCTTCCCAATTAAACCCACTAGAGCCCATCCCTTTGTTGATGTCTTGATGATTTGTTCTTTTACCGAAATGAGCAGGATTTCTATTATTTAGCAATCTCAACTTCGTCAATTACATGTGCGTTTGTATATTCTTTCTGACTATATTGCTGGATTTTGATGAGTACTAGAGTTATGCTTGACTTGAACTTTTTGCTAATGTTCCATTTTTCCTCAGCGCTCTTCCTGTAGCAAAAAGAAGAGGTGGTCCTGGAGGTCTAAGTAAAGTCTGTGGTGTTTCACCTGAACTCCAGGCTATTGTTGGTGAGCCAGCCTTGCCAAGAACTCAGGTTCCCTTTTTACTAAATTCTTTTTGACATAATTTCTTTTTGTCAAGGCATAACCCTCCCCTCCCCAGCATAACTTAAACTTCCTGTAATAGTTGTTGAGTATACACAATACTAATAACATCCACAACACCATGCCAAATGATTCAGATCGTGAAGCAACTATGGGCATACATACGGAAAAACAATCTCCAAGATCCAAATAACAAACGAAAGATCATCTGCAACGATGAATTAAGGCTGGTGTTTGAGACAGACTGTACTGACATGTTCAAAATGAACAAGCTATTAGCTAAGCATATCATTCCTCTGGACGATAAGGGTATGTGGTTGTTTAACTGTAAAGTTCTTTATGTGCGGCCATGCAAACCTGATTAATTATATTTATTTTGATACTTCCAGAAACCACGGGTCCAGTTTCAAAAAAAATAAAAACTGAAGATGTGGGCACCGCAACTGAGACTGATGCTTGTGGACAACCATTGGTTATTTCTTCCAGTGAACAACCTGCAGTTTCTTCTATGGAACAAGTAGTTAATTCAGCTAGCGGACAACTTATGGTTAATTCAGCTAGCGAACAACTTGTGGCTAGTTCAGGTAGCGAACAACTAGTGGTGATTTCTGATGCATTGGCCAATTTTTTGGGTACTGAAGAAAAAGAAATGCTCCATTCTGATGCTCTGAAACGTGTTTTGGTTTACATAAAAGATAACCAGCTGCAGGTCAGTATTAATCATGTACAGAATTATGTTACCTATTAGATATTCTAGTTTACTTCTGAGTTCAGTTGCCTATTATATTACTGAGCATTACTGGTTTTGTCAATATTTACAGTTAAATGTAACTTTCAATTGGCAGATCTAAGTATTTCTTTGTTCACTTTAGCTATTTTTGAATCAGTTTCTTTTGTTCTAATTTGAAATTATCTCTGTCGTATGATGTTATTCTGTTCTAGTGTTCTGCAATTCATTGCAGTCTCATGGTTTTTCTTTCTCATTTGATGTTAGTTTTTTAGGGTCACTGTTTACTAACCTAAAAATTTCTTTTCTTATCTTGTCATCCATTCAAGATTAGTTGCCCTACCCAACATTAAGCATGCACCTGCAATTTTTCACACAAATTGCTGCCTCCATCCTATTGCACTGGAAATTTGAAAAAAATTGATATCTATTATATAAAGTTATTTTGTAAACAGTAAATAAATGTCTATAAAAAAATATATAATCATACCATAGTTCAGCTAAGAAAACAAAAGCACTACATTTCCCCACTAATGCTATTTTCAACACATGACGTGCAGGAACACAATATAAGTCTCAATTGAAGTTCTAAATTTTGAAATTTTACCAAAAGCGTTGTATGCATTAAATAAGTTCCTTCTATCTCCAATCATAATCTGTAAATTTGCAAAGCCTTTTGCTTGCACTTGAATGCATGTGTCAAGAATCTAGTAGTTTATAATGATGTGACTCGTTGCCTTTCCTAAACTAGAGTGCCTTACACTTCTATCTTATCTCTCTTATGTTACATTTTTAAAAATCTGATAAGCGTTGACTAGTCAATTTACTTTAGCGGATTTCAATATTTATTATTTTACATTTGCATATTTTGAGCTTGGAAGTGAAATGTCAAGAGTCAAGTTGCTACGAAATTTAAAAAGAAAGAGAAAGGTAAAAAGAAGAAGAAGAAAGAAGGTTATTTATCAAGTTTCCAAAACTTCTGGCTCTCGTGTGACAATGATGTTTTTGCTCCCATTTCACATGCTGTTAAGCAGACATTTTGTAGTCTGACTGAGTCAGTGAGTCCTTTGGAGTATGGATTGACAGGCTGATTCATATTTTGGTTAATCCAAAGATAATTTTTTTTTGGATGTATGCAGTCGGAAGACGAGAAGAGTTTGGTCAAGTCTCCCATATATTATACTGTAATTTGACTTTCTCAATTATTGTTGAACTAGCTCTTGTTTGCATTTTCAATCCCCGTAACTTTTCACTCGATACCGGTTTATTCTTCTTCTTTTTCTTTCAGTGTAATGCCACTTTGCCTTTTGGATTATTTCTGATTCCCTATATCGAATATTATTATCGTACCCCTTCATTTACTCTCCCCGCCAAAGGAAATCTGGAGGTTTGCTCTTTGGTTTTGTTAGGTTAAACTGTAACTTGTAACAGTAAGTTGACGTATTTTCCAACTGGCCTTTGACGGCTCTATGGCAGAGATGCCTTGTAGTTTTCTTGGTCAGGGCTCTGTGTGACATCACTGTTAGAGGGTTGGTGTTTGCTTGACTAAAATTTTCAATTGATACTTATGCAACGTTCTACCATCTTTCCAAAATTGACATTTCCTTCCTGTTTATAGACCTGCATTCAGTTCCACACTTTTTTTGTTTATGCCATATTCAATTTATGCTCTTAGGAAACTTTATGCATCATATTCTAAATAGTAAATACTAATGACCTGCCTTTCTTGATGTGATTATGTTTGCTAACTGTGGTTTCAATCTGCTGGATTGATATCTTTCGAGTTCGTGGATCAACAGATCTATCAATAATCTCCAGTGTAGTGAACTATCCCAGCAGATGTACTTTCTTCTAGTTATCAATTAATTATTTGAAAATTAATTATGATGTGCCTACATGGATCAGTTACACGCGTTGACATAGTTGGTCCTCAATCTTGGTCGTGTTTCTGAGCTTGAGGTTTGGTTAGTCTGGATGCTCAATTTATTTTGCTCTTATTTCACTCCTAGGCTCTTTTTTGTTGAATGGTCTTTAGTCCCAAGCCATTAATCAATTCATATGTGGAAGCTTGATTATGTTAGTTAAGTCATTAGTAAGTAGTATATTATGAGTGTTGGTGAAAGCTATCAATTTACAATGCTAGAATTAGAATTAGAAAGATTCTTTATTAAAATTATAATAGTGAAGAGGGTGAAGGTTTCAAGATTTCAACCTCAAATTCATCTCATACCCTCTAGAACTAATCAATTCCTGAGTGTACATAGTCGATCATAAACTGTCTTCGACCTATTTCCCATAGCTGTTGACTTCAACCCTCGCCACCGCCATCGACTCCCGTAGTTGCTGCCATTGCACCTCATTGCCATCGGGTCCACCATACCCTCTAACGAACCTAATGCTGCTTCCAATACTCGCTGCCGCTAGCCTTGCCTTGTCGCTCCTGACCATATTCGTCCCTGTTGCTGTAGACTCCATCTTGATCCTCACTGTCACCCTCTCCTTCACCGGCTCCAGTATCAATACTTACCATTGCTACCTTGACTCCTTGGATCCACAGCACAACTTCTGTTGTCCCTCATCACCATAGCCATCCGCTGACTTTATGCCATGTCCTTTTAACCCTAATGTTTTCACCCCAAATTTCATATGGATATAGATATCAATTTATTCTATGTAGATTTCTAAATTACTTGAAAGTTGAAGCTAAGAAGTACGACCCACTGTGGGCTTTCATTTGATTTTAGCTTTTGCTGGTTGCGACTTTTGCCCATGTTGCCATGAAAGAAGCCTAGAGTAATTGGCATTATCATTGTACTTGTATTGAGAAATGGTGTTTTTAGTGCAAGATGTGATTTGGTGTTCAGTATCAATGTAAAAGTTATTCAAGTATATCATGTCAGTTGCTTATGGTGACACTCGAACACTATTGATAGTGACTATATTACTTTTGCTGCATCGATTAGTTGCTGAGACATGTCCTTGTCGGAGTCCTGTTTGATACAAATCCATATTTGATTCTTTAATATTCATTGATGATATTTGTTGAACAATTTTCGGCACATCCTAAAATCTCTTTTCTATTCTGCATGTATTAAATATGTATCAATGCTTAAGTCATTAACAATCTATGCATCAACGCTGTTTAATTGTTTGCATTCTTAGTTTGGATTTTGGTAAGATGATTTTTTTCCTATTTGTTATGTCTATGTTTTTAAACTAGCACCTGCATATGCTAAACATATCATATTCCAGATTTTTTTTAAAATTGTAAATCGGCGAATCCTACTCATTGTGTCCTGCATGTGTGTCTGAATTTGTGCTACTTGCTCATTTATCCATATTCATGCAAGCTTGCTGTGTGCCTGTATCTCGATTTGTTTGAAAATTACATAATAGGCACAAAAATTTATGTCATGTCATTCTTTCAGAATTCAGATTCTACCCAAGATTATCTGATACAATTAGTTAGCCTGTATGGCACTCTATTTGTCAGCTCACATGCCAAAGGTGACACAAGACCCATGATATCCAATTCATTATTATAATGCAGATGTAGCTTGAGCAACTCATTATAGATGCACAGAAAGATTTATGAATTGACTATCACCAGGTACATGAGTGCGACTATAGAAAGATGTACGAAAGAATTGCTGTCTGATGGAATGGATTTATTCAGCCCTTTAAGCACACCATTGTTGAAACTTCCATTATGTAGCCCTTACATAAAAATTGAACGGACACAGCTTCCATATTCCACCAAAGTTGTCAAATCGTGATTCGAATCGTATATCGTTTTTCTATTGTATCGTATTGTATATCGTATCGAATCGTATATCGTAAGGTACGATAGTTACTTGTGTCAAAACCAAGCAATTAAACATGTAGCTATGTATTTCATAACTGTATGGTTAAATGAGCAATGTAGAACAATATATTGAAAATATAATGTTTAGTATACTCATAGCCATAGTTGCACAACTAACACAATAAATAATTAAATATGTGCAAGCACAATACGTATTAATCACCAAAAATCATGTGAACAATCATAATAAATTAGAAAAATAAGCAAAATAATACTATATAGTCTCAAATATAAACCACATATATCAAAATTAACATAAGCTTCCTAATAGTAATATTTTCTAACCAATTTCACAAAAAATAAAGCATAAGGTTCAATTTTCTAACTAAGTTCACAAATAAGAACCCACAAGCTTCAAAAAATCAAAAAGTAATAAAAGATAACAAATCATCAATACTTCCCAATCGATCCATCGCTATTATCGTCTTCAAGGAGAATGTCTTCATCTTTTCCATCTTCAAGGCAAGGCGAGGAGTCGAGCGAGGAGTCGAGACGAGGAGTCTCCTCGAGCGAGGAGTTAAAGCGAGGAATTTGGGAGCGGCTTGAAAAATGGGTATATGTTTGGATCTTTAAACCCAAATAATTCAGGCCCGACTCGTTAAACTGAATCGTATGATATCGTCAATGTATGAATCGTACGATTCGAATCGCGAATCATATGATTCGATGAGTAAAGTGATATATCTACACGATATGTATTGAAAAGGCTTTGAATCGTATCGAATCGTATGATTCATATCGTGAATTGTACGATTTTAACAACATTGTATTCCACTTGCTCACTTTGTTAAATATCTAAGGGCTATATTTTCTGCTTTTGAATATCGACCAAAAAAATCATATGTACTGTTTATTTGCAACTGTAAACCCATATGTGCATGCATCATTTATCTTTTCAGATATTATCAAGATTTTATCGATGTTCGGTTAATTGTATATTGAGCAGATTATACTTTATATTAAAAATTATTGATATTATTCTTTTTGACTGATCTAATTGTGTGATTCTTTTCTATTGAAAATTGTTACAATTATTTGCAATTTACGTTGTGTCTTTCATTTGCTGTACTTCCATTTAGGATCCAACAAACTCAACAATGGTGCATTGTGACTCTAGGCTTCAACAGCTCTTTGGATGCAAACACCTATCTATCTTGGGGGTACCTGAAATGGTGGTGTGCCATTTGTGCAAGAAATTATGACGGATGGGATGCCATTAACCGGTTAGGCTTCAACACCTTATTTAATGTTCTCTGGTCCCTTTCACTTCTTTTTTATAGTGTTTACGTTTTAGAAGTTTGGTGTGATCTACTTATTGGCAGGTTCTGAAAACTAGGGCTTGCATCTAATGTTAGTAATCTCCACTGTCTATACTCTTCTATGCATATGCTCTATACTCTATATGTATGCTGTAATGTACAGCTTTAATAATTGGACCGTATATAGACACAATTTTGACAAAATGCAGTCACTGGTTGTTCTGCGATCTTATTTTCTTTTCTTTTTAGGCTGACAATACACGGTCACCTTCTGACATATGATGTGTTCCATATGAATTGAACATCATTCCATTATGTCAGCGACTCAGCACGAATTCAGGTGCATTTGTTTATGGTATCATACAAAAGTATTTATGTTTGTTTTGATGATCCGCGTTAGCCACCCTTGAATAGATAAGAAGTTATTTTATGTTAGTCTTGCATGTTTATGTGTGCGTCTGAATCTTGCATAGCACATAATTAGATTATGCATCATCACACCAGCAAAAAGGAAACAAGTCTTTTGAGTGTTTAAATATCCATTACAATTAGTAAGCAAAGAAAATGGTGGAAAGAGTCAAAACAGGCTAATTTTTACGGAGCTCCAGCCCATGAACTTTGTAATATTTGCAAAACTATCCTGAACTTTTTGATTGTTTCTCTATCATCTTTTCGTCTCAGACCTAGTCGAGGTGACCACCACCTAATAATCTTGAATACCCTTCTCTTCTTTTCTATTCTGCCTGATACTTTTGTCCACCAAAACTTCTTGGTGGCAATTTGCAGCTATAACCATCTCCTATATTTTTTGAAGGCTTGAAACCAAAAAAAACTACCAAAAACTTTACCTATGTGGCAACAAACTACCAAATACTTTTTAAATGCACAAGAAACTACCACAAATCTTTTCAAAACGAAGAGAAACTATCACAAAACTTTCAAAAACTACGAAAAAGTAACTACCATAACTAAGGTGCCATGTTAGCGATAATTACAAGAAACTGCCACAAAACTTTTAAAGCATGGTAGATTATTGTAATTTTTATAGTTTTCGGTAGTTTGTTACCATGAAGTAAAGTTTTTGGTAAATTTTTTTTGGACGTAAGCCTTTTTAAAATCTCAGCCATGCTGAAAGAAAATACTCTAGACTATCATGATATTTTTTGGACGTAAGCCTTTTTTTGGACATTAGTGCTGAAAGAAAATACTATTCACGTACTGCTGCATTTGAAAACACATTAAGAGATATACTCTAGACTATCATGATATGATCCAGAAGTGCATGGTAACTAAGTTGACAATAAGAGGAGAGGCCCAAGGGGGACATTTTAAGTTTGAGTTGTTGTTATAAGATTGCTTTGTTGTTATAGGTTTGGCCTTTGTTGGGGAAGATGGTGGGTGAGCAAGATGATGTACTTGTGATTAAGTTTAGTTAACATAAGTTTAATTAAGTTTATTTTGAACGATGTAAATCAGAAGACGAAACACCGTTCTTAGGTTTAGGGTAAACAACAATTGAAGTTTTTGGTACAATAGGATTGAAGTTGGAAACACGCGGTTTTTTAGCTAATGAAGATTACCTTGGTTATTTTTTCCAAGGGGAAAAAATACATGGTACTATGGTGAGTTTTGGAGAAAATCTGAAAAACCAACAAGGTTATTTTGGTAAATAAGCCTTTATTATACTATGGTTTATGCTTTGTGTTTGTTTTTTGTGTTGTGATTTTAACATTAACTTAGTCGTAGGTTGTAGCCTTGTAACCTTCGGCTATTAATTGCAGAAGGAAAGGAGTAAACACAAAAGCTTAAGCTCGTTCACATACGCAAGAAACCATTAGAAGCATTTCTAGTAACGAAATAGTTATTCTCAGAAATATTGTTTACTCTCTTGATGTTGCCAACTTTACTCGAAGATTTTCAGTTTTATACATGATTCTTCTATTTAATCCATGCCAGTAATGCTCTCAGTGCTAACAAATGTATAACTTAATTTCCTCTATTGTGCATGCAGATTTGTGATTTCAAGCATCATGTAGCTGGCCTAACCTATAGTTGAAACTTGATGAAAACAAACACTCATTATATGTGCTCTTAGTTAGTTGTATGTTAATTATGTCGACAGAAGTAGTTTTATTTAATGACAAAAATATATGGACTCGGCTGTAGGATTGGAGCGAGGAGAAAACTCATAGTCTCATGCAGTAGTCAACTGTTCTTGTTATTACAGTGTTCAGCATCAGTCTTTTTTTAACATGTAAATGAAATGTTAGACGGAAATGTTAATATCAGAAAGCAACCTTAGCTTGATTGCAGTTCCTTCATATTGTGCACTTTGTGTGTGCTTTAAATCTTCATCCTCTCTTATTTTAACTATATTTAATTAAAACGTAAGGCGTTATTTTGATGACCGACTTGGATAGTATCCTGTAGCTGCAAGTGTTGCAGGTAACTCAACATTATCGCTTTTTCTCTTTTTCATGAGTTCTGTGTTGTTAAAACTCTTTTTAAAATTTTGGATTAGACTAGTAATTTCAGCGTCATAGAAAGTTGCAATGATGCCATAATTTGAAGGTTTATTTTTTGTGAGATCATACCTATGATGTTCTTTTATTGACAACCTAACTTATTTGTAAATCCTAGGTAGCATGTATTTTCGGATCATAGAGCTTTCAGATTAAAGTTTGCCTTTTCTCTGTCTTTTTCTTTATTGTTTTTAAAACTTTTCTCCGTGTGTGTGTGTCGTGCTTTTCAGATGTAATATTTAAACCAAAAAGGCGATGTTAAAAAACCAAGAACAAATTTTGTAATTAAAGTCATTGTAGATCATAGCGAGCTAGTAAGTCAATTGAGCTTGAAATCAGTACAAAGAATCTCGCTGAAGAATGAGCTTACGCCTTAAAACTATTCGTAGAACCCTTCCAATATATTTGTATTGTCACCAATTCTAGAAATTGTAAGCCTCATCCTCCTAATTACATTGCACCCGGATGCCTCTGATTTGTTAGCATGTGGGATGCACGTAAAACTTAAAAGAAAATGGAATTATCGGAAGGGATATGCATAAACTAATAAATTTTGCGTAGGTTATATATATATATATATATATATATATATAATTTTCCATCTTACATTCGATGCCGGATACTGTGACTTGTTTAATAGAAAGAGAGATGATTTGGATAATTTTAGAATTTAAATAAATTGTAAAATAATATTGTTTCTTTTAACTTTTTTTTAAGGAAGGACAGCAAGATGCATGCTTATTTAGAGTTCTAACTATGGTAGAGATGTCAAGAAAACACGAAAAGGAACAAAAGAGTTACTACATCTGCATTTTAATAAGAATCTATTTTATTTTAATTGGAGCATATGTTATTTTTAAATGTTATTTTTAGCAGTTCCTTTCAGTCTTGCTAAAATATCTCTAATTTCTTTCAAGTATTACAGGGAACATATGTTTAGAATCTCTCTCTCACAATTTCCTGTTTCATCTCTCTCTTCACGGGGATTAGACAAGCAACTTTTATCTCCTACATTCTCAGTATTGGATTATTGGCCGCCTTATACATCAAATAGATATGATCAATATCTGAAATAGTCACCACCATTTTGAATCGATTAATCATTGCATTGGTTTAGGATGGATATAGCTTATTGCATAAAATCGTTCAATATATATTGTTCAAGGGGCAAAATAGCGAATGAATTTAAACCAGCGACAAAGTTTGAAAAGGATGAATGGCAAAGCATCTAAGATGCCATCAACGGATTTTGCAAATGCCATTGAGCTCTTGTAAGCCGGCGGCGTTATCTGAAATTGTTAGTTTCGTCAAACCGGTACAAGACATTAAGGGCCTGTTTGGTTTGAGTATTTGTTAGGATTTGGATTGCGGAATCCTAGAATTCCATAATTTTATGTTTGGTTGGAGGATTTTGATTTCTAGGATTCCTTTGTTTTTTATGAGGACCCACCACAAAACATGGATTTCTGAATCCTAATTTTTTTAAGGATTTGACACTATTCATTGTACTTTTAGATGGGATCCGTGTACTTTATTTATTTAATAATTCTCTCTCTATCCATCTTTCTCCAAAATTCTCAAAACCAAATCCCACTTTATTTTCATCAACCAAATAAAAATTATAAGAATCTACAAATCCAAAACCAACCGAACAACAAATTACCAAATCCAGAAATTTTCTACCGTACTATTTTGGAATCCAAATTTCATAATCTTTCAACCAAGCGGGCCCTAAGGGGCTGTTTGGTTGTAGAATTATGGAATTTGGATTCCAAAAATAGTACGGTTGAAATTTCTGGATTTGGTAATTTGTTATTTGGTTGGTTTTGGATTCCTAGTATTGGATTTGTAGATCCTTGTAATTTTTGTTTGGTTGGTGGAAAAAAAATGGGATTTGGATTTGAGGATTTTAGAGAGAGATAGAGAGAGAGAGGATTGTTAAATAAATAAAGTGTATGGGCCCCATCTAAAAGTACAATAAATAGTGCAAAATCCCTGAGAATCCTTAAAATTTTTTAGGATTCATGAATCCTTCTTTTGTGGTGAGCCCCCCATACAAAACAAAGGAATCCTAAAAATCCTAATTTTGCAACCAAACACAAAATTATGGAATCCAGGATTCCACAATCCAAATCCAAACTCATAATCCTGCAACCAGACAGACCCTAAGCGGACTAAACAATCCCCAAATAAACTGATTATGACGGTAACGGGATCCTACCGAGGTCTCACGCTGACGTGGCAAGATCTAGTTGACAAGCTACGTGGTGGTGACGTGGCAAGATCCTGTTGACAAGCTACGTGGTGGTGGCGTGGGCAGATGTCGAGCTGACAAGGTGGGGCCCAGATGAGCTGTAAAGCCGAGAGCCTTTCGGCAGTGGGACCCACCGCCTGACCCGAATTTCAAGAGAGGGGGGGTGGGGGGGTTATGAAGCGACCGACAAAGTTTTTGACGTTAATGATGGCGGGTAGAGGGCGTGGGGCCCGCACCCGCACCGCCCTTTCCCATCTTGCCATCACGTACGTACCGATCCCTATTCTGCATGTCTCCCCACACGTCTTTCTTGATTTAGCCATAAAAACAAAAGTTTAAATATCATGACAAAATATCAAAATTTAAGCACATCGGAATTCTTTGAAAATGTTACGGGTACAAGATCGCCACATCACCTACGGCCCTTTTCATTAATGACGTGGATCGCACAATTTTCTGAATACGCATGATACAGGGTTGACTCAGCAGGTAAATGCCGACTTTCACATTTCTTCTTCTTCTTTTTACCAGGCCCGTAAGCCTAATTTGAAGTAAGAAAAGCACATGATTAAGAAGAAGTCCTATTTAAACAAATTGTGTTTTTTTTTAATCCTCTGCATGGTACGGAAGAAATCGGTTCAATTCAAACGCGTTAAGATGAGCGCCGTTAGATTTGACCAAATATTTTATAAAAAACTGCGAAAGACTTTGTGACAACGCAACGCCACACTTATTCTATTGTCTGCCATATCAAGATAGAGTTTCCGGTGTAATAACAACACCCGTTGTCCACTACATATGCTACCTAGCCTAGCTTAATGAATTTTCTGTGTTGTGTGTCCCTATTGATCATGTCATGTGCTACATTTTTATTCTCCCGTGTTGATTAGTAGGTAAAAAGTTAAACTCATGAACAATCCTGATACTTATCTCTACATATAAATTTAAAGGTGAAGAAGACCTTTCTAAATAGATCAAATCATGGTGACCTCACTTTTTGATGAGAAAAGAAGAAATAAAATGAAACTCAAAGTCATGCTACTCATCTTTACAACTAAAAAAAAAGGGTTGCCTATTGGGTCACCTTTAAAATAAACAACAATTAACCAAATCTAGGGTTACTTTTAATGTGGCGAATTAAAAATAAAAGAAGGCAATATCTAAGAAATTGGAGGACATGCATGGTCATGGCCAATGAGTTGGTCACCTACAAGCCGTACTGCACAAAGAACGAACAACTATTTCACAACTCACGAGAGTTGTGAAAAGGGAGCTCCACTTGTTTGGCCCTTTCCCAATATATATTCTCTCTCTCTCTCTCTCATTTAGCAAATGAACCAACCCATTACTTGCCAACATGGCCTGTGAGCCTTGGTGTCACTGATGGGGTTGTCTTAATTTTAATTAGAGAATCTTGCACTATTCCTTTTTGGTAAAATTAAACTAAAATACATTTAACTATCAATGTTTCTTCAATAGAATGCCTTTTTCTTTATTACATTAAATATTTCAAGTGGGTATTTTAGTAAAAATAAAAAAATCCCTTCAAATCCATAGTTAAAGATATTTTTTCTGTACTGGAAATGTACAAGGTATTTTAGTAAAATAATCCCTTGTACTATTCCTTTTTGTTGTATGATTAGCTGTATACGAACGTTTTGTTGCCGATTTGAGAAAAATTGTTGTTTTTAATAGCTCTTTTTGTCTTCGATACTAGTACAAAAATGACTTGCCCCTACGGATGATAAAATTATTATGTGCAATATTATACCGTCCCTACGGATTACTCTGTAGGGACAACTAACTGTAAGATAAGGCCCTATGCTTATATCCGTAAGGACAGAGTCGGAGATTTAAAAAAAAATAAAAACCAAAACTTTCCCCTCCCCATTCCCACAGTACCCTAATTCCATAATTAATTCCCCCCCCCCCCCAAAAATTTCCCCGCTCTCGTCACCTCCTTCGACCTTGTCGCCTCCTCCAGTGTCATCATCGCCTCCTCTCTCGTCGTCTCCTTCGACCTCCTACGACCTCCAGCGCCGTCTCCATCACCTCAAGCGCCGTTAATTGCACGTTTTTGGCGTGTCAAGTTTTAAAGTTCTAAACTTTAACCGCAATCAGGACGGTGTCACTTTGCAGCTAACCGCGATGAGTACGGGTCGTCCGCAGGGAGACAGCGTTTTAAGTTCTTGTTTTCACGAGTTAATGCACGAGGCGGAATTGTTCGTATCTAACCTATGTATATATATGCAAAGTAAAACTTTGTTAGGAATAGATAGGTTAGTGTAACTTAAGGAAATCCGTACTCAATCCTTTGAGCCGAGCTCGACCACTAAAACTAGAGCAATCGGTAATGTAACTACTCCATTTTTAGTGTACAAAAATTTGCTTTAAATTTAAAAATACTTGAAGTATTTAATGTTGCTGTTACCACTTTTAAATATTTAATTCACTCCATAATTACAAGCCGGAGCTTGTAGTTCATTGGTAATACCTTGCATCGCTGAACCAAACCACCAGAGTTCAAATCTCACGCCCTACATTATTTTTAATATTTATTTTGTTTTAAATTTTATAGAAGCCCAACAGTCAACACATGATAACTCCATATCCACAAAACTGAAAATACCAGTGACTACCTCCGGCGACCCCCTACCTTCCGAGCTCTCGACTCGGTCGGTCGGCCGAGTCGTCAACTACAAATTGCTGCCTCTTCACATGCCCTACCCCCCTGCATACTTTAAATCTGCAGCCCGCTTCCATAGAGCTCATTATACCCTATTTACTCCAATTTTTAATAATTTTTAATACATTTTACAAATTTTTTAAAAATTAAAACCCTACATCTATCCTAACCCTAGCCTAACCCTATAAATACCACCCCTACCCTCTACCCTCTCATCCCAAACTCTGAGCCAACTCTCTAGAATTTTCAAGAAAACCTTGTGTGCAATCGAAGTGAGCGAAAGACGAAACTCCGGCAAATTCTTTGGCGGATTTTCCGGTAACGTCCGTAGGAACTCCCGGCGACGAAACGACGCACCGCCGACTCCTTCCGAACCATCTCCCTCTTCTAGTTGTCCAAAACCCGTAAGTCCCATTTCTATCTTCTTTTCTATTCTAAAAATACGGATTTACAAAACCCGACGGAATCGGAATAAATCCGATTTTCGATTCGGTTTTCTTTATAAAACTTCACTTCTCATTAATACAATTATGCTTAAACTCTCTCATGTTGACTATTAAACACTAATCAACCAAATTGATCAAATTTCATATCACAAAACAATTGCTATTTTATTTTACCGCATTTTTTCATGTAAATACCACATAGTTTCAATTCCACCTTCAACATCACAAAACCTTGCTATTCCTTTAAGTAGATCACGAGGTAATGACCTATCTCCTCACACACTCATATGAAACATAGCACCATACTCTTGGGAATATAGAATACGGGAAAACGACATATTTTCATTTAAATACCATTTACTTAATAAAACCGTTTTCTAAAGGATTTAGTATTTATACAATCTTTGCAAAGCGCCGCTACAACCCATTTTGGGGAACCCGTTCGGGATGGTGCGGATTATCGCACATTCTCGGGCTTAGTAGTGCGAGATTCAGACCTCCGCAAGGAGCATTCGGTCTCGAAAGATTTAAAATACGACATCTTAAGAAAACGAGATTTCTAGAATATTATAGATATATACAAAAATTATTTTCATATAAATATATGTATATGTAATATAAAAATATCTATTTTGAAGTATTATAAATATTCCAAATTTTGCTAAAAATATCACAAGAATCATTTTACACTAAAATACCATGAATTCCATACAAATCAATATTACAAATAAATACCATTTATTATGAAAATATGATATTTTCACTAGAAATATCACAATATAAAATCTACATTCATTACAACTCTAAAGACGATTAATAAATACCTGGGGTGTATTTTGAAAAGTATATAAAAGTGTTTTTACATAAAACCCCTCAAGTTCTATAATTTACCATGAGGACCCTAGTAAATATAGGTTTAAGCGGGACCAATCTCTTGAGCCTCAGGGAGCCGAAGAAGTGGGTGTTTGCCTATCTAAGGTAGACAACTTAACAACGATGTTATCAATACGGTAATCGTCTTTGAAAAAGACACAAATCCTGCCGCCCATGTGCAGCGGTTACCGATAACATCAAAACAATCAGGACTTCAATTTACCTTTCTAATTGTCTGACTCAGTTTGAGTCTCATTATAATCTGACTTGAGTATGATTTAAGTACAATCTACAATTTACAATTTACAATCTACAATTTTCAATATTACAATTCAATATGAATCCATGAATCCAATTATCAATCTATACAACTTGACTGAACCGAACCATGGATATACATTCCATTTACATGATTCTATAGTTATTCCATTTACATGATTATACAGTTACATTCGTTTACCGATATCATGGTTTTGGTCAGTTATCCAACTATACAATCTATACAATACAACACAACAATACAATCAAAACGCTACGGGGTTTAAGGGGTAGATTTGTACGGAAGGTGTTAAAAGTGGCACGAGACAGTAAGATTAAGACACCTAACCTATATTCCGTTGCTGTTGTACCGTGGCTTAACGGTTCCTTGTACATTCCGTTTGCCCCGGTCTCTAGCATATAGAGACCCCTCTCGTATACACTGGTATCCTTCTATACCAAGCTACAAACAACAGCGTTAACTCAACATCACAACAATATAATACAACTTTAAAAGATACCTTCTTATTCTGTCTATTCTATTTCTCCCTTATCTTTGGGACTTACCGAGCGACCTGTTCGCTGACGACATTCTCTTTCTTTCTTTTTTGAATGTCGTCGGGTGATATGGACACTTCAGAGATCGAGCCCACTACTGAAGACTTGGACCAGTTCAGTGAAGACCCCGAGCTCTGGTCATTGTACACTTCCCTTTTCAGTACTTTTCATTTCTGTTATGTCATTGTTTAGGCATCGTTTTATTCCATGTATTTACTTTTCCATGCATTGTACAAAAGAATGTTAATAAATAAAGTTGTTGTTCAGTTCATATCTTTTGTCTCTTATGTATTTACTTTATATTGCTTAGATACGCTTAGCGTATTTACTTCACAGTAAATACGTAGCGGCCTAATCGCGTCTCCTTCTCCGTATACCGGGAAGCGGGGCGTGACAGGTAACAACGTGGATTAGGGTGCTTAAGCACAATATTTGTGAAATCCGGCTTATTGACCCTTGTCCGTCCGTTCTTGTCGCTTGCTTTTTCCTCCGGCCAATCCGAACGCAATCGGTCACGGTTAGGAATCACCGATACCTTGGTAGGGTAGAGTGCCTAACGGAGCGCTTGCGTAAGGTTTGGACGAAGTTTAATGGAAAAGATCGAGAAAAGGAAATGAGAAGAAAAACCTTAACTTACAATATCGTTTTCTTTCCTAACAACATAAATATTCACAACCATCCAAACAACAAACAAAAAGAGCAAAGAAAAGATAAACAAAGAAAAGAAAAGAGTATTGTAAGAAAGTAAATGACATGGAATTAAAAGAGCAAGTAAGTAAATGGCATGGAAATAAATTGTAAGAAAGTAAATGCAAGAAATATAAATACTAGGAACCCAAAGTGCAAAAATGAAAGCTTTATTATGTCCAAGTGATACAACCTTGAGTTCAATAATCAAAACTTAAACTTGTAAGCTCAATGAAGAGCTTGCAAGATCAAGAGAAGGGAAAAAACTCAAGAGAAACTAAGCTATGTACAAGAACAAAAAGAAAACAAAAAGAGTATGAGTTCTAGTGTGAAGAATAATGGATAATCTTGGACCCCCTCTCCCTTGCTCACCGGTCTGTATTTATAGGTTCAGAATAAGATTAAAAAAGTAATAAAAATAAGATGACATGGCAGCAAGGGAGGGACAGGAGAAATATGGGGCCTATTGGGGCTAGGGGGCCGGTGAGCTCGGATGGTATGAGCATGTGGCCAGCCAAAATCCGAGCTCATGGGCTCGTGTTGGTTGTGTGGTCATGTGTGCTCTCCAATATCACTCTGGTGCTGCTTGATTTCTCTATAGAGGCCTGGGTCGCACTCAGAGATTTGGAGAGAAACTTGTTGCTATACATCACATCACATTTTTTTTGCATTTATCACTCTTGTCCCCCCCACTTGCATAAGCTATCATTTGTATGTGCCATGGGCAGCCCCACCATGGTCCATGCCAAAGAGTTGTGTGTACACTTGCATTGTGTTGGACCAAAATAGTGTGCACACATTTATTTACAAAAACTCTTTGGATATCGTCCGGTTTCCAGTTCCGGTTACAGTGTCGGCTCACAAACGTTATATCCGTGATTTTGAGTGTGTTTCCAGTATTTTGTCACGGATACCTGTAATATGTAATTATTGAGCAGACACTGTTAATAGTACCGATATATACAAAAAATAGATAATGAATGAGTGGTATTAAAATGCAGTTTTCTTAGATGAATAAATACCCCCAAACTTATTTTTTGCTCGTCCCGAGCAAAACAAAATCCTAGCCTCACTTTCACAGGGAACGCGATTGCACTGAGCTCATGCAACAAGCCGTTAAACCTAGGTGTCTCTAGTAGGAGGAGTGTTGTCTCCTGAGGGTTTTCAGCAGATTACACCCACAAAATCCCGTCAAGCTAGTTTCATAAATTAACGTCGATTCTACTCCTACAGCTTAGTATCAAGGTTAGAAATTCTATCATCCTAAGTTAGAAATATTCAACCCTATGTTTCACACCTCCTATTTATTTAACCCCAGATCCTATACGTTTTACAGTTTAGAAAGATCTCGGTATCTCTTGAGTTTTTCTTCTAAAGTGCGGTCTCCAATCAGGGATTTTTATCAGTTTTACGGAAAACATAAGTCTTATTCTTTATTTCTATCTTTCCTCCAAATATCGATTGTAGACCCCTACGTGTGTGTAAATTTTCACCCCTACACTCAAGAATTCAATTCAAACTATAGTACGCTTGCCCTAATACCTAATACTACTTCTTTTCGTTAATGATGGACGGTGTTGCTCACACACCTTTCATGCGACTATTAATACTTCTTGAGGCACTAAACAGCCGATTACTGAATGTGTGAGTTTAAAGCATAAATAGAAGTTTCCAGGTCTTGACTTTATTTATTTTTTCTTCTTCTTTTTTTCTTTTTTTTCTTTTTTAAGATCGGATATATTTTTCAATGATGCTCTTTTGGTGGTTAGCTTTAAATACCGTTTTTTCTTTCAAGCTAGGTTTTTAGGCAAGAGTATTTCTAGGTATCCTCTACTATCTCAAGTTTCAAGGTGCGTGTATGTTAGTTGTATGTATGCCCTAGAGGCCAGTATTGTACAGATGATATATATTATATTGGATGCTTGGACATATATAGAGATGACTTTCTTGCTCGATATGATAGTATGCTATCTGGTTACTCTTTATCTTAACATGTACACTTGTCTCTTTAAACTGTCTTATAGTTACATGTTGGTAAAGCCCTTAGGATATGTACTTGACTACCTGGACTGTGATGCAGATCATACTAGTGGAGACATGGTAGTCCATAGGTACATCCTTCAAGGTCCCTAGTCGTGGGTGTATCGAGACGGGGCATCGATATACCAGAGTAGACTAGCGTATACGCTTCTCGACCCATGAGATGGGCGATGGATGATCCCATATCCATTGGTGTTTGACATCAGAGATGGTATACGGGTGCTCAGTGGAGACTGGGTACACTGGACGGACTCGCCGAGAACTCCCAGATGGTATTATACCTCACGTCAGATGGCAGTTCTCAGGTGACACTTGTACAGGTTAGTCTGTAGACCCGAGATCGTCATAGAGTCTTGTGTGATTCCCACTGTGCTTTGATCTCCACCTTACCACGTCCATGAGGGCGTGCAAAACGGTGGTCTTTGGGTACAGTCCCGAGTCACATGGAGGCAATGAGCGATAGGAGGGGTTTCGTCTTTCCCGGTATTGGGGGTTGATGTTGCGCTGTGCTCGATTGGCCGTAACAGGGAAGTCCCTGGCCAGGGCTGATCAAAGATTTGCTGGTAAGTGTTACCAGTAGTTTCTCGACCCGTTATGAGCCTCACATCGGCATGACTTATCGGTTATTGGGGTCTGACGTTTACCACCCCTAGACTTGATATGCGACATATCAGACGAAAAGACCGGACTGTACGGTAAGTGTTACTGGTTGGATTCACAGGAGTGTGAGCGGGATAGCTCGTCGATCTTCTGATCGCTTAATACCCCGGTGGTCGTTACGTTTAGTAGACCGCTTGCGGCTTGTGGGTGCTTGATATGATCATCATCTGCTACCGGCGTATTGACGAGTCTTTAGATTCCTACACAGAGGTTTCCTGGCTCAAGCGAAACGAAATAGGAGCGCATATGATACATTGGTTATATTCGATATAACCTAGATATCGAATCAACGATTGATTCGATAAGCCGATACATAGGATACTAGTCGGTTATATGCGATATGACCGAATCGTTAAGTCAAGTGTTGATTTAATGATTTAATGTATAATTATATATTTGATATATTATTTTGCATTAACTAGTATTGGTTCACTTTAAATGGATTTTCTCACTTGATGTGCAAGTTGTATATGTGATATACTTTTGTGCACATCTTTGTATCATGTTTGATAATGCTTGCTCATTTGGTTAAGTGTAAAGAATTAAACCTAGGTTAAGAAAGTGATTAGGGTTTTAATTATCCATTCTTTTATTTATTGATTTTGGAAAAAGAATGGGATAAGAATACAAAATGGTTGCTTTCATTCTTGAACCTTTGTGAAGCTTCATGAAGTTTTGACCAAAGTGACCAATTTGTCTTCATGCTTAACCCTAACCACTCTTCTAACCTTGGTCAATTCTCTACACCTAACCATGGTTCCTATTATGATAAGTATTCATTTCTTTTTCATTTTTGATTAACTTATCATAATATTTCCTTCTTCTTGATCTTCTTCTTCAAGAAAGAAAGCTTGATGCCATCAATGGCAACTTGAGTTCTAAAGTGAGAAATCCAATTCTAAAGTGAACCCACCTCCTATTTCTTCACCCTCTACCTCTTGCCAAGTTGTTTTGGGTGTTTTCTTCACAAGTTTCACAAATTTGTGAAGTCGGAGCTTGAACTTGTGATGCCTCGACGTAGATCATCTTCGGCACGAAGCCGACGACCTAGTCCGCCCATTTCTCCGATCAAGCCGACGATTGAGTCCGGAATTCGAGATGGACAGCGAGAGGACGCCTACGTGGAGCCAAGAAAGTGGATATCCGGATCTTCAAAGGTTGTAGCTTCTTATCTTTAGTTAAGTTGTTAACTAGTTTCGTTTTTGCCTAAACTTCTAGTCAACGATCCGTATTAGGGTTTCTCGACACCCGTAAAATTTGAAATTGGCATGGTTGATGCCTTGTGAGACTTCATTAGCGTGCCTTGGAACCCTACAGTGGTATCAGAGCCTAGCTAGAGCCTTAGGCGAAGTCTAGACGATGTTTGAAACCCGATCGAACCCGAAACCCTAACTTTTTCATGCTCTCTGGACTTTTTCTAAAATCTGGGATTTTTCCATATTAAAAATGCTTAAAAAATTCAGCAGGGAATTACAAGAATTACGGTGCAAAATTGAACTCATGAACAGTACAAACGGCGGCGGAACCGCGGCAGAAGCCTTGATTCTGCGGCGGTTCCGCGGCCAGATGATGACGTCATCCTCCCCTTTTTGCACAGTAATTCCTATTTCTGGATGCTGAGTTTTCTGGGAATTTTTAATTTGACTCAAGAGTTGAGTATTCTGGGGTTGCTTTGGGAATCGCAGATTCGATCGGATTATCAAACTTGGTCTATGTGTTTTTTCCGGATAATTTTAGAATATGTTAAAAGGTTCGATCGGATGTAAATACCCAATCTTTCCCCTGCCCGGAAATTTCCAATTGTTGGACTTTTCCGTAGTTTAATGACATTCTGAGTAGTGCAAGTAACGCGATGGTCCCTCTAGAAGACAACAAACCTTAACTCGATTATGTGACCGTCTTGAACTGCCCTTTGAACCTTCGGGTTTGGGGCAGTACGGCGTGCCACATGTGAGGCGTTGGCTTGACCCTTCTACGGCTGGACCGTTGGTACTGAGGCATGAAGTGAATGTCTTTGAACTTATTTCATGTGTTGATCGGTTTCGGGAAAACTTGGGTGTTCGAATGTTCGATCAGAAAGTTTAATATTCTCTATTTATCCGGAATGGGATACAATAATTGGAATTCACAATCAGTTATGAGATAACTGAATGAATATTATAAATCTAGCGGTTTAGTCTCATATGATATTGAAAAGAGTTTTCGATAATGGGACTAAAATGCGGGGTTTATAACTGTTAGGCATGTGATGTCTAAGTATTTCATTTGATTAGGCATGCGATGTCTAAAGAGGTTGCGGATTCCAACTGTTGTAGTTTTACACTTTCTTTTCTGTGACCGTAAGTGTAGTATGTTGATATCGCCGGTTTCGTTGCTATACGTCAACGACAATTGGGGTATGCATACTTACTTACGTTGATGACATGTGATGTTATGTGTTGCTGGATATGTTATATTGGATTGTCGTGTTTGAATAGCCGGGGTTTTTTATGTGAGATGAGTGTTTTTCATTTTCATTCATGTAAAAACTTGTATGTAATATTCTTTTATTGGGGCACTTCCAGGTTGCGGAAGTTGTCACCCTTTGTATATTATTTACTTTTCTGCACTAGGATAGACCCAAGGAGGGAAGCACAAGTAACCGGGTTCTAGGGTCCAGTGGAAGACCATCTCGAGGAGTCGAGTCCGGGTCTCCTAACCCTAGAATTGGTAGGGTTGCTTGCCGCTCTCGTAGGGGTCTAAGGGTGTGGGATTGGCTATTCATCACGACCGTGGAATCCGTGTTTTATACTGGCTCGTATTGAAAACACGGACGTCTTAGTATATCCAATGTTTCATATGTTTCTTCTGCTGTGATATCTGTGATGTGATCATGTGATGTTCTGTGATAGATACAGTATATAGTATATATGATATATTATATAGACGTTACTTATGTTTTGCACCCGCACTAGCCCTGCCCTGCTCTGTCGTTAGTTACCTAACCTAACGGTGCACGAAAGGACATCCAGGCGAATGCGGATGGCATAAGGGTACGTCGTATTTATCTGTGATGTTTAGGTGACTTAAATGATGGGACTTCATTAATGTGATTAATGAAATAAAAGAAACCTAAAGATGTTGTAGAATCAAATTTTAAACAAAACAGGTAGCTACAGTTCTTGCTTTGCATAGCGGTATATATGATATACCCTGCACCTTATTCGATGAGGAAAGGACCGAGATCCCTTCACCGGGAGTGACTCCTTTAGCGATAACTGGCAGATGCTACACACTCGGTCTGCTTTTGATTGCTTCTATAGTTTCTGCTTTGCACAGTGATATATATGATATATCCCGCACCTCATTCGACGAGGAAAGGGCCGACGATCCCTTCACCGGGAGTGACCCCTTTAGCAAAACTAGAAAAGCCTCAAAATCACTCCATTTCAAAACTTCATTTGATTCTACAACGATATCAAGTTCATTACGCAATAGGTTTTCAGAAAAACCTGTCGTAGCCCTCCGTCATTTCAGATAAGAACTGTTTAGTATTCGTGCTGCGTTTGTTGGCCTTTGTCAAGGCGTAGTGTGCGGTAGCTGAATAGTGCTTATCTGCTTATGCATATGATGCAGATTGTTTCAGGGTAGTCGTACGACCTTGTTGGCCTTTGTCAAGGGCCGTGCGGGTGGGTTTGATTCAATCAAGAAATGACGGGTTGAACTTGACTAGCATGCTATGATTTGTTGGCCTTTGTCAAGGTCATAGGATGCTAGGGGCAAAATATTATCGGGAATTTCAAGTATTGAAATTTGCAATGAGATTGCATACCTTCTATGAGATAGTTGGATCCCGATACCCACTGCGAGTAAGAGTTACTCCTGGGAGAGTTTTACACATTGCAATTAGCTGATCAAGTAGGTGTCTAGAAAGGTGTCAACGGGGTTACGCCTCTGGGAAAACGAGGTTTACTGTAATTAGGTTCGTGCGAAAGCACGGGGGACCTCCCTCAAAGTACCGACACTGGCCTGGCTGAAAGATTGGCGAACTTGTAGTGTGTAATTAATCCCGACTAGTCTTTCCTTTTAGGGTTTGAAGGAAGATTTGATAAAAACCAGTGGGAGTCATCCTAATTAGATAAGATAAAAACCAATCTGATCTTGCAAGAGCCTACGCTAAAATGTTTTCTTCTCTCTCTCTCCAGGTAGCGACCATTTCATGCCCTAATAAAGATAATAATATGGATGTATTGACTGAACCCGCATGTTATACTGTGCTGGGGAACGTTGGTTCCGTTCTTTCTTATAAGAGTTATAGGAATGAACAGGACATAGGGGAATACCAGGATTCCCATGCCACCCTATTGAAGAAAGTACATGTTGATGCATTTTCTTCGGGTGTATTTGTTACAGAGAACTGTTTCTCCATTTGCCCTACGTCCTGGGTATTAGATACCGGGTCAGGATCCCATATATGTAATCAGTTACATAGGCTTAGAAAAGGTAGAGAACTTGGAGAAGGTGATAAAGACATTAAAGTTGGAAATGGTGCAATTGTTGCAGCTAAGACTGTCGGGGAATATCACCTTGTGTTACCAACTGGTAATACATTGGTTCTGAACGAATGCTATTACATGCCGAACCTGATATGCAACATTATATCGGTTTCTTTATTGAGTAAAGAGGGATATAATTTTGTATTACAGGACAATGTTATGAACATTTTCCGTAACCAAAAGTTGGTTGGATCAGGCACGTTGTGCAATGGCATTTATGTTCTAAATCAATCAACAGTTCTGAGCATAACAAACACACACAAGAGGAAGAGTTCTGAACTGAACGAATCCTTCTTGTGGCATTGTAGACTGGGTCACATCAATGCGACACGACTAGCTAAGTTGCATAAGGATGGATATTTAAATCCGTTTGAATTTTCATCTTATGACACTTTCCAGTCATGTCTCAAAGGCAAGATGACCAAAACTCCGTTTACGGGACACGGAGAAAGAGTTACTGAACTCTTAGGACTGATACATAGTGATGTATGCGGTCCTATGTCTACTCATGCCAAGGATGGTTCTTCATACTTCATTACATTCACTGACGATCTCTCTAGGTTCGGGTATGTGTTCCTGATGAAACACAAATCAGAAGCTTTTGAGAAATTTAGAGAATATAAACAAGAAGTTGAGAACCAAACCGGAAAAAGTATTAAAATCCTTCGATCTGATCGAGGAGGTGAATACTTGAGCAATGAATTCCTGGACTTCCTAAAAGAGAATGGGATTCTCTCTCAGCTGACTCCTCCATATACACCACAGCAAAACGGTGTATCAGAACGGAGGAACCGCACCCTATTAGATATGGTGCGCTCTATGATGAGCACAGCTGAGTTACCTATTTCCTTCTGGGGATATGCGCTGGAAACAGCAGCATACCTATTGAATCAAGTTCCAACTAAATCTGTACCTACCACACCATATGAGATATGGAGTGGGAAGAGACCATGTCTTAAACGAGTTAAGATATGGGGTTGCCCGGTCTATGTCAAAAGGCAAAATCCGGACAAGCTCGAGGCACGGTCAGTTCTATGCAAGTTTGTGGGATATCCCAAACATTCACATGGATATCTTTTCTACCATACAGAGGAACAAAAAGTGTTTGTTTCTCGACATGCCAACTTTTTAGAAAAGGAATTTCTTGCAAAAGAAATTAGTGGGGATATGGTAGAACTGGAAGAAATTCCGGCTACACAAACTCAAACTGAAGATTTAGTGGAACCAGAGGATTCAGCAGCTCCCAATGAACCTCAGCCTCTCCGCCGATCTAGTAGGGTTCCTCGCCAACCTGAGAGATACTACGGTTTTCTCTTGGATGGTGGAAGCGAGGATTGCATCATGGAGGATGATGACCCAACTAGCTTCTAGCAGGCCATCACGAGTAGGGACTCGGGGAAATGGCTGGATGCTATGCGGTCCGAGATGGAATCCATGTACACCAACAAAGTATGGACTTTGGATGTTGCTCCTGAAGGGGTAAAACCCATTGGGAGCAAATGGATCTTCAAGAAAAAACTTGGTGTAGATGGGAAAGTGGAGACTTTCAAAGCTAGACTTGTAGCAAAGGGTTTTCGTCAAAGACCAGGTGTGGACTATGACGAAACTTTTTCTCCAGTGGCTATGCTTAAATCCATCCGGATCATGCTTGCCATCGCTGCATATCATGATTACGAAATCTGGCAAATGGATGTTAAGACCGCCTTTCTAAATGGTGATTTAGAAGAATGCGTGTACATGACTCAGCCAGAGGGCTTCGTAGACAATGGGAGCAGCGGGAAGGTGTGCAAGCTGCTTAAATCCATTTATGGATTAAAGCAAGCATCGCGGAGTTGGAACATCTGCTTTGACGTCGTTATCAAAGAGTTTGATTTCGTCAAAAATCCAGATGAACCTTGTATCTACAAGAAGGTAGCAGAGAGTAAGGTTGTCTTCCTCGTATTGTACGTGGAAGACATACTCTTGATAGGAAATGATATTCCTATGCTGCAATCGGTCAAGCTCTTCTTATCACAAAGATTCTCAATGAAAGATCTTGGTGATGCCTCCTGCATATTGGGAATTAGGATCTATAGAGATAGATCCAAACGGATATTGGGATTGTCCCAATCCAGGTACATTGACACCATACTAAAGAGGTTTAGTATGGAAGAATCCAAGCGTGGGAACTTGCCCACGATCTCTGGAGTCACTCTCTCCAAAGAGATGTCTCCCAAGACTGATTTGGAGAGAGCTCGCATGCAAGGGATACCCTATGCTTCGGCTGTAGGCTCTATCATGTATGCGATGCTATGTATCAGACCCGATGTAGCATACTCACTAAGTGTAGTGAGCAGGTATCAAGCTGATCCTGGAGAGAGTCACTGGACAGCTGTGAAGAGCATTCTCAAGTACTTGCGAAGGACTAAAGAGATGCTCTTGGTGTATGGTAATGGAGAACTCCAAGTAGAGTCCTTTACCGATTCGAGCTTCCAGAGTGATAAGGACGACTCGAAGTCGCAGTCGGGCTTTGTCTTTACCCTTTACGGAGGGGCGGTTAGCAGGAAGAGTTCCAAGCAGGAAACCGTGGCAGACTCGATGATGGAGGCTGAATACATCGCTGCCAACGATGCTGCTAAAGAGGCTGTCTGGATCAAGAAGTTCATTACTGAACTTGGAGTGGTTCCATCCATTGAGCATCCAATACCTTTGTATTGCGATAACAATGGAGCGGTGGCTTTGGCCAAGGAACCCAGGTCCCATCAGCGATCCAGGCATATTCTGAGGCGGTATCACCTGATCCGGGAGATAGTTGATCGCCGGGAGATCGAGGTCAGGAGGGTTGACACGAAGAACAACACGGCGGATCCACTCACGAAGGCCATTCCCCAGATACAGTTTGAGAGACTCTTCGGGATGCTCGGTATGCGATACTACAGCAGCTGGCCCTAGTGCAAGTGGGAGATTGTTAGTTGTATGTATGCCCTAGAGGCCAGTATTGTACATATGATGTATATTATATTGGATGCTTGGACATATATAGAGATGACTTTCTTGCTCGATATGATAGTATGCTATCTGGTTACTCTTTATCTTAACATGTACACTTGTCTCTTTAAACTGTCTTATAGTTACATGTTGGTAAAGCCCTTAGGATATGTACTTGACTACCTGGACTGTGATGCAGATCATACTAGTGGGGACATGGTAGTCCATAGGTACATCCTTCAAGGTCCCTAGTCGTGGGTGTATCGAGACGGGGCATCGATATACCAGAGTAGACTAGCGTATACGCTTCTCGACCCATGAGATGGGCGATGGATGATCCCATATCCATTGGTGTTTGACATCAGAGATGGTATACGGGTGCTCAGTGGAGACTGGGTACACTGGACGGACTCGCCGAGAACTCCCAGATGGTATTATACCTCACGTCAGATGGCAGTTCTCAGGTGACACTTGTACAGGTTAGTCTGTAGACCCGAGATCGTCATAGAGTCTTGTGTGATTCCCACTGTGCTTTGATCTCCACCTTACCACGTCCATGAGGGCGTGCAAAACGGTGGTCTTTGGGTACAGTCCCGAGTCACATGGAGGCAATGAGCGATAGGAGGGGTTTCGTCTCTCCCGGTATTGGGGGTTGATGTTGCGCTGTGCTCGATTGGCCGTAACAGGGAAGTCCCTGGCCAGGGCTGATCAGAGATTTGCTGGTAAGTGTTACCAGTAGGTTCTCGACCCGTTATGAGCCTCACATCGGCACGACTTATCGGTTATTGGGGTCTGACGTTTACCACCCCTAGACTTGATATGCAACATATCAGACGAACAGACCGGACTGTACGGTAAGTGTTACTGGTTGGATTCACAGGAGTGTGAGCAGGCTAGCTCGTCGATCTTCTGATCGCTTAATACCCGGGTGGTCGTTACGTTTAGCAGACCGCTTGCGGCTTGTGGGTGCTTGATATGATCATCATCTGCTACCGGCGTATTGACGAGTCTTTAGAGTCCTACACAGAGGTTTCCTGGCTCAAGCGAAACGAAATAGGAGCGCATATGAGATATGTGCAGGACCGAGAATAATGCGTGTATGCGATACCGTATTCCATTCTCGCGATGAATGTATCGATTGGTTATATTCGATATAACCTAGATATCAAATCAACGATTGATTCGATAAGCCGATACATAGGATACTAGTCGGTTATATGCGATATGACCGGATCGTTAAGTCAAGTGTTGATTTAATGATTTAATGTATAATTATATATTTGATATATTATTTTGCATTAACTAGTATTGGTTCACTTTAAATGGATTTTCTCACTTGATGTGCAAGTTGTATATGTGATATACTTTTGTGCACATCTTTGTATCATGTTTGATGATGCTTGCTCATTTGGTTAAGTGTAAAGAATTAAACCTAGGTTAAGAAAGTGATTAGGGTTTTAATTATCCATTCTTTTATTTATTGATTTTGGAAAAAGAATGGGATAAGAATACAAAATGGTTGCTTTCATTCTTGAACCTTTGTGAAGCTTCATGAAGCTTTGACCAAAGTGACCAATTTGTCTTCATGCTTAACCCTAACCACTCTTCTAACCTTGGTCAATTCTCTACACCTAACCATGGTTCCTATTATGATAAGTATTCATTTCTTTTTCATTTTTGATTAACTTATCATAATATTTCCTTCTTCTTGATCTTCTTCTTCAAGAAAGAAAGCTTGATGCCATCAATGGCAACTTGAGTTCTAAAGTGAGAAATCCAATTCTAAAGTGAACCCACCTCCTATTTTTTCACCCTCTACCTCTTGCCAAGTTGTTTTGGGTGTTTTCTTCACAAGTTTCACAAATTTGTGAAGTCGGAGCTTGAACTTGTGATGCCTCGACGTAGATCATCTTCGGCACGAAGCCGACGACCTAGTCCGCCCATTTCTCCGATCAAGCCGACGATTGAGTCCGGGATTCGAGATGGACAGCGAGAGGATGCCTACGTGGAGCCAAGAAAGTGGATATCCGGATCTACAAAGGTTGTAGCTTCTTATCTTTAGTTAAGTTGTTAACTAGTTTCGTTTTCGCCTAAACTTCTAGTCAACGATCCGTATTAGGGTTTCTCGGCACCCGTAAAATTTGAAATTGGCATGGTTGATGCCTTGTGAGACTTCATTAGCGTGCCTAGGAACCCTACAGTGTATGTGCAGTTTGTAGGGTATATACTTTCTAAATTTGGACTTAAGAATAGAAACTATTTTTCAGACTTATCCTTTAGTAAAACTTTCAATACATTCCCTTCATCTCGACTTAACTCAAGAACTGAACTCAAGATTACCTACTTCTATAAAAAAAACTGTAAGGAAGTATAATTACCAAGATTAAACAGAATGGGGGTTATTTTTAGGGTTTTCAATTCTTAAGTTTAGGGTTTAGTTATTTCTAATGTATCAACTAAACTTTCGGAATAAAATCTAAGTTAGCCTATTAGCTAACTTGACGACAAAGTTTTCATATTTTCATATTTTTTTTTATATTTATGGGTTTTAAAATAAGTATGCAAATTCAAAATATACAAATGAATGCGAAGGAAGAAAGCTTACCGAGCACACCCCCAAACTTAAACTTGACAGTGCCCTCACTGTCAGGCGATACCAAGAGGGTCAAAATTGCCGGCGCTCCCTAAAAGAAATATATACAAAGCAAACCAAAAATATATACACAAAAAGATCCCTCCCAAATTTAAGTGAAGCAGTGTTTCCACTGTTTAAGCGGTGAAGTTCAGGATTTGGGGGAAAGAGAACAATATCAATCTATACAAGGCCTTACACATGCCAAAAGTGAGCACCAACCATTCAAAATTTTTATCGCTATAATGTGCATGTTGGTGAAAGAATGCGGAGAGGAAAGAAATGGAGAATACGCGAGACTGTATGCGGATAGAAGTGAGATACGGTCTCGGTATATGAGGAGAAAAATGGCGGAAGGGAGAAAGAAGTGGAATACGAACTTGAGGGTGGAAATGGAGTGAATAAATTGGTACAATTTGTGATGACCGATGTGTAAAAAGTGATTGTACTAATTTATTAATCCGTCGAGAAATGGGGGTCAAATCTCTCAAGATTCGTGAGAAAACATGGGTAGACCGAACTTGGTAAACCAGACATAGTAAATGAAAGTGATACGGTGTCTTGCAAGGTCAGAACGATGGAAAGGATAGAGGAGAGTGATCGAGGAATGGGATCGGTTAAACATTTAGGAGGGTGTACACAGTTAATAAAAGTGACATGATGAATTGGAAAATCCGACTCATCAACTAGAACTGTTTCATCCTTAATACTATCCTCAAAAGTCTCCTAAAAAATTAGCTCATCCATGCATTTATCATCAATATCTAGACGCATATGGAGTTCGGGAAAAACAGTTAATGATTCAGGATGATGTCCACACGGAAGTGAAAGGACATGATGAATTGGAGAGACAAACTCATCCAAAGCTGTGGGTTCATCATCCAAAATATTCGCAGCGTCAATATCCTTAATCAAGTGAAAATCAATATTCTCAGACATCTCATCAAAAGCATGGATTTCAATCAATTCAGGTTCTAAAGTGGAGGTGTAGAGGTCAAAAGGGTTGGGATTGGTTTCACTTGACAGGGTCCCTTCACAATCGGGTAAATCAAACAATACAAAGTCGCATAACTCATTAAATATTCTATCTTCAATTGGTAAATCATTTGGGACACTTGATAGACATTCAAAACCGGAGTTGTGGGATTCAATTTGCAATGGGTAGGTTTGATTTGGAAGGGTCTACTGCTCACTCTCACTGCTCAAATTCTCAATCTGTCCTATCGCCTCATCATACATTGGAAAATTTGGAGCTAGTTAGAAACCAGCTACCCGGTCACTAGGTTGTATGAGGGCGGCCATGGACGCATTCAAATTCATCATCTGTTGGCAAGATGCTACCCGAAAGTCTTCCAATGACTGTTGTAGACTAGACATGAGTTGTGAAGGAGTTTCAGTAAAAAACTCGTTTGGATACTGGAAACTCCCAAAAGGCTGTTCGGAAGAAATGTCTAGGAAATGCGAAAAAGTCGGGTAGGATGGATATGAATTGAATGGTTGGACAGGGTTAAGATCAACGTTATAATAAGAAGGTGGTTGGGACTGTTGATCAAAAGAATTTGAAGTGGTGAAAGGAGTGAAAAATCGGCTACGGGATTGTTCGATTCGGTCAACAATGGACATTGGTCTTGGAGTTGCAACAGGACTCTCAAAAGGGGTGTGGGGTAGGTTGAAACGCTTGATACAAAGTGGATTGCGGAGTCCAATTGTTTGTCTTAGACGCGTCTATCCGATCTTTCAAAGAAATTTTAGGCATGGAGGGATCGTTCGAAGTTCGACCAAAGCAAGAACCGTAAGAAGTAATGTCTGGTTGTGGGTACCAAAGTTCAGCAAGAGTTTTTCTGGATGGAGTACCCATGATATGAAGAGAAGGAGAGTAAGAGAGGAAAAAGAATGTGTTTTTTTTTAATTTTCAAAAGTTAGTTATCAACAAAAGAATGAAGCACACAAAAAGAATCTGACAAAAATTAATCACGACACAATACCATACACCTAATTGGTCTAGGGTTCACCCAGGTCAACTAGACCTACTCAAGAACTTGATTATTGAGGTAAAACTGTGTCGAGAAATGAGCTCAAGATATACTGATCACGAAGCCGGATAAGTGCAGAGATAAGGGGAGGTTTTCCAACGCTTTCGCGAAGGTCCTTAATTAGATAACCCTTTCTCTTTTGGAGGTTTCGCCGCGAACACTTTCCTAGAAACCCCGTGAACGATATACCGTTAAGCAGTATTCTAAATACAATTAATTTCTCCTAGTGAGCGCGAAGTCCTTAAAGGCTTAAAGTCTATTTTCTTTTAAACATTGTGCGGGTAAACGTTATACTCAATTTCGTGATTTGTGGGCCACGGAAAAGGTGATGAAATCCTTTACCGTATGTTGTGGGGTTCGCTTGCCCATAATTCCGTATTAATAGATGCAATGCGCAATTCAATAAAAAAATTATTCAAAGAATCAAACAATCATTTTTACGTTTAAGCTCGGCACTGCAACAAATATGGGTTAGTCACTTTAGCGTTTGCTAGCGAACTTGCAAAGAATCCTGCAAAGATAGAATATTGGATGCGTCAGATTTGAGAAGAAGGTGTTAGGAAAATACGTACCGATAAATTTTCGGGTTAAGAAACCCCCTTTGAAGTGAATCCGGTTAGCTTGAAAAGTTCGCTTGCGCGGCTCAAACTACCCGGATCTTTACTTCGCAATCACCTTAGCCTTGAATGTACACTTTGCTCCACACAACCGCAGTTCGTAAATCCGTAAAATCTGAAAATGTCAGAAAAACGGATTATTAGTGCGAAAAAGCGATATGAATGTCCAAATACCTGCACACTAAAAATTATAAAAAAACAAACAATAAAATTGGAAAAAAATTAGAACACTGGAGTGGGGAACAAAATTTTGGAGCCAAAGGAGGTGGTAGGGCCGGCGAGCTTATCCAGGGGTGTCGCCGGTTTAAAATTTGAGTTTGGGCTCCAAACTTTTTCTGGTGTCTAAGTTCTCTATTATTGTCTCAATTCTATTGCTTATCTTTTCTTTTCTTTTCCAGAGTGCTAGCAGGTCAGAAATCCAGAGAACAAAAATGTTAGCAATGTTTGTTTTTGTTTTGAAATTTTTAGTTTGTTTTGTTTTAAAAAAAAGGTGTTAGTGATATAAACAAGATTAACCCGAAATAACAAGAATAAAAACGTTACCGTCTCCTCAGCAACGGCGCCATTTTGATTGCACGCTTTTGGCGTGTCGAGTTTTAAAGTTCTAAAGTTTAACCGCAATCAGGACGGCGTCGCTTTGCAGCTAGCCACGATGAGTACGGGTCGTCCGTAAGGAGACGGAGCGTTTTAAGTTCTTGTTTTCATGAGTTAATGTGCAAGGCGGAATTTTTCGTATCTAACCTATGTGTATATATGCAAAGTAAAACTTTGTTAGGAATAGATAGGCTAGTGTAAGTTAAGGAAATCCGTATTAAATCCTTTGAGACGAGCTTGACCACTAAAGCTAGAGCAATCGGCAACAACGTGGATTAGGATGCTTAAACATGGTATTTGTGAAATCCGGCTTATTGACCCTTGTCCGTCCGTTCTTGTCGTTTGCTTTCGCCTCCGGCCAATCCGAACGCAACTGGTCACGGTTAGGAATCACCGATATCTTGGTAGGGTAGGGTGCCTAACGGAGCGCTTGCGTAAGGTTTGAACGGAGTTTAATGGAAAACATCGGGAAAAGAAAATGAGAAGAAAAACCTTAACTTACAATATCGTTTTCTTTCCTAACAACACAAATATTCACAACCATCCAAGCAACAAACAAAAAGAGCAAAGAAAAGATAAACAAAGAAAAGAAAAGAGTATTGCAAGAAAGTAAATGACATGGAATTAAAAGAGCAAGTAAGTAAATGGCATGGAAATAAATTGTAAGAAAGTAAATGCAAGAAATATAAATACTAGGAACCCAAAGTGCAAAAATGAAAGCTTTATTATGTCCAAGTGATACAACCTTGAGTTCAATAACCAAAACTTAAACTTGCAAGCTCAATGAAGAGGTTGCAAGATCAAGAGAAGGCAAAGAGCTCAAGGGAAACTAAGCTATGTACAAGAACAAAAAGAAAACAAAAAGAGTATGAGTTCTAGTGTGAAGAATAATGGACAATCTTGGACCCCCTCTTCCTTGCTCACCGGTCTATATTATGGCTCAGAATAAGATTAAAAAAGTAATAAAAATAAGATGACGTGGCAGTAAGGGAGGGACATGAGAAATATGGGGCCCATTGGGGCTAGGGGGGCTGGCGAGCTCGTATGGTATGGGCATGTGGCCGGCCAAAATCCGAGCTCATGGGCTCGTGTTGATTGTGTGGTCTTGTGTGCTCTCCAATATTACTCTGGTGCTACTTAATTTCTCTATAGAGGCCTAGGTTGCACTCATGGATTTGGAGGGAAACTTGTAGCTATACATCACATCACATCTTTTTGCATTTATCACTCTTGTCCCCATTTGCACAAGCTATCATTTGTGTGTGTCATGGGTAGCCCCACCATGGTCCATGCCAAAGAGTTGTGTGCACACTTGCATTGTGTTGGACCAAAATAGTGTGCACACATTTATTTGCAAAAACTCTTTGGATATCGGTCGGTTTCCAGTTCTGGTTGCAGTGTCGGCTCACAAACGTTATATCCGTGATTTTGAGTGTTTTTCCAGTATTTTGTCACGGATGCCTGTAATCTGTAATTACTGAGCAGACATTATTAATAGTACCGATATATACAAAAAATAGATAATGAATGAGTGGTATTAAAATGCAGTTTTCTGAGATGAACAGCCGTATCGATTGATCGTTGCCTCGATCGCGTCCTCTTCTTCAACGTCGATCGTCTCCCTCTTCATCAACGTCGAGCTACTTTCCGGCTTCCTCGTCACTATCGAAATCCTCAACCGGCTAGTTAATTTATTCAATTTAAATTTTTTCCCCTAAATTAAATTTGGTGGGTAAGACTTTAATTTGGGGATTTTGGATTGTTGTGGTGGTGAATGGTGGGTGGTGGAAGCTGTGGTGGTGGATGGTGGTGGCTGCGTTTCATTTTGGAGTTGTTTGGGGATGTGGGTAGCCGTGGTAGCCGTGGTGGGTGGTGGTGGTTGTGGTGGTGAGGAAAGGGGTCGGGGAAGGTCAACGGGGACCGGGTAGGTCGGAGGAGAGGCCAGGAAAAGTAATTTTAGATGAGATTGGTGGTGATGGTGAGGGGAAGAAGAAAAATATTGGTTGTGGGTTAAGGTTTGGTTAGAGTTATGATTAGAGTTATGGCTAATGGTTAGGGATAAGTTTAGGATTAAGGTTAGGATCAGGGTTAGGTTTAGGGTTTAGTGAAGAAAAACAATAGCTAAGAGTAGTTCGGTGAGAATTTATAGAGGGTTAGGGTTAATTAGGTCTAGGGTTAGGGTTAGGATTAAGGTAATTAGGGTTAGGGTTAAGGGTGAGGATTATGGTTAGGGTATTTTAGTGTTAGAGTAAGTGTATGTGTATGTGTGTGTTTGTGATATATATGATGATGTGTGTGTATATGTGTGTGTGTGTTTGTGATAATGTTGTTGATGATGATGTGTGTGTGTGTGGGAGAGATAATGTTGTTGATGATGATGATGATGTGTGTGTGTGTGTGTGTGTGTGTGTGTGTGATAATGATGATGATGATCTCTCATATTAAATAAGGCCAAACCCTAATTTTAAACAACACCAGAACCAAATCCAAAATTTTAAACTTGATTAAGAAAACACTTAACTTTAAAAAACTTTACCCTAAACTAAAGACTTCAAACCTTTGAAATTGAAACGTAAATGTAAAATCAATTCAAGTTAAATCTTATAATAAATGTATATATGATAATCGATAATAATATGAAATTTTCATATGCTCGTCAATAGTCATATGTGAAAATAAAAGAGCGCCTTAGTCCTCATTTATCGGTTCGCATACGTTCGATGTACGTCGTGATATAAAAATATACGAAAGTTGTTAAATATCGGATAGTATCGTTCGGTACTAACAATCGTCATGTAGTCTATATGACGAGAAAAATCAATCGTATGATAACCGATAGATTTGTTTAGTTTGGACAAGTTAGGAATGTATAAAGCAAACACCTGCATTCACTTGTGTTTTCATCCATTTCAAGTTATTCCGTCGGTACTTTTCTGCTGGTTCTTCGTGTACAAAAATAAATTAGATGTTCATTTCAATGTTGTTTCACAGTATTGAAATGATTATCTATTCTATTACAGTATATTCGGAGAACAGCGAGGACGTGCTGCCGAAATTTTCTCGAAACGAATGAAAGCACAAGTGAATAGGTGTCTGCTCTATATATCTTAATGGGATAGAAGCCTTACCCCCAACAGTCGAAACACACACACACAATATGAATACACAACACACACATACACAAAGCACACACACACTAGCAACCCTACACCTAAACGAAATCATAAATTGAAACACACATACACAGAATACAACTCATACTCGGGTATGTTCATGTTGGGTTCCTTAGCATCCTCACTACGATTTATAGGGCATCAAGTATGCAATTTAAAAAAACTTACAGAGCTAAGCAACCCATGCCAAGGATCTAACTAGAAAATTAGGAGTAAGCTAGTATATAATCAAATATTACACTAAGTGAATGAGGAATACAACTTTTGTAGACCAGTTCATCACTTCTAAAGCTCCGTGTAGTAGTCCCTTCGCTCTAAGTAGTGATCTCCCGGACTCTAGTAAGGGTTCACAAGGCGAAAAGAACAAGCTTACTTGAAGTCTTCGAGTCCGTAGATGATCTACGTCGAGAAATCTCCAACTCAAGCTACCTCTTCACTAATTGGAAATTAGTGAAGCAAACAAGCTAAACTAAATGGCTAATCTAGTGTAGATTGATGAAGTAGGATTTTTGCTCACTTTAGAATAATTTTTCTCACTATATTTCTTCACTTTCCAAAAAGCTAGAGAGCAAATTGGAATGAAGAAGAAGATGAAGATGTGAAATGTAATGTGTGAGAATAGCAACCATGGATGAGATAATATCTCATATAACTCATGTAGAGACTTAACCATGGCTTAAAATAATGGTTGGGTTAATAAATATCTAGGGTAAGACAAAATTAGTGGACTAAGTCAATGGTTACTACAAGCTTCCACAAGCTTCCAACCATGACTCATTTACACCTAATTTTGTATTTACCTTAAATAATTAAACCCTTAATATCTTTAGCATGGTGTTAGTCTCATACACTCATGTAGCATGTATCATCAAGCATGACACAAAAAGAAACACAATTAATATATATCACATATATATTAAATGCATAAGTGAGACAAAGAAATCCTTAAGTGAGCTAATATTAGTTAATGTAAAATTAATATATCAAATATATAATCATACATTAAATTATTAAATCAATACTTGATTTAATAATCCAGCTATATCACATATAACCGACTAATATCATTTGTATCAACTTATCGAATCAACACTTGATTCGACAACCCAGCTATATCACATATAACCGACCGGTATCACATATCGCGAGATTATAATACGGTATCACATACGCGTATTAATCTCGGTCCCGTACATATCACATATGTACTCCTACTTCATTTCGCTTGAGCCAGGAAACCTCTGTGTAGGACTCTAAAGACTCGTCAATGCGCCGGCAGTAGGTGATGATCATATCAGTCACCCATAAGCCGTCAGCGGTACTAGCTGGACGTAACGGCTACCCGGGTATTGAGCGATCAAAAGATCAACAAGAAAGCCTGTTCATACTCCTGCGAATCCAATAAGTAACACTGCCGTACAGTCTGGTCTCTTCGTCTGATATGTCGCATATCGAGTCTAGGGGTGGTAAACGTCAGACCCCAGTAACTTGATAAGTCGTGCCAATTTGAGGCTCATAACGGGTCGAGAAACTACTGATAACACTTACCAGTAAATCTCCGTATCAGCCCTGGCTAGGGACTTCCTGTTATGGCCAATCGAGCACAGCGCAATATCAACCCCCAATACCGAGAGAGACGAAACCCCTCATATCGCTCATTACCTCCATGTGACTCGGGACTATACCCAAAAACCACCGTTTTGCACGCTCTCTTGAACATGGTAAGATGGAAATCAAAGCACAGTGGGAATCACACAAGACTCTATGACAATCTCGGGTCTACAGACTAACCTGCACCAGTGTCACCTGAGAACTGCTATCTGACGTCAGGTATAATACCATCTAGGAGTTCTCGGTGAGTCCTGTTCAGTGCACCCAGTCTCCACTGAGCTCCCGTATACAATTTTTGATGTCAAATACCAATGGATATAGGATCATCCATCGCTCATCATATCGGTCAAGAAACGTATACGCTAGTCTACTCTGGAATATCGATGCCCCGTCTCAATACACCCTCGACTAGGAACAATTGAAGGATGAACTTGTGGACTACCCTGGCCCCACTAGTATGATCTGCATCATAATCCTGGTAGTCAATTTTACATCCTAAGGGCTTTACCAATATGTGAGAGCAAGACAGAATCACAATACAAGTCTATATGTTAAGATAAAGAGTAACCAGATAGCATACTATCATGTCGAGAAAGAAAGTCCTCTCTCTATATATGTCCAAGCATCCACTATAATATACAATCATGTACAATAATGGCCTCTAGGTCGTATATACAACTAACAATCTCCCACTTGCACTAAGGCCAGTTGTTGTAGTATCTCATACCCAACATCACGAAGAGTCTCTTAAATTGTATCTGGGGTATGACCTTCGTGAGTGGATCCACCGTGTTATTCTTCGTGTCAACTCTCCTGAGCTCGATCTCCCGGTGATCAACTATCTCCCGGATCAGGTGATACCGCCTCAGAATATGCTTGGATCGCTGATGGGACCTGGGTTCCTTGGCCCAAGCCACTACTCCATTGTTATCATAATACAAAGGTATTGGATGATCAATGGACGAAACCACACCAAGTTCGTTTATGAACTTCTTCATCCAGACGGCCTCTTTGGCGACATCGTTGGCAGTGATGTATTCAGCCTCCATCGTCGAGTCTGCCACGGTTTCTCGCTTGGAACTCTTCCAACAAACCTCCCCTCTATTGAAGGTGAAGACAAAACTCGAGACCGACTTAGAGTCGTCCTTATCACTCTGGAAGCTCGAGTCGGTAAAGGACTCCACTTGGAGTTCACCATTACCATACACCAAGAACATTTCTTTAGTTCTTCTTAAGTACTTAAGAATGTTCTTCACAGCTGTCCAGTGATTCTCCCCAGGATCTGATTGATACCTGCTTACAACACCCAGTGCGTACGCAACATCCGGTCGGGTACATAAGATCGCATACATGATAGACCCGACTACCGAAGCATAGGGTATACCTTGCATGCGAGCCCTCTCCAAATCAGTCTTGGGGGACATCTCTTTGGAGAGAGTGATTCCTAAGATCGTGGGTAAATTCCCACGCTTAGAATCCTCCATACTAAACCTCTTTAGTATGGTGTTAATGTACCTGGATTGGGACAATCCCAACATCCATTTAGATCCATCTCTATAGATCTTAATCCCTAGGATGTAGGAGGCATCACCCAGATCCTTCATGAAGAATCTTTGTGATAAGAAGAGCTTGACCGAGTGCAGCATAGGAACATCATTTCCTATCAAGAGTATGTCATCCACGTACAATACGAGGAAGACAACCTTACTCTCTGCCACCTTCTTATATAAACAAGGTTCATCTACGTTTTTGACGAAGTCAAACTCTTTGACCGCTTCATCAAAACATATGTTCCAACTCTGCAATGCCTGCTTTAACCCGTAGATTGATTTAAACAGCTTGCATACCTTTCCGCTGCTCCCACTATCTACGAATCCCTCTGACTGAGTCATGCACACGCTCTCTTCTAAATCACCATTTAGAAAAACGGTCTTTACGTCCATCTGCCAGATTTCGTAGTCATGGTATGCAGCGATGGCAAGTAGGATCCAGATGGACTTAAGCATAGCCACTGGAGAAAATGTTTCATCATAATCCACACCTGGTCGACGAAAACCTTTTGCAACAAGTTTAGCTTTGAAAGTCTTAACTTTTCCATCTACACCAAGTTTCTTCTTAAAGATCTATTTGCTCCCAATAGGTTTTACCCCTTCGGGAGCAACTTCTAAAGTCCATACTTTGTTGGTGTACATGGATTCCATCTTAGATCACATTGCATCTATCCATTTCATAGAGTCCCCACTCGTGATGGCCTGCTCGAAGCTAGTTGGGTCATTATCTTCCATGATGCAATCCTCACTCCCACCATCAATGAGAAAACCGTAGTATCTCTCAGGTGGATGAGGAACCCTACTAGATCGGCGGAGGGGCTGAGGTTCGTCGGAGACTACCCAATCTTCTAGTTCCATTAAATCATCAGTTGTAGTTTGTGCTGCTGGAACTTCTTCCAGCTCTACCTTTTACCACTAATTTCTTTTACAAGAAATTTCTTTTCTAAAAAGGTGGCGTATTGAGAAACAAACACCTTTTGTTCTTCAACATGGTAGAAAATATATCCTTGTGAATTCTTTGGATATCCCACAAACTTGCAAAGAACTAATCGTACCTTGAGTTTGTCCGGATTACGTCTTTTGACATAGGCCGGAAAACCTCATATCTTAACTCGTTTAAGAAACGGTCTCTTCCCACTCCATATCTCATATGGTGTGGCAGGCACCGATTTGTTTAGAACTTTATTTAATAGGTATGCTGCTGTCTCAAGCGTATAACCCCAAAAGGAAATAGGTAACTCAGCGTTACTCATCATAGAGCACACCATATCTAATAGGATATGGTTCCTCCGCTCCGATACACCGTTGTGCTGTGGTATATACGGAGGAATAAGCTGAGAGAGAATCCCATTCTCTTTTAGATAATCCAGGAACTCTGTGCTCAAGTATTCTCCTCCTCGATCAGATCGAAGGATTTTAATACTTTTACCCGTCTGGTTCTCAAATTCATGTTTATATTCTTTGAATTTCTCAAAAGTTTCAGACTTGTGTTTCAACAGGAACACATGTCCGAATCTTAAGAGATCGTCGGTGAATGTAATGAAGTATGAGGAACCATCCCTGGCATGTGTAGACATGGGACTGCATACATCACCATGTATCAGTCCCAAGAGTTCCGTAGCTCTTTCTCCGTGTCCAGTAAACGGAGTTTTGGTCATCTTACCCTTGAGACATGACTGACAAGTTTCATAAGATGAAAATTCGAGCGGATTCAAATATCCATCCTTATCTAACTTAGCTAGCCGTGTCGCATTGATATGACCTAGTCTACAATGCCACAAGTAGGATTTGTTCATCTCCGAACTTTTCCTCTTGTGTGTGTTCTGTACGTTAAGAACCGTGGTTTGATTTAGAACGTATATGCCATTACTTAACGAGCCTGATCCAATCAACTTTTGATTCAGGAAGATTTTCATAATATTATCCTGCAATATAAAATTATATCCTTCTTTACTTAATAAAGAAACTGATATAATATTGCATATCAGGTTCGGTATGTAATAACATTCGTTCAGAATCAATGTATTACCATTTGGTAATACAAGGTGATATTCGCCAACTGTTTTGGCTGCAACATTTGCACCATTACCTACTCTTACAGAATGATTACCTATTCCCATGTCTCTACCTTTCTTTAACCCATGTAACATATTACATATGTGGGATCCCGATCCGGTATCTAATACCCAGGATGTAGAGTGTACTGAGAAACAGTTCTCAGTAACGAACACACCCGAAAAAGACGCATCAATGTGCTTATTCTTCGTTTGGGCGGCGTGAGAATCCTGGTAATCCCCTATTTCCTGCTCGGACTTATAACAATTATAAGTTGGAGTGGAACCAATGTTCCCCAGCTCAGTATAACAAGCGGGTTCGGTCAATACATCCATATTATTATCTTGATTAAGGCCTGACATGGTCGCTACCTGAAAAGAGAGAGAAGAAAATAGTTAGCGTATGCTCTTGCAAGATTAGATTGATTATTATCTTATCTAATCAGGATGGCTCCCACTATTTTGATCAAATCTTCCTTCAAACCCTAAAAGGGTAAGACTAACCGGGATTAATTACACCCTACAAGTTTGCCAATCTTTTGGTCAGGCCAGTGTCGGTACTTTGAGGGAGGTTTCCCGTGCTTTCGCACGAACTTAATTAAAATAAACCTCGTTTTCCCAGGGGCGTAACCCTATTAACACCTTTCTATACACCTACTTGATCGGTTAATTGTAATGTGCAAAACTCTCTCAGGAGTAACTCTTACTTGCAGTGGGTATCGGGATCCAACTATCTCATAGAAGGTTTGCAATCTCATTGCAAATTTCAACACTTGAAATTCCCGATAGTGATTTATCCCTAGCAGCTTATGACCTTAACATAGTCAACAAATCATAAGTGCTAGGCAAGTTCAACCCGTCATTTCGTGATTGATTTAAACCCACCCGTATGACCCTTAACATAGTCAACAAAGTCGTACGACTACCCTAATCCAATCGCATCACATGCTTTAACAGATAAACACTAATCAGCTACCGCACACTACGCCTTAACATAGTCAACAAACGTAGCACAAATACTAAATAGTACTTATCTGAAATGACGGAGGGCTACGACAGGTTTTTAAGAAAACCTTTTGCGTAATGAACTTGATATCGTTGTAGAATCGAGTGATTTTGAAAAGGAGTGGTTTAAGCTCCGCCTTTTAAAATCGAGTTTTTCAAAATAAACCGAGTGGGTGTAGCATCTGCTAGCTTTTACTAAAGAGGTCACTCCCGGTGAAGGGATGTCGGCTCTTTTCTCATCGAATGAGGTGCTGGATATTCTACAAGGAATACCGCTATGCAAAGCAAGAACTAGAGCCACCCGTTTTGAAAATTTGATTCCACAATATCATTAGGTTTCTTTCTTTTCATTAATCTCATTAATGAAGTCCCATCATTTATGCTTCCTAACCATCACAGATAAGGAAATGAAAATAGAACGTATGCTTATGCCATCCGCATTTGCCACAGTGTCCCGTTATGCACTGTTAGGTTACTTAACTAACGGCATAGCGGGGCGGGACTAGTGCGGGTGAAAAACATAAGAAAAGTTTATTATATATCATATATATAATAATTACCATTCGTCTCATCATATAAAGTGATCACATCACAGAATATCAGCAGCTGAAGTCCACATATGAAATATTGGATATACTAGAAATTCCGTGTTTTAAATTAAGCCAGTAAAAAATACGGATTCCATGGTCGTGATGAATAGCCAAACCAACATCCCTAGACCCCTACGATAGCTGCAAGCAACCCTACCAATTCTAGAGTTAGGAGACCCGGTCTCGACTCCTCGAGATGGTCTCCCACTGAACTTTAGAACCCGGTTACTTGTGCTCCCTTCCATGGGTCTATCCTCAACCCGGAAGTGTCCCAATAAAAGAATATTACATACAAGTTTTTACATGAATGAAAATGAAGAAACTCTCATCTCACGCAAAAACCTCCGGCTATTCAAACACGACGATCCAATATAACATATCACAACAATACATAACATCACATGTCATCAACGTAAGTAAATATGTGTATCCCAATTGTCGTTGATATATAACAATGAAACCGGCGATACACCACATATTACATTTACGGTCGCAGAAAAGAAATTGAAAAACTACAACAATTGGAATCCGCAACATTCTTAGACATCATAAACCCAAAATATCACATACTTCGAATTTCATGCCTAACCAAATGAATTCCTTAGACATCGCATGCCTAACAATTATAAACCCCACATTTTAGTCTCAATATTGAAAACACTTTTCAATAACCAGTCGGGTAATTCAACAAGATTCCCGACAACCTGATCGAATGCTTGTCGGAAACATTAGTAGACGGCCGCACCCCCGATACCGTCGACGAAGTGCACTTAGGCGGAACACCGCGGCCGTGAGCACCCGGACGGATGTTTTAGGCAACAGGGTTCTCCTGCAGTCACTTGGTCGGGGCTATGGGGCGTGGCTATCTAGTGATGTTACCCGGCGAACATTCGCGTACACTACGTAATTGTGACAGAGTTTTGATCCAAATAAAAACACCGCGGCAACCGATCATATGAGACTAAATTGCTAGATTTATAAAATTCAAACCAGTGTTCACAAAACCGATTATTGTGGATTCTTAATATTGTATCACAATCCACAGATAGCTAGGAGATATTAAACATTTCGATCGAATCAACGAATACCCAAAATTTCCCAGAGAGCTCAACACTTGAGCACAGTTAAAAATACCCAGAACATGCCACAGTACCTACGAACCAACCGTAGAAGGGCCGACCCATGTCTCACACATGGCGCCGTGGAACCGCCGCAAATACCCCTATTTGGCCGCGGTTCTGCGGTCATGTTGTCGAGATTGGGTGTCTTTCTTCTAGAGGGTCCATAGAATTACCTGCATGTCTTTCTGAATATTTTTAACATGAAAAATTTCAACATTTTGAAAAATTTCCAGTGAGGGGTCATTTTCGGGGTTTCGGAGTTCGTTCAAACTTCTAACTTCACTTAGACAACTCCTAATGCTCTAGCTTATCTCTGATACCACTGCTGGGTTCCTTAGCATCCTCACTACGATTTATAGGCATTAAGTATGCAATTTTAAAAAACGTAGAGAGCTAAGCAACCCATGCCAAGGATCTAACTAGAAAATTAGGAGTAAGCTAGCATGTAATCAAACATTACACTAAGTGAATGAGGAATAAAACCTTTGTAGACCGGTCCATCACTTCTAAACCTCCGTGTAGTAGTCCCTTCGCTCCAAGTAGTGATCTTCTGGACTCTAGTAAGGGTTCACAAGGCGAAAAGAACAAGCTTGCTTGAAGTCTTCGAGACCGAAGATGATCTACGTCGAGAAATCTCCAACTCAAGCTACCTCTTCACGAATTGGAAATTAGTGAAGCAAACAAGTTAAACTAAATGATTAATTCAGTGTAGGTTGATGAAGTAGGATTTTTGCTCACTTTAGAATAATGTTTCTCACTATATTTCTTCACTTTCCAAAAAGCTAGAGAGCATAATTGGAATGAAGAAGAAGATGAAGATGTGAAATGTAATGTGTGAGAATAACAACCATGGGTGAGATAATATCTCATATAACTCATGTAGAGACTTAACCATGGCTTAAGATAATGGTTAAGTTAATAAATATCCAGGGTAAGACAAAATTAGTGGACTAAGTCAATGGTTACTACAAGCTTCCACAAGCTTCCAACCATGACTCATTTCCATCTAATTTTGTATTTACCTTAAATAATTAAACCCTTAATTATCTTTAGCATGGTGTGAGTCTCATACACCTATATAACATGTATCATCAAGCATGACACAAAAAGAAACACAATTAATATATATCACATATATATTAAATGCATAAGTGAGATAAAGAAATCCTTAAGTGAGCTAATATTAGTTAATGTAAAATTAATATATCAAATATATAATCATACATTAAATTATTAAATCAACACTTGATTTAATAATCCGGCTATATCACATATAATCGACTAATATCATTTGTATCAAGTTATCGAATCAACACTTGATTCGATAACCCGGCTATATCATATATAACTGACCGATATCACATAACGCGAGATTAGAATACAGTATCACATACGCGTATTAATCTCGGTCCCGCACATATCACATATGTGCTCCTACTTCGTTTCTCCTGAGCCAGGAAACCTCTGTGTAAGACTCTAAAGACTCGTCAATACACCGGCAATAGGCGATGATCATATCAGTCACCCACAAGCCGTCAGCGGTACTAGCTGGACGTAACGGCTATCCGGGTATTGAGCGATTAGAAGATCAACAAGCAAGCCTGCTCATACTCCTGCGAATCCAATAAGTAACACTGCCGTACAGTCCGGTCTCTTCGTCTGATATGTCGCATATCGAGTCTAGGGGTGGTAAACGTCAGACCCCAGTAACTGTTAATTATGTATATGCCCTAGAGGCCATTATTGTACATATGATGTATATTGTAGTGGATGCTTGGATATATATAGAGAGGACTTTCTTGCTCGACATGATAGTATGCTATCTGGTTTCACTTTGTCTTTATATATTGACTTGTATTGTGTTACTGTCTTACTCTTACATGTTGATAAAGCCCTTAGGATATGTACTTGACTACTAGGACTATGATGTAGATCATACTAGTGGGACCAGGGTAGTCCAAGAGTACATCCTATAATTGTTCCTAGTCGAGGGTGTATCGAGACAGGGCATCGATACTCCAGAGTAGACTAGCGTACACACATTTTGACCCATATGATGAGCGATGGATGATCCCACATCCATTGGTGTTTGACATCAAAGATGGTGTACGGGTGCTCAGTGGAGACTGGGTACACTGAACGGACTCGCCGAGAACTCCTAGATGGTATTATACCTATCATCAGAAAGTAGTTCTCTGGTGACACTGGTGTATGTTAGTCTTTAGACCCGAGATCGTCATAGAGTCTTGTGTGATTCCCACTGTGCTTTGATTTCCACCTTACCACGTTCATGAGAACGTGCAAAACGGTGGCTTTTGGGTACAGTCCTGAATCACATGGAGGCAATGAGCGATAGGAGGGGTTTCTTCTCTCCTGGTATTGGGGGTTGATGTTGCGCAGTGTTCGATTGGCTATAACTGGATCCCTGGCCAGGGCTGATATGGAGATTTACTGGTAAGTGTTATCAGTAGTTTCTCGACCTGTTATGAGCCTCACATCGACACGACTTATCGGTTACTGGGGTCTGGCGTTTACCACCCCTAGACTGGATATGTGACATATCAGACGAAAAGACCGGACTGTACTGTAGTGTTTACTGATTGGATTCGCAGGAGTATGTACAGGCTTGCTTGTTGATCTTCTGGTCGCTCAATACTCAGGTGGCTGTTACGTTTAGCTGACCACTTGCAGCTTGTGGGTGTTTGATATGATCATCACCTACTACCGGCGTATTGACGAGTTGTTAGAGTTCTACACAGAGGTTTCCTGGCTCAGGCGAAACGGAGTAGGAGAACATATGTGATATGTGCAGGACCGAGATTAATACGTGTATGTGATACCGTATTCAATCCTCACGATATGTGATATCGGCCGGTTATATGTGATATAGCCGGGTCCGATGAATGATACATTTTATATTAGTCGGTTATATGTAATATAACCGGATTATCGGATCAAGTGTTGATTCGATAATTTAATGTATAATTATATATTTGATATATTAAATTACATTAACTAATATATGCTCACTTAAGTATTTCATTTTCTCACTTTGGATACATTTAACATATATGTGATATATGTTTATTGTATTCTTTTCTTTTGTTACATTATAAATTATATATGTGATATATAATATTGTAACATGATAAGTTATAAATGCAACTAGGGTTTAATGAGATTCACACCATGGATAAAATTAGGGTTAGATTTATTATTTATTTTAGTTAATTCTAAATTGTGGTTAATTACTTAAGATATTTTCTTAAGTTAACTTAGTCCACTCTTTAGATATTTGCTAAGATATTTGTTAACCTAACCCTAACCCTAGCCCGTGGTTTATTCTCTACAAGAGTTAGCCATGATACTTTTAACCCTTGGTTACATTTATAACCTCATGACAATTCATTCTCACTTGAGCTTGAGCTTCTTCTTCTTCTTGCTCTTGATTCTTTCTCTCTTGATTTCTTCATGTGATGAAAAAATAGTGAGAAATAAAATACTAAAGTGAGAAAAATTCCTACTCCATCATCCTCTTCTATTCTAGCCATATAGATTAGTGTGTTAGCTTCACTAGTTCCTAATTAGTGAAGAGATAGCTTGGGTTTGTGACTCCTCAAGATAGATCATCTTGGATTGTGAACGCTTCAAGCAAGCATGGATCATTCACCTCATGGATCCTTTCTAGAGTCCGGGAGCTTGATGTCGCAGCGAAGGAACCACAACTCGAAGCTTATGAAGTGAAGGAACAGACTATAAAGGTTGTAATCTCTATCACTTAGAAGTAAAGTTGTTTACTTTATCAATTCCGCATGATTCTCTAGTATCGATTCTAGGTTAGGGTTATCTAGAACGACAAAATTTTTAAAATTTGCATGGATGATACTACCCGAAACCTTACTGCCGTCCTAGGTATCCCAACAGTGGTATCAGAGCCTACTTAGAGAATTAGACGGATAAGTGTAGGATTACGAAACCGAAACAACTCCGAAACATCCGAATCGAAACCCTAGTTTCTGTCAAATTTTTTCAGGTGCCAAATTTTTTTCCAAACAGTTGCAGAATGTTGTATGTGATACAATATGAACACCATACAAATCTTAGCCACAACCCTTAGAAAATGGCCGAGCACTTTGAGGTTTTGACCGGCCTGCTCGGTTCTGTTTTGGAATTTCGGGTTGAAATTTGTACAGTGTTCTAGTCTCTTGGGTTTGGTAATTCAGGTGTTGTTTGTTTTTGCTAAAATTGCATGTGATGTTAATTTACCGCATTAACTATTCAGAGTGTTTCGTATTCGTAATTTTAGGTTTTGTTTCGGGTATTTTAGAACGTGTTAAAAAGTTCGAACGGATATCAATAACTCACTTTTTCCCTTGTTGGAAATTTTCCAAGTGTTGGATTTTTCTTTAGTTTAAAACTTTCAGAAAATCATGCAAGCGATTCTGTAGACCCTCTAGAAGAACGAAACCTTAACTCGATTATGTGACCGTCAAAATCGCTACTAAACCCTAGGGTTTGTGGTAGTTTAGCGGTGCCACATATGAGGCATTGGTTGACCCTTCTACGGCTGATTCATAGGAGCTGTGGCATGTTCTGGGACCTTTTGAATTTCGCTCAAGTGTTGAGCTCAATTGGGAAATTTTGGGTGTTAACATTTTCTAGTTATCTGGAATGTGATACAATATGTGGAATTCATATAATTAGGCATGAAATCCATAATATGTGATATTTCGGGTTTATGATGTCTAAGGTAATTGTGGATTCCAAATGTTGTAGTTTTTCACTTTCTTTTCTGCGACCGTAAGTGTAATATGTGGTGTATCACCGGTTTCATTGCTATACATCAACGACAATTGGGATACGCATATTTACTTACGTTGATGACATGTGATGTTATGTGTTGCTGTGATATGTTATATTGGATCGTCGTGATTGCAATAGCCGGGGGTTTTATGTAAGAAGAGAGTTTTTCATTTTCATTCATGTAAAATTCATTGTATGTAATATTCTTTTATTGGGGCACTTCCGGGTTGAGGATGATGTCACCATTGTATATTATTTACTTTTCCGCATTAGGATAGACCTAAGGAGGAGAGCACAAACAACCGGGTTCTAGGGTCCAGTGGGAGGCCATCTCGAGGAGTCGAGACCGGGTCTCCTAACCCTAGAATTGGGAGGGTTACCTGCCGTTATCATAGGGGTCTAGGGATGTGGGTTTGGCTATTCATCGCTACCGTGGAATCCGTGTTTTATACAGGCTTGTGAGTTGGAGATTCCCGTTCAATCATGCCCTCTCTCTCACTTCCCCTAGCATATCCAATATTTCTTATGTTATCTTCTGCTGCTGATATTCTGTGATGTGATCATTTATATGCGTGAGACGAATGCTTTATTATTGTATATATGATATATAATAAACGTTGCTTATGTTTTGCACCCGCGCTAGTCCCGTCCCGGTATGCCGTTAGTTAAGTAACCTAACGGTGCATAACGGGACACCGTGGCGAATGCGGATGGCATAAGCATACGTTGTAGTTTTGTTTCTTCTGTGATACTTAGGAAGCATAAATGATGGGACTTCATTAATGAGATTAATGAAAGAAAAAGAAACCTAAAAGATGTTGTAGAATCAAATTTTCAAAAAGGGTAGCTCTAGTTTTTGCTTTGCATAGCGGTATTCCTTATAGAATATCCAGCACCTTATTCGATAAGGAAAGAGTCGAGATTCTTTCACAGGGAATGACCTCTTTAGCGAAACTTGTAGATGCTACAACTCACTCGGTTTTGTTTTTGATTGCTTTTGTAGTTCTTGCTTTGCATAGTGGTATTTGTGAAATATCCTGCACCTTATTCGATAAGGAAAGAGCCAAGATCCCTTTACCGGGAGTGACCTCTTTAGCGAACTAGTAAAAGCCTCAAAAACACTTCTTTTCAAAATCACTTATTTCTACAACGATATCAATTTCATTACGCTCATGGTTTTCTGAAAAATCTGCGTAACCCTCCGTCATTTCACATAAGTATTATTTAGTATTCTTACTACGGTAGTTTGGCCTCCGTCAAGGCGTAGTGTATGGTAGCTGATTAGTACTTATCTATAGCATGAGATGCGATTGGATTAGGGTATTCGTACGGCGTAGTTTGGCCTCCGTCAAGAGTCGTGCGAGTGGGTCTAATTCAATCAAGAAATGAACGGGTTGAACTTGACTAGCGCCCTATGGGTAGTTTGGCCTCCGTCAAGGTCATAGAACATTAGGGGTAAAAGTATTATCGGGAATTTCAAGTGTTGAAATTTGCAATGAGATTGCATACCTTCTATGAGATAGTTGGATCCCAATACCCACTGCGAGTAAGAGTTACTCCTGGGAGACTTTAACACATGACAATTAGCCGATCAAGTAGGTGTCTAGAAAGGAGTTAACGGGTTATGCCTCTGGAAAAACGAGGTTTATTTTAATTAGGTCCGTGCGAATGCACGGGGAACTTCCCTTAAAGTACCAACACTGGCCTGGCTGAAAGATTGGCGAATTTGTAAATTGTAATTAATCCGGGCTAGTTTTACCTTTTAAGGTTTGAAGGAAGATTTGATAAAAGCACTGGGAGCCATCCTGATTAGATAAGATAATAACCAATCTAATCTTGCAAGAGCATACGCTAAAGTGTTTTCTTCTCTCTTTCTCTCCAGGTAGCGACCATGTCAGGCCTTAATCAAGATAATAATATGGATGTATGGACTGAACCCGCTTGTTATACTGAGCAGGGGAACGTTGGTTCCGTTCTTTTCTTATAATTGTTATAAGACTGAGCAGGAAATAGGGGAATATCCGGATTCCCACGCCGCCTAAACGAAGAACAAGCATGATGATGCATCTTCTTCGGGTGTGTTTGTTATCGAGAACTGTTTCTCAGTTCACTCTACGTTCTGGGTATTAGATACCGGATCGGGATCCCACATATGTAATATATTACATGGGCTACAGAAAGGTAGAGAACTGGGAGAGGGTGATCATTCCATAAGAGTAGGGAATGGTGCAAATATTGTAGCCAAAGCAGTTGGCGAATATCATCTTGTACTGCCAAATGATAATACATTGATTCTGAACGAATGCTATTACATTCCGACCCTGATATGCAATCTTATATCAGTTTCTTTATTGAGTAAAGAAGGATATAATTCTGTAGTACAGGATAATGTTATGAACATCTTCCTGAATCAAAAGTTGATTGGATCAGGCTCGTTAAATAATGGTATATACGTTATAAACCAAACTACAGTTCTTAATGTACAAAACACACACAAGAGGAAGAGTTCAGAAATGAACGGATCCTTCTTGTGGCATTGTAGACTAGGTCATATCAATGCGACACGACTAGCTAAGTTACATAAGGATGGATATTTGAATCCGTTCGAATTTTCATCTTATGATACTTTCCAGTCATGTCTCAAAGGCAAGATGACCAAAACTCCGTTTAGTGGACACGGAGAAAGAGTTACATAACTCTTGGAACTAATACATAGTGATGTATGTGGTCCCATGTCTACACATGCCAGGAATGGTTCTTCGTACTTCATTACATTCACTGACGATCTCTCAAAATACGGACATGTGTTCCTGTTGAAACACAAGTCTGAAGCTTTTGAGAAATTCAAAGAATATAAGTACGAAGTAGAGAACCAAACGGGTAAAAGTATTAAGATCCTTCGATCTGATCGAGGAAGAGACTACTTGAGCAATGAGTTCCTGGACTATTTAAAAGAGAATGGGATCCTCTCTCAGCTTACTCCTCCGTATACACCACAGCACAACAGCGTATCGGAGCGGAGGAATCTCACCCTATTAGATTTGGTGCGCTCTATGATGAGCACTACTGAGTTTCCTATTTCCTTTTGGGGTTATGCGCTTGAGACAGCAGCATATCTATTGAATTGAGTTCCATACAAATCAGTGCCTACCACTCCATGTGAGATATGGAATGGGAAGAGACCATGTCTTAATTTTATTCAGATATGGGCTTGTCCGGTATATGTGAAAACACAAAATACGGACAAGATTGAAGCAAGGTCTATTCTGTGCAAGTTTATAGGATATCCCAAACATTCGCTAGGGTATATCTTCTACCACTCCGAGGAACAAAAGGTGTTTGTTTCTCGACATGCCACCTTTTTAGAAAAGGGTTTTCTTATGAAAGAAATTAGTGGCAGTGAGGTAGAACTGGAAGAAGTTCCAGCTACACAAACTACAACAGAAAATTTGGTGGAACCGGAGGATTCAATAGCTCCCAACGAACCTCAGCCTCTCCGCCGATCTAGTAGGGTTCCTCATCCACCTGAGAGATACTACGGTTTTCTCATTGATGGTGGGAACAAGGGTTGCATCATGGAAGATGATGACCCGACTAGTTTCGAGCAGGCCATCACGAGTGGTGACTCTGTGAAATGGCTGGATGCAATGCGATCTGAGATGGAATCCATGTACACCAATAAAGTATGGACTTTGGAAGTTGCTCCTGAAGGGGTAAAACCCATTAGAAGCAAATGGATCTTTAAGAAGAAACTTGGTATAGATGGAAAAGTTGAGACTTTCAAAGCTAGACTTGTTGCAAAGGGTTTTCGTCAACAACCAGGTGTGGATTATGACGAAACCTTTTCCCCAGTGGCTATGATTAAGTCCATCCGGATCTTACTTTCCATTGCTGCATACCATGACTATGAAATCTTGAAAATGGATGTTAAGTCCGCCTTTCTAAATGGTGATTTAGAGGAGTGCGTGTACATGACTCAGCCAGAGGGCTTCGTAGACAGTGGGTGCAGCGGAAAGGTACGTAAGCTGCTTAAATCCATGTATGGGTTAAAGCAAGTATCGCGGAGTTGGAACGTTTATTTTGATGTGGTAGTCAAAGAGTTTGACTTCATCAAGAACGTAGATGAACCTTGTATTTACAAGAAGGTGGCAGAGAGTAAGGTTGTCTTCCTTGTATTGTACGTGGATGGCATACTCTTGATAAGAAATGATGTTCCTATACTGCACTCGGTCAAGCTCTTCTTATCACAAAGATTCTCAATGAAAGATCTAGGTGATGCCTTCTGCATTTTGGGGATTAAGATCTATAGAGATAGATCTAAACGGATACTGGGATTGTCCCAATCCAGGTACGTTGACACCATACTAAAGAGGTTTAGTAAAGAAGAATCCAAGCGTGGGAATTTACCCACGATCTCTGGACTCATTCTATCCAAAGAGATGTCTCCCAAGATTGATTTGGAGAGAGCTTGCATGCAAGGGATACCCTATGCTTCGGCAGTAGACTCTATCATGTATGCGATGCTATATACCAGACCCGATGTAGAATACTCACTAAGTGTAGTGAGTAGGTATCAAACAGATACCGGAGAGAGTCACTAGACAGTTGTGAAGAACATTCTCAAGTTCTTGAGAAGGACTAAGGAGATGTTCTTGGTGTATGGTAACGGAGAACTCTAGGTGGAGTCCTTTACCGATTCGAGCTTCTAAAGTGATAAGGACAACTCTAAGTCGCACTCGGGATTTGTCTTTACCCTCAATGGAGGGGCGGTGTGTTGGAAGAGTTCTAAACAGGAAATCATGGCAGACTCGACGATGGAGGCTGAATGCTTCGCTGCCAACGATGCTGCGAAAGAGGCTGTCTGGATGAAGAAGTTCATCACTGAATTTGGTGCGGTTCCATCCATTGAGCATCCAATACCTTTGTATTGCGATAACAATGGAGCTGCGGCTTTGGACAAGGAACTTAGGTCCCATCAGAGATCCAAGCATATTCTGAGGCGGTATCACCAGATCCGGGAGATAGTTGATCGACGGGAGATCGAGGTCAGGAGAGTTGACATGAAGGAAAACACTGCGGATCCACTCACGAAGGCCATACCCCAGATACAATTTGAGAGACTTTTCGGGATGTTGGGTATGAGATACTACAACAGCTGGCCTTAGTGCAAGTGGGAGATTGTTAGTTATGAATATGCCCTAGAGGCCATTATTGTACATATGATGTATATTGTGGTGGATGCTTGGATATATATATATATATATAGAGAGAGAGAGATGGGACTTTCTTGCTCGACATGATAGTATGCTATCTGGTTTCACTTTGTCTTAACATATTGACTTGTATTGTGTTGCTGTCTTACTCTCACATGTTGATTAAGCCCTTAGGATAAGTACTTAACTACTAGGACTATGATGTAGATCATACTAGGAGGGCCAGGGTAGTCCACGAGTACATCCTATAATTGTTTCTAGTCGAGGGTGTATCGAGACAGGGCATCGATACTCCAGAGTAGACTAGCATACACCCATCTTGACCCATATGATGGGCGATGGATGATTCCATATCCATTGGTGTTTGACATCCAAGATGGTGTACGGATGCTCAGTGGAGACTGGGTACACTGAACGGGCTCGCCGAGAACTCCTAGATGGTATTATACCTATCGTCAGATAGCAGTTCTCTGGTGACACTGGTATAGGTTAGTCTGTAGACCTGAGATCGTCATAGAGTCTTGTGTAATTCCCACTGTGCTTTGATTTCTACCTTACCATGTTCATGAAAACGTGCAAAACGGTGGCTTTTGGGTACAGTCCCGAATCACATGGAGGCAATGAGTGATGGGAGGTGTTTCGTCTCTCCCGGTATTGGGGGTTAATGTTGCGCAGTGTTCGATTGGCTATAACTGGAAGTCCCTGGCCAGGGCTGATATGGAGATCTACTGGTAAGTGTTATCAGTAGTTTCTCGACCTGTTATGAGCCTCACATCGACACGACTTATCGGTTACTGGGGTCTGACATTTACCACCCCTAGACTGGATATGCGACATATCAAACGAAGAGACCGGACTGTACGGTGGTGTTTACTGATTGGATTCGCAGGAGTATATACAGGCTTGCTTGTTGATCTTCTGGTCGCTTCCAAAAACCACCGTTTTGCACGCTCTCTTAAATGTGGTAAGGTGGAAATCAAAGCACAGTGGAAATCGCACAAGACTCTATGATGATCTTAGGTCTGTATACTAACATGTACCAGTGTCACCTGAGAACTGCTATCTGACGTCAGGTATAATACCATCTAGGAGTTCTCGGCGAGTCCTGTTCAGTGTACCCAGTCTCCACTGAGCACCCGTATACAATCTTTGATGTCAAACACCAATGGATGTGGGATCATCCATCGCCCATTATATGGGTCAAGAAACGTATACTCTAGTCTACTCCGGAATATCGATACCCCGTCTCGATACACCCTCGACTAGGAATAATTAAAGGATGAACTTGTGGACTACCTTGGCCCTACTAGTCTGATCTGCATTATAATCCAGGTAGTCAAGTTTACATCCTTAGGGCTTTACCAACATGTGAGAGCAAGACAGTATCACAATACAAATCTACATGTTAAGATAAAGAGTAACCAGATAGCATACTATCAAGTCAAGCAAGAAAGTCCTCTCTATATATGTCCAAGCATCCACTATAATATATAATCATGTACAATAATGGCCTCTAGGGCATACATACAATTAACAGTTCAAACATAACTTTGTTAATCGATAATTTATTTTTTTCAACGACAAACTTGCCCTTCCTATTTTTTCTTTGTCAATAACCATCCCGTTCTTAAATTTCTCAATGTAGTCACCATAAAAAACTAATTTTCATAACTTACAATGTATATGTTATACAGTCTAACATGGCTTATGAGTATATCAAAGTTAAGGACTGGATGTACGTGGATTGACAACAACACATGCAATCTAAGTTTGTTGCAGGAGTTGCTGCTTTCATTGAATTTGCACGAGCACATAATAAGATCGTGTTAAAGAAGATTCTCTGTTCGTGCGATAGATGTGGGAATAAGTTCTGGCAGAAGGTAGAAATCGTAGAGTTTTACATCGTTAAACATAGTTTTACTAGACTTTATACAACTTGGCTATATTACGGGAAAGGAGAAGAAGAAGACGGTAATGCGGCGGGAGAATAAGAAGAAGACGCTAATGCGGCGAAAGAAGAAAACGGTAATGCGGCGGAAGAAGAAGAAGATGATAACTTCTTTTCAGGAAAAGAAATGGAGGATATGGTAAAGACTTCCCTCGGTGATAATAATCCTACCGAAGAAGACATTCCTTCCGGTCAAGGACTGCATGTAGATAAGTATGAAAAATTTATGAATGATACTAGAAGACCAATTTATGAGAATACATAGTATTCCACCCTATCATAGTTCGTCCAACTTTTCCAGATTAAGTGTCTAAATGGATGGAGCAATAAGTCATTCACGATCCTTATGAAGTTCCTGAAAGATTCTGTGCCCCTGAGAAATAACATGCCTGGAAGCTGGTACGAAGCCCATAAGATAATGCCCGATTTGGGTCTGAACCGTGAGAAGATTCATGCATGTCCCAAAGATTACATGTTGTACCGGAAAGAGAATTCAGATTTGAAAGAGTGTCCAACATGCGAAGAGGCCGGGTATAAATCGAAAGTATCTGATAAGAAGCCATATATACCTGTCAAGATAGCACGATACTTTCCGATAATACAGAGAATGCAAAGGCTAATCAGGTGTAAGAAGACAGCCGAGACAATGATTTGACATCACCGTGCTGCTCCAAGTGAAGATGGAAAAATGATTCATCCAAGAGATTCACCGGTATGGAAGGATTTCGATAGGATGCATCAAACATTCAGTAGTGATCTTCGCAATATCAGGCTCGGACTGGCTGGTGATGGTTTCTGCCCATTCAGCTATATGGTTGAAACCAACAGCACATGACCCGTTGTAATGATAGTTTATAATCTGTCGTCTTGATTGGATGTGGATCAATTCTACTTTATAATGCCTCTTCTTATTGACGGACCAAACTCATCGGGAAAAAATATCGACGTCTATCTCCGACCTTTAATCAATAAGTTAAAATTTTTATTCATTGATTGTGTAGAGACTTATGATGCAAACATAGATACAACCTTCATGATGCGTGCAGCTTTAATATGGATAATTAATGACTTTTCTGCGTATAGAATACTATTTGGTTGGTCCGTACATGGTCATAAATCATGCCTTTACTGCCATCAAGATACAACATCGAAATGGTTGAATTTTAGCAGGAAGGTTTGTTATTTCGGTCATCAGGGTTTTATACCACTAGACTATCCCTACAGGTTAAACGATACTCACTTTAATGGTCATCAGGAGTTTCTTAGGCCTCCAGCCTCATTGTCCGGAGAGGACGTGATTGCTTAGTGGGATGGTTACAATAACATGGCCTTCGGGATAGATCCAGCAAAACAGGACAAACCATCCTACTGGAACAAGTTAAGCATTTTCTACGAGCTTCCATACTGGTCAACAAATTTAGCGCGTCATTGTCTAGACGTCATGCACATAGAGAAGGGAGTATCTGAGTACACACTTAACTTACTTCTTTGTAAAGTCGGAAAATTGAAAGACAACCTCCGTGCTCGGATGGATCTTCAGGACTGAAAAATTAGAAGTGAATTGCATCCTAAACCGATAGCGGGTAAACCAGACAAGTTTGTACTTCCCAATTCCGTGTATCACGTGTCACAACCAGAGTAGAAAAGGTTCCTGCAGGTGTTGCATGATTTGAAAGTTCCCAAAGGTTTCTCAGGATCATTTAGTAAAAAGATAGAGATTGTGAAAAGTAAGATCGATGGGCTAAAAAGTCATGATCACCATATTATTATGGAGCACTTTCTCCCATTAGCCTTCATGGCTTCCCTTTCCGAATCGGTTAGTCTAGTAATCAATGAGCTTTGTTGATTTTTTAGGAAATTGTGCGCTAAAACCATGGATATTGTGACGCTGGAGAATCAAGAAAATTTTATTTCCTTGATATTGTGCAAGATTGAGCGTATTTTCCCGTCATCGTTTTTCGATATCATAATTCACCTGACGGTTCATCTTGAAACCGAGGCTAAGTTTGCCAGACCGGTACAATATCGATGGATGTATCCCGTTGAACTTTTCATTTCACGCATTTTATAAAATTATTGTTCTTTTATATGCCCGTATTTATTTATTTAACATATTTTTCTTTAGGTATCTCTATACTCTAAAAAAGTATGTATGCAATAGAAATCGACTAGAGAGTTCTATCATGCAAGGTTAACTTTTAGATGAAATAACCATATTTTGTTCCCGCCATCTGGACGAGAACATTGAGACGAAACTTAACCGGCCTCGAAGAATTCAGGACGAGCCATATGGTAAAGCCGATTATAAGAGAGTAGTGTTAGTTATATGTATGCCCTAGAGGCCATTATTGTACATATGATGTATATTATAGTGGATGCTTGGACATATATAGATAGGACTTTCTTGCTCGACATAATAGTATGCTATCTGGTTGCTCTTTGTCTTAACATGTAGACTTATATTGTGATACTGTTTTACTCTCACATGTTGATAAAACCTTTAGGATGCATACTTGACTACCAGGACTATGATGGAGATCATACTAGTGGAGCATGGGTAGTCCACAAGTTCATCCATTAATTGTTCCTAGCCATGGGTGTATCAAGACAGGGCATCGATATTCCAAAGTAGACTAGCGTATACGCTTCTTGACCCATATGATGGGCAATGGATGATCTCACATCCATTGGTGTTTGACATTAAAGATGGTATACGGGTGCTCAGTGGAGACTGGGTACACTGAACAGGACTCGCCGATGACTCCTATGTGGTAGTATACCTATCGTCAGATAGCAGTCCTCTGGTGACACTTGTACAGGTTAGTCTGTAGACCCGAGATCGTCATAGAGTCTTGTGCGGCTCTCATTGTGCTTTGATTTCCTCCCTACCACGCTCAAAGGAGACGTGCAAACAGGTGGATTTTGGGTACAGTTCTCAGTCGCATGGAGGCAATGAGCGATAGGAGGGGTTTTGTCTCTCCCGGTATTGGGGGTTGATGTTGTGCTATGCTCGATTGGCTATAACTGGAAGTCCCTGGCCAGGGCTGCTGCCGAGATTTACTGATGAGTGTTATCAGTAGTTTCTCGAACCATTATAAGCCAGACATCGGCATGACAGACAAGAGACCGGACTGTACGGTAGTGTTACTGATAGGCTTCATGGAGACTATGGAAAAGCTTTCTTGTTGATCTTCATATCGCTCAATACCCGGGTAGCCGTTACGTCCAGGTAGTACCGCTGACGGCTTGTAGTTGACTGATGTGATCATCACCTACTGCTGGCGTATTGACGAGTCTTTAGAGCCCCTCACAGAAGTTCCCTGGTTCAAGCGAAACGAAGTAGGACACATATATGATATGTGTGTGGGCCTGATTAAATACGTGTATGTGATACCGTATTGTAATCTGACAGTCATCTGTTATCGGTTCGGTTATATGTGATATAAGCAGATTGTCGAATCAAGTGTTGATTTGATAATGTGATATACAGATAAATGATATTAGTCGGTCATATGTGATATAACCGGATTATTAAATCAAGTGTTGATTTAATAATATGATATATATTATATGTGATATAATTATATCTTAACTAATATCATTAGCTCACTAATTATTCTTCATTATATATATATATATATATTAATATATATGATATATATATATATATCATATATATATATATATATATATATATATATATATTAATATATATAATAATAATGAAGCATGGCATATGAATTTCTATTTTGTGAAAATAGAAATGAGGTGGAAAATGAGAGCATGGTTGCAAGCATAGGATTTATTTTTGTTTATTCATCTTGACTCACTATTCAAGCATGGTTGCAATTTTATATTGCATAATTCCATACTTGAATGAGCGAGGGGTCAAGAGTTGCCATTCATTCTTGCTTCATTCTCAACACTTAGCTATTTTCTTGAGTTGCTTCCTTAGTTGCTCTCTAGCTTCTTCTTCCTCTTCATGTCATGGTTCAAGTTTCAACCCTCACATGTGATGTGAACCATGAAGCTTGAACACAAACTTGTGAGCTTTTAACATCCCCTACTTCACCGTCCTACACTTGACTAGCGATCGAGTGTAGCGTGTTTCCTACGCTAAAGAGTTTAGTGTAGAGGTAGTTTGAGTTGGAGGGACTTCGCATGGATCATCTTCGGCACGATGGTCATCGGAGGAAGCTCGTCCAAAGCCTCAAGTGGAGCCTAGTGGAGTCGCGGGACTACTACACGGAGCATGTGAAGTGAAGGACCGGCCTACAAAGGTTTTTTTCCTTGTTCACTTGATGTAAAGTTGTTTACATTCTTGTATCGTCTAATTATCTAGTTAAGATTCTAGGGTTAGGGTTATTTAGCATGGCAAATTTTTTAAAACGGTATGGATGATACCTTCCGAAACCTTGCTGTCATTCTAGGCAACCTAACAGTGGTATCAGAGCCAAGCTAAAGAATTAGACGATGTTTATTAGAATCATGAAACTGAAAAACTCCGAAACACCGAACCCAAAAATCAAGTTTCTGTCAATTTTTAAATGATCTCAAAAAATTATTTTAGCAATTGCAGAATGTTGTATGTGATACAACTAGAACACTAGAGAAATTCGAGACCAAATAACCGGATTTTAACCGGCGAATTGCACAAAATATCTAGTATGCCGGTTTTTTAAACTCCTCTTTGGCTCAAAATTTTTTGGTGTTATCTGGGCTTGATTTTGGGGTTTCTGGTATTGTTTGATTAGCCCGGCTTTCATGTGATGTTAACAGTTCTATTGGGGCTAATACGGAGTGTTTCATAGTCATAATTCTAACACCATTTTGGGTTAATTTAGACGACGTTAAAAAGTTCGAACGAATATCAATAACCCTTTTTCTCCCTTACTGGAAATTTTCCAAAAGTTGGATTTTCCAAGTTAAAAACATTCAAAAATCATGCAAGTAATTCTATGGACCCTCTAGAAGAACGAAACCCTAACTCGATTCTATGACCGTCGGAACCGCCATAAAACCCTAGAGTTTGTGGTAGTTCCGCGGGGCCATAGGTGAGGCAAGGGTTGGCCCTTCTATGATTGGTCCATAGGTACTGTGGCATGTTCTGGGTATTTTTAAACTGTGCTAAAATGTTGAGCTCTTCGGGAAATTTTGGGTGTTTGTTAATTCGATCGGAATGTTTAATATCGTCTAGCTATTTGTGGAATGCGATACAATATTAGGAATTCGAATGGTTAGGCATGAAATCCGAAGTATGTGATATTTCGGGTTTATGATCTTTGAGGAGGTTGCGGATTCCAAATATTGTAGTTTGACATTTTCTTTTCTGCGACCGTAAGTGTAATATGTGGTGTATCGCCGGTTTCGTTGATATATGTCAACGACAATTGGGGTACGCATATTTACTTACGTTGATGACATGTGATGTTATGTGTTGCTGGGATATGTTATATTGGATCGTCGTGTTTGAATAGCTGGGTTTTTTTTGCGTGAGATGAGAGTTTTTCATTTTCATTCATGTAAAAAACTTGTATGTAATATTCTTTTATTTGGGCACTTCCGGATAGAGGATGTTGTCACCCTTGTTGTATATTATTTACTTTTACGCATTAGGATAGACCCAAGGCGGGGAGCACAAGTAACCAGGTTCTAGAGTCCAGTGGGAGACTATCTCGAGGAGTCGAGTCCGGGTCTCCTAACTCTAGAATTGGTAGGGTTGCTTTCCGCTCTTGTAGGGGTCTAGGGATATGGGATTGGCTATTCATCATGACCGTGGAATCCATATTTTTTATTGGATTAATATAAAACATGGAAATCCTAGTATATCAAATATTTCATATGTTAACTTCTGCTGCTGATATTCTGTGATGTGATCACTTTATATGCGTGAGACGAATACTTTATTATTATATATATGATATATAATAAACGTTGCTTATGTTTTGCACCCGCACTGGTCCCGCCCCGCTATGCCGTTAGTTAAGTAACCTAACGGTGCATAACGGGACACCGTGGCGAATGCAGATGGTATAAGCGTACGTTGTATTTTCGTTTTTTCTGTGATGCTTAGGAAGCATAAATGATGGGAATTCATTAATGAGATTAATGAAAAGAAAAGAAACCTAAAGATATTGTAAAATCAAATTTTCAAAAAGGATAGCTCTAGTTTTTGCTTTGTATAGTGGTATTCCTTGTAGAATATCCAACACCTCATTTGATGAGGAAAGAGCCGAGATCCCTTCACCGGGAGTGACCTCGTTAGCAAAAGCTACCAGATACTACAACCAACTCGGTTTTGTTTTTGATTGCTTTTTTAGTTTTTGCTTTGCATAGCGGTATTCCTTGTAGAATATCCAGCACCTCATTCGATGAGGAAAGAGCCGAGATCCCTTCACCGGGAGTGACCTTTTTAGCGAAACTAGTAAAAGCCTAAAAAACACTCCTTTTCAAAATCACTTGATTCTATATCGATATCAAGTTCATTACGCAAAAGGTTTTCTTAAAAACCTGTCGTAGCCTTCCGTCATTTCAGATAAGTACTACTTAGTGTTCGTGCTACGTTTGTTGACTATGTTAAGGCGTAGTGTGCGGTAGCTAATTAGTGCTTATCTGCTAAAGTATGAAATGCGATTGGATTAGGGTAGTCGTACGACTTTGTTGACTATGTTAAGGGTCGTACGAGTGGGTTTAATTCAATCAGGAAATGATTGGTTGAACTTGGCTAGCGCTTATGATTTTTAGACTATGTTAAGGTCATAAGTTGCTAGGGGCAAAATATTATCGGGAATTTCAAGTGTTGAAATTTGCAATGAGATTGCATACCTTCTATGAGATAGTTGGATCCCGATACCCACTGCGAGTAAGAGTTACTCCTGGGAGAGTTTTACATATCACAATTAGCCGATCAAGTAGGTGTCTAGAAAGGTGTTAACGGGGTTATACCTCTGGGAAAATGAGGTTTATTTCAATTAGGTCTGTGAGAAAGCACGGGGAACCTCCCTCAAAGTGCCGACACTGGCCTGGCTGAAAGATTGGCGAACTTATAAGGTGTAATTAATCCCGGCTAGTCTTACCTTTTAGGGTTTGAAGGAAGATTTGATAAAAACAGTGGGAGCCATCCTGATTAGATAAGATAATAACCAATCTAATCTTTCAAGAGCATACGCTAGGTGTTTTTCTTCTCTCTCTCTCTCCAGGTAGCGACCATGTCAGGCCTTAATCAAGATAATAATATGAATGTATTGACTGAACCCGCTTGTTATACTGAGCAGGGAAACGTTGGTTCCGCTCTATCTTATAATTGTTATAAGTCCGAGTAGGAAATAGGGGAATATCCGGATTCCCACGCCAGCCAAACGAAGAATAAGCATGTTGATGTATTGTCTTCGGGTGTATTCGTTACCAAGAACTGTTTCTCAGCTACCTCTACATCCTGGGTATGGGATACCGGATCAGGATCCCACACATGTAATTTGTTACATGGGCTATAGATAGGTGGAGAACTGGGAAAGGGTGATATGTCTCTAGTAGTAGAGATGGTGCAATTGTTGCAGCCAAAGCAGTTGGCAAATATCACCTTGTGTTACCAACAGGTAATACATTGATTCTTAGCGACTGTTATTTCGTACCAATAATATTGTGAATATTTTTCTAAATCAAGTGTTGATTGGTTAAGGTATGTTGTATAACAGTGTACACGTTCTGAATCAAACCACAGTTCTAAACGTACAGAACACACACAAGAGAAACAATTCAGAAATGAACAAAGTCTTCTTATGACATTATAGACTGGGTCATGTCGATGAAACAAGACTAGCTTAAGTTCCATAAGAATGCATATTTGAATCCATTTGAATTTACATCTTATGATATTTGCCAGTCATGTCTCAAAGATTATGTGACCAAATCTCCGTTTACTAGAAACGGAGAAAGAGCTACTGAACTGTTGGACAAATACATGGTGATGTATGCGGTCCTATGTCTACAAATGCCAAGGATGGTTCCGCGTACTTTATTACATTCACCAATATTCTCTCAAGATACGGACATGTGTTCTTGTTGAAACAACAAATCTGAATCTTTTGAGAATCTCAAGGAATATAAGTACGAAGTTAAGAACCAGATGGTTAAACGTATTCAAATCCTTTGATATGATCGGGGAGAAGAATACTGGAGCACGGAATTCCAAGAATATTTAAAAGAGAATGAGATTCTCTCTCAGCTTACTCCTCCGTATACACCATAGCACAATGGTATATCGGGATGGAGGCATCGCACCCAATGAGATATGGTGCGCTCTATGATGAGTACTGCTGAGTTGCCTATTTCCTTTCAGGGACATGCACTTGAGAAGATGCATACCTATTGAATAGAGTTCCGATCAAATCCGTTGCCTACCACTCCATATGAGATATGGAATGGGAAGAGACCATCTTTTAAACGAGTTAAGATATGGGGTTGTCCGGCCTATGTTGAAATGCAAAATCCGGACAAGCTTGAGACAAGGTCAGTTTTGTGCAAGTTTGTAGGATATCCCAACCATTTGCGAGGGTATATTTTCTAACACACCGAGGAACAAAAGGTGTTTTGTTTCTCGACATGCCACCTTTTTTAGAAAAGGAATTTCTTGTCAAAGAAATTAGTGGCAATGAGGTAGAACTGGAAATAGTTCCAGGAAACACAAACTATAACTGATGATTTGTTAGAACCGGAGGATTCAATAGTCCCTGATGAACCGAACCCACTCCATAGATCTAGTAGGGTTCCTCATCCACCTGAGAGATACTACGGTTTTCTTGTAAACAGTGGAAGCGAGGATTGCATCATGGAGATGATGACCCAACTAGTTTCGAGCAGGCCATCACAAGTGGAGACTATGTGAAATGGTTGGATGCTATGCGATTTGAGATAGAATTCATGTACTCCAACAAAGTATTGACTTTGGATGTTGCTCCTGAAGGGGTAACACCCATCGGGAGCAAGAGGATCTTTGAGAAAAACAATTTGGTGTAGATAGAAAAGTTGAGACTTTCAAAGCTAGACTTGTCTCTAAGCTTAAGTCCATCAGGATCCTACTTACCATTGCTGCATACCATGACTACGATATCTGGCAGACTACACGTCAAAACCGCTTTTCTAAATGGTGATTTAGAAGAGAGCGTGCATATGACACTGCCAGAGGGTTTCGTAGACAGTGCGAGCAGCGGAAGCATGTGCAAGCTACTTAAATCCATCTACGGGTTAAAGCAGGCATCGCAGAGATGGAGCATCTGTTTTAATGAAGCTGTCAAAGAGTTTGACTTCATAAAAAAGATAGATGAACCATGTATAAATAAGAAGGTTGTAGATAGTATAGTTGTCTTCCTCGTATTGTACGCGGATGATATACACTTGATAGGAAAGGGTGTTCCTGTGCTACACTCGGTCAAGCACCTCTTATCACATAGATTCTCCATGAAAGATATAACTGATGTCTCCTACATCCTGAGGATATAGATCTATAGAGATAGATCTAAATGGATTTGGGATTGTCCCAATCCAGGTACATAGACACCATGCTAAAGGGGTTTAGTATGGACAATTCTAAGCATGGTAATGTACCCGCTTGTTCAGGAATCACTCTTTCCAAAGAGATGTCTCTCGAGACTGATTTAGAGAGGGCTCGCATACAAAGAATGCCCTATGGTTTGGAAGACGGGTCAATCATGTATGCGATGTTATGTACCAGACCGTATATGGCTTACTCACTAGGTGTAGTGAGTAAGTATCGAAAAGATCTTTGGGAAAACCACTCGATAGCTGAAGAACATTCTTAAGTGCTTGAGAAGAACTAAAGAGATGTTCTTGGTGTATGGTAACGGTGAACTCCAGATGGAGTCCTTTACCGATTCGAGCTTCCAGAGTAATAAGGACGACTGAAAGCCAGTCTCGGGTTTTGGCTTCACCCTCAGTGGAGGGACGGTATGTTGGAAGGGTTCCAAATTATATACCGTAGAAGACCTGTTGATAGAAGCTAATTACATCGCTACCAACGATATTGCCAAAGAGGTTGTCTGGATGAAAAAGTTCATATGATGAACTTGGTTCCTACCATTGGGCATCCAGTACCTGTGTATTGTGATGACAATGGAGTTGTGTCTTTGGCCTAGGAACCCCAGTCCCGTCAGCGATCCAGACATATTCTTTGACAGTATCACCTGATCAGGAAGATAGTTGATCTCCAGGAGATCGAGATCAGGAGAGTTAAAACATAGGATAACACAGCAGATCCATTCACCGAGGCAATCCCCCAGATGCTATTTGAGAGACTTTTAGGACGTTGGGTATGAGATACTACAACAACTGGTCTTAGTGCAAGTGGGAGATTGTTAGTTATATGTATGCCCTAGAGGCCATTATTGTACATATGATGTATATTATAGCAGATGCTTGGACATATATAGATAGGACTTTCTTGCTCGACATGATAGTATGTTATCTGGTTGCTCTTTGTCTTAACATGTTGACTTGTATTGTGATACTGTCTTGCTCTCATATATTGATAAAGCCCTTAGGTTGCATGCTTGACTACCAGGACTATGATGGAGATCATACTAGTGGGACCAGGGTAGTCCACAAGTTCATTCTTTAATTGTTCCTGGTCATGGGTGTATCGAGACAGGACATCGATATTCCAGAGTAGACCAGCGTATACGCTTCTTGACCCATATGACGGGCGATGGATGATCCCACATCTATTGGTGTTTGACATCAAAGATGGTATACGGGTGCTCAGTGGAGACTGGGTACACTGAACAAGACTCGCCGAGGACTCCTATGTGGTAGTATACCTATCGTCAGATAGCAGTCCTCTGGTGACACTGGTACAGGTTAGTCTGTAGACCCGAGATTGTCATAGAGTCTTGTGCGGCTCCCACTGTGCTTCGATTTCCTCCCTACCACGCTCAAAGGAGATGTGCAAACAGGTGGATTTTGGGTACAGTCCCGAGTCGCATGGAGGCAATGAGCGATAGGATGGGTTTCGTCTCTCCTGGTATTTGGGGTTGATGTTGTGCTATACTTGATTGGCTATAACTGGAAGTCCTGGCCAGGGCTGCTGCCAAGATTTACTGATAAGTGTTATCAGTAGTTTCTCGAACCGTTATAGGCCAGACATCGGTATGACTTATCACATTACTGGGGTCTGACGATTTCCACCCCTAGACTTGATATGCGACATATCAGACGAAGAGACCAGACTGTACGGTAGTGTTACTAATAGGCTTCATGGAGACTATGGACAAGATTTCTTGTTGATCTTCATATCGCTCAATACCTGGGTAGCCGTTACGTCCAACTAGTACCGCTGACGGCTTGTAGGTGACTGATGTGATCATCACCTACTGCTGGCGTATTGGCGAGTCTTTAGAGTCTCACACAGAAGTTCCCTGGTTCAAGCGAAACGAAGTAGAACACATATGCGATATGTGTGTGGGCCTGATTGAATACGTGTATGTGATACCGTATTGTAATGTGGAAGTTATCTGTTATCGGTTCGGTTATATGTGATATAACCAGATTGTCGAATCAAGTGTTGATTTGATAATGTGATATACAGATAAATGATATTAGTCGGTCATATGTGATATAACCGGATTATTAAATCAAGTGTTGATTTAATAATATAATATATTATATGTGATATAATTATATCTTAACTAATATCATTAGCTCACTAATTATTCTTCATTATATATATATTAATATATATATATATATATATAATAATAATAATAATAATAATAATAATAATAATAATAATAATAATAATAATAATGAAGCATGGCATATGAATTTCTATTTTGTGAAAATAGAAATGAGGTGGAAAATGAGAGCATGGTTGCAAGCATGGGATTTACTTTTGTTTATTCATCTTGACTCACTATTCAAGCATGGTTGCAATTTTATATTGCATAATTCCATGCTTGAATGAGCGAGGGGTCAAGAGTTGCCATTCGTTCTTGCTTCATTCTCAACACTTAGCTATTTTCTTGAGTTGCTTCCTTGGTTGCTCTCTAGCTTCTTCCTCCTCCTCATGTCATGGTTCAAGATTCAACCCTCACATGTGATATGAACCATGAAGCTTGAACACAAACTTGTGAACTTTTAATATTCCCTACTTCACCATCCTACACTTAACTAGCGATCGAGTGTAGCGTGTTTCCTACGCTAAAGAGTTTAGTGTAGAGATAGCTTGAGTTGGAAGGACTTCGTGTGGATCATCTTTGGCACGAAGGTCATCAGAGGAAGCTCGTCCAAAGGCTCAAGTGGAGCCTAGTAGAGTCGTGGGACTACTACATGGAGCATGTGAAGTGAAGGACTGGTCTACAAAGGTTGTATTCCTTGTTCACTTGATGTAAAGTTGTTTAAATTCTTGTATCGTCTAATTTTCTAGTTAAGATTCTAGGGTTAGGGTTATTTAGCATAGCAAATTTTTGAAAACGGCATGGATGATGCCTCCCGAAACCTTGCTATCATGCTAGGCAACCCAACAAGTAGACCCCATATTTATCAACAAGATATATCGGTTTATCCTCCTCAATAGCGTATGTCTTTAGAGAGTAAGTTTTTTTGAATTAATTGTTATATTTGTATGTGTGTGTATGAAATGATATAATATTGATGTCATTGTTCACCGCCGAAAACAGGGACGAAACCGAGATGGATCGTCCTGCCTGAATTTGGCGGCAGATGCTATTTGGATTTATCCGTCCACCTCTCCGAAAATACCAAGTTGATTTATGGCACCGTATATCGAAGGTTTGAACGGATGCGGCCGTTGTAGCAGACTTTGTCAGAATCCCCCTCATTTGTGATGGGTTTTTGATTGTAGGGACGCTCTTCCATGTAGACGCAAGCCCCTGTAGTTAATTACGTTATCGCATCGCGATAACCACTTTCTCTTGCTCCGGAAGTTCACTTCGTATCGTGTGCATTTTTTGTTTATTTAGGTTGCCCATGGATTGTATACGGAGACTAATTTATGTCGTCTCCCGTAGGGCATGGATTAGTCCAAATCCGTATATTTTTAGATTTAGGTTTTTATTTAAGGACCGTTAATCTATTTTGAGATTAAGATCGACTTAAATGTATGTGAGCCTTTGGGGCTCTATTTGTTTTTGTTAAGAATACGTTAGTCCAATTTGAGGCTAAGATCCATTTAACAAGATTTTAGGATTATTTTTATTTTAGATCCAATAAAAAAGCATTTGGGCTCTATTGTTTTAGTTTAAGAACGTTTCGGTCCATTATCGCCATTTTGGAGGCGAATACTAGTTTAAGGACATTTCGGTCCCTTGCCAGTTTAAAGACGTAGTGGTCCATTATGTTTATCTTGCACGCACGTATATTTGTTACGTGATGGAATGAACAAGGGTGATATAGGATGCACCCAGTATGAGGTGCGGTCTGATTTAAGGTGTGCATGTCGGTTTGGACGATTTGGAAATGCACTGAAGAATTGTTGGTTGTTGGGACCCGCCACCTCTCTGAAGACGTTGAAGAATTCCAACAACGTATATCAGAGGTGTGGAGAGATATACCCTTAAACCAAATACTGTATTTGAGGGAAACGGGTTATGGTGACCCTAGGAGTCGTTAGTCATGTTTGAGACTAAACTTATCTTACGAGATATAAGATGAATATCATTTGGGATATCATCAATTGAAAGATCAATAGTCATATGTGGGACTGAGATTAGTTTGGGCAATCATGAGCATATAGGCTCGGTAGATTTGAATCAAGAAAGTTTTTTCCTCAGAGGGCCTAGCCAATTTTGGGCTTGATTTGCTCAGTGGACTTTTTTTTATTGAAAAGTGCTAAGCACTTGTTTGGGCTCTGTTTAATCAGTTTCTCCTTTATGCAAATAGTGTTGATCACTTATATATGTTTTGACGCCCACATATGATCATGTGAAGCTTTCAGTCATGGTGAGTTACCCAATAAGTGTAAAACACTTTACTCCTTTTGTCTTTATATGGAGTGTTAGGCGTTTTTTATGGCGTCCACATGGGGAGCGCGTGAGGCGCTAGGCACCGGGCGCTGCCCAATGAGTGCTAAGTACTCTTTTCTTCTGTGGCACCCATGTGAGGGACACGTGAGGTGCTGGGCGCTAAGCACTGCCCAATGAGTGCTAAGCACTCTTTTCTTCTGTAGCGCTCACGTGAGGGACACGTGAGGCGCTGGGCGCTGCTCAATGAGTGCTAAGCACTCCTTTCTTCTTTGGCGCCCACGTGAAGCGCTGGGCGCTAGGTTTTCCCTTATATGCTTTGTTTTGAGGAATTCTATTCCTAGTTCTTTTCTGAATCTTTGATTCTTAAGAACAAGTTCTTCCCTATGAGAATTAAATTCTCAACTTGTAGGAGACTTGTCTTGTGGATCTCAGATCCAGAGAAAGAACTAAGTTCTTTTAAAAGGGTTAAACCCTTCAATAGGTAAATGAGATGTTTTGATCTCTTTTTTTTATTTACCTAGAGTTTCTTGAGGAGGGAGATCTTCTTCTCTGTTCCTTTCTGAAGTTTTCTACTTTAGTTTTTTATAGAAGCTTATGGGGGGTTCCTCTCTTTCAGACTTGAAGTCTTGGGTCCTTTATACAGTAGAGGTAAGTTTGTTAATTGGTGTTTGAAGAAATCTCTCATTAAGAGATCCTAATTGATTTGGGGATTTTTACCCACCATTGGATCTTTGATCCAAGGATTTCTGTTTTACAGAATATATTTTATTGTTTCTAACAAGATTGGGGAAATATTTTCCCTTGCACAGAATTTATTCTGTAAAACGGTGATTTTTTAATCATCGTTGGATTTTTAATCCACCTGTTCTCTGTTTTACAGAGGGAAATCTTTCTTATTTAGAAAGATTGAGGGAATATATCCAAAAATAGAATTTTATTCTATAATCCAATTTGGGGGATGTTTTCTCCCGACAGAATTTAATTCTGTATTTTTGATGATTTATCATCTCCGTTGGATCTTTAATCCAACTGCTCTGTTTAACAGAGAGTAGAATTTAAATCTACCTGGACGCTGGCGCTCACGTGTTGTGCACATGGGTGCTACTCAAGGTTTTAATTCTTATAATGGGTATTCATGTGCTTTGCATATTAGTGCCCGTGTGAGGAGCATGTGAGGCACCACCATAAGATTAATTCCTATCAGATTGGTCTTGGCGCTGGCGCCCGCGTGAGGAGCACGTGTGGTGTCATCATAGGATTAATTCCTATCAGATTAGTCTTGGCACTGGCGCCCTCGTGGGAAACACGTGAGACGCTCAAGGATTTAATCCTATCTGAAGCGGTACCTACATGCTTGCATGTGGGTGCACGTGTTTAACACGTAGAGCTTTCCCTTTATTTTTATAAGGGAACAGCAAGTTTTGAGCTAAAATTTTTGGCGGGAACAAATACCCCCCAATACTTTGTCCACGTAAGTATGCGTGTGGGTGAACTAGTGCAAAGTTATGCTTGGCCATGGAATTGATGGCTTAGGAGACAAGTTTACGATCTTTGTAGCCTAAGGCTTTTTTCATCTTCATGAGTCGTAAAGGTCCCGAGAAGGTTTTTCTCCCTATGAGTCATGAGGATCTCATAGGTGCACATTCTCCTTGGAAATCGTGAGGATTCCTAAGTGTTCATCGCCTCTATGAGTCGTAAGGATCTCACTCGGGTATTTTTCCCTTATGAGTCGTGAGGACCCATAAGTAGCCTCTTCATTTCATTAACATGTAACTTTGGCGAATGTGGCCCGTGGATAGTATACAAGAGTCCATCTTGACCTACATGTAGGGCAGCGATGGCTTAGGAAACAGGTTTTAGATCTGTCGCCTAAGGCTTTTCAACTTTATGAGCCGTGAGGGTCTCATAAAGACTTTTCTCCCTACAAATCGAGAGGATCTCGTAGGTGTCTTTTCTCCTTAGAAGTCGTGAGGACTCCTAAGTGCGTTTTCTCTTGAGATTCATAAGGATCTCACAAGAGAATTTTCTCCTTACGAGTCGAGAGGACTCGCAAGTGGTTTTTCCTTCTCGTCGGGTATGCGACTTTGGAGAATGTGGCCCGTGGATAGTATACAAGAGTCAGTTTGGACTTGCTTGCAGGGCATCGATGATGGATTAGGAAACAGGTTTTAGATCTGTCGCCTAAGGTTTTTCAACTTTATGAGTCATGAGGGTCTCATAAAGACTTTTCTCCCTACGAGTCGAGAGGATCTCGTAGGTGTCTTTTCTCCTTAGAAGTCGTGAGGACTCCCAAGTGTGTTTTCTCTTGAGGGTCGTAAGGATATCATAAGAGAATTTTCTCCTTACAAGTCGAGAGGACTCACATGTGGTTTTTATTCCTCGTCGGTATGCGACTTTGGAGAATATGGCCTGTGGATAGAATACAAGAGTCAGTTTGGACTCACCTGTAGGGCAGCGATGATGGCTTAGGAAACAGGTTTTAGATCTGTCGCCTAAGACTTTTCAACTTTATGAGCCATGAGGGTCTCATAAAGACTTTTCTCCCTACGAGTCGAGAGGATCTCGTAGGTGTCTTGATAACTCCTAAGTGCGTTTTCTCTTGAGATTCGTAAGGATCTCACAAGAGAATTTTCTCCTTATGAGTCGAGAGGACACGCAAGTGGTTTTTCCTCATTGTTGGTATGTGACTTTGGAGAATGTGGCCCGTGGATAGTATACAAGAGTCGGTTTGGACTCACCTGTAGGGCTACAGTGCTTAGGAAACAGGTTGATATCCCCGTCGCCTAAGGCTTTTCACCGTCATGAGCTGTGAGGGTCTTATAAAGATGTTTTTCCCTATGAGTCGAGGTGAGTCGAGATGATCTTGCAGGTATATCCTAACATGAAATATAGATAACCCCTACTCTTTGCGACAGAGGTCCGTTAGGTTTTGTGGTACTAGGGTTCTAGTCCGTGGTACCGTCGCGTTAGCTGATATATTCCTCGATATTCAGTCTTTAAGCTGTTGTTCGAGTAGCCCGCGACTGTCGTGTCTCTGATTCCTTCGGGGGCTGGACAAGACGTCTTCAAGTAATCTCCTTAGTTTATATAACAGTCAGAAGAACAAGCGTTAGGAATTTGCCATGTCACTTTTTACTTGAGGTTAGGCTCAGTTTGGATCCTCGATGAGTCATAACCACTCCGTGCTGGTGTGGGATGATCTCCGTTAGTCTCTTATGCTTTATATGACTTTCCGTCGAGACCCTGAAGCTAGGAATTTGCCGCCGCTTCAATTTAATTTGTCTATTTGGAGCCTTTATTGACATTGCGTCTGCTGTAACGAGAAGAATGTCGAGCTGGAGCTGGGATTTTGCCGTCACTCCTTTTTGATTGGCTATTTGGAGCCTTTGTTGACATTGCATCTGTTGTAACGAGAAAAATGTCAAGCTGGAGTTGGGATTTTGTTGTCACTCGTTTTTGGTTTGGCTATTTGGAGCCTTTGTTGACATTGCGTCTGCTGTAACGAGAAGAATGTTGAGCTGGAGCTGGGATTTTGCCGTCACTCCTTTTTGTTTTGGCTATTTGGAGCCTTTGTTGACATTGTGTCTGCATCCTGCTGGAATGAGAAGGTACGCCGGGGTTGTCTCTAGGTTTTAAATGAACCGTCAAGACTTGGAGCTAGGAATTTGCCATGGCTCTGCTTTGTTTTGACCCTTGGGCCTTTTGTTGACGTTGCATCTGCATCCCGCTGGAATGAAAAGATACGTCGGGGTTTTCTCTAGGTTGTATATGAACCTTCAAGACTTGGAGCTAGGAATTTGCCATGGCTCCGCTTTGTTTCGACCCTTGGGCCTTTTGTTGATGTTGCGTCTACACTCTAATGAAATGAGAATGAACGCCAAACTGATCTCTAGACTGTGGATGTTGCCGTCGAGATCTGGCTCTTTCTTTGACGGAGCTTGGTGGGAAAATATGGTTCCCTTTTTTCATTTGTGCTCCCTTTGACGGAGCCTGGTGGTAAAATATAGTTCTCTTTTTTCATTTGTGCCCATGGATTGTATACAGGGGTCAGTGTAGACTCTCCTGCAGGGCAAAGAAAATTTCTTATTTTATTTTATTTTTGATTTCCGTAATTCTCTATCTTTTCAGCTTTTCATATCGCAAAAGCTGCGATTGCCCAACCTTTTCGGCTATTTTCGCGGTGCCCAATCATTTCGACTATTATTATTATTATTATTATTTTACTCGCTGCTTTTTATTGCAAGTTGCCCAAACATTTCAGCTATTTCATATGCATATCTTTTTGCTCACTGATTTTTTTTGCGAGTTGCCCAAACATTTCAGCTGTTTCATATGCATATATTTTTTGCTCGCTGATTTTTATTGCAAGTTGCCTAAACATTTCGGCTGTTTCATACGCATATATTTTTTGCTCGCTGATTTTTATTGCGAGTTGTCTAAACATTTCGGCTGTTTCTTACGCATATATTTTTTTTCTAGTTGATTTTTATTGCGAGTTTGGAACCCGATACCAACCTGGGCATCAGTATCGCTACGACTGGAATATTGCCAGGAACGAATCATCATTTGGCTTGAAAGGACTTGAAATTTGACACCTGTTCAGGCATCAGTATCGCTGCGACTGGAATATTGCCAGGGGCGAATCATCATTTGCCTTTGTTGATTTGAATAAAGATGGCTTAGTAAACAGGTTAGAATCCTGTCGACTAAGACTTTTCAAATTTATGAGCCGTAAGGGTCTCATAAAGTTATTTCTCTCTACGAGTCGTGAGGATCCCGTAGGTGTATTTTCTCCTTAGGAATCGTGGGGATTCCTAAGTGTGTGCTCTTCCTTGCAGGTCGTAAGGATTTTACAAGAGTTTTTTCTCCTTATAAGTCGAGAGGACTTACAAGTATTGTTCACCATATGAGGACATTTCTCGTCATTGGTGGGACTTGGCGGGGAGATCGCCAACATTGGACCACTTATAGAGAAACTTGGGGGATATGATGGCTTAAGAACATGTTTAAGTGCCTGTAGCTTAAGGCTTTTGAATCCTATAAGCCATGAGGGTCTCATAGGGGGGGTTTCTTTACGAGTCGAGAGGAACTCGTAAGTGAAAATTTCATGAGATTGCGCCTTCTGAGTTTTCACAAACTCGCCGTTATCCCTGCTGTTTTTACTCACGGCGCCCTTTCGGGTTTTCATCCGTGCCCATTTTTCTTGTGGACATATCGTTTTTTTTTTGTTTTTTCTAACAAGATTGCGCCCTTCCGGGTTTTCACAAACTCGCTGGTAGCTCTACTGTTTTTACTCACGGGGCCCTTTCGGGTTTTCATCCGTGTCCATTTTGCTTGTGGACATATCGTTTTTTATCATCGATTTGCCAATAGGATTTGAGTTGCAGTCTTTACCGTTGGAGCCTTGATTGCAATATAGATCTAAAGAGAGGATATCGCCGTATTTTGGGCGATGCGCCATGTTTGAGGCGGAGCACTAGTTTAAGGACATTTCGGTCCATTATCGCCGTATTTGAGGCGATGCGCTAGTTTAAGGACATTCTGGTCCATTGTTAGTTTAGGGGACATCTCGGTTCAGTGTTGCCGTTCGTGGCGAAGTTTTAGTTTAAGAACGTCTCGGTCCATTGTTAGTTTAGAGACATCTCGGTCCATGGCCGGTTTAAGGACGTAGTGGTCTGTGGCCAGTTTAAGGACGTAGTGGTCCATTGTTACCATTTTTGAGGCAACGGATATTATGGATACTAATTTCAGGGTTCTGACTCAGGAAGATAGCGAGGGGACATGGGAGTCTTCATCTATCATTGACCTGAATCGTAACCCGTTACGCGGAGTATCTTTTGAGGAATCTGCATTTATTGGCCTAAAGGGTCTTTCGCCATGCATATCCATGAGCAGGCAGGCCCCACCTTGATAGACCTTGTCTATGATGTACAGGCCCTCATAGTTCGGCTCGAATTTCCCTCGTTTTGCACGATTAGGAATCATAGGTCGTTTGACAACTAGCATGAGATCGCCTTGGTGGAATGTTCTCGGCCTAGTCAGTCTTTCATATGAGCGCGTCATCCTTGTCTTGTAAGCTTCTAGGTTTTGCTGTGTTATAAGGCGAGTTTCGTCGAGGGCGTCGAGCTCCTCAAGCCGAAGATGGGCATTTTCTTCATGCATCAGCTCGTATCGAACTACTACCCGTAGAGAAGGGAGTTCTATTTCGAAAGGAAGGACTGCTTCTGTGCCGAATACCAACGCGTATGGTGTTGTATTCGTAGCCGTTTTGAACGTCGTTCAGTATGCCCAGAGAGCTTCGTGCAGTCTCTCGTGCCAGTTCTTTTTGTTTCTCGACGCCATTTTCTTTATAATCTTCGTCAGGGTCTTGTTGAAAGCTTTAGCCAGACCGTTGGCACGAGAATTGTAGACCGAAGAGTATCTCCAATGTGTTTTATGCTATTCTACGAAGCGGCTGATTTTATGGCTCCTGTAGGCTGGCCCATTATCCGAGATTATCCGTCACGGAGTGCCGAACTGGTAGATGACATGCATCCTGAAGAAATGGAGGATATTCTCCGTCTTCACTTCCCTTAGCGGTACTGCTTCTGCCCACTTAGAAAAGTAATCGGTCATTGCTAGTATGAACCGATGTCCTTTGGATGTCACTGGTTCAATGGGGCCAATTATGCCGGTTCCTCACATTTCGAACGGACAGCTAGATACGGTTGGATGTAGCGGATTTGGATGCTGGTGGATGAAGTCCTCGTGAATCTGGCAGGAATGACACTGCTTCGCATATTTGAGGCAGTCCTGAATCATCGTGGGCTAATAATATCCCATCCTTTTGACCTTCAGCTTCATCTTTGGCCCGTCTTGATGAGAACCGCAGAGTCCGTCATGAGTTTTTTGAACGACTCTCCTTGCTTCTCCTGGCCCCAGGCACCTTAGCCACAAACCGTCAAGCGATCTCTTGTATAGAGTATCATTGACGAAAGCGAAAGACAAAGCCCGTTTCATGAGCTGATGTCTTGATGGCGCGTTTTCGGGCGTTCGATGGGATTTGAAGCAGTCTATGATGACTTCCCTCCAATCCTTGACCTTTTCTTCGTCTTCTATTTGGAGGACTTCTTGTTTGGTCGTTTCCTTTTCTTCGGATGACTCTGTTAAATCCTCCAAAGGTATCCCTGCTAGCGTGAGAACCCGACGGCTTTGCACGATGATCTTTACGTCATTGAGGTCTTCGTCGGCCAATTCATTAGCCAATCTAGCCAATGCATCCGCTTTGCTGTTTTTCGCATGCGGTATACTCTCCAAGATATAGAAGGGGATTTATGTGAGCATTTGCTGCACTCTTTCACCATACCTGATCTGTTCTGGCTTGTATGTTTGATAGTCGCCATTTACTTAGCTGACATGTCACGCCTCGCTTCCCAGTATACGGGCAGAGGATGCGACGAGGCCGCTACGTATTTACTCTGAAATAAATACGCTAAGCGTATCTAAGCAATATAAAAGTAAATAAACAAGAGACAAGATGTAATAAAAACAACTTTTATTTATTAACATTCTTTTATACAATGCATGAAAAGGAAATACAACTGAAATAAAAGCGATGCCTAAGCAATGGCATAACAGGAAATGAAAAGTACTGAATGGAAAATGTACAATGAAACAAGAGCTTTGGTTCTTCAGTGAACCGATCCAAGTTTTCTGCAGATGGATCGATCTCTGCCGGGTCTAAATCACCTGACGACATTCAAAGAAGAAGAAATAGAATGTCGTCAGCGAACAGGTCGCTCGGTAAGTCCCCAAGATAAGAGGAAAATAGAATAGACAAAATAAGAAGGTGTCTTTTAAAGTTGAATTATATTGTGGTAATGTTGTATTTAGTGTTAACGCTGTTGTTTGTAGCTTGGTACAGAAGAGTACCAGTGTATACGAGAGGAGTCTCTATATGCCAGAGACTAGAGGCACATATAGTACAAGGAACCGTTTATGCCACGGTACAACAGCAACTGGATTCATGTTAGGTGTATTAAGTCTTACAGTCTCGTGCCACTTTTAACACCTTCCGTACTAATGTACCCCTTAAACCCCGTAGTGTTTTATTTGTATTGTAAATTGTATTGAGTGTATAATTGAAAGACTGACCGAAACCATGATATCAGTAAACGGATGTAACCGTAGAATCATGTAAGTGGAATAACTGGAGAACCATGTAAATGGAATGTATATCCATAGTTCGGTTTAGTCAAGTAGTATAGATTGATAATTGGATTCATGGATTCATGTTGAATTGTAATACTGAAGATTGTAGATTGTAGATTGTACTTGAATCATATTCAAGTCAGATTATACAGAGACTCAAACTGAGTCAGACAATTAGCAAAGTAAATTGAAGTCCTGATTGTTTTTATTAATTTTTCTACCTTAGATAGGCAAGCACTCACTTCTCCGGCTCCTTGGGGCTCAAGAGATTGGTGCTGCTTAAATCTATGCTTATTAGGGTCCTTAGGGTAATTTATAGTACTTGAGGGTTTTTTTTTTATGTAAATATACTTTTATATACTTTTCAAAATACACCTCAAGTATTTATTATTCGTCTTTAGAGTTGTAATGAATGTGGATTTTATATTTTGATATTTCTAGTGAAAATATCCTAGTTTCATAAATAAAGGTATTTATTTGAAATATTGATTTGTATGGAATTCATGGTATTTTAGTGTAAAATTGATTCTTGTGATTTTTAGAAAAACGTGGAATATTTATATCATAACAAAATAGATATTTTAATGATAAATATACATATATTTATACAAAAATAATTTTTATATATTTTTATATATTCTAAAAATCTCATTTTCTTAAGATGTCGTATTTTAAATCTTTCGAGACCGAATGCTCCTTGCGGAGGTCTGAATCTCGCACTACTAAGCCCGAGGATGTGCGATAACCCGCACCATCCCGAGCGGGTTCTCCAAAATGGGTTGTAGTGGCGCTTTGCAAAGATTTGTAAAATACTAAATTGTTTAGAAAACGGTTTTTATGAAGTAAATGATATTTATTTGTAAAGATGTAAATTTTCCCGTATTCTATGTTCTAGGGTCTCCTAAGTCAACTAGACTATTCCTAAATGGTTCAAAGCGACAAGTTGTGAGATGCCTCAAATCACCTCTTCACCGCCAATTGTGGCCAGGTAAGTACAAGTGAAGAAAGGAGGGATCCGCTCACGAATCACCGTGAGACGGGCCTTTTAAAGTTACCTTTCTCACTTGCCTAGCCTAGACACCACAAAGTCAGCTTTAGATAAACGACTGATGTCCACAACTTATCGTATTTTCATAATAAGAGGTATTTATTTAAAAAGTGTATCAATACTAAATCTTTTAGTAATGGTTTTTATTAAGTCAAAGGTATTTAAATGAAAATATTGTTTTCTCGTATTCTAAGTTTTCGATGGTATCGTGTTAGGTTGTATATGTATGTGTGAGGAGGTATGTCATTACCCCGTGCTCTACTTTGAAGGTATAGCAAGTTTAATGGAGCTAATGTAAAGTTGAAATAATGTGGTATTTAAGTGAAAAATACGATAAATTGAAATAGTTATCATTTCATGTGATGAAACTTGATCAATTTGGTTGATTAGTATTTAATAGTCATCATGGGGAAGTTTAAGTATGATTGTATTAGTGAGAAGTGGAATTTTATAAGAAACCGAATTGGAAATCGGATTTGATTCGATTCCGTCGGGTTTTGTAAAAACCATATTTTTAGATAGAAGAGATAGGTAGAAATTGGAACTTACGGGTTTTAGATCACACAAGAGGGTGAGAGGGAAGTAGAGGAATCGCCGAGGTGTTGCGTCGTCGCCGGTAGTTCTTAAAATGATCGCCGGAATTTCCGCCGGGAATTCATCGGAGTTTCGCCTCGAGCTTGTTTTCAAAGTACACGATTCTTGGAAATTTTTGAGAGAGTGGGCTCAGGATTTTGGAGTGAGATGGTAGGGGGTAGGGGTGTATTTATAGGGCTAGGCTAGGGTTAGGGTAGGTGTAGGGTTTTTAATAAAAAAATTGTAAAAATATAGGAAATTCATTAAAAATTGTAGTAGATGGGGTATATTTAGTTCTCTGGAACCTATCCATTTAATTGGAGTGTGCAGGGGGGTAGGGCAGCTGAAAACCCACGACTTTTCAGTTGACGACTCGGCCGTCCGGCCGGCGGCGCCGGCCCGAATCGGCTGGTCCGCCAGCCGAGTCTGCCGAGTCGGGCCGAGTCGGGGTCGGGTAGGTGAGGGGTCGTCGGGGGTAGGCACTGGTATATTTAGTTTTTCAGGTTCGGTTCAAGTTTTGGGAGTTATCATGTGTGGACTGTTGGGCTTCCAAAGAATTTAAAACAAAATAAATACAAAAATAATATGGGGCATGGGATTTGAACTCTAGTGGCTTGGTTCAGCAGTGCAAGGTATTACCAATGATCTACAAGCTCCTTCTTGTAATTATTGTGTAAAATAAATACTTAAAATGGTAACAACAACATTAAATACTCCAAGTATACTTTAAGTTTAAATCAAATTTATGTACACTAAAAATGGAGTTGTTACAGTCTACCCTCTTACAAAAATTTCGTTCTCGAAATTTACAACTTTTATTTGAGGACTAGTTTACAAAGATGTGAGGATATCTTGCACGCATTTCGTCTTCCCTTTCCCAAGTGGACTCTCCCGGAGTGTCTTTCCTCCACATTACCCGGATCAAGTTAACTTCCTTGTTCCGAAGTGTCTTCACTTTCCTGTCGAGGATCTCCACAGGCTGTTGCTCATAAGACAAGTCGGGCTGTATAGTAAGCTCGGAATGATCAAGAACATGGATGGGGTCACACACATACCTTCTGAGTTAGGATATGTGGAACACATTATGCACTCCTTCCAATGAGGGTGGAAGTGGTAAGCGGTATCCCACTTCACCGACTCGTTCGAGTATGTCGAACGGTCCAATGTATCTCGGACTTAATTTACCCCGTCTTCCAAATCAGATCACTCCGCGGTTCGGAGATATCTTCAAGAATACTTGATCTCCTGGCTGGAACTCCAAGTGTCGTCTCTTTGCATCAGCCCAGTGCTTCTGTCGATCTTGGGCTATGCGCATCCTTTCCCTGATAGTACGAACCACATCAACAGTCGCTACTATCATCTCTGGTCCAAGAAGTTCCCTATCTCCGATGTCGTCCCAACTTAATGGTGACCGACACTTCCATCCATACAATACTGCAAAAGGTGCCATTCCTATACTTTCTTGGTAGCTGTTATTGTACGCAAACTCCATAAGATGTAGGTGATCTTCCCACGATCCTTTGAAGTCTAACAAACATGCTCTGAGCATATCTTCCAAGATTTGAATAGTTCGCTCAGACTGACCATCTGTTTGTGGATGATAAGCTGTGCTGAAATTCAGACTTGTTCCCAAGCTTGCTTGCAGTCTCTGCCAAAATTGCGATCGGAACCTGGTGTCACGATCGGAGACAATGCAGACCGGTACTCCATGAAGTCTCACAATTTCCTGTATGAGTTCATGGGTATCAGAGATAGTACATTATGAAGAGTTTAAATCTCAAATAGATTATTACCTCCATGTACTTCTTTGCTAGTGTCTCAGTTGATTGGCCAACTCGAAATGGGATGAAGTGAGCCGACTTTGTGAGTTGATCCACAATGACCCATATAGCATCGTTACCCTTTATGCTGCGAGGAAGAACAGTCACAAAATCCATCGTGATGTGTTGCCACTTCCACTCTGGGATTGGTAACGGTTGAAGTAGTCTAGCTGTCCTGTGATGTTCAGCCTTTACTTGCTGACACACCAAGCATTTTGCGACACTTCTGGCTACTTCACGCTTCATTCCATACCACCAATAATTCTGACGTAGATCTTTGTACATTTTGGTACCTCTAGGGTGTACTGAATAGGGAGAGCTGTGAGCTTTTTTCATTAACTCTTCCCGAACAGGACCTTTTGGTACACATAATCTGCTGCCATATCTCAAAGATCCGTCTTCATGGATGATGAAGTCTGTTCTGAGTCCATTCTCCACTTGTTCTCTGATCTTTTGCAACTTAGCATCACTTGCTTGAGCTGCTTTGATCTGATTGACAATGGTTGATTGAACTTGTAAATTCATCAAATTTGAAGCATTACCTGGCATGACTACTTCAATCTCCATCTGATGTAATTCTTGTTGAAGCTTCCACTGAGCGGTGAGATTCATTGCTAATGGTTGGCGACTAAGTGCATCAGGTACTGCATTCACCTTCCCTGGGTGATATTGCAAGTTGATGTCAAAGTCCGCCATGAGTTCTAACCATCTTCTCTGCCGCATATTCAACTTCTTCTGAGTAAACACGTACTTTAGACTTTTATGATCTGTGTAGATGTTCACTCGTTCACCAAGTAAATAATGGCGCCAAATCTTGAGAGCAAAGATGACGGCTGCCAATTCCAGATCATGCGTCGGATAATTGCGCTCATGAGTCTTCAGTTGTCTTGAAGCATAAGCCACAACCTTACCGTGCTGATGTAGAACACATCCTAAGCCCTTACCGGATGCATCACAATGCACTTCGAATCCTCCAGATTGATCCGGTATTACGAGAATAGGTGCTGATGTCAACCTTGACTTGAGTTCTACGAAAGCTTGTTCGCATGCTTCTGACCACACAAATTCCTCATCTTTACGTGTAAGCTTGGTCAGGGGTGTTGCTATCTTCGAAAATCCTTCAATGAACCTTCTGTAATATCCAGCTAAACCTAAGAAACTCCGAATGTCCTTCACTGACTTTGGTGTAGGCCATTCGCTAACTGCTGAAAGTTTTGCTGGATCCACAGAAATTCCTTCTCCCGATACGATATGTCCAAGAAAACCAACTTGCTTTAGCCAAAACTCGCACTTGCTGTACTTGGCATAGAGCTGATGTTGTCGAAGTGTTTCCAGGACAATTCGTAGGTGCTCTGCATGCTCTTTCCGACTCTTAGAATACACCAGGATGTCGTCGATGAAGATGACAACAAACCTGTCTAAGTACTCCCGGAAAACTTGATTCATTAGGTTCATGAATATTGCTGGTGCATTGGTCACTCCAAATGGCATCACTAGAAATTCGTAATGTCCATAGCGAGTTCTGAAAGCTGTTTTGTGAATATCAGCTTCCTTGACCTTCAACTGATGATAACCTGAACGAAGATCCAATTTAGAGAACACACAAGATCCACTTAGCTGATCGAATAAATCATCGATGCGCGGGAGTGGATACTTGTTCTTTATAGTGACTTCGTTCAAGACTCTATAATCGATGCACATTCTGTATGAACCTTCCTTCTTCTTCACAAGTAGTACAGGTGCTCCCTAACTTGAAGTGCTGGGACGAATCCACCCTTTCGCCAATAATTCATCCAACTGTGTTCGGACTTCCTTCAAACCTTCCGGACTTAATCTATAAGGTGCTTTGATCACCGGTTGTGCTCCTGGTACTAAATCAATACTGAATTCAAGAGCTCGATCGGGAGGCAAACCTGATATATCGTCAGGAAATACATCGTCGAACTCTCGAACTACCTCTGGTCTTGATTCTTCCTCCGCTTGAGCTGCTGCAACTACTTCTTCCCTTGGCTTCGCTTTGTAGGTACTTGGCTCCAGGTCACGGTCTCCACTTTTGAAATAGAAGACCGGATGGTCAGGAATCTCGAATACTACCCTCCTTTGACGACAGTCTATGGTAGCATAAAAAGTTCCAAGCCAATCCATTCCTAGAACCACATCGAAGTTCGGTATGTCCAGTACTTTGAAATCAGCATAAAACTCTCTGCTACAGACGACGACTGAACACAAGCTGTATCCCATAGTTGCCTTTAGAACACAATTTCCTGAACTGACATTCCAGCTGGATACAAGCGGCGAGACTGGAATCGCATGAGTTTGGACGAACCGTTGCGACATAAAGCAGTGCGATGCTCTAGTATCAAACAGTGCTAGTGCAGGTAGTGAGGCTACTAAGATTGTATCTAAGGTATGTGGGATATGTTTTAGGTATAGGGAAGGTATGTAGATAAACGAGACTGAAAGAAAAGTTTGAGAAGAAAAGTTTACCAGTGATGACTTGGCCAGTGGCCTCAGCTTCTTCCACTGACATAGTGAAAGCCTGGCGCCTTGGTACATTCCTCTTGGCTTGAGGAGCATTCCTCGGAACGTTCCTTTGAGCTTGATGGAACTGACGAGGAGGTGGTGCAGCTTGTGGTCCTCTAGGTGGTGCAGGTAGTGCAAGTCTTGGAGTAGGGGCTTGGATAGCTGGGCGCTGTGGGTAATTGTTTGCTGGCCTGGGTGCAGCAATTGGATTTTGTTTGTGAGGACAAGATCCAATACCATGAGCAGCTGAGCCGCAGGTCAAGCAAAGCTTGTTCGCACGCCGGTAATCTTTCGTCAGATGCCCATTTATCTTGCAGTAGTTACAAAAGGCTTGGCTGGACCTGTTGATTGGTGCTCCTGGATGTCTTGGCACAAAAGGTGGTCTGGATGAGGCTTCTCCTGCCATCTTGTTGGCAGGGCGCTTAACTCCTGCAGACTGAGGTCCGCCCATTGTTTTTATCACTGCCTCATAACTGCGGGCAGCTTCCAGAGCATCCTCATGAGTCAAAAATTTCACTGTGGCTAGTGCAGCCTGAATTTCTGTGTCCAAACCTTGTTGAATGCGACGGGCTCTGATATCTTCCGTCAGTATCAAGTATGCAGCGAACCTGTTTAAGGATTGTGTTAGCTGTGTAGCATGTGATATTTAAAATTTGAAATACTGTGACATATCTTACCGACTTAGCATGGTGAATTCAGCGTCATACTCATCTACTGACTTGTCCCACATTGAACCTTGTTGTAGATGAATGAACTGCTGTTCCATGGCAAACCTTGCAGTCACAGGGAAGTACTTCACGTCGAACTTCTCGCGAAAAATCTTCCATTCAATAGGCTATACAAGACGGCTTTCTTCTTCCTTCCACCAGTTGCGAGCATTGTCCGTGAGCTGCAGTTTCGCCACACGGACCCAAGCTATGTCTGGCACTTGTGCCGCCGCCAGATCATCCTCTATGCTTTGTGCCCATTCCTCAGCTTCAAGTGGGCTTCTCTTTCCGGAGAACTGCTTGGGATGTAAAGCCGTGAATTGCTTTACCCCAAGTGCGTCAGTCTTGGGACGGTTCAGGAGTTGTTGCTGTCCCTCAAGGAGGCTGCGGATCGCCTCGAGTAGAACTGTTTGCTCGGTGGGTGGCGCAGCAACAGCAGGTGTGAGAGGTAGTGGTGGAAGTGTGTTGTTGACGTTGGTGCTGGTGTTGTTCAGGGAATCCATAACCTTGAAGAAAAATTTGGGTTAGGACAGATTCAAGTACAGGAAATGATAAGATTCAAGGAATATGAAATTGTAAGATTCAAGGAACATGAATTGTAAAGAATGTTTTAGTTGCTAGTTCTTGTGTTATATTGCTTAGGTTGTTCACGCAAAACAGAACTGCATAGTAGGGTTCTATACAGCTCCGACCTGCATGGGCTACTAACAAAACCTGTCACGCTCCGCTTCCCGGTATACGGCGAAGAGGACGCGACTGGTCCGCTACGTATTTACTCTGAAGTAAATACGCTAAGCGTATCTAAGAAATATAAAATTAAATACACAAGAGACAAGATGTAATAAAAACAACAATTTTTATTTATTAACATTCTTTTGTACAATGCATGAAAAGGAAATACAACTGAAATAAAAGCGATGCTTAAGCAATGGCATAACAGGAAATGAAAAGTACTGAATGGAAAATGTACAATGAAACTTGAGCTCTGGTTCTTCAGCAAACTGATCCAAGTCTTCTGCAGATGGCTCGATCTCTGCCGGGTCCAAATCACCTGACGACATTCAAAGAAGAAGAAATAGAATGTCGTCAGCGAACAGGTCGCTCGGTAAGTCCCAAAAATAAGAGGAAAGTAGAATAAACAGAATAAGAAGGTGTCTTTTAAAGTTGTATTATATTGTGGTAATATTGTATTTAGTGTTAACGCTGTTGTTTGTAGTTTGGTACAGAAGAATGCCAGTGTATAAGAGAGGAGTCTCTATATGCCAGAGACTAGAGGCGCGTATAGTACAAGGAACCGTTTATGCCACGGTACAACAGCAACTGGATTTATATTAGGTGTATTAAGTCTTACAGTCTCGTGCCACTTTTAACACCTTCCGTACCAATCTACCCCTTAAACCCCGTAGTGTTTTATTTGTATTGTAAATTGTATTGAGTGTATAATTGAAAGACTAACCGAAACCATGATATCAGTAAACGGATGTAACCGTAGAATCATGTAAGTGGAATAACTGGAGAACCATGTAAATAGAATATATATCCATGGTTCGGTTCAGTCAAGTTGTATAGACAGATAATTGGATTGATGGATTCATGTTGAATTGTAATATTGAAGATTGTAAATTGTAGATTGTACTTGAATTATATTCAAGTCAGATTATACAGAGACTCAAACTGAGTCAGACAATTAGAAAAGTAAATTGAAGTCCTGATTGTTTTTATTAATTTGTCTACCTTAGATAGGCAAGCACCCACTTCTTCGGCTCCCTGGGGCTCAAGAGATTGGTGCTGCTTAAACCTATGCTTACTAGGGTCCTTAGGGTAATTTATAGTACTTGAGGGTTTTTTTTTATGTAAATATACTTTTATATACTTTTCAAAATACACCTCAAGTATTTATTATTCGTCTTTAGAGTTGTAATGAATGTGGATTTTATATTTTGATATTTCTAGTGAAAATATCCTAGTTTCATAAGTAAAGGTATTTATTTGAACTATTGATTTGTATGGAATAATGGTATTTTAGTGTAAAATTGATTCTTGTGATTTTTAAAAAAAGGTGGAATATTTATATCATAACAAGATAGATATTTTAATGATAAATATACATATATTTATACAAAAATAATTTTAATATATTTTAATATATTCTAAAAATCTCATTTTCTTAAGATATCGTATTTTAAATCTTTCGAGACCGAATGCTCCTTCCGAAGGTCTGAATCTCGCACTACTAAACTCGAGGATGTGCGATAACCCGCACCATCCCGAGCGGGTTCCCCAAAATGGGTTGTAGTGGCGCTTTGCAAAAATTTGTAAAATACTAAATCCTTTAGAAAACGGTTTTTATGAAGTAAATGGTATTTATTTGTAAAGATGTAAATTTTCCCGTATTCTATGTTCTAGGGTCTCCTAAGTCAACTAGACTATTCCTAAATGGTTCAAAGAGACAAGTTGTGAGATGTCTCAAATCGCCTCTTCACCGCCAATTGTGGCCAGGTAAGTACAAGTGAAGAAAGGAAGGATCCGCTCACGAATCACCGTGAGACGGGCCTTTTAAAGTTACCTTTCTCACTTGCCTAGCCTAGACACCACAAAGTCAGGTTTAGATAAACGACTGATGTCCACAACTTATCGTATTTTCATAATAAGAGGTATTTATTTAAAAACTGTATCAATACTAAATCTTTTAGTAATGGTTTTTATTATATCAAGGGTATTTAAATGAAAATATTGTTTTCTCGTATTCTAAGTTTTCGATGGTATCGTGTTAGGTTGTATATGTGTGTGTAAGGAGGTAGGTCATTACCTCGTGCTCTACTTTGAAGGTATAGAAAGTTTAATGGAGCAAATGTAAAGTTGAAACAATGTGGTATTTTAGTGAAAAATACGATAAATTGAAATAGCTATCATTTCATGTGATGAAACTTGATCAATTTGGTTGATTAGTGTTTAATAGTAATCATGGGGAAGTTTAAGTATGATTGTATTAGTGAGAAGTGGAATTTTATAAGAAACCGAATTGGAAATCGGATTTGTTCCGATTCCGTCAGGTTTTGTAAAAACCGTATTTTTAGATAGAAGAGATAGGTAGAAATTGGAACTTATGGGTTTTAGATCACACAAGAGGGTGAGAGGGAAGTAGAGGAATCACTGAGGTGTTGCGTCGTCGCCGGTAGTTCCTAAATCGATCGCCGGAAGTTCCGCCGGGAATTCGTCGGAGCTTCGCCTCGAGCTTGTTTTCAAAGTACACGATTCTTGGAAACTTTTGAGAGAGTGGGCTCAGGGTTTTGGGGTGAGATGGTAGGGGGTAAGGATGTATTGATAGGGCTAGGCTAGGGTTAGGGTAGGTGTAGTGTTTTTAATAAAAAAAATTGTAAAAATGTATGAAATTCATTAAAAATTGTAGTAAATGGGGTATATTTAGTTCTCTTGAACCGATCCATTTAATTGGAGTGTGCAAGGGGTAGGGCAGCTGAAAAGCCATGACTTTTCAGTTGACGACTCGGCCGTCTGGCCGAGTCCGGCCTGCGGCGCCGGCCGACTCGGCCGAGTCGGGGGTCAAGTAGGTGGGGGGTCGTCGGGGGTAGGCACTGGTATTTTTAGTTTTTCAGGTTCAGTTCAAGTTTTGGGAGTTATTGTGTGTGGACTGTTGGGCTTCCAAAGAATTTAAAACAAAATAAATACAAAAATAATGTGGGGCATGTGATTTGAATTCTTGTGGCTTGGTTCAGCAGTGCAAGGTATTACCAATGAGCTACAAACACCTTCTTGTAATTATTGTGTGAAATAAATACTTAAAATGGTAACAGCAACATTAAATACTCCGAGTATACTTTAAATTTAAATCAAATTTATGAACACTAAAAATGGAGTTGTTACATGACAATGAGCTGGGAATCTCTATATATGAGGTGGTCTTTGATTCCCATATCAATATCGATCTCGAGACCTATTATCAAAGCCTCATATTCAACTTCGTTGTTAGTTCTTGGCTCCGTCAGGGTGAAAGCGTAACACAATATCCCTCCTTGCGGGGTCATGAAGATAAGGCCTATCCCAGCTTTGATTATGGAGGTGTTTGCTTCCGCTTCTTCATGGAAGATGATCCATCGAAGTAGAGTTCCCATCGGGCACAATTCTCTTCTTCCTTTACGTCGAGCGCATGTTCATCCGGTAACTCACAATTTAAGGGGGAGTCAGCGGATATCGGATGCTCGGCGAGAAAGTCAGGAATGGCCTGACTCTTCACTGCTTTGAGAGGTCAATACGTTATCGAGAATTCCATCAGGAGGAAGGCCTATTTGGGAAGCCTTCCTCTTAGTATGGCCTTAGACATTAGATATTTGAGAGGATCCACCTTTGATATAAGATGGACCTCATATGCCAAGGCATAGCGTCTGAGCTTCGTTATCGTGAAGATTAGTGCCAGACAATGCTTTTCGATGGGGGAGTAATTGTTTTCTGCCCCCAGGAGAACTCGACTCAAATAGTACAGAGCTCTTTCCTTTCCCTGATCGTTTTCCTGTGCCCATAGCGCGCCTAGAGAACCCTCAAGAGCCTGTATATAGGATAAAGGGTTTTCCCTTAACCGGGATGGTCAACACTGGCGGATTTTGTAGGTATTGCTTAATTTCGTCCAGTGCATTTTGGCACTTATGATCCTAGACGAACGGGGTCCCCTTCTTCATTAGATGACTATAGAGACGACATTTTCCGAAGAGATTGGCTACGAACCGCCGGATATACGCGAGCATTCCTTGGAGAGACCGCAGTTGTTTGAGAGTTCTCGGCTTGGGCATTTCCATAATTACTTTGATCTTTGATGGGTCTATTTCGATACCTCGTTGTCGTATGATGAATCCAAGGAATTTACCCGAAGAGACTCCAAACGCACGGTTCTCCTCTGAAACACGGAGACGCGACCGCATAGGTCCGCCTTGCCTGAATTTGGGGGCAGATTCTAATTGGTGCTATCCGTCCACCTCTCCGTAGATGCCAAGTTGATTTATGACACCATGTATCGAAGGTTTAAAAAGATGCGGCCGATATAGCAGACTTCGTCAGATTCCCCCTCATTGAGGGGTTTTTGATTGTGGGGACGCTCTTCCCTGCAGGCGCAAGCCCCTGCAGTTAATTACGCTACCGCATCGCGGTAACTAGTTTCTCCTTCTCCAGGTGGTCACTTCGTGTCGTGTGTGCTTGTTTTGTTTTTCGGTTGCCCGTGGATTGTATACGGAGACTAATTTATGTCGTCGCCCGTAGGGCGTGGATTAGTCCAAATCCGTATTTTCTAAGATTTGGGTTTGGGGTTGGATTTAAGGATACGTTAGTCTCATTTGAGACTAAGATCAACTTAAACGTTTATTAAGGATACGTTAGTCTAATTTTAGACTAAGATTAACTTAACGGGATCGTTTAGATCCAATAAAAGAGCATTCAGGCTCTCTTTTTTAGTTTAGGGACATTGCGGTCGATTACCAGTTTAAGGACATGGTGGTCCAATATTAGTTTAAGGACATCTCGATCCAGTTTAAAGACATCATAGTCTGTAAAGGTTAAGGACATCATAGTCCATGAGTTTAAAAACCTCACAGTCCAGGTTAAGGACATCATAGTCCATGGGCTTAAGGACCCCACAGTCCGTAGTTTAAAGACGTCATAGTCTATAAAGTGTAAGGACATCATAGTCCATGAGTTTAAGGACCCCACAGTCCATGGAATGATTGGTTATCGGGACCCGTCACCTCTTTGAAGACATTGAAGGATTACAACGACAAATATCAAAGGAGTGAAGAGATGTACCCTTGAACCAATATTGATTGGGAAATCTGTAGTCCAATTTGGGATTAAGATCAATTAATTGGATTATGAGCACATGGGCTCAGTTAAATCTGAACTGAGGACTTATGGCCAAATTGGGATAAGTCCAATTAGGTTTGAAATGCTGGACCTTTGTTTGGACTGTTGAACACTTGTCTGGGTTCAGCCCCCCATTATTCAGCAATGCTAAACAAGGGCTCGGGGCTCTGACAACATTTTGTCTTTGGCTGAGCACTAACCATCCATTACAGCTCTGTACTTTACTTTGCATATCATATGAACTGATCAATTTTGAGGTTCAGTTGAAAGGGAGATTTGCCTCTGGAAAACTTAGCCAATTTGGGCTAATCTTGGTTTTAAAATAGTGTTAAACACTAGAGAATATTTGGTGATCACGTGTTCCTACATGATGCGCTTAAAACAGTGTTAAACACTAGGTACAAAACGCTCAAAATAGTGTTAAACACTAAAAATGAGGTGGTCACGTGGGGTCACGTGAGGCGCCTGAGAATTGGGCCAAACCTCATTTATTTTATTCTCAAAATCTACAAATAAGTGTTAAACATTTAGCCTCTGTAATCATCACGTGTGGACACGTGATAGTGCCAATGTATTGGGTATTAATTCCTCTGTTTCCCCTCATTTGCCCTTTTAAAAAGGTGTTAGTCAAAGGTCACCTGGGGACACGTGAGGCGCCATAAATTAGTACTGCCTTTGGATTTGTTCCATTTTGTTTTGAGGGTCATGTGTGAGCACGTGAGGCATTGCCTCCAAGCTTTTTCTTTCTCATCTTAAGGAATCTATTTAAGGGTTACGTGGGGGCACGTGACCATGTCTCATTCGTTCTTTTCTGATCATTGAGGATGAGGGTCACGTGTTACCACATGACCAGGTTGGGTACTGATCTCTTTACGTGCATGGAGTGTTAAATCCCTTGTTTATGAATTAAATTCTTATATAGGGTTAAACCCTAATTTTATTTAGAGGAATTAAATTCCTATGTATATGGAAGAATTAAATTCTTTAAACTCAATTCTCTCTCTAAGTTTTGGATCTGCATGGCAGAATCTCCCCGATGAGAATTAAATTCTCAACTTATGGGGAGATCTGCTTCTGCAGATCTTCAACCATGAAAAAGAACTAAGTTCTTGTTTTAAGAGTTAAACCCTGTCCCTGTTGGAGGAATTAAATTCCTAAGTATTTGGAGGAATTAAATTCCTTAGCATTTGGAAGAATTAAAATCTTTAAACTCAATTCTCCCTCTAGGTTTTGGATCTGCATGGCAGAATCTCCCCGATGAGAATTAAATTCTCAACTTATGGGAAAATCTGCTTATGCAGACCTTCAACCAAAGGAAGAACTAAGTTCTTATTCAGAAGAGTTAAACTCTTAATTTGAGAATTAAATTATCTTTTTGTTTTATGGAGCTTAGATCTCTTTCCCTTTCTCACCTAGGGTTTCTTTCTTTTTCTGAAGAAATCTTCTTTCTCTCTGGAGAATTAAATTCTCTTCTTTTTTCTCTCTGTTGTTGTTGTATCCTCCTTGTTTTTCTCTCTTTCTTGGCTCCTATTTATAGGAGAAAGAAAAGAATCAGTTTGTTTAGTCAATCTTTCAATGAAAATTTTTAATTGATTTTGTAACTAACATGATCTTTTAGATCACTTAGTGAATTTTATTCACCATTGGATTTTTAATCCAAAAGATCTTTTATCTGTTATTCCTGGCAAATTTCAGGGAAATCTTTCCTTGTATAGAATCTTTTTATAAATCGGTGATTTTTAATCACCATTGGATTTTTAATCCAACGGTGCTCCACTTTACGGAGCACATTCTTTTTGTTTGGAAAGATCTAGGGATATATTTTTCCAATTACGGTTTTTGATTTCCCTTAATTAGAATTTAATTCTATTAGTTCAGAAGGTTTAAGAGCTTATCACGTGTTAGCATGTTACCCCACTGATTGACCAATTAATTAGAATTTAATTCTATTGGTTTAGAGGGCTCAGAAACCCATTACGTGTTGGCACGTGACCCCACTGATTAATTATTTAATTAGAATTTAATTCTATTGTTTCAGAGGGTTTAAGAGCCTATCACGTGTTGGCACGTGACCCCCACTGATTAATTATTTCCAATTATTTATTTTATTCAGTGTCTACAGGCTTTGCCTGTAAATGGTCACGTGTCTGCACATGATGCCCGGTCACGTGTGGGCACGTGATGCCCGGTCATGTGTGGGCACGTGTTACCTCATAACTTTTGATCCCGGATGAATTATGAGGCCCATAATATTTCAAATAGAAGGATTTTTCGAGACACTTTCGATACCATCAGAATTTAGCTGTTTCACATTCGGGAGTTTGTCAAAATGCAGCCCGGAAAATACTGGTTCACATTTTCTTAAACGTATTGCTGCCATTTGATACCTTGGGCTCTTTTGCGCAGAAATTTTTTGGCGGGAACAAATTCCCCCCGCTACTTTGACCACGTAAATATATACGTGGGTGAAGTAGTGCAGAGTAATTCATAGCGTATGACCAGTTTTGGGTTGCTATATAATTTTCAGGATCTTGATCTGAGAAGATAACGAGCGAACACAAGCGTCGTCATTTATTATTGACTCAAATCTCGACTCTTAAGGGATATAGTTCCAAACCCTCAGCTCCATTTCAGTGGCATGTAGCTTTGGCAGGTGTGGCCCATAGATGGTAGATAACAGTTCATCTTGAACTTTTTATAAGGTAGCGATGGCTTAGAAAATGGGGTTAGGATCTGTTGCCTAAGACTTTCCAACTTTATGAGCCGTGAGGGTCTCACAAAGGCTTTTCTCCCTACGAGTCGTGAGGATCTCGTAGGTGTCTTTTCTCCTTAGGAGTCGTGAGGACTCCTAAGTGCGTTTTCTCCTGAGAATCGTAAGTATCTCACAAGAGAATTTTCTTTATACGTAGGGACACTAATTTCCCCGCAAGTTGAGACGAATCGAGAGATTCTCGCAAAGACACTGATTTCCTTGCGGGTTGAAACAAATCGAGAGGTTCTCGCCGAAGACGCTGATTTCCCTAAATCAAGATAAGAAGCGATGGCTTAGGAAACAGGTTCAGGTCTGCTGCCTAAGACTTTTCAACTTTATGAGCTGTGAGAGTCTCATAAAGATTTTTTTTCTTCCTACGAGTCGAGAGGATCTCATAGCTGTATTTTCTCCTTAGGAATCGTGAGGATTCCTAAGTGTGTTTTCTCTTGAGAGTCGTAAGGATCTCACAAGAGAATTTTCTTCCTTACAAGTCGAGAGGACTCGTAAGTGATTGATGAGTTGACCTACTCCCGAGTCAAAGCATTGCTTCAACAGGGAGGTCGAGGGTTGACTTTGGGTTGTCTGTGTACCGCCGAGTCATGGAACTGGGAACTTTGCCGTGGCTCTGCTTTGCTGACGTTGTATATTCCTGCAGAGAAACTGATTTCTCTGCGGGTCGGCGCGAATCGAGTTGTTCTCGTCAAGGACGCTGATTTCCCTGAATCGAGGTATTTACCAAGGACACTAATTTCCTCGGAGTTGAGACGAATCGAGGTACTCCTGCAAAGACACTGATTTCTCTGCGGGTCGACGCGAATCGAGGCGCTCTCGTCAAGGACGCTGATTTTCCTGAATCGAGGTTTTTGCCAAGGATACTGATTTCCCTGGGGTTGAGATGAATCGAGGTATTCCTGCAAAGACACTGATTTCTCTGCGGGTCGACGCGAATCGAGGTGCTCTCGTCAAGGACGCTGATTTCCCTGAATCGAGGATTTTGCCAAGGACACTGATTTCCCTGGGCTTGCGACGAATCGAGGTATTCCTGCAAAGACACTGATTTCCTTGTGGGTCGACGAGAATCGAGACTCTCTCGTCAAGGACGCTGATTTCCCTGAATCGAGGTTTTTGCCAAGGATACTGATTTCCCTGGGGTTGAGACGAATCGAGGTATTCCTATAAAGACACTGATTTTCTTGCGGGTTGACGCGAATCGAGATGCTCTCGTCAAGGACGCTGATTTCCTTGAATCGAGGTTTTTGCCAAGAACACTGATTTCCCTAGGGTTGAGACGAATTGAGGTATTCCTACAAAGACACTGATTTCCTTGCGGGTCGACGCGAATCGAGGTGCTCTCGTCAAGGATGCTGATTTCCCTGAATCGAGGTTTTTGCCAAGGACACTGATTTCCTCGGAGTTCAAACGAATCGAGGTATTCCTGCAAAGATGCTGATTTCCTTCCGGGTCGACGCGAATCGAGGTGCTCTCGTCAAGGACGCTGATTTCCCTGAATCGAGGTTTTTGCCAAGGACACTGATTTCCTCGGAGTTGAAACGAATCGAGGTATTCCTGCAAAGATGCTAATTTCTCTGCGGGTCGATGCGAATCGAGATGCTCTCGTCAAGGGCGCTGATTTTCCTGAATCGAGGTTTTTGCCAAGGACACTGATTTTCCTGGGGTTGAGACGAATCGAGGTATTCCTGCAAAGACACTGATTTCCTTGCGGGTCGACGCGAATCGAGGTGCTCTCGTCAAGGACGCTGATTTCCCTGAATCAAGGTTTTTGCCAAGGACACTGATTTCCTCGGAGTTGAAACGAATCGAGGTATTCCTGCAAAGACGCTGATTTCTCTGTGGGTCGATGCGAATCGAGATGCTCTCGTTAAGGACGCTGATTTCTTTGAATCGAGGTTTTTTCCAAGGACACTGATTTCCTCGGAGTTGAAACGAATCGAGGTATTCCTGCAAAGACACTGATTTCTCTGCGGGTCAATGCGAATCGAGATGCTCTCGTCAAGGATGCTGATTTCCCTGAATCAATGTTTTTGCCAAGGACACTGATTTCCCTGGGGTTGAAACGAATCAAGGTATTCCTGCAAAGACACTGGTTTCCTTGCGGGTCGACGCGAATCGAGATGCTCTCGTCAAGGACGCTGATTTCCCAGAATCGAGGTTTTTGAGTTGGCTTGATTCCGAGACGGGGTCATTGGATGACGTATTTCTATGATGGGGTCATTGGATGATTCTAGGTTGTCTGTGAACCATAGAGTCTTAGAACTAGGGACTTTGTCGTGGTTCCGATTGATGGTATAGCATTTGTGTCCTGCTGGAATGAGGAGGCACACCGTTGTTGGTCTTCACGCTGTAGATGTGGCCATTGAGATTTCAAACTAGGGACTTTGCCATGGCTCCGCCTCGTTGCGACTCTGAGGTCGGTTGTTGACGTCACGTCTGCGTCCTGCTGGAGTAAGGAGAAACGCCGTTGGTGATTTCTAGGCTGTCTGTGAACCATCGAGATTTGGAACTAGGGGTTTTGTCATGGTTCCGTTGTTTTGACCCTGGGGTCGTTTGTTGACGTCGCATCTGCATCCTGTTGGAGTAAGAAGAAACGCCATTGGTGATCTCTTGAGATGCAGATGTTGCCATCGAGACTTGGCTCTCTTTCTAATTGAGCCTGGTGGGATGATATGGTTCCCTCTTTGTTTGTGCCCCTGGATTGTATACAGGGATCGATGTGATCTCACCTGTAGGGCAAAAGTTTCATTTTATATGTATTATATTTTTTTCTTTCCGCAATGCTCTATCATTTCAGCTTTTTGTATCGCGAAAGTCGCGATTGCCCAATCATTTCGGCTATTTTTCGCGGTCCCCAATCATTTCGGCTATTTTTTCTTTTTACTCGCTGTTTTTTTTATTGCGAGTTGGCCAATCATTTCGGCTATTTTGTATGCATATATTTTACTTGCTGATTTTGTTGCAAGTTGCCCCATCATTTCTGCTATTTCATATGCATTTTTGGCTCGTTGATTTTTTTATCGTGAGTGTGGAACTTGGAATCTGGTGCCAATCTGAGCATCAGCATCGCTACGACTGGAATATTGCCAAGAGCGAATCCTCATTTGCCGTAAGAGGGCTTGGAATTTGATACCGATTTAGGCATCAACATCGCTATCACTGGGATATTGCCAGGAGCGAATCATCATTTGCCTATGTCGATGTCGAACGAATGTGGCTTAGCAAACAGGGTTAGGATCCTGTTGACTAAGGCTTTTTGACTTTAAGAGCCGTAAGGGTCTCATAAAGGTATTTCTCCCTACGAGTCGTGAGGATCTCGTAGGTGCGTTTTCTCCTTAAGAATCGTGAGGAGTCTTAAGTGTATGGTCTCTTATAAGTCGTAAGGATCTTACTAGAGTATTTTCTCCTTATAAGTCGAGAGGACTTACAAGGGTCGTTCACCATGTGAGCATATCCTTAGTCGCTGATGAGACTTTGTTAGGGAAAGGTTTATTCGTGCCCGTGGATTGTATACAAGGGTCAATATTAAACCGCTTGCAGGGCAGCATTGGAGTGTGACGACGGCTTAAGAACAGGTTCAGATCCCTGTAGCTTAAGGCTTTTGAATCTTATGAACCGTGAGGGTCTCATAAGAGGGTTTCTCCTTACGAGTCATGAGGATCTCGTAAGTGTAACTTCTCCTTAGGAATCATGGGGATCCCTAAGTGTGTTTCTCCCTTGTGAGTCGTAAGGATCTCACGCAGGTATTTTCTCCTTATAAGGTCGTGAGGACCTTGTAAGTGTCCTTTAACGAGATTGCGCCCTTTTGGGTTTTCACAAACTCGCCGGTAGTCTTGCTGTTCTTACTCACGAAGCCCTTTCGGGTTTTCATCCGTGCTCATCTCGCTTATGGACGTACCGTTTTTTTTACCACGTCAGCCCGTGGACGCCGCTGTCCGTAGTAGTTTATAGACGTCTTGGTCAACAGCTAGTTTTAGGATATAGTGGTCCTTTGTTAGTTTAACGACGTTCAGGTCCACTGTAGCTTTGAGGCGAAGTTTCGCCGGATTCTTTATGAACAAGTAGGTTTCTCCTTGATAGACCATGTCACATAATCCAAGGGTTTTGGCACTGCTCCTGTCCCCAGCTCCTCTACGTTATCTCCTAACGCCGAGTGAGCTGCTTTGTTACTTAGCGACAAATGAGCGATCATGTGGCAACTTGCCACATAATATTCGGATTCTTCTGACAAGTCGTCTCCCTTATCATTGTCGTTATCTTCATTCTCAAGGATGTGATTGAGGAACTCTTGAAGCGTGACTGGGGTTCGCGCCCTCTGGTTGTATTCTTCCACTGCGTCAATATGCTTTTGCAGATCCGTGCGCTTATCGTTAGACTGCGCGGGCTTTTTGATCTTCTTATTTTTCTTCGAAGACTGTGATGGCTGTGCCTGGGTGTTTTTCCCATTGCTATTAAATCCCTATGTTGGGCGTGGTTTCAACATCCCGTCGATGATCTCTGGCTCTTGCGGGCTTTTCCACCTGATTGTCGGACATATTTGAAGATCTTTCAGCATTCTTTTAGTTTTTGCCGAAAGAACAACATCCCATGGAGCTTATTTTATGAATGAGCACGATGCCCCCGGCATGTCCATCTTTTTCGGAGCATGTGGTTGTGGTTTTCGGACAGCGCGAACTTGCCTTGTTGATACTAGTCTTCAACCCAATTTTTGAAGACGTAGCAGTCTTCGATCGGATTGCCCAATACTCGGTGGTAGGGTCAGTAATTGGGATCGTTGACGTTGTTCGGTTGCGGTGGGTGTCTCGACTCCGGTAGAGTGATGAGCCCATTGCGCACTGCTAGTTCGAACAGTCTCCTTGTTTTATCTCGGGAAAACGAGTAAGGATGTCTCAACTTCTCATCAAGGGATTGCCGCTTGTTGCTTTGGCGAACATCCGGTCTCGGGCCACTCGGTTGTTGTTGAGCGTTGGCGACGAAGGTTGCTTTCCCTTTGCCCTTTTCATTCCAAGGCTTTGTCTTTGAAGAGGAAGGCCTATGGCCCATCTGGTCCATTTGGGCCAGCTTGTCAATCAAGGCCTGGAAGGTGGTCGGCTTGAAGAACATCATGAATTGGGATATGGTCGCCTGAGGGTCAAGAGTACCCACGAACATGCCTATCGTAGGCGCTTCTTCAATGCACTGCTCGCACTTCGACCATAGATTCCGCCACCATATTGCATACTGAACCCAAGTTTCTCCCGGCTTCACCGTGGCATTGATCAATACTGTGATTAGGGTGCGTTCGCTAGCGCTCGCAAAACGTTGGGTAAATATCAGCTCCATCTCTGCAAATGTTTTGACAGAGTCATTCGGGAGTTCAGAATACCACTCGAATGCTGTCTTCGACAAGCTGCCAACGAATTGGCGAAGCGGTAGCTTATCGTCATCTCCAGTATTACCGCACAAGGCTCTGAATTGAGCAACTTGCTGGTGTGGATTTCCCGTCCCCTTAGATACGTGGAATTTAGGGATCGTGTATCCCGGTGGGTACTTTATTTGGTCGTACCAACCCGGATAGGGTCGTCCAGTCTTAACAATTTGCCTAGCCGCTTCATTCGCCTGGTGAACTCGTATCTGCTGAGAGATGTAATCATCCAGGTCAGCTTTGGAGATTGTCTCCTCCTTGGCTGTTGACAGAGCCGGCAGAGGATTTGATGTCTCTCCTCTATCATCTTCAATTATTATTGGAAGATCTTCAGCTGGAGGGTCCGGCTGGATCATCATGCCCACCATATCTTGGAACAGAAGGGCCATTCGTTTTATGTTGGCCGTCTGTTCCGCGGCCTCTTTTTCTTTCCTCTCAAGCATTCTCCGAAGGAATTCAGCATCGGTTTCCTGCTCACGGCGCTGCTCCGAGGATGTCTCCGGGCTTGCTTTCGGTCCCGTAAGCGCAGCCATAGCTGTTAGCATTTCTTGGAGTTTTTGTTATTGCTCCTGGGCCTTTGTTACAGATCTGGTGAGTGGTCGATGGCCTGTGGAGATACAGTTATCCTCTTTTCCAGATGCCATATAGATGGTATGCACCACCATGCCTCCAGACTTAGGGCGTTTAGGCTCAGTGCCCTTGACATTTGTCGCAGACACGGGAATTTTCTCCGGCCTTCTCCTCTTGTGAGCGGTCGAAGTTGGGGGGGCCGTTGCAGCGGGCATCCAAGCAGACGACACCTTCTGTGGTATAGTAGGGTTTTCCTTCTCTTGCCGAACCTTCATCTTTTCCGATCGGCGGGAGTAGTCTTGGTTAATCACCGAGTCTTGGACCTATCGCCAGACTTTGTAAATTTTGGAGGACAGCCGCAGAGGGGTGTGTTCAAGCTCGCCTTTGTGGCATTCTCCACAGGTGGAGGAGATCTTTTCAGCATCGCAGTTGGCGAGTTCCTGCTCACCCTGTTAAGTGGTTGATAGCTGTTACCAGTTGGAACAACAGCGTCAATTTCTACCGTCGGAGCTGGAGGAGTCAGTCCTGAAGGGGAGCTGCCCCCAACCTTCCTTACTCGGCGCCAGTAACGACGGCGAGCATGTCGTGCGGATGGCGTTGGTTAAGCTATAGGGGTGTCTTCATCATGCCCCCTGTTTTTGCGAAGAGTTGTCGCCGGTGTCAGCCTCTTGAAGTCCGATGTCCGTTGATAAGCAATGTCCAATCTGTCAAAGAAAGACCTCTGGGCAGGGGAATCAGCTTTGAGGACTTCGCCTGGAGCGGGAGCCGGAATGTCCAGTCTTGTGAAGATTGACTTCTTGGCAGAAGAAGCCTCTCCGATGATTTCGTCCGCTTGAACCGGGATGGCTATCCGCTTTGGGATAGCTGCTTCAGGTATCGTGGGCTTGTTGGCGTTATGGCCCAGTCTGTTGAAAACTGAGGCATTGAAGTTGGGCGACCCGTTGAGAGGGGCCGCGGCAGTGGTGAGTCGATCAAAGACCGACTTCTTTGGGGCTTCTTATGACAACAACGGGGCATTGAAGCTCATCGATGGGATCATAGTCCCAAAGAACAGCCCAGTGGTGGCCTGAGTTACTTGCTTCACTGGCATAGCGAAGATGGAGGCCGCTTGGGTCCCGTAAGTCACTCCTCCGGACGGGACGGAGCGAGGGTTGCAATTGCAGTTAGTTCAGTTTGAAGCCATTGATCTTCTGTTTTCTGCACGGAGCAAGACACCAAATCTTAGTACCTCGAACCCAAGGGCCACCATATTAAACCGCGATTCGTTCGTGAACACGACACACGAAGTCTGGAGTGGAAAGAGGAAGAGGTCCTACCGGGCGTGCCAGAATCTGTTCTCCTCCGAAACACGGAGACGCGACCGCGTAGGTCCGTCTTGCCTGAATTTAGGGGCAGATGCTAATTGGTGCTATCTGTCCACTTCTCCAAAGATGCCAAGTTGATTTATGACACCATGTATCGAAGGTTTAAAAGGATGCGGCCGATGTAGCTGACTTCGTCAGATTCCCCCTCATTGAGGGGTTTTTGATTGTGGGGACGCTCTTCCCTGCAGGCGCAAGCCCCTGCAGTTAATTATGCTACCGCATCGCGGTAACCACTTTCTCCTTCTTCAGGTGGTCACTTCGTGTCGTGTGTTTTTTTTTTGTTTTTTGGTTGCCTGTGGATTGTATACGGAGACTAATTTATGTCGTCGCCCGTAGGGCGTGGATTAGTCCAAATCCGTATTTTCTTAGATTTGGGTTTGGGGTTAGGTTTAAGGAAACGTTAGTCTCATTTGAGACTAAGATCAACTTAAATATTTGTTAAGGATACATTAGTCTAATTTTAGACTAAGATCAACTTAACGAGATCGTTTAGATCCAACAAAAGAGCATTCGGGCTCTTTTGTTTAGTTTAGGGACATTGCGGTCGATTACCAGTTTAAGGACATGGTGGTCCAATGTTAGTTTAAGGACATCTCGGTCCAGTTTAAAGACATCATAGTCTGTAAAGGTTAAGGACATCATAGTCCATGAGTTTAAAGACCTCACAGTTCAGGTTAAGGACATCATAGTCCATGGGCTTAAGGACCCCACAGTCCGTAGTTTAAAGATGTCATAGTCTATAAAGTTTAAGGACATCATAGTCCATGAGTTTAAGGACCCCACAGTCCATGGAATGATTGGTTATCGGGACCCGTCACCTCTTTGAAGACATTGAAGGATTACAACGACAAATATCAAAAGAGTGAAGAGATGTACCCTTGAACCAATATTGATTGGGAAATCTGTAGTCCAATTTAGGACTAAGATCAATTAATTGGATTATGAGCACATGGGCTCAGTTAAATCTGAACTGAGGACTTATGGCCAACTTGGGCTAAGTCCAATTAGGTTTGAAATGCTGGACCTTTATTTGGACTGTTGAACACTTGTCTGGGTTCAACCCCCCATTATTCAGCAATGCTAAATAAGGGCTCGGGGCTCTGACAACATTTTGTCTTTGGCTGAGCACTAACCATCCATTACAGCTCTGGACTTTACTTTGCATATCATATGAACTGATCAATTTTGAGGTTCAGTTGAAAGGGAGATTTGCCTCTGGAAAACTTAGCCAATTTGGGCTAAGCTTGGTTTTAAAATAGTGTTAAACATTAGAGGATATTTGGTGATCACGTGTTCCCACGTGATGCGCTTAAAACAGTGTTAAACACTAGGGACAAAACGCTCAAAACAATGTTAAACACTAAAAATGAGGTGGTCAGGTAGGGTCACGTGAGGCGCCTAAGAATTGGGCCAAACCTCCTTTATTTTATTCTCAAAATCTGCAAATAAGTGTTAAACACTTAGCCTCTGTAATCATCATGTGTGGACACGTGATAGTGCCAATGTATTGGGTATTAATTCCTCTGTTTCCCTTCATTTGCCCTTTTAAAAAGGTGTTAGTCAAAGGTCACGTGGGGACATGTGAGGCGCCATAAATTAGTACTGCCTTTGGATTTGTTCCATTTTGTTTTGAGGGTTACGTGTGAGCACGTGAGGCATTGCCTCCAAGCTTTTTCTTTCTCATCTTAAGGAGTCTATTTAAGGGTCACGTGGGGGCACGCGACCATGTCTCATTCGTTCTTTTCTGATCATTGAGGATGAGGGTACGTGTTACCACGTGACCAGGTTGGGTACTGATCTCTTTACGTGCTTGGAGAGTTAAATCTCTTGTTTAAGAATTAAATTCTTATATAGGGTTAAAACCTAATTTTATTTAGAGGAATTAAATTCCTATATATATGGAAGAATTAAATTCTTTAAACCCAACTCTCTCTCTAAGTTTTGGATCTGCATGGCAGAATCTCCTCGATGAGAATTAAATTCTCAACTTATGGGGAGATCTGCTTCTGCAGAACTTCAACCATGAAAAAGAACTAAGTTCTTGTTTTAAGGGTTAAACCTTGTCCCTGTTGGAGGAATTAAATTCCTAAGTATTTGGAGGAATTAAATTCCTTGGCATTTGGAGGAATTAAATTCTTTAAACTAAATTCTCTATCTAAGTTTTGGATCTGCATGGCAGAATCTCTCCGATGAGAATTAAATTCTCAACTTATGGGGAGATCTGCTTCTGCAGACCTTCAACCAAAGGAAGAACTAAGTTCTTATTCAGAAGAGTTAAACTCTTAATTTGAGAATTAAATTCTCTTTTTGTTTTATGGAGTTTAGATCTTTTTCCCTTTCTCATCTAGGATTTCTTTCTTTTTCTGAAGAAATCTTCTTTCTCTCTGGAGAATTAAATTCTTTTCTTTTTTCTCTCTGTTGTTGTTGTATCCTCCTTTTTTTTCTATCCTTCTTGGTTCTTATTTGTAGGAGAAAGAAAAGAATCAGTTTGACTAGTCAATCTTTCATTGAAAAATTTGAATTGATTTTGTTACGAACATGATCTTTTAGATCACTCAGTGAATTTTATTCACCATTGGATTTTTAATCCAAAAGATCTTTTATCTGTTATTCCTGGCAAATTTTAGAAAAATCTTTTATTGTATAGAATCTTTCTATAAATTGGTGATTTTTAATCACCATTGGATTTTTAATCCAATGGCGCTCCACTTTATGGAGCACAGTCTTTTTGTTTGGAAAGATCTAGGGAAATATATTTCCAACTACGGTTTTTGATTTCTCTTAATTAGAATTTAATTCTATTAGTTCAGAAGGTTTAAGAGCCTATCACGTGTTAGCACGTGACCCCACTGATTGACCAATTAATTAGAATTTAATTCTATTGGTTTAGAGGGCTCAGGAACCCATCACGTGTTGGCACGTGACCCCACTGATTAATTATTTAATTAAAATTTAATTCTATTGTTTCAGAGGGTTTAAGAGCCTATCACGTGTTGGCACGTGACCCCCCTGATTAATTATTTCCAATTATTTATTTTATTCAGTGCCTATAGGCTTTGCCTGTAAATGGTCACGTGTCTGCACGTGATGCCCGGTCACGTGTGGGCACGTGATGCCTCATAATTTTTGATCCTGGATGAATTATGAGGCCCATAATATATCAAATCGAAGGATTTTTCGATACACTTTCGATACCATCAGAATTTAGCTTTTTCACATTCGGTGGTTTGTCAAAATGCAGCCCGGAAAATACCGGTTCACATTTTCTTAAACGTATCGCAGCCATTTGATACGTTGGGCTTTTTTGCGCAGAAATTTTTTGGCGGGAACACGCATATTTTAAAGGATTCATCTTCAGATTGTGTTTCCGAAGACGTTGGAACATTGTGTTCAAATGTTCCCAGTGTTCCTCGTACGATTTGCTTTTTACCATAAGGTCGTCAATATAGCATCTGACAATCTCGTGTATGAGACCATCGAAGATCTTCGTCATAGCCCTCTGGTAGGTAGCGCCAGTGTTCTTCAGACCGAAAGGCATTACCTTGTAGCATAATTTGCTCAGCGGAGTCCGGAAGGCGGTATGCTTTTGGTTTTCAGGTTGCATTTTTATTTGATTGTACCCTGAAGATCCATCCATGAAGGAGAAGACCTTATGGGTAGACGTGTTATCTATCATCAGCTCGGTAACTGGTACTGGGAAGCCATCCTTTGGACAAGCTTTGTTGAGGTCCCGAAAGTCTACACAGATGCGCACCGTCCCATTTTTCTTCATTACTGGAACAATGTTGGCAATCTAGTCGGGATATTGAACTTCTTGGATGATGCTGGAGTCAATTACTTTCTTGACTTCGGCGTTGATACTCATCTCGAGTTCGAGTCGCATTTTCTTGGTGCATGTTTGACTGGCCTGATGTCCGGCGATATAACCAGTATATGCACCGCTATTTTTTGATCCAGTCCCGACATCTCGGAATAGTTCCATGCGAAGCAGTCCTTATATTGCATAAGCACGTCCTTTAAAATGGTCACCTTCTTTTTAGATAACAGCTCACTGACGAACGTGGACCTCGGCTAGTTTTCAGTCCCTAGGTTAATTTTTCTTAGATTGTCCGCCGTGGTATGTATCTCATCTTCCAGCTCTTTTGGCGCCGGTGGAAATTCTGAGATCACCTCCTCTTCTCCCTCATTTACGAAGCACTTGAAGAAGTCATCCATATTCTCGTGCCCTCTCTCCTTTGAGAGTGTTATCATGTGGTAAGTACGAGTTTGCTTCCATTCTTGGTGCTGAGCTCGTCCTACCTTCACGATATAGGTTCCTTTTGGCTCATGCTTTTGCGGTGGGGTCACCCTCCAGCTGTTGGATAAAGCGAACCTGCCTTGTTGATATTGGTCTTCGACCCGGTCTTTAAAAGTGAAGCAGTCCTCAAGGGGATGTCCTATTGCTCGATGGTAAGAGCAATAATCCTGGTGATGAACTTCATTTATCTGTTCGGGGTACCGAGGTTCCGGGAGCATCATCATTTGATGCTTTATGACAAAGTTGAATATTTTCCTTGTTTTGTCTTGGGGGAAAGAGTATCCCCGACCCATCTTCTTCATAAAAGATAGATTCCAGCTGACTTTTTCTCGATTGCGTGACTTCTTGGATCCGCTTCACTGTTTTAGAACGCCATTCTCGTTCTTCACCTTGTTTTTGCCCCCGTTTCGGGCTTTTCTCTTGTTGCGAGAACGTACAGCGGGCTGAGGGTGAAGGGCTTCGTAATCTTCTCTTTCCGTAGACTGCTGATTGAGACACTGCGTCCTAGCCTTTTCGTAAATAGCCATTTCGCGGTTGTGATCATCCCGAACCTTTTGACCGACTTCTCTTATTAGCTTGTCCACTTGCTCTTCGAACGACGGACTTGATGTTCTTATAGCGGGATTTTGCTTCGTTTCAATGTCACAGCTATCTGGAAAAGCATTCCTTTCTCCATCGGAGTTATTTATGGCGAGGTAGTTGTGGAATTGCTCCCGTTTACTTGACCGAACGTATCCAAGCTCAGTCTTCTCCATCCTTTCATTGGGCATCTTTCGCTGAGTCCTGGGTATGTCCCAGATCTTGTTGTAGAACTGGGCTTGTCGAACAGTTTGTTTGAAGAATAACCTTTTCAATCCCTCTGCGTAATATTTCGGCAGACGGATTAGTTGAAGCCTGTCAAGTGCAAGCTCGGCACCATGCCACACTTCTTTCTCCACTTTGGTCTTCGTAGATTGATGGAAGAGGATCGCCTTTTCACCTCTTCGGCTGGGAGAAACGTAGAAAGTATGTAGCTCTTGTACGCTGTATGTATCAAGCGCATCAGGTTCTTTGTAATGCCGTGGCGGAACCATAGTGATTTATAAACTCTGATCAGCTCTAGTAACGGCTTGTGTTGACGGGCGAACGGAAAATACGGCGTTGGTCTCGTCCTCAGAGTCACTGCCAAAGACCAAAATAGGAGAAGATGGTCCGGGTCTATTGCCTTGGGGTTGCCCCGAGTAGACTATTTACTCATCTTCCTCGGTGTCAGTCCCAAAGATCGGGATGGTAGAGACGGGCTTCTGTTTAACTTCCGGCTTATGACATCTTTTCGTGTCTTTGAAGTCTGGTAGGAAGTACTTGGCGTCTTCATATTTTCGGACTTCGTTTACAGAGAATGGATTTAGCTCCCCCGTTGCGGTGTACTCGATGCCGTCTTTGAAATACTTCATACACTGTTGTTGTGTAGAAGGGATGACGTTGTACTCGTGTAACCAAGTCCTGCCGAGCAGAGCGTTGTAGCAAGTATTGGCGTCAATGACATGAAATTTGATGTCAGTGATGAGCAGCCCGAAACGTAATGTCAGTATTACGGACCCGAGCATCCGTGATGACTGTGAATCGAACCCGGAGATGGTGATTTTGTCACGAGCCAGGCGCTGGACGTTCTTGCAAATCTCCTTCAGCACTTTCACGTTGAGGAGGTTGACAGAGGACCCGTTGTCGACAAGGATTTTTCCAATCTTGATGTCGTGGCAATACCCGGTGACGTATAACGGACGGTTATGCTCGCACGTTCCGAGGAGGAGATCTTCATCGCTGAATGTGATGTCAGCCGTGTGAACCTCTACTAACTCTTCCTTCATCCTTTCTTCTACGAGGAAAGCTTGAAATTGATCAGGCTCTTGCAATGCCTTGATCAAAGAATCTCGCGCCTCTTTGGACAAGAGGAGAGCATACAATATGCTCAGTTGTGAGGGCATCTTCCTCAGATGTGCTAGAACATTGTAATCCACCTTATTTTTCCTGGTGGGTCCTTGGCGGTGAGCTTTTTATCGACTCCATTATCGAGGGTGATTTCCCCAGGGACTTTTTCTTTCCCCTTTTCTCTTTTACTCAAACCTTTATTTGTAGATCTAAGGTACTTCTCAGGCAGCGTGCGGTTACGCAGCTGAATATTCTTGCAGTTCTTCTTTCCCTCTTCTTTTTCGGGAGTGGAGTTCTTGAAGAGAGGGCCGAGGGTCATTTCATCCTCAGAATCGCTCCCGAAGGTAAGAATTTGGAGTTTTTCGCTTTCCCGATTGGTATCAACCATATGACGGTTGCCAGTCGTTTTCTCATACGCACTTGTCAAACTTTTTTGCTGTCGACAAGCTTTGTGTTTCATCCTCTTGAAGTGTTGTTGATAGGCAACGTATCCTTGCCATCACTTCTTGAAGGCACTGCATTCTTCGGTGGGGTGAATGACCCTCTGTTGGTATAAGCAGTAGTTCGGACGTGAATCCTCTCCGTTGAGGCTTATGACCCCGGGCGTGTTTCTTTTGAGAGGCGGCAGCTTCATTCCCACTGACAGGGCTTTGGAGAACCATTCTCTGTCTTGATCCTGCTCTTGTTTGCCACAAGTGTGCTTTGGTTTGGTCGGAGTTCTTTACGACTCCTCTTTTCCACAGCTTCTTCATCCTGACGCTGACGCTTAGCCTTTTCGTATATGGCCGTTTCGCGTTCTCGGTCAGCTTTGCTTTTTCGAAAGGCTTCATTTAATAGCTCATCGATTGGGTCTTCTGACAGTTCTCAGGATTTTAGCGCCACTCCAGCCCCCAGTTCCTCTGCGTTGCTTTCCGACGCCGAAGGAGCTTCTTCGACATTTGACGACGAATAGGAGACCATGTGGCAGCTTGCTACACAGTCCTGGGTTTCTTCTGATGATTCATTTCCCTCATCATCATCACTATTTTCTCTCTCAAGGATATTCTTGAGAAACTTTTCGAGAGTGACTGAGGTCCACGCCTTCTGGTTGTACTCCTCCAGCGCATCGATATACTTTTGTAGGTCCGTATGCTTGTCGTCATACTCGGCAGGCTGCACAGGCTTCTTGGTCTTCTTCTTTTTCTTCGAAGACTTAGAAGGCTTGACCTGGGGGTTTTGCCCCTTGTCAGCTGTTTTCTGTGCGGAACGCTGTTTCAGTATCCTTTCAATGATCTCGGGCTCCAGCGGGCTTTTCCATCAGATCGCCGGACACACCTGAAGATCTTTCAACATTCTTTTCGTTTTAGCTGAAAGGACAACTTCCCATAGATCTTATTCCACGAGCCAGCATGATGCCCCCGGCATGTCTACCTTCTTGGGAGCATGCTTCTGTGGTGGGTTGACCCTCCAGTTCTCCGATAGCGCAAACTTCCCTTATTGCTACTGTTCCTCGACCCAGTTTTTGAAGATGTAGCAATCCTTAATTGGGTGGCTCACTATCCTGTGATAGGAGCAATCGTTGGGGTTGTTGATGTCGCCAGATTGCCATGGACGTTCTGGGTCCGGCAACATGATGTGTTTGTTGCGCACTGCCAGCTCGAATAATCTCCTCTTCTTATCATGGGGAAACAAGTAAGCACGCCCTAGCCTTTCTTCCAGGAATATACGCGGACGCATGTTTTTTGGCGAGCAACTGGCGCAACTGGCTTTGAGTCACTCGGCTATTGTTGAGTGTTGGCAACGAAGTTTGCTTTCCCTTTACCCTTGGCATTTCAAGGTTCTATTTTTGAGGAAGAAGGCCCGTGGCCATCTGGGCCAGCTTGTCGATCAGCGCCTGGAAGGTGGTCAGCTTGAAGAACGTTATGAACTGGGACACGGTCACTTGAGGATCAAGGGTCCCGATGAACATGCCCACGACAGGAGATTCTTCGATGCGTTGTTCGCATTTTGACCATAAGTTCCACCACCGGATCGCGAATTGGACCCAGGTTTCTCCTGACTTCACCCTGGCATTGATTAATGTTGTGATCGGGGTGCGTTCGCTTACGCTTGTGAACCGCTGTGTGAACAACAATTCTATTTCTGTGAATGTTTTGACGGGGTCATTTGGGAGCTTCAAGTACCATTCGAATGCCTTTTCCGACAGGCTGCCAACGAACTGGAAAAGCAGCAATTTGTCATCGCCTCCAATATTGCCGCACAGAGCTCTGAACTGAGCAACGTGCAGATGAGGATTACCTGTCCCTTTGTACACATGGAACTTGAGGATCGTATATCCCGGCGAGTACTTGATTTGATCGTACCAGCCTGGGTACTGTCGCCCGGTTCTGACGACTTGGCCTGCCACTTCGTTGGCTTGATGAGCTCATATTTGTTGAGCTATGTAATTGTCAAGGGCAGTTTTGGAGATCATTTCCTCCCTGGCCACTGATAGATCCGGAAGAGGGTTCGATGTTTCCCCTCTATCGTCTTCGATGATTATCGGTGGATTTTCGGCTGGAGGTTCTGGTTGAATCATCATTCCAACCATGTCCTGGAATAGAAGTGCCATCTGCTTTATATTAGCAGCCTGTTCCGCGGCCTCCTTGTCTTTTCTTTCTAGCATCCTTCACAGGAACTTGTATCGTTTTCCTGCTATTGGCGATGTTCACTTGCTGATTCCGGACTTTCTTTCTGTCCAGTGAGTGCTGCCATTTTCTTCAGTATCTCCTGGAGCTTCTATTGTTGCTCCTGAGCTTTTGTCAACGACCGAGTTTGGGGTCGATGACCCATGGAAGCACGGCTTTCCACTTACCCGGAAGCCATGTAGACCGTATGAACGATCATGCCCCCAGACTTGGGGCGTTTGGGTCCATCGCCTTTGGAATTTGTCGCCGGCGGTGGGAGATTCTCCAGCCTCACCCTTTTGTGGAAGGTCGAAGTTGAAGGAGCCGTTGTAACAGGCACCCGTGTTGAAGGCGTCCCTCTCTGTATGGCGGAAGGATGGTCCTCCTCTTGCCGGTCCTTCATTTTCTTCAGTCGGCGAGAGTAGTTTTTGTTGATCACAGAATCTTGGACTTTCTGCCAGACCCAGTAGATTTGGGAGGACAGCCACTGTGGGGGTGTCACGACCCGAAATTGGAACGTGACGGCCCTTAAACTACGCAACGTCTACAGGCGTAACGCAATTTAAGTAAGCCGAAAACCTAGCAATCTAAACTATCAAAAGTACTAAGTGATAATAGCAATTTTAAAACTTTTGAAATCTCAACGCAAATTCTTTAAAATCCAACTTTATTTCTTTTAAAATTTTGGCAGCAACTCCTTTATAAAAACCAGCTCCAAAAATGGGTACAACAAAAATATAAGTAAAGCATCCCCAAACGGGAGCGAAAACACGCCCAAAGGCGGAAAACAACCACCACAACAGATATACGACGCCGTAGCGAAGAAATAAAAGATGATATAAAGAACCTGCATAAAAGACCTCCAAGTCACAAAATAATATACAATATCGTCCTCACATCAAGTCTCTAAGTCATACATGAAAATGGTAGATGGAGAGTACATGGTACAATGAATATACAATGAGCAACATCGGATAACCGCAAAACCTACCTATAGAAAAACTGTACACAGTCAGCCGTAACGGTTTCCGCTGCAAAAGATGATATGATAGATGAAAAGCCCTGCCTCTGACTACTCTGAGGGACAACCTGCAAAACACTGTGGTACAACGGGGGTGAGTTGCCAACTCGTGAATAGTAAATAACATATGCAGGAAATCGCAAGTATGCACGTACAACGCGAATCTAACATATGCAAGCTGATAGCAATAAATGGCAATATGTATATGCAACAGTCATGAAAGGTACTCTATCAGGCATAGTCACATAATTCGCGAATTATTCGCCGAATTCGCGAATAATTCGCGAATTCTTGATCAAACGAATTAATCTCCGAATTATTCGTGATTGCCGAACTGGCCGAATTATTCGCGAATTATTCGCGAATAATTCGCGAATTATTCCCGAATTATGTGATAAAACACCGAATAATTTAAAAAACAGCAAATAATTCACAAAATCAAAACCTAGCGTCTCATATATTAATTTATTGCTCGAAATCCTTCCCGAACATTTCCCGAACACTTACCGAATCTTTCCCGAATACCTGCCGATTTTTTCCGAATAATTCTCCGAATCCGAATTTTCGACCTCGCCGAATTATTCCCGAATGACGAATTTGTGACTATGCTATCAGGTACTACTAATACATGAAGCAATAATATGGCAATATGTATATGCAACAGTCATGAAAGGTACTCTATCAGATACTACTAATACATGAAGCAATAATATGGCAATATGTATATGCAGCAGTCATGAAAGGTACTCTATCAGGTACTACTAATACATGAAGCAATGTATATAAAATAAATACGGAGTATGGGATAAAACATGTCATCCTCACGGAATCCTGACCTCGTGGGAGGACCAAAGTTCATCAAGACAATCAAAATCCCAAATTTCCTCAAATTAGCCCCCAAATTGGCTCTTATATACTGTAAGTCTCATATATCCTGAGTGTCCAATATCAAGTAAATCTCATATATCCTGTATCCAATATCAAGTAAATCTCATATATCATGTATCCAATATCAAGTAAATCTCATATATCCTGTATCCAATATCAAGTAAATCTCATATATGAATAAGTATATTTGCATGAATCATTATGATGATGTATATGAATTAGATATCTATACATATATATTAGCGTCCCATTCCACTAATATATATATATATATATATATATAACAGTGTCCCATTCCACTGTTATATATACTTAGGAGTAAAAATATCATGAAAACAAGTGTCTAACATCGACACATAAATACTGATCTATCAGACGCTGTCACCACGACTGACCCTCCTGATAGGTACGTATCATACGCTATCCCGAAAACTCGAGGGCCCAGCTTCGACACTTGAAATTCGACGTATCCATACGTACATAACTCCGGTCGGTATCCCCACGATAGCCGCCGAGTCATAGGTACTGTCACCGGTAGGTATGATTCCCCTGTCAGGCTCATCGGCGTGGTCCATCGAAATACCTTTCTTGCCCCGGGGTACCTCCGGGCCCCACCATGTACCCGCACACGGCCCACGACGCCTCCTCGCATGGGGTATATATATCAGAACCGATAAAACACATGGTGGCTGCTGAAATATCATATCAAGAGAAATCGGGTTTTTCAAATAATGCATAATTTCATGAAACTATCATAGTCCTCAAATCCAGAAAACATCTTGAAAAATCCATATCTCAATGCGAAAATCCATGAATATAATATATGCAACATAAAACTGTAATGTGAGCATATAAAGGAAAAGCCGCTATTTAACTGCAACAAGTTAATATATATATATATATATCATGCGGTTCCTAATTTCTCCAAGTCCATATAACATCAAATAAAGGTGAACATGTAGCTATAGCCAGATATATGTGTAAACATGTAGGTATATCAAGGTATATGTATCTACCTATCAGTAATGATGTAATACCTTCCAGGTATAAGTGTAAGTATGTATGCAAGATGTACATATAGCTATCTCTCATATGTGTATATACCTATCACTAATGGTACAATACCATATAGGTATATGGGTAACTAGTATGTAAGCATGTCAAGGCATATGTGTAAGCATGTAGGTATACAAGTATGCTATATGTCATATGCATAAAGGAATATGAATCAATGTCTCAATGTCCCTAACCAAACAATATCATATATGTATGTGTGTTGTGCGCGTCATGGCAATTATTGACGGTGTGAGTGGCATACAATCAGTGCTCGTGCAACATGGGCCGTCAATAATAGTGCAGCGTCCTAAGGGTACAAGTCCAAGCACAATAAGTAACTATGCAATGAGGTGTATGCGCAAACTCTATATATGCAATAGAATATGCGACTAAAATCATAACATCTCTAGCCCAGACGCATAATGCCATGCGGACGATTCCCCTATAGATGTTAAATCTTCTCACCAACATTCTTGGCTAAGTAAAGCCAACCACCTGTTTTCCCTTCTTCGCAGCGTCCGAAGTCCCCGCCTGCGAACCTAAAACATAAATCAATGAAACAAGTATGTATATTAGCAAACGACCAAAAACACGTACACACTACGTTTGACCGACGCACCAACTCAAAACGTACTCTCAAGTGTTTGTATTGTGGCTAACGTGCGTAGCGACACTACGAAACCAACCCAAGAGCAAAACCACACAAAGTGCACGAACCGTGTCGTATAACGTAACACACGTAATCGTAACACAAGAAACTAGCTATGTGATCCTAGATTTCGTATACAGAGAACCCAAAAATCAAACAGGACCAAACACACCTAAACCAAAGCAGACAGCTACCCACAAAAACCCAAACCCTAACTCCCTCAAAAATCCAACGTCGCCGGAAATGTCCTTCTCGTCGCCGGCCGAGTCCGAGCAAGAGGGGTTCGTGCTCCAGGTGTTGTCCTATGGTCTCAGGTACAACACAACTACATTGTTTGATTTTTTACTATACTCTCGGGGTCACAGCAGATCACAAATATCATATATTGACACTAAAAATACGATATTTGCACGAAACTTAACTTTAAACGATCAAAACTGAAACGAAAAGGCTACACAACACTAAAACAACATAAAGAACAGATAGAGATCATTACCTATCCAAAAGAACTCAAAGATCCTAGCTTTCCAAGCTCCAATGCATCCAAGACGCAAAACAAGGCAAAAGATGTGATTTTTATGAGATTTTGTGAAATTTAGTGAAGGATTAGTGAAGTGAATGGTAAGTGTTCAGTTTAGGCTTAGAGGGGATGAAGGAAATGATAAGAGATGAGGTGAGAGAGAATGAGAGAGTGTGTGAAGAAGAGAGAGAGAGAGAGGTGTGGTTAAGATGAGTGCACCCTTGCATTAACTCCACAATAATGCAAGCACGTGCTCACCATGCCACCTTCTCTCCAAACAAAACCCAAAACAAAAATATCTCTCACTCACAACAAATATCTAGATGTTTAGGTTAAGGCAAAGCAAGGGATTAGGATTAGGGTTAAGTTGTCATGGTCACTAATCTAGATTACACAAACACACCATCACATAAACATGCACATGTGTGTGCATACCATAACAAATAATAATAAATTATTAATTAAATGTTATAAAATGTGAGGAATCCAAATTGGTAAACGTTTTACCAAAAATCCGCATTACCGTGTAAACTAACACTAATCTAAATCTAAGGCGTTACATGGGGCTGCTCCGGTTTTTCCTGCATCATGTTCTCAACAGGTGAGGGAGATTTCCTCAGCATCGCGATTGGAGAGTTCTTTCGCATCCTCTTTAGCGGTTCAAAGCTGTTCCCGGTTGGAACAGCAGCGTCAACTTCCACCATTAGTGCTGGTGGAGTAAGTTCAGAGGGGGAGTTTCCCCAGCTCTCCTCACCCGGCACCAGTGGCGACGTCGATCGTGTCTTGCAGACGGGATCACCTCAGTTGTGGAAGCGGCTCTGTCATGTCCCCGGCTTTGATAAGGGGCTACTGTTGGTGTCAGCCTGTCGAAAACTGACGTCCGTTGAGAGAGAATAACCAATCTTTCAAAGGATGATTTTCTGGTATGGAAAGCACCTTTGACGACTTTACCCGCAGCAGGAGTTGGAAAGACCAATCTATCGAAGACCGATCTTTTGGTAGGCGAAGCAACTTTTATGACTTCACCTGTCGGAAGAGCTGGGAGGACTATCCATTTTGGGATAGCCCCTTCAGGTATCGCGAGCCTCCTTGCAGGCCCACTTGAGCTTCGGCTCAACTTGTTGAAGACTGAGGTGGCGGACTTGGACGACCCGTTGAGAGGGGCCGCGGTGGTTGCCAGTCGATCGAAGACCGACTTCTTGGGAGCTTCCTGTGGCGGCACTGGGGCGCTGAGACTCGCTGGCGGGAGCATGGTCCCAAAGAACAATCCAGTGGTGGCTTTAGTTACCTGCTCCACCGGCATTGAAAAGATGGAGGCCGCATTGGGACCATATGTCACTCCTCCAGTTGGGACGGAGCGGGAGTTGCCGTTGCAGTTTGTGCAGCTTGAAGCCATTGATCTTTTTTTTCTTCTTCTTCCTAGAGAGAAGCAAGACACAAAATCTTAGTACCTCAATCCCAAGGGAAACCATAGCAAACTACGATTTTGTTCGCGAAACACGACACACGAAGTGTGGAGTGGAAAGAGGAAAAGGTCCCACCGGGCGTGCCAGAATCTGTTCACCACCGAAAACGGGGCAAAACCGGGATGGATCGTCCTTCCTGAATTTGGGGGAAGATGCTATTTGGATTTATCCATCCACCTCTCCGAAAATACCAAGTTGATTTATGGCATCGTATATCGGAGGTTTGGACGGATGCGGCCGTCGTTGCAGACTTCATCAGATTCTCCCTCATTTACAAGGGCTTTTTGATTGTGGGGACGCTCTTCCCTGCATGCGCAAGCCCCTATAGTTAATTACGTTATCGCATCGCGATAACCACTTTCTCCTGCTCCGGAAGTTCACTTCGTGTCGTGTGCGTTTTTTGTTTGTTTAGGTTGCCCGTGGATTGTATACGGAGACTAATTTATGTCGTCGCCCGTAGGGCGTGGATTAGTCCAAATCCGTATATTTTTAGATTTGGGTTTTTATTTAAGGACCGTTAATCTATTTTGAGATTAATATCGACTTAAATGTATGTGAGCCTTTGGGGCTCGATTTGTTTTTGTTAAGGATACGTTAGTCCAATTTGAGGCTAAGATCCACTTAACAAGGTTTTAGGATCATTTTTATTTCAGATCCAACAAAAGAGCATTTGGACTCTATTGTTTTAGTTTAAGAATGTTTCGGTCCATTATCGCCATTTTGGAGGTGAATATTAGTTTAAGGACATTTAGGTCTCTTGTCGCCATTTTGGAGACGAATATTAGTTTAAGGACATTTCGGTCCCTTGCCAGTTTAAGGACGTAGTGGTCGATTGTGTTCATCTTGCGCGCACGTGTATTTGTTACGTGACAGAATGAACAAGGGTGATATGGGATGCACTCAGTATGGGGTGCTTTCTGATTTAAGGTGTGCATATCGGTTTGGACGGTTTGGGAATGCACTAAAGAATTGTTGGTTGTCGGGACCCGCCACCTATCGAAAGATGTTGAAGAATTACAATGACGTATATCAAAGGTGGGGAGAGATGTACCCTTAAACCAAATCCTGTATTTATGGGAAACGGGTTATGGTGACCCTAGGAGTCGTTAGTCATGTTTGAGACTAAAATTATTTTAGGAGATATAAGATGAATATCATTTGGGATATCATCAATTGAAATATCAATAGTCATAAGTGATACTGAGATTAGTTTGGGCAATCATGAGCATATGGGCTCGGTTGATTTGAATCAAGAAAGTTTTTTTCCTCAGAGGGCCTAGCCAATTTTGGGCTTGATTTGCTCAGTGGTCTTATCTTTTATTGAAAAGTGCTAAGCACTTGCTTGGGCTTAGTTTAATCAGTACCCCTTTTATACAAACAGTGCGAAGCACTTATATAAGTTTTGACGCCCACATATGATCATGTGAAGTTTTCAGTCATGGGGAGTTACCCAATAAGTGTAAAACACTTTACTCCTTTTGTCCTTATATGGAGTGCTAGGCGCTCTTTATGGCGTCCACGTGGGGGGCGCGTGAGGCGCTAGGCACTGGTCACTGCCCGATGAGTGCTAAACACTCATTTTTTCTATGGCGCCTATGTAAGGGACACGTGAGGCGCTGGGCGCTGCCCAGTGAGTGCTAAGCACTCTTTTCCTCTGTGGCACTTACGTGAGGGACACGTGAGGCGCTGGGCATTGCACTAGGCATTGCCCAATGAGTGCTAAGCACTCATTTCTTCTGTGGCGTCCACGTGAGAGACACGTGAGGCACTGGGCGCTAGGTTTTTCTTTATATGCTTTGTTTTGAGGAATTCGATTCCTTGTTCTTTTCTGAATTTTTGATTCTCAAGAACAATTTCTTCCCGATGAGAATTAAATTCTCAACTTGTGAGAGACTTATCTTGTGGGTCTCAGATCCAGAGAAAGAACTAAGTTCTTTCAAAAGAGTTAAACTCTTCAATAGGTAAATGAGATATTTTGATTTCTCTTTTTTTTATTTACCTAGAGTTTCTTGAAGAGGGAGATCTTCTTCTCTGTTCCTTTCTGAAGTTTTCTGCTTTAGGTTTTTTTAGAAGCTTAGGGGAGGTTCCTCTCTTTCAGACTTGAAGTCTTGGGTCCTTTATATAGTAGAGGAAAGTTTGTTAATTAGTTTTTGAAGAAATCTCTCATTAAGAGATCCTAATTGATTTGGGAATTTTTACCCACCAATGGATCTTTGATCCAAGGGTTTTTGTTTTACAGAACATATTTTCTTGTTTCTAATAAGATTGGGGAAATATTTTCCCTTGCACAGAATTTATTCTGTAAAACAGTAATTTTTTAATCACCGTTAGATTTTTAATCCACCGGTTCTCTTTTTTACAGAGGGTAATCTTTCTTGTTTAGAAAAATTGAGAGAATATATCCCAAAATAGAATTTTATTCTATAATCCAATTTGGGGGATATTTTCTCCCGATAGAATTTAATTCTGTATTTTTGATGATTTATCATCTCTGTTAGATCTTTAATCCAACGGTTTTGTTTAACAGAGAGTAGAATTTAATTCTACCTGTGCGCCGGCGCTCACGTGTTGTGCACGTGGACGCTACTTAAGGTTTTAATTCTTATAATGGGTATTCATGTGCTTTGCACTTTGGCGCCCGCGTGAGGAGCTCGTGAGGCACCACCATAGGATTAATTCCTATTAGATTGGTCTTGGCGCTGGCGCCCACGTGAGGGGCACGTGAGGCGCTATCATAGGATTAATTCCTATCAGATTGGTCTTGGCGCCGGCGCCCTCGTGGGAAACACATGAGGTGATCAAGGATTTAATCCTATCCGAAGCGGTACCTACATGCTTTGCATGTGGGTGCACGTGTTTAACACGTGGTGGTTTCTCTTTATTTTTATAAGAGAACAGCAAGTTTTGAGCTAAAATTTTTGGCGGCAACAGTCATAATTTATTGTTGAGAACAAAATTCATATTGATGAAGTACGTAAGGGGCATCCTGATTAGAATGATGAACAATTGAAAAAATATCATCAGAATAATTTTTGCGATTGAGTTACAGGTTATGTAAGTTGTTCGAATAATATGTTATTGCGACCAGTCTTAATCTAAACATATATCGTTATGTATTTGTCGTAAAATTTGTTTTGTCAGATCAACGATCTGAACTTGTTTGCATCATTAGAGTGAGAGTCAAGATGTTTAGCTCGGTTTCTTACCATGGAGGTTGCATACTATAAAGGATTCGGTGTTCTTGGATATAAATTTGAAGTTGAGGACATAAAAACATCCTGAACCATCCAGAATAGTAGGATTGCGACCGTAGGATCGGATGGTATGATTTATTATGAATACTTAAATTTCATACTTGGTATCCAATATCTCGGACGATTAAAACCGTTTTATATATTTCAGTGTATTTGGTACGATATAGGAACCGATACGGATAAGTGGAGAAACAATCTCGGGACTTAGAAATATGAATATGGATTGACTAGTGTAAACACTTTTTGATTTTACGGTCAGGACAATCCATTTATCTTTCCGCAACAAACGTTTCAATTATACTACTCACAGTGCTTGAAGCATCCAGGATGGAGTGTTGTATGCCATTGGAAACCTAGGGATGTTTACGATATCCCCAAATTTGAGTATCGTATCGAGGACAGCGATGAGGATGAAGAAGAGAAAAGACTTAGAGTGCTCCGACCATTTGTTTACAAAGACGGGTTGTTTTCGGCAGATCGTGAAGTTACGTGGATTAGGAATGATATCGATGATGAAATCCAAGTAGATATATCTATTGTGTCTACGAAACGAAAAAAGTTATCAGTAATGTTATATTATTACTTTATATTTTCTACGATCTATACATATATTGCATGCATATATAATGATTGTACTTTTATTTAGGTCTAGTGACGACGCCAGGAGCGGTAAGGGGCGGCTGGAGCACCAGCCGAGATAGCGGCAGAGGTAGAGGCAGAGGCAGAATGTCACGACCCGAATGCACGGAACATGACTGTCACTAAATTACGCAACGTTTAGAGGCGTAACGTAATCTAAGTAAGCCCAAGCACAGAAATCTAAACCGTTATATAAATAGAGTGAAAGAAAACTTGTTTTAAAGAAAGTGATTTTAACAAAATAAGGTCGCATTAAACAATTTAAAACATCAAGTTTTTCCCGAAAATTTTGGCAGAGTCTCCTTTGTAAATACTGGCCCCAAAATGGATATAATACAAAATTTGCATAAGTAATGAATAAAGGCATCCCCAAGCAGGAGCTAGCTCTTCGCCAATGGCGGAATCACAACCACACGCAATATATATATATATATATATATATATATATCGTAATAGTGCAAAATAAGTATATAAAAGCACGAAAATAAAAAGCATCACGTCGGCCCCAAGTGAGCTCGACACCAGAGATACAACACATATACTAATCTCACTGTCACACCTCTAGGTCACATATACAATGGTAAAAGCGGTAGATGGAGAATACTAGATACAAATAATAACACAAGGCGGAAACAAACGTATTCTCGCAACCCACCTACGAGCAATGCCGCAAGTCCAAGCAAATGAAACAAAATGAGGAAGTATGCCCGCCGCTACTGTGCTGGCAGGTCAGACCTACAAGATACCGTGGCGCAACGGGGGTGGGTTGCCAACTCGTGAGTAGTAAATAACATCTAATAAGATTATCGTAAGCATGCAAGCAAATGCGTCACACTCTACATATACAAATATAGTACGATGCACTAGAATGTATGCAACATAAATGGATAATCAACATGAAATCCAGATATAACCGATATAAGAAGATCTGTATTCTTATCTCAGTAAAACTTTTGTATAGTAAAAACTGAAGTATCATTAGTAAAATCGATAGAAAAGTCCATTTCAAGCATCGCCACAATATCCTCAATATCTCGGGCTCCGTTAGTCCGGATCAGCCCATATCATCAAATCTCACGACAACGGTTATCCGCTGCGCCAAACATCACCGGTCGGTAATGCTTCCCTGCCGGGCTCAACGTCTTTCTATACGATTTTCTTATCCTGAGGTACCGCACCGGGTCCACCATGTACCCACAGATGGTGCATCCCCCTCCTCGAATCGGGTATATGATACAGCTTAAGAATCGAGAAAACTCATGGTGGACAACACATACATCATATCACGAGAAAACTGCAACTCGCATTTTTAAAATGATAATAGGTTTATTTAATTCTTGCGGTTTCCCCCCAAAATCCATAAATCTTATATACACGGAAATCTTCAAGAAAATCACAATGTATGAACATGTCGGGGATGATGAATGTCTATAGTATCACTAATATGAAATACGATGTGTGACTAGAAAACTATGCATGAATGATGATGCAATGAGGTATATACATATGACTAGCAATCCTAAGTATCCATCCTGATGAAATGAATATACAACTACAAGTTACATATCATAAATTATGCAAATGCTAAAATACCGATTTAAGCAAGTTCTATAGTGTTCGTGACATAGCAATTACCAATGGCGTGTGTGTTCACATAAAGAGTGTACGTGCGGCATGAACCAATGGTAATGATGTAAGTGTCCTATGAGATAATATCATATATATATATATATATAAGATGATGCAATGTAATGAGATGAGTGACTAGGAGACTACGCATATAAATACAAGCACTAATAGTAATCCTAACTATCGGGCGCCTTGCGCCATCCAGACGATCATCCCGTAGATGTGAACATCTACTCACCGGGACGTCTCGGCTAATCTGATCCGATCACAGCCTTGCCTTCCGCGCCGCGTCCGACGTCTTCGCAACCGATCCTAAAATTGTACAAACATAATACATGAGGCTAAAACTCTGAGAAGACACGAGGACGAACGATACTAAAGAATGAACGTCCACAAGTTAGACTTGTGTGCACTTGGTGCACAAAACGCGCACGACATCGTCACAACCACAACTAGGGACGCTATACGTGACAACCACCAAGCCTAGAACCGGATCGTACCGATCGCGCATTCACAACACACTAAATATCATAGGAAATAGGTTGTAGATCATCACAATCTCAAACTAAATTAAAAGCTATTTATTCTAAAAACCTAGTAAGCAAACAAATGGGTTTTGGTGCAAAACTTCATGGATTAGCGACCTAATGGCCACAATCACAAATAAACATCCTAATTAAGCCATGCCTCACTAAATTAAATATAATCTCACTTAAACACTCGCTAACAATTAATTTAATTTCAAGAACTCCTAATTAAAATAATTAAAAGCCACTTTAGCAAAATAATCACTAGATTAGATTTGTAAAGCCACTAGATATTAATCTATACTTAGTTAACTTAATAAAGTGATAAAAACCCTAACTTGAACCCAAACCCTTCTCTTTAAAATTTCTAACTTTCAATTAAAACAATATTAGCACTTAATTAAAATTAAATTAGAACAAGTATGAACTAAATAACAATTTGAGTAAGATTATAGCTCAAAATTTTTGGAGATCTAACTTGCAAACTTGGCCTCCCAAAATGCAGTCTCGCTCTTAGATCCAAGCTAGTTTAGGCCAAGAAATTTTGGGTGAAGGTTTAACTAGGAATTAGAGTTAATTTTTATTGATTTTTGATGAGGAAAATGATGCTTTTTTGCAAGAAATGGAGAAGACAAAAAAAGGAGGGCTGCTGCAAGAGGCTCGGTCAGAAATGGGGAGAGAAAGAGATGAGTGTGTGTGTGGTGTCATGTCAAAACTCCCCCATTTTTGCATCTATTAATTCATTTCTTAATTATTTTATTTCCTAGTTAATCCTAGAATTCTCTAGAAACATGGAGAAAATTAGAAGAAGGAATATGTTACAACTAAGTATTAAGTTGTCATGGTGCATGTAACACTTTGAAATTCGTTTAGGATATTTTCGCGATAATTAGCGATTTTGCGTGTTTTTCATAATGCCCGAATATCATATTTTCCTTCTTGGTTAGGGATAATTGTGTTGTGAAGTATTATATATATATATATATTTATGTGTAATTATAGGGTTTACTAATTATATTTAGTCGTGTTACCCTAATTGGAAAATTTTCCATTTTGTTGTGTACACTTGCACACTTAGCCATGTTGTGACCTAGGTTAAAGTGTTAGCCACTTCATTCTTGCATGGTTCGTTGTTATTTTTCCACCATTTAATCAAGCCCAAAAACCCTTTTCATTTCAAAAATCCAAATAAAAAAATGAAGCATGGTGTTAGGTAAAGAAAATTGACTTTTTGTGACCATTTTCTTCCCTCCTCTCTCTCTCTCTCTCTCTCTCTTTTCTCATTGCTGAATTTTTGCTGAGGCAGCAGCAAAACCCAGCAAAATTCATCACATTCCCTTCTCTTTTCATTTCCCTTTGATCTTTACACAAACCCTACACCAAAACAACACATTTCCTTCACAAAACCTTGGGAAAAATGGTCTTTTGAGGTGTTTGGTGGCAAATCTGCACACTTGAGGCTAGGGCTGAGGCTTGTGGTGTTTCTTAAGGTCTTTTAAAGGTATATAGCTCATAGTTAACACTCTTTTTCCATATCTTGTAGTACCTTAACTAGAAATCATGTTTTATGTGCATGTTTGGTGGTATTGAAGTGATTTAGTGATGATATGTTAAATTTAGCATTTTTATGGCTTAATTAGCTTGGTAATGGGTTATTAGTGTGGTTTTAGACTTGGTTTGCTTCAGATTTCAGAAAAATACCATAAAGTATCATTTTAGTGTAAAAGTATGGTTTTTTAACTAGAATTAGGGCTCTGTGGAATCTGCTCCTACCCGGGATGTTTCAGAATAAAATTGGAATTACTGTACCATCTGTAGGGGTATAGAGTGCACACACCAGACCCGGGAGCCCACCTCCCTACCCAGGCCGCCGGAAAATGTGTTCTGGCCGCAATTTGCGGCCAGATGAGTGAGTTGGGGGTTGGGGCTTGGGGCACAGGAGTCTGCTGCTATGTGTAGTATCTTGGTATATATAGTTTTGTAATATCCTTTCTGTTTAAAAATCTGGGATCTAATACCCTATTTCCCGTATATTTTAACTTTCGCGACACGCGTGATACGTACGTGTGGGTTTGGAGTTTCTGCGTATCGCGACGCGTCGGAGTGACTTCAGGCGCGTAATCACACGTTTTAGCGTATCGCGCACACGCGCGCTTGGTTCGCGACACGGGTTTCTAGTTGACTTTAAATATCGTGTTTGTATGGTTTTGAGCTTATGTGTGATATTCTGTGAAATTCTAGGTTCGCAGGCAAGTGCGACGGACGCCGCGAAGAAGGGAAAACAAGTCGTCAGCTATACCTAGCGCGAGACCACGGTGAGTAGATTTAACATCTACGGGGAAAATCGCCCGCATGGCGTTATGCGTCAGGGCTGATAGGACCTTGTAGCAGCATATTACATTTACATACATTGACTGTTCATGGCTACTATTTTGTGCATACCGCATTCCCTGTTATATATATATAAACTAGAATTGATAGAACACCGCACCATTACTAACGGTTTATGTTGCACGAGCACTATCCTATATGTTACACACACCGTTAGTAATTGCCATGACACCCACGCTATAGAATTTCCATGATCATTATGCTGTAGCTCATCTTTTATGTGACGTGACATGATATTCATACTTGATGCATATATCACATCGCATTGACTTGCATATTGGTTTGGATTACATGTGATTTCTAGATTTGGGAACCGTGGCTATTTCAAAGAGAATATGTAATCATTTAAAAACCCGGTTTTCCTTGATATGATATTTCGGTGCGTCCACCATCTGTTTTCTCAGTGCTAGAGTGATATATGTGAACCCAAATTGAGGAGCTAGATGAGGCCGATTACGGGTACATGGTGGACCCGGTATGGTACCCCGGGGCGAGAACGGTTTCACTGTGTAGTAGACGGTGAGCCTGGAAGAGGGACTACTACCTACCGGTGATTGGTTGGACCTGGCGGTTATGCGGAGGATACTGACCAGAGTCGATAGATGGATGCGGGATGATCCGTACTGCCGGGGCTGAGGGCCGATACCACAGACGGAGCCCGTGGGCTGACCCGGACTGACGGAGGCCCGATGGATGAGGATTTGCGTGTCGATGCTTGACGTGAGTACTTATGATATTTGGGTGCCGATGTTGGGCACTCGTGATTATCAGAGATTTACAGGATTGGAGGGCCGATGAGAGTGCCGACGCCTGAGCTATTTGGGGGATCTGGGTGCATTGATGGACACCGATTATATATCCTACGTTGACATTCCATGTAGATATTATATGTCCCATGCTCAGCATTCATTATTGTATCTCATCCTGTAGTTATATCACCTGATAGAGCACTTGCATGATTATTGCACATACTGCTTATCACGCATTGATATCATCTGCTGGCATATGATAGAGTAGCGCAGTACGTGCATGCTCGCGATTACCTTTATATGTTATTTCTATTCACGAGTTAGCAACTCACCCCCGTTGTGCCACAGTATTTGCAGGTTGCCCCTCGGAGTAGTCGCGGCAGGCTGCTTTCTTACATCTTTTGGTTACAGATACCACTACAGTTGGTGCGTGAGCTGTTTTGCTGTTAGGTGGGTTGTGGTATCTGGTTACTTTTATTGTACACACTTTTGTATCTAGTATTCTCCATCTACCTTATATGTATTTGACTTAGAGACAGTGTGAGGACGATGATGTATATTATTCGTATTCTGGTGTCGAGCTCGTTGTGAGCCGACTTTACTTATGCAGTTTATTCTATCTGTGATGTTCCCACTTGTTGCTCTTGATCTTCGCTATGGCGTCGTATATTGCTATCTTGGTGATTGTTTACTTAGATTTCTTAACATGTTAGTAAATGCTTCCATTTAAAGCTTAAAACACTCTATACTTTTACTAGTTTGATTTCTGGGTTTTCGGTTCACTTAGCCGCGTTACGCCTGTAGACGTTACGTGGTTAAGTGCCGGTCACGGGCCAAACTTTGGGTCGTGACAAAGTTTGTATCAGAGCATAGGTTTTACCTTTCGGAGTGTTCCTAGGATGAACCTGGTATGATGGAGTCGGTAGCTGAAGCAGAGTGGCGTAGCGTGCGTATGTTCCGCGGCATATTCACGACACGGTACTCCGCCAAAGCGACCTTAGGACTTGTTGATTTAAATTCCTTCTTGAGTACATACATTCTTGCGATTCGATTTCCATATCCTTATCGAATCCTACTTTTCCTTTCAGCCATTATGCCGCCAAAGACTACGAGGGCGCAGAGAGCGGCCGCGAGGGCCGAGATTCGAGTTGACTCATCCGAGACGAAGACTGATCCGGATAGTGCACCGGTTGTGCCCGAGCAAGCTGTTCCTCCCGTGACAGATCAGATTGCCATGTTAGGGGCTGGTATGCAGGAGATGCGCCAGACGGTGGGATCCAGTATGCAGGAGATGCGCCAGATGATGGGATCTCTAGTTGAGACACTTCGAGCGCAGCGACCAGAGGTAGTTCCACCCGTTGCAGAGACCGCGGTGGTACCCACAGTACAGGCAGTTGCACCTGCAGCTACAGAGGTTGTCTCGGTATCGTTATCAGAGTTTATAAGGCTGAAGCCTCCAGTCTTCACAGGCACCGATGCAGCCGAGGACCCACAGTCTTTCATTGATAGGATGGCTCGGATATGTCGTTCTCTCAGATGCGCAGATGCGAGATGGGTTGAGTTCGCGAGCTTTCGCCTGGAAGGTCTCACGCAGAAATGGTACGAATCGGTCGAGAAGGGTAGAGCAGCAGGTCTTCCTCCTATGACCTGGACCGAGTTCGTGGCGCTATTCCTTGCCCGCTTTCTTCCCCTGAGTGTCAGAGATGCTAGAGCACGCAGGTTCAAGTCCTTACGTCAGACTCCGGAGATGTCAGTGGCAGAGTATGATGTCCTGTTCACCGAGCTATCAGTTTATGCTCCGTACCTAGTGGCTACTGAGGAGTTACGAGTCAAGAGATCTGTCCGAGGCTTGCTTACACCACTGTTTCTTGCGATCAGTGCACAGCATTATGAGACATATGCAGCAGCTGTGGATGCAGCCCTATTAGTCGAGGAGCGCCTTGCTGAGACTTCGGTAGTTCCAGAGCCGAAGAGAGTTCGTGCGGATACATCAGCGCAGAGACAGCCTTTTCGGCGCCGTGACAGGCACCTTGCAGGTGGCAGAGATTCGGGATGAGGCCGGTTGTTCAGCTCCTATCCCCAGGAGGGTCTGCGACCATCATCGGGATGTTACCGTTGCGGGAGTTCTTATCATCGTGTGCGAGATTGTCCTGAGATACCCCGGAGAGAGGCGGCAGCACCGCATGTCGCATTACCACCTTCACCACCCCAGAGGGCGTTGCCTATTGTACCTATGGTTACTCCGTGTCAGACTCATGCACAGAGAGGTCGTGGTCGCGGGGGATTTGTTCATAGAGGACGAGGTGATCGAGGCAGAGGACAGCCAGCTGCCGGCAGGGGACAGTCAATCGCAGGTGGAGGACAGGCGCGAGTTTTTGCTTTGACGCATCAGGACGCGCAGGCGTCCAATGCGGTGGTCTCAGGTATCCTTCCAGTATGTTCGGTTGATGCACACGTGTTATTCGATCCCGGATCCACGCACTCGTACGTATCCACACACTTTGTGCCGAGTTTGGGTAGAGAGTCCGGTTTGCTTGATCAGCTGCTAGTTGTGACTACTTCCGTGGGAGAGTCGTTTGTTGCTAGGCACGTGTTCCGATCCTGTACTATCCGTATTGGCGAGAGAGAGTTGCCTGTCGATTTGATCCTTCTTGAGATGTTGGACTTCGACGTTCTGTTGGGCATGGATTGGTTAGCCACGTGCTATGCTTCTGCAGACTGCCGTGAGAAGACAGTTAGATTTTGTTTTCCCGGCGAGTCGGTTGTTGTTGTGTTGAGGGACCGTGGTGCCACCCCTCACAGTGTGATTTCTTCTTTTCGCGCTGGACAGCTTTTGAGGAAGGGATGTCAGGGATTTCTCGCCTATGTTTGCGATACTAGAGCTACAGAGGTTCCGTTGGATCAGGTTCCGGTTGTTAGCGAGTTCCCTGATGTGTTCCCTGACGAGCTTCCTGGGCTACCGCCCGAGCGTGATATTTCTTTCTGTATTGATTTGGTTCCTGGCACGGGGCCTATTTCTGTACCGCCTTATCGGATGGCCCCGGCGGAACTTAGAGAATTGAAGGGTCAGTTGCAAGATTTGCTGGATAAGGGACTTATTCGACCCAGTGTTTCTTCTTGGGGTGCTCCAGTCCTGTTTGTCAAGAAGAAGGACGGCAGTATGCGTTTGTGTATCGACTACCGCCAGCTGAACAGGGTTACAGTGCGGAACAGATATCCTTTGCCACGTATCGACGATTTGTTCGACCAGCTTCAGGGGGCAGGATACTTTTCGAGGATTGATTTGCGATCAGGCTACCATCAGCTGCGGGTTCGACAGGAGGAAATTCCTAGGACAGCTTTCCGCACGCGCTACGGCCATTATGAGTTTTTGGTGATGTCGTTCGGACTCACCAACGCGCCAGCAGTATTCATGGACTTGATGAACCGTATTTTCCGGCCGTACCTTGATCTGTTCATCATAGTATTCATTGACGATATTCTGGTGTATTCTCAGAGTAGAGAGGAGCACGAGCAGCACCTGCGGATTACACTGCGGACCTTGAGGGAGCATCAGCTTTTCGCCAAATTCTCTAAGTGTGCTTTCTGGTTGGACAGCGTAGACTTCTTGGGGCACGTGATTACACGAGATGGTATATGTGTAGACCCGAGGAAGATCGAGGCCGTTCAGCGTTGGCCCAGACCCATATCCGTTACGGAGGTTCGCAGCTTTCTAGGGCTGGCCGGTTACTACAGGCGATTTGTGCAGGACTTCTCTCGCATTGCTACACCTTTGACCGGGTTGACCCGGAAGGGAGTTCGTTTCGATTGGACGGAGGAGTGTGAGCACAGTTTTCAGCAGTTACGGGCTCTACTGACTACGATACCAGTGCTATCATTGCCTTCAGGATCAGGCGGATTTGTAGTCTTTTGTGATGCTTCACGAGTGGGGCTAGGGTGCGTATTGATGCAGCATGACAGGGTGATCGCGTATGCTTCGCGGCAATTAAAGAAACATGAACAGAACTACCCCACTCACGATTTGGAGATGGCTGCAGTGGTCTTTGCACTTAAGATCTGGCGACATTACCTATACGGCGAGTCGTGCCAGATATTAACTGATCACAAGAGTTTAAAGTATATATTTCAGCAGCGAGACCTGAACCTTAGACAACGCCGATGGATGGAGTTAGTGAAGGACTACGACTGCGAGATCTTGTATCACCCGGGCAGGGCTAATGTAGTGGCGGATGCTTTGTGCAGGAGGCCCGGGGGTAGTCTATCTTGTTTGAGCGCAGTACAGAGGCAGTCGTCGGCAGATTGGCAGATTTTATGCGACAGCCGGGTACTGTTCGAGTTTACGCCGATCGGAGGGCAGATTGCGCATGTTCGTGCACGCCCACAGTTGCTTGACCGTATACACGAGGCACAGCACAGTGATGACCGATGTTCAGAGATTAGGACACAGATGGGACAGGGAAGATTTTCCGAGTTCGTGATCGATGATCAGGGGATACTACGATTTGGGGCTAGACTGTGCGTACCAGATGCTGAGGGATTGCGGCGCGAGATTCTTGAGGAGGCACATCAATCGGTATACAGTGTTCATCCCGGTTCCACCAAGATGTACCACGATATGAGAGATGTTTACTGGTGGGACGGTATGAAGAGGGACATTGCAGATTTCGTGTCGAGATGCCTGACTTGTCAGCCGGTCAAGGCCGAACACCAGAGGCCCGCGGGAGAGCTACAGCCGTTACCCATTCTGGAGTGGAAATGGGAACAGATTTCTATGGACTTCATTGTGGGTCTACTCAGGACTAGTTGAGGATATGACTCCATCTGGGTGATCGTGGATCGTTTGAAGAAAGCGGCCCACTTCCTACCGGTGAAGACGACTTTCGGATTTGCTCAGTATGCCCAGATTTACATCGACGAGATTATACGACTGCACGGAGTTCCGACATGTATTGTGTCCGACAGAGGCACCCAGTTTACCAGCCGACTATGGCAGAGGCTTCAGGAGGCTTTGGGCACCCGCTTGAGCTTCAGCACAACATTTCATCCGCAGACCGACGGACAGTCAGAGCGGACTATTCAGACTCTCGAGGACATGCTCAGAGCATGCGTATTAGACTTCGGAGGTAGCTGGGATCATCATTTACCCTTAGTAGAGTTCTCCTATAACAACAGCTACCAGGAGACCATTCAGATGGCACCGTTTGAGGCTCTTTATGGGAGGAGATGCAGATCGCCCGCCTGTTGGACGGAGCTCAGTGAGAGCAGTATCTTAGGGCCACGGATTGTTGAGGAGACGACCGCGAAGATCCAGTTGATTCGCGATAGGATGAGAGCAGCCCAGAGCAGGCAGAAATCTTATGCGGACCGTCGTGGACGCAGACTTGAGTTTTCTGTAGGTGATCATGTTTTCTTGAGGGTCTCCTCAATGAAAGGTGTGATGAGGTTTGGGAAGAAGGGGAAGCTTAGTCCCTGATATGTGGGCCCCTTCGAGATCCTCGAGCGCGTTGGTGCAGTTGCGTATTGGTTAGCCCTTCCGTCCAGTTTTCCAGATGTGCACCCCGTATTTCACGTTTCGATGCTCCGCAGATATCTTCATGATCCTTCGCATGCGATTCAGCACCCGACGATCCAGCTTGAGCGTGACCTTTCCTATGCAGAGCAGCCGGTGATCATTTTGGATCGACAAGTGAAGAAATTGAGATCGAAGGACATACCGTCAGTCAAGGTACTTTGGCGTGGTCAGAGCAGCGAGGAGGTCACTTGGGAGACCGAAAGCGAGATGAGGAAGAAGTATCCCCATCTGTTTGAAGGTACGTATAGTTAGATTTTGAAATTCGGGGACCGAATTTCTTTAAGGGGGTAGATTGTAACACTTTGAAATTCGTTTAGGATGTTTTCGCGATAATTAGCGATTTTGCGTGTTTTTCATAAAGCCCGAATATCGTATTTTCCTTCTTGGCTAGGGATAATTGTGTTGTGAAGTGTTATATATATATATTTATGTGTAATTATAGGGTTTACTAATTATATTTAGTCGTGTTACCCTAATTGGAAAATTTTCCATTTTGTCGTGTACAGTTGCACACTTAGCCATATTGTGACCTCGGTTAAAGTGTTAGCCATTTCATTCTTGCATGGTTCATTGTTATTTTCCCACCATTTAATCAAGCCCAAAAACCCTTTTCATTTCAAAAATCCAAATAAAAAAATGAAGCATGGTGTTAAGTAAAGAAAATTGACTTTTTGTGACCATTTTCTTCCCTCCTCTCTCTCTCTCTCTCCCCTTTCTCATTGCTGAATTTCTGCTGAGGCAGCAGCAAAACCCAACAAAATTCATCACATTCCCTTCTCTTTTCATTTCCCTTTGATCTTTACACAAACCCTACACCAAAACAACACATTTCCTTCACAAAACCTTAGGAAAAATGGTCTTTTGAGGTGTTTGGAGGCAAATCTGCACACTTGAGGCTAGGGCTGAGGCTTGTGGTGTTTCTTAAGGTCTTTTGAAGGTATATAGCTCATAGTTAACACTCTTTTTCCATATCTTGTAGTACCTTAACTAGAAATCATGTTTTATGTGCATGTTTGGTGGTATTGAAGGGATTTAGTGATGACATGTTAAATTTAGCATTTTTATGACTTAATTAGCTTGGTAATGGGTTATTAGTGTGGTTTTAGACTTGGGTTCGCTTCAGATTTTAGAAAAATTCCATAAAGTATCATTTTAGTGTAAAAGTGTGGTTTTTTTAACTAGAATTAGGGCTCTGTGGAATCTGCTCCTACCCGGGGTGTTTCAGAATAAAATTGGAATTACTGTAGCATGTGTAGGGGGTATAGAGTGCACACACCAGACCCGGGAGCCCACCTCCCTACCCAGGCCGTCGGAAAATGTGTTTTGGCCGTAATTTGCGGCCAGATGAGTGAGTTGGGTGTTGGGGCTTGGGGAACAGGAGTCTGCTGCTATGTGTAGTATCTTGGTATATATAGTTTTGTAATATCCTTTCTGTTTAAAAATCTGGGATCTAATACCCTATTTCCCGTATTTTTTAACTTTCACGACACGCGTGATACGTGTGTGTGGGTTTTGGGTTTCTGCGTATCGCGACGCGTCGGAGTGACTTCAGGCGCGTAATCACACGTTTTAGCGCATCGCGCACACGCGCGCTTGGTTCGCGACATGGGTTTCTAGTTGAATTTAAATGTCATGTTTGTATGGTTTTGAGCTTATGTGTGATATTTTGTGAAATTCTAAGTTCGCAGGCAAGTGCGACGGACGCCGCGAAGAAGGGAAAACAAGTCGTCGGTTATACCTAGCACGAGACTACGGTGAGTAGATTTAACATCTACGGGGAAAATCGCCCGCATGGCGTTATGCGTCAGGGCTGATAGGACCTTGTAGCAGCATATTACATTTACATACATTGACTGTTCATGGCTACTATTTTGTGCATACCGCATTCCCTGTTATATGTATATAAACTAGAATTGATAGAACACCGCACCATTACTAACGGTTTATGTTGCACGAGCACTATCCTGCATGTTACACACACACCGTTAGTAATTGCCATGACACCCACGCTGTAGAATTTCCATGATCATTATGCTGTAGCTCATCTTTTATGTGACCCGACATGATATTCATACTTGATGCATATATCACATCGCATTGACTTGCATATTGGTTTGGATTACATGTGATTTCTGGATTTGGGAACCGTGGCTATTTCAAAGAGAATATGTAATCATTTAAAAACCCGGTTTCCCTTGATATGATATTTCGGTGCGTCCACCATGTGTTTTCTCGGTGCTAGAGTGATATATGTGAACTCGAATCGAGGAGCTGGATGGGGCCGATTACGGGTACATGGTGGACCCGGTATGGTACCCCGGGGCGAGAACGGTTTCGCTGTATAGTAGACGGTGAGCCTGGCAGAGGGACTACTACCTACCGGTGATTGGTTGGACCTGGCGGTTATCCGGAGAATACTGGCCAGAGTCGATAGATGGATGCGGGATGATCCGTACTGCCGGCGCTGAAGGCCGATACCGCAGACGGAGCCCGCGGGCTGATCCGGACTGACGGAGGCCCGTTGGATGAGGATTTGCGTGTCGATGCTGGACACGAGTACTTATGATATTTGGATGCCGATGTTGGGCATTCGTGATTATCAGAGATTTACAGGATTGGAGAGCCGATGAGAGTGCCGGCGCCTGAGCTATTTGGGGGATCTGGGTGCATTGATGGACACCGATTATATATCCCACGTTGACATTCCATATAGATATTATATTTCCCACGCTCAACATTCATTATTGTATCCCATCCTGTAGTTATATTACCTGATAGAGCACTTGCATGATTATTGCACATACTGCTTATCACGCATTGATATCATCTGCTGGCATATGATAGAGTAGCGCAGTACGTGCATGCTCGCGATTACCTTTATATGTTATTTCTATTCACGAGTTGGCAACTCATCCCCGTTGTGCCACAGTATTTGCAGGTTGCCCCTCGGAGTAGTCGCGGCAGGCTGCTTTCTTATATCTTTTGGTTACAGATACCACTACAGTTGGTGCGTGAGCTGTTTTGCTGTTAGGTGGGTTGTGGTATTTGGTTACTTTTATTGTACATACTTTTGTATCTAGTATTCTCCATCTACCTTATATGTATTTGACTTAGAGACAGTGTGAGGACGATGATGTATATTATTCGTATTCTGGTGTCGAGCTCGTTGTGAGCCGACTTTACTTATGCAGTTTATTCTATCTGTGATGTTCCCACTTGTTGCTCTTGATCTTCGCTACGGCGTCGTATATTGCTATCTTGGTGATTATTTACTTAGATTTCTTAACATGTTAGTAAATGCTTCCATTTAAAACTTAAAACACTCTATACTTTTACTGGTTTGATTTCTGGGTTTTCGGTTCAATTAGCCGCGTTACGCCTGTAGACGTTACGTGGTTAAGTGCCGGTCACGGGCCAAACTTTGGGTCGTGACAGTGCACTAGTGTGTAGTTAACCCATTCTAATTGTAATTAACACTAATTTAGTATATAAGTGAAAACTCAAAATAATATTTAAAAATAATTAATTAAGGAAAATATTTTAATAAACTAGCAATTAATAAGTGACTAATTAATTACCAAGACTAGCAATTACATCGTTAAAATAGGTATATTTAAGTCTATGTGGAAAAATAATTATAACTAAGTTTTACGGAAAACACGTGCTGTATTACTAACTACTGGACAATTAACCTAAACGATTTTTAAAACGTTACATAGAAGCAGAGCTGTTTTGCCGCGTAGGGAGCTCTAGAGGGCTGGTTTTGCATCCCGATCTGTATCCCCTTCGGATGAATCCTTCTGTGTGGACTTTTCCACACCTCCAGGTATATTGCACGCAAATTCATTTCGAATGTAATATTGTAGATATACACGCATATTCATTTTAAAATTATTTATATAGTCAATTTTTAATTGTCTAGTTGTAGGTGGTGCGTCCACATCCGAGGCAGAGGCCACTACCGCACCTGCAGATATATTTATATAACCTATATTGCATGCATATTGATTTAAAATGTTATATTATAAATATACACACATTCTTTTTGCAATTACTTATATAATCAATTTTTGATTGTTGAATTGTAGGTGGTGCCTCCACATCCTGGGCAGAGGCCACTCCCGCACCTGCAGGTATGTTTATACATCTTGTATTGCATGCATATTAATTTAGAATATTATATTATATATATACACACATTCTTTTTGCAATTAATTATATAATCTATTTTTGATTTTTTAATTGTAGATGGTGCATCCACATCTGGTACAGAGGCCACTCCCGCCACTTCCGTACCCTTTATGCAGTCTGCATGTTAGTATTCTTAAATATAATATATTTTTCATAAAAGAGCCGATGACTTAAACACACTGGCCTTTCCAAAGGGCCCAAATTTGACCAACAATTACCACTTTGAATTTAGGGTTTGCATATATCTCTATTTTCATAATACAAATAATTGAAACTCTCAATTGGTTTTACCTTTTTGGTGGATATAGTCAGCCTTTATTTTTATGAAAATTAGTTTTTTCATTTTACATATCCTCTAAGAATAACCATGAAATTCATGTAATTTTATTCTCAATGTTTATTTTCTAGTTGGAGAGGATGCATCCACATCCGGGTCATCGGTTGTTCCTCAACAAAGGAATTATCGTCCCGCTTGTGCTGCTGCCCGGACTCAGGCCCGTGCTGCTGTCGCCGGAAATATACACTGCACCTCAATTTTCATTAATTCTTGATTTCTAAATATCCTTTTGTTTTGATATTGCTTGTATATATATTTATGTTGTAGATGCAGAGCAGCCACACCCTGAGAGGGGGACTCGAGGGCCGAATCAGTCCCACAGGCTGAGGCTCAATAGAGATAGGAGGAGGCACCATTCCCCCCTCTTCTTTACCCCCGATTATCGCTATACCGGCGATTATGCCTAGATATTCGGCCGGTATATGGGGGATGAGAGTCGCATCCAAAAGAAGCATTCTCTTTACGTTGAGTGGGGTGATCAGCACCGGCGCTCCTTTTCTCTCTTCTGAGATCATGTTTGGGTATTAATATATTTTTTCATTTGACTCATCAAATAAATTTCCTGTTATTTAACACTTATAATTTAAATACATTATTTTCTTGTATTTGCAGTAGGATTACGACTTTCAGCCTGTACCCGATCCTGATCGTCCCAACAGAGTGCTCGATCTTCACGCTCTTTACCCGGGCCTCATGAAGAACATGCAATTTAAGTTCCAACATAATAGAAACGAGATGAAGATTGATTGCTACATGCTATGGCTGGTGACCTCCGAGACGGAGAGAGCGACTCTCCTATATTCTCCGGCCTCTGCCAGAGTCGACGTAGAGATATGGCCTCTCATGTACCGGTAGTATGAGTTTGAGCATAAACATGTTTGTAATTTAAAGGCAATTCATTATTTAGTATATACTTTATTTTTTTGTGTTGCTTAATTAGAAAACTAAATCTGATTGTGCTGTGTAGAAACAAGCTGATCAAAATAAGGAAAATAGGAAGTCCTCGGAGAGGGGTCGTCTCACTTACACAGGTGGCTTGTGAAACATTACTCGTGCCATGGAGGTATCAGTAAATTACAATATAACTATTTTGATATAATGCAATTTTAAAAGTTATTTTATAATATATGTAATTTTTTTGCGAATTGCAGATAGCTCAGATCCTGGCGTAAGGTGATACACCGAGCATGTTAACTGCGTATCTAGCCGTCAACGGCATCTCGACAAATCCCGCCACGGGGAAGCTTTGATTCGCTGACACAGCTATCCAGAAGTATTGCGTAAGTGTTAATATCTATTCTAATTCGAATGAAATTTTTGTTTTGATAAGTTCAAATTTAAATGATATACTTATGTTTTAATACTTATCATGGATGGAGGAGCGGGTGGTGGAGCAGAAGGAGGTATCAGAGATTGATTTTAGTGGACAGACCGATCATATCATACTGATCCCAGTCCGAGACGCCGCATACGGAGGGTACCACGGAGGTTGGGAGAGAGACCGGGGACTTGGTCCTAGCAGGGCCCATTTGAAGTTGGTCTCCACTCCGGCGGTTACTTTCCCTACCTCCCGTGAGCGACGTCTGGAGAATGATATTGCTGCATTGAAGATCACCGTCGAGAAGTTGAAAGAGATATTGGTACGAATATTACTTATTAGAAAAATATTATATCACATTATAGATATTAGCATATGCAATATTAGTGGCCTGAGCTTATTTCGTTTTAAACTTAAGTTTGATTAATCAGATTTATATAAAACTATCTAAACTGAGCTCTATAATTATAACCATACTATATCTTTTTTCATTTTGGAATTTAAAAAGTTATGATTATCCAAACTCAAAACTTGAGAAGAAAATATTTTTTTGTAAATTAGATAACTCCAAAACCAAGCATCCAATTAAAACTAAATATTTAAGGAGAGATACAGGCTTACAAGTTAGAGTAAGTATCATTTCTACCTCCACTTAAAATAAACTACGGTTTTCCAAACTAGATACCCAAACTAAGCCTAAGTCCCGGAGTATTCTTAGATTGGGAGAAAAAAGTATAGCCATGAATGTGTGGAATTTCAACATGTATAAATTCTCATACATAACATACGATTTCAATAGAATGTGTGGAATCTTAATAAAGCATATATAAATTCGTGGTTCCACAATAATCCGATATTGATACGAACTCGACTAAATTCTAGTATACCGTTCTTACTCGTTTATTACACAAACACAAAATTTTATAGATTCAGCGGGCTATTTGGGCTGCGGCTTCACATGCCTCTTCTTCGGTTGCGGCTCCGCAAGCCACTACCTCGGCCGCGGTGCGCAGGCCACTCCTATAGCTCCACAGCCTACTCATACTTCATCACAGACCACTCAGACTCCTGTATAGACTGCTCCTTCATTAGTCGAGATTTTGTCGACCCATGGCTGTAACGAGAAGCAGATGCGCCAGATTACGGTGTTTATAAGAGGTGGAGAAGCTGGACCGAGTTAGTATATGTTTATTTATATTTTTGAGGATGGATATATTTATTTGTTGCATATTGTATGTTTGGGACGATATCGGTGGTTGTTTGGATGTTTACAATGATTTTAGATTGATTTCATATTCTATTTGTTTAATTCTTTTATATATTATGCATGCGATGTTGTCTATTAATATTTCTGTATTTGGCTATATGATATATATATTATTGTGCACATGGTGGAAGAAAAACGGAAAGCTCCTTTTAAAAAAAATCCTGATATAAGGTTCATACGGATTAATCCGTAGAGGTAACTGTTGCACCTACGGATTAATCCATAAGAACAATTATTACCCCTACACATTTATCCGTAGAGATAAAATATCAAAATATCCTACATTTTGTTCTTATGGACTCAATAATATGGGCAAAAGTTGCCCCTACGGATAAAAGTGCATGGGCATTAGTAAGTCCTCACGTATAACTTCGTAGGTACAATTATTTTATTTTTTAAACAGAAAAATTTAAATAAAAAAAAAAAGAATATTTCTATGGAGTAATCCGTAAGGATAAATGTCTCTACCTTTTAAGGGGTAGGGACAAATTTTACTCCATCGGGACATGTTCGGGATAAAGACCTGCACCTGTGGGCTTTGGAGCTACAGAGTTGTTTGAGGTCCCAATGGATAAATCCGTAGGGGCTCCTGTTTGGCCCTACGGCTAAATTCGTAAGGACAGCTAGATATTGTAGTAGTGCGAATAAATCTAACATCTTCTAATATGATATAAACGTTCTCTGACATACATAATATCATGATAGATTGCAACATAAGGCTTTTTTTAAAGCATTTCTTTTCCTTGAACTATCTCCACACGCATCGCAGGGAGCCACTTAGTTTACAAGAAAACCTATTGATCATTTTATCATTAAAATTATCGAAAAACAGATGATGCCAGTAAAATAAATGCTTATTTCACGTAGCAGCTGGGCCATAGGCTACGAAAAACTATTAACTTTTATCATTAAAACTATTGTAAAACAGACGAAACCCCCAGAAAAATTAACATTTATTTCGTATGGAAAATAAATATTGCACGCAACAAATGTTGGATTTTTTTCTTTGAGAAAGATGGTGAAAACTTTTCTTGCCATTCAAAAATCAACTATCTATCAAACTGTTTAACAATCGTCGTGTTACAATAAATTATATGATTTCGAGACATCTTACAAATTTAACGATTTAACGATGATATTTTCCATAACCATATCCACAGTAAAATAATATCAAAATCATATGAAAAATTGATGTACACGGCTTTAGACCATGTTTATGAAAAATTTATGAAAAGTTGACATTTTGATTAATATAAAAAGGAAACCCTTTTATTTTCTTCTGATACTCCCATGTTAGAATATAAAATTTATTCTCTCAGCCCACCTCCTCCTAACTTCAATATTTTGATACAGTGGAATGGACATTTCACATTTTTTTTCTTCTCGAACACGAAACTAAACAAACTCTTGTTGTTATATACCTATTCTCTCTCCAAGGCCTTATATATAGCCCCCAAACCCCACTCAATTTCTTCACCCCAAGCTCTAGTGCATACAAACACTCTAGTACTTGAGAAAGGAAAGGCATCCCAACCTCTTCCCCTTTGATATTCAATGACCACTGTTGAGGTAGCTCAATCTCCATCAATATAGATCTCCTTAATTTCTCTTCTCTAATTACCAATTCATGCATCCCCACAAATTAATTGATCATTTCAAAGCATAATCTTGAAGTTGCTTGAATTTGATATGCTTTATCCATTCATTTATTCTTGCATGTCTCTTTATCAAAACTCCAATGTCTTGACGACAGTTAATTTGAAGAAGTAAAACCTGAGCTTAATTTTAACGCATGGAATATATATTTTTCTCAATATCCGCGTCAAATTTAAGTGTATGCATGCTCGGCGAGGTCTGCCTCTTATATTAGACGAATTTTAATACCATCTTAAATTGTCTGCCATGGACAACATCGAAACGAAAAGTTTTGCCGTATCGTACGTGAGACAAGTTGAATGGATTAATACTTTTTATGTTGTAACATCCAATATGAATGATTTGAGTTGTATGTGATATATTCTTGTAGGTTGAATCAGCTACAGCTGCATTCCAGGAGAAACCAAATGAGACTCAAGAGGTAGAAGAAGTGAAAGAAGCAGTAGAGGCACTGACTGTTGCAGAGCCAGCAGAGAATGACCAAGAACCAAAAACTGAGGAACCAAAAGAAATAGTTGAAGCCAACACTAATGCAGAGCCTGAAGAAGAAGCAGCAGAAGAAAAGGCCAAGGATGATGAAGAAGCAGTGGTGCCTCAAGTGGCCACTGAGGAGGCTGCAGCCCAAGAAGAACAAGCCGTAGAAGGCTTGGTCGCCGCTTCGGCGCCGCCTCAGCAGGCGGAGGAGGCGAAGCCGGCCGAGGAGGAACCAACCAAAGAAGCTGCAGAGGCAACTGAGGAGGAGGAGGAGGAGAAGAAGAGTGAGGAGTAAATGGTGGCCTATTAATTAATTACTTCTTGTGTTAATGATTATGGCCGTTCGATATGTTATTTAAGTTTATATGCTTTGGATATTTTCATGTATGGGGTTCTAGTAGTACTTGAAAGGAATAATGTGAGTGCATGAACTCATATATTGGGGTTCACCACTTCATCTTTTTAGGGTTCAATTTATGTTGGGATTTGTAGAATACCTTTGTGTGTAATGCATCATGCATGTGTTACTAATAATTAAGTGGTTAATTAATTACCCACCCCACCTCTCTTTTTTTGCATTTTACTTTTTATGTATTGGCAGTAAGCCTAACCCATGCAAACAATACACCCACGCACACATCACACGCACGCAACAAGAGATTTATTTTTGTGTGTGTTGGAATATGAAATTCTCATCTTTTCAATTGGTAATTGGATTTATGGTTCACACGGATCATAGAAATTAGAAATGAATATGTATCATAAAAATTACATAAAATACAATGACATTAAATATATTTATGTAATTTGGTTACAGGCCCGTCGGTACTGGACATAGTTTACATACACGTAATTTTCCCCCAAGATTAATTAGAGGCAAGAGACGGGGTTCACATTGCTTGCAGCCACCCTAGCATTTTTACAATTAGCAATTTCCTTCAATGCTGGATTTCTCCCTGTATATTTCAAGTTGATGTTTCTGAGCTCCACGCTGTCGCAGGGGTGTCGGCTGCTGCACACCAGTTTGATCACCTCGGCCGATGCAGATGTGCCCCTTATGTTCATGAACTTTACCCCGCTGATTTTCACCAGAGAAGGCTCCTGCACGCGCATGGAATAAAAATTTTGAATTACTGTAAAATTTGATTTCAAAATATTTTTTGATACGAAGGAGGACTCTTCATTTCATAGAGGTTAAAAACTAAAATTTAATCTTTGAGGGGAAAAAAAAAAGTATAATTGAAATAGTGCTTTGAGATGTAATAGAAAATTCTAATTCAAAAAAGCCAATCTAACATTTATGAGGGCTAAAGTAATTCATTCATATAAGCCAATCTAACAAAAAAGCCAATCTAACATTGCGATGTTTATTTGCAAATGATCGATTTAGTTGGTAGTATGTATTTGCAATTTATAGCATTCATGATATTTATCTAAAAAACACCGAGTTTATGGTAATTTTCATATAGTTTTGACCCGTACCGGAAATAAAAATTGAATGACAATAAAAACCAATAATGACTCACCGATTCGATACAATTAGCATATGGGCAATACTCCTGGTCGATGAGAATTGGATTCGAGACATTGTTCATCACAATGTCATCAAATATAAAATTTGAAACCTTCATCGTAGCCAACGTGCCGGCGTTAGGCTTGGCTTGCCATGTCTTGATCCTAACCCCTGTCATCGTACCGGTTATGGTACAATTTTTCACGGTGACACCAGCAACATCCCCCTTGTCTTGGTCTTTTCCAAGGCTACCAATGCTGATACCGTGCCCAGGTCCACATTTGACGTTGGATACGGTCACATTGTTTGTACCTGACCCGATAGAGACGCAGTCGTCGCCAGTGCCAATGTTGCTGTCGGCAATATAGACGTTACTGCACTGTCCCATGTGGATGCCGTCGGTGTTGGGGCTGTCTCCCGGCGCCGTGATCGTGACCCAACGGATGATGATGTTTTTCGATGCGAACATGTTTATGTGGAAGAATTTGCTGTTGAGTGAGGTGATGCCTTTTATGGTTGCGTTTGTGACAAAGCTGAGTGACAAAGTCTTGATTTGAAAAAAAAAGAAGACAAATTACATTCTGCCAATATAATTATAATTAATAAAATCATTATAATTTCCGGTATAATTAATTCGTAAAAAATCAATTTTATTATCTTTTGTCAGTCTAATGCCAATTTATAAAAGATATGTCAGTAGCTATGTTTTGGAATTAATTTTTTTGGAAAAAGGGAAAAGATGGAAGAAAATATTGACATGATAAAAATATCTTTTTCCAACCAAGATTAAAAGGTCATTTGAAAATAGAAAAGCAAAGGCTACAACGGTACAGACAACAATTACCAGTTCCCACTCTTCTCTCCTCACATGATCGGAAACACACGTCGGGTATAATTTTTTCCTGTTCCCACTCTTCTCTCCTCACACACACACACACAAAATAGATGTGGTATAAAATAGTAATTTTCTTCACGCGCATGGCACGTGCGATGGAAAAAAAAAAGAGTTAGTTAGAAGATGAATTACCATTGGAAGGAGCTTGCATTGCCATTTCTTGGGGCAATTATTATGAGGCCAAGCCGAAGCTCCTTGTCCATCGAGCTTGCCTTTGCCTGTGATGGTCAACCCATCAATGTATTGGAAATTGAGCCAGTTGTCTGTGAATCTATCGAGCTCAGTGTCTGCCAACAAATTCCCATCCAATTCAATCCTAACACTCCCGTTGCAGGGGCCCTTGAACAGGACTTGACCCACCAAGTAATTCCCAATAGGGATTTTTATTGTGGCCTTCCCTTCTGCCAAGCATGCATCAGCCCATGCATTTTGCAAAGCCTTAACCAACAAAATATATATATATATGATTACTGAATGTATAAAGAAAAAGGTTTAAGAAGTCTAAAGAAATTTTAGAAGACGGTCATGTACGATGGAAAAGAAGTCTACAGAAATTTTAAAGGCAGAAGGAATTTTTTAGGGTAAATCGCATCCTGATTATGACCATTCAAAATATGGTTTTTTTGCTTATCGAAGGGAAATGAAAAGGTTTCATATAATCTATAAAATCGTGCTTAGGAGCTTATACCTTTGTGCTGTCGGTCTTGCCATCTCCAATGGCACCATATTTTCTTATATCAAAGAGCGGATGATGGGCATTTGCAGCCAACACCAACAGAAACACCCAGCAAGTTCTTAGAAGATTTGAATTCGAAGACATCTTGTGTAATTATTTTTTTCCTTAAAATTTAAACTTGTGGACTTTATATACTTAAATTTTGTTCTCCATATAGGATGGTTTGTTGGTATGATTAGCTAGCTTTAACCATGTGATTTGTGGTAAGAAAGGGTTCAGTTGTGTTTTCCCTCTATTCTTAGCTTGTATTTGTTATGCAATGGCTAAATGGGTTTTTCTTCTTCTTCCCTTTCTCCTTTTTGTTTGTTTATTTATTTACTATTATTATTTTCTATATTTAGCTCCATATATAATCCAAATTTACTATTAACAAGGTTTCTCCAACTTGGGCCACAAATTATAACTTGAAACATGAAATTACATAATTAAGACTCGAAGGGTATGGTGACATGGTTGCATGCCTTAAAGTCAATGCACAAAATGATTGCCCTAAGCATATATTGTGAAATATGCAGACCTTCAAGCTTTATCTTGTGAAATGTATATAGAGAGTAAACGAGAAAATGGAGAATTTTAGGACGGGACACATAGCAATGCAGTATTTACCGGTTCATATGTATATTTGTTTTAGCATGGAAAAAAAGTAAAGATATGGATGAATGGATAACAGGATGCCATATCTCCGTAGAAAATTACTATAGTGATACCGAATGCGGAGGCCGGAGAGCATCCTCTTAGTGATAATAGATGACCATCCATGATAATTTGCCTAGTGATGAAAACTATATATCTGTATGAAGTATATATTTAAAATTGTTAAGATTAGAAGATGATTGTTTGAAAACCAAAAAATTCTTGGGAAGCTAAGGGCAGAATGAAATTTCTTTGTCAAATGTTCAGAGTTTTATCATCCGAAAGACTGGAACTCGACATGATAAACAATTAATTTCTATTAAAATTCGAAATGTTGATGTCGTCTTCCTTAATTGTAAGAAATTTGGTTTTTCTTGTAATTATGAAGTAACATGGAGGGTTGATGCATACTTGCTTACTCATGTTAATAATTCTCCCCTAGAAAAAAATTGCAATCAATAAACAATAAAAAGAATTTCTTCTTGCTGGCTACTTACCAATTATAATGGATACAGAGAATAATGGGGATAAAGTGTCATGGTGTAAAATTTTCTTCCATGACAATAAAAAAATCTTTGGTATTTTTTGAATGGTCGACAACATTTATGTCATGTCCCACTTTCCAAAAGACGGCAGCAGACACGTGACGAGGTCCGCGACGTACTTATATCGATGAGAGTTCTTCTCGAAATAAATACGTTAAGCGTATCATAAGCGGTATATAAATAAACAAGAATTAAACGAGAGCATAAATCTAACTACATTATTACATTTCCAAGTCCATAATCTTCAAAATAAAAGACAAGTTTGGAATTCAAGTACAAGAAAAATAAAATTAAATAAAGCCTGAACAATATGCATACTGAAAGTTAAACGGCTGTTGAGTTACTAGAAAACCGTCTAAGAAGACAGCTGCGAAAGATCCTTCTCAATCGCCCCAATCTCTTCTGTCCTTAAGCCACCTGACGAACATTTCCAAAAGAAGAAGGAAATAATGGAATATCCGTCAGTGATTTTGCGCTCGGTAAGTTCCAAATTTGAAATATAATGTGCAAAAGTATAACGATAAACACACAAGTAGATAGGAAAGAATAGTGCAGTGAACAAGCATGATATATCAATCAAACATGGTAGTCTATATTAGCATGGCAGTTCTACATTTATGTGTTTGTTGAAGTGCGATAGTGAAGGTATGCGTGTATACGAGAATAGTCCGTCAAACCCACGGACTAACATCACGTAGACTTAAGCTCCGTCAAACCCACGGAATAATGGCACACGAGATTCAGGTTAAGTGATTTTTAGTGGAGTCTAGTGCCACAGCATACTCTCACTACCAAACAACCCCTTTCCCCCGCGTATGATAAGTTATAGAGTTTGACACAAGTTTTACACGAGTCCATGAATACGTTAGGGTATTGCAAGTTCATGTCAATACATATTCATGAATCGAGTCAAGTTCGTACCAGACATGCAATATATCTAATCAAGTAGCTCATGTAGGTACAAATATAATGAGGAAGTAGCATGACATGAAATGAGACAAGTGTAATATTTAAGCACAAACTAGAAACAGTGTCGTAAATAAGTGTTGGAAACTACCGATTATTCTACTCATATGAATTCAAAAATAAAACAAGAAACATAAGCCTAAGTGTTATGCAAACATAGGTTCAAGTCTCGCCTAGTTCCGACTACCGGTTTGGAATTTAGACACGTTTTTGTATCGCCGCGCCGAACAAATCAGAATCCGTCCAACACCATCGCATGTTTTAAAAATGTTGTATGCGATGTTTTCTATCGGTTTTCAGGTCTCGGGTTGAACTAAGAAGAGACAAGTCTTTCAGTTTAGTTATCTAAACCACTTGAGTTTGCGAGAATTGGATGTTTGAAACTCTAGTTACATTTATTTACACATAAGTGTTTTAAAACATATTTCGTTTTCTGGACAGCAGTGAGGGTGATGATGCTCAATATTGGCGATCTCCAAGATTAGCACACATGGCAGATGACGTGTCCCAAGACTCTGAAGAAAGGGCCCGCAGGGGCCGACCAGGCCGTCCTGTGCCCGATCTGCAAGCACAAGCTGGCCCTCCTCGGGGCCCCCTGCAAATTAGCCTCCTCGGCCCCTCAGCTCGCCCCGAGCTGTTACAGGACCAAGACTCTTCGGCCTCCTCGCTCGTCCCTGAGCTCCCGGCCGAGGCCGTCTTCCTCGGCCCTCCGACCAACACTACCACTCATAGGCATAACCGCCGCTCCGCGAATCTCGTCATGCGCAGATCCTGCGCCAACAGCATCCCACGTTCCACGCCATCACGATCCCCATTAATGGGCGATCCGCTCTCTACGCGGGCGTGACATCGGGAGCGTAACTGCCGGCGAGATTCTCGCGCCTGCTGCTGCCTGCCACCACTGCTATATAAACCCCCATTACAGAGGGGTCAAGTAAGCCATTTTTTACACTTTTATGCCGTTACTCTGCTCAGATCTCATCACTAACTTGAGCGTCGGAGGGTTCTTGGTGGTACCAAACCACCCCGGGACTTCTTTGCAGGTACTCGGCAACAACTCCATCACCTCATCTCTTCCTCCAAAAACCCATTGAGACCCGCACGCGAAGGAAGATAATCAACCAAGTCCACCAGGAGATCGACGGAAGACAACATCTGGCGGAGACCCAAAAAGGACCTCCATCAGTTGGCGCCGTCTGTAGGAAACGAAACTCCACAAAGACAAAGTTGGCCTTCCGATCTCCGTCCACATGGCGCGCGATCACCCTGAAGATCCAGATACCAGCCGCCGCCTCCCCTTCACCGGAAGCGCGGGTGAACCTCCTCCGGCGACCGTCATCAACGCCCTCGCCGGCCGAATAGACCGACACCCCCTCCCTTGACGGGGTCGCACAGAGGGGGATCGCCACGGCGGCTCGAGGGCCACCACACCCAAGGATCTAAGCCCTCACTAAGAGGCAGCCCAGCAGCTACCCTGCTCGGTTATCCTTGGCGGGTAGCTTCTTTACCGCAACGCCAGGGATCAGAAAGTCCTCCCGGAGGCAGTCGAGCCCGAGGATCCCTAGCTCGGCTATCCCTGACGGGTAGCTTCCCTACCGCAACGCCAGGGATCAGAAAGTCCTCCCGGAGGCAGTCGAGCCCGAGTATCCCTCGCTCGGCTATCCCTGGCGGGTAGCTTCCCTACCGCAACGCCAGGGATCAGAAAGTCCTCCCGGAGGCAGTCGAGCCCGAGAATCCCTCGCTCGGCTATCCCTGGTGGGTAGCTTCCCTACCGCAATGCCATGGATTAGAAAGCCCTCCCGGAGGCAGTCGAGCCCGAGGATCCCTCGCTCGGCTATCCTTGGCGGGTAGCTTCCCTACCGCAACGCCAGGGATCAGAAAGTCCTCCCAGAGGCAGTCGAGCCCGAAGATCCCTCGCTCGGCTATCCTTGGCGGGTAGCTTCCCTACCGCAACGCCAGGGATCAGAAAGCCCTCCCAGAGGCAGTCGAGCCCGAGGATCCCTCGCTCGGCTATCCTTCAGGACAAAAGCCCTCGCCAAGAGGCACCGGGCAGTAACCCTGCCTGGCCAAGGGTCCTTGGTAGGCTTCTTACAGTCCTATAGCTCTTCCCTCACCAAGAACCAAAGTCCTCCTAGAGGCAGTAGGGTCCTTGCTCGGCTATCCCCGGCTGGTAGCTTCCTACCACAACCGACAGGGATCAAAGTCCTCGCCAAGAGGCAATGGGCAGCAACCCTGCTCGGTCCCTGTTCTGAAGGATCAAAAGCCCTCCCAGAGGCAGTCGAGACCGAGGATCCCTCGCTCGGCTATCCTTGGCTGGTAGCTTCCCTACCGCGACGCCAGGGATCAGAAAGTCCTCCCAGAGGCAGACGAGCCCGAGGATCCCTTGTTCGGCTATCCCTGGTGGGTAGCTTCCCTATCGCGACGCCAGGGATCAGAAAGTCCTCCCAGAGGCAGTCGATCCCGAGGATCCCTCGCTCGGTTATCCCTGGCGGGTATCTTCCCTACCGCAACGCCAGGGATCAGAAAGCCCTCCCAGAGGCAGTCGAGCCCGAGGATCCCTCGCTCGGCTATCCTTCAGGATCAAAGTCCTCGCCAAGAAGCACCGAGCAGCTACCCTGCTCGGCCATCCTTCGCAGGCCTCTCAGGGCCCCTCCAGCGTCAAGGATCAATGCCCTCGCCAAGAGGCACCGAGCAGCTACCCTGCTCGGCCATCCTTCGCAGGCCTCTCACGGCCCCTCCAGCACCGAGGATCTCAAGCTCTCATCGTGAGGCCGCCGAGTTCCTTCCTGCTCGGCGCATCCCAGCGGGCATCATCCTGCCCATCAGACGCTGATGGTCTGAAGCCCTCGTCGCGAGGCCGTCGAGTTCCTTCCTGCTCGGCGCATCCCAGCGGGCATCCTCCTGCCCATCAGACGCTGATGGTCTTAAGCCCTCATCGCGAGACCACCGAGTTTCTTCCTGCTCGGCGCATCCCCAGCGGGCATCCTCCTGCCCATCAGATGCTGAGGATCTCAAGCCCTCATCGTGAGGCCGCCGAGTTCCTTCCTGCTCGGCGCATCCTCAGCGGGCATCCTCCTTTCCATCAGATGCTGAGGATCTCAAGCCCTCATCGTGAGGCCGCCGAGTTCCTTCCTGCTCGGCGCATCCACAGTGGGCATCCTCCTGCCCATCAGACGCTGATGGTCTGAAGCCATCATCGCGAGACCACCGAGTTCTTTCCTGCTTGGCGCATCCCCAGCGGGCGTCCTCCTGCCCATCAGACGCTGTGGATTTGAAGCCCTCTTCGCGAGGCCGCCGAGCCCCTTCCTACTCGGCGCATTCCGGCGGGTAGCTTCCTACCCAACAAAGACATGGATCAAAGTCCTTCCAGACTCGACTATCCCTGGCCGGTAGATTCCCTGCTCGCAACGCCAGGGATCAAAGCCCTCGCCAAGAGGCAACTGCGCAGCTTCACTGCCCGGTTATCCTTACCAGGCCTCCTACGACCCCTTCAACGCTAAGGATCAAAGTCCTCCCAGAGGTAGCCGAGCCGCTTCCCTGCTCGGCTATCCCTGGCAGGTAGCTTCCCTACCCGCAACGCCAGGGATCAAGTCCATCGTCAAGATCAACCGAGCAGCTTCCCTGCTCGGTCATCCCCCACAGCGGACCCGAAGCCCCAACAAAAGACATCAAGTGATCGAAATCAACTCGACGACCGATTGCTCCACTTGTCGTTCCCGCACTGGACCGCGCCCCATCAGACGCCACAGGTCTGCACACGTCGCATCGGCCAACCGACACTTGGCACGCGGACCGTCGCTTCAGTGGCTGGATGTACGAACCGACGCACCTTCCTTAAATGCAGAGATCTCTCCCTAATTCGCTGGCAGAAAAGACAGCTGACATCCTTGGGATGCGTCCCGACAAAACCTTAGGAGGGAGCTTACCTCGGGCGGTCCGGCAGTCCACTCCTGACCCAACCCGCTAGCTGGTCGGGACAAGAGTGGGGGGCTAATGATGATGCTCAATATTGGCGATCTCCAAGATTAGCACACGTGGCAGATGATGTGTCCCAAGACTCAGAAGAAAGGGCCCACAGGGGCCGACCAGGCCGCCCTGTGCCCGACCTGCAAGCACAAGCTGGCCCTTCTCGGGGCCCCCTACAAATTAGCCTCCTCGGCCCCTCAGCTCGCCCCGAGCTGCTACAGGACCAAGACTCCTCGGCCTCCTCGCTCATCCCCGAGCTCCCGGCCGAGGCCGTCTTCCTCGGCCCTCCGACCAACACCACCACTCACAGGTGTAACCGCCGCTCCGCGAATCTCGTCGTGCGCAGATCCTGCGCCAACAGCATCCCACGTTCCACGCCATCACGATCCCCATTAATGGGCGATCCTCTCTCTATGCGGGCGTGACGTCGGGAGCGTAACTGCCGGCGAGATTCTCGCGCCTGCTGCTGCCTGCCACCACTGCTATATAAACCCCCATCACAGAGAGGTCAAGTAAGCCATTTTTTACACTTTTATGCCATTACTCTGCTCAGATCTCATCACTAACTTGAGCGTCGGAGGGTCCTTGGTGGTACCAAACCACCCCGGGACTTCTTTGCAGGTACTCGGCAACAACTCCCTCACCTCATCTCTTCCTCCAAAAACTCATTGAGACCTGCACGCGAAGGAAGATAATCAACCAAGTCCACCAGGAGATCGACAGAAGACAACATCTGGCGGAGACCCGAAAAGGACCTCCATCAGAGGGGGTGAGTTGCGGGTCATATATCGTGTTGATATACTCAGTTTTGAGTCTCGGATTATATAGAAAAGTTGTAGGTCTGTCAATTTTGCATCCATACATCTAAGATTTGTCAAAAGCTGAGTTTTGTAGATCAAGTTATGTATTTTTTAAAAACAGTGTGTAAATCAGGATAGAATCTGTCCAGATTTGACACACAATTTAAAAAGACAGAATTCTATTAATTCCGTCGGTGTTTAGAGATCAAAATGAATAAAGAAAATCTAGGTATTTCGATATAGTTATAAAAAACATTTGGGTTCACTCAATTTGGATCTCGGAAGACTAAGTTATGAATTTTCGAAGACAGACTTTCAAAACAGTTTTCCAAATTTCAAAATAGTGATAAAAACGCGATGAAAACCTAAACTATGTTCCGTTTCAATTCTTCCTTTCAGGAAATTGATTTAGTATCAAAAAGTTGATTTTAAAACATAGGGATTCCATTTTAAAAAATGTATGGTTCGTATTCTAAAAATTATAAGGGGTTATAGAGGCCATTTATAATGGACAATAATGCAAGTCCCGGTACTTAATGCAAGCATATAGATCGGTTTATGAGCATACAATAAAGATATATTGAATTTTTAGTTAAGGTGGTAATCTTTTCATTACAATTAGTCGTGTTCCTGAGTTTGGTGTGCAATCAGCTCGTGAAAGCGATTCATGGTTCTAGTACCTACCGATGTTAAATGTTTCTCGTATTCATACAAAGGAGTCGTGATGACCACTTAGCATAGTTGTCAAATCAATGTATGCAAAATTCTTTAAGGGAACACATGCGCTCTAGATTATACATTTCAATTTGTTAACTGTTATTTTAACATGAAACAATTGGGGTAGCACGAGCATCAGCAAAAATTGGGACATGGCAAGAGGAGATGAATTTAACCAAGGAGAAGAATGAAGGGAACTTACGTCATGTGTGAGTCTATATAGCAACCGACTCACCGATCGATTCTAGCGGCGGAAAAGATTCTCGTCGAGTTACGGCTTAAGGGAAAACAAGACAGAAAGATTTATTCCCTAAAAGTATTCTCCATGAAAGTTTTGGAGAAACAAAACAAAAGGAGATGATACTTACGAAGTTGCGAGTAATATAACGCTCGGTTCACTTCTTAATTCTTAGTGGACGATGAGGCACTTTGACGACGTCGAGACTTCAAGAACTCTTAGGAAGATGATATCTAGGATTTGTGGAGAAAGAAAAAAGGAGGAAGATGACCATATAAAGAGTGGTGTTATGGCCATCATTGTAAGTCTACGTTGCCCACCCCGGTGCTTACGGGAAGGCGGAATAGGTAAAAAACGATTTTTTCTTAAGGCAACATGGACTAGAAACTAGAGGATCTTTGCTAAACAAAACCTAGCAAACTAACTAGAGGTTCTATCTACTATGCTCAAGAGATTATACCTCACGAACCAAGTCCTTCGGGTCTTCTTTTCGCTTTCCTCCTCGTCCATGCTAGATCCGAGGATCGATCCGGATCTTGGTCACCTTCGCGGCCTCCTAGAGTCGAAGACGATCCACCCGAGAGTTTGTGTTCCGAGCTCCACCTCAAGCCGAGGTAACTATGGCAACAAGTGTGCTATGCTTGATGTCCTAGATGGTGTAGAAGAAGAAGATGGATTTATTTGTCAATTTAGATTCTTATTTTCTCAACACATGAGAGCAAAGGAAAAATCTAGAGGAGGAAGAAGGAGGAGGAACCATGGAAGCTTCTCATTTGAAGAGAGAGAATGAGAAGAGAATAATGAATCCATAAACATTATCATTACTAATCTCATATCATGATAAAGGTGATGGCTACCTTAATTTGACCATTATCATCTCAAAATAAAACCAAAACAAAAAGAAGACTCTAGATCTCACATGAAAGATCCTAGTTAACAATGGTCAAATTGTCAACAAGGTCAAGTATGGTCAAATGGTCAAAGCAATTAGCCATAACATAATTATCATTAAGAAGATTAGTAAATAATGTCCCCGCCTCATAATGGTGTTGACCGAACCAACTGTCAAAACCCTAATGAGGCACCTCCTCCTTCTTCGCTCCTCACAACCGTGCATACACACCCGCATCCGCATTCCGTAGAATGCGAATACACAAAAGACAAAACTAATCCATCTATACAATACCAGGATCCGTCTTAAACCAAAGCCCACTAGTATTGTCTGCCCGAACAGCATACGCGCACAAGTGTACGTAAGTGATCGTAGCCTTGCCGTAAAACCATACGGCCTCTACACCTTTTGCCCAGTGCAGGGAAACTCTCTGTGTGGGACTCTAAAGACTCGACACTACGCTGGCAGTGGGTTTAACCACAGACCGCAAGCGGCACTAGCTGTACGTAACAGTCCCCAGGTATATGTCGATAAGAAGGCCGATGAGGTAAACCCATCCGAACTCCTACTGAGTCTGAATGTGACAATCTTCGTACAGTCCGGTCTGTTCGTCTGAGAGTATCACATGGCGGGCCTAGGGGGGCGGTAAACGTCAGACCCCTAATAGCGGTACAAGTCATGCCGGAGTGTAGCCCAGAACACCTTGAGAAACTACTGGAAACACTACCAGTAATTCTCGCTTGCCCTGGTCAGGGATGACTATGTGTAATGGCTCTCCTAAACACAACGCGATATCAACCCCCAATACCGGGAGAGACGAATCCTGTCTAACCCCTACTGCCTCCAAGTGCTTCGGGACTGCACCCAACTACTACCTGTTTGCACGACTCCTTTGAGCCGTGGTAGGGTAGTAATCAAAGTACAGTGGGAACACACTCGAGGCGAAGTAGCAGTTTCAAGTCGACGGACTAAGCTGTACTCCTATCACCTGGGAACTGTTATCTGACGATAGGTATAGTACCAACCAACAGTTCCCGACGAGTCCTGTCCAGTGTACTCGTAACCTAACGAGCACCCGTATACTATCTCCAGTATGACGTACTGATGGCTGTGGGACAGACCATCTCCCCTGCTGGGATGAGAAGCGCATACGCTAGTCTACTCCGGAGTATCGATGCCCCGTCTCGATAATCCTACGACTAGGGACCTGTATAAGGATGTGCTTATAGATTACCCAGCCCCCACTTGTGTGACTGCCATCACAACGCTGGTAATCAAGCAAAGGTCCTAAGGGCTCCACTAATGTGTATAGGCGATATGCTAAAAGAAACACATGCACATATTAAAGTAGAAACAAACCAAGTAGCATACTACCATTTTGAGTAAGATTGTCTATACAACTGTGAATATCCCAAGCTTCCATTAAGTAATATACAAACTAGTATGATACAGTAATGACCTCTAGGGCATATACACTAACAATCTCCCACTTGCACTAAGGCCATGTACTGGCGTATTAAAGACCTATCATCTTGATCAGCCGCTCGAACTGAGTCTGGGGTATGGCCTTCGTGAGTGGATCTGCAGTGTTATTCTCCGAATCTACTCTCTTCACCTCGATCTCCCGGCGATCTACGATCTTCCTGATCAGGTGGTACCGCCTCAAAATGTGCCTGGACTTCTGATGGGACCTAGGTTCCTTCGCTAAAGCTATAGCGCCGTTGTTGTCACAATACAGCGGTATTGGATCAACAATGGTAGGAACTACCTGAAGCTCCGTGAGGAACTTCTTCATCCAGACAGTTTCCTTTGCGGCATCGCAAGTAGCTATGTACTCCGCTTCCATAGTTGAGTCAGCAACGGTTTTCTGTTTGGAGCTCTTCCAGCAAACCGCCCCTCCATTGAGGGTAACGACATAACCCGACATGGACTTGGAGTCATCCTTGTCACTCTGGAAGCTGGAGTCAGCAAATGCCTCGATCTGGAGGTCTTTTCTGCCATACACCAAGAACATCTCCTTAGTCCTTCTCAGGTACTTGAGAATGTTCTTTACTGCTATCCAGTGTTTCTCCCCTGGGTCCGACTGATACCGGCTTACAACGCTCAATGCGTATGCTACATCTAGTCTGGTGCACAACATCGCATACATTATAGAGCCTGCCGCTGCTGCGTAGGGTATAGATGACATGCGAGCCCTTTCCAAATCAGTCTTGGGAGACATATCTTTGGAGAGGGTGATTCCGTAACAACCCGGTAGATTACCGCGCTTTGAATCTTCCATACCGAATCGTTTCAGTATGGTGTCGATGTACCTGGACTGCGAAAGTCCTAACATCCTCTTAGATCTATCACGATAGATCTGGATCCCCAGAATGTAGTTGGCATCGCCCAGGTCTTTCATGGAGAACCTCTGTGACAAGAATCCTTTGACTGACTGTAGAATAGGAATATCATTTCCTATTAGTAGAATTTCTTCCACGTACAAGACGAGGAATACCACAGTTCTCCCTACAATCTTACTGTAAATGCATAGTTCATCTGGGTTTTTGATAAAGTCAAATTCTTTGACAGTATCATCAAAGCAGATGTTCCAACTCCGCGATGCCTGCTTCAGCCCATAGATGGACTTAAGCAACTTGCACACTTTACCGCTGCTCCCACTCTGAATGAATCCCTCCGGCTGATCCATATTGACGCACTCTTCCAAATTTTCATTTAGGAAAGCCGTCTTTATGTCCATCTGCCAGATCTCATAATCGTGGAAGGCAGCAATGGAAAGAAGGATCCGAATGGATTTAAGCATAGCCACTGGAGAAAAGATCTCGTCATAGTCCAACCCAGGTCTTTGACGAAAACCCTTTGCAACAAGTCTAGCTTTATAGGTTTCAACCTACCCATCTACACCAATCTTCTTTCTGAAGATCCATTTGCAGCCTACGGGTTTTACCCCTTCTGGAGCAATGTCCAAAGTCCAAACTTTGTTGGTGTACATGGACTCCATCTCGGTCCGCATTTCCTCCAGCCATTTTACTGAGTCACCGCTCTGAATGGCTTGCTGGAAGCTAGTAGGCTCATCATTATCAATGACACAATCCTCTCGATCCCCATCTATGAGAAAACCGTAGTATCTCTCGGGCGGATGAGACTGTCTACTACTCCTGCGGAGTGGCGCTGGGATGTCCGGTTCTCCTGAAACTTCTGGTTCTTCCAAGCTTTCGTAATATCTTGTGGTTCTGGAATTTCTTCCAGTTCTATTGCGCTCCCACTTATCTGACTTTCTAAAAATTCAGTTTCCAAGAAGTGGGCATGCTGAGAAACAAAAACTTTTTGTTTCTCTGCGGAATAGAAAAGATACCCCCTAGAGTTCTTGGGGTATCCCACAAACTTACACAGTACTGAGCGTGCCTCGAGCTTGTCCGCATGCTGCTTCTTTACAAAAGCTGGATATCCCCATGTCTTAAGACAGGGTTTCTTCCCACTCCACATCTGCTATGGGGTGGTAGGCACAGTCTTGGTAGGAGGCTTGTTCAAAAGATATGCAGCTGTTTCTAGTGCATAACCACAGAAAGATCGCGGTAACTCAGCCTTACTTATCATGGAACGAACCATATCCAATAGAGTTCGATTCCGCCTTTCCGATACACCGTTGTGTTGTGGTGTGTATGGAGGAGTATGCTGAGAGAGAATTCCATTCTCTTTTAAGTAGTCCAGAAACTTGGCACTCAAGTATTCACCACCTCGATCAGATCTCAGTGTCTTGATACTTTTGCCTGTTTGTTTTTCAACTTCATTCTTGTATTCCCGAAATTTCTCAAAGGCCTCAGATTTATGCTTCATCAGGAAGACATGTTCATACCTAGAGAAATCATCCGTAAAAGTAATGAAGTATGAATAACCACTTCGCGCATGTGTAGACATTGGACCACACACGTCACTGTGTATGAGTCCCAAGAGCTCACTCGCTCTTATTCCGTGTCCAGTGAACGGAGTCTTTGTCATCTTTCCCATGAGACAAGATTCACAAGTAGCATAAGACTGATACTCGAACGGATTCAAGTATCCCTCTTTATGTAACTTTGTTAACCGTGTCTCATTAATGTGACCCAGTCTACAATGCCATAAGAAAGCCTGATTTGTTTCCGGAGACTTTCTTTTAAATGTGTTCTGGACACTGAAAACCTGAGCTTGATTCAATACGTATATCCCGTTTTCTAATGTACCTGACCCAATCAGAACTTGATTTTGGTGGATGTGGACCACATCGCTTACAAAAATAAAATCATATCCTTCCTTAGAAAGTAAGGATACAGATATGATATTACAAGTCGCACTAGGTACATACAAACAGTTACACAGAATCAATGTTTGCCCAGTTGTCAGTCCAAGATGATATTCCCCTACGGATTCAGCGTCCATGCTCATTCCGTTGGCAACCCTGAGAGTCATATCACCTATCCTGATAACTCTACAGTTTCTCAGAGCATGTAATGAATTACAGATGTGAGATCCTGATCCGGTATCCAATACCCAGGAAGTAGGGTTAACTGACATACAGTTTTCTACTACAAACACACCCGAAGCCGAAGCCACAACATGCTTTGAATCCTGGCTACTGGCTTTGCTAGCCCTGCAATCCTTCTGCCAATGTTCATTCCCGTAACAATAGGAACGTCCCTCCTTTACTACATCCAGTCCCGAAACTTTTGCCCTTCCCTTTCTTTCTACTTCCCTGGTTTCCTTCAGGGTATAAATAGAGGTCAGAGACTGTAGAATCAAGTCAGTATTTGACCCGTTCTTCAACGTGGTCTTGAGGTCCGTGAGCTCATCAAAATAGCTGGTCTCTGTAAGGACGTTGCCCCCTACAGATGACCCGATAGCCAACCTCGCTTGAAGCAATTCGTTCGAGGTCTTATATCTTGCGATACGAGATTTCTCTCCATATAAATCTTTGTTATGGAGGAAGATAGAAACTAAGTCCATCTTCTTGTGCTGCCTCTGGTATGCACCATCAACTGAGGCCAACACGAGGCACTTGGCATTTGCACAGTCTTTTTCCGATGTCTTATGGATATCAATATCCACGACAGTGGAAACTGGTCCTGAGACGGCAGGGGTTTGATTAGTTAAGAGGTGTCCCAACCTGTCATGGGTAATGGACATCTGGACAGACCTTTGCCAGTCATAACAGTCAGATTCAGTCATTTTATTATCTAGATGTAACCTATGTGTGGTCACTGGGTCGCTGCAATTAAGAGAGAGAGAAGAAAACACTCAGCATGATGCTCTTGCAAGTTTATATTGGTTTTTAGTTTATCTAAACAAGATGGCTCCCACTGTTTCTCGAATCCTTCCTCAAACCATAAAAGAAGAATTAGTCGGGATCGATCTCACCGTACAATACTTGCTTAACCGTTCAGCCAGGCCAGTGTTGGTACTTCGAGGGAGGTTTTACGACGCTTTCGCAAAGTTGCTTAATTAAATAACCTCTTTTCCCTGTGGGCATAGCCCTGCTAACACCTTTCTAGACACCTACTTGGTTTATAGCATTGATCGTTAAGTGAGAAAGTTCCCGAGGAGTAGCATATACTCACAGTAGGATCGGGATCCAAATATTATCGTGTGATAAAACTGAAGGAATCCTACTAGAATCATCACACTCCAAATGGTATGCAGCACTAGCAAGTTTCAGTTTCTTTAGAAACTCCCGATGTGGATTTTTGCCCCATGCTCTTATGACCTTGACGAAGGTCAACAAATCATAAGTCACATGTCAAATTCTACCCAGCATTGTCCAGGTTAATTTGAACCCACCCGTATATACCCTTGACGAAGGTCAACAAGGTAATACGACTGTCCCAAATCAACGCATCTATTTATGCTACATATGAACACCCAACAACTACCAATCACTATGCCTTGACGAAGGTCAACAAACATAGCTTGAAAACTATTGAATATTCATATGAAATGACGGAGGGCTACGAATGGTTTTGGCGAAACCGTGAACGTAGTGAACTTGATATAATCGAAGGAACCTTAATAGCTTTTAAAAGGAGTGGTTTAAGCTCCGCATTTATAAAAGTTTTCTGTTTTGAAAAGAAACCGAGTGGTTTTGAAATTGCTCCAACGACTTAACTTTGGTTTATTTTCTTGCATTAATTTAATGCGTCCCATCATTTAATCCTACCATTGCAGAAAACAACGAAAATATGACGTACGCTTATGCCATCCGTATTTTCTACGGGGCCCCGTCATCACCCGTTAGGTTACTTAACTAACGACAGAGCGGGGGCTGGACTAGCGCGGATGCAAAACATAAGCAACGCCTACTAGATATCATATATAGATATATACATTCGTCAGATGTATTGATAGCCATTCCAGATCACAGATGAACACATTGGATATGCTAGGAATCCGCGTTTCGTTCGAGCCTACAACGAAAGACGGATTACACGGTCGCGATGAATAGCCAAATCCCACCCTAGACCCCTACGGGTGCGGCAAACTACCCGCCAAGTACCCGAAGTGAAGCAACCTCCCTCAACAACGTGAGTAGGCCACTCGGCACTTCAAAATACCCGGTAGTTTGTGCACCCCATCTTGGGTCTATCCTAGGAGCAAAAACAGTAAAAGAAATAATATACAATGGCGGCTACATCCTCATCCCGGATGTGCGGCCATAAAATAATATTACATCAATTTACATATTACATCAAATGAAAGATAAAGAAAACTCTCATCTCACAACCCCCGGCTATTCATCCGCGACAATCCAACAAGTTCATATACACAATCCAACAACATTACAGATCACAGATATGCACAACCCCCACTAATCGACGTATAGCGATTAGTTGACGTTCAGTGCATATATCACATTACAGATATAACCATTTAGCAAAAGTTTGTAGAACTTCGATCAAAACACCAATTTGTAACTACCCCAAACACAACTTTGTTCTCTGGAAATTCTGGGTAGAAACAAAATACTTTAAAAATCACAAAACGTCAAAATAAGAACACTGCAACAAATCCGAGTCGCGGCCGAGTTGGCTCGGCCGCGGTTCCGTGGCGAAACGCATGGTTTCGCCGCCTTTCCGTGGCGGTCTGGTCGAATCGTCGGCTCGTTTTTCTTGTGTGTTCCCAGAAAACCCTGCATGGATTTTTAAGATGTGTGGAAATATTTTTAGGGCTGTTTTAAAAATCGGAAGAAACTTGAGGATTTTGACGTATTTTGCGATTTTTTCTCGGATCGAAATTCTAAATACTTTGCTAACATGCTAGTTGTTGTTTAGCTAGGCTCTGATACCACTGTAAGTCCACGTTGCCTATCCCGGTGCTTACGGAGAGGCGGAATAGGTAGAAAACGATTTTTTCTTAAGGCAACATGGATTAGAAACTAGAGGATCTTTGCTAAACAAAACTTAGCAAACTAATTAGAGGTTCTATCTACTATGCTCAAGAGATTATACTTCACGAACCAAGTCCTTCGGGTCTTCTTTCCGCTTTCCTCCTCGTCCATGCTAGCTCCGAGGATCGATCCGGATCTTGCTCACCTCCGCGGCATCCTAGAGTCGAAGACGATCCACCCGAGAGTTTGTGTTCCGAGCTCCACCTTAAGCCGAGGTAACTAGGGCAACAAGTGTGCTATGCTTGATGTCCTAGGTGGTGTAGAAGAATAAGATGGATTTATTTGTCAATTTAGATCCTTATTTTCTCAACACATGAGAGCAAAGGAAAAATCTAGAGGAGGAAGAAGGAGGAGGAACCATGTGAGCTTCTCATTTGAAGAGAGAGAATGAGAAGAGAATAATGAATCCATAAACATTATCATTACTAATCTCATATCATGATAAAGGTGATGGATACCTTGATTTGACCATTATCATCTCAAAACAAAACCAAAACAAAAAGAAGACTCAAGATCTCACATGAAAGATCCTAGTCAACAATGGTCATATTGTCAACAAGGTCAAGTATGGTCAAATGGTCAAAACAATTATCCATAACATAATTATCATTAAAAAGATTAGTAAATAATGTCCCCGCCTCATAATGGTTTTGACCGAACCAACTGTCAAAACCCTAATGAGGCACCTCCTCTTTCTTCGCTCCTCACAACCGTGCATACACACCCGCATCCGCATTCCGTAGAATGCGAATGCACAGAAGACAAAAATAATCCATCCATACAATACCAGGATCCGGCTTAAACCAAAGCCCACTAGTATTGTCTGCCCGAACAGCATATGCACACAAGTGTACGTAAGTGATCGTAGCCTTGCCGTAAAATCATACGGCCTCTACACCTTTTGCCCAGTGCAGGGAAACTCTCTGTGTGGGACTCTAAAGACTCGACACTACGCTGGCAGTGGGTTTAACCACAGACCGCAAGCGGCACTAGCTGTACGTAACGGTCCCCAGGTAGATGTCGATAAGAAGGCCGATGAGGTAAACCCATCCGAACTCCTACTGAGCCTGAATGTGACAATCTCCGTACAGTCCGGTCTGTTCGTCTGAGAGTATCGCATGGCGGGCCAAGGGGGCGGTAAACGTCAGACCCCTAACAGCGGTACAAGTCGTGCCGGAGTGTAGCCCAGAACACCCCTGAGAAACTACTGGAAACACTACCAGTAATTCTCGCTTGCCCTGGCCAGGGACGACTATGTGTAATGGCTCTCCTAGACACAGCGCGATATCAACCCCCAATACCGGGAGAGACGAATTTTGTTTAACCGCTACTGCCTCCAAGTGATTCGGGACTGCACCCAACTACTACCTGTTTGCACGACTCCTTTGAGCCGTGGTAGGGTAGTAATCAAAGTACAGTGGGAACACACTCGAGGCGAAGTAGCAGGGTCAAGTAGACGGACTAAGCTGTACTCCTGTCACCTGGGAACTGTTATCTGACGATAGGTATAGTACCAACCAACAGTTCCCGACGAGTCCTGTCCAGTGTACTCGTAACCTAACGAGCACCCGCATACCATCTCCAGTACGACGTACTGATGGCTGTGGGACATACCATCTCCCCTGCTGGGATGAGAAGCGCATACGCTAGTCTACTCCGGAGTATCGATGCCCCATCTCGATAATCCTACGACTAGGGACCTGTATAAGGATGTGCTTGTAGATTACCCAGCCCCAACTAGTGTGACTGCCATCACAACGCTGGTAATAAAGAAAAGATCCTAAGGGCTCTACTAATGTGTATAGGCGATATGCTAAAAGAAACACATGCACACATTAAAGTAGAAACAAACAAAGTAGCATACTACCATTTTGAGCAAGATTGTCTATACAACTGTGAATATCCCAAGCTTCCATTAAATAATATACAAACTAGTATGATACATTAATGGCCTCTAGGGCATATACACTAACAATCATGACTATTCAAATTTATTTTATGAATTCATTTTGAGAGTGAAAAAATAGGAATTGAAAGGTTATGAAAGACTTTTAAAAAAATGATAAAAAATAATTGCAAGATCCAAGGTTCAGTACGTAGCTTATGAGATAGCAATGCAATGACTTAACCATTATGATACAAGCTTGCTCTTGCATATATTTAATAGGAAATAAATATAATCCAATGTTCGAAAGGAAAACGATCATTGATTAAAAAAAAGTACAGAGATTTTGGGGTCGTTACAATTCATTTAAATTTTCATGGTTTAAAAATTGATACACTAAATTAAACATCTTACCTTTTTGGAACATGTAAACAACTTACCCAAATTTGCTATATTTTGTATACTTTTTACCTAAAGACAAGATTTAAAAATTCACAACTGTAACGACTCGCTATACTTGAATTTATCTCACTCCCTTTACTTGATTTTCATGAAAATCACTTCTTGCTTTCTTGAAATTTATTTTTGTGTCTCCTTGTATTTATTTGATCATCTTTTATATTCAATATTACTCTCTTGTCAATTAGAGTATCGAATGGTGAAGCGACGACGAAATGCGATCACATATAGTTTTCTTATTCTGTTACCATATCCTTTTAAGTAATTTCGAGGACGAAAATATTTTATGGAGGGCAGAATGTAACGATCATAAAATTCCTATATTTTCACGTATCATTTCTTTAATAAAATATTTCAATTATTTATTTTTGGTATATTTTGTTTTCTAATAAATATATTATTTTATCACTTCATCTATTTTATCCATTTTATAATTTTTCAAAGTCCAAACCCAAGCAAAATCAAATCCATTTGATTTCTTTCTTTTCTTTTTCTAAGCCCACTTTTTTTTAAGGTACGAAATATATTTAATTTTTGTTAAAATGTGTATGAACAACATTGTAGTTTATTAGGTAAGTTCTTGCATTGTTATTCTATAGGTCACATGTTCAAATCCCCATTCTTACAATTATTTTTTTATCAATTTTTATCCTTCTAATAACAAAAAATGAGACCTTTCATTTCATCTTCCTTTTAACTCCCAAAATAATTAGAATAGTTATGAGCTATAATTTATTAGAATTATAGTGATCATAAACCTTTTTTATATGTCACTCCTCTTTTTTTTTCTTCATCACACATTTCTATCATTTCTCATCTCTTTCTTAATCTAGATTTCTCGAAGAAGAACATAAAGAAGTTTTTAAGAAGGTCTCGCTAATAACACGAGGCTATCGGCGGATACACAAGCCCGGTGACAATACCGGCTTGTGTATGTAAGTCCCCTTCGTTCTTCTCCTCCTCTTGTTGAATCATCATCATCTTGTCATATCTCCATCGATGTCCATACTTGCTAAATTCGTCTGTAAACTCCTTGTTTAGAAAACACACATAAAATAAATAGATAATCTAATAGTTAATTGTTTTATAAACTTATTTACCTTCATGAATATAATACATTTTTAACTAGTAGTGATTATCTTATTTCATATTTTAGTAGTTAAGAAAATATATGAATTGTATCATCCTATATTGTATACCATTACATAACGCGATCGTTTATTCAAAACAAAAGTAAAGTGTTTACTAATTTTTGTGTAGAATCTTTATTAATCTTTTATATCGATTTTAGTATATATATCATGACCGATTCGTATGTCTTTCATAATTTATTGCTCGCTATTTTTATTTTATTTTATTTATATTTAGTTTTAAAAGAAAACGAGATTTCAAATAAATACCATAACCTTGTCAATCTCAAATACCACCTAAAGAAATACCTTTCCCTTTAAAATAATTTTTAGAAAATAAATATTTACTTTTGGACATTCTAGAAAAATTAGATTATATACTAGATAGAATTTCAGGTCTACAGTAAAAATTTCATATCAAACCGAATAACGGTTTAGGTGTTACGAAGTTTTTTTATTCACTATTTTTAAAAGCAGAAAACTGCCAATAAGGGTTCTTTTCGAGAGACCATAACTTTGTAATTGTTGATCCAAATTAAGTGTTTTGAGATATTTTGAACATCTACATCGAAAGATCTAGATTTTATTAGTTTTAATTTTTTACTGAAAACGAAAATAAAATATAGAAAACCGCGTTACAATATTTAGTAACGGATCTGGACAGAATCTGTCATGATTCGCACATTATTTTTAAATAGAACATAACTCGAACTTCCGATATCCGTTCATGACAAACTTTAGATGTGTAGATGCACAATTGACAGAATTATAATTTTCTGTATACTATATTACTTAGATTTGCATGAAACAATCCGATATAGGCTTTGCAATACAATATATAGTTTCTATCCAGAAATCTGAATTTCTGTTTTAAACGCTGATATTATAATGATCATAACTAGAGCTTCAAAAATCCAAACCACGTGAATCTTGATGTTTTCGATAATTAAATCGAAAGTCCTACAATTTTCTATTAATTTTTATAACCTGAAACCCGATGAAAATTAACTCAAACTGCGTTTTAAAAATATATGACGGTGCTGAACAAATTCTGATCTGTTTTGTTCGATGATACGAAAACGGGTATATCTCCCAAACCGGTAGTCGTATTTAGGCGATACTGGAACTCACGCGTGCATAACACTTATATCTATATTTCTGTTTATATTCCAAAATTGATTGACTTGATTGATTAGTCGTACACAACACTTATTTACAATATTGTTTTTGGACATTACTTGTATACTTATCGCATATCATATTCTTTGAGTGCTTATTTATTTATTTTTATCTATATGACTTATTATTAAGCCATTACATGCTAGAATTGACTTTATCTTGACACGACTCAATCATGAATACTTAAACCCAATACGTACACTTGAACTAACTTGACTCGAATCATGAATACAATTGGCATGATTTGCACTTGATATGACTACATGAACTTAATTTTGAAAGCTGGATATCATACATCACCTTTTGTATTCATGTATTTAATCAAGATTCATAATATTAATCATAGACTAATATACACGGGGTGTTGGGGGTTGTTTGAGTATGAATCTAACGGAATCTCATGAGTCCCGTTAACACAAATCATGTTGCTGTGATACCGGACTGAAACGGTACAAATCATGTTGCTGTGGTACCGTGTTGAAACGGTACAAATCATGAATTCACGAATAAGGGCCCGCGTTTCCAAGCCCCTGAATGATAGCCTGTTGGGTTTGGAATACTTCAATAACAATTGAAGTCCCGCTATTTTGGGCCCGTGATTCCTTACCCTTGGACGATAACCTTGGGTTCGAGAATACTCTTAAGATTGGTTGATATTTACACTTGAACTCACGTTAGTTAATTTTCCCCTTTTAGAGACTTTTTAGGACACTTACATTCACTTCATGTTCACTATACCTATACTTCACGGCCATGTTATACTTGTTTGCCATACTGATATAGTTCACATACACATTACCATGCACGCTACTATACTTGTTTACATATTCATGATTTATATCTGTGCTATACCATATATCATATTACACCTTGCATTTCATTTATATACATCATACCATCCTTTTGGGGACTTACCGAGCGTTAGTTCGCTGACGGGCATTCTACCCATCTTTCTTTCTTAGAATGTTCGTCAGGTGGTATTGAGATAGAGGAGATAGAAGCGGTCGAAGAGGAGTACAACCAATTCGCATACGTCTAGTTTCATTCAGCTTTTCATTTCATTTCAGCTTATTTATATATGCCTCCTTATTAAGGCTTATCATGTAATCGTATTTTGTATTCAGGTATTTTGTCAATTGAATCTTGAATGTAATAAATCAAAATTGGATTTCATTCTTTTGTTTATTCTTGTTAGTTTATGTTGCCTATAGATGCTTAGAGTATTTATTTCGAGAAATGACCTTCTCAAAATAAATACGTCGCAGGTCTCGTCACGTGCCGTTATCATTCTTTTGGGAAGCGGGGCGTGACAACTGTTCAAAACCAAATTTTTAAATTCAAATTTGTAGTTGCTTCTTTTGAATTTAGAAGTTTAGGGTTGATTTTATTTCGGACTTAACCAAAAATTCACCTGAATAAACGTAGTCTTAAATGCCCAAAGGCCAAAGTGCATTTGCTCAAGCGGCAATGACAGTCCCCACTTGGTAGGAGGTTTTGGGTTTGAAATCCCTCACTTGCAGTGGTAAGGAAGGATTTTCAACCAATTATTTGGAGAAATCTTCCATGGGCCTAAAGGCCCAACCCCTCTCTCCCAAAGCCTACAGCCTGTTGCAAAAGAAAAAGTGCCCAAAAGCCTTAGGACTGTTGACTATAGCGCCCTTAAGAAAATTATTGTAATCGCAAGCAGGAGATTATGATGATTTAGGGATGACCTATATGGGTAGAACAGTCTTACTCGAGATGATAGCATTCTTTCTGGTTCATCTCTATCATCATGTATATGTATTATGTGGTATTACAGATCACTATTACATGTTGATAGAGCTCACAGGATTCTTGTTTGACTACCAGCATTATGATGTCTATCATATACGTGAGAGTTGGATAGTTTATAAGCACATCCTTAAATGTCCCTAGTCGAGAGAGTATCGAGACCGGGCATCGAAACTCCAGAATAAACTAGTGTATATTTTTCGAGACCCCGACGAGAGGTGGTGGCCGGTCTCACAAGCCATTGGTGTCAATTAGTCACCTAAGATAGTATACATGTGCTCATTAGGTTATGAGTTACAATGGACGGACTCGCCGGGAACATACTAGATGGTATTATACTTATTGTCAGATAGCGGTTCTCAGGTGATATGAGTACAGGTTAGTCTGTCGACCTGAGATCGTTATTTGTCTTATGTGAGTTCCCACTGTGTTTTGATTACTACCCTACCATAGCTCAAAGGAGTCGTACAAACAGATTTTAGTTGGGTACAGTTCCGAGCCACATGGAGGTAGTGAGTGGATCGTCGGGGATTCGTCTCTCCCGGTATTGGGGGTAGATGTCGCGCTGTGCACGGGTGACCATCACTAGAAATCCTTGGCCAAGGTGGACGAGAATTACTGATTTAGATCAGTAGTTTCTCAGTGGGTGATGGGCTTCACACCGACACAAAATATCGCGTTATTAGGGGTTTAATTTTATCCACCCTCTAGACCCGATATGCGATACTCGTAGACGAACAGACTGGACTGTATGGAGATTGTCACAGACAGGCTCAGCAGGGGTACATATGAGTTTGCTTGTTGGCCTTCCTTTCGCTTAATACCTGGATAGCCGTTACGTATAGTTAGTGCCGTTGACGTGCTTATGGTTAAACCCACTGCCAGCGTATTGACAAGTTTTTAGAGTCACACACAGAGGGTTTTCCCGGTTCAGGCGATATGATATGGATGACATATGTTGGTACATACAGGTGTCTGATTAAATATGTATACAGGCTATACGGACTTTAATCGGACGGTTGATAATACTAGCAGTTTATGATTAAGCCGAATTATTAAATCAAGTTTTGATTTAATAATTTATATATATATTTTTAATATATGTATTCTAGTATTATTGTTCACTATTTATTTTCTCTCTTGGCTATTCATATTTTTATATGGATACACGTATATGTATTTCGAAATGTATACCGGGTTGTATTCCGTATTTCTACAGAATATCTTGTAAAAGATAGACACCTCATTATATGATTTTCTTTTTAGAAAATATTTTGCAAATGAGGTGGAGGGTGAGGTGGCATTGAGCATGGTTGGAGGTTTGTAGAGTGGAATGGGCTTCATTAGTATATTACAAATTATTGTGAGATGTTTTTTGCATGGTTGATAAAACATTATGAAGCTATTCAATTATTTTTCTATGCAACATTGATACTCTCTCATGCCTTCAACACTTGCTCATGACCACTTTTTCACCTCCTTCTTCTTCTTCTTTAGTTACTCATTTGAGCTTAAGAATTGAGAGAAAATGATAGTAGAAATTCCTACAACCCCGCTCTCTATTCCTAGCGATCTTGGAGCGTCGGTTGCTTCGCTAAGCGAAGCTGGAGTTTGGATCGTTTCTCTCAGGTGGATCATCTTCGGTAAAGGAGGACCGGCTTACAAGCGCGATCCGGAGCAAATGAAGAAAGCTTGAGGATGTGAGTATTGCTAATATAGTAGATTAGCATAACTCACAAGGTTTTTATTCATAAGTTCTATCTCTTTAGTTCGATTCATGGTTTTGGAACTTTACCAAACTAGAATTTTTTTAAATTTATGTTGCCATCTTCTAAAATTAGTTTGCTTGTGTGCCTAAGTTCCCAGCAGTGGTATTAGAGCTACTAAGCATTCGATGCCGACCTATGAAGGGTTCTCACTGTGTGACGGTGTGGCAATGCATAGGCTCTTACCTCCAGAGTGTCCCGAGACCGGAAGGTGTTTCGGCGGGTTGTAGTCCTTGCGAGGGGGCATGCATAAAAAGTAGCTGCTGAGGGATCCGTAGATGCCACGGCGACCCATTGGATGGGGTGGCTACCTGACTAACAGTGGTATCAGAGCTAGGCTAAAGGCTAGAATTGTTTGCACTAATTTAGAGTTTCGATCGACGGAATTTTCCGAATCAAATTTTCAAAATTATTGCTTGCTGTTCGAATTTCAGAGTTGTTCAAAATATTTTTTTAGGTTGTATTAAAATTATGTACAGAAAAAATTAGAGCTAGGAAAAAAATTTGAGCATCTAAGCCAAAAATTCGACCGTTGATCCGCCGCTAAATGTGCCACTTGGCCGCTGATCCGCAGCCTAATTTTGGCTACAGTGCTTCAAAGTTTTTCTGGGGGTCTAGTTCATGAAAATATGATTTTTGGAATTTTTGGTTTTGGTTCAGATTTGTTTGTGTACCAGTTTGTACTTGGGACCAATGCGGAAAGTTTTAATCAATCGAAATTTTAAATTCGTATTTTTCTGTGCATTTGTTTCTGTGACCGTGAATTGTTGGATATAGTGCCTTCAAGGCAATTATTATGATTGCAAGTAGGCGATTATGATAATTTAGAGAGGACCTATACAGGAAGAACAATCTTGCTCGAGATGATAGAATGCTATCTGGTTTGTCTTCATCATTGATGAAGCCCATAAGATTCTTGCTTGATTACCAGCATTATGATGGCGATCATATACGTGGGAGCTGGGTTGTCCATAAGCACATCCTTAAATGTCCATAGTCATAGGAGTGTCGAGACTGGGTATCGATATTCCGGAGTAGACTAGTGTATACGTTTCTAGACCCCGACGAGGGGCGGTGGCTGGTCTCATAAGCCATTGGTGTTGTGTCACCTAAGATAGTATACAGATGCTCACTGGAGGTGAGCACACCGGACGGACTCACCGAGAACTTCTAGATGGTATTATATCTATCGTTAGATGGAAGTTCTTAGGTGGCATGAGTACAGGTTAGTCTTTTGACCTGAGTTCAACATTTTTCTCGTGTGAGTTTTCATTGTACTTTGATTACTACCCTACCACGGCTCAAAAGAGTCGTGCAAACAGGTTTTAGTTAGGTACAGTCCCGAGCCACATAGAGGCAGTGGTCAATTGTCAGGGATTCGTCTCTCCTGATATTAGGAGTCGATGTCGCGCTGTGTTCGGTTGTCCATCACCCTGAATCCGTGGCCACGGTGGATGAGATTTACTGATAGTTGATCAGTAGTATCTCTGTTGGTGATGAGCTTGACTCTGACACGACTTATCGGGTTATTAGAGATCTGACGTTATCCATCCCTAGACCTGATATGTGATACTCTTAGACGAAGAGACTGGGCTATACGAAGATTGTCATATTCAAGCTCAGTAGGGTAAAGACGTACTTAATTGTCGACCCCCCTTTCGGTAAGTACTTGGGTAGCCGTTACTTATAGCTAGTGCCACTGATGTGGTTGTGATTAAACCCACTGCCAGCGTATTGTCGAGTCTTTATAGTCCCCTACAGAGAGTTTTCCCGGTTCAGGCGATAGATGTAAGAGCCGTACGTTGGTACGTGCAGGGGTCCGATTAAATACGTATATGAGATACACGGACTTTAATCGGACCGTTGATAATACTAGTTGGCTTAGGATTAAGCTGGATTATTAAATCAGGTTTTGATTTAATAATTTATATATATATTTTTGATATATATATTTTAGTATTATTGTTCACTATTCATTTTCTCCCTTTGTTGCTATCCGTATTTTTATACAGATATACATATATGTAGCAATACATATATCAGGTGAAGTATTCCGTATTTATACGGGAATGCTTCTAGAAGAAGGACACCTCATATTTGATTTATTTTTTAGAAAAACAAATGGAAATGAGGTGGAGGGTGAGGTGGCATGAAGCATGGTTATGGACAGGTAGATAGGTATGGCTTTGAGTTTTTATATTTTTAAAATCATTTGGATGCACTATCGATCCATGGTTATAAAATAGAAGCCATTCTAATTCTACACTTGATTTTTCCTACATGCTAGTTTTGCTTCATGGTTGAATAACACTTGGCCATTTTTCTTCACCTCCCTCTCATTCTTCTTCTTGCTCTCTTGAGCATGGATATTTAGAGAAAAAATTAGTGAAAAATTCCTACATCACCCACAATCCATCCTTAGCAAGTTTGGAGCGTCGGTCGGAGCCTTTATCGGTTCCCTCGGGTGGATCTTCTTCGGCAAGGGTGGTCGCCTTTCAAGCGCGCTCCTGGCGTCTACGAGCTTGGAGGGGTCTTCCACAATTAAGTGAAAACGCATCGAAGGTTGTTTTTTTCTAAACCCTTGCTTGTTTGGTTTGCGAGTTTAGATGTTTGGTGTGTATCTTAGGGTATGTGTGTTTTGTGCTTGCATAAATTTTTTTTTCCACTTCCGCCTTGGCCGCGGTTTTTGCGCCGCGAGCACTACACACCACCATGAATATTATAGTGCGGTATAATCCGACTGGTTGCTATATGTACAATCCGATGGGTTTATGAACATGATATTCACGTTGATGTTCTGTGTTGCTATGTGATTATGGTTATGTTGGATTTGTCGTGATGGATAGCCCGGTGTACGTAGTATTAGATGCAGTTCTTTGTGTTGTATTGTATATTCATATTGCATGGCGAGCGTCTGACATGTGGAATGACATCACTGTGGCTTGCATATTATTCTTTGGGGCACGTCCAGGTTGCGGACATAGTCACCGTTGTATATTCAGATTTTCATTACATGCACTAGGATTACCCCATGGCGGAGTGCTCGAATAGCTGGGTTTTAGAGGGCAACGGGTCTCCATCTCATGCCGTTGAGACCGGAGTGCCTTACTCTAGAATTGGCGGGTTATTCACCCACTTGTGGGGGGTATAGAATTGACTCGCAGAGGGGTGCCCAAGTCACCGGATTTAGAAGTGCTGGGTGGCCTATTCACTTCGTTGATTGGGGTTGCCTCGCTTCTGGGATTGACGGGTGGCTTGCCGCACTAGTAGGGGTCTAAGATTCGATACTACGGGCTATCCACATAACTGGAAAATTACATTTCATATTTAGCTCCATTGAAATGTACTTTTTCTATATTATCCGCATTTCCATACCATGTTTGCTTCCGCTGTGATGCTTCTGTGATGTTACTTGATATCATGTGTGACAAGAATGTTCATATATATATATATATATATAGTAGACGCTATATATGTTTTGCATCTGCGCTAGTCTTGTCCCCGCCCTACCGTAAGTTAAGTATCCATACGGTGAAGATCCGGGACCCTGTGGCAAATGCGGATGGCATATATGTGCGTGCTTATTTTCGTTTCTTTCTGGTATGAAGTGTTTAATTGATGGGACTGCATTAATTCTGATTAATGCAAGAAAAACAAACCATGTTACTGGAACCAATTTTTAAAACTATAGCGTTTACTTTTGCTTTGCGTCGAGGTATTCAGTTAGGAATATCCCGCACCTCATTTGATGAGGAAAGTGCATAGATCCTTTCACAGGGAGTGATCTCTTTAGTAAAAGTTTACGTGACTATAAACTACTCGGTTTTCTTCAAAACCATCGGTTTTTTTACAAAACGACTCGTAAAAATGCGGAGCCTAAACCACTCCTTTTCAAAAGTACTCAGGTTCCTTAAACGATATCAAGTTCATTACGTTAAATGTTTTTTGCCAAAAACCAGCCGTAGCTCTCCATTATCTACTACGAGTATTATTAGTATTCGTGCTACGTATGTTAGTCTTTGTCAAGGCGTAGTGTGCGGTAGCTAAGTAATATCTCGTTTGCAGCATATGATGCGATTAATTAGGACAGTCGCACAACTATGTTGGCCTTTGTCAAGGGTTCATACGGGTGGGTCTATGGTAATCATGATGATAACGGGTTGAACTTGACTAGCGACTTATGATATGTTGGCCTTTGTCAAGGTTATAAGCCATTAGGGGTAAAAACCATATCGGGGGTTTCAAATATAAAGGAAATTTGCCAGGCATACTTGAGTGGCTTCCATCAAGCTATCACGCGATGATAGTTGGGTCCCGATTCCCATTGATGAGTACGTGTTACTCCTCTGGTGATTTTCAGATGACCCCGACTAATTCTCCTTTTAGGGTTTGAAAGAGAATTCGAGAAAACAGTGGGAGTCATCTTGATTAGATGAAGTGATTAACTAATCTAATCTAGGTTATAGTGCACGCTGAGTGTTTCTTTTCTTTCTTTCTTTGGCAGCGTCCATGACCTGACCTTAAACAAAAACGCATAAACCAAGTTAACCGAACCTTCTTATATACTTTGGCTTTGGATTGTCAAGATTCATGACAAAGTCGTATATATCCTTGCCATTCCTACTTCCCTTTTGTATTTCTCCAGAACACTCCGTATCACTACGAAGATCCATATTTCTTGGGTATTCCATCGTATAGTTACATACGATCTCGAAGAAACTTGTTTCAATTCGAGGATGGATTCCGGTTATGGAGAAATTGAATATGATTATTCGGTTGTCTTCTCTCTTTACCTTCTCTCAGGTTGCGAGAGCTCATAGTATTAAGAGAGTACACCTATTACGCTTATTGGATAGTCATCTTCCAAACTTTTGGCAGGTGTTGAAAGGTAGGGAAGAAGAAAACCAATTAGCCTAAGTATGGTATACAGAAGGTAAGAAATAAAGACATATAAAGGGATTGAAATAAGGGTAAAGAAAATTGTGACTATTATCATGAATCTGGATAATGGAAAAGGAATTACTAGGAATACTCGGCCATCCCCTCGAAACATTTTCATATTTCAGTTTTACTGTGTGGTGTTAATTGAAAAACTGCTTTCCTAATTAGATTTCGACTCCAGGGTATGTATTTATCAGACTTGATTCTCACATCTGTATGGCGTTACAGATACTGAACGGCAGTAGAATATTAGGAATTGGGTGATTACATCCTCAATATCAGAATTCTTTGTAATTGGTGATATTTGAGGAAGTCGCTTGGGTTTTGCCTAACGACAAATATTTGGTTTTGAATATCCGTTGTTATGTTCCAATTTCAAACTGATATATCTTACATTTATTTTATAAAGTGAGATATAACTTTTTAAAATTATGTTTATGATATTTACCTTTATCAGTTGATGATTAGGTAAAGTGTATTCAATAACTGTGTAATTCTTCTTAATCATAATGTAGTTTTCAACCTACGACGCACAGGGTTTGAGTTATTAAGCTCAGAGAACTTATACAAAATATTATATGTTGTCCGTTGTCCATTAGGACAAGGAGTTGGTACTCGTACTATATTCCGTTTATTTATCACTTCTCTGGTTTTAGACACGCATTTCATTGAAATACAAGATCCAAATTTTGAGAAGTTATAGGTATAAGAATAAAGCAGAGAACCATGCGTTAGAAGTATCAGGATTCTTTGAGGTGATCAAACATGTAGATATTTATGCTAAGTATTCCATCGTAAGTAATATAATTGAGAACTTGCTTCTCTCTTTGGTTACTCATCCATGGGTACGCTCCTTGATGAGTAATGCTGCATGACCTTCTTCCATTTAGTCGATATGCACCGGAAACGTCTGCATTTTTTTTGAATCTGGTTCCGATTAAATTAGTGCCTTTATTTCTATATTGGACATAGAATGTATTAATATCTTAACTATGTTAAGGTATATGGAGTTGTCCGGTTTATGCTTAAAACCAGAATTCGGATAAACTTAAAGCACGTTTCAGTAATGACAGTTTGTGGCTTATCCCGGGTTTTGATGAGGGTTAACATTCTACCATTTAGAGGATCAATAGTTATATTGTTCTTGACTCCCCACCTGTTTTTGTAAAATGAATTCTTTTCAGAAAATATTAGTGGGAGTATGGTAGAACTGGAAGTGATTCCAGAACCACAAACGATTATTGAAAATTTAGTAGAACCTAAGCATTCAATTGGATTCGACAATCCGTTAACCACTCCATAGATTTAGTGGGTAACCTCAGCCACCCGAGAGGTACTTCGGTCTCCTCAAAGACGGTGACATGGAGGTTTGGATGACCCGAGCTTGCCACTACTGCTGTCCTAAACTATAAGATTTGGCAGGTGGATGACTATAACGTCCTTCTAAATTAGGTTAAGAAGTGCACGTGTATATGAATCTACCAGAGGGTTGTTGTAGTTAGTGGGAGCAGCGGAAGCGTGGTGGGCCAGTAGCTTATGTCTATTTATAGACTAAAACTAGTATCACGGAAATATATCATCTATTTTTTATGAGACAGTCATAGAGTTTGACTTCATCAGAATAACAGATGGACCTAGTAAGAAAGTAGTAGGGATTGATGTCTTGGTATTTGGATGACGTACTCCTGATAGGAAGAGATGTTCCTATACTATGATTGGTTATACTGTGTTTGTCACATGTGTTTCTCCACATACGATCTGGACAAAATATCAAGGATTCTGGTGACTAGATCTATGGTTTTAGATCTAGATTTAGGAAGTGTCCCAATTCGGATACTTTGACACCATTCTAAAGTTTTTTAGAATGGATGACTCCTGACGTGGTGGTGTACCCGCAGGTGATAGAGCCACCCTCTCTTAAGAGATATCTCTAAACCGATGAGGAGAGCGATTTGCTTGATTGACATGTCACATATTTAGGCAATTGAGTCAATCATGAGATGCCAAGTACCACACCAGATATTGCTTTTGCACTAGCTACAATAAGGATATATTAATCCAATCATGGAGAAACATTGGGAAGCAGTTATGAATATAAGAGGATGTTCTTGGTATATGGTAACGACAGCCTCCTTTAGGAGGCGGTTATCATTTCAGGCTTCCAAGACGATCTGGATGATAGAGTGACTGTCAAAGTTAATGTTTACCCTCTTCTGAGAGGCAATATGTTGGACAGGGGGTCTAAACGGATACTGAGGAAGACACGGCGCAGGATACTGATTAAATTTTGTGAAAGATACGGTCTAAGAAGTTTGTTAGATTTGGAGTTCATTTATGAACTTGGTCCCATCAGATATCCAGACAAATTCTAAGACAGGTATCACTCATTTCGGGAGATAGTTTTTCTCCGCGAAGTTGAGATATAGAAAGATAAAGATAGAAACATTGGAACGGATCCATACATTGAGGCTATTTCTCGAACGCAAATGTCTCGCAAATATGATTTGCGAAACTGATTAGTAGAGAAGTTGGACGATCGGTAGCACATGAGCTGTGAGTATGCGACACTGCAATAATTAGCCTAAAATGCAAATTGGAGATTGTTGGCTATAGTGCTCTCAAGGCAATTATTGTAATCGCAGGCAGACGATTATGATGATTCAGGGAGGACCTATACGGGTAGAACATTCTTACTCGAGATGATAGTATACTATCTGGTTCATCTCTATCATCATGTATATGTATTATGTGGTATTACAGATCACTATTACATGTTGATAGAGCCCATAATATTCTTGCTTGACTACCAGTATTATGATGGTGATCATATATGTGGAAGCTGAGTGGTCAATAAGCACATTCTTAAATGTCCCTAGTCGAGAGAGTATCGAGACTGGGCATCGATACTCCGGAGTAGACTAGTGTATACTTTTCAAGACCCCGACGAGGGGCGGTGGTCGGTCTCACAAGCCATTAATGTCAGTTAGTCACCTAAAATAGTATAAGGTGCTCATTGGGTTATGAGTTACACTGGACGGACACATCAGGAACAAGTTATATGGTATTATACCTATTGTCATATAGTAGTTCTCGGGTAGCATGAGTACAGATTAGTCTGTCGACCTGAGATCATCATTTGTCTCGTGTGAGTTCTCACTGTGCTTTGATTATTACCCTACCACGGCTCAAAGGACTCATGCAAACAGGTTTTAGTTGGGTACAGCCCCGAGCCAAATGGAGGTAGTGAGCGGATCGTCGGGGATTCGTCTTTCCTGGTATTCTTAGTTATGTATATGCCCTAGAGGCCATTATTGTACATATGATGTATATTATAGTGGATGCTTGGATATATATAGAGAGGACTTTCTTGTTCGATATGATAGTATGCTATCTGGTTGTTCTTTGTTTTAACATGTTGACTTGTATTGTGTTACTGTCTTGCTCTCACATGTTGATAAAGCCCTTAGGATGTGTACTTGACTACTAGGACTATGATGGAGATCATACTAGTGGGGCCAGGGTAGTCCAAAAGTACATCCTATAATTGTTCCTAGTCGAGGGTGTATCGAGACAGGGCATCGATACTACAGAGTAGACTAGCGTATACGCTTCTTGACCCATATGATGGATGATAGATGATCCCACATCCATTGGTGTTTGACTTTAAAGATGGTATACGGGTGCTCGGTGGAGACTGGATACACTGAACGGACTCGCTGAGAACTCCTAGATGGTATTATAATTATCATCAGATAGCAGTTCTCTGGTGACACTGGTACAGGTTAGTCTGTAGACCCGAAATCGTCATAGAGTCTTGTGTGATTCCCAATGTGCTTTGATTTCCACCTTACCACATTCATGAGAACGTGCAAAATGGTGGCTTTTGGGTACAGTCCCAAATCACATGGAGGCAACGAGCGATAGGAGGGGTTTCGTCTCTCCCGGTATTGGGGGTTGATGTTGCGCTGTGCTCGATTGGCTATAACAGGAAGTCCCTGGTTAGGGATGATATGGAGATCTACAGGTAAGTGTTATCAGTAGTTTCTCGACCTGTTATGAGCCTCACATCGACACGACTTATCGGTTAATGGGGTTTGACGTTTATCACCCCTAGACTGGATATGAGACATATCAGACGAAAAGACTGGACTGTACGGTAGTGTTACTGATTGGATTCGCAGAAGTATGTACAGGCTTGCTTGTTGATCTTCTGATCGCTTAATATCCCGGTGGCCATTACGTTTAGCTGACCGCTTACGGCTTGTGAAGTGTTTGATATGATTGTAATGTTTTAGAAATCATTATGCGAATTTTCCGTTTTAGGGTAAAATAGTCGGTGTTTTCCGTTTTAACCCGAATGTGATCAAATTTCAGTACAGACTTGACTGCGCCTAGTTTAACCAGAATATTGCTAGTTTGCGGGCTTTGGGGGTCAATTGAAAGTTTTGGTTCATATAGATTTTTTCCCTAATTAAAATATTATTTTAAGTTTTTAATTATGCATTTAATTAGTGGTAATTACAATTTTGGTTTGGGTTAATTACTTCTAATGTGAATCTATGCTAATCTAATCACTAGATTAAGCTTAATCCATCCATAGAAAAATATTTAGATATTTGTGATTAAAAGAAAAATTTTATAAGAAAAGGAATGAGGTGGCTTAGATATTTATTGCATTTATGAGCATTAAATGGTGTTTTTACCTAGAAAACTCCACACATTTCACAAAACCCCCCCATTTCTTCCTTTGGCGGAGCCCTCCCCCAAGTTCTGCCCTTTCATTTTCTTTTCTCCTTTTCATCTTCTCCAAGCTCAATAAATCATCAAAAATCCCTAAATAATCCCACAAAACTCATAAAAAAATCATAACCCATCATTCTTCATCACTAAACTTGCTTAGATCTTCAAGAAAAACATCATTTTGGAGGCAAAAATGATGAGTCTAGTCGCTAGATTTTGTTCTTGAGAAGGTATAATTTCTAACCCTAATCTTTAATTGTTGTATTAAAATCATTAAGCTAGCTATTTAATTGTTTAATATAGCTTTAATTTCATGTTTAGTTGATTCATGTTAATTTTTGTGATAATCAAGTTAGGGTTAAGTTGATGATATGGATTATTGTTAAGTTAAGACTAGGAAAACTTAACCTAGTGGGAGAATGATAATTGTTGTTAATTCCTAATTTGTCTAATTGAGTTTATTAGCAAACTAGGTTTTATTAAAACATATTTGGGTGAGATTAAAATTATGGAAATAGTTTGGATAGCTTAGTTAAGCTACTTTGCGATATTTTTTATCGCTAGAATTGTGTTAGCTTTAAAGTTGTGCTAATTTACGATAAAGTTGCTTACTAGGTTTCGGTAAAGGTTGGACGTGGGTTCGGTTGCTCGTTGCGACGTTATTTATATTCTCTTCATCGCAATGTATTGTGTTGTGAATGCGTGATCGTTACGATCGGGGTCTACACTTGGTGGTTGCGTAGTTTAGCGATCCTAGTTAGGGTTGTGCCGATGTCGTACGCATTTTGTACACTAGGTGCACAGTGTAATTTTCTGGGCGTTATCCATGCGTTTCGTTATTTTTTTGTCGGCGTAGGATATTTAGTTTTATGTGATGTGTTTGTGAAATTTTAGGATCGCAAGCGGGGATTTCGGACGCTGCAAAGAAAGGAAAGTAGGTGGTCGGATTTTCGTAGCTCGAGATCATCGGTGAGTAGATTTAACATCTACGGGGAAATCGCCCGTATGACGTTAAGCGTCAGGGCTAGATATGATGTGATATTAGCCGCATATTTATATGCACATATAGAGATGGTGCATGAACTTCATTTGAATATAGTTACTTGTTGTGCCTGAACCTGTATCTATTGTACACTGCACTATTATTGACAGTCCATGTTGCACGAGAACCAATTGTATGCTACACACACACTGTCGGTAATTGCCATGATACGCACAACACAAATATTCATATGATATATCTTGCTATTGGTTAGCGACATAGAGGCATTTATTCTTGTGCGATGGCGCAGATGACATATAGCATACATGTACACCTACATACTTATACATATGCCATGCTATACCTACATGCTCACACATATACCTTGCTAGTTATATGATCAGCTTTTTATGACATATATATTGGTGGTATGGGACGCTGTTATATATGTATATTGGATTCGGATACTTGGGAACCACGAGATATATTCAATGACTTGATGCATTTAAATAGCGGACTTTTCCCGTGATATGCTCATATTGTTGTTCTATGTTGCATATGTTATATTACATGGATTTACGCATTTGAGATATGTTTTCATGCGATTTGGTAATTTCAAGTGTCGATGTTGGGCACTTATATTCCGAGGGTTATATGGATATTGGAAACCGATACGTGGAACACAAGTGTTGAGGTTGGACACTTGGGTTTCGAGGAACGTATGGATATCAGAGGACCGATACATGGATCACAAGTGTCGATATTGGGCACTTAAGATTCGAGGAACGTATGGATACGAGTATTTATGTGTCGATGCTGGGCACTAGTTTTCATGATATTTTGGGTGTCGATGTTTGAAACTCAGGTTACATGAGATTTGCAGGGCCAATATGAGGGCCGATATGGGGGCCGATACGAGGGCCGATACGAGGATTTTGGGATTTGGGGTGTTGTTGATTTACACCGGGTTTTTCCATGCTTATGATTTGTCCATGAGATTATTTATTTTCCCGCACTCAGTGTATTGTTGATATGCATTGGATTCATGTAGATATAGTACCCTGGTGGTGTACCTTGATCATGATAGTTGCATATTCATATTGCCATACTTATGCTACCAGCTTACATGTGATTGTTTATTGCTGTTAGTGCATACTTGCGATTACAGTACGATATTATTTTCTATTCACGAGTTGGAAACTCACCCCCGTTGTGCCACAGTATTTTGCAGGACTTACCCTCAAGTAGTTGCGGCAGGGCGCCTTTTTATCTCTACTTTTGCGAATACCACTATGGTTGGCTGTGAGGCGTTTGCTATTAGGCGGGTTCGCGGTTATCCGTTTTTGTACATTGGATATCTTTTTGTTGGATCTAGTATTCTCCATCTACCACTTCATGTATTTGACTTAGAGACGAGTTGTGAGAATTCGGTGTTGTATATATTTTGGTGACTTTTGGGTGCCGTGCTCGTGGGAGCCGGTCTTGCTGTAAAGTTTTACCTCCTTATGCTATTTTCATTTATATTTCTTCGCTTTGGCATCGTATATATGTTTTGGTGGTTGTATCCGCCGTTGGGCGTGATTTGCTCCCGTTTGGGATGCTTTATTTATATTCTTTGTTGTACCCGTTTTCGGGGCTAGTTTTTACAAAGGAGGTGCTGCCGAAATTTTCAAGAAAGTAAACTAAAGTTAAAGATTTTACTTGAGATTTTTCGAATGTTTTAAACTATGTTTTTCTCCACGTATCCATTTTTGGGTGGTTTAGATTTCTGGGTTTCGGCTTACTTAAGTTGCGTACGCCTGTTGACGTTACGTACTTTAAGTGCCGGTTACGGGCCAAATTTTGGGTCCTGACAAAGTTGGTATCAAAGCGCTAGGTTTTACCTTTCGGAGTGTAGGATTACTTTGGTATGATGGAGTAGGTAGCTTAAGCAGAGTAACGTAGCGTGTGTATATTCCGCGGCATACTTACGACACAGTACTCCGCCTAAGTGACCTTAGGACTTATTGATTGAAATTCCTCCCATGATTATATACATCCTTGTGATTCGATTTCTGTGTCCTTATCGAATCTTGTTTCAATTTCCAGCCTATATGCCGCCAAAGATTACGAGGGTATAAAGAGCGGCCACGAGGGCCGAGGTCAGAGTTGACTCGTCTGAGACGAGGATTGACCAGGGTGGTACGCCTGTTCTACCGGAGCAGATTGCTATGCTTGGGGCTGGTATGCAAGACTTGCGCCAGATGATGGGGTCTTTAGTTGAGGCCATTCGAGCACAGGGGCAGGAAGTTTTTCCACCCGTTGCGGGGGCTGCGATGGTACCTACTGTTTCGGCAGTCACAGCTATAGCTCCGGAGGTTATCACCGTGTCACTGCCAGAGTTCATGAGGCTGAGGCCTCTGGTTTTCACTGGCATAGATGCAGCCGAGGATCCGCAGTCGTTTATCGACCGGATGGCCAGGATTTGTCGTTCGCTTAGATTCTCCGACGCGAGATGGGTAGAGTTCACGAGCTTCCGTCTGGAGGGTCTGGCCCAGAAGTGGTGTGAGTCATTGGAGAGGGGAAGAGCCGCAGGTCTTGCTCCTATGACCTGGGCTGAGTTCGTGACGGTGTTTCTCACGCATTTTCTTCCGCCGAGCGTCAGGGATGCTCGAGCGCGCAGATTCGAGTCGTTACGCCAGACTCCGGGGATGACAGTGGCTAAGTACGATGTGTTGTTTACTGAGCTGTCTGTGTATACTCCGTATTTGGTAGCTACTGAGGAGATGAGGGTGAAGAGGTTCGTTCGAGGCCTGCTTACCCAGTTGTTCCTCGCTATCAGCATTCAGCATTGTGACACGTATGCAGCAGCGGAGGACGCGACCCTATTAGTAGAGAAGCGTCTTTCTGAGTTGTCGGTTGCTCCGGAACCGAAGAGGGTTCATACTGGTGATTCAGCGGGGATGCGGGCGTTTAGACGTCATGACAGTCCCCGTTCAGATACTGGGGGTAGTGGAGGTTCGGGACGAGGTCAGCTTTTTAGCTCTTATCCTCAGGAGAGGCAGCAGTTTGCATCTGGATGTTACCGGTGCGGGAGTTTGGGTCATCGGGTTTGAGATTGTGCTGAGCCACGTGAGAGCGAGGCAGCTGTACCGCAGGTTACCTTACCACCTTCTCCACCTCAGAGGGCATTGCCCTTTGTGCCTGTTGTTACTCCGCGTCAGACTCATGTGCAGAGAGGTCGGTGTCATGGTGGTTTTGTACCGAGAGGGCGGGGTGGTAGAGGCAGAGGATAGCCAGTCGCCGGTAGAGGGCAGGCTCGGGTGTTTGCCTTGACTCATCAGGACGCGCAGGCGTCCAATGCAGTGGTTACAGGTACTCTTTCTGTATGTTCTTTTGATGCACACGTCTTGTTTGATCCGGGATCTACGCATTCGTATGTTTCTACGCATTTTGTGCCGAGTTTGAACTGAGAGTCGTGTTTTCTAGATCAGCCGCTTGTCGTGATTACACCTGTTGGCGATTCTTTCGTCGTGCGTTATGTATTTCGGTCGTGTGCCGTTCAGATTGGAGATAGAGAGTTGTCCGTCGATTTGATCCTCCTAGATATGTTGGACTTCGACGTTCTCCTTGGCATGGACTGGTTGGCAGCTTGTTTTGCGTCGGCGGACTGCCGCGATAAGATTGTCAGTTTCAGTTTTCCGGGAAAGTCTGTTCGGGTTGTGCAAGGGGACCGTGGTGCCGCCCCTTATAGTTTGGTTTCAGCCCTTTGCGCTAGTCTGCTTTTGAGGAGAGGATGTCGGGGATTCTTGGCTTTCATTTATGATACTGGAGCCGCAGTTGAGTCGTTGGACCGGGTTCCTATCGTGCGAGAGTTTCCCGACGTTTTTCCCGATGAGTTACCTGGTTTGCCGCCAGAGCGCGATATTGAGTTTTGCATTGATCTGATTCTCGGTGGGGGGCCTATTTCTATACCTCCTTATCGGATGGCTCCGGCAGAGCTTAGAGAGCTTACAGATCAATTGCAAGAGTTGATTGATAGGAGACTTGTGCATCCGAGTGTTTCGCCGTGGGGAGCTCCTGTTCTGTTTGTCAAGAAGAAGGACGGCAGTTTGAGGTTGTGTATGGATTATCATTAATTGAACCGAGTTACGGCGCGAAATAGGTATCCTTTACCTCGCATTGACGATTTATTTGATCGGCTCCAGGGTGCGAAACATTTTTCTAAGATTGATTTGCGTTCGGGTTATCATTAGTTGCGGGTTTGGAATGATGACATTCCGAAGACTGCTTTTCGTACGCGCTATGGGCATTATGAGGTTTTGGTGATGTCGTTCGGACTTACCAATGCGCCAACAACGTTCATGGATCTGATGAACCGGATTTTCAGACCGTTCCTCGACCAGTTCATTTTTGTGTTTATTGATGACATTCTGGTCTACTCTAGGAGTCGTGAGGAGCATGAGCAGCACTTGAGCATTGTTTTGCAGACATTGAGAGAGCACCAGCTGTATGCTAAATTCTCAAAGTGCAAATTTTGGCTTGATAGTGTTGATTTCCTGGGTCATGTGGTGACTGGAGATGGTATTCTTGTTGACCCGAGGAAGATCGAGGCTGTGCAATTTTGGCCCAGACCTGTATCTGTGACTGAGGTCCGCAGCTTTTTGGGTTTAGCTGGTTATTATCGTCGTTTCGTGCAGGATTTTTCGAGTATCGCTGCACCGCCGACTGGACTGACCCGGAAGGGGTTCCTTTTCTTTGGACTGATGCGTGCGAGCAGAGTTTTCAGCTGTTGAAGACTCGGTTGACGACAGCACCAGTTCTATCTTTGCCTTCTGGATCTGGCAGCTATGTTGTTTACTGTGATGCTTCTCGAGTGGGGCTCGGTTGTGTACTGATACAGCATGATAGAGTGATTGCTTATGCTTCTAGGCATCTGAAGAAGCACGAGCAGAATTACCCTACTTACGATCTTGAGATGGATGCGGTGGTCATTGCACTGAAGATTTAGAGACACTACTTGTACGGAGAGTCGTGTCAGATCTTCATAAATCACAAGAACTTGAAGTACATCTTCCAGCAGCGGGATCTGAATCTGAGACAGCGCCGTTGGATGGATCTTGTGAAGGATTATGATTGTGAGATCCTTTATCACCCGGGCAAGGCGAATGTGGTAGCTGATGTTTTGATTCGTAGGTCCGGAGGTAGCTTATCCCAGTTGAGCGCAGTTCAGCGACAGTCTTCTTCAGATTGGCAAATCTTGTGCGATGGTAGAGTGTAGTTTGAGTTCACTTCCACTGGGGGACAGCTTGCTCATGTCCGCGCCTGTCCACTACTACTTGATCGTATCCATGAGGCGCAACCCAGTGATGCCCGTTTGTCTGAGATTCTTGAGCTTGTTCGACAGGGTACGGTTTCAGAGTTCATGATTGATGACCAGGGTGTGCTACGATGAGGGACTCGCTTGTGTGTACCAGATGCTGATGGGTTGAGACGCGAGATCCTAGATCATGCACATCAGTCAGCCTTTAGCGTTCATCCAGGTTCCACCAAGATGTACCGTGACTTGAGAGACATTTACTGGTGGGAAGGGATGAAACACGATGTTTCGGACTTCGTTTCGAGGTGCCTGACTTTTCAGCAAGTCAAGGCTGAGCATCAGAGGCCGACAGGTGAGTTGCAGCCTTTACCCGTTTCAGAGTGGAAATGGGAGCAGATTTCCATGGACTTCGTTGTGGGTCTATCCAGGACCAGTCGAGGGTATGACTCCATTTGGGTGATTGTTGACCAGTTGACGAAAGCGGCTCACTTCATTCTAATGAAGACCACTTTCGGTTATGCTCAGTATGCTCAGTTGTACATAGATGAGATTGTGCGTTTGCACGACGTTCCCACATGCATCGTATCCGACAGAGGCACCCAGTTTACTAGCCGTCTTTGGCAGAAGCTTCAGGAAGCTTTGGGTACCAGGTTGAATTTTAGCACCGCTTTCCACCCGCAGACCGACGGTTAGTCAGAGCGGACTATACAGACTCTGGAGGATATGCTTCGTGCATGTGTTCTTGATTTTGGTGGCAATTGGGATCGTCACTTGCCATTGATTGAGTTCTCCTACAACAAAAGCTTTCAGGAGACTATTCAGATGACACTTTTCGAGGCTTTGTATGGTAGGAAGTGTCGATCGCCAGTCTGTTGGACCGAACTCAGTGAGAGTAGGGTTTTGGGACCCCAGTTAGTTCAGGAGACTACAGAGAAGATCCAGCTGATTCAGGACAGGATGAGAGCAGCCCAGAGCAGACAGAAGTCATATGTTCGTCGTAGACTTGAGTTTGCAGTGGGGGATCATGTATTCCTACGGATTTCTCCGATGAAAGGCGTTATGAGATTTGGGAAGAGGGGGAAGCTCAGTCCCAAATTTGTAGGTCCCTTCGAGATCCTTGAGCGAGTTGGTACCGTTGCTTACCATTTGGCACTCCCGCCCAGTTTTCCGGATGTTCACCCCATGTTCCATGTGTCGATGCTTTTTAGATACCTTCATGACCCTTCTCACATGATTCAGCATGAGATCGTTAAGCTTGAGCGCGATCTTTCGTTCACTGAGCAGCCGGTAGTTATATTGGATTGGCAGGTGAAGAAACTTCGGTCAAAGGTCTTGCAATCTGTGAAGGTTCTTTGGCGTAGCTCGACTAGTGAGGAGATCACTTGGGAGGCCGAGAGCGAGATGCGGAAGAAGTTCCCTCATCTCTTTGAAGGTACGCTTGTAAGAATTTTAATTTGGGGACCGAATTTCTTTAAGGGGGGAGATTGTAACGTTTTAGAAATCGTTATGCGAATTTTCCGTTATAGGGTAAAATAGTCGGTGTTTTCCGTTTTAACCCGAATGTGATCAAATTTCAGTACAGACTTGACCGCGCCTAGTTTAACTAGAATAGTGCTAGTTTGCGGGCTTTGGGGGTCAATTGAAAGTTTTGGTTCACATAGATTTTTTCCCTAATTAAAATATTATTTTAAGTTGTTAATTATACATTTAATTAGTGGTAATTACAATTTTGGTTTGGGTTAATTACTTCTAATGTGAATCTATGCTAATCTAACCACTAGATTAAGCTTAATCCATCCATAGAAAAATATCTAGATATTTGTGATTAAAAGAAAATTTTTATAAGAAAAAGAATGAGGTGGCTTAGATATCTATTGCATTTATGAGCATTAAATGGTGTTTTTAGCTAGAAAACTCCACACATTTCACAAACCCCCCATTTCTTCCTTTGGCCGAGCCCTCCCCCAAGTTCTGCCCTTTCATTTTCTTTGCTCTTTTTCATCTTCTCCAAGCTCAATAAATCATAAAAAATCCCTAAATAATCCCACAAAACTCATAAACAAATCATAACCCATCATTCTTCATCACTAAACTTTCTTAGATCTTCAAGAAAAACATCATTTTGGAGGCAAAAATGATGAGTCTAGTTGCTAGATTTTGTTCTTGAGGAGGTATAATTTCTAACCCTAATCTTTAATTGTTGTATTAAAATCATTAAGCTAGCTATTTAATTGTTTAATATAGCTTTAATTTCATGTTTAGTTGATCCATGTTAATTTTTGTGATAATCAAGTTAGGGTTAAGTTGATGATATGGTTTATTGTTAAGTTAAGACTAGGAAAACTTAACCTAGTGGGAGAATGATAATTGTTGTTAATTCCTAATTTGTCTAATTGAGTTTATTAGCAAACTAGGTTTTATTAAAATATATTTGGGTGAGATTAAAATTGTGGAAATAGTTTGGATAGCTTAGTTAAGCTACTTTGCGATATTTTTTATCGCTAGAATTGTGTTAGCTTTAAAGTTGTGCTAATTTACGATAAAATTGCTTACTAGGTTTCGGTAAAGGTTGGACGTGGGTTCGGTTGGTTGTTGCGACGTTATTTATATTCTCTTCATCGCGATGTATTGTATTGTGAATGCGCGATCGGTACGATCGGGGTCTAGACTTGGTGGTTGTGTAGTTTAGCGGTCCTAGCTAGGGTTGTGCCGATGTCGTACACATTTTGTACACTAGGTGCACAGTGTAATTTTCTGGGCGTTATCCTTACGTTTCGTTATTTTTGTGTCGGCGTAGGTTATTTAGCTTTATGTGATGTGTTTGTGAAATTTTAGGATCGCAAGCGGGGATTTCGGACGCTGCGAAGAAAGGAAAGTAGGTGGTCGGATTTTCGTAGCTCGAGATCATCGGTGAGTAGATTTAACATTTACGGGAAAATCGCCCGTATGGCGTTAAACGTCAGGGCTAGATATGATGTGATATTAGTCGCATGTTTATATGCACATATAGAGATGGTGCATGAACTTCATTTGCATATAGTTACTTGTTGTCCCTGAATCTGTATCTATTGTACACTGCACTATTATTGACAGTCCATGTTGCACGAGCACCAATTGTATGCTACACACACACTGTCGGTAATTTCCATGATACGCACAACACAAACATTCATATGATATACCTTGCTATTGGTTAGCGACATAGAGTCATTTATTCTTGTGCGATGGCGCAAATGACATATAGCATGCCTGTACACCTACATGCTTACACATATGCCATGCTATACCTACATGCTCACACATATACCTTGCTAGTTATATGATCAGCTTTTTATGACATATATATCGGTGGTATGGGACGCTGTTATATATGTATATTGGATTCAGATACTTGGGAACCACGAGATATATTCAATGACTTGATGCATTTAAATAGCGGACTTTTCCCGTGATATGCTCATATTGTTGTTCTATGTTGCATATGTTATATTACATGGATTTACGCATTTGAGATATGTTTTCATGCAATTTGGGAATTTCAAGTGTCGATATTGGGCACTTATATTCCGAGGGATATATGGATATTAGAAACCGATACATGGAACACAAGTGTCGAGGTTGGGCACTTGGATTTCGAGGAACGTATGGATATTAGAGGACCAATACGTGGATCACAAGTGTCGATATTGGGCACGTAGGATTCGAGGAACGTATGGATACGAGTATTTATGTGTTGATGCTGGGCACTAGTTTTCATGATATTTTGGGTGTCGATGTTTGACACTCAGTTTACATGAGATTTGCAGGGCCGATATGAGGGCCGATATGGGGGCCGATACGAGGGCCGATATGAGGGCCGATACGAGGATTTTGGGATTTGGGGTGTTGTTGATTTACACCGGGTTTTTCCATGCTTATGATTTGTGCATGCGATTATTTATTTTCCCTCACTCAGTATATTGTTGATATGCATTGGATTCATGTAGATATAGTACCCTGGTGGTGTACCTTGATAATGATAGTTGCATATTCATATTGCCATACTTATGCTACCAGCTTACATGTGATTGTTTATTGCTGTTAGTGCATACTTGCGATTACAGTATGATATTATTTTCTATTCACGAGTTGGAAACTCACCCCCGTTGTGCCACGGTGTTTTGCAAGACTTACCCTCAGAGTAGTTGTGGCAGGGCGCCTTTTTATCTCTACTTTTGCGGATATCGCTACGGTTGGCTGTGAGGCCTTTGCTATTAGGCGGCTTCGCGGTTATCCGTTTTTGTACATTGGATATTTTTTTGTTGGATCTAGTATTCTCCATCTACAACTTCATGTATTTGACTTAGAGACGAGTTGTGAGGATTCGGTGTTGTATATATTTTGGTGAATTTTGGGTGCCGTGCTCGTGGGAGCCGGTCTTGCCGTAAAGTTTTACCTCCTTATGCTGTTTTCATTTATATTTCTTCGCTTCGGCGTCGTATATATGTTGTGGCGGTTTTCTCCGCTGTTGGGCATGATTTGCTCCTATTTGGGATGCTTTATTTATATTTTATGTTGTACCCGTTTTCGGGGCTAGTTTTTACAAAGGAGGTGCTGCCGAAATTTTCAAGAAAGTAAACTAAAGTTAAAGATTTTACTTGAGATGTTCCGAATGTTTTAAAACATGTTTTTCTCCACTTATCCATTTTTGGGTGGTTTAGATTTCTGGGTTTCGGCTTACTTAAGTTGTGTACGCCTGTTGACGTTACGTAGTTTAAGTACCGGTTAAGGGCCAAATTTTGGGCCGTGACAATGATCATCACCTACTGTCAGCGTATTGACGAGTCTTTAGAGTCCTACACAGAGATTTTCTGGCTCAGGTGAAACGGAGTAGGAGCACATATGTGATATGTGCGGGACCGAGATTGATACGTGTATGTGATACCGTATTTTATTCTCGCGATATGTGATATCGGCCAGTTATATGTGATATAGCCGGGTCATCGGATCAAGTGTTGATTCGATGAAATGATACATATTATATTAGTCGGTTATATGTGATATAGCCGGATTATTAAATCAAGTATTGATTTAATAATTTAATGTATAATTATATATTTGATATATTAAATTACATTAACTAATATATGCTCACTTAAGAATTTCTTTTTCTCACTTTTATACATTTAACATATATATGATATATTTTTATTGTATAGTTTTCTTTTGTTATATAAATATTATATATGTGATATATAATATTGTGACATGCTAGGGTTATACATGCAATAAGGGTGTATGAGACTTAAACCAAGCTAGGTTTAATGTTGGTTAATATTTATTATTAAGTAATTAAAAATCATTTGGATTTTCTCATGGCATGGAGCTTACATGAAGCTTGTAAAACATTGACTTAGTCCACTTGATTTGTTTTTACTTAAGATATTTGTTAACCTAACCATTACACTTAGCCATGGTCAATTCTCTACATAAGTTAGCCATGACATAAACTAACCCAAGGTTGCATTTCTAAGCTCATCTCATTCACTTCATCTTCTTCATTCATTCTCATTTTTCTTGCTCTCTAGCTCTTGAGAAAAAGAAGAAGTATTGTGAGAAATTAAATACAAAGGTGAGCAAAATTCCTACTTCATCATCCTCTTCTACACTAGCCATTTAGATTAGGGTGTTAGCTTCACTAATTCCATATTAGTGAAGACATAACTTGAGTTCGTGTTTCCTCGAAGTAGATCATATTGGATTTTGAAGAATTCAAGAAAGTATGCATCATACACCGTGTGAAGCTTCTCAAGTGTCCAAGAGTTCTTTGATCGCAGCGACGGGACCACTACTTAGAGCTAATGAAGTGAAGGAACGGACTACAAAAGTTATAATCTCTAATCACTTAGAAGTAAAGTTGTTTACTTGATATTTCCATATGAATCTCTAGTTAAAGATCTTGTTTAGGGTTTTTTAAGCATGGCAAAATTTTTATTTGGCATGGATGATACCACCCGAAATCTTGCTGTCGTGCTTAGGAATCCAACAGTGGTATCAGAGCCTAGCTAGAGAATTAGATGGATTGTGTAGGATTACAAAACCGAAACAACTCCGAAACACCCGATTCTAAACCCTAGTTTCTGTCGAAATTTTTTGAGAGTCAAATTTTTTTTACACAACTGCAGAATGTTGTATGAGATGCAACATGAACACAGTACAAAATTTAACCCAAGACCTCAGATTTTGGCTGCCACATAGCCTTCAAAACCGGCCTGCTCGGTTTTTTGGTGGAATCCTAGGTTGAAATTTCTACTGTGTTTCAGTCTGTGGGGTTTGGTATTTCAGGTGTTGTTTGTTTTTGCTAAATTTGCATGTGAAGTTATCTTTGTGCATTGGCTATATCGGAGTGTTTCGTATTTGTAATTCTAGGTTTGTTTTGGGTTATTTAGACGGTGTTAAAAAGTTCGATTGGATATCAAATACCCACTTTAACCCTTGCCGGAAATTTTTCCAAAAGTTAGATTTTTTCATAGTTAAAGAACATTCAAATATCGTGCAAGTGATGTGGTAGACCATCAAGAAGAATGAAACCCTAACTCGATTCTGTGACCGTAAGAACCGCCGCTAAGCCCTAGGGTTTGCGGTAGTTCCGTGGTGCCACAGGTGAGGCATTGGTTGACCCTTTTATGGCTGGTTCATTGGTACTGTGGCATGTACTGAGTATTTTTAAACTACGCTCAAGTGTTGAGCTTTTGGGAAATTTTGGGTGTTTGTTGATTCGATCAAAATATTTAAAATCGTCTTGCATTTTCTGGAATGTGATACAATATGTGAAATTCATATAGTTAGGCATGAAATCCGAAGTATGTGATATTTCGGGTTTATGATGTTTAAGGTGATTGTGGATTCCAAATGTTGTAGTTTGACATTTTCTTTTCTGCGACCGTAAGTGTAATATATGGTGTATCGCCGTTTTCGTTGTTATATGTCAACGATAATTATGATACGCATATTTACTTACGTTGATGACATGTGATGTTATGTGTTACTGTGATATGTTATATTGGATCGTCGTGTTTTAAATAGCCGGGGTTTTATGTGAGATGAGAGTTTTTATTTTCATTCTTGTAAAATTCATTGTATGTAATATTCTTTTATTGGGGCACTTCCAGGTTGAGAATGATGTCACCATTGTATATTATTTACTTTTCCGCATTAGGATAGACCCAAGGTGGGGAGCATAAGCAACCGGGTTCTAGGGTCCAGTGGGAGGCCATCTCGAGGAGTCGAGACTAGGTCTCCTAACCCTAGAATTGGGAGGGATGCTTGCCGCTCTCGTAGGGGTCTATGGTTGTGGGTTTGGCTATTCATCATGACCGTGGAATCCGTGTTTTATACAGGCTCAAATTAAAACACGGACCTACTAGTATATCTAATATTTCATATGTTAACTTCTACTACTGATATTATGTGATGTGATCATTTTATATGCGTGAGACAAATGTTTTATTATTGTATATATGATATATAATAAACGTTGCTTATGTTTTGCACCCGCGCTAGTCCCGCCCCGGTATGCCTTTAATTAAGTAACCTAACGGTGCATAACGGGACACTGTGGCGAATGCGGATGGCATAAGTGCACGTTGTATTTTTGTTTCTTCTGTGATGCTTAGGAAGCATAAATGATGGGACTTCATTAATGAGATTAATGAAAGAAAAGAAACCTAAAAGATGTTGTATAATCAAATTTTCAAAAAGGGTAGCTCTAGTTTTTGCTTTGCATAGCGGTATTCCTTGTAGAATGTCTAGCACCTTATTCGATAAGGAAATAGCCGAGATCCCTTCACCGAGAGTGACCTCTTTAGCGAAACTAGCAGATGCTACAACTCACTCGGTTTTGTTTTTGATTGCTTCTATAGTTCTTGCTTTGCATAGTGGTATTTGTGAAATATCCTGCACCTTATTCGATAAGGAAAGAGCCGAGATCCCTTCAACGGGAGTGACCTTTTTAGCGAAACTAGTAAAAGCCTCAAAAACACTCCTTTTCAAAATCACTTGTTTCTACAACGATATCAAGTTCATTACGCAAAAGGTTTTCATAAAAACCTGACGTAGCCCTCCGTCATTTCAGATAAGTAATATTTAGTATTCGTGCTACGGTAATTTGGCCTCCGTCAAGGCGTGGTGTATTGTAGCTGATTAGTACTTATCTGTAGCATGAGATAGGATTGAATTAGGGTATTTGTACGGCGTTGTTTGGCCTCCGTCAAGGGTCATACGGGTTGGTCTAATTTTATCAAGAAATGAACGGGTTGAACTTGACTAGCGCCTTATGGGTAGTTTGGCCCCCGTTAAGGTCATAGGACGCTAGGGGTAAAAAAGTATTATCGGGAATTTCAAGTGTTGAGATTTGCAATGAGACTGCATACCTTCTATGAGATAGTTGGATCCCGATACCAACTGCGAGTAAGAGTTACTCCTGGGAGAGTTTTACACATCACAATTAGCCAATCAAGTAGGTGTCTAGAAAGGTGTTAACGGGGTTAAGCCTCCGGGAAAACGAGGTTTATTTTAATTAGGTCCATGCGAAAGCACGGGGAACCTCCCTCAAAGCACCCACACTGACCTGGCTGAAAGATTGGCGAACTTGTAAGGTGTAATTAATCCCAGCTAGTCTTACTTTTTAGGGTTAGAAGGAAGATTTGATAAAAACAGTGGGAGCCATCCTGATTAGATAAGAAATAACCAATCTAATCTTGCAAGATCATACGCTAAAGTGTTTTCTTCTCTCTCTCCTGGTAGCGACCATGTCAGGCCTTAATCAAGATAATAATATGGATGTATTGACTAAACCCGCTTGTTATACTGAGTAGGGGAACGTTGGTTCCGTTCTTTCTTATAATTGTTATAAGACTGAGCAGGAAATAAGGGAATATCCGGATTCCCACGCCGTCCAAATGAAGAACAAGCATGTTGATGTATCTTCTTCGGGTGTGTTAGTTATCGAGAACTGTTTCTCAGTTCACTCTATATCCTGGGTATTAGATACCGGATCGGGATCCCACATATGTAATATATTACATGGGCTGAAGAAAGGTAGAGAACTGGGAGAGGGTGATCATTCCGTAAAAGTAGGGAATGGAGCAAATGTTGCAGCCAAAGTAGTTGGCGAATATCACCTTGTATTACCAAATGGTCGTACAATGATTCTGAACGAATGCTATTATATTCCGATCCTGATATACAATCTTATATCAATTTCTTTATTAAGTAAAGAAGGATATAATTTTGTAGTACAGGATAATGTTATGAATATCTTTCTGAATCAAAAGTTGATTGGATCAGGCTCGTTAAATAATGGCATATACATTCTAGATCAAACCACAGTTCTTAATATACAGAACACACACAAGAGGAAGAGTTCAGAAATGAATAAATCCTTCTTGTGGTATTGTAGACTTGGTCATATCAATGCGACATGACTAACTAAGTTACATAAGGATGGATATTTGAATTCGTTCGAATTTTCATCTTATGACACTTGCCAGTCACGTCTCAAAGGCAAAATGACCAAAACTCCGTTTAGTGGACACGGAGAAAGAGTTACGGAACTTTTGGGACTGATACATAGTGATGTATGCGGTCCTATGTCTACACATGCTAGGAATGGTTCCTCGTACTTCATTACATTCACTGATGATCTCTTAAGATACAAACATGTGTTCCTGTTGAAACACAAGCTGAAGTTTTTGAGAAATTCAAAGAATATAAGCACGAAGTCGAGAACCAAATGGGTAAAAGTATTAAGATCCTTCGATCTAATCGAGAAGGAGAATACTTGAGCAATGAGTTCCTGGAGTATCTAAAAGAGAATGGGATTCTCTATCAGCTTACTCCTCCGTATACACCACAGCACAATGGTGTATCAGAACGGAGGAATCACACCCTATTAGATATGGTGTGCTCTATAATGAGCACTGCTGAGTTGCCTATTTCCTTTTGGGGTTATGCGCTTGAGACAGCTGCATACCTATTGAATAGAGTTCCATCCAAATCAGTGCCTACCACTCCATATGAGATATGGAATGGGAAGATGCCATCTCTTAATTTTATTCAGATATGGGGTTGTCCGGCATATGTGAAAACACAAAATCCGGACAAGCTCGAGGGGCAAGTTCTGTTCTGTGCAAGTTTATAGGATATCCCAAATATTCGCGAGGATATATCTTCTACCACTCCGAGGAACAAAAGGTGTTTGTTTCTCGACATTCCACCTTTTTAGAAAAGGGTTTTCTTATGAAAGAAATTAGTGGCAATTAGGTAGAACTGGAAGAAGTTCCAGCAGCACAGGCTACAACTGACAATTTGGTAGAACCAGAGGATTCGATAGCTCCCAACGAACTTCAGCCTCTCCGCCGATCTAGTAGGGTTCCTCATCCACCTGAGAGATACTACGGTTTTCTCGTAGATGGTAGGAGCGCGGATTGCATCATGGAAGATGATGACCCAACTAGCTTCGAGCAGGCCATCACGATGGGGACTCTGTGAAATAGCTGTATGCAATGCGATCTGAGATGGAATCCATGTATACCAACAAAGTATGGACTTTGGAAGTTTCTCCTGAAGGGGTAAAACCCATTGGGAGTAAATTATCTTTAAGAAGAAACTTGGTGTAGATGGAAAAGTTGAGATTTTCAAAGCCAGACTTGTTGCTAAAGGTTTTCGTCAATGACTAGGAGTGGATTATGATGAAACCTTTTCTCCAGTGGCTATGCTTAAGTCCATCCGGATCCTACTTGCCATTGCTGCATACCATGACTACGAAATCTGGAAAATGGATGTTAAGACTGCCTTTCTAAATGGTGATTTAGAAGAGTGCGTGTACATGACTCAGCCAGAGGGCTTCGTAAATAGTGGGAGCAGCGGGAAAGTGTGCAAGCTGCTTAAATCCATCTACGGGTTAAAGCTGCAGGGTTCCTAGGCACTCTAGTGAGGTCTCCCAAGCCATCAACCATGGCAATTTCAAAAATTATGGTGCCTACAAACCCTAAAGTACGGATCGTTTGCTAGATATCTAGGCGAACAAGAACTAGTTAACAGTTAACTAAAGAGATACGGAAATTACAACCTTTGTAGATCCGGATATCCACCTCCACGGCTCCGCAACGAGGTCATCTCCGCTGTCCAAATCAAATCCGGGCTCTAGAGTCGACTTCGTCGGAGAATGGGCAAGCTAGGTCGTCGATGTCCATGCCGAAGATGATCTACGTCGAGGCATCGCTAGATCAAGCTCCTCCTTCACCAAACCCTAAAATCTTGTGAAGGAAACACACTCTACTACTTGGCAAGAGGTAGAGGATGAAGAAATAGGAAGTGGGTATACTTTAGAATTGGATTTCTCACTCATATCATCAATCTACCATTGATGACTAGAAGCTTTTTCTTCATGTGTTTTTGAAGAAGAAGAAGAAGCTCATGAAAAAGTTATGATAAGAATTAAGAAAAAGAAAAGAATTATCTATTCTTATCATAACTAAACCATGGTTAGATGTAGAGAGTTAATCATGGTTAAAGAATGGTTAGGTTTAGACAAGAAGACAAAAATGGTTGCTTTGGTCAAATGTTCATGAAGCTTCAAAGAATACAAACAAATAAAGCCACCATTTTCTCTTCATCATATTTCTTTTGCTAAAATAACAAAATGGATAAATAAATGAATAAATAAATAAGTAAATGAAGCAAAAGAAAACCCTAACCATTGACCAACCATGGTTTAAACCATACACCAAACAATCATGTATCATCAAACATGATACAATCAAATGCACAAAAGTATATCACATATACAACTTGCACATCCGAGCGAGAAAATCCATCTTAAGTAAACCGATACTAGTTAATGCAAAGTAATATATCAAATATATAATTATACATTAAATCATTAAATCAACACTTGATTCAATGATCCGGTCATGCGCACATAACCGACTGGTATCCAATATATCGGCTTATCGAATCAACGCTTGAATCGATAACTAGGTTATATCGCATACAACCATTCGATATATTTATCGCGAGAATAGAATACGGTATCACATACTCGTATTATTCTCGGTCCCGCACATATCTCATATGCGCTCCTATTTCGTTTCGCTTGAGCCAGGAAACCTCTGTGTAGGACTCTAAAGACTCATCAATACGCCGGCAGCGGATGATGATCATATCAAACATCCACAAGCCGCAAGCGGTCTGCTAAACGTAACGGCCACCCGGGTATTGAGCGATCTGAAGATCGACGAGCAAGCCCGCTCACACTCCAGTGAATCCGACCAGTAACACTACCGTACAGTCCGGTCTGATCGTCTGATATGTCGCATATCTCGCCTAGGGGTGGTAAACGTCAGACCCCAATAGCTCAATAAGTCGTGTCGATATGAGGCTCATAACGGGTCGAGAAACTGTTGGAGATAGTGCCCTCAGAGTCAATTATTAGGTCACAGGTACGTGATTGTAATGATTGAGGGAGGACCTATCCCGGTAGGACAGTCTTACTCGAGATGATAGTATGCTATCTGGTTTACCTTTATCATCGTGTACTGCTTTAGGTGACATGACACGTCGCTATTACACGTTGATAGAGCCCCTAGGATTCTTGCTTGACCACCAGCAGTATGAGGGCGATCATATAAGTGGGAGCTGGGGGTCTATAAGCTTATCCTTAAAAGGTCCCTAGTCGTGGGAGTTTCGAGACTGGGCATCGATACTCCATTAGTAGACTAGTGTATACAGTCGAGACCCCGACGAGGGGCGGTGGCCGGTCTCACAAGCCACTGGTGTCAGTTGGATCACCTAAGATGTATACAGGTGCTCATTGGGTTATGAGTACACCGGACAGGACTCGCCGGGAACATGCTAGTTGGTCATATACCAGACGTCAGATGGCAGTTCCCTGGTGACATGTGTGCAGGTTAGTTCATCGACCTGGGGATCGTCATTTGTCTCGTGTGAGTTCCCACTGTACTTTGATTACTACCCTACCACGGCTCAAAGGAGTCGTGCAAACAGGTTTTAGTTGGGTACAGTCCCGAGCCACATGGAGGCAGTGAGCGTATCTTCAGGGGTTCGTCTCTCCCGGTATTGGGGGTGAGGTCGTGCTGTGTCTAGGAGAGCCATTACACAAAGTCCTTGGCCAAGGCAAGGAGATTTACTGGTAGGTATTCCAGTAGTATCTCAGGGTGTTCTGGGCTACACTCCGACACGACTTGTACCGCTTTTGGGGGTCTGACTTTTACCAACCCCCTAGGCCCGCCATGCGATACTCATAGACGAACGGACCGGACTGCACGGATATTGTCACTGACAGGCTCAGTTGGGTGTCGGGGTGAGCTTCCTCATCGACGTCCCTTTTGGTCAATAGCTGGTGGCCCGTCACGTATTGGCTTATACCTCTGACGGGCTAGTGGTTAAATCCACAGCCATAGTATTGACGAGTCTTTAGAGTCCACCACACTTTCAGTTACTCAAGTTTCGGGCGAAACGCTGTAGAGGCCGTATGGAGATATGGCAGGGTCCGATCAGATACGTGCGGTATTGCACGGATCAGGATCGGACGGTTTGTACTATTAGCCGTATAGGTATATGGCAGGGTTCGATCAGATACGTGCGGTATTGCACGGATCAGGATCGAACGGTTTTTACTAGCCGGCTTTGGTTTAAGCCGGTCCTAGTTTAGTACAGTGTAGATTTTGTCTTATTGCATTTGTATCCGGACGGAATACAGATGCGGGTGTGTATGCACAGTATCGGGGTTTTCCTGTAATTTATTACGGGACCAGTTTTCTGGAGTTGCCAGTTTGCATTCCGTTCCGGCCGGTTTTCCTTTGTTCTTTCCCGGCCGGACTTTTCCGATGGAGGGGGTTATTTGCAGTTTTGCAAATTACTTTTGTGGAGGGGGTTTCTTGTAAAAGATTGATTATGATAGCTTTCATTTCTTTTCAACCATGCTTTTGCTTTATGAGATTTGAAAGGGTATGGTTTCAATAGTATGAAGCATGGTGTATGTTTCTTTGTCTCTTGATGTGGTCACCCTTTCTACATCTCCTACACTCACCTCCCTTCTTGCTTCATATAGATTTTCCTCCACCATTATTCTCACTTGATGCATAAGTTTTTCCATGGTTAAGTGAGAAGAAGATGAGAGCTTCATCTTTGAGAGTTTTCTTCATTCTTGATCTCTTTTCATGCTAAGAAAAATGCAAGCACCATTTTTCTTATCTTGTTTCCTCCATCATCTACAAATGGCAACAAACCCCAAAGTGAGACATCCACTCTACACTACACTTCCTACAGCATATCTTGAGCATGTCGAGTTGCCGGCTTCATGCGCGAGTTGCCTCGGTATTGAGGTGGGAGCCCGTAAAAGTACCCGGCTTCGTGGTGCCCTTTTCCGACGAGGAGGAGATGGACGGAGATCCCGCGAGGAGATCGGAGTGGAGATGAAGACCGGAGGACTTGGATCGTCGGTATACATCTCTTCCCTTTCTTTTTAATAGCGTAGACTTGTTAATGGTTACGATCCGGAGTTTAGTGCGCGGTGGTGCCGGTTTGCAAAGTCCGCAAAATTTAAGTTATTCACCGCTTCCGCATTCCGGCGTCGGATTGACGGCCGGGGCGCCGCCGTGCACTTACAGTGGTATCAGAGACTCGCCATTAACTTAGTCTAGCTTTGTGTAATGTGTTTTTCAGTTCCGATCGATCGAAATGTTCAAAAACCCGTATTTGCCCACGACAGTTTCTGTTGAAATTTTTTGGTCTCGAAAAATATTTCAGGTTGTAAAATATTGATGTACTGGAAAATCTAAGAGTTCTGTAAAAATTTGATGAAGTAACTCCACAGTTGGAGCGCGGAACCGCCGCGAAAACCCCCTTTGTGCGGCCCTTCCGCCGCGCACTATTCACATCACTTCACCATTTTTTTACAGAGGCCTTATGGGCTTAAAATATGGGCTTTGGAATATTAAAATTGGGCCCAGGTTTTCTGTGAGTGCTACAGTTTTGATTGGGGGCCCACTTGTTAATTTTTGATCGATCGGATATTTTTAAACACATTTTTCACAGTATTTACATTATATCTGCGACCGTGAATGTCACTCGATCGGTAAATCCGGTCTAACTGCTATAGCCCGGTTAGACGGATTTGCGAACGTGACTTTCACGTTGATGTTCTATGTATTTGCTGTGATGTTGCGGATCGGTCGTGGGGGATAGCCTGGATGCAATGCTAGTACTGTTTTGTTGTATTATGTACATTTGATATTGCGGGGCGAGCGTCCGACATGTGGACTGCCGTCACTGCCTGATTGTATTATTATTTTGGGGCACGACCTGGTTGCGGTCGATGTACCCGGTGTATGTATATTTTACTTTCTGTACTAGGATTGCCCCGCGGAGGGGTGCACGGATAGCCGGGTTCTAGAAGGCAACAAGCCCGCATCTCATGGCATTGGGACGGAGGGGGCTTCACTCTAGGATTGGCGGGCTATTCGCCGCACTCGTAGGGGGTACAGGTTTGACCCAGGAGGGGTGCCCAAGTTACCGGATTCCGTGAAGTGCTGGGTGGTCCATTCACGGTGCTGAAGGGGGCTGCCTCGCTTCAGGTTTTGGCGGGTGACTTGCCGCGCCCGTAGGGGTCTAGGATTTCATTGCACAGGCTATCCACACGACCAGGGGAACGTCGGGTTTCAGCGGCTCTGTGAAACCCGGGGATCCCAGATATCTGTATTGTTTCTGTGATGCTGTTCATTATCTGTGATGTTGCATTTCATTCACGCCTTGAGCGAAATATAATATATTGGTATATATATTAGTAGATGTTGTATATGTTTTACATCCGCGCTAGTCCAGTCCCCGCTCTGTCGTTAGTTAGCTAACCTAACGGGTAATGACGGGACCCAGTGGCGAATGCGGATGGCATATACGTACATCAGTATATTTTCGTTCTTTTTGGTGTGATCAATTGATGGGACTGCATTGATTCGGATCAATGCAAGTTAAAAACAAACCTAATCTGATGTTGTTGGAACACTTTTCAAAAAGCTGTTATTGCAAGGACGTTTACTTTTGTTTTGCATCGTGGTATTCATTGGAATATCCTGCTCCTCAGTCGACGAGGCAAGGGCCGAGATCCCTTCACCGGGAGTGACCCCTTGGACAAAAAGTTTGCGTCAGGGCAATGACTTCACTATAGCCGATTACTTTTGCTTTGCACCGTGGTATTCAGTTGGAATATCCTGCACCTCATTCTACGGGGAAAGAGCCGAGATCCCTTCACCGGGAGTGACCTCTTTAGCAAAGGTTTTCGTCACTATATTTTCTAAAAAGCTATCCGTTCCTTCAACGATATCAAGTTCATTACGTTAAAGGTTTTCGCCAGAAACCATTCGTAGCCCTCCATCATTTCAGTTAAATATTCGGTAGTATTCAAGCTATGTATTTTGACCTCACGCCAAGGCATAGTGTTTGGTAGCTGCCGGGTATTTATCTGTTGCATAGATAGATGCGTTGGTTTGGGACAGTCGTACTACTATTTTGGCCTACGTCAAGGGTATGTACGGGTGGATTCAAATTAACCTGGATAATGATGGGCAGAACTTGACATGTGACTTATGATATTTTGACCTCACGCCAAGGTCATAAGAGCATGGGGCAGAAATCACATCGGGAGTTTCAAAAGTACTGAAACTTGCCAGATATGCGCATACCTTCTGGAGTGTGATACCGTGAGCGGATTCCGTCACGTTATCATGCGATGAGAGTTGGATCCCGATTCCCACTGATGAGTTGGTTTACTCCTCGGGTAACCCCGACTAATTCTTCTTTCAGGTTTGGAGGAGAATTTGAGGTACAGTGGGAGGATTCCAGATTAGATAAATTGGTGACCATTCTGATCTAGGTTAGAGTGCACGCTGAGTGTTTCTTTTCTCTCTCTCTTTGGCAGCGACCATTGACCCGACCCTAAGACTTTGACTCAGTGACCAAGTTGACCGAACCTTCTTAAACACTGGCTTTTGGATTGTCAGAGTTGCAGACCTCATTGCCACTCCTACTTTTACCCTTTTCTCCAGGACACCCCGTTTTACTACGAACGTCCACTTCCATTGGACAAAACCATCGTATGGTTAGATACGAACTCGAAAGAATTTATTCGAGGATGGTTTCCGATTCTGGAGAAAACGGATAGGATTATTCAGTTGTCTTTTCCTTTTACCCTCTCTCAGGTTATGAGTACTCCTTGGTTTAGGGGTAGTACACCTGTTACGCAAATTGGATTGTCTTCTTCCAAACCTTAGGCTGGTGCCGACCGGTAGGGAAGGAAGAAAACCAATTAGCATAACGATGGTGTGCAGAAGGTATTAAGTTCAGACAAAGCAAGGGATTAGTAAGAGGGCAAAGTAAATTGCAACAGATATTCACGACCAAACCAAATATTTCGTTACCACTCCCACATCACCTTTGTATTTCTCCAGGATACTCCGTATCACTACGAAGATCCACAGTTTATTTGGATACTCCATCGTATGGTTATATACGAACTCGAAAGGAACTTGTTCCAGTTCGGGGATGGATTCTGGTTCAGGAGAAATAGGAATTAAGTTCATTCGGTTGTCTTTTATCCTCACCTTCTCTCGCATTGCGAGTGTTCCTAGGATTGGGACAGTACACCCATTATGCTTATTGGATAGTCTTCTTCCAAACCATAGGCTGGTGCTGAACGGTAGGGAAGGAAGAAAACCATTTGGCCTAAAAGGGTGTGCAGAAGGTAAAGACTAAAGACATATGAAGGGATTTGGAGAGGTGGAAAAGAACTATACGGTTACAGTCGTGAATCTGGAAGAGGCATTACTAGGAATACCAGGATACCCCATCGAAACATTTCAATGTTTCAGTCTCACTATGTACTGTTAAAGGAAACTGATTTCCCGATTAGACACTTGCTCCAGGGTATGTATTTACCAGGTTTGATTCTCATATCTGTATGGTTTTACAGATGATGAGTGGGAGTAAGTTATTGGGAATTAGGTGATCATCCTCATTATATCGGGATTCGTTGTAATCGGTGATATTTGAGGAAGTCACCTGGGTTGTTTGCCGGTCGGCAAATATTTGGTTTTGAATATCCGCTGTTATGCACCAATTTCAAATTGATATATCTGTACGTCTATTTTCATAGAGTGAGATATATCTTTTTGAAATTATGTCTACGACATTTACCTATATCAGTGGATGGTTAGGTAAGGAGCATTAAACAACGGTGTAATTCTTCTTAACCATAAGTACAGTTTTCAACCTACGACACATAGTGAATGAGTTATCAGACTCAAGGGACTTATACAAAGGATTGTATGTTGCCCAGGGTCCATCAGGACAGAGGGGTTGGTCCTCATACTATATTCTGTTTACTTTTAACTTCTCTAGTTCTTAGACATGTGTTTCGTTGAAACACAGGGTCTAAGTTTTGAGGAGTTATAGGTATTTGAATAGAGTAGAGAACCAGGTGTAGCAAGTATCGGGATTCTTCAAGGTGATCGAAAATGTAGATACTTGTGTATGGTATTCAGTTGATAGTAGTGATTAAGAGAACTTGCTTCTTTTTCAGGTTACTCATAATTGGAAGCATTCCTAAGTTGAGTAACGCTGATCGGCCTCCTTCCATTTAGTTGACATGCGCTGGGGACAGCTGCATGATTTGAATCTGGTTCAATTAAATCAGTGCCTCTGTTTCTATATTGGATATAGAACAGTTCATATCTTAATGATGTTAAGGTACGGGGAGTTGTCCGGTTTATGATTAAAACCAGACACTGGACAACTCAAGGCACGTTTCTGTAATGGCTGTTTGTGGGTTGACCCAGGCTATGACGAGGGTTGATTTTCTACCATCTGGATGAACAATAGCGATATTGTTCTAGACTCGCCACAGTTTTATTAAAAATGGACTTTTTCAGAAAACAGTAGTGGGAGTATGGTAGAACTGGAAGTGATTCCAGAACCACAAACGATTACTGAAGATTTGATAAGGAACCTAAAGATTCAATCTGGATTGACATTCCATTGGCCACTCCGCAGATAAGGTGGGTAACTTCAGGCACCCGAGAGGTACTACGGTAGCCTCAAGGACGGTGACAGGGAAGTTCTTGTTTACCCACAATTACCATTGCTGTTGTTCCAGGCTGTGAGACCCGGCGGGAGGATGAGTATAGCGTCGTTCTAAACTAGTTTTAGAAGTGTACGTCTATATGACTCTGCCAGAGGGTTGTCGTAGTCAGTGGGAGCAGCGGAAGCATTGGTGGACAGGTTGCTTCTGTCTGTTTATAGACTAGAGCAGATGTAGCGGAGATAGATCATCTATTTCTGACGTGACAGTCATGGGTTTGACTTCATCAGAATAGGGGATGGATCTGTTGAGAAGGTAGTAGGGTGTGATATCCTGGTATTTGGATGATATACACAGAGTAGGAAAAGAAACTCCTACACTACGATCGGTTATACTTTGGTCGTCACACAGTAGTTTCTCCACATAGGAATTGGGTATTATATCAGACATACTGGTTACTGGATCTAGGGTATTAGATCTAGATTTGGGTGGTTTCCCAATCAGGGTACTTGACAGCATTCTAAGAGTATTTAGGATGGACGACTCCTGGCACGGTAGTGTACCTGCAGGTAATGGAGTCACCCTCTCCAAAGGTGTCTTACAGACTAAAGGGGAGAGGGAAGTGCATGATTGGCAGATCATTTGCTTAGGCAATTGAGTCAATCATTAGATGTCAAGTACCACACCAGATGTTGTTCTTGCACTAGATGCAATAAGTTGACATTAATCCAATCCTGGAGAAACGGTCCGAAGCAGTTTTAGAACATAAGTGGATGTTCTAGGGATATGATAACGACAGCCTCATTCAGGAAACATTTATCATTCCAGGCTTCCAAGGTGACATGGACGACAAGGAGGTTGTCAGAGTTATAGTTTTCCTTCTGATGAGGGGCAGTATTTTGGACAGGTGATCCAAGGCAATACTGAGGGAGGCATGGCGCACAGGATACTGATTAAGTTCAGTTGACGATACAGTCTAAGAAGTTTGGATTTGGAGTTCATTTATGAGCTATGTCCCATCAGACATCCAGACACATTCTAAGACAGGTATTGCTCATTTCGGGAGATGGGTTTCTCCGCGAACTTGAGATATAGAGAGACATAGAAAGAAACAACTAAGCGGATCCACTCACTGAGGCTATTCCTCGAACGCAATAGTTCCGCAAATGAGCTTTGTGAGACTGACTAGTAGAGGAGTTGGATGTTCGGTATCACACGGGCTGTGAGTATGCGACATCGCAATAATTAGCCTTGAGTGCAAGTGGGAGATTGTTGGAGATAGTGCCCTCAGAGTCAATTATTAGGTCACAGGTACGTGATTGTAATGATTGAGGGAGGACCTATCCCGGTAGGACAGTCTTACTCGAGATGATAGTATGCTATCTGGTTTACCTTTATCATCGTGTACTGCTTTAGGTGACATGACACGTCGCTATTACACGTTGATAGAGCCCCTAGGATTCTTGCTTGACCACCAGCAGTATGAGGGCGATCATATAAGTGGGAGCTGGGGGTCTATAAGCTTATCCTTAAAAGGTCCCTAGTCGTGGGAGTTTCGAGACTGGGCATCGATACTCCATTAGTAGACTAGTGTATACAGTCGAGACCCCGACGAGGGGCGGTGGCCGGTCTCACAAGCCACTGGTGTCAGTTGGATCACCTAAGATGTATACAGGTGCTCATTGGGTTATGAGTACACCGGACAGGACTCGCCGGGAACATGCTAGTTGGTCATATACCAGACGTCAGATGGCAGTTCCCTGGTGACATGTGTGCAGGTTAGTTCATCGACCTGGGGATCATCATTTGTCTCGTGTGAGTTCCCACTGTACTTTGATTACTACCCTACCACGGCTCAAAGGAGTCATGCAAACAGGTTTTAGTTGGGTACAGTCCCGAGCCACATGGAGGCAGTGAGCGTATCTTCAGGGGTTCGTCTCTCCCGGTATTGGGGGTGAGGTCGTGCTGTGTCTAGGAGAGCCATTACACAAAGTCCTTGGCCAAGGCAAGGAGATTTACTGGTAGGTATTCCAGTAGTATCTCAGGGTGTTCTGGGCTACACTCCGACACGACTTGTACCGCTTTTGGGGGTCTGACTTTTACCAACCCCCTAGGCCCGCCATGCGATACTCATAGACGAACGGACCGGACTGCACGGATATTGTCACTGACAGGCTCAGTTGGGTGTCGGGGTGAGCTTCCTCATCGACGTCCCTTTTGGTCAATAGCTGGTGGCCCGTCACGTATTGGCTTATACCTCTGACGGGCTAGTGGTTAAATCCACAGCCATAGTATTGACGAGTCTTTAGAGTCCACCACACTTTCAGTTACTCAAGTTTCGGGCGAAACGCTGTAGAGGCCGTATGGAGATATGGCAGGGTCCGATCAGATACGTGCGGTATTGCACGGATCAGGATCGGACGGTTTGTACTAGTAGCCGTATAGGTATATGGCAGGGTTCGATCAGATACGTGCGGTATTGCACGGATCAGGATCGAACGGTTTTTACTAGCCGGCTTTGGTTTAAGCCGGTCCTAGTTTAGTACAGTGTAGATTTTGTCTTATTGCATTTGTATCCGGACGGAATACAGATGCGGGTGTGTATGCACAGTATCGGGGTTTTCCTGTAATTTATTACGGGACCAGTTTTCTGGAGTTGCCAGTTTGCATTCCGTTCCGGCCGGTTTTCCTTTGTTCTTTCCCGGCCGGACTTTTCCGATGGAGGGGGTTATTTGCAGTTTTGCAAATTACTTTTGTGGAGGGGGTTTCTTGTAAAAGATTGATTATGATAGCTTTCATTTCTTTTCAACCATGCTTTTGCTTTATGAGATTTGAAAGGGTATGGTTTCAATAGTATGAAGCATGGTGTATGTTTCTTTGTCTCTTGATGTGGTCACCCTTTCTACATCTCCTACACTCACCTCCCTTCTTGCTTCATATAGATTTTCCTCCACCATTATTCTCACTTGATGCATAAGTTTTTCCATGGTTAAGTGAGAAGAAGATGAGAGCTTCATCTTTGAGAGTTTTCTTCATTCTTGATCTCTTTTCATGCTAAGAAAAATGCAAGCACCATTTTTCTTATCTTGTTTCCTCCATCATCTACAAATGGCAACAAACCCCAAAGTGAGACATCCACTCTACACTACACTTCCTACAGCATATCTTGAGCATGTCGAGTTGCCGGCTTCATGCGCGAGTTGCCTCGGTATTGAGGTGGGAGCCCGTAAAAGTACCCGGCTTCGTGGTGCCCTTTTCCGACGAGGAGGAGATGGACGGAGATCCCGCGAGGAGATCGGAGTGGAGATGAAGACCGGAGGACTTGGATCGTCGGTATACATCTCTTCCCTTTCTTTTTAATAGCGTAGACTTGTTAATGGTTACGATCCGGAGTTTAGTGCGCGGTGGTGCCGGTTTGCAAAGTCCGCAAAATTTAAGTTATTCACCGCTTCCGCATTCCGGCGTCGGATTGACGGCCGGGGCGCCGCCGTGCACTTACAGAAACTACTGGTAACACTTACCAGCAATTCTCTGAGCAGCCCTGGCCAGGGACTTCCTGTTATAGCCGATCGAACACAGTGCAACATCAACCCCCATATACCGGGAGAGACGAATCCCCTCCTATCGCTCATTGCCTCCATGTGACTCGGGACTGTACCCAAAAACCACCGTTTTGCACGCCCTCTTGGACGTGGTAAGATGGAAATCAAAGCACAGTGGGAACCACACAAGACTCTATGACGATCTCGGGTCAACAGACTACTCTGTACCAGTGTCACCAGAGAACTGCCATCTGACGTGAGGTATAATACCATCTGGGAGTTCTCGGCGAGTCCGTCCAGTGTACCCAGTCTCTACTGAGCACCCGTATATCATCTCTGATGTCAAACACCAATGGATATGGGATCATCCATCGCCCATCTGTATGGGTCGAGAAGGTATACGCTAGTCTACTCTGGTATATCGATGCCCCGTCTCGATACACCCTCGACTAGGGACTTTGAAGGATGTACTTATAGACTACCATGTCCCCACTAGTATGATCCGCATCATAGTCCAGGTAGTCAAGTACAGATCCTAAGGGCTTTACCAACATGTAACAGAGAGACAATCAGCATACACGTTAAGGTAAAGTTCAACCAGATAGCATACTATCATGTCGAGCAAGAAAGTCCTCCCTATATATGTCCCAGCATCCACTACAATATACATCCTATGTATAGTAATGGCCTCTAGGGCATACATATAACTAACAATCTCCCACTTGCACTAGGGCCATCTGTAGCAGTGGTTGCAGTATCTCATACTCAACCATCCCATAAAAGTCTCTCTCTGGGAACAGGCCTTTGTGAGTGGATCCGCTGTGTTGTCCTCTGAGTCTACTCTCCTTGCCTCGATCTTCCTGGAGATCAACCATCTCCATGATCAAGTGATACTGCCTTAGAATATGTCTGGATCACTGATGGGACCGGCGTTCCTTGGCATAAGCCACAACTCCATTGTCACACAATGGGAGGAACATAGTTCATCTCATGAACCAATATACACCCAAACAGCCTCTTTGGTAGCATCTTAAGTAGCGATGTATCCAGCCTTTATCGTCTAGTATGTCACGGTATCTAGCTTGGAACTCTTCCAACATACCGTCCCTTTACTGAGGGTAAAGACAATGCCTGTGACTGACACTCAGTCGTCTTTATCACCCTGGAACAATTCCAGTGATTCTTCCCAGGATCGGTTGATACCGTCTCACTACAACTAGTGAGAATCCTAACATCCAATTAAATCTATCTCATAGATCCAAAATCCAGGATTTAGGAGGTATCACTTTGATCCTATATGGAGAATCATTGTGATAAGCGGAGATTGATCGAGCGTAGCATAAGAAACTCTTTTCTTATCAAGAGTATGTCATCCACGTACTCTACGAGGATCGTCACCATACTCCCTACTACCTTTTGTTTATACAAGGTTCATCTACCATTTTGATGATGTCAAACTCTTTGACTAATTCATCAAAACAGATGTTCCAACTCCGCGATGCCTGCTTTATCCTATAAAGCATCTTGCACACGTTTCCGCTGCTCCCACTGTCTACGAAGCCCTCTGGCTGTGTACTTACAGACGCACTCTTCTAAATCATCATTTAGAAGAGCAGTCAAGACACCCAACCACCAGATATCGTAGTCATGGTATGTAGCCGTGGTAAGTAGGATCTGGATGGACTTAAGCATAGCTACTTGAAAAGGTTTCATCATTATCCACGCCTGGTTGATGATGAAAACCTTTAACAAGTCTAGCTTCGAAAGTCTCAACCTTTCCATGTACACCAAGTAATCTTCTCAAGATATACTTGCTCCTGATGGGGATTTAACCCTTCAGATATTGCAACCATAAGTCCATACTTTGTTGGTGTATAAGGATTCCATCTCAGATCGCTAAACATCCAGCTATTCTTACAGAGTCTTACTCCTGATGGCCAGCTCGAAGCTAGTTGGGTCATCATCTCATGATGCAATCCTCGCTCCCACTGTCATAGAGAAACAGAAGTATCTCTCAGGTGGTTGAGGAACCCTACTAGATCGGCGGAGAGGCTGAGGTTCGTTGGTAACTATCGAATCCTTTGGTTCTTTCAAATCATGTGCTGTAGTTTGTATAGCTGGAACATTTCCAGTTCTACATAACAGACCTTGCCTTGAGCTTGTCCGGATTTTGCTTTTAGACATAGGCCGGACAACCCCAAATCTTAACTAACTTAAGACATGGGCTCTTCGCTTTTCATATCACATATGAAGTGGTAGGCATTGATTTGATTCGAACCCTATTCAATAGGTATGCAGCTTCTCAAGCGCATAACTCCCAAAAGGAAAAAGGTAACTCAGTAGTACTCATCATAGAGCACACCATATCAAATAGGGTGTATCTGCTCCGCCCCGATATACCATCGTGCTATGGTGTATTCAGAGGAGTAATGCTGAGAGAGAATCTCATTCTCCTTTAGAATAATCCAGGATTTCCGTGCTCAAGTATTCTCCTCCTTGATCTCATCATAGGACATAATACTTATACCCGTTTAGGTTCTCTACTTCCAACTTATATTCTGTGAATATCTCAAAAGGTTCGGACTCATGTTTCAACAGGAACATATGACTGAATCTTGAGAGATTATCAGAGAATATAATGAAGTATAAAGAACCGGTCTTGGCATGTGTAGACAGGGGACCTACATACATCAACATGTATCATCCCAAGAGTTTATTAACTCTTTCTCTGTTTCCAATAAACAGAGCTGTGGTCATCTTTTCTTTGTGACATGACTGGCGAGTTTCACAAGATGTAAATTCAAACTGATTTAAATATGCATCTTTATGTAACTCTAGCTAGTCGGGTCACATTGATCTGACCTAGTCTACAATACCTCAAGAAGGATTCGTTCATTTCTGAACTCTTCCTCTTGTGTGTGTTCCATATACTAAGAACTGTAGTTTGATTTAGAACATCAACGCTTTTAGATAACGTGCCTGAACCGATCAACTTTTGATATAGGAAATGTTCAAAACATTATCCAACAATACAGAATTATATCCTTTCTTTACTAATAAAGAGATAGATATGATTTTGTATATCAGGTTCGATATCTAACAACATTCGTTCATAATCAATGTATCGGTAATACAGGGTGACAGTGACCAACAGACTTGGCTGCAACACTTGCCCCGTTTTCTGCCTCATGAAACTTATCACCCGTTCTCAGTTCTCTACCTTTCTGTAGCCCTATGTAACAGATTACATATGTGGGATCCTGATCCGGTATCATATACCCAGGACGTAAAGGATACTGAGAAACAGTTCTGTATAACGAACACACCCGAAGATGATGCATCAGCATGCACTCTCTTCGTTTGGGCGGCACGGGAAATCTGGTATTCCCCAAATTCCTGCTCTGTCTTATAACAATTATAAGTTGGAGCGGGACCAACGTTCCCCAGCTCAGTATAACAAGCGGGTTCGGTCAAATATCCGTATTATTATCTTGATTAAGGCGTGATATGGTCGCTACCAGGAGAGAGAGAGAAGAAAACACTCAGCGTGCGCTCTGTCAAGAATAGATTGGTTATTATTTTATCTAATCAGGATGGCTCCCACTGCTTTTTATCAAATCTTCCTTCAAACCCTAAAAGGAAAGACTAGCCGGGATTAATTACACACTACAAGTTCGCCAATCTTTCAGCCAGGCCAGTGTCGGTACTTTGAGGGAGGTCCCCCGTGCTTTCGCACGAACCTAATTAATGTAAACCTCGTTTTCCCAGAGGCGTAACCCCGTTAACACCTTTCTAGACACCTACTTGATCGGCTAATTGTAATGTATAAAACTCTCCCAGGAGTAACACTTACTCGCAGCGGGTATCGGGATCCAACTATCTCATAGAAGGTATGCAATCTCATTGCAAATCTCAACACTTGAAATTCCCGATAATATTTTGCCCCTAGCGTCCTATGACCTTGACGCAGGCCAACAAACCATAGTCCGCTAGTCAAGTTCAACCCGTCATTTCCTGATTGAATTAAACCCACCCGCACGACCCTTGACGCAGGCCAACAAAGTCGCACGACTACCCTAATCCAATCACATCATATGCTTATGCAGATAAGCACCAGTTAGCTACCGCACACTACGCCTTGACGCAGGCCAACAAACGTAGCACGAATACTAACTACTACTTATCTGAAATGACGGAGGGCTACGACAGGTTTTTCTGAAAACCTATTGCGTAATGAACTTGATATCGTTGTAGGATCGAATGAATTTTAAAATGGAGTGCTTTTGAGGCTTTTCTAGTTTTGCTAAAGGAGTCACTCCCGGTGAAGGGATCGTCGGTCCTTTCCTCGTCGAATGAGGTGCGGGATATATCGCATATATCGCTGTGCAAAGCAAAAATACTTAAAAGCAATCAAAAGACAAACCGAGTGTGTAGCATCTGCCAGTTATTGCTAAAGGAGTCACTCCCGGTGAAGGGATCTCGGTCCTTTCCTCATCGAATAAGGTGCAGGATATATCTCATATACCGCTGTGCAAAGCAAGAACTGTAGCTACCTGTTTTATTTTGAAATTCGATTCTACAACATCTTAGGTTTCTTTTATTTCATTAATCACATTAATGAAGTCCCATCATTTAAGTACCTAAACATCACAGATAGATATGACGTACACTTATGCCATCCGCATTCGCCTCGATGTCCCCTCGTGCACCGTTAGGTTAGGTAACTAACGGCAGAGCAGGGCAGGGCTAGCGCGGGTGTAAAACATAAGTAACGTCTATATAATATATCATATATACTATATACTATATCCATCACAGAAACATCACATGATCTCATCACAGATATCGCAGCAGAAGAATCATATGAAATATTGGATATACTAGGACGTCCGTGTTTTCAATACGAGCCAGTATAAAACACGGATTCCACGGTCGTGATGAATAGCCAAACCCACACCCCTAGACCCCTACGAGAGCGGCAAGCAACCCTACCGATTCTAGAGTTAGGAGACCCGGACTCGACTCCTCGAGTTGATCTCCCACTGGACTCCAGAACCCGGTTACTTGTGCCCTCCTCCTTGGGTCTATCCTAGTGCGGAAAAGTAAATAATATACAACAGGTGACAACTCCCGCAACCTGGAAGCGCCCCAATAAAAGAATATTACATACAAGTTTTTACATGAATGAAAATGAAAAACACTCATCTCACATAAAAACCCCCGGCTATTCAAACACGACGATCCAATATAACATATCCAGCAACACATAACATCACATGTCATCAACGTAAGTAAATATGCATACCCCAATTGTCGTTGACATATAGCAACGAAACCGGCGATATCACATATTACACTTACGGTCACAGAAAAGAAAGTGTAAAACTACAACAGTTGGAATCCGCAACCTCCTCAGACATCGCATGCCTGACCAAATGAATTTCTTAGACATCGCATGCCTAACAATTATAAACCCCGCATTTTAGTCTCAAAATCGAAAACACTTTTCAATATCTAGTCGGGGAATTCAACAGGATTCCCGACAGTCTGATCGAATACTCGTCGCAAACTTCAGTAGACGGCTGCACCCCCGATACCGTCGACGAAGTGCACCAAGGCGGAACACCGCTACCGCGAGCACCCGGAGGGATGCTTTCGGCGACGGGGTTCTCCTACAGTCACTTGGTCGGGGCTATGGAGTGAGGCTGTCTATTAAGTTTACCCGGCGAGTATCCGCGTACGCTACGTGATTGCGACGGACTTTTGATCACATCAAAATTCCGTGGCAACCGATCAAGTGGGACTAAATTGCTACGTTTATAACATTCATTTAGTTATCATATAACTCATTGTGAATTCCAATTATTGTATCCCATTCCGGATAAACAGAAAATGTTAAACTTTTCGATTGAACAATCGAACACCCAAGTTTTCCCGAAACTGATCAACACATGAAACAAGTCTAACAACATTCCGTTCGTACCTCAGTACCAATGATCCAGCCGTAGAAGGGTCAAGCCAACGCCTCACATGTGGCACGCCGTACTGCCCCAAACCCGAAGGTTCAAAGGGCAGTTCAAGACGGTCACATAATCGAGTTAAGGTTTGTGTCTTCTAGAGGGACCATCGCGTTACTTGCACTACTTAGAACGTCGTTAAACTACGGAAAAATCCAACACTTGGAAATTTCCCGACAGGGGAAAAATTGGGTATTTATATCCGGTCGAACTTTTTAACATATTCTAAAATTTATCCGGAAAGCCACACAGACAAAATTTGATATCCCGATCGAAATACCGAATTCCCAAAACAACTCAGAAAAATTCAACTCTGGAATAAATATTAAAAATACCCAGGAATACCAGCACTAATAATTATGAGATACTGTGCAAATAGTACTGAACAAAATGGCTGTACCGCCGCGCAACCGCCGCACGAGGCTAGCTCGTGCCGCGGAAGCGCGGCAATATGAAGGAATTATGTGCACGAATTTCACAGTATTTCATATATTCACCTGCTAATTTTTCTGAACATTTTTAATGTGGAAAAATACCAGATTTTAAAAATTGGACAGAGAGCAATTTTCCGGGTATGGTTTCGGTTCGATCGGACTTCAATTTCCGTCTGGACTTCGCCTAAGGCTCTAGCTAGGCTCTGATACCACTGCAGGGTTCCTAGGCACTCTAGTGAGGTCTCCCAAGCCATCAACCATGGCAATTTCAAAAATTATGGTGCCTACAAACCCTAAAGTACGGATCGTTTGCTAGATATCTAGGCGAACAAGAACTAGTTAACAGTTAACTAAAGAGATACGGAAATTACAACCTTTGTAGATCCGGATATCCACCTCCACGGCTCCGCAACGAGGTCATCTCCGCTGTCCAAATCAAATCCGGGCTCTAGAGTCGACTTCGTCGGAGAATGGGCAAGCTAGGTCGTCGATGTCCATGCCGAAGATGATCTACGTCGAGGCATCGCTAGATCAAGCTCCTCCTTCACCAAACCCTAAAATCTTGTGAAGGAAACACACTCTACTACTTGGCAAGAGGTAGAGGATGAAGAAATAGGAAGTGGGTATACTTTAGAATTGGATTTCTCACTCATATCATCAATCTACCATTGATGACTAGAAGCTTTTTCTTCATGTGTTTTTGAAGAAGAAGAAGAAGCTCATGAAAAAGTTATGATAAGAATTAAGAAAAAGAAAAGAATTATCTATTCTTATCATAACTAAACCATGGTTAGATGTAGAGAGTTAATCATGGTTAAAGAATGGTTAGGTTTAGACAAGAAGACAAAAATGGTTGCTTTGGTCAAATGTTCATGAAGCTTCAAAGAATACAAACAAATAAAGCCACCATTTTCTCTTCATCATATTTCTTTTGCTAAAATAACAAAATGGATAAATAAATGAATAAATAAATAAGTAAATGAAGCAAATGAAAACCCTAACCATTGACCAACCATGGTTTAAACCATACACCAAACAATCATGTATCATCAAACATGATACAATCAAATGCACAAAAGTATATCACATATACAACTTGCACATCCGAGCGAGAAAATCCATCTTAAGTAAACCGATACTAGTTAATGCAAAGTAATATATCAAATATATAATTATACATTAAATCATTAAATCAACACTTGATTCAATGATCCGGTCATGCGCACATAACCGACTGGTATCCAATATATCGGCTTATCGAATCAACGCTTGAATCGATAACTAGGTTATATCGCATACAACCATTCGATATATTTATCGCGAGAATAGAATACGGTATCACATACTCGTATTATTCTCGGTCCCGCACATATCTCATATGCGCTCCTATTTCGTTTCGCTTGAGCCAGGAAACCTCTGTGTAGGACTCTAAAGACTCGTCAATACGCCGGCAGCGGATGATGATCATATCAAACATCCACAAGCCGCAAGCGGTCTGCTAAACGTAACGGCCACCCGGGTATTGAGCGATCTGAAGATCGACGAGCAAGCCCGCTCACACTCCAGTGAATCCGACCAGTAACACTACCGTACAGTCCGGTCTGATCGTCTGATATGTCGCATATCTCGCCTAGGGGTGGTAAACGTCAGACCCCAATAGCTCAATAAGTCGTGTCGATATGAGGCTCATAACGGGTCGAGAAACTACTGGTAACACTTACCAGCAATTCTCTGAGCAGCCCTGGCCAGGGACTTCCTGTTATAGCCGATCGAACACAGTGCAACATCAACCCCCATATACCGGGAGAGACGAATCCCCTCCTATCGCTCATTGCCTCCATGTGACTCGGGACTGTACCCAAAAACCACCGTTTTGCACGCCCTCTTGGACGTGGTAAGATGGAAATCAAAGCACAGTGGGAACCACACAAGACTCTATGACGATCTCGGGTCAACAGACTACTCTGTACCAGTGTCACCAGAGAACTGCCATCTGACGTGAGGTATAATACCATCTGGGAGTTCTCGGCGAGTCCGTCCAGTGTACCCAGTCTCTACTGAGCACCCGTATATCATCTCTGATGTCAAACACCAATGGATATGGGATCATCCATCGCCCATCTGTATGGGTCGAGAAGGTATACGCTAGTCTACTCTGGTATATCGATGCCCCGTCTCGATACACCCTCGACTAGGGACTTTGAAGGATGTACTTATAGACTACCATGTCCCCACTAGTATGATCCGCATCATAGTCCAGGTAGTCAAGTACAGATCCTAAGGGCTTTACCAACATGTAACAGAGAGACAATCAGCATACACGTTAAGGTAAAGTTCAACCAGATAGCATACTATCATGTCGAGCAAGAAAGTCCTCCCTATATATGTCCCAGCATCCACTACAATATACATCCTATGTATAGTAATGGCCTCTAGGGCATACATATAACTAACAAAAGCAGGCATCGCGGAGTTGGAACATCTGTTTTGATGTGGTAGTCAAAGAGTTTGACTTCATCAAGAACGTAGATGAACCTTGTATATACAAGAAGGTGGCAGAGAGTAAGGTTTTCTTCCTCGTATTGTACGTGGATGACATACTCTTGATAGGAAATGATGTTCCTATGCTGTACTCGGTCAAGCTCTTCTTATCACAAAGATTCTCCATGAAAGATCTAGGTGATGCCTCCTGCATCTTAGGGATTAAGATCTATAGAGATAGATCTAAACGGATACTGGGATTATCCCAATTCAGATACATTGACACCATACTAAAGAGGTTTAGTATGGAAGAATCTAAGCGTGGGAATTTACCCACGATCTCAGGACTCACTCTCTCCAAAGAGATGTCTCTCAAGACTGATTTGGAGAGAGCTCACATGCAAGGGATACCCTATGCTTTGGCAATAGGCTCTATCATGTACGCGATGCTATGTACTAGACCCGATGTAGTATAATCACTAAGTGTAGTGAGTAAGTATCAAACAGATCCATGAGAGAGTCACTGGACAGCTGTGAAGAACATTCCCAAGTACTTGAAAAGGACTAAAGAGATGTTCTTGGTGTATGATAACGGAGAACTCCAGGTGGAGTACTTTACCGATTCGAGCTTCCAGAGCGATAAGGACGACTCTAAGTCGCACTCGGGATTTGTCTTTACCCTCAATGGAGGGGCGGTTTGTTGGAAGAGTTCCAAACCGGAAACCGTGGCAGACTCGACGATGGAGGCTGAATACATCGCCGCAAACGATGCTGCCAAAGAGGTTGTCTGGATGAAGAAGTTCATAACTGAACTTGGTGTGGTTCCATCCATTGAGAATCCAATACCTTTGTATTGTGATAACAATGGAGCTGTGGCTTTGGCCAAGGAACCCAGGTCCCATCAGAGATCCAGGAATATTCTGAGGCGGTATCACCTGATCTGGGAGATAGTTGATCACCGAGAGATCAAGGTCAGGAGAGTTGACATGAAGGACAACACTGTGGATCCACTCACGAAGGACATATCCCAGATACAATTTAAGAGACTCTTCGGGATGTTGGGTATGAGATACTACAACAGCTGGCCTTAGTGCAAGTGGGAGATTGTTAGTTATGTATATGCCCTAGAGGCCATTATTGTACATATGATGTATATTATTATGGATGCTTGGATGTATATTGAGAGGACTTTCTTGCTCGATATTATAGTATGCTATCTGGTTGCTCTTTGTCTTAACATGTTGACTTGTATTGTGTTACTGTCTAGCTCTCACCTGTTGATAAAGCCCTTAGGATGTGTACTTGACTACTAGGACTATGATGGAGATCATACTAGTGGGGCCAGGGTAGTCCAAAAGTACATCCTATAATTGTTCCTAGTCGAGAGTGTATCGAGACATAGCATCGATACTCCAGAATAGACTAGCGTATACGCTTCTTGACCTATATGATGGGCGATGGATGATCCCGCATCCATTGGTGTTTGACATCAAAGGTGGTATACGGGTGCTCAGTGGAGACTGGGTACACTAAACGGACTCGCCGAGAACTCCTAAATGGTATTATACCTGTCGTCAGATAGTAGTTCTCTGGTGACACTGGTACAGGTTAGTCTGTAGACTCGAGATCATCATAGAGTCTTGTATGATTCCCACTGTGCTTTGATTTTCACCTTACCACATTCATGAGAACGTGCAAAACGGTGGCTTTTGGGTACAGTACCGAATCACATGGAGACAATGAGCGATAAGAGGGGTTTCGTCTCTCCCGGTATTGGGGGTTGATGTTGTGCTGTGCTCGATTGGCTATAACAGGAAGTCCCTGGCCAGGGCTGATATAGAGATCTACTGGTAAGTGTTACCAGTAGTTTTCTCCACCCATTATGAGCCTCACATCGACACGACTTATCGGTTATGGGGTCTGACGTTACCACCCCTAGACTGGATATGCGACATATCAGACGAAGAGACCAGACTGTACGGTAGTGTTACAGATTGGATTCGCAGGAGTATGTATAGGCTTGCTTGTTGATCTTCTGATCGCTCAATACCCGGGTGGCCGTTACATTTAGCTGACCGCTTGCGGCTTATGGGTGTTTGATATGATCATTATCTACTGCCGGCGTATTGACGAGTCTTCAGAGTCTTACACAGAGGTTCCCTGGATCAGGCGAAATGGAGTAGGAGCACATATGTGATATGTGCGGGACCGAGATTGATACGTGTATGTGATACCGTATTCTATTCTCACGATTGTTCACCACCGAACACAGAGACGCGACCGCGTAGGTCTGTCTTGCCTGAATTTCGAGGGAAGATGCTATTTGGTTTTATCCATCCACCTCTCCGATGATGCCAAGTTGATTTATGGCACCGTATATCGGAGGTTTAGATGGATGCGGCCGTTGTAGCATATTTCGTCAGATTCCCCCTCGTTTGAGGGGTTTTTGATTGTGGGGATGCTTTTCCTTGCAGGCGCAAGCCCCTGCAGTTAATTACACTACCGCATCGCGGTAACCACTTTCTCCTTCTCCAGATGGTCACTTCGTGTCATGTGTGTTTGTTTTATTTTTGGTTGCCCGTGGATTGTATGCGGAGACTAATTTATGTTGTCGCCCGTAGGGCTCCGTATTTTCTTAGATTTCGGTTTGGGTTGGGTTTAAGGATACGTTAGTCTCATTTGAGACTAAGATCAACTTAAACGTTTGTTAAGGATACGTTAGTCTAATTTTTAGACTAAGATCAACTTAATGATTTGTTAAGGACACGTTAGTCTAATTTTAGACTAAGATCAACTTAACAGGATCATTTCGATCCAACAAAAGAGCATTTGGACTCTATTGTTTTAGTTTAGGGACTTTGCGGTCCAGTTTAAAGACATCATAGTCTGTAAAGTTTAAGGACATCATAGTCCATGGGTTTAAGGACCCCAGAGTTCAAGGTTAAGGACATCATAGTCCATGGGTTTAAGGACCCCACAGTCCAAGGTTAAGGACATCATAGTCCATGAGTTTAAGGACCCCACAGTCCATGGAATGTCTGGTTGTCGGGACCCGTCACCTCTCTGAAGACGTTGAAGGATTACAACGACAAATATCAGAGGAATGAAGAGATGTATCCTTGAACCAATTTTGGTTGGGAGATCTGTAGTCTAATTGGGACTAAGATCTGAGATTTATGAGCATATGGGCTCAATTAATCTGAAAGAGGCGTTTATGGTCAACTTGGGCTTGGCCCACTCAGTTAAAATGTTAAATATTTGACAATGCTGAGTATTGATTTGGGTTCTGACAGCCTTTCTGTCTTTTATTGAATGCTGAGCATTCATCATAGCTCTAGGGCTTTATTTAAAGAATAGTTTATGTTCTATCAGCGCACGCGTGAGGAACACAAAGCGCCAGTTAATGAGCGCAAAGCGCTTCTGTGATATAGCGCACACGTGAGGAGCATGTGGTGCGCTTAGCGCTAGCGCCAGTCTATGAGCGCGAAGCGCTATTTGTTAAGTGGCGCACATGTGTGGAGCACGTGGTGCACTTGGCGCTGAGCGCCAGTTCATGAGCGCAAAGCGCTATTTGTTAAGTGGCGCACACGTGAGGAGCACATGGTGCGCTTGGCGCTATACGCCAGTCCAAGAGTGCAGAAGCGCTTCTGATCAGTTTTATGATCTGAGAAATAAATTCTCGTTTATAAGAAACTTTGTCTCAAGGTTCTAAGAACAAAGTTCTTATTTTATAGGAGATGTTTCAATCTCTTATTTTGGTAAAAGGTTTTGCTTTTATGGATCTGTGATCCTAAGAATTGAATTATTCTCCCCCTTTTTTATAATAAGATGTTCATGATCTCTTTTTGTAAAAAGATCTTAGCCTTATAAATCTATGATCTGTGAGAAGAATTATTTTCTTCTTCTTTAATGAGATTTTTCTTATCTCTGTTGTTTTTATCTTGAAGAAAAGTTTTTCTTCTACCGAGAGCTTGCTCTTCTGTCTGAGATTTCTCAAAGTTTATAGGGGGTTCCTCTATCTGAGACTTGAAGTCTTGGGGCCTTTATATAGGGCAAGCTGATTTGTTCAATCGGTTAAGGAGATCTTTTCTCCAATTGATTTGGGGATTTACCCATCGTTGGATCTTTGATCCAAGGGCTTTTGATTTACAGAAGGCAATCTTCTTATATTCAACAAGATTGGGAAATCTTTCCCCACACAGAATTTATTCTGTATTTTGGTGATTTTTTTAATCACTATTGGATCATTGATCCAACGGTGCTCTGATTTACAGAGCACAATCTTTTTGTTTGGAAAGATTTTGAGGAATCTTTCCTTAACAGAATTTCATTCTGGTCAATTGATGATTTATCGTTTTTATTGGATTTTTTATCTGACGGTGGGGAACATTTAGTTCCAGTGCTAGCGCACTCGTGCTTTGCACATGAGCACTGCTTCAGAGCGCTGGTGCTCTTTGTGCAAGCGCACTCGTTCTTTGCACGTGTGCGCTGCTTCAGAGCGCTGGCGCTCTTATGAAGCGCTGCTCATTTCAAATTTTGAAAACTTGAACAGAGTTTTGCTCTGATTGGGGGAAACAAATGCCCCCCCACTTTTGCGCTCACGTGGCTCACACGTGAGTGCAGCGGTGGCAGCATCTCCACCATTAGATCAGCTTTGAAGTTGAAACGGCTCTCAGTTCCTATAAATAGGGCCTTTGGCCCTTAAGATGACTTTTGTTCATCTTCTTTCTTGTTTTCTGAGAATCAATTTCTCCTTTAGAGCATAGCTCTCTGTTTTAAGAACTCTCTTAAAGACAGAACTCTGTCAAATTTTTAGGTAAAAGATCAAATCTTTAAAGAGATTAGTCAATAAACTAGAGTTTCACCCATTAACAGAGCTTTTGCTCTTCTTAGATCATAGATCTTCAAGAAAACCTTTTTTTAGGGTTTCTCAATAGAGTTTTGCTCTTGTTAGATCTTAGATCTTTCTTAGGGTTTCCTAACCCATCAACAGAGCTTTGCTCTTTTCAAATCATATAGATTTATTAATCTTTCATAAAAACTCTTAGAGTTTGTTCATAAATCTTGAAGATCTCAGAATTTTAATTCATTAAAAAAAATTTATTTTAAGTTTTCTGATGGGTTATTCCATCATATTTACAGAGCAAGGCTCTTGGGGAATGTTTATTCCTTTCATCATCAGAGTTGACAGATGTCCCTCTATTACAGAGCGCTGCTCTCAATGGGAGATTTACTCCTTGGCCCGAGGGCCCCCATTAAATGAGAATCTTTTGAGGATTTTCTCGTTTAATGACAGTCTCATCAAATGATGAGATTGTTTTATTAATGATGAAATGTCATCTAGATTATGTGGGTCCCCTTTGGTCCCTTTTCACTGCATTGTAGTGCGGTACGGATTTAAAGTACCTAGTGATGGAACTTAATCTGTAGCATTGGTGGTTGAAAATTTGTTCTTTTCCGCGCAGGTACTATGTCTTTCGACACTTCCTTCCCGTTCGTCCGTTCGGAAGGCGGATTCCCCGAAGCGCCTGTAGACCGAGAAGTTTTGCACTGATCAAAGACCATAATCCGGAACACAAGAATCTTCATCTATGGGGAACATGGTACAACTAAATCATCAGGGGTCGGCAGAGCTTTTCTTGCGCGGTACCCTCGGATCCCATTTTGGCGATCTCTTACGCCGACCCACCCCCGGTGAACTATGCCGTGGAGGAGGTTAATTGGACCTCAGATGGTCTCCTTCAGCCTTCTATGGCTGCGATTCCAGTACAGCCTCCGTTGGCGTTGGATATCCTAGGGCGGTGTATATGTCAGGGTGAGTCGCGCCCTTGGGGATAGCCATACAACATAGGCTTGACTCCTCGTCACCCAGCCGGATATTTGCAGTGGGCCCGGTACATTCTGTCTGCCAAGAGGTTGCAGTTGCTGAGGCTCGGGTTGTATCCCGCAGTTTACGTTTCTCTCTTTCAGTACTCCACGCCTCCTACATGGTGGGTAAAAGCCTTTTTGGAACAATGGAATGTTCCAACTCACACCTTTCTTTTATTGGATCGGGAAGTCTCCATCTCTTTAGAGGAGTTCGCGGAGATTTCTGGCTTGCCTGTTTGAGGGGAGCATTATGAGGAACTACTTCCTCATGATGACTACGTCTTTGCCGCTAAGTCGGTGATGATGGGCCTTATCCCAGACAATGCCATTCAACATCAATCACCAAGTTTGATTAAGGTGTTGAATATCTACGAGGGCTTATTTCTCGAGTCTGGAAGCCGTGGGGTTAATTTTACGGATTTATCGCTCGTTTTCTCCGCTCGGAAGTACTGTCGAAGAAAGCAGCGAAGTTCGCCAAACTTGACGATCCTTTTGGCTTAGGTTTGGGCAACCTGCCGACGGTGGAGGCAGATCAGAAAAGTTTCTTTCTTCCCAACACCTCGGTCGTCCCTTTTGCAGAGCTTGCAGCTCCTAGGATGGACGAAGAAACGTTCTTTTTGGGGTTTCTCGGGCTATGGCTGAGCTGGTTTGCGCTTCCGATGCACCCTCGCCGTATGAGGCCGTCCGTCTTCTATCCAGCGCATCGAATGGTTATTGGGGTGAAAGTGGCCGTCGGGGTCGCTGGGTTAGCCCATTTGTATCATGGCCTTAGCCTAGCGGCAGATACTACTCAACCGGGGGTGCAGCCCGTGAACTTCTCAATGCATTACTTCGTCTCGTGGCTCGAATTGCATGTGCTTGGCGCCTTTGGAATTCACAAAAGGCCCCTTTTTTTTATGAAAGATATAACTTTTCTTGACTACCGCGGCTGGTTGATGCTTCTATTTTGGATCCGACTCCACGAGAGGTTCGGGGCTTGCTCCTTCGCCCGCGTACCGTCGGGGATGGCATGACCTTTGTTGACAAGGTCTTAAGTATCGGCAATGAATCCGCGAAGGCGGTGCAGCCGCTGCGGGACACCTTTAAAGATGGTGCCTCTACCTTGAAAGCTCGGGAGATTCTCCACCTATATTCGATCAGGCCGAGCTTTCTGGTGTTTAGGCAGAATGATGCGGCGTTGTTTATGAGATACAACCCGCATCATTTCGCCCAACAATCTAGCTACAATCAGGGTGTTCCGCCTGAGGCCTTTCTAGCTGAGCCGCCCGCCACAGAAGAAGGCATCCGCAGTGCGCTACACCATTTCATGAGGCTCAACACTGGTTCTAACTTTTTTATTAGTGAGCCATGCTGCGTCCCAAAGGTGTTGAATTTGTACGTGGCGTGGTACCAGCATGCGATGGGTGCTGTCATCAGGGAGGAAAAGAAGTTGTTGCTTGATCGTAAGGCTGCGGCCCCTGCTGGTAATCCAGCTATTCCTTTGAAGCAACGGACCGTCGCTCGTCCTCCTTTGAGAGATGTTGGTGCGGTTGTGGTACCACGTGAGATGCCTGAGCTACCGCTACCCCGCGCTCCCATTAAAGCGGTGACTGTGGCGTCTTCCGGGTCTGGCGTGGGTTCAGATATCGGGACTCGTCGTCCAAAGGTGCCCGCCAAGCGTAAGCTTATGCTAGCGGCTACGGGCACTCGCTCACAGAAGAGAAAGAAGTCAATACTCTCTGCAGATGTTGCATTCGGCCAGGAGCCTCATGCTCCTTACAGTGAGGGCATAAGTGAATATGGAACCAACGAAGGATTATTCATGGCGCCGGATGATACCGACCTCGAGGCTGCTATTGCAGCTTCCGAGCGATTAGCTAGCCACCAAGCAGGACTGATCATCCTCGCACAGTCAGGTAAACTTCAGTCATATCTTTTTGCTATTACATTTTTATTGTCATGTTTTGACTGACACTTATTCTTCAACAGGCATCTCCTCTGAAGAAGCTCTCGCGGCTTCTCTCAAGACTTTTGAAGAGGAGGAACGGCTTCATGCTTCCTTGGGCATTGGTACATTTCGGCTCACTGTGCCTTCATTCCCGTTTTTATGGGTAAACTAACTGTTCTTTTCCATCTTTTTGCAGGGACAACCTCGACTCAGGTTATCCCAAGTGTCGTGTCGATCGCAGGTGGTGACGTGGCGACGCTCCCAAGGCCGGCTGCTGAATTTCCAGCTCCGCCAGTATTGCCGAAAGAAGCTTCACTTAAGCAACCGATGACGGATGCCACAACGGCTCTAGAGGTAGCTCCTGGCTCGGACGATGACGTCTCATTGATGGAGGTCTTAAGAAGATCAGCTCTCACGGCCCAGGCAGAAAGGAAGCGCAGGAGTCGTGCAGCCAGAGAACGTAACGCTACCTTGGTTGTAGGTGCAGGATCGAGCGCTGCTCCCCCTGTCCCTGCTTCTTCAGAGGGTGCCCCGATCACCCTGTCTACCACTCATAGACAGGCGACACGCGCGGCTCGGGCAGCAATTGAAAAGTCGACCCAAGGTAACGTAGCACTGGGTCCTTTTATTAGAGTTTAATCTTCAGATTCCCATATACCCTACCCTGCAGGGCCAAGTCTAGGTGAGGAGGTGGCAGGCGAGATGACGACAACTACCGAGCCCGAAGCGGCTACTCTTTTTCAGGAGTCCAGGATTGCTCCAATTTCCGCTCTTTCCACCTGTGGTTCCCTGCCATCGCCTGGCATTGCGAGTGTCACGACGGCCCTCATAGAATCAGGGGACGAAGCCACGGGCGGCGAAACCATCCCCCCGAATGAGATCGAAGAAGTCGTGATGCTTGGCGATGCTTCCGTCACCGTTTTGGCTGATGACCTGTCTGGTAGGTTTCGGGTTGCTGCATTCTTTTTGTTTTGCAATCCCTTCTGATGGCATTTTGTTCCTTTCGAATGTAGGTGTGGTGAGCGCTGAGGTTGTGACACCTGAAGAAGCACTACTAGCTGCCGCTCTGACGGTCGCTGCCTCTTCGTCTCCTCTTATATCCTCTCAAATGCTGGAAGGTATGGGTTTGCGATTTAAATTAGGACAGCATCATTCGCGTACTGACCATGTATCGTCATGATTTTGCAGGAGTTCTTTTTGATCATCTGTATCAAGTGTTGAACCCACACTTCTCCTTCCAGTCGGAAGTTACTCTGCCTGCTGGTGCCGGTGAGTATAGCTTTCTAAACCGACGTCCCTTCTTTTATTAGATGGGTGACCCGACCATTGTTAGTTTTGAGTTGATTGCAGCACTACAAATTAGAGGAGGGGACGAGGGGATCGTCACGCCACCAGTACTCCTAACTCTGCCCCCTGTCGTAGCTGGTATGGTAGACTCTATTGTTCGTGCATTTTCTTTATCTCTTGAGCTGACATCTGACTATGATTTGTTTTGTAGCGGTCGCACCGACTCCAGCTCCGTTTGAGTCTTGCATCATAATGCCGGAAGGCCCCTTTTCTAGACGTCCATCTTCAAAAGGCGCTGTGACCAGTCTGCGTATGTTGAGCGAATACATCGAGGAGCTTGACGCAGAGGCCCCTACATTCGCTGCAGATTTTGCTGCCGAGGTTAATCCAATGTTGGCGACGCTTGTGAACTTCCATAATGAAGGCGTTGTTGAGTCTTGGGTTAACCACTGCAGAAATATTGAGGCATGCCTGCAAGAGCTTGAGCTTAGGCGTCCTGCTCCTGAGATTCTGGCTTTGAACTCCCAGCGGGCTGCGTGGGTCGAGCAGAGCTTGTCCTTCCTCCGCCATTTTGAACAAGAAGCAACCTTGAGGCGGAAGGAACGCGAGGAGGCTTCAGGTGAATCTGCTCGGCTATGCGCCCAAGTTGAAGCGAATGCCGCGCAACTGAGAGCCGTCTTTGATAATTTGTAGCGATGTATTTCGGACGGGCTGGCTTTGAGGTGGAAGCTCGACTTCATTAAGAGGGTTACCCAAAGTCGCGAAGCTGCCCAATGGGAAATAGATGAGAAGGTTTCATCGTGCTTGCAGCAGCGGGCTCGAATTGAAGCGGAGCTGGCCGCGGCGGCCGATCATGAGAAGGAGTTGAGAGGAGTGCGCGAACAGCTAGCTGATTTATTGAAGACACCTCCTCCTCAGTAGCTGTTTTTGTATAGATTGAACACTTGTAACCTTTGAATAATATGTATCTATTTTTTTATTCTTTCATATGATTCAACTTGTACTCCATTGAATTCATGAATAAAGGATGCACATTTTTTTGTTCTATTGTTGCTTTCTTCTCTTCGCTGTGTCATCGCCATGTGATTTTAGCAAGTGTGGCCTGTAGATAGTAGAGAACATTTCATCTTAGTCTTTTTGTAGGGTAGAGATGGCTTAGGAAGCAGGTTCAGGTCTGCTGCCTAAGACTTTTCAACTTTATGAGCCGTGAGAGTCTCATAAAGACTTTTCTCCCTACGAGTCGAGAGGATCTCGCAGGTGTAATTTCTCCTTAGGAATCATGAGGATTCCTAGGTGCGTTTTCTCTTGAGAGTCGTAAGGATCTCACAAGAGAATTTTCTCCTTACAAGTCAAGAGGACTCATAAGTGATTGATGAGTTGACTTGCTCCTGAGTCAAAGCATTGCTTTGACGGGGAGTTCGAGGGTTTACTCTGGCTGTTTCCCACAGAGTCAGAATTGACTTTAGCCGTGTTCTACAGGGCCAGGAGGGGTTGACTTTGGCCATACGGAGTCAGGATTGACTTAGCCGTACGGGGTCAGGGGTTGCTCTGGCCGTTTCCCACGGGGTCAGGATTGACTTTAGTCGTGTTCTACCGGACCAGGATTCACTCTGGTTGTTTCCCATGGGGTCAGGATTGACTTTAGCCATGTTCTATGGTACGAGGATTTGCTCTGGCTATTTCCCACGGGGTCAGGATTGACTTTGGCCATGTTCTACGTAACCAGGATTTGCTCTGGCTGTTTCCCACGGGGTCAGGATTGATTTTGGCCGTGTTCTACGAGACCAGGAGGGGTTGACTTTGGCCATACGGAGTCAGGATTGACTTTAGCCATATGGGGTCAGGGGTAGTCTGGCCGTTTCCCACAGGGTCAGGATTGACTTTAGCCGTGTTCTACGGGACCAGGATTCGCTCTGGCTGTTTCCCACGGGGTCAGGAATGACTTTAGCCATGTTCTACGGTACCAGGATTTGCTCTGGCTGTTTCCCACGGGGTCAGGATTGACTTTGGCTATGTTCTACGTGACCAGGATTTGCTCTGGCTATTTCTCACAGGGTCAGGATTGACTTTGGCCGTGTTCTACGTGACCAGGATTTGCTGTGGCTGTTTTCCATGGGGTCGGGATTGACTTTGGCCGTGTTCTACGGTACCGGGATTTACTCTGGCTGTTTCCCACAGGGTCAAGATTGACTTTGTCCGTGTTCTACGTGACCAGGATTTGCTCTTTCGGTTGTCTGTGAACCGTCGAGGTTTGGAACAGGGAATTTGTCATGGCTCCAAGGTTGATTGTCATGTCTGAACCTTGTTGGAATGAGGAGGAACGCTGCTGGTGATCTCTAGGCTGTCTGTGAACCATCGAGATTTGAAACAGGGACTTTGCCATGGCTCCAAGGTTGATTGTCACGTATGAATCCTGTTGGAATGAGGAGGAACGCTGTTGGTGATCTCTAGGCTGTAGATGTTGCCGTTGAAATCTGGAACTAGGGACTTTGCCATAGCTCCGTTTGGTGGAAGGCGCGTCCATATCCTGCTGGAATGAGGGAGAACGCCGTTGATGATCTCTAGGCTGTAGATGTCGCCGTTGAAATCTGACTCTTCGTTCGAAAGAGCTTGGTGAGATGATATGATTCTCTCTTTGTTTGTGCCTCTGGATTGTATACAGGGATCGATATGATCTCATCTGTAGGGAAAAAGTTTCATTTCATAGGTATATTTTTTGTTTTCTTTCCGCGATGCTCTATTATTTCAGCTTTTTGTATCGCGAAAGTCGCGATTGCCCAATCATTTCGGCAATTTTTCACGGTGCCCAATCATTTCGGCTGTTTTTTGTTTTTACTCGCTGCTTTTTATTGTGAGTTGCCCAATCATTTTGGCCATTTTGTATGCATTTGTGCCTCGCTGACTTTTTTGCTGCGAGTTTGGGATCTGATACCGATTTAGGCATCAGCATTGCTACAACTGGGATATTGCCAGGAGCGAATCATCATTTGCCTTTGTCGGTTCGAACAAAGGTGGCTTAGCAAACAGGGTTAGGATCCTGTTGACTAAGGCTTTTGACTTCATGAGCTGTAAGGGTGTCATAAAGGTATTTCTTCCTACGTGTCGTGAGGATCTCGTAGGTGCATTTTCTCCTTAGGAATCTTGAGGATTCCTAAGTTTGTGTTCTCTTATAAGTCGTAAGGATCTTACAAGAGTGTTTTATCTTTGCAAGTCGAAAGGACCTACAAGTGTTTGTTCACCGTGTGAGCATATCCCTAGTCGTTGGTAGGACTCTGTTAAGGAAATGTTTATTCGTGCCCGTGGATTGTATACAAGGGTCAGCATTGAACCGCTTGTAGGGCAATCTGGTGATTGTGATGGCTTAAGAACAGGTTTAGATCCCTGTAGCTTAAGGCTTTTGAATCTTATGAGCCGTGAGGGTCTCATAAAAGGGTTCTCCTTACGAGTCGTGAGGATCTCGTAAGTGTAAGTTCTCCTTAAGAATCGGGGGGATCCCTAAGTGTGTTGCTCCCTTATGAGTCGTAAGGATCTCACGCAGGTATTTTCTCCTCACAAGGTCGAGAGGACCTGCAAGTGTCTTTTAACGAGATTGTGCCCTTTCGGGTTTTCACAAAACTCGCCGGTAGCCCTGCTGTTTTTACTCACGGAGCCCTTTCGGGTTTTCATCCGTGCCCATCTCGCTTATGGACATACCGTTTTCTCTTTTTTTTATTTTTATTTTTATTATTTTTTTGTGTCATCCTTGTGATGCTGCGGTTTGTAGTAGTTTATAGACGTTTCGGTCAGTAGCTAGTTTCAGGATATTGCGGTCCGTTGTTAGTTTAGGGACGTTTCAGCCTGTTTGCCGGCTACTACTTATAGGGTTTGGGCTTAGGAAGATAGAGAGCGGACATAGGCGTCGTCATCTATCGTTGTCCTAGGCCGTGACTCGTCAGGCGTAGTATTTTTTTAGGAATCGACCGTTTATTGACCTGAAAGGTCTTTCGCCATGCATGTCCATGAGTAGATAGGCTCCACCTTGGTAGATCTTGTCTATAATATATGGGCCTTCATAGTTCAGCACGAATTTTCCCCGCTTGGCATGATTGGGGATCATAGGTCTCTTGACCACTAGCACGAGTTCGCCTTGGCGGAATGTTCTCGGCCTAGTTAATCTCTCGTATGAGCGCGTCATTTTTTCTTTATAAGCCTCCAGGTTTTGTTGCGCCATGAGACGGGTTTCATCAAGGGCGTCGAGCTCCTCAAGCCGAATGTGAGCATTTTCTTCATCGACTTAGAGTCGTCCTTATCACTCTAGAAGCTTGAATCGGTAAAGGACTCCACTTGGAGTTCACTGTTACCATAGTCCAAGAACATCTCTTTAGTCCTTCTCAAGTACTTGAGAATGTTCTTCACAGCTGTCCAGTGACTCTCTCCAGGATCTGCTTGATACCGACTCACTACACTTAGTGAGTATGCTACATCGGGTCTGGTACATAGAATCACACACATGATAGAGCCTACTGCCGAAGCTTAGGGTATCCCTTGCATGCGAGCTCTCTCCAAATCAGTCTTGGGAGACATCTCTTTGGAGAGAGTGAGTCCAGAGATCGCGGGTTGGTTCCCACACTTGGATTCTTCCATACTAAACCTCTTTAGTATGGTGTCAATGTACCTGGATTGGGACAATCCCAGTATCCGTTTAGATCTATCTCTATAGATCATAATTCCCAAAATGCAGGAGGCAACACCAAGATCATTCATTGAGAATCTTTGTGATAAGAAGAGCTTGACCGAGTGCAGCATAGGAACATCATTTCCTATCAAGAGTATGTCATCCACGTACAATACGAGGAAGACAACCTTACTCTTTGCAACCTTCTTGTAAATACAAGGTTCATCTACGTTTTTGATGAAAACTCTTTGACTACAAAATCAAAGCAGATGTTCCAACTCCGCGATGCCTGCTTTAACCCGTAGATGGATTTAAGCAGCTTGCACACCTTTCCGCTACTCCCACTGTCTACGAAGCCCTTTGGCTGAGTCATGTACACGCACTCTTCTAAATCACCATTTAGAAAGACGGCCTTAACATCCATCTGCCAGATTTCGTAGTCATGGTATGCAGCAATGGCAAGTAAGATCCGGATGGACTTAAGCATAGCCACTGGAGAAAAGGTTTCGTCATAATCCACACCTGGTCGTTGACGAAAACCCTTTGCAACAAGTCTAGCTTTGCAAGTCTCAACTTTTCCATCTACACCAAGTTTCTTCTTAAAGATCCATTTGCTCCCAATGGGTTTTCCCCCTTCAGGAGAAACTTCCAAAGTCCATGCTTTGTTGGTGTATATGGATTCCATCTCAGATTGCATTGCATCCAGCCATTTCACAGAGTCCCCACTCGTGATGGCCTGCTCGAAGCTAGTCGGGTCATCATCTTCCATGATGCAATCCTCACTCCCACCATCAACGAGAAAACCGTAGTATCTCACAGGTGGATGAGAAACCCTACTTGATCGGCGGAGAGGCTGGGGTTCGTTGGGAACTACTGAATCATCTGGTTCTACTAAATCTTCAGTTATAGTTTGTGGTGCTAGAACTTCTTCCAGCTCTACCTCTTTGCCACTAATTTCTTTTGCAAGAAATTCCTTTTCTAAAAAGATGGCGTATTGAGAAACAAACACTTTTTGTTCTTCAGCGTGGTAGAAAAATATCCTTTGGAATTCTTAGGATATCCCACAAACTTACAAAGAACTGATCGTGCCTCGAGTTTGTCCGGATTTTGCCTTTTGACATAGGCCGGACAACCCCATATCTTAACTCGTTTAAGATACGGTCTCTTCCCACTCCATATCTCATATGGTGTGGTAGGTACATAATTAGACGGAACTTGATTCAATAGGTATGTTGCTGTCTCAAGCGCATAACTCCAAAAGGAAATAGGTAACTCAGCGGTGCTCATCATAGAGCGCACCATATCTAATAGGGTGCGATTCCTCCGCTCTGAAACACTGTTGTGCTGCGGTGTATAAGGAGGAGTAAGCTGAGAGAGAATCCCATTCTCTTTTAGATAGTCTAGGAACTCATTGCTCAAGTATTCTCCTCCTCGATCAGATCGAAGGATTTTAATACTTTTTCCCGTTTGGTTCTCTACTTCGTGCTTATATTCCCTGAATTTCTCAAAAGCTTCAGACTTGTGTTTCATCAGGAACACATGTCCGTATCTTGAGAGATCGTCAGTGAATGTAATGAAATAGGAAGAACCGTTCCTGGCATGTGTAGACATAGGTCCACATACATCACTATGTATCAGCCCCAAGAGTTCTGTAACTCTTTCTCCGTGTCCACTAAACAGAATTTTGGTCATTTTGCCTTTGAGACATGACTGGCAAGTATTATAAGATGAAAATTCGAACGGATTCAAATATCCATCCTTATGTAACTTAGCTAGCCGTGTCACATTGATATGACCTAGTCTATAATATCACAAGAAGGATTCGTTCATTTCTGAATTCTTCCTCTTGTGTGTGTTTTGTACATTAAGTACTGTAGTTTGGTTGAGCACGTATATGCCATTACTTAACGATCCTGATCCAATCAACTTTTGATTTAGGAATATGTTCATAACATTATCCTGTACTACAAAATTATATCCTTCTTTATTCAATAAAGAAACTGATATAATATTGCATATCAGGGTCGGAATGTAATAGCACTCATTCAGAACCAATGTATTACCATTTGGTAACACAAGGTGATATTCGCCAACTGCCTTAGCTGCAACATCTGCACCATTCCCTACTCTTACGGAATGATCACCCATTCCCAGTTCTCTATCTTTATGTAGCCCATGTAACATATTACATATGTGGGATCCCGATCCGGTATTTAATACCCAGGACGTAGAGTGAACTGAGAAACAGTTCTCGATAACTAACACACCTGAAGAAGATGCATCAATATGCTTATTCTTCGTATGGGTGGCGTGAGAATCCAGATATTCTCCTATTTCCTGCTCAGTCTTATAATACTTATAATAAAGAACGGGACCAACGTTCCCCTGCTCAGTATAATAAGCGGGTTCAGTTAATACATCTATATTATTATCTTGATTAAGGCCTGACATGGTCGCTACTTGGAGAGAGAAAGAAGAAAACACTTTAGCATATGCTATTGCAAGATTAGATTGGTTATTATCTTATCTAATCAGGATGTCTCCCACTGTTTTTATCAAATCTTCCTTCAAACCCTAAAAGGAAAGATTAGCCGGGATTAATTACACCTTACAAGTTAGCCAATCTTTTAGCCAGGCCAGTGTTGGTACTTTGAGGGAGGTTCCCCGTGCTTTTGCACGGACCTAATTAAAGTAAACCTCGTTTTCCCAGAGGCATAACCCTGTAAACACCTTTCTAGACACCTACTTGATCAGCTAATTGTCCTGTGTAAAATTCTCCCAGGAGTAACTTTTACTCGCAGTGGGTATCGGGATCCAACTATCTCATAAGAGGTATGCAATCTCATTGCAAATTTCAACTCTTGAAATTCCCGATAATGCTTTTGCCCCTAGCAACTTAAGACCTTAACATAGTCAACAAATCATAATTGCTAGCCAAGTTCAACCCGTCATTTCCCGATTGAATTAAACCCACCTGTACGACCCTTAACATAGTCAATAAAGTCGTACAACTACCCTAATCCAATCACATCTCATGTTTTAACAAATAAGCACTAATTAGCTACCGCACACTACGCCTTAACATAGTCAACAAACGTAGCACGAATACTAAGTAGTACTTATCTGAAATGACGGAGGGCTACGCAGGTTTTTTCAGAAAAACCATGAGCGTAATGAACTTGATATCGTTGTAGAAACAAGTGATTTTGAAAAGGAGTGTTTTTGAGGCTTTTCTAGTTTCGCTAAAGAGGTCACTCCCGGTGAAGGGATCTCAGCTCTTTCCTCATCGAATAAGGTGTAGGGTATATCATATATACCGCTATGCAAAGCAAGAACTATAGAAGCAATCAAAAACAAAACCGCGAGTTTGTAGCATCTGCCAGTTTTGCTAAAGAGGTCATTCCCGGTGAAGGGATCTTGGCTCTTTCCTCATCGAATAAGGTGCAGGGTATATCATATATACCGCTATGCAAAGCAAGACTGTAGCTGCCCTTTTTATAAAGTTTTGATACCACAACATGTTTTAGGTTTCTTTTCTTTTATTAATCTCATTAATAAATCCCATCAATTATGCTTCCTAAGCATCACAGAAGAAACGAAATCAGTAATATTTATATATCATCATATATATATATAGTATAAGCATTCATCTCAGGCAGTAATATGATCTCATCACAGAACATTGCAGCAGAAGATAACATATGAAATATTGGATATACTAGGACGTCCATGTTTTATATCGAGCCTGTATAAAACACGGATTCCACGGTCGCGATGAATAGCCAAACCCACATCCCTAGATCCCTACGAGAGCGGCAAGCAACACTGCCAATTCTAGGGTTAGGAGACCCGGTCTCGACTCCTCGAGATGGTCTCCCACTGGACCCTAGAACCCGGTTACTTTTGCTCCCTTCCTTGGGTCTACCTAATGCGGAAAAGTAAATAATATACAATGGTGACATCATCCTCAACCCGGAAGTGCCCCAATAAAAGAATATTACATACAATGAATTTTCGATGAATGAAAATAAAAACCCTCATCTCACATAAAATCCCTGGCTATTCAAAACACAACGATCCAATATAACATATCACAGCAATACATAATATATCATATCATCAACGTAAGCAAGTATGCGTATCCCGATTGTCGTTGTTGTATAGCAACGAAGCCGGCGATACACCACATACTACGTTTACGGTCACAGAAAAGAAAGTGTAAAACTACAACATTTGGAATCCACAATCACTTTAGACATCTTAAATCCGAAATATCACATACTTCGCATTTCATGCCTAACTATATGAATTCCATATATTGTATCACATTCCAGATAAATAGACAATGTTAAAATTTCCGATCGAATAATCAAATACCCAAGATTTTCCAAATAGCTCAACACTTGAGCGGAGTTCAAAAATCCCAGAACATGTTACAGTCCCAATGAACCAGCCGTAGAAGGGTCAAACCAACGCCTCACATGTGTCAACACTAAACTACCACAAACCCAAGGGTTCAGTGGCAGTTTTGACGGTCACATAATCGAGTTAAGGTTACGTTCTTCTAGAGGGTCCACATATACGCTAGCATGATTTCCCGAAAGTTTTAAATTGTGGAAAAATTGAGTTATTGATATCCGTTCGAACCTTTTAACACGTTCTAAATTACCCGAAAAACTAAACGATGTTAAAATTTCCGATCGAATCAACGAATTTTAAGATCTCCAGAAAACTCAACACTTGAGTAATATTAAAAATCCCCAGAAGCATGTAGTAATACATACGGATGAACCCTAGAAATAACTATCCCTCACACCCAAGTACTGCCGCGGAACCGCCGCCAAAAGCATGGTATGGCCGCGGTTCCGTGGCGACTTAAAGGCTACAGTAACTCATATTTCATAGTAATCCATAGAATCACCTGCTTAATTTTCTGAGTATTTTTAATACGTAAAAAACCATCTTTTTAAAAAATTTCCAGAGAGGGGGTCAAATATGACGTTTCGGGGTTCGATCGGACTTTTAACTTCGTCTGCACATCGCCTAAAGCTCTAGCTTGGCTCTGATACCACTGTAGGGTTAGTATATCACCTAGAGAAGGTTTTGTCAAGCATCAAACATGCTACTTTAAAATTTTTGGGGTGCTAAACAAATCCTAACCAAGATCTTAACTAGAGAATTAGGTTAAACTTGCATGTAAACAACTTTACATCTAAGAGAGAGGGATTACAACCTTTGTAGTCCGCTCCTTCGCTTCATAAGCTCCGAGTAGTAGTCCCTTCGCCACGATCCATGATCTCCCGGACTCAAGAGAGGCTCCACAAGCCGAATGATCCATGCTTGCTTGAAGTCTTCCTTTTTGAAGATGATCTACCTTGAAGAATCTATAACTCAAGCTCTCACTTCTCTAATCAAGTATTAATGAAGTGAACACCCTAATCTAAGTGGCTAGAATAGATAAGGATGATGAAGTAGGAATTTAGCTCTCTTTTTATTTCAATTTCTGACCATTTATCATCACTAATGAAAAGCTAGTTAAGGTTTTCTTTTTAAGAGAATGAAGAAGAAGAAGATAATCCTTTTGTGATGAATAATGAATTATTACTATGGTTACAATTGCAACCATGAGTTAAGAATGAAAGGCTTAACTCATGTAGAGAATTAACCAAGATAAAGGGTTTGGGTTGGGTTAATAAATATCAACACAAATATCTTTAGCAAAATATCTTAGCTAAAAACAAAGAAAGCTTCATGAAGCTTCTTGAAAAAGCTAACCCAAATGCTAACCCAAATCAAACCCTAACTTGTTTTAATCTCCACAAATCATGTTGCATTTTTAATCATAACTTGTTACAATATTATATATCACATATATAATATATTTTGTAGCAAAAGAAAATAATATAATTAACATATATCGCATATATATCAATGTATTATCCGGTGAGAAAATGAATCAATAAAGCGAGTTTATATTAGTTAATGTAATGTAATATATCACATATATAATTATACATTAAATTATCGAATCAACACTTGATCTAACAATCCGGCTATATCAAATATAACCGACTAATATAACATGTACCGATTCATTGAATCAACACTTAATCCGATGACCCGGCTATATCATATATCGGGAGAATAGAATACGGTATCTCATATCGTATTATTCTCGGTCCCGCACATATCACATATGTGCTCCTACTCCGTTTTTCCTGAGTCAAGAAATCTCCGTGTAGGACTCTAAAGAATCGTTAATACGCCGGCAGTAGGTGATGATCATATCAAACACCCACAAGCTGCAAGCGGTCAGGTAAACATAACAGCCACCCAGGTATTGAGCGATCAGAAGATCAACAAGTAAGCCTGTACATTCTCCTGTGAATATAATCAGTAACACTACTGTACGTCCGGTTTCTTCGTCTGATATGTCGCATATCTAGTCTAGGGGTGGTAAACGTCAGACCCTTATAACCGATATGTCGTGTCGATATGAGCCTTATAATGGGTCGAGAAACTACTGATAACTCTTACCAGTAGCACTCCATATCATCCCTGGCCAGGGACTTCCAGTTATAGCCAATCGATCACAGCACAAAATCAACTCCCCATACCGGGAGAGACGAATCCCCTCCTATCGCTCATTGCCTCCATGTGATTCGGGACTGTACCCAAAAGCCACCGTTTTGCACACCTTCTTGGATGTGGTAAGGTGGAAATCAAAGCACAGTGGGAATCACACAAGACTCTATGATGATCTCGGGTCTACAGACTACCCTGTACCAGTGTCACCGGAGAACCGCTATCTGACGATAGGTACAATACCTTCTAGGAGTTCTCGGCGAGTCCGTTCAGTGTACCCAGTCTCCACTGAGCACCCGTACACCATCTTTGATGTCAAACACCGATGGATATGGGATCATCCATCGCCCATCATATAGGTCAAGATGTGTATACGCTAGTCTACTCTGGTGTATCGATGCCCTGTCTCGATACACCCTCGACTAGGAACTGATATAGGATGTACTCGTTGACTACCCTGGCCCCACTAGTATGATCTCATCATAGTCCCAGTAGTCGAGTACATATCCTAAGGGCTTTATCAACATGTGAGAGCAAGACAGTAAACTAATACAAGTCAACATGTTAAGATAAAGTGAAACCAAATAGCATACTATCATATCGAGCAAGAAAGTCCTCTTTATATATATCCAAGCTTCGACTTTAATATACATCATATGTACAATAATGGCCTCTAGGGCATATACATAATTAACAGTTTTGAACGTAGTTCGATACGCCCAGAGAGCTTCATGTAGTCTCTCGTGCCGGTCCTTCTTATTTTTGGACACTGTCTTTTTCACGATCTTCGTCAAGGTCTTGTTGAAAGTCTTAGCTAGACCGTTAGCTCAGGGATTATAGATCGAAGAGTATCTCCAGTCTATATTATGCTGTTGTGCGAAGCGGCCGATCTTGTGGCTTCTGTAGGATGGCCCATTATCGGTGTTAATCCGTCGCGGAGTGCCGAACCGATAAATATCGTGTGCCTTGAAGAAATGGAGGATATTCTCCGTCTTCATTTCTCTTAGCGGTATTGTTTCTGCCCACTTAGAGAAATAATCAGTTGTCGCCAATATGAACCGATGCCCTCTGGATGATGCCGGTTCGATGGGCCCGATTATGTCAGTTCCTCACATTTCGAATGTCCAGCTAACCACCATTGGATGTAGAGTATTTGGATGCTGGTGGATAAAGTCCCCGTGAATCTGGCACGAGTGGCACTGCTTTGCGTATTCAAGGCAGTCTTGGATCATCGTGGGCCAATAGTAGCCCATCCTTTTGATCTTCAGTTTCATCTTCGGCCCGGCTTGATGAGAACCGCAGAGTTCGTCGTGAGTTTCTTGGACTACTCTCCTTGCCTCTTCAGGTCCCAGGCATCTTAGCCATAGAGAATCAAATGATCTCTTATACAGAGTATCATTGACGAAGGCAAAAGATAGAGCTCGTTTAATGAGCTGATGTCTTGCGGACGCATCTTCAGGTGTTCAAGGGGATTTGAAGTAGTCTAAAAAGACTTCTCTCCAATCTTTAGCCTTTTCCTGGTCTTTTATTTGTAGGGCCGTTTGCTTGGTGGCTCATTTTTCTTTGGATGGCTCCGGAGATATTTCTGCCGGTGCAAGAACTCGACGACTTTGCATAACGATCCTTACGTCATCAAGTTTCTAGTCGGCCAGTTCTTTAGCGATCTTGGCTAATGCACCCGCCTTGCTATTTTCCGAGCGCGGTATGCTTTCCAGGGCGTAGGCAGGGATTCGAGTCAGAGTTGTTGTACTCTCTCGCCGTATTTTACCAACTCCGGTTTGCACGTCTGATAATCGCCGTTCACTTGGCAAACGACCAGTTGGGAGTCTCCGTATATGAGTAGGTTTTCAATTCCCGTGTCGACAACGATCTCAAGACCTGCTATCAAAGCTTCATATTCGGCTTCATTGTTTGTCCTCGGCTCTGTTAAGGAGAAGGCAAAGCGTATTATCCCTCCTTGTGGAGTCACGAAGATGAGGCCTACCCCATACTTGATTATGGGGGAGCTGTGCTTTCGCTTCTTCATGGAAGATGCTCCGTCGAAGTAGAGTCCCCATCGGGTATCACTTCTTTCTTTCTCCTTGTCGATCGTGTCAAACGCATGCTCGTCTGGCAATTCACAATTTAGGGGAGAGTCGGCAGGTATTGGATGCTCAGCGAGAAAGTCGGCGATGGCCTGGCCTTTCACTGCCTTGAGAGGTCGGTATGTCACCGAGAATTCCATTAAGAGAAGGGGCCATTTAGCTAGCCGTCCCGTTATAATGGCTTTTGACATCAAATACTTAAGAGGATCCACTTTTGATATGAGATGGACCTCATGTGCCAACGCATAGTGCCTGAGCTTCGTTATCGCGAAGATCAACGCCAGGCAGTGTTTTTCAATGGGAGAGTAATTGTTTTCTGCCCCCAAAAGAACTCGACTCAAATAGTAAAGGGCCCTCTCCTTCCCTTGGTCGTTTTCTTGTGCCCATAATGAGTCTAGAGAACCTTCGAGGGCTGTTGTGTGCAGGACGAGAGGTTTTCCTTTAACGGGAGTGGCCAGTACTGGCGGATTCTGTAGGTATTGCTTGATTTCATCCAGTGCGCTTTGGCATTTGCGATCCCAGATGAACGGGGTTCCCTTCTTCATCAAGTGACTGTAGGGACGACATTTGCTTGAGAGGTTAGCTATGAACCGCCGGATATACGCGAACTTCCCTTGGAGAGACCGCAGTTGCTTGAGTGTTCTTGGCGGGGGAATTTCCATGATCGCCTTGATCTTCGATGGGTCTATCTCGATGCCTCGATTTTGAACGATGAATCCTAGGAATTTGCCCGAAGAGACTCCGAACGCGCATTTCAAAGGGTTCATCTTCAAGTTGTATTTCCGAAGACGTTGGAACACTATTTTTAGATGCTCCCAATGCTCTTCGTGCGATTTTCTTTTCACCACAAGGTCGTTGATATAGCATTCGAAGACTTCATGTATGAGGTCATCAAAAATCTTCGTCATAGCCCTCTGATAGGTAGCGCCGGCGTTCTTCAGACCGAAAGGCATCACTTTGTAGCAGAATATGCCCAGAGGAGTCCGGAAAGCGGTATCCTTTTGATCTTCAGGTTGCATATTTATTTGATTGTATCCTGATGAGTCGTCTGTAGGGTTCCTAGGCACTCTTGTAAAGGTTCAAAAGGCATCAAACATGCCCGGATAAAAATTTAGACGTGCCGAACAACCCAAAGCCGGGATCTTTGCTAGATTATTAGGGTTTAACATGCAAGATGATAACTTTTATCTAAGTGTGAAGGATTATAACCTTTGTAGTCCGCTCCTTCACTTCACAAGCTCCGAGTAGAAGTCCCTTTGCCGTGATCCACGATCTCCCGGACTCATGAGAGGCTCCACGACTCGAACGATCCATGCTAGCTCGAAGTATTCCAAATCTCCGATGATCTACCTCGAAGTTGCAAAGACTCAAGCTTTCTCACTCAAAAGAGATGAACACACTAATCCCATGGGCTAGATGAGATGAGGATGAGAGAGTAGTAATTTTGCTTTCTTTTTATATCATTTTCTCATATTTATTCATCACTAAAGGATTTTCTAGCAAGCTTTTCAAGAGAGAAGAAGATGATAATGGAAAATCAAAAATCATATTAATCCTTTTGTGATGAATAGAATATAAACTATATGATTGAATTGTAAACCATGGTCAAGGATGAGTGGTCAAGATTTTGTAGAGAAATAACTAGAGTTAGGGTTTGGTTGAGTTAAAGAATGTGTCATCCATAAAGATCTTAAGAATGACAAAAGAAAAAGCTTCTAGAAGGTGCATGAAGCTACTAACCCTAATCAAACCCTAATCTCAATTAATCATCCTTAAACATATTTAACAATTAATCATATCATGTCACAATAATATATATCACATATATATTATATATTTGCAACAAAAGAAAATAATACAATTAACATATATCGCATATATATTAATGTATCATCCAGTGAGAAAATGAAATAATAAAGCGAGCCAATATTAGATAATGTAATAATATATCATATATATTATTATACATTAAATCATCGAATCAACACTTGATCCGACGATCCGGCTATATCGAATATTACCGACTAATATATCATGTACCGATTCATCGAATCAACACTTGATCCGATGTCCCGGTTCATTTCTAAATATCGCGAGAATATAATACGGTATCCCATATCGCATTATTCTCGTTCCTGCGCATATCACATATGTGCCACTACTCCGTTTCGCCTGAGCCAAGAAACCTCTGTGTAGGACTCTAAAGAATCGTCAATACGCCGGTAGCAGGTGAAGATCATATCAAACACCCACAAGCTGCAAGCGGTCAGCTAAACGTAACAGCCACCCAGGTATTGAGCGATCAGAAGATCAACAAGCTAGCCTGTGCGTTCTCCTGTGAATCCAACCAGTAACACTCCCGTACAGTCCGGTCTGTTCGTCTGATATGTCGCATATCAAGTCTAGGGGTGGTATACGTCAGACCCCAGTAACCGATAAGTCGTGTCGATGTGTGGCTCATAACGGGTCGAGAAACTACTAGTAACACTTACCAGTAAATCTCTATATCAGCCCTGGCCAGGGACTTCCAGTTATAGCCAATCGAACACAGCACAACATCAACTCCCTATACCGGGAGAGACGAATCCCCTCCTATCGCTCATTGCCTCCATGTGATTCGGGACTGTACCCAAAAGCCACCGTTTTGCACGCCCTCTTGGACGTGGTAAGGTGGAAATCAAAGCACAGTGGGAATCACACAAGACTCTATGACGATCTCGGGTCTACAGACTACCCTGTACTAGTGTCACCGGAGAACTGCCATCTGACGTGTGGTATATCACCATCTGGGAGTTCTCGGCGAGTCCGTCCAGTGTACCCAGTCTCCACTGAGCACCCGTACACCATCTCTGATGTCTAACACCGATGGATATGGGATCATCCATCGCCCATCATATGGGTCAAGATGCGTATACGCTAGTCTACTCTGGTGTATCGATGCCCTGTCTCGATATACCCTCGACTAGGAACAGTTATAGGATGTACTCATCGACTACCGCGGCCCCACTAGTATGATCTCATCATAGTCCCAGTAGTCGAGTACAGATCCTAAGGGCTTTATCAACATGTGAGAGTAAAACAATAAACCAATACAAATCAACATGTTAAGATAAAGTGAAACCAAATAGCATACTATCATGACGAGCAAGAAAGTCATCTCTATATATATCCAAGCATCCATTATAATATACATCATATGTACAACAATGGCCTCTAGGGCATATACATAACTAACAATCTCCCACTTGCACTAAGGCCAGCTGCTGTAGTATCTCATACCTAGCATCCCGAATAATCTCTCAAACTGTATCTGGGGAATAGCCTTCGTGAATGGATCCGCAGTGTTGTCCTTCGTATCTACTCTCCTGACCTCGATCTCCCGGCGATCAACTATCTCCCTGATCAGGTGATACCGCCTCAGAATATGTCTGGACTTTTGATGGGACCTGGGTTCCTTGGCTAAAGCCACAGCTCCATTGTTATCACAATACAGAGGTATTGGATGCTCAATGGATGGAACCACACCAAGTTCACTAATGAACTTCTTGATCCAGACAGCTTCTTTGGCAGTATCGTTGGCAGCGATGTATTCAGCCTCCATCGTCGAGTCTGCAACGGTATCCTGTTTGGAACTCTTCCAACATACCTCCCCTCCATTGAGAGTAAAGATAAAACCCGAATGCGACTTAGAGTCGTCCTTATTACTTTGGAAGCTGGAATCGGTAAAGGACTCCACCTGGAGTTCTCCGTTACCATACACCAAGAACATCTCCTTAGTCCTTCGCAAGTACTTGAGAATGTTCTTCACAGCTGTCCAGTGACTCTCTCCAGGATCTTCTTGATACCGACTCACTACGCTTAGTGAGTATGCTACATCGGGTCTGGTACATAGCATCGCATACATGATAGAGCCTACTGCCGAAGCATAGGGTATCCTTTGCATGCGAGCTCTCTCCAAATCAGTCTTGGGAGACATCTCTTTGGAGAGAGTGAGTCCAGAGATCGTGGGTTGGTTCCCACGCTTGGATTCTTCCATACTAAACCTCTTTAGTATGGTGTCAATGTATCTGGATTGGGACAATCCCAGTATCCGTTTAGATCTATCTCTATAGATCATGATTCCCAATATGCAGGAGGCATCACCTAGATCTTTCATTGAGAATCTTTGTGATAAGAAGAGCTTGACTGATTGCAGCATAGGAATATCATTTCCTATCAAGAGTATGTCATCCACGTACAATACGAGGAAGACAACCTTACCCTCTGCTACCTTCTTATAGATACAAGGTTCATCTATATTTTTGATGAAGTCAAACTCTTTGACTACAACATCAAAATAGATGTTCCAACTCCGCGATGCTTGCTTTAACCCATAAATGGATTTAAGCAGCTTGCACACCTTTCTGCTGCTCCCACTATCTACGAAGCCCTCTGGCTGAGTCATGTACACGCTCTCTTCTAAATCACCGTTTAGAAAGGCGGTCTTAACATCCATTTGCCAGATTTCGTAGTCATGGTATGCAGCAATGGCAAGTAAGATCCGGATAGACTTAAGCATAGCCACTGGAGAAAAGGTTTCGTCATAATCCACACCTGGTCGTTGACGAAAACCCTTTGCTACAAGTCTAGCTTTTAAAGTCTCAACTTTTCCATCTACACCAAATTTCCTTTTAAAAATCCACTTGCTCCCAATGGGTTTTACCCCTTCAGGAGCATTTTCCAAAATCCATACTTTATTGGTGTACATGGATTCCATCTCAGATCGCATTGCATCCAGCCATTTCACAGAGTCACTACTCGTGATGGCCTGCTCGAAACTAGTCGGTTCATCATCATCCATGATGCAGTCCTCGCTTCCACCATCAATGAGAAAACCGTAGTATCTCTCAGGTGGACGAGAAACCCTACTAGATCGGCGAAGAGGCTGGGGTTCGTCGGGTACTACTGAATCCTCTGGTTCCACTAAATCTTCAGTTGCAGTTTGTGTTGCTGGAACTTCTTCCAGTTCTACCTCTAAGCCACTAATCTCTTTTGCAAGAAATTCCTTTTCTAAAAAGGTGGCATGTTGAGCAACAAACACTTTTTGCTCCTCACCGTGATAGAAAAAATATCCATAAGAATTCTTCGGATATCCTACAAACTTGCAAAGAACTGACCGTGCCTCGAGTTTGTCCGGATTTTGCCTTTTTACATAGGCCGGACAACCCCATATCTTAACTCGTTTAAGATACGGTCTCTTCCCACTCCATATCTCATATGGTGTGGTAGGTACAGATTTAGTTGGAACTTGATTCAATAGGTATGCTGCTGTCTCAAGTGCATACCCCCAGAAGGAAATAGATAACTCAGCTGTACTCATCATAGAGCGTACCATATCTAATAGGGTGCGATTCCTCCGCTCAGATACACCGTTGTGCTGTGGTGTATAAGGAGGAGTAAGCTGAGAGAGAATCCCATTCTCTTTTAGATAATCTAGGAACTCATTGCTTAAGTATTCACCTCCTCGATCAGATCGAAGAATCTTAATACTTTTGCCCGTTTGATTCTCTACTTCGTGCTTATATTCTCTGAATTTCTCAAAAGCTTCAGACTTGTGTTTCATCAGGAACACATGTCCGAATCTAGAAAGATCGTCAGTGAATGTAATGAAGTAGGAAGAACCGTTCCTGGCATGCGTAGACATGGGACCACAAACATCACTATGTATTAGTCCTAAGAGTTCAGTAACTCTTTCTCCGTGTCCACTAAACGGAGCTTTGGTCATTTTTCCTTTGAGACATGAATGGCAAGTATCATAAGATGATAATTCGAACGGATTCAAATAACCATCTTTATGTAACTTAGCCAGTCGTGTCGCATTGATATGACCAAGTCTATAATGCCACAAGTAGGATTCGTTCATATCCGAACTTTTCCTCTTGTGTGTGTTTTGTATATTCAGGACTGTATTCTGATTTAGAATGAATATGCCATTATGTAACGAGCCTGATGCAATCAACTTTTGATCTAGGAATATGTTCATAACATTATCCTGTACTACAAAATTATATCCTTCTTTACTTAATAAGGAGACTGATATAATGTTGCATATCATGTTCGGTATATAATAGCACTCATTTAGAACCAGTGTATTACGACTTGGTAATACAAGGTGATATTCGCCAACTGCTTTGGCCACAATACTTGCACCGTTCCCTACTTGAACGGAATGATCACCTTTTCCCAGTTCTCTACCTTTACGCAGCCCATGTAACTGTTTACATATGTGGGATCCTGATCCGGTATCTAATACCCAGGACGTAGGGTGAACTGAGAAACAGTTCTCAATAACTAACACACCCGAAGAAGATGCATCAACATATATGTTCTTTTGGGCGGCATGAGAATCTAGATATTCTCCTGTTTCCTGTTCAGTCTTATAACTCTTATAAGAAAGAACGGGTCCAACATTCCCTAGCTCAGTACAATAATTGGGTTCAGTCAATACATCCATATTATTATCTTGATTATGGCCTGACATGGTCGCTACCTGGAGAGAGAGAGAAGAAAACACTTTAGCGTATGCTCTTGCAAGATTAGATTGGTTTTTATCTTATCTAATCAGGATGTCTCCCACTGTTTTTATCAAATCTACCTTAAAACCCTAAAAGGTAAGATTAGCCGGGATTAATTACACCCTATAATTTCGTCAATCTTTCAGCCAGATCAGTGTCGGTACTTTGAGGGAGGTTCCCCGTGCTTTCGCACGGACCTAATTAAAGTAAACCTCGTTTTCCCAGAGGCGTAACCCCGTTAACACTTTTCTAGACACCTACTTGATCGGCTAATTGTCTTGTGTAAAACTCTCCCAGGAGTAACTCTTACTCGTAGTGGGTATCGGGATCCAACTATCTTATAGGAGGTATGCAATCTCATTGCAAATTTCAACACTTGAAATTCCCGATAATATTTTGCCCCTAGCGATCTATGACCTTGACTAAGTCAACAAATCATAAATCGCAAGTCAAGTTCAACCCGTACATTTCTTGATTGAATTAAACCCACCCGTACGACCCTTGACTGAGTCAACAAGGCCGTGCGAATACCCTAATCCAATCACATCTCATGTTTTAGCAGATAAACACTACTTAGCTACCGTACACTACGCCTTGACTAAGTCAACAAACATAGCACGAATACTAAATATTATCTATCTGAAATGACGGAGGGCTACGCAGGTTCTTCAGAAAACCCTGAGCGTAATGAACTTGATATCGTCGTAGAATCGAGTGAAGTTTTTAAAAGGAGTGTTTTTGAGGCTTTTCTTAGTTTCGCTAAAGGGGTCACTCCCGGTGAAGGGATCGTCGGCCCTTTCCTCATCGAATAAGGTGCAGGATATATCATATATACCGCTGTGCAAAGTAAAACACTAAAAGCAATCAAAAGACAAACCGCGTTTTGTAGCATCTGCCAGTTTTGCTAAAGGGATCACTCCCGGTGAAGGGATCGTCGGCCCTTTCCCCATCGAATAAGGTGCAGGATATATCATATATATCACTGTGCAAAGCAAAACTGTAGCTACCCCTTTTATAAAGTTTTTGATTCTACAACATCTTTAGGTTTCTTTTCTTTTATTAATCACATTAATAAAAATCCCATCAGCTTATGCTTCCTAAGCATCACAGAAGAAACGAAAGCAGTAATATTTATATATCAGCATATATATATAGTATAAGCATTCGTCTCAGGCAGTAATATGATCTCATTACAGAACATTGCAGCAGAAGAACATATATGAAATATTGGATATACTAGGACGTCCATGTTTTTAATACGAGCCTGTATAAAACACGGATTCCACGGTCACAACGAATAGCCAAACCCACATCCCAAGACCCCTACGAGAGCGGCAAGTAACACTGCCAATTCTAGGGTTAGGAGACCCGGTCTCGACTCCTCGAGATGGCCTCCCACTGGACCCTAGAACCCGGTTACTTGTGCTCCCCTCCTTGGGTCTACCTAATTCGGAAAAGTAAATAATATACACTGGTGACATCAACCGCAACCTGGAAGTGCCCCAAATAAAAGAATATTACATTACAAATGAATTTTACATGAATGAAAATAAGAACCCTCATCTCACATAAAACCACCGGCTATTCTGAACGCGACGATCCAATATAACATATCCAGCAACACATAACATCACATGTCATCGACGTAAGTAAATATGCGCATCCCAATTGTCGTTGACATATAGCAACAAAACCGGCGATATCACATATTACACTTACGGTCACAGAAAAGAAAGTGTAAAACTACAACATTTGGAATCCACAATCACTTTAGACATCGTAAATCCGAAATATCACATACTTCGCATTTCATGCCTAACTCTATGAATTCCACATATTGTATCACATTCCAGATAAATAGACAGTATTAAACTTTCCGAACAGATAATCAAATACCCAAAATTTCCCAAAGTGCTCAACTCTTGAGCGGAGTTCAAATAATCCCAGAATATGTCACAGTACCGGTGATCCAGCCGTAGAAGGGTCAAGCCAACGCCTCACATGTGGCACGCCGTACTGCCCCAAACCCGAAGGTTCAAAAGGAAGTTCAAGACGGTCACATAATCGAGTTAAGGTTTGTTGTCTTCTAGAGGGTCCACCGCTTAACTTGTACAATTTTTCCGAAAGATTTAAACCCGAAGAAATTTCAACACTTGAAAGTTTTACGTGCCGGGAAAAAGTGGGTTAATGATATCCGTTCAACTAGTTTAACAGTTTCTAAATATCCGGAAAGAAATACGAATTTAAAATTTCCGATCGAGTCTACTATTACAAAACAAACCCCAGAATTTTCAACACCTGAAACAGATTAAAAATACCCATAAAATAGTAAACACAGAGTCAAGAATTACTGTGCAAAAAACCGTGGCTAATTCCCTTATACTGCCGCGGAACCGCCGCCAATGGGGGGTCTTTGCCGCGGTTCCGCGGCCACGTAGTCGAATTAGAGGCACGAATTTCACAGTAATTCTTATCTTTTGTTGCTGTATTTTTCAAGTATTTTTAATTCAGAAAAATCCCAAAATTTAGAAAATTTCCAGAGAGGGGTCTAGTTTCGTCGTTTCGGGTTCGATCGGAGTTTTAACTTCGTAAACACATCGCCTAATGCTCTAGCTAGGCTCTGATACCACTGTAGGGTTCCTAGGCACTCTTGTGAAGGTTCAAAAGGCATCAAACATGCCCGGATAAAAATTTAGACGTGCCGAACAACCCAAAGCCGGGATCTTTGCTAGATTATTAGGGTTTAACATGCAAGATGATAACTTTTATCTAAGTGTGAGGGATTACAACCTTTGTAGTCCGCTCCTTCACTTCACAAGCTCCGAGTAGAAGTCCTTTTGCCGCGATCCACGATCTCCCGGACTCATGAGAGGCTCCACGACTCGAACGATCCATGCTAGCTCGAAGTATTCCAAATCTCCGATGATCTACCTCGAAGTTGCAAAGACTCAAGCTTTCTCACTCAAAAGAGATGAACACACTAATCCCATGGGCTAGATGAGATGAGGATGAGAGAGTAGTAATTTTGCTTTCTTTTTATATCATTTTCTCATATTTATTCATCACTTAAGGATTTTCTAGCAAGCTCTTCAAGAGAGAAGAAGATGATAATGGAAAATTAAAAATCATATTAATCCTTTTGTGATGAATAGAATATAAACTATATGATTGAATTGTAAACCATGGTCAAGGATGAGTGGTCAAGATTTTGTAGAGAAATAACTAGAGTTAGGGTTTGGTTGAGTTAAAGAATGTGTCATCCATAAAGATCTTAAGAATGACAACAGAAAAAGCTTCTAGAAGGTGCATGAAGCTACTAACCCTAATCAAACCCTAATCTCAATTAATCATCCTTAAACATGTTTAACAATTAATCATATCATGTCACAATAATATATATCATATATATATTATATATTTGCAACAAAAGAAAATAATACAATTAACATATATCGCATATATATTAATGTATCATCCAGTGAGAAAATGAAATAATAAAGCGAGCCAATATTAGATAATGTAATAATATATCATATATATTATTATACATTAAATCATCGAATCAACACTTGATCCGACGATCCGGCTATATCGAATATTACCGACTAATATATCATGTACCGATTCATCGAATCAACACTTGATCCGATGTCCCGGTTCATTTCTAAATATCGCGAGAATATAATACGGTATCCCATATCGCATTATTCTCGTTCCTGCGCATATCACATATGTGCCACTACTCCGTTTCGCCTGAGCCAAGAAACCTCTGTGTAGGACTCTAAAGAATCGTCAATACGCCGGTAGCAGGTGAAGATCATATCAAACACCCACAAGCTGCAAGCGGTCAGCTAAACGTAACAGCCACCCAGGTATTGAGCGATCAGAAGATCAACAAGCTAGCCTGTGCGTTCTCCTGTGAATCCAACCAGTAACACTCCCGTACAGTCCGGTCTGTTCGTCTGATATGTCGCATATCAAGTCTAGGGGTGGTATACGTCAGACCCCAGTAACCGATAAGTCGTGTCGATGTGTGGCTTATAACGGGTCGAGAAACTACTAGTAACACTTACCAGTAAATCTCTATATCAGCCCTGGCCAGGGACTTCCAGTTATAGCCAATCGAACACAGCACAACATCAACTCCCTATACCGGGAGAGACGAATCCCCTCCTATCGCTCATTGCCTCCATGTGATTCGGGACTGTACCCAAAAGCCACCGTTTTGCACGCCCTCTTGGACGTGGTAAGGTGGAAATCAAAGCACAGTGGGAATCACACAAGACTCTATGACGATCTCGGGTCTACAGACTACCCTGTACTAGTGTCACCGGAGAACTGCCATCTGACGTGTGGTATATCACCATCTGGGAGTTCTCGGCGAGTCCGTCCAGTGTACCCAGTCTCCACTGAGCACCCGTACACCATCTCTGATGTCTAACACCGATGGATATGGGATCATCCATCGCCCATCATATGGGTCAAGATGCGTATACGCTAGTCTACTCTGGTGTATCGATGCCCTGTCTCGATATACCCTCGACTAGGAACAGTTATAGGATGTACTCATCGACTACCGCGGCCCCACTAGTATGATCTCATCATAGTCCCAGTAGTCGAGTACAGATCCTAAGGGCTTTATCAACATGTGAGAGTAAAACAGTAAACCAATACAAGTCAACATGTTAAGATAAAGTGAAACCAAATAGCATACTATCATGACGAGCAAGAAAGTCATCTATATATATATCCAAGCATCTATTATAATATACATCATATGTACAACAATGGCCTCTAGGGCATATACATAACTAACATCGTCCATGAAGGAGAAGACTTCGTGAGTGGACGTATTGTCTATCATCAGCTCGGTAACCGGTACGGGAAAATCATCCTTCGGACATGCTTTGTTGTTGTCTCGAAAGTCCACACAGATACGTACTGTCCCATTTTTCTTCATCACTGGGAATATGTTGGCAATCCAGTCAGGGTACTGAACCTCTTGGATGAAGCCGGAGTCGATTAGCTTTTTGACTTTGGCGTTGATGCTCATCTCAAGCTCGAGCCGCATTATTCTCGGCGCTTGCTTGACTGGCTTGACGTCCGGAGATATCGCCAATTTATACACTGCTGTTTCCGGATCTAGCCCCGACATCTCGGAGTAGTTCCATGCGAAGCAGTCTTTATACTGCATGAGCACGTCTTTTAGCGTAGCCACCCTTTCTTCAGACAATAGCTCACTGACGAACGTCGGCCGTGGGTCACTTGCCGTCCTCAAGTTGATTTTCTTGAGATTATCTGCAGTAGTATGTATCCCATCTTCCAGCTCTTCTGGCGCCGACAAAAACTCTGAGATCACCTCGTTATCATCGTTTTCGAAGCACCAGGGGAGGTCAGCCATATCCTCGTGTACCCCTTCTCCTGATAGCGTTATCATATGATAGGTACGAAATCGCTTCCAAGACCGATGTTGATCTACTCTCGCTGCATGTGTGGCTTTCGGTTCATGCTTCTGTGGTGGGGTTACTCTCCAACTGCTGGATAGTGCGAACCCACATTGCTGATACTGGTCTTCTACCCAGTCTTTGCATGTGAAGCAGTCTTCGAGAGGATGTCCTATCGCTCGGTGATAGGAGCAATAGTCTGGGTGAGAGACCTCGCCTGCTTGCTCAGGGTGTTTGGACTCCGGCAGCGTAATCATTTGATGTTTCATGATAAGATCAAATATCTTCCTTGTCTTGTCTTGGGGAAAAGAGTATGTTTGACCCATCTTCTGTTAGTTATATGTATGCCCTAGAGGCCATTACTATACATAGGATGTATATTGTAGTGGATGCCGGGACATATATAGGGAGGACTTTCTTGCTCGACATGATAGTATGCTATCTGGTTGCTCTTTATCTTAACGTGTATACTGTTTGTCTCTCTGTTACATGTTGGTAAAGCCCTTAGGATGTGTACTTGACTACCTGGACTATGATGCGGATCATACTAGTGGGGACATGGTAGTCCATAAGTACATCCTTCACAGTCCCTAGTCGTGGGTATATCGAGACGGGGCATCGATATACCAGAGTAGACTGGCGTATACCTTCTCGACCCATACAGATGGGCGATGGATGATCCCATATCCATCGGTGTTTGACATCAGAGATGATATACGGGTGCTCAGTAGAGACTGGGTACACTGGACGGACTCGCCGAGAACTCCCAGATGGTATTATACCTCACGTCAGATGGCAGTTCTCTGGTGACACTGGTACAGAGTAGTCTGTTGACCCGAGATCGTCATAGAGTCTTGTGTGGTTCCCACTGTGCTTTGATTTCTATCTTACCATGTCCAAGAGGGCGTGCAAAACGGTGGTTTTTGGGTACAGTCCCGAGTCACATGGAGGCAATGAGCGATAGGAGGGGATTCGTCTCTCCCGGTATAGGGAGTTGATGTTGCGCTATGTTCGATTGGCTATAACAGGAAATCCCTGGCCAGGGTTGCTGAGATTTACTAGTAAGTGTTATCAGTAGTTTCTCGAATTCTTATAGACCTCATATCGACACGACTTATCGAGCTATTGGGGTCTGACGTTTACCACCCCTAGGCGAGATATGCGACATATCAGACGATCAGACCGGACTGTACGGTAGTGTTACTGGTTGGATTCACTGGAGTGTGAGCGGGCTTGCTCGTCGATCTTCAGATCGCTCAATACCCAGGTGGCCGTTACGTTTGGCAGACTGCTTGCGGCTTGTGGGTGTTTGATATGATCATCACCTGCTGCCGGCGTATTGACGAGTCTTTAGAGTCCTACACAGAGGTTTCCTGGCTCAAGCGAAATGAAATAGGAGTGCATATGAGATATGTGCGGGACCGAGAATGATACCAGTATGTGATACTGTATTCGATTCTCGCGATATGTGACATTGATCGGTCATATGCGATATAGCCGGGTTATCGGATCAAGTGTTGATTCGATAAGTTGTTACTGTTGATATTAGTCGGTTATATGCGATATGACCGGATCATTAAATCAAGTGTTGATTTAATGATTTAATGCATAATTATATATTTGATATATTACTTTGCATTAACTAGTATCGGTTCACTTTAAATGGATTTTCTCACTCGGGTGTGCACATTTCATATGCGATATGATTTGTGCACTTGCTTGTATCATGTTTGATGGTGCATGCCCTTTTTGTTAAGTGTATAGAATTAAACCTTGGTTAATGGAATGGTTAGGGTTTACTATTTGATTATTCATTTTATTCATTTGTTTATTTCTTTTTGAAAAGAGAAAAAAAAATTGCATGATAAAATGGTGGCATTTTTGTTTCATTCATGAAGCTTCATAAATACTTTGACCATTGCAACCATTTTGTCATCTTGTAGAAACCTAACCATTCACTAACCATGATCAATTCTCTACATTAAACCATGGTTACTATTATGATAAGGATGGTTTTTCTTTTCTCATAAAAGATAATTCTTATCATAATATTCTTCTTCTTCTTCCTTCAACTCATGAAGAAAACCATTCTTCATCAATGGTGATTGATGAAGATGAGTGAGAAATCCAATTCTAAAGTTTACCCACTTCCTATTTCTTCATCCTCTACCTCTTGCCAAGTAGTAGAGTGTGTTTCCTTCACAAGTTTTTAGGGCTTGGTGAAGGTGGAGCTTGATTTAGCGATGCCTCGACGTAGATCATCTTCGGCATGGACATCGACGACCTAGCTCGCTTTTTCTCCGACGAAGCCGACTCTAGAGCCCGGATTCCTTTTGGACAGCGGAGAGGACTTCGTTGCGGAGCTTAGGAGGTGGAGCACCGGATCTACAAAGGTTGTATTTCCGTATCTCTTAGTTAAGTGTTAACTTGTTATCTTTTCGCCTAGACATCTAGCAAACGATCCGTAGTTTAGGGTCTCTCGGCACCTAGAATTTTTGAAATTGGCATGTTCGATGCCTTGCGAGACCTCACTAGCATGCCTAGGGACCCTACAGTGGTATGCTCGTGCCGCGGATCCGCGGCAGTACGGACTCATTCTTCAGTCAAAGTTACACAGTAACTCCTAATTGATATTGCTGGTTTTCCTGGGTATTTTTAAATATTATTCAAGAGTTGAATTTTCTGGAGTTGTTTTGGGGATACGGTGTTTCGATCGGGGTATCAAATTTTGTCTGTGTGGCTTTCCGGATAATTTTTAGAATATGTTAAAAAGTTCGACCGGATATAAATACCCAATTTTTCCCCTGTCGGGAAATTTCCAAGTGTTGGATTTTTCCGTAGTTTAACGACGTTCTAAGTAGTGCAAGTAACGCGATGGTCCCTCTAGAAGACAAGAAACCTTAACTCGATTATGTGACCGTCTTGAACTGCCCTTTGAACCTTCGGGTTTGAGGCAGTACGGCGTGCCACATGTGAGGCGTTGGCTTGACCCTTCTACGGCTGGACCGTTGGTACTGAGGCACGAACTGAATGTTGTTAGACTCATATTTCATTTGTTGAGCTGTATCGGGAAAACTTGGGTGTTCGATTGTTCGATCGAAAAGTTTAGCATTTTCTATTTATCCGGAATGGGATACAATAATTGGAATTCACAATAAGTTATGAGATAACTGAATGAATGTTATAAACATAGCACTTTAGTCTCACTTGATCGGTTGCCACGGAATTTTGATGTGATCAAAAGTCCGTTGCAATCACGTTGTGAACGCGGATACTCGCCGGTAAACTTAATAGACAGCCTCACTCCATAGCCCCGACCAAGTGACTGCAGGAGAACCCTGTCGCCGAAAGCATCCGTTCGGGTGCTCGCGGCAGCGGTGTTCCGCCTTGGTGCACTTCGTCGACGGCATCGGGGGTGCGGCCGCCTACTAAAGGTTGCGACGAGCATTCGATCAGGATGTCGGGAATCTTGTTGAATTACCCGACTTGATATTGAAAAGAGTTTTCGATAATGAGACTAAAATGCGGGGTTTATAATTGTTAGGCATGCGATGTCTAAGGAATTCGTTTGATTAGGCATGCGATGTCTAAAGCGGTTGCGGATTCCAACTGTTGTAGTTTTACACTTTCTTTTCTGTGACCGTAAGTGTAATATGTGATATCGCCGGTTTCGTTGCTATATGTCAACGACAATTGGGATGCGCATATTTACTTACGTCGATGACATGTGATGTTATGTGTTGCTGGATATGTTATATTGGATCGTCGTGTTTGAATAGCCGGGGGTTTTTTTTTATGTGAGATGAGTGTTTTTTCATTTTCATTCATGTAAAAACTTGTATGTAATATTATTTTATTGGGGCACTTCCAGGTTGCGGAAGATGTCACCGTTGATGTATATTATTTACTTTTCTGCACTAGGATAGACCCAAGGAGGGGAGCACAAGTAACCGGGTTCTGGGGTCCAGTGGGAGACCAACTCGAGGAGTCGAGTCCGGGTCTCCTAACCCTAGAATTGGTAGGGTTGCTTGCCGCTCTCGTAGGGGTCTAGGGGTGTGGGATTGGCTATTCATCACGACCGTGGAATCCGTGTTTTATACTGGCTCGTATTGAAAACACGGACGTCCTAGTATATCCAATATTTCATATGTTTCTTCTGCTGTGATTTATCTGTGATGTGATCATGTGATGTTCTGTGACAGATATTATATATAGTATATATGATATATTATATAAACGTTGCTTATGTTTTACACCCGCGCTAGCCCTGCCCCGCTCTGCCGTTAGTTACCTAACCTAACGGTGCAGACGGGACATCGAGGCGAATGCGGATGGCATAAGCGTACGTTATATTTATCTGTGATGTTTAGGTGGACCTTAATGATGGGATATTCATTAATGAGATTAATGAAAGAAAATAAACCTAATTGATGTTGTGGAATCGAATTTCTAAATAAAACAGGTAGCTACAGTTCTTGCTTTGCATCGCGGTGTTCATTATAGAACATCCTGCACCTTATTCGATGAGGAAAGGACCGAGATCCCTTCACCGGGAGTGACTCCTTTAGCAATAACTGGCAGATGCTACAACCCTCGGTTTGTCATTTGATTGCTTCTATAGTTTCTGCTTTGCACAGTGATATATGTGATATATCCCGCACCTCATTCGACGAGGAAAGGACCGACGATCCCTTCACCGGGAGTGACTCCTTTAGCAAAACTAGAAAAGCCTCAAAAACACTCCATTTTAAAATCATTTGATTCTACGACGATATCAAGTTCATTACGCAATAGGTTTTCAGAAAAACCTGTCGTAGCCCTCCGTCATTTCAGATAAGTCCTATTTAGTATTCGTGCTACGTTTGTTGACCTCCGTCAAGGCGTAGTGTGCGGTAGCTAACTAGTATTTATCTGTTTATGCATATGATGCAGATTGAGTTAGGGTAGTCGTGCGGCCTTGTTGACCTCCGTCAAGGGTCATGCGGGTGGGTTTAATTCGATCAAGAAATGACGGGTTGAACTTGACTAGTAGCCTATAGTTTGTTGACCTCCGTCAAGGTCATAGGGTGCTAGGGGCAAAATATTATCGGGAATTTCAAGTGTTGAAATTTGCAATGAGATTGCATACCTTCTATGAGATAGTTGGATCCCGATACCCGCTGCGAGTAAGAGTTACTCCTGGGAGAGTTTTATACATTACAATTAGCCGATCAAGTAGGTGTCTAGAAAGGTGTCAACGGGGTTACGCCTCTGGGAAAACGAGGTTTACATTAATTAGGTTCGTGCGAAAGCACGGGGGACCTCCCTCAAAGTACCGACACTGGCCTGGCTGAAAGATTGGCGAACTTGTAGTGTGTAATTAATCCCGGCTAGTCTTTCCTTTTAGGGTTTGAAGGAAGATTTGATAAAAAGCAGTGGGAGCCATCCCGATTAGATAAAATAATAACCAATCTATTCTTGCAAGAGCGCACGCTGAGTGTTTTCTTCTCTCTCTCTCCTGGTAGCGACCATATCACGCCTTAATCAAGATAATAATACAGATATTTGACCGAACCCGCTTGTTATACTGAGCTGGGGAACGTTGGTCCCGCTCCAACTTATAATTGTTATAAGACAGAGCAGGAAATTGGGGATTACCAGAATTCCCGTGCCGCCCAAACGAAGAGAGTGCATGCTGATGCATCATCTTCGGGTTTATTCATTATACAGAACTGTTTCTCAGTATCCTTTACGTCCTGGGTATGTGACACCGGATCAGGATCCCAGATATGTAATCAGTTACATAGGGCTACAGAAAGGTAGAGAACTGAGAACGGGTGATAAGTTTCATGAGACAGAAAACGGGGCAAGTGTTGCAGCCAAGTCTGTTGGTCACTGTCACCCTGTATTACCAATACATTGATTCTGAACGAATGTTATTAGATACCGAACCTGATATACAAAATCATATCTATCTCTTTATTAGTAAAGAAATGATAAAATTTTGTATTGTTGGATAATGTTTTGAACATTTCCTATATCAAAAGTTGATCGGTTCAGGCACATTATCTAAAAGCATTGACGTTCTAAATCAAACTACAGTTCCTAGTATACAGAACACACGCAAGAGGAAAAGTTCAGAAATGAACGAATCATTCTTGAGGCATTGTAGACTAGGTCATATCAATGCGACCCAACTGGCTGAAGTTACATTTTAGATGCATATTTAAATCAGTTTGAATTTACATCTTGTGAAACTTGCCAGTCATGTCACAAAGATAAGATGACCATAGCTCTGTTTATTGGAAACAGAGGAAGAGTTAGTAAACTCTTGGGACTGATACATAATGATGTATGTAAGGTCTCCTGTCTACACATGTCAGGACGGGTTCTTTATACTTCATTATATTCTCTGATAATCTCTCAAGATTCAGTCATATGTTCCTGTTGAAACATAAGTCCGAACCTCTTGAGATATTCACAGAATATAAGTTAGAAGTAGAGAACCAATACGGGTACAAGTATTATGTCCTATGATGAGATCAAGGAGGAGAATACTTGAGCACGGAAATACTGGACTATTCTAAAGGAGAATGAGATTCTCTCTCAGCATTACTTCTCTGTATACACCATAGCACGATGGTATATCAGGGCGGAGCAATCACACCCTATATGATAAGGTGTGCTCTGTGATGAGTACTACTGAGTTACCTATTTCCTTTTGGGAGTTATGCACTTGAGAAGCTGCATACCTATTGAATAGGGTTCGAATCAAATCAGTTGCCTACCATTTCATATGTGATATGGAAAGGGAAGAGCCCATATCTTAAGTTGGTTAAGATTTGGGGTTGTCCGGGCTATGTCTAAAAGCAAAATCCGGACAAGCTCGAGGCAAGGACTGTTATGTAGAACTGGAAATGTTCCAGCTATACAAACTGCAGCTGATGATTTGAAAGAACCAAAGGATTCAATAGTTACCAATGAACCTCAGCCTCTCCGCCGATCTAGTAGGGTTCCTCACCCACCTGGGAGATACTTCGGTTTCTCGATGACAGTGGGAGCGAGGATTGCATCATGAGATGATGACCCAACTAGTTTCGAGCTGGCCATCAGGAGTGAGACTCTGTAAGAATGGCTGGATGTTTATCGATCTGAGATGGAATCCTTATGCACCAACAAAGTATGGACTTTAGTTGCTATATCTGAAGGGTTAAATCCCCATCAGGAGCAAGTATATCTTGAGAAGATTACTTGGTGTAGATGGAAAAGTTGAGACTTTCAAAGCTAGACTTGTTAAAGCTTTTTGTCATCGACCAGGCGTGGATAATGATGAAACCTTTTCAAGTAGCTATGCTTAAGTCCATCCAGATCCTACTTGCCACGACTACATACCATGACTACGATATCTGGCGGTTGAGTGTCATGACTGCTTTTCTAAATGATGTTTTAGAAGAGTGCGTCTATAAGTACACAGCCAGAGGGCTTCGTAAACAGTGGGAGCAGCGGAAACGTGTGCAAGATGCTTTATTTGATAAAGCAGGCATCGCGGAGTTGGAACATCTGTTTTGATGAAGTAGTCAAAGAGTTTGACATCATCAAAATGGTAGATGAACCTTGTATATACAAAAAGGTAGTAGGGAGTATGGTGATGATCCTCGTAGAGTACGTGGATGACATACTCTTGATAGGGAAGGAGTTTCCTATGCTATGCTCGATCAATATCCGCTTATCACAATGATTCTCCACAAAGGATCAAAGTGATACCTACTAAATCCTGGATTTTGGATCTATGAGATAGATCTAATTGGATGTTAGGACTCTCACTAGTTGTAGTGAGACGGTATCAACCGATCCTGGGGAGAATCACTGGAAGGGTTCCAGGGTGATAAAGGCGACTGAATGTCAGTCACAGGCATTGTCTTTATCCTCAATCGAGGGACGGTATGTTGGAAGAGTTCTAAGCTAGATACCGTGGCACACTAGACGATAAAGGCAGGATACATCGCTACTTAAGATGCTACCAAAGAGGCTGTTTGGGTGTATATTGGTTCATAAGATGAACTTTGTTCCTCCCATTGTGTGACAATGGAGTTGTGGCTTATGCCAAGGAACGCCGTCCCATCAGTGATCCAGACATATTCTAAGGCAGTATTACCTGATCATGGAGATGCTTGATCTCCAACGAGATCGAGGTATAGGAGAGTAGACTAAAAGGACAACACAGCGGATCCACTCACAAAGGCCTGTTCCCAGAGAGAGACTTTTATGGGATGGTTGAGTATGAGATACTACAACTACTGCTACAGATGGCCCTAGTGCAAGTGGGAGATTGTTAGTTATATGTATGCCCTAGAGGCCATTACTATACATAGGATGTATATTGTAGTGGATGCCGGGACATATATAGGGAGGACTTTCTTGCTCGACATGATAGTATGCTATCTGGTTGCTCTTTACCTTAACGTGTATACTGTTTGTCTCTCTGTTACATGTTGGTAAAGCCCTTAGGATGTGTACTTGACTACCTGGACTATGATGCGGATCATACTAGTGGGGACATGGTAGTCCATAAGTACATCCTTCACAGTCCCTAGTCGTGGGTATATCGAGACGGGGCATCGATATACCAGAGTAGACTGGCGTATACCTTCTCGACCCATACAGATGGGCGATGGATGATCCCATATCCATCGGTGTTTGACATCAGAGATGATATACGGGTGCTCAGTAGAGACTGGGTACACTGGACGGACTCGCCGAGAACTCCCAGATGGTATTATACCTCACGTCAGATGGCAGTTCTCTGGTGACACTGGTACAGAGTAGTCTGTTGACCCGAGATCGTCATAGAGTCTTGTGTGGTTCCCACTGTGCTTTGATTTCCATCTTACCACGTCCAAGAGGGCGTGCAAAACGGTGGTTTTTGGGTACAGTCCCGAGTCACATGGAGGCAATGAGCGATAGGAGGGGATTCGTCTCTCCCGGTATAGGGAGTTGATGTTGCGCTGTGTTCGATTGGCTATAACAGGAAATCCCTGGCCAGGGTTGCTGAGATTTACTGGTAAGTGTTACCAGTAGTTTCTCGAATTGTTATAGACCTCATATCGACACGACTTATCGAGCTATTAGTGTCTGACGTTTACCACCCCTAGGCGAGATATGCGACATATCAGACGATCAGACCGGACTGTACGGTAGTGTTACTGGTTGGATTCACTGGAGTGTGAGCGGGCTTGCTCGTCGATCTTCAGATCGCTCAATACCCGGGTGGCCGTTACGTTTGGCAGACCGCTTGCGGCTTGTGGGTGTTTGATATGATCATCACCTGCTGCCGGCGTATTGACGAGTCTTTAGAGTCCTACACAGAGGTTTCCTGGCTCAAGCGAAACGAAATAGGAGTGCATATGAGATATGTGCGGGACCGAGAATGATACCAGTATGTGATACTGTATTCGATTCTCGCGATATGTGACATTGATCGGTCATATGCGATATAGCCGGGTTATCGGATCAAGTGTTGATTCGATAAGTTATTACTGTTGATATTAGTCGGTTATATGCGATATGACCGGATCATTAAATCAAGTGTTGATTTAATGATTTAATGCATAATTATATATTTGATATATTACTTTGCATTAACTAGTATCGGTTCACTTTAAATGGATTTTCTCACTCGGGTGTGCACATTTCATATGCGATATGATTTGTGCACTTGCTTGTATCATGTTTGATGGTGCATGCCCTTTTTGTTAAGTGTATAGAATTAAACCTTGGTTAATGGAATGGTTATGGTTTACTATTTGATTATTCATTTTATTCATTTGTTTATTTCTTTTTGAAAAGAGAAAAAAAAATTGCATGATAAAATGGTGGCATTTTTGTTTCATTCATGAAGCTTCATGAATACTTTGACCATTGCAACCATTTTGTCATCTTGTAGAAACCTAACCATTCACTAACCATGATCAATTCTCTACATTAAACCTTGGTTACTATTATGATAAGGATGGTTTTTCTTTTCTTATAAAAGATAATTCTTATCATAATATTCTTCTTCTTCTTCCTTCAACTCATGAAGAAAACCATTCTTTATCAATGGTGATTGATGAAGATGAGTGAGAAATCCAATTCTAAAGTCTACCCACTTCCTATTTCTTCATCCTCTACCTCTTGCCAAGTAGTAGAGTGTGTTTCCTTCACAAGTTTTTAGGGCTTGGTGAAGGTGGAGCTTGATTTAGCGATGCCTCGACGTAGATCATCTTCGGCATGGACATCGACGACCTAGCTCGCTTTTTCTCCGACGAAGCCGACTCTAGAGCCCGGATTCCTTTTGGACAGCGGAGAGGACTTCGTTGCGGAGCTTAGGAGGTGGAGCACCGGATCTACAAAGGTTGTATTTTCGTATCTCTTAGTTAAATGTTAACTAGTTTGTTTTTCGCTTAGACATCTAGCAAACGATCCGTAGTCGGGTCTCTCGGCACCTAGAATTTTTGAAATTGGCATGTTCGATGCCTTGCGAGACCTCACTAGCATGCCTAGGGACCCTACATCTTCTTTATATGAGACGAATCCCGGCTGCTCAATTTTCGATCGCGTGGCTTCTTGGACCCGCTTTGCCGCTGTCGAACGTTTTTTCCGTTCTTTAACTTGTTTCTACCTCTGCGTCGGGTCTTCTGTATGACGGGCTGACGACGAAGGACATCGTCATTCTCCATAGCCTGCTGAAGGAGGCGCTGCGTCCTGGCTTTCTCGTAGATGGCCATTTCGCGGCTATGATCATCCCGGACCTTTTGACCCGCTTCCCTTATTAGCTTGTCCATCTGTTCTTCGAACGATGGACTTGGCATTTTCACGGCGGGACCTCATCTTGGTTCAGGGTTAACGTATTCTACTAGAGCATCTCCTTCTCTATCAAAATCATGTATGACATAGCAGCCATGGAATCGCTCCCATTTCTTGGATTGAACATATCCAAGCCCGATCGTTTCCATTCTCCCGTTGGGTAATTTTCGCTGAGTTCCGGGGACGTTCCAGATCCTGTCATAGAACTTAGCTTTTCGAGCAGTCTAATTGAAGGGTATACCTTGGCGCCTCAATAGCCTTTTTAATCTTTCTGTGTAGTATCTGGGTAGACGGATGGGTTGGAGCTTGTCAAGCGTAGAATCGACGCCATGCCAGATTTCTTTCTCCACTTTGGTTTCCATGGATTGATAAAAGAGGATCGCATTTTCATCTTTTCGCTTGAGAGGGACGTAGAACGTTTGCAGTTCTTGCATAATGTAGGTATTAAGTGCGTCGTGCTCTTTATAATGTTCTTGCGGAACCATGGCAATTTGCGAACTTCGATCATCACCAGCGAAAGCTTGTATTGAAGGTTGAACAGAAAATAAGGTATTGACCTCATCTTCCGAGTTGCTGCCGAAGACCAGAATAGGGGTGGACGGTCTCGTCTTGTTGCATTGGGGTGGCCCTGAATAAACTATTTCTTCCTCCTCCTCGGTATCACTCCCAAAGACCAGAATAGTAGTGATAGCTCTGTTCTTTGGTTTGTGGCATCTTTCCGTGTCTTCGAAATATGGTAAAAAGTATTTTGCATCTTCGTAATTTCGGACTTCATTCACGGAAATTGGGTTCAACTCCCCTGTCACGGTATACTCGAGACCATTCTTGAAATACTTCATACACTAATGTTGTGTAGAAGGGATGATACTGTACTCGTGTAACCAAGGTCTGCCGAGCAAAGCATTGTAACATGTCTTAGCATCAATGACATGAAATTTGATGTCCGTGACGAGCAGCCCAAAGCGTAACGTCAGTATCACAGACCCGAGCGTCCGTGATGACTGGGAGTCAAACCCGGAGATGGTGATTTTATCACGAGCGAGGTGCTGAACGCTCATGCAGATTTCCTTCAACACTATTACATTGAGGAGGTTGACGGAGGACCCATTGTCAACTAGGATTTTGCCTATCTAGATATCATGACAGTATCCGGAGACATAAAGGGGACGGTTATGCTCGCACATCCCGAGAAGGAGGTCTTCATCATCGAAGGTGATATCGGCTGTATGCACTTCTTCCAGCTCATCCTTCATTTTTTCTTTAGCTAGGAAAGATTGAAATTGGTCAGTCTTTTGTAATACCTTGATCAAAGAATCTCTCACCTCCTTAGATAGCAGAAGGGCGTCGAGAATGCTTAGCTGTGAGAGGATCTTCCTCAAGTGTGCCAGAATGTTGTAATCCACCTTGTTTTTCTTGGGCGGGTCTTTGGCTGCCAGCTCTTCGACGACTCGATCATCGAGGGCGATATCCTCAGGGACCTTTTATTTCTCCTTATCCTTTTTGTTCGATCCCTTGTTTGTTGGTCCGAGATTCTTTTCAGGCAGCGTACGATTGCGCAGCTGAATGTTCTCACAGGTCTTCATTTCTTCCTCTTTTCCTGAGGTGGATTCTTTTAAGAGAGGGCCGAGAGTCATTTTTTCTTCGGAATCGCTCCCGAAGGTGAGAACTTGCGATTCCCTGTTATCAACCATGTGACAGTTGCCGGCAACTCTTCCTCATTCGTCTGTCGCATTTTTCCGCTGTCGACGAGCTTCACGCTTCATCTTTTTGAAGTGTTGCCTGTGAGCGACATACCCTTGCCACCAATTTTTAAAGGCGTTGCACTCTTCGGTGGGGTGCGCAATCTTTCGATGATATAAACAGTAATTAGGATGCATATCCTCTTCATTAAGGTGTATCTCATCAGAAGTGTTTCCTTCGGAGGGTGGCAGCTTCATTCCCATCGATATGGCTTTAGCGAACCTTTTCCTTGTCTTGAACTTGCTTTTGCTGGCGGTCGACGTGCTCCTATCTGGTTGGGTTGCTTCAATATTTTCGTTCAGTCGCCGGCGTTTGGCTTTTCCAAATATGACCGTTTCGCGCTCTTGATCAGCCTTGCTTTTCAGAAGGGCTTCATTCAGGAATGCATCAATCATCTCGTCTGACGGTCCTAGGAGCTCCGATTCGGGATCTGCCCCCAGTTTCTCTGCATCCGGAACTTCTTCACCGTTTATTAATGAGTGAGAGATCACGTGGAGCTTGCCACATAATCCTCATGTTCATCTGACGAGTCTTCTCCCTCATCTTCGTCGCCATCTCCATCTTCAAGGATGTGGTTGAGAAACTCTTGAAGCGTGACCGAGGTTCATGCCTTCTGATTGTATTCTTTCAATACGTCAATATGTTTTTGCAGGTCCATTCGCTTGTCACCATGCTTCATGGGCTTTTTGGTCTTCTTCTTCTTCTTCGAAGACTTTGACGGTTGGGCATGGGCGTTTTGACTATCATCACCAACTTTCAGCGTTGGGCACGGATTTAGCATCCCCTCGATGATCTCGGGTTCTAACGAACTCTTCCATCTGATCGCCGGGCATGTTTGAAGATCCTTCAACATTCGTTTTGTTTTGGCTGAAAGAGCGACTTCCCATGGAGATTTTTCTATAAAAGAGCATGATGCCCCCGGTGTGTCCCCCTTTTAAGAGCATGCGGTTGAGGCGGGCTTACTTTCCAATTCTCGGATAGTTCGAATTTGCCCTGTTGGTATTGGTCCTCAATCCAGCCTTTGAAGACGAAGCAATTTTCGATTGGATGGCTTTTCACTTGGTGATAGGGGCAATAATTGGGATTATTGGCTTCACCTGGTTGCAATGGGCATTTTGGATCCGCCAAGATGATGAGCCTGTTGTGCACCGCCAGCTCGAACAGTCTCCTCGTTTTATCCCTGGGAAACGAATAAGGGCGCTTCGGTTTCTCATTGAAGAATCGCCGTCTTTCATCTTGGCGATCAGTTGGCTTTGGTCCACTGGGCCGCGGCTGAGTATTGGCGATGAAGATCGCTTTCCCTTTCCCTTTCTCGTTCCGAGATTCCAATTTCGAAGAAGAAGGTCTATGACCCATCTGATCCATTTGGGCCAGTTTGTCAATCAAGACCTGGAAAGTAGTTGGCTTGAAGAACATTATGAATTGTGAAATGGTCTCCTGAGGGTCTAGGGTCCCTATGAACATGCCTACTGCAGGCGCTTCTTCGATGCGCTGCTCGCACTTCGACCATAGATTCCGCCACCGTATTGCATACTGCACCCATGTTTCACCTGGCTTTACTCTGGCGTTAATTAACGCGGTGATCCGGGTGCGCTCGCTAGTGCTGGCAAACCTCTATGTAAATAGTAATTCCATCTCCGTAAAAGTTTTGATGGATTCGTTAGGAAGCTCTGAGTACCATTCGAAAGCTGTCTCCGCTAAGCTGCCGACGAATTTGCGAAGCAGTAGTTTATCATCCCCTCCAGTGTTGCCGCAGAGAGCCCTGAACTGAGCGACGTGTTGATGGGGATTTCCTGTCCTCTTATACACATGGAATTTAGGAATTGTGTATCCTGGCGGGTTCTTTATCTGATCGTTCTATCCTGGATATGGTCGCCGAGTTCTGACGACTTGGCCAGTTGCTTCATTCGTTTGATGAGCTTGTATTTGCTGAGCTATATAATCATCGAGCATGGCTTTAGAGATGGTTTCCTCCTTCGCTGCTGACAGAGCCGACAGAGGATTTGATGTCTCTCCTCTATCATCTTCAATTATTACTAGAGGATCTTCAGCTGGAGGGTCCGGTTGGATTATCATGCCTACCATATCTTGGAACAGGAGGGCCATTTGTTTTATGTTGGTTGCTTCTTCCACATCCTCTTTGTCCTTCTTCTCAAGCATTCTCCGAAGGAATTTGGCATCCGTTTCCTGCTCATGACGTTGCTCCGAAGATGTCTCCGGACCTGCTTTTGGTCCAGTGAGTGCAGCCATGGCTGTCAGCATTTCTTGGAGCTTTTGTTGTTGTTGCTCCTGAGCCTTATTCACTGATCGCGTAAGCGGTCGACGACCTGTGGAGATACGGCTGTCCTATTTTCCGGATGCCATATAGACGGTATGCCTCACCATGCCCCCAGACTTAGGGCGTTTAGGCTCAGTGCCCTTGACATTTGTCGCAGACACGGGGATTTTCTCCGGCCTTCTCTTTTTGTGGGCTGTCAAAGTTGAGGGAGCCGTTGCAGCGGGCACCCAAACAGATGACACCTTCTGTGGCTTGACAGGGTGATCCTATTCTCGCCAAACTTTCATCTTTCTCTGTCGGTGAGGGTAGTCTTGATCAATCACCGAGTCTTGGACTTGACGTCAGACCTTGTAAATTTTAGAGGACAGCCGCTGAGGGGGCTGCTCCGGCTTCGCCCTTGTGATCTTTTCAACAGGCGGAGGGGACTTTTTTAGCACGGCAATCGGCGAATTCTTGCGCACTTTGTTAAGTAGTTCAAAGCTGTTCTCAGTTGGAACAGCAGCATCAACTTCCACCGTTGGAGCTGGCGGAGTCAGTCCAGAAGGAGAGCTGCCCCCAGCCTTCCTTACTCGGCGCCAGTGACGACGGCGAGCATGGCTAGCAGCTAGGATTACCTCCATTGTTGGATCAGCTTTTCCATGCCCCCTGTTTTGAGGAGAGGCTGTTATTGGCGCTAGCCTGTTAAAGACAGACATCGACTGAGAGGGAATGGTAAACCTGTCGAAAGCCGACCTTTGGGTAGGGAGAGTAGCCTGGACGACCTCAACTGTAACAGGAGTTTGAGTGTCCTTCTCTGGTATTGCGAGCCTCTTTACGAGCCCACTTGAGCTTTGACCCAGCCTGTCGAAGACTGAGGCATTGGAGTTGGACGACCCGCTGAGAGGGGCCGTGATGGTTGCAAGCCGATCAAAGACCGACTTTTTCAGAGCTTCTTGCGATGGTACAGGAGCGCTAAAGCTTGTTGGCGGGATCATGGTCCCTAAGAATAGCCCAGTGGTGGTTTGGGTCACTTGTTCCACCGACATTGTGAAAATGGAGGCCGCTTGGGGCCCGTAGATTACTCCTCCAGATGAGGCGGTACGGGATTTGCAGTTGCAGTTGGAGCAGTTAGTGCAGTTGGAAGCCATTGATCTGCACGGGAACAAGACACCAAATCTTAGTATGTCGAATCCAGGGACAACCATAGCAAACCGCGATTCGTTCGTGAAACACGACACACGAAGTGTGGAGTGGAAAGAGGAAAAGGTCTCACCGGACGTGCCAGAATCTGTTCACCGCCGAACACAGAGACGTGACCGCGTAGGTCTGTCTTGCCTGAATTTCGAGGGCAGATACTATTTGGTTTTATCTGTCCACCTCTCCGAAGATGCCAAGTTGATTTATGGCACCGTATATCGGAGCTTTAGACGGATGCTGCCGTTGTAGCAGACTTCGTCAGATTCCCCCTCGTTTGAGGGGTTTTTGATTGTGGGGACGCTTTTCCCTCCAGGCGTAAGCCCCTGCAGTTAATTACGCTACCGCATCGCGGTAACCAATTTCTCCTTCTCCAGATGGTCACTTCGTGTCGTGTGTGTTTGTTTTATTTTTGGTTGCCCGTGGATTATATACGGAGACTAATTTATGTTGTCGCCCGTAGGGCGTGGATTAGTCCAAATCCGTATTTTCTTAGATTTGGGTTTGGGTTGGGTTTAAGGATATGTTAGTCTCATTTGAGACTGAGATCAACTTAAACGTTTGTTAAGGACACGTTAGTCTAATTTTTAGACTAAGATCAACTTAACGATTTGTTAAGAACACGTTAGTCTAATTTTAGACTAAGATCAACTTAACAGGATCATTTAGATCCAACAAAAGAGCATTTGGACTCTATTATTTTAGTTTAGGGACTTTGCGGTCCAGTTTAAAGACATCATAGTCTGTAAAGTTTAAGGACATCATAGTCCATGGGTTTAAGGACCCCACAGTCCAAGGTTAAGGACATCATAGTCCATGGGTTTAAGGACCCCATAGTCCAAGATTAAGGACATTATATTCCATGAGTTTAAGGACCCCACAGTCCATGGAATGTCTAGTTGTCGGGACCCATCACCTCTCTGAAGACGTTGAATGATTACAACGACAAATATCAGAGGAGTGTGAAGAGATGTACCCTTGAACCAATTTTGGTTGGGAGATCTGTAGTCCAATTGGGACTAAGATATGAGATTTATGAGCATATGGGCTCAATTAATCTGAATGAGGGGTTTATGGCCAACTTGGGCTTGGTCCACTCAGTTAAAATGTTAAACATTTGACAATACTGAGTATTGATTTGGGTTCTGACAGCCTTTCTGTCTTTAATTGAATGTTGAGCATTCATCATAGCTCTAGAGTTTTATTTAAAGAACAGTTTATGTTCTATCAGCGCACGCGTGAGGAACACGTGGCGCGCTTGGCGCTAGCGCCAGTTAATGAGTGCAAAGCGCTTCTGTGATATAGCGCACACGTGAGGAGCACGTGGCGCGCTTGGTGCTAGCGCCAGTATATGAGCACAAATCGCTATTTGTTAAGTGGCGCACACGTGTGGAGCACGTGGTGCGCTTGGCGCTGATCACCAGTCTATGAGCGCAAAGCGCTATTTGTTAAGTGGCACACACGTGTGGAGCACGTGGTGCGCTTGGCGCTATGCGCCAGTCCAAGAGCGCAGAAGCACTTCTGATCAGTTTTATGATCTGAGAAATAAATTCTTGTTTATAAGCGATTTTGTCTTAAGGTTCTAAGAACAAAGTTCTTATTTTATAGGAGATATTTCAATCTCTTATTTTGGTGAAAGGCATTGCCTTTATGGATCTGTGATCCTAAGAGAATTGAATTATTCCCTCCCTTTTAATAATGAGATGATAATGATCTCTTTTTATAAAAAGACTTTAGTCTTATAGATCTATGATCTGTGAGAAGAATTATATTCTTCTTCTTTAATGAAATTTTTCTTATCTCTGTTTTTTTTACCTTAAAAAAAAGTTCTTCTACCGAGAGCTGCTCTTCTTTCTGAGATTTCTCTAAATTTATAGGGGGGTTTCTCTATCTGAGACTTGAAGTCTTGGGGCCTTTATATAGGGCAAGTTGATTTGTTCAATCGGTTAAGGAGATCTTTTCTCCAATTGATTTGGGGATATCTTCATCGTTGGATCTTTAATCCAAGGGCTTCTGATTTACAGAAGGCAATCTTCTTATTTTAAAAAAGATTAGGAAATCTTTCCCCACACAGAATTTATTCTGTATTTTGGTGATTTTTTTAATCACCATTGGATCATTGATCCAACGGTGCTCTGATTTACAAAGCACATTTTTTTTGTTTGGAAAGATTTTGAGAAATCTTTCCTTAACAGAATTTCATTCTGGTCAATTGATGATTTATCATTTTTATTGGATCTTTGATCTGACGGTGGTGAACATTTAGTTCCAGCGCTAGCGCACTCGTGCTTTGCACGTGAGCGCTGCTTTAGAGTGCTGGCGCTCTTTGCACTAGCGCACTCGTGCTTTGCATGTGTGCGCTGCTTCAGAGCGCTGGCGCTCTTATGAAGCGCTGCTCATTTCAAATTTTGAAAACTTGAACAGAGTTTTGCTCTGATTGGGGGAAATATCGATATGTGATATCGGCCGGTTATATGTGATATAGCCGGGTCATTGGATCAAGTGTTGATTCGATAAAATGATACATATTATATTAGTCGGTTATATGTGATATAACCGGATTATTAAATCAAGTATTGATTTAATAATTTAATGTATAATTATATATTTGATATATTAAATTACATTAACTTATTTATGCTCACTTAAGAATTTCTTTTTCTCACTTTTATACATTTAACATATATGTGATATATGTTTATTGTATAGTTTTCTTTTGCTATATAAATATTATATATGTGATATATAATATTATAACATGCTAGGGTTATACATGCAACAAGAGTGTATGAGACTTAAACCAAGCTATGTTTAATGTTGGTTAATATTTATTATTAAGTAATTAAAAATCATTTGGATTTTCTCATGGCATGGAGCTTACATGAAGCTTGTAGAACATTGACTTAGTTCACTTGATTTGTTTTTACTTAAGATATTTGTTAACCTAACCATTACATTTAGCCATGGTCAATTCTCTACATGAGTTAGCCATGACATAAACTAACCCAAGGTTTCATTTCTAACCTCATCTCATTCACTTCATCTTCTTCATTCATTCTCATTTTTCTTGTTCTCTAGCTCTTGAGAAAAAGAAGAAGTATTGTGAGAAATCAAATACAAAAGTGAGCAAAATTCCTACTTCATCATCCTTTTCTACACTAACAATTTAGATTAAGGTGTTAGCTTCACTAATTCCATATTAGTGAAGACATAGCTTGAGTTCGTGTTTCCTCGAAGTATATCATCTTGGATTTTGAAGACTTCAAGCAAGCATGCATCATACACCGTGTGAAGCTTCTCAAAAGTCCGGGAGTTCTTTGATCGCAGCGAAGGGACCACTAGTTGGAGCTAATGAAGTGAAGGAACGGACTACAAAACTTGTAATCTCTAATCACTTAGAAGTAAAGTTATTTATTTGATATTTCCGTATGAATCTCTAGTTAAAAATCTTGTTTAGGGTTGTTTAAGCATGGCAAAATTTTTATTTGGCATGGATGATACTATCCGAAACCTTGCTGTCGTGCTTAGGAACCCAACAGGTATTGGGGGTAGATGTCGTGCTGTGCACGGGTGGTCATCACCAGATATTCTTGGCCAAGGTGGACGGGAATTACTGATTTGGATCGGTAGTTTCTCAATGGGTGATGGGTTTCACACCGACACGAAATATCGCGTTATTAGGAGTCTGACTTTATCCACCTCCTAGACCCGATATGCGATACTTTTAGACGAACAGACCGGACTGTACGGAGATTGTCATAGACAGGCTCAGTAGGGGTACAGATGAGTTTGCTCGTCGGCCTTCGTTTCGCTCAATACTTGGGTAGCCGTTATGTACAGCTAGTGCCGCTAACGTTCTTGTAGTTAAACCCTCTGCTAGCGTATTGACAGGTCATTAGAGTCTCACACAGAGGGTTTTCCCGGTTCAGGCGATATGATATGGATGGAGTATGTTGGTAAATACAGGTTTTCGATTAAATATGTGTACAAGTTACACAGACTTTAATCGGACGGTCGATAATACTAGCGGTTTAGGATTAAGCCAGATTATTAAATTAAGTTCTGATTTAATAATTTATATATATATTTTTAATATATGTATTCTAATATTATTGTTCACTATTCATTTTCTCTCTTGGCTATTCGTATTTTTATACGGATACACGTATATGTATTTCGATATGTATACCGGGTTGTATTCCGTATTTCTACGGAATATCTTCTATAAGATGAACACCTTATTATATGATTTTCTTCTTAGAAAATCATTTGCAAATGAGGTGGAGGGTGAGATGGTTTTGAGCATGGTTGGAGATATGCAGAGAGGAATGTGTTTCATTAATATATTACAAATTATTGTGAGACATTTTTTGCATGGTTTTTAAAACATTATGAAGCCATTCAATTATTTTTCTATGCAACATTGATACTCTCTCATGCCTTCAACACTTGCTCATGTCCACTTCTTCACCTTCTCCTCCTTCTTCTTTAGTTGCTCACTTGAGCTTAAGAATTGAGAGAAAAGGATAGTGGAAAATTTCTACATCCACACTCTCTATTCCAAACGAGCTTGGAGCATCGGTTGCTTTGCTAGGCGAAACTGGAGTTTGAATCATTTCCCTCATGTGGATTATCTTTGGTGAAAGAGGACCGGTTTGCAAGCGCGATCCGGAGCAATTGAAGAAAGCTTGAGAATTTGAATATTGCTAACATAGTAGATTAGCACAGCTCACTAGGTTTTTGTTCACAAGTTCTAACTTTTTAGTTCGATTCATGTTTTTGGAAGTTTAGCAAACTAGTAATTTTTGAAATTCATGCTGCAATCTTCTAAAATTAGTTTGGTCGTTCGGCTAAGTTCCTAGCACGGCCATCTCAAAAAAGACTCCCTAAAGCTGCCAATTGCGTGTAGGCCATACGTGTGTTCATTGGTTCGTGCCCATGTCCTATTTTATATTGGAAGTAAGTTGTTAAGCACATGTTTATGTTTAAGCAAATGTACATTTCTTTCTCGTTTTATTATGTGATTAAACTTCAATTCATAAATCCCAAAAATTCTAACATCCTCTTAAATTTTCTTATTGATAAAATTTTACGAGTAAAACAATTATTTTCGGTTTAACCTTTAGTTAGTGCAAAATAATACAAGGTGTTGCAGAGTTTCTGGTTGTTAGGCATTAACCCGCTTCTTCTTAATGTAAACACACACATATTTTTGTCTTCTTTCCTTAAGAATTTCATAACCAAACAGTTTTAATGTCCAATGTGTCTTTATTTAGAAAAAAAAAAACCCTAAAACAAATGCTAAACTTTGGAAGAGGCGCCACTTTTATGTTTTCATATGTAAAGTTCTTTTTCTGTTTCTATCTTGAAACACATTTTCTATATGAGTGAAATTCATTAGAAGTTATAGACCCATCTCTCAATTATTGACGGCATCATAAGTTTCCACCTGTATGACTTAAACAACTAGTGATCATGGTTGTATGGTAGCTTGTTATTACCATTACATCTTATACTAATAGAATTCTGGTTGAAAATTGGGTTATTGTTAATATTAACTTTTATTTAATGATTTTCAATACATCGCTGTCCTTGTAAAGTCTTGGGCAGGTCCCTTGGAAATTTTTACTTGGTTTTAAATATGAAATTATGATAACCCATTCATTTAATCATATGTTCTTCTTTACTCATGTATCAAACTAATATGTCTTGATTTCACTATATGTTTAATGCTTTTGCTTGAGTATTTTTTACCACGTTCTGTACACAGAACCTCAATGATTGTGTTTTAAGTAATTTTCCACGTTGCAAGTATAGCGGCTGAAATAATCTAAGACTTTAGACCGATGGGAAATCAAACACACGTGTCTATAACGGAAGTAATCGTCTATGAAGGTGATGAAATATGAAGCATCACCACGTGCCTTCAATTGACCACTCTGCCTTCAATGGAGCATTGCTCTTTTTTCCTTGCCAAACGACTGTCTTAATTATTGCCTTTCCTGCAAGGCAATACTTGTTGAAGAACAAGTCGATTTTTGCTGGTGCACCAAAGAGGCCCTGTTTACCGCCGAAGACTAGACTGAGACGTGGAGGCATCTAGCCTGAATTTGGGGGCAAATGCTATATGAACATATCTATCCACCTTACCGAAAATACCAAGTTGATTTATGACACCTTATATCGGAGGTTTGGATATATGCGACCGATGTAACAGATTTATCAGAGTTCCACTCATTTGGAAGGGGTTTTTGGTTATGGGGACACTCTTTCCTGCAGGTGCAAGTCCCTGCAGATAATTACGTTATTGCAACGCGATAAAAACTTTCACCTGCTCCAGTAATTCACTTCGTATCGTGTTATATATTGTTTATTATGGTGTTGCTCTTAGATTGTGTATGGAGACTAATATATATTATCGTCTATAGGGTGCGGATTAGTCTAAATCTGTATATTAGATTTGGGGTTTTGAAAATAAGACGCAGATCTCATTTAAATGAGGTGTATCAGTTCACGAGATATTTGAGTTTGATTTAAAGATCGTTAGTCATATATGAGACTAAAATCGACATAAGAACAATGAGCATATGAGCTCAACTAATCATTAGATCATATATGAGTAGCCCATGAAAAGCATACGGTAGTCAATATGGAGATAGTCCGCAGGGCAAAAACATATTAGTTTAAGGACATCGCGGTCCATAGGAGATATGAATGGAATATGGCTTGTTTTTGCCCGTGGATTATATACGGGGGTCAATATGGAGACCAACCATAGGGCCAAACATATTAGTTTAAGTATATTACAGTCCAATATTAGTTTAAGAACATTTCGTTCCAATATTCACGTGTTCGGGACGAACTATTAGTTTAAGGACGTTTCGGTCCATCTTTCATCTTGCACGCACGTGTATATGTTATGTGGCGAAATGAATGATGGTCTCATGTGATGCGCCTAATATTAGGGTGCGATCCAATTTAAAGGCATTTATATTTCGCTCAAAGACATACATATACATATATTGTTGGGGTCAAAAATTATACCGTGGTTGACCAAGTCAAAGTCAAAATCAACCCCAAGTAAGTGGGCCTGAGCCCAGGTCAAGTGAGCCCATGCCCAAGTCGAGCCCGTGGCCGGTCTCTCCCATGCCAAAATGAAAATTATGTAATAAATAATTTTGATATAATTTTTATGAATAAGTGTAAAATAAATGGACAAAAAGCCAAATTTTTGTAAAGCCCATGGCTCATGTGCAAAAAGAAATGAGCACATGAGGTATGGAATGGGCAAAATACTATTTTGTAAATCCCAAGGGGTTATGTGTAAACTTGTAAGCCTATATAAGGCAATATGATGATAAAATGAAAACAGATAATTCATTCATCTCAAAATCTAGGGTTTTTGTGCCTCCTTCTCCTTCCTCAAGATTCTAAACATTTCTTCCATTTTTGAATTAAATCAAGAGTTTAACTCTTTTTTCCCCAAAAATAAATAGTTTTTCACCATAAAACCCTTGAAGGGGAGCTCGGATCTTCCATCAAATCCCCAAAAGGGGTGATTTTTAAGTCTCACCCTCTTTTTTTCTCTCGATGATCCAGCCAACAGAAAGGAGGAAGAAAGAGACCCATCTCCAAAAACTTTACTTTAAGAAGATCCATGGTTCAAGAGAAGATCCAGGACTCAAGAGAGAAGAAAGGGGTCTTCTTTCATCATCTCCGAAAATCTCCTAGGAGTTTAACTCCAAAATATATATATATAATAATAATAATAAATCTTCTTTTTAGAAGTTCAACTCCAAAAGTCAATCGGGAGTACAACTACCAGTGCAGGGGCTAAGCTCCTTTGTCCTTTTTTAGGAGTTTAAGTTCAAAAGTCAATTGAGAGTACAACTCCCAGTAGGGGCTAAGCCCCTTTTTCCCGTTGGCGCCCAGCGCCCGCGTACAAAGCATGTGAGGCGCCGGCGCCCCGCGCCCGCGTGTAAAGCATGTGAGGCGCCGGCGCCCAGCGCCTGCGTGCAAAGCACGTGAGGCGCCGGCGCCCACACGTCCTTTGGACGCTATTATATATATATATATATACACACTCCACAATACTTTCCCCAGTTAGAAATTTTTTTTCTAACGGGGCGCTGTCCGGCATCCCTCAAGGGGGCTGCTAGCCCCCTTAACCCCCAGCCCGCTATCCGGGTAGCGGGACCCCCGTAAACTCTGCGAGACCCCCGATATACCCAAGACCCCCTCAAAACACAACACACGCACACTGCACATTGAGTTCGCATTACTAGTTGACCCGTCAATCGGAGGTTTGTTCGCTTCAAAGGCGAGGGGTAATTAACAGCAGCTTAATCCGCGGCTGCTGGAGATTCGGATCCCCACAATTAATAAACCCCGGCTTACCCTAGACAGGGAGAATCTGTAATGCGCCTGACAATCACGTATTTCCCATCTTAATGGGGTGAAGAAAAACACCCTACATATACATATACATATATATTGATATACATATACATACATATATAGAGCCGGAGCTCAATATGAGTTCGCATCAATATGGGATGTGTGTCAATATAAGATGTGCACATCAATATGGAAGTGCATAAATATGGGGTGTATCAGTATGAGAATTATGACATTTCCTGTTTTGATGAAATTTCATATCTTTTATCACGTTGGGACGAGAAAGGAGTTGTTAGTTGTTGGGACCCGCCATCTCTCTGAAGATGTTGAGGAATTACAATGCTGTATATCAAAGGTATCGAAGGATGTACTCTTGAACCAAATTTCGTATATGAGGGAAGAGAACATGGTGGATCAAAGGATCGTTAGTCTTGTATGAGACTAAGATTAATTTAGAAGATATGGGATGAAGATCATTAGTCGTATATGAGATTAAGATCAGCTTGGGTATCATGAGCATATGGGCTTAGTTGATTTAAAATCAAAAAGAAGTTTAAGCTTCACAGATTTAGCCAATTTAGGACTAAGATTGTGTTTCTATACCACCCAGCAATGCTAAGCGCTCAGTGATGTAGTGCTCATGTGAATATCATGTGAGGCGTCGTGTCTCTGGCGTTTTTCAAGCGCTCACGTGTATGACACGTGAGGCGCTATCTTCATGGGCCTTGGGCGCTCACGTGTATAGCACGTGAGACGCTGAGTCTCTGTGCTTCTGTGCGCTCACGTGTATATCACATGAGACACTATCATCTGCTTCTTTTGAGCTCTCACGTGGATATCACTTGAGGCGCTATCTTCATGGTTTCTTTTGAGCGCTCACGCGAATATCACGTGAGACGCCGTGTCCTTAGAGATTTAATCTCTGTTCATACATTTTAGAGAAGTTAAACTTCTGTTAATGGTATTCTGATCATTAACGATCACCAAGATCACTATTTTGAGGATTTGGGATCAGGTTCTTTAAGAACTAAGTTCTTGATTACGAAGGAACTAAGTTCCTAGAGTATAAACTCCATCTCCTTCATGTCCTTTCTTTCATTGTTCTTTTCAACTTTATTCTCCCATGAATCTCTAATTTTCAAGAACAAGATCTTCCCGATGAGAATTAAATTCTCATCTTGTGGGAGACTTGTCTTATGGATCTCAGATCCATACAAAGAGGTAAGTTCTTTTAAAGGGTTAAACCTTTAGATATGATATGATAGGTAAAAGAGAGATAATTTTATCTTTGTGTTTTCTCTACTTAAGGTTTCAGAGGAGGAAAATCTTCTTCTTTATTGAGAGTTAAATTCTTTAGTTTTTATGGAAGCTTATGAGGGGCATCCTTCCTTCTATATTTAACCTCTTTGCTCCTATTTATAGGAGAAGAGAAAAATCAATTTGCTAGAGGAAATCTCTCATTGAGAGATCATGAATAATTTCATAATCAATCGAAATGATCTTAAAGATCAATCGGTGAATTTTATTCACCGTTGGATTTTTAATCCAAAGGCTCTCTGTTTAATAGAGAATATCATTCTTGTTTGTTAAAAAAGATTAGGAAAATATTTTCCTAATATAGAATTTAATTCTATCAGATGATCAATTGGTGATTTTATAATCACCGTTGGATTTTTGATCGAAGGGTTCTCTATTTAGTAGAGAAGATCTTTCTTGTTCAAGAAAGATCAGGGAAATATTTCCCATATAGAATTTAATTCTACATAGACTTCAATTCTACCAAAAAGAACACTCATGTGCATTGCGCGTGAGACGTTAGCTTATAGTGCTCATGTGGATATCACGTGAGATGCTGCTAAGATACTGACCCAGCGCTCACGTGGATATCACGTGAGATGCTCACGTGTTTAACACGTGGGTGCCAAGAGGCTGCACTAGTGCTCACATGGATATCACATGAGACGTTCACGTGTTTAACACGTGAGACACTGCCAAGATGCTAGCATGTGCATTCATGTGGACATCACATGACGTGCATTGCCAAGAGGTTGCACTTGCGCTCATGTGGATATCATATAAAACGCTCACATGTTTAACACGTGGGAACCAATATAGGGTTTGATCTTATTTGAAGCGGCACTCACTTTCTTTGCATGTGAGTGTGCACGTGTTTAACATGTGAGGGCTTTCTTTTATTTTAATAAGGGAACAACAAGCTCTGGGTCAAATTTTTTGGCGGGAACAAATGTCCACCACTAATTTACCCACGTAAGTATGTACGTGGGTTAAATAGTGCAAAGTTAGGTTAGTGATATATGCCCTAGAGTATATTACATATTGGAAGCTTGGGATATACACGGATATAGTAACAGTCTTACTCGAAATGGCAGTATGCTACCTGGTTTGTTTCTACCTCAATATGTGCATGTGTTTCTTTTAGCATATCGCTTATACATATCGGTAGAGCCCTTAGGATCTTTGCTTGATTACCAGCGTTGTGATGGCAGTCATACTGGTGGGGGCTGGGTAGTCTATAAGCACATCCTTATACAGGTCCCTAGTCGTAGGATTATCGAGATGGGGCATCGATACTCCATAGTAGACTAGTGTATACGCTTCTCATCTCAACAGGGGAGATGATCTGTCCCACAGCCATTAGTACGTTGTACATGCAGGTGCTCATTAGGTTATGAATACACTGGACATGACTCGTAGGGAGCTGTTGGTGGGTATTATACGTATCGTCGGGTAGCACTTCCCAGATGACATGAGTACAGCTTAGTCCGTCGACTTGACACTGCCATTTTTCCTTGAGTGTGTTCCCACTGTTCTTAGATTACTACGCTACCATGGCTCAAAGGAGTCGTGCAAACAGGTAGTAGTTGGGTGCAGTCCCGAAGCACATGGAGGCAGTGGCGGTTAGATAGGATTCGTCTCTCCCGGTATTGGGGGTTGATATCGCGCTGTGTTCGGAAAGCCATTACACAAAGTCCCTGGCCAGGGCAAGCGAGATTTACTGGTAGGTACTCCAGTAGTTTCTTAGGGTGTTTTGGGCTATACTCCGACACGACTTATTGCGCTATTAGGGGTCTGACGGCTACCGCCCCTAGGCCTGATATACGATACTCTTAGACGAATAGACCGGACTGTACGGAGATTGTCACAGATAGGCTCAGCAGGAGTTCGGATGAGTTTGCTCATCGGCCTTCTTATCGACAGATACCTGGGTAGCCGTTACATGCAGCTAGTACCGCTGACGGCTTGTGGTTAAACCCACTGCCAGCGTAGTGTCGAGTCTTTAGAGTCCCATACAGAGGGTTTCCCTGCATCGGGCAAAAAATATAGAGGCCGTATGGTTTTACGGCAGGGCTTCGATCACATACGTGTACTTGTGCACGTATGATGTTCGGGTGGATAATACTAGTGGGTTTTGATTTAAGCCGGATCCTAGTATTATATTGTTGGATTATTTTCGACTCTCTGTATTCGTATTTTTCGGAATATGGATACAGGTATCTATATACGGATGAGGGGTATTCTTGTAATTTGCTCAAGTATACTTCTAGAAGAAGACACCTCATTTCTATTATAACCATTTAAGTTAAATACTTAATGAGGTGGAAGATGAGGTGTTATTTGACAAAGAATGAAGCATGGCTACTTGGTAACTCATGGATGACTATTGAGGCAAGGTGGGACTTAGATATTTTTGTGAGATATTTTGTGGTGAATTATTTACCTCATAGTCATCACAAGACTTAGCCATCTTCACTCATTCATCTCTTCAACACTCTCTCCCCTCCAAAGCTCCATTTTTCTTTCTCTAACCCTAAATGTTTCATGTGTTGAGAAACCTAGGGTATTTAGAGACAAACTAATCCATCTTCACTCTCTGCATCATTTAGGACATCTAGTTTAGCGAACTAGGTGCCTTAGTTACCTCGGATTTGAGGTTGGAGCTCGGATTATAGACTCTCAGGTGGATCGTATTTGACTTGAGAGGACCAACGAGGAGGCCCGATCAGTGTATGATCCGAGGAGCCTATGACGAGGAGGAGGATAGCAAGAAGACCTGAAGGACATAGTTCTGTGAGGTATAACTTTCTATTCGAGTAGTTAACCTCATACAGTTTTGCTAGTTAGGGTTTAGTATCGATCTTGGAGTCAAGTCGGTGTTGCGAAGCCTGTAAAAAATCATATTTGAGCATTCTGCCTCCCCGCGAACCCGCGGGGTGCGCGACATCGACTTACAAGTTATACATAATCATAGAATTGAAGGCTCAGGAGACAGGTTTAGAATCCCTGCCAGCTAAAGCTTTGTTCATCTTAATAAGTCGTAAGGGTCTCATGAAGGTTTTTCTCTTAATGAGTCGATAGGATCTCACAGGTGCATATTCTCCTTGGGAATCGTGCGGATTTCTAGGTGTCTTTCACTTTCGTGAGTTGTAAGGATCTCATGTAGATATTTTCTCCTTATGAGATGAGAAGACCCGTAAGTAGCTTCTTCACTTCATCGGTATGAAATTTTTCCGAGTGTGGCCCATGGATAGTATACAAGAGTCAGTCTTGACTCCTTATAGGCAAAAATGGTTTAGGATATAAGTTTAAATTTGTCGCCTGAGGCTTTTCAACTTTATGAGCCGTGAGGATCTCATAAAGATATTTCTCCCTACGAGTTGAGGGGATCTCGTAGGTGTACTTTCTCCTTAGAAGTCTTGAGGACTCTTAAGTGTGTTTTCTCTTGAGAGTCATAAGGATCTCACAAGAGTATTTTCCTATAATGAGTCGAGAGGACCCGTAAGTGGTTTCTTCTCCTCATTATATGCAACTTTGTCGAGTGTGAGCCGTGGATAGTATATAAGAGTCAGTCTTGACCTCCTTATAGGGCAAAAGTGGCTTAGGAAACAGGTTGATATCCCCGTCGCCTAAGGATTTTCAACTTTTGGAGCCGTGGGGGTCTCATAAAGATGTTTCTCCTTACGAGTCGAGAGGATTTCGCAGGTAGGAGTCTGTTAGATTTGTGGTACCGGGTTAAGTCTATCGTACTATCGCGTTGGATGATATATTCTCGACATGTAGTCCCTTTGGTTGCTTCTCGAGTAGCCCAACGTCTGTCGTGTTTCTGATCCCTTCTGATTCTAGACAAGACGTCTTCAAGTAGTCTTCTTAGGTTTGAATATTCATATTACCATTAGAAGACCCAGCGTTAGTTATTGCCGTGGCGCTTTACTTAAGGTTAGGCTCGATTTGGAGCCCTGATGAGTCATAACCGCACCCTTCTGGGGTGGGATGACATCCAATGGTTTTTAGGTTTTCCATCAAGACCCGAAACTAGGAATATGTCGTCATTTCGATTTTACATTGGTGATGTCGCGCTGCTCCTTCACTGAAGAGGGGTAGACATCCATATGACCTTTATGTTGTACGTATTACCATCGAGATCCGAAGCTAGAATTTTGTCATCACCCTGCTTTGATTTTTTGGTCCATGTTGACATCGCATCTGCACCCTGGTGGAATGAGAAAGAACGCCGAGATGATCTCTAGGCTGTAGATGTTGCCATCGAGATCTGGAGCTAGGAATATTCCATTGCTCTACTTTGATCTGACCCTTTAGTCTACGTTGACGTTTCAGTCTCATCCTGCTGGTGTAGGGTTCCTAGGCACCCTAATGAGGTCTCTCAAGGTATCAACCATGCCAATTTCAAAATTTACGGTGCCGAGAAACCCTAAACTACGGATCGTTGGCTAGATGTCTAGGCGAAAAGATAACTAGTTAACACTTAAATAAGGTAATACGGAAATACAACCTTTGTAGATCCGGTGCTCCACCTCTATAGCTCCGCGATGAGGTCCTCTCCGCTGTCCAAGTCAAATCCGGGCTCTAGCGTCGGCTTCATCGGAGAATGGACGGGCTAGGTCATCGATGTCCATGCCGAAGATGATCTACGTCGAGGCATCGCTAAATCAAGCTCCGACTTCACCAAGTCAAGAAACTTGTGAAGAAAACATACTCTACTACTTGGCAAGAGGTAGAGGATGAAGAAATAGGAAGTGGGTAGACTTTAGAATTGGATTTCTCACTAATTTCCATCAATCACCATTGATGGAGCTTGCTATTCTTCATGGAAGAAGATGAAGAAGAAGAAGAAAGTCTTATGATAAGTCTTGAATTATTGGATAAATAAATCAATACTTATCATATATTAACCCTTGGTTAATTGTAGAGAATGGGTCATGGTTAACTTGGATGGTTAGGGTTAAGCATGAGACAAGAATGAAGACTAAGTCAATGCTTCAAGAAACTTCAACAAAAAACAAAAATAGCAACCATTCTTTTCTCATCTTTTCCAAAAATAAATAAACAAATAAATAAGTAAGAAAAAGAGAACCCTAATCATAAACTTAACCATGGTTTAATTCTTTACACTTAACCAAGTAAACATGTATCATCAAACATGATACAATCAAGTGCACAAAACTATATCGAATATACAATGTGCACATCCGAGTGAGAAAATCCATCTTAAGTAAACCGATACTAGTTGATGCAAAGTAATATATCAAATGTATAAATATGCATTAAATCATTAAATCAACACTTGATTCAATGATCCGGTCATGTCGCACACAACCGACTAGTATACAATATATCGGCTTATCGAATCAATGCTTGAATCGATAACTAGGTTATATCGCATACAACCATTCGATACATTTATCGCGAGAATAGAATACGGTATCACATACACGCATTATTCTCGGTCCCGCACATATCTTATATGCGCTCCTATTTCGTTTCGCTTGAGCCAGGAAACCTCTGTATAGGACTCTAAAGACTCGTCAATACGCCGGCAGCAGATGATGATCATATCAAGCACCCACAAGCCGCAAGCGGTCTGCTAAACGTAACGGCCACCCGGGTATTGAGTGATCAGAAGATCGACGAGCAAGCCCGCTCATACTCCTGTGAATCCAACCAGTAACACTACCGTACAGTCCGGTCTGATCGTCTGATATGTCGCATATCTCGCCTAGGGGTGGTAAACGTCAGACCCCAATAGCTCGATAAGTCATGTCGATATGAGGTCTATAACTGTTCGAGAAACTACTGGTAACACTTACCAGTAAATCTCAGCAACCCTGGCCAGGGATTTCCTGTTATAGCCAATCGAACACAGCGCAACATCAACTCCCTATACCGGGAGAGACGAATCCCCTCCTATCGCTCATTGCCTCCATGTGACTCGGGACTGTACCCAAAAACCACCGTTTTGCGCGCCCTCTTGGACGTGGTAAGATGGAAATCAAAGCACAGTGGGAACCACACAAGACTCTATGACGATCTCGGGTCAACAGACTACTCTGTACCAGTGTCACCAGAGAACTGCCATCTGACGTGAGGTATAATACCATCTGGGAGTTCTCGGCGAGTCCGTCCAGTGTACCCAGTCTCTACTGAGCACCCGTATATCATCTCTGATGTCAAACACCAATGGATATGGGATCATCCATCGCCCATCTGTATGGGTCGAGAAGGTATACGCTAGTCTACTCTGGTATATCGATGCCCCGTCTCGATACACCCACGATTAGGGACTTTGAAGGATGTACTTATGGACTACCATGTCCCCACTAGTATGATCCGCATCATAGTCCAGGTAGTCAAGCACACATCCTAAGGGCTTTACCAACATGTAACAGAGAGACAATCAGCATACACGTTAAGGTAAAGAGTGACCAGATAGCATACTATCATGTCGAGCAAGAAAGTCTTCCCTATATATGTCCCAGCATCCACTACAATATACATCCAATGTACAGTTATGGCCTCTAGGGCATACATATAACTAACAATCTCCCACTTGCACTAGGGCCATCTGTAGCAGTGGTTGCAGTATCTCATACTCAACCATCCCATAAAAGTCTCTCTCTGGGAACAGGCCTTTGTGAGTGGATCCGCTGTGTTGTCCTCTGAGTCTACTCTCCAAACCTCGATCCCCCTGGAGATCAACCATCTCCATGATCAGGTGATACTGCCATAGAATATGTCTGGATCACTGATGGGACCTGCGTTCCTTGGCATAAGCCACAACTCCATTGTCACACAATGGGAGGAACATAGTTCATCTCATGAACCAATATACACCAATATACACCATGTCCATCTCTTGCACTAGGGCCATCTGTAGCAGTGGTTGCAGTATCTCATACTCAACCATCCCATAAAAGTCTCTCTCTGGGAACAGGCCTTTGTGAGTGGATCCGCTGTGTTGTCCTCTGAGTCTACTCTCCAAACCTCGATCCCCCTGGAGATCAACCATCTCCATGATCAGGTGATACTGCCTTAGAATATGTCTGGATCACTGATGGGACCTGCGTTCCTTGGCATAAGCCACAACTCCATTGTCACACAATGGGAGGAACATAGTTCATCTCATGAACCAATATACACCCAAACAGATTCTTTGGTAGCATCTTAAGTAGCGATGTATCCTGCCTTTATCGTCTAGTATGTCACGGTATCTCGCTTGGAACTCTTCCAACATACCGTCCCTTTACTGAGGGTAAAGACAATGCCTGTGACTGACACTCAGTCGTCATTATCACCGTGGAACCATTCCAGTGATTCTCCCAAGGGTCGATTGATACCATCTCACTATAGCTAGTGAGTATCCTAACATCCAATTAGATCTATCTCATAGATCCAAAACCCAGGATTTAGGAGGTATCACTTTGATCCTTTATGGAGAATTCTGGTGATAAGCGGAGATTGACCGAGCGTAGCATAGGAAACTCCTTCCCTATCAAGAGTATGTCATCCACGTACTCTACGAGGATCGTCACCATACTCCCTACTAACTTTTTGTTTATACAAGGTTCATCTACCATTTTGATGATGTCAAACTCTTTGACTAACACATCAAAACAGATGTTCCAACTCTGCGATGCCTGCTTTATCCTATAAAGCATCTTGCACACGTTTCCGCTGCTCCCACAGTCTACGAGGCCCTCTGGCTGTGTACTTATAGACGCACTCTTCTAAAATATCATCTAGAAAAGCAGTCAAGACACCCAACCACCAGAGATCGTAGTCATGGTATATAGCCGTGGCAAGTAGGATCTGGATGGACTTAAGCAAAGCTACTTGAAAAGGTTTCATCATTATCCACGCCTGGTTGATGACGAAAACCTTTAACAAGTCTAGCTTTGAAAGTCTCAACTTTTCCATGTACACCAAGTAATCTTCTCAAGATTTACTTGCTCCTGATGGGGATTTAACCCTTCAGATATAGCAACTAAAGTCCATACTTTGTCGGTGTATAAGGATTCCATCTCAGATCGCTAAACATCCAGCCATTCTTACAGAGTCTTACTCTCGATGGCCTGCTCGAAGCTAGTTGGGTCATCATCTCATGATGCAATCCTCGCTCCCACTGTCATAGAGAAACCGAGGTATCTCTCAGGTGGGTGAGGAACCCTACTAGATCGGCGGAGAGGCTGAGGTTCGTTGGTAACTATTGAATCCTTTGGTTCTTTCAAATCATCAGCTGCAGTTTGCATAGCTGGAACCTTTCCAGTTGTACATAACAGACCTTGCCTCGAGCTTGTCCGGATTTTGCTTTTACACATAGGCCGGACAACCCCAAATCTTAACTAGCTTAAGACATGGGCTCTTTCCTTTCCATATCACATATGAAATGGTAGGCAACTGATTTGATTGGAACCCTATTCAATAGGTATGCAACTTCATAAGTGCATAACTCCCAAAAGGAAAAAGGTAACTCAGTATTACTCATCATAGAGCACACCTTATCACATAGGGTGTAATTGCTCCACCCCGATATACCATCGTGCTATGGTGTATACGGAGGAGTAATGCTGAGAGAGAATCTCATTCTCCTTTAGAATATTCCAGGAATTCCGTGCTCAAGTATTCTCCTCCCTGATCACATCAAAGGACATAATACTTGTACCCTTATTGGTTCTCTACTTCTAACTTATATTCTGTGAATATCTCAAAAGGTTCAGACTTGTGTTTCAACAGGAACATACGTCTGAATCTTGAGAGATTATTAGAGAACGTAATGAAGTATAAAGAACCAGTCCTGGCATGTGTAGACAGGGGACCTAACATACATCAACATGTATCATCCCAAGAGTTCACTAACTCTTTCTCTGTTTCCAGTAAACGGAGCTATGGTCATCTTATCTTTGTGACATGACTGGCGAGTTTCACAAGATGTAAATTCAAACTGATTTAAATATGCATCTTTATGTAACTCTTGCTAGTCGAGTCACATTGATCTGACCTAGTCTACAATGCCTCAAGAAGAATTCGTTCATTTCTGAACTCTTCCTCTTATGTGTGTTCCATATAATAAGAACTGTAGTTTGATTTAGAACATCAACGCTTTTAGATAACGTGCCTGAACCGATCAACTTTTGATATAGGAAATGTTCAAAACATTATCCAACATTACAAAATTTTATCATTTCTTTACTGATAAAGAGACTGATATGATTTTGTATATCAGGTTCGGTATCTAATAACATTCGTTCAGAATCAATGTATTGTTAATACAGGGTGACAGTGACCAACAGACTTGGCTGCAACACTTGCCCCGTTTTCTGCCTCATGAAACTTATCACCCGTTCTCAGTTCTCTACCTTTCTGTAGCCCTATGTAACAGATTACATATCTGGGATCCTGATTTGGTATCAAATACCCAGGACGCAGAGGATACTGAGAAACAGTTCTTTGTAATGAACACACCCGAAGATGATGCATCAGCATGCACTTTCTTCGTTTGGGCGGCACGGGAAATCTGGTATTCCCCAATTTCCTGCTCTGTCTTATAACAATTATAAGTTGGAGCGGGATCAACGTTCCCCAGCTCAGTATAACAAGCGGGTTCGGTCAATAATCCGTATTATTATCTTGATTAAGGCGTGATATGGTCGCTACCTGGAGAGAGAGAGAGAGAAGAAAACACTCAGCGTGCGCTCTGTCAAGAATAGATTGGTTTTTATTTTATCTAATCAGGATGGCTCCCACTGCTTTTTATCAAATCTTCCTTCAAACCCTAAAAGGAAAGACTAGCCGGGATTAATTACACACTACAAGTTCGCCAATCTTTCAGCCAGGCCAGTGTCGGTACTTTGAGGGAGGTCCCCCGTGCTTTCGCACGAACCTAATTAATGTAAACTTCGTTTTCCCAGAGGCGTAACCTCATTAACACCTTTCTAGACACCTACTTGATCGGCTAATTGTAATGTATAAAACTCTCCCAGGAGTAACTCTTACTCGCAGCGGGTATCGGGATCCAACTATCTCATAGAAGGTATGCAATCTCATTGCAAATTTCAACACTTGAAATTCCCGATAATATTTTGCCCCGAACGATCTATGACCTTGACAAGGTCAACAAACCATAGACCGCAAGTCAAGTTCAACCCGTCATTTCTTGATTGAATCAAACCCACCCGCACGACCCTTGACAAGGTCAACAAGGCCGCACGACTACCCTAACCCAATCTGCATTATATGCATAAGCAGATAAATACTGGTTAGCTACCGCACACTGCGCCTTGACAAGGTCAACAAACGCAGCACGAATACTAAACAGGATTTATCTGAAATGACGGAGGGCTACGACAGGTTTTTCTGAAAACCTATTGCGTAATGAACTTGATATCGTTGTAGAATCAAATGATTTTAAAATGGAGTGCTTTTGAGGCTTTTCTAGTTTTGCTAAAGGAGTCACTCCCGGTGAAGGGATCGTCGGTCCTTTCCTCGTCGAATGAGGTGCGGGATATATCACATATATCTCTGTGCAAATCAAAAACTCTTAAAACCAATCAAAAGACAAACCAAGTGTGTAGCATCTGCCAGTTATTGCTAAAGGAGTCACTCCCGGTGAAGGGATCTCGGTCCTTTCCTCATCGAATAAGGTGCAGGGTATATCATATATACCGCTGTGCAAAGCAAGAACTGTAGCTACCCTTTTTATTTTGAAATTCGATTCTACAACATCTTAGGTTTCTTTTATTTCATTAATCACATTAATGAAGTCCCATCATTTAAATACCTAAACATCACAGATAAATACGACGTACACTTATGCCATCCGCATTCGCCTCGATGTCCCCTCGTGCACCGTTAGGTTAGGTAACTAACGGCAGAGCAGGGCAGGGCTAGCGCGGGTGTAAAACATAAGTAACGCCTATATAATATATCATATATACTATATACTGTATCTATCACAGAACATCACATGATCACATCACAGATATCGCAGCAGAAGAATCATATGAAATATTGGATATACTTGTTTTCAATACGAGCCAGTATAAAACACGGATTCCACGGTCGTGATGAATAGCCAAACCCATACCCCAAGACCCCTACGAGAGCGGCAAGCAACCCTACCAATTCTGGAGTTAGGAGACCCGGACTCGACTCCTCGAGTTGGTCTCCCACTGGACTCCAGAACCCGGTTACTTGTGCCCTCCTCCTTGGGTCTATCCTAGTGCGGAAAAGTAAATAATATACAAACGGGTGACGACTTCCGCAACCTGGAAGTGCCCCAATAAAAGAATATTACATACAAGTTTTTACATGAATGAAAATGAAAAACACTCATCTCACATAAAAGCCCCCGGCTATTCGTACACGACGATCCAATATAACATATCCAGCAACACATAACATCACATGTCATCAACGTAAGTAAATATGCGCATCCCAATTGTCGTTGACATATAGCAACGAAACCGGAGATATCACATATTACACTTACGGTCACAGAAAAGAAAGTGTAAAACTACAACAGTTGGAATCCGCAACCATCTCAGACATCGCATGCCTGACCAAATGAATTCCTTAGACATCGCATGCCTAACAATTATAAACCCCGCATTTTAGTCTCATTATCGAAAACACTTTTCAATATCGAGTCGGGCAATTCAACAAGATTCCCGACAGTCTGATCGAATGCTCGTCGCAAACTTCAGTAGACGGCCGCACCCCCGATACCGTCGACGAAGTGCACCAAGGCGGAACACCGCTGCCGCGAGCACCCGAACGGATGCTTTCGGCGACGGGGTTCTCCTACAGTCACTTGGTCGGGGCTATGGAGCGAGGCTGTCTATTAAGTTTACCCGGCGAGTATTCGCGTACGCTACGTGATTGCGACGGACTTTTGATCACATCAAAATATCGTGGCAACCGATCAAGTGAGACTAAACTGCTATGTTTATAACATTCATTCAGTTATCTCATAACTTATTGTGAATTCTAATTATTGTATCACATTCCAGACAATTAGAAAATGTTAAACTTTCCGATTGAACATTCGAACACCCAAGTTTTCCCGATACAGATCAACACATGAAATAAGTCTAACAACATTCAGTTCGTGCCTCAGTACCGACGGTCCAGCCGTAGAAGGGTCAAGCCAACGCCTCACATGTGGCACGCCGTACTGCCCCAAACCCGAAGGTTCAAAGGGCAGTTCAAGACGGTCACATAATCGAGTTAAGGTTTGTTTTCTTCTAGAGGGTCCATCGCGTTACTTGCACTACTTAGAACGTCGTTAAACTACGGAAAAATCCAACACTTGGAAATTTCCCGACAGGGGAAAAATTGGGTATTTATATCCGGTCGAACTTTTTAACATATTCTAAAAACTATCCGGAAAGCCACACAGACAAAATTTGATACTCCGATCGAAACACCGAATCCCCAAAACAACTGCAGAAAATTCAACTCTTGAATAAATATTAAAAATTCCCAGAAAAATCACCACTGGAAACTAAGAATTACTGTGCCAAATAATATAAATACAGTGGCCGTACGGCCGCGGATCCGCCGCATGAGCCTTGCTCATGCCGCGGAACCGTGGTGGGAAAGTGGAATTAGGTCCACAAAATTTACAGTAATTCTTAGAAAACCCTGCTTGATTTTCTGCATATTTTTAATTTGGCAAAAGACCAGATTTTAAAAAATGGACAGAGAGCATGTTTGTGATCGAGTTTCGGGTTCGTTCGGGTTTCAAATTCCGTCTAGACTTCGCCTAAGGCTCTAGCTAGGCTCTGATACCACTGTAGGGTTCCTAGGCACCCTAATGAGGTCTCTCAAGGTATCAACCATGCCAATTTCAAAATTTACGGTGCCGAGAAACCCTAAACTACGGATCGTTGGCTAGATGTCTAGGCGAAAAGATAACTAGTTAACACTTAACTAAGGGATTACGGAAATACAACCTTTGTAGATCCGGTGCTCCACCTCCATAGCTCCGCGATGAGGTCCTCTCCGCTGTCCAAGTCAAATCCGGGCTCTAGCGTCGGCTTCATCGGAGAATGGACGGGCTAGGTCATCGATGTCCATGCCGAAGATGATCTACGTCGAGGCATCGCTAAATCAAGCTTCGACTTCACCAAGTCAAGAAACTTGTGAAGAAAACACACTCTACTACTTGGCAAGAGGTAGAGGATGAAGAAATAGGAAGTGGGTAGACTTTAGAATTGGATTTCTCACTCATTTCCATCAATCACCATTGATGGAGCTTGCTATTCTTCATGGAAGAAGATGAAGAAGAAGAAGAAAGTCTTATGATAAGTCTTGAATTATTGGATAAATAAATCAATACTTATCATATATTAACCCTTGGTTAATTGTAGAGAATGGACCATGGTTAACTTTGATGGTTAGGGTTAAGCATGAGACAAGAATGAAGACTAAGTCAATGCTTCAAGAAACTTCAACAAAAAACAAAAATAGCAACCATTCTTTTCTCATCTTTTCCAAATATAAATAAACAAATAAATAAGTAAGAAAAAGAGAACCCTAATAATAAACTTAACCATGGTTTAATTCTTTACACTTAACCAAGTAAACATGTATCATCAAACATGATACAATCAAGTGCACAAAACTATATCGAATATACAATGTGCACATCCGAGTGAGAAAATCCATCTTAAGTAAACCGATACTAGTTGATGCAAAGTAATATATCAAATGTATAAATATGCATTAAATCATTAAATCAACACTTGATTCAATGATCCGGTCATGTCGCACACAACCGACTAGTATACAATATATCGGCTTATCGAATCAACGCTTGAATCGATAACTAGGTTATATCGCATACAACCATTCGATACATTTATCGCGAGAATAGAATATGGTATCACATACACGCATTATTCTCGGTCCCGTACATATCTCATATGCGCTCCTATTTCGTTTCGCTTGAGCCAGGAAACCTCTGTGTAGGACTCTAAAGACTCGTCAATACGCCGGCAGCAGATGATGATCATATCAAGCACCCACAAGCCGCAAGCGGTCTGCTAAACGTAACGGCCACCCGGGTATTGAGCGATCAGAAGATCGACGAGCAAGCCCGCTCATACTCCTGTGAATCCAACCAGTAACACTACCGTACAGTCCGGTCTGATCGTCTGATATGTCGCATATCTCGCCTAGGGGTGGTAAACGTCAGACCCCAATAGCTCGATAAGTCGTGTCGATATGAGGTCTATAACTGTTCGAGAAACTACTGGTAACACTTACCAGTAAATCTCAGCAACCCTGGCCAGGGATTTCCTGTTATAGCCAATCGAACACAGCGCAACATCAACTCCCTATACCGGGAGAGACGAATCCCCTCCTATCGCTCATTGCCTCCATGTGACTCGGGACTGTACCCAAAAACCACCGTTTTGCATGCCCTCTTGGACGTGGTAAGATGGAAATCAAAGCACAGTGGGAACCACACAAGACTCTATGACGATCTCGGGTCAACAGACTACTCTGTACCAGTGTCACCAGAGAACTGCCATCTGACGTGAGGTATAATACCATCTGGGAGTTCTCGGCGAGTCCGTCCAGTGTACCCAGTCTCTACTGAGCACCCGTATATCATCTCTGATGTCAAACACCAATGGATATGGGATCATCCATCGCCCATTTGTATGGGTCGAGAAGGTATACGCTAGTCTACTCTGGTATATCGATGCCCCGTCTCGATACACCCACGGCTAGGGACTTTGAAGGATGTACTTATGGACTACCATGTCCCCACTAGTATGATCCGCATCATAGTCCAGGTAGTCAAGCACACATCCTAAGGGCTTTACCAACATGTAACAGAGAGATAATCAGCATACACGTTAAGGTAAAGAGTGACCAGATAGCATACTATCATGTCGAGCAAGAAAGTCTTCCCTATATATGTCCCAGCATCCACTACAATATACATCCAATGTACAGTAATGGCCTCTAGGGCATACATATAACTAACAGCTGGCATGAGCAGGAATGTCGAAATGATCTCTAGGCCGTTGATGTTGCCATCGAGATCTGATACTAGGATTTTGCCATCACTCCATTTTGCTCTGGTTCTTTAGAGCTTTGTTGACACCACGTCTGTACCTTGCTGGAGTAAGAGGGACGTCGAATTGGTCTTTATGAAAGTGTTTATTAGCACCACCACTGGGTTTTACTAGAATCAAGCATGCTATTTTAAAAAATTCGCGGTGCTAACCAACACTAAACAAGAATTGAAACTAGATGATTAGAGTTTAACTATGATATAACAAAAACTTTAACTAAGTGAAGGATGTTACAAACTTTGTAGACTGAGTCCTTCTCTTCACAAGCTCCGTGTAGTAGTCGACGCGACTCCACTAGGCTCCACTTGAAGTTGTATCGAGCTTCCTTTGCGATCTTCGTGTTGAAGATGATCCACCCGAAGCTCCGCTAATCCAAGCTACCTCTTCATTAAACTCTTTAGTGAAGTAAACAAACTACACCAAAGTGCTAATCTAGTGTAGGATGGTGAAGTAGGGGTGTTTGCTCTGTAGGGTTCTCACAAGCTCAAGGGTTCACAACTCATGTGAGTGATTGAGCTTGGAGGTGGAGGTGAAGAAGATGGAGAGAGCTAGAGAGCAAATGAGCTCAAGTGAAGAAAATGAACTAACTCTTTTTCTCATGTGAAGAATGGCTTAACGAATACCTCTCATTATTGAAGCATGGAATAAACTCCAATAAATCAAATGAACCATGCTTCAATAGTGCAAGCAAATGAATAAAATATCATCAAAGCCATGCTTCACCCATAACTCAAAAGTCTCCCCATTTTCCACCTTATTTCTATTTTCATAAAATAGAAATACAACCATGCTTCATATAATATATATATATATATATATATATATATATATATATATATATATATATATATATCACACACACATATATAAGCAAATAATTAGTGAGCAATAATATTAGTTAATATATAATTATATCAAATATATATATATATATATCATATTATTAAATCAACACTACTTGATTCAATAATCCGGATATATCATATATAACCTACTAATATCATTTATCTGTATACCATATTATCAAATCAACACTTGATTCGATAATCCGGTTATATCACATATAACTTGACCGATCACAGATAACCATCAGATTAGAATACGGTATCTCATACTCGTATTCAATCAGGCCCCCACACATAACAACATATGTGCCTTACTTTGTTTCTCTTGAACTAGGAAACTTCTTTGTGGGACTCTAAAGACTCGTCAATATGCCAGCAGTATGTAATGATCACATCAGTTACCCACAAGCCGTCAGCGGTACTAGCTGGACATAACAGCTACCTAGGTATTGAACGATTAGAAGATCACCAAGCAAGCTTGTCCAAACTCCCATGAAGCCTATAAGTAACACTTACCGTATTGTCCGGTCTCTTCGTCTGATATATCGCACATCAAGTCTGGGGGTGGAATCGTCAGACCCCAATAACTTGATAAGTCATGTCGATACGTGGCCTATAACGGTACGAGAAACCACTGATAACTATTACCAGTAAATCTCATCAACAGCCCTGGCCAAGGACTTCCTGTTATAGCCAATTGAGCATAGCGCAACGTCAACTCCCTATACCGGGAGAGACGAAACCCCTCTTATCGCTCTTTGCCTCCATGTGACTCGGGACTGTACCCAAAATGCACCTGTTTGCACGACTCCTTTGAGCCATGGTAGGAAGGAAATCAAAGCACAGTGGGAACCACATAAGACTCTATGACGGTCTCGGGTCTACAAACTAAGCTGTACCAGTATCACCAGAGTACTGCTATCTGCCGATAGGTATAGTACTATTTAGGAGTTCTCGGCGAGTCCTGTTCGGTATACCCATTCTCTAATGAGAATATGTGTACAATCTTTGATGTCAAACACCAATGGATATGGGATCAACCATCGCCCCCTACAGGGTCAAGAAACGTACACACTAGTCTACTCTGGAATATCGATGCCCTGTCTCGATACTCCCTCGACTAGGAACAATTGAAGGATGTGCTTGTGGAATACCCAGGTCCCAATAGTATGATCCGCATTATAGTCCTGGTAGTCAAGCCAACATCCTAAGGGCTTTATCAACATGTATATGAGAAACAGTATAATAATACCAGTGAACATGTTAAGATAAAGCCAACTAGATAGTATACTATTATGTCGAGCAAGAAAGTCCTCTATATATATGTCCAAGCGTCCACTATATCATACAATAATGGCCTCTAGGGCATATATATTCCTAAAAATATCCCACTTGCACTAAGGCCAGTTGTTGTAGTATCTCATACCCAACATCCCAAAAAGTCTCTCGAATTACATCTTGGGGAGGGCCTTCATGAGTGGATCCGCTGTGTTATCCTTCGTTTCAACTCTCCTGACCTTAATCTCCCGATGATCAACCATCTCCCGGATCAGGTGATACCGCCTAAGAATATGTATGGATCGCTGATGGGACCGGGGTTCCTTGGCTAAAGCCACAGCTCCATTGTTATCACAATACAAAGGTATTGGATGCTCAATGGAAGGAACCACACCAAGTTCGGCTATGAACTTCTTTATCCAGACAGCCTCTTTGGCAGCATCGTTGGCAGCGATGTATTCAGCCTCCATCGTCAAGTCTGCTACGGTATCTTGCTTGGAACTCTTCCAACATACCTCCCCTCTATTGAGGGTAAAGACAAAACACGAGACCGACTTACTGTCGTCCTTATCACACTGGAAGCTCGAATCGGTAAAGGACTCCACCTGGAGTTCACCGTTACCATACACCAAGAACATCTCTTTAGTCCTTCTCAAGTACTTAAGAATGTTCTTCACAGCTTGTCCAGTGTTTCTCCCCTGGATCTGATTGATACCTACTCACTACACCTAGTGAGTAAGCTACATCTGGTCTGGTATACAACATTGCATACATGATAGACCCGACTGCCGAAGCATAAGGTATCCCTTGTATGTGAGCCCTCTCCAAATCAGTATTGAGAGATATCTCTTTGGAGAGAGTGATTCCTGAACAAGCGGGTAAATTACCACGTTTAGAATCTTCCATACTAAACCTCTTTAGTATGGCGTCTATGTACCTGGATTGGGACAATCCTAACATCTGTCTAGATCTATCTGTATAAATTTATATCCCCAAGATGTAGGAGGCGTTACCTAGATCTATCATGGAGAACTTTTGTGACAAGAAGAGCATGACCGAGTGTAGCATAGGAACATCATTTCTTATCAAGAGTATGTCATCCATGTACAATACAAGGAAGACAACCTTACTCTCTACTATCTTCTTATATATACATGGTTCATCTACATTTTTAATGAAGTCAAACTTGTTGATAGCTTCATCAAAACAAATGTTCCAACTCCGCGATACTTGCTTTAATTCGTTGATTGATTTAAGCAGCTTGCACACGCTTCTACTGTTTCCACTGTCTACGAAGCCCTCTGGCTGTGTCATGTACACGCTCTCTTCTAAATCACCATTTAGAAAGGCGGTCTTGACGTCCAACTGCCAGATTTCGTAGTCATGGTATACAGCAATGGCAAGTAAGATCCTGATGGACTTAAGCATAGCCACTGGAGAAAAGGTTTCTTCATAATCGACACCAGGTCATTGACGAAAACCTTTTGCTATAAGTCTAGCTTTAAAAGTTTCAACTTTTCCATCTACACCAATTTTCTTCTTAAAGACCCACTTGCTCCCGATGGGTTTTACCCATTCAGGAGCAACTTCTAAAATCCATACTTTGTTGGTGTACGTGGATTCCATCTTAAATCGCATAGCATCCAGCCATTTCACAGAGTCTCCACTTATGATTGTTGGATATATGTATGCCCTAGAGGCCATTATATGATAGTGTATGTACCGGTGGGTGTGTGTGTGTGTGTGTGTGTGTGTGTGTGTGTGTGTGTGTGTGTGTGTGTGTGTGTGTGTGTGTGTATTCAGGGGACATTCTTGCTCGACATGATAGCATGCTATCCGGTTGCACCTTTTATCTTGATATGTTCATTTGATCGTGCTTTCATTCATTTGGTACATGTTGATATAGCCCTTAGGATGATGCAGGACTACTGAGATTATGATGCGGATCATACTAGTGGGACATGTGTAGTCTATGAGCATATCCTTGAAATGTTCCTAGTCGTGGGTGTATCGAGATGGGGCATCGATATCAACAAAGTAGACTAGCGTATACGTTACTTGTCCCATATGATGGGCGATGGATGATCCCATATCCATTGGTGTGGTGACACTAAAGATCATATACGTGTGCTTAGTGGAGACTGGGTACACTGAACGGACTTACCGAGAACTCCTATGTGGTATTATATCTATCGCCGGATAGCAGTTCTCAGGTGACACTGGTATAGGTTAGTCTGTAGACTCGAGATCGTCATAGAGTTTTGTGTGTCTATCACTGTACTTTGATCTCCACCCTACCACGGCTCTACCGAGTTGTGCAAACAGGTGGATTTTGGGTACAGTCCTGAGGCACATGGAGGCAATGAGCGATAGGAGGGGTTTCGTCTCTCCCGGTATTGGGGGTTGATGTTGCACCATGTACGATTAGCTATAACAGGAAGTCCCTGGCCAGGGCTGCTAAGATTTACTGATAAGTGTTATCAATAGTTTCTCGATCTGTTATGAGCCATATAGCGGCATGACTTATCTGAGTTATTGAGGTCGACGATACCACCCCTAGACCTGATATGCAACATATTTGACGAAGAGACCGGACTGTCGGTAAGTGTTTCCAGTTGGCTCGACGGGAGTTTCAGCAGGTTTGCTTGTGTTTCTTCTGATCGCTCAATACCTAGGAGCCGTTATGTACTGCTTGTGCCACTGACGGTTTGTGGGCATATGATGTGATCACTGCCTACTACTACCGTATTGACGAGTCTTAGAGTCCTACAAAGGAGTCTCCTAGCTCAGGCGAAATGATTTGGGAAGCATATGTGATATGCGCGGGAGCTCGATTAAATGCGTGGATTGGATACCGTATTTTATTCGGGCGTTTTCTATTGGACGGGTCGTATGTGATATAACCGGGTTATTAAATCAAGTGTTGATTTAATATTAAGTCCATTAGCTCATTTATTAAACCTATTTCTTTTGTTGCATGCATGAGTGTATGTATATGTTGATGTGCATACACACATGCAAGCATACATGTATCATGGTTGATGATACATTGGTGGCGGCAATGCAAGACTCACATGGTTACATATTTATACATATATTTTGTTAATTTGAGATTAAGAAAAATGACAAATGAAATCATGATTGACTATTCAACTCTCATTTTCTTATGTTGACAAGTCAAAACCATGGTTTCATTTGCCTATGGTTTTGGCCCATGGTTTTGCTTAAACTCTAGTTACAAAATATCTAGATATTATGTAACCATAGTTTATCATGATTGCTCTCTCTTACTCTCTTGGGTTAAGCAAGGGTGATTCTCATTATTCTCTCTTGAGTTTAGCTTGAGCCATCTCCTTCTTCCTCTCTCTCCTCAAAGCTCACTAGGGTTTCAAAAGAAAGAGAAATGATTAAAAAGAAAAGGTTTTTAATTGAGATCGAAACCCAAATCACCATTCCACTATAGTTTAGCCCACTAGATTGCTTCTTCTTCCTTGATCAAGAGAAGCTTGGAGCTTGGTGCAAAAAGACATCGTGGTGGATCATCGTGGATGCGGAAGGGCACAAACCAACCGGTTCAAACCTCTATCGATCCAAGGAGTCTAGGAAGAGATCTACAAAGGTTGTATTCTCTCCCACTTAGTGTTAGACACTTGTAGTATATGATACTAGCTTGTTATTACTCTATCTTTCTAGTTCGATTCATGGATGGAATTGTTTAGGACCCTCTAAAATTTTTGTTATAGCATGTGTGATGCAACCTTAAACCTAGTGTGGTGCTATAGAATCCCTACAGTGGTATTAGAGCCAAACTAGAAATATAGACAATGTTAGATAGAATACGGAAACGAAACAACTCCGAATTAACATAAACTGCAACCCTCAAAATAACTTCTCTGTCGAATTTTTAAAGTGCTAGAAATTTTTTTCAAACAACTGTAGAAGCTTACTGACACTAAACTAAGAGTACAGAACAAATTTGGGCCAGGTCCCTCGGATTTTGGCCGAGCCTTCCCCTTCCAAATCCGGCGAGGCCGGCCCCAGTAACCCCTTTTGGCTTCAAAATTTTTTTGTGCTCTAGTCTGTAGGTTTTAGGGTTTCAGGTATTGTTTGTTTAGGACGAATTTTCATGTGATGCAAACTGTGCTTAGGGCCTTATTCGGAGTATTTCATAGTCGCATTTTTTAACATTATAATGGTAACTTGGACGATGTTTGACAATTCAAGCAAACATCAATAACCCCCCATTGCCCTCGCTGAAAATTTCCAAGTGTTGGAATTTTCATAAGTTAATTATATTCGATAGTCGTGCAAGTAACTCTATGGACCCTTTAGAAGAACAAAAACCTTAACTCGATTCTATGCCTTCAGAGCCGCGAATGAATCCTAGGGTTTTCCGTAGTTCCGCGGTGTCATAGGTGAGGCATTGGTTTGGGCCTTCTACGGATGGATCATAGGTACTGTGGCTCATTTTTCGGTACTTTAACTTTGCTCAAGTGTTGAGCTCATCGGGGTAATTTGAGGGTGCTTGTTGATTCGATTGAAACGTTTAACATTGTCTAGATATCTGTGATGTGATACAATAATTGGAATCTACACTAATTAGTTTTGTGAAAAGTAATTAGTTGCGTGTAAGTCTAATATTTCGGTCTTGGTAGAATCGGGAATTTTTTTGAATTACCCGGCTTCTTTTGAAAAGTGTTTTCATGGTTGAGACCTAAATATAAGATTTGCATTGTTGGGTATGAAATCCTGAATATGTGATATTCCGAGTTTATGATGTCTAAAGACAGTGTCGATTCCAAATGTTGTAGTTTTTCACTTTCTTTTCTGCGACCGTAAGTGTAGTATGTGGTGTATCTCCGGTTTCGTTGCTATACATCAACGACAATTAGGGTACGCATACTTACTTACGTTGATGATATGTGATATTATTTGTTGCTGAGATATGATGTGCAGGATCGTCGCGAATGAACAGCCGGGGGTTTTATGTGAGATGAGAGTTTTTCTTTTCATTCATGTAAAATTAAATGTATGTAATATTCTTTTATTGGGGCACTTCCGGGTTGAGGATGATGTCACCATTGTTGTATATTATTTACTTTTCCGCATTAGGATAGACCCAAGGAGGGGAGCACAAGTGACCGGGCTCTAGGATTCAGTGGGAAGCCATCTCGAGGAGTCGAGACCGGGTCTCCTAAATTCTAGAATTGGTAGGGTCACTTGCCACTCTCGTAGGGGTCTAGGGGTGTGGGCTTGGCTATTCATCGCGACCGTGGAATCCGTATTTTCTATTGTTGGCTAAATACAAAATACGGACCTCCTAGTATATCCTGTATTTTCATATATGTGCTTCTGCTGTGGATATTCTGTAATGTGATTACTCTATATGCTGAGACGAATGAAATATTATATATATGATATATAATAAACATTGCTTATGTTTTGCATCCGTGCTAGTCTCGCCCCGCTATGCCGTTAGTTAAGTAACCTAACGGTCCATAACGGGACATTGTGGTGAATGCGGATGACATAAGCGTACGTTCTATTTTCGTTTCTTTTCTATAATGGCTTAGGACTTAAATGATGGGACTATATTAATATGATTAATGTAAACAAAAGAAACCTATAAAGATGTTGTAGAATCAGATTTGAAACCTACTCGGCTTTTTATAAAAAAGCAAGATTTCAAAAGCCGGAGCTTAAGCCACTTCTTTTAAACCATTAGATTCTCCAACGATATCAAGTTCGAAGCATTAAAGGTTTTCTTAAAAACTATACGCAACCCTTCGTCATTTTAGGAAGTAGAGTACTTAGTATTCATGCTACGTATGTTGATTATAGTCAAGGCGTAGTGTACGGTAGCTAAGTGATGTCTTCCTACACACCATATGATGGGATTAATTAGGACATTCATGTGATTATGTTGATTATAGTCGAGGGTCATATGGGTGGGTCTAATTAATCATGAAATGATGGGTAGAACTTGACTAGTACTTATGATATGTTGATTATAGTCAAGGTCATAAGTGCTAGGGGTAAAAACCATATCGGGAATTTCAAGTGTTGAAATTTGCAATGAGATTGCATACCTTCTATGTGATAGTAGGAGCCCCATCCCACTGTGAGCAATAGTTGCTCCCGGGAGAATTTTGCACTTTACAATTAGCTAACTCATTAGATGTCTAGAAAGGTGTCAACGGGGCTACGCCTTTAGGAAAGTGAGGTTTATTTTAATTAGGTCCGTGCGAAAGCACGGGGAACCTCCCTCAGAAGTACCGGCACTGGCCTGGCCGAATGGTTAGCGAAGTTGTAGAATGCAATTAATCCTGGCTAATTTTTTCCTTTTAAGGTTTGAAGGAGAATTTGATAAAAGCAGTGGGAGATATCGATTAGAAAAGATAATAAACCAATCTAATTTTTGCAAGAACTTTTGCTGAGTGTATTCTTTTCTCTCTCCTAATGGAAGATAACCATGACTGGACTTAAGCTACTATTAGAGACAAATAAGCTTACCGAACCGAAATATAAAGATTGGTTGAGGAACATTAACATTGCTCTCATATATGATAAAGTATCATATGTCCTCACTGCCACAGCCCCGCCCAAACTAGGCCTTGAATCTTCTGTTGCGGATAGTTAGATCCGCAAAACGTGGGATATTGACTGTGCCACCGCTAAATGCCTCGCGCTTGCATCGATGGACAATACACATAAAAATCAGTACGAGGAGATGAATATTCAATTCATCTTTCTCTATACAAAGGAGTTGTATGGGGAGCAGTCTCGTATCTTACAATACGAAGTATCTCGAAAGTTGTTTCAAATGCGGATGGCTCCTGGCGCTTCAGTAGGTGACCATGTTTTGAAAATGATAGCTCTTATTGAAGAGCTTGAGGGTCTCGGATGGACAATGGACAATCAGCAATATACGGATATTGTTCTACAGTCTCTTCCCTCTGCCTTTGCTCCTTTCATAGTGAACTTCAACATGCACAACATGGAGAAGTCACTACCCGAATTTCTAAATATGTTGAGAAATGCGGAGAGCACACTTAAGGCGAAGTCTCCCTCCCTGCTTCTAGAGACACAAGTTACAAATGACGAGTTGGTTGAATCTAATGTTGCAACAGAACTTAATGAACCTCAGCCGCTCCGTAGATCTGGTAGGACTTCTCGCCCACCGGAGAGATACTACGGTTTTCTCATTGATGGTGATGGAGAAGACTGCATCATGGATAATGATGACCCTACCAGTTTTCAGCAAGCTATCACGAGTGGTGACTCTGTGAAGTGGCTGGATGCCATGAGATCCGAAATGGAGTCTATGTACAGCAACAAAGTGTGGACTTTGGATGTTGTACCCTCTAGGGTAAAACCCGTAGGGTGCAAATGGATTTTTAAGAGAAAGATCGGTGTAGATGGGCAGGTGGAGACCTATAAGGCAAGGCTTGTGGCGAAAGGATTTCGACAAAGACCAGGACTGGACTATGACGAAACCTTTTCTCCTGTAGCCATGCTTAAATCCATTCAGATCTTACTTGCTATTGCTGCTCACTACGACTATGACATCTGGAAGATGGGCATTAAAATGGCTTTTCTAAATGGTGATTTAGAAGAATGCGTTTATATGGATCAGCCAGAGGGCTTCATCGATAGTGGGAGCAGCGGGAAAGCATGTAGGTTGCTTAAATCCATTTATGGATTAAAGCAGGCATCGCGGAGTTGGAACATCTGTTTTGATGATGTTATCAAAGAGTTTGATTTCATCAAAAATCCAGATGAACTTTGTGTTTATAAGAAGATTGTGGGAAGTACCGTCGCATTCCTCGTATTGTACGTGGATGACATTCTTCTGATAGGAAATGACGTTTCTATGCTACAATCGGTCAAACTGTTCTTATCACAAAGGTTCTCCATGAAGGACCTGGGTGATGCCTCGTACGTATTTGGCATAAAGATCTATAGGGATAGATCTAAAAGGTTATTGGGATTGTCCTAAACCAGGTACATTAACACCATCCTAAAGAGGTTTAGTATGGAAGACTCCCAGCGCGGTTCCTTACCCGCTTGTCATGGAGTCACTCTCTCTAAGGACTTTTGCCCAAAGACTGATGAAGAGAGAGCTCGCATGAGCATTATACCCTACGCTTCTGCTGTAGGATCTATAATGTATGCGACGTTATGTACACGCCCTGATGTAGCTTATGCACTAGGTGTAGTAAGCAGGTATCAATCCAACCCGGGGGAGAATCACTGGACAGCAGTGAAGAAGATTCTTAAGTACTTGCGAAGGACTAAAGAAATGTTCTTAGTGTATGGTAACGGAGATCTCCAAATGGAGGCCTTTACCGATTCAAGCTTCCAGAGTGATAAGGATGACATCAAATCTATCTCTGGCTTTGTCTTTACCCTCAATGGAGGGGCGGTGTGTTGGAAGAGTTACAAACAGGATACTGTTGCAGACTCCACGATGGAAGCTGAGTATATTGCTGCAAATGATGCTGCCAAGAAAGCCGTCTGGATGAGGAAGTTTGTCTCGGAGCTAGGAGTAGTTCTGAACATTATTGATCCAATACCTTTGTATTGTGATAATAATGGGGCTATGGCATTAGCCAAATAGCCCAGGTATCATCAGCGATCCAGACACATACTCAGGCGATATCATCTAATCCGGGAGATAGTCGATCTCCGGGAGATAGTCGATCGCCGTGAGATCGAGATTCGGAGAGTAGATACAAAAGATAAAACCGCGGATCCACTCACCAAGGCCCTCCCTTTGCTGCCGCATGAGCGACTTTTTGAGAGGTTGGGTATGAGATACGCCAATAATTGGCCTTAGTGCAAGTGGGAGATTGTTGGATATATGTATGCCCTAGATGCCATTATATGATAGTGTATTTATGTGTGTGTGTGTGTGTGTGTGTGTGTGTGTGTGTGTGTGTGTGTGTATTAAGTGGACATTCTTGCTCGGGATGATAGTATGCTATCTGGTTGCACCTTTTATCTTGACATGTTCATTTGATCGTGCTTTCATTCATTTGGTACATGTTGATATAGCCCTTAGGATGATGCAGGACTACTAAGATTATGATGCGGATCATACTAGTGGGACATGTGTAGTCTATGAGCATATCCTTAAAATGTTCCTAGTCATGGGTTTATCGAGACGGGGCATAGATATCACCATAGTAAACTAGCGTATACGTTACTTGTCCCATATGATGGGCGTTGGATGATCCCATATCCATTGGTGTGGTGACACAAAAGATCGTATACAGGTGCTCAGTGGAGACTGGGTACACTGAACGGACTCGCCGAGAACTCCTATGTGGTATTATATCTATCGTCGGATAGCAGTTCTCAGGTGACACTGGTACAGGTTAGTCTGTAGACCCGAGATCGTCATAGAGCCTTGTGTGTCTCCGACTGTACTTTGATCTCCACCCTACCACGGCTCTACTGAGTCGTGCAAACAGGTGGATTTTGGGTACAGTCCCGAGGCACATGGAAGCAATGAGCGATAGGAGGGGTTTCGTCTCTCCCGGTATTGGGGGTTGATGTTGCGCCATGTACGATTGGCTATAACAGGAAGTCCCTGGCCAGGGCTGCTAAGATTTACTGATAAGTGTTATCTGTAGTTTCTCGATCTGTTATAAGCCATATACCGACATGACTTATCTGAGTTATTATGGTCGACGATACCACCCCTAGACCTGATATGCAGCATATTTGACGAAGAGACCGGACTGTACGGTAAGTGTTGCCAGTTGGCTTGACGGGAGTTTTAGCAGGTTTGCTTGTGTTTCTTCTGATCGCTCAATACCTAGGAGCCGTTACGTACTGCTTGTGCCACTGACGGTTTATAAGCATGTGATGTGATCACTGCCTACTGCTAGCGTATTGATGAGTCTTAGAGTGACACAAAGGAGTCTCCTAGCTCAGGCGAAATGATTTGGGGGTGCATATGTGATATACGCGTGAGCTCGATTAAATACGTGTAGTGGATACCGTATTTTATTCGGGCGTTTTCTATTGGACGGGTCGTATATGATATGACCGGGTTTTTAAATCAACTGTTGATTTAATATTAAGTCCATTGGCTCATTTATTAAACCTATTTCTTTTGTTGCATACATGAGTGTATGTATATGTTGATATGCATGCACACATGCAAGTATATATGTGCCATGGTTGATGATACATTGGCGGTGGCAATGCAAGACTCACATGGTTACATATTTATACATATATTTTGTTAATTTGAGATTAAGCAAAATGACAAATGAAATCATGGTCGACTATTCAACTCTCATTTTCTTGTGTTGACAATTCAAAATCATGGTTTCATTTGCCCATGGTTCTGGCCCATGGTTTTGCTTAAACTCTAGTTACAAAATATCTAGATATTATGTAACCATAGTTTATCATGATAGCTCTCTCTTACTCTCTTGGGTTAAGAAAGGGTGATTCTCATTATTCTCTCTTGAGTTTAGCTTGAGCCATCTCATTCTTCCTCTCTCTCCTCAAAACTCACTCGTGTTTCAAAAGAAAGAGAAAGGATTAAAAAGAAAAGGTTTTTAATTGAGATCCAAACCCAAATCACCATTCCACTTTAGTTTAGCCCACTAGATTGGAGTGTTTGCTTCTTCTTCTTCCTTGATCAAGAGAAGCTTGGAGCTTGGTGCAAAGAGACTTCTTGGTGGATCATCGTGGACGCGGAAGGACACAAGCCAACCGGTTCAAACCTTTATCGATCCAAGGAGTCTAGGAGGAGGTCTACAAAGGTTGCATTCTCTCCCACTTAGTGTTAGAAACTTGTAGTATATGATATGAGCATGTTGTTACTCTATCTTTCTCGTTCGAATCATGGATGGAATTGTTTAGCACTCTCTAAATTTTTTTTGTTATAGCATGTGTGATGCAACCCTAAACCTAGTGTGGTGCTATAGAATCCTTACAGTGATGGCATGCTCGAAACTAGTTGGGTCATCATCTTCCATGATGCAATTCTCGTTCCCACCGTCTATGAGAAAACTATAGTATCTCTCAGGTGTATGAGGAACCCTACTAGATCTGCGGAGTGGCTGAGGTTCGTCGGGGATTAGTTCTACCAAATCGTCAGTTATAGTTTGTGTAGCTGGAACTTCTTCCAGTTCTACCTCATTACCACTAATTTCTTTCACAAGAAATTCCTTTTCTAAAAATGAGGCATGTTGAAAAACAAAAACCTTTTGTTCTTTGGTGTGGTAGAAGATATTCCCTCGCGAATATTTGGGATATCCGACAAACTTGCACAGAACTGACCTTGCCTTGAGATTGTCCGAATTTTGCTTTTTAACATAGGCCGGACAACACCATATCTTAACTCGTTTAAGAGATGGTCTCTTTCCATTCCATATCTCATATGGAGTGGTAGGCACGGATTTGGTCGGAACTCTATTCAATAGGTATGTAGCTATCTCAAGTGCATAACCCCAAAAGGAAATAGGCAACTCAGCATTACTCATCATAGAGCGCACCATATCTAATAGGGTGCGATTCCTCTGCTCCGAAACTCCATTGTGCTGTGGTGTATATGGATGATTAAGCTGAGAGAGAATCCCATTCTCTTTTAAATAGTCTCGGAACTCCGTGCTTAAGTATTCTTCTCCTCGATCAGATCGAAGGATTAATACTTTTACCAGACTGGTTCTCTACTTTGCACTTATATTTCTTGAATTTCTTAAAAGATTCAGACTTGTGTTTCAATAGGAACGCATGTCCGAATCTTGAGAGATCATCGGTGAAAGTAATAAAGTACGAGGAACCATTCCTTGCATGTGTAGACATAGGACCGCATACATCACTATATATCAGTCCCAAGAGTTCAGTAGCTCTTTCTCCGTGTCCAGTAAACGGAGTTTTGGTCATCTTGCCTTTGAGACATGACTGGCAAGTTTCATAAGATGAAAATTCGAACGGATTCAAATATCCAACCTTATGCAACTTATCCAGTCTTGTCGCATTGATATGACATAGTCTACAATGCCACAAGATGGCTTCGTTCATTTCTGAATTGTTACTCTTGTGTGTGTTCTGTATACTTAGAACCGTTTTGTGATTTTGAACGTATATATCGTTATACAACGTACCATACCCAATCAATACTTGATTTAGGAAATCATTCACAATATTTTTGGTACGAAATAACAGTCGCTCAGAATCATTGTGTTACCACTTGGTAATATAAGGTGATATTCGCCAACTATTTTGGCTGCAAAAATTGCACCATTCCCTTCTCTGAGGGACATATCACATTTCCTCAGTTCTCTACCTCTACTTAACCCATGTAACAAATTACATACGTGGGATCCTGATCCGGTATCTAATAGCCAGGACGTAGAGCAAACTGAGAAACAGTTCTCGGTAACGAACACACCCGAAGAAGTTGCATTATCATGCTCCTTCTTCGTTTTGGGTGGCGTGGGAATCCGGTTATTCTACTATTCTTTGCTTAGACTTATGACAGTCATAAGATAGAGCGGAACCTAGCTCTGTATAATAAGTGGGTTCGGTCAATACATCTATATTATTATCTTGATTAAGGCGTGTTGTTCAGTCGAAAATAATGCAATCTGTAACACATCAATTTCCTCATTATTCTAATCATCTAAGGGTGTTTGTTATAAATATGACACATATTACAGAATCATTTGGAAAATACCAATTACCATGTGTTGTACATTATAAACCGGCATTATGAAGGAAATTGTGTGTAAATATTTCACACATGATATTGTATATCTCAACACTTTTTATCAAGATTTTGTGCAGAAAATTATTCGGGTCAAAGAACTGGAATCACCAATTTGCCGATAAATCGCAGCAAGTTAAGGACTTAAAATCTGGCAGTGATCACAAGAGATTAAATGATTCCAGATATCAAAAGAAGACCCAAATGCCAACACCAATACACCCCAGCAAAATGACCCAGAGATCACACCAAAAGGCCGCGGAACCGCGGCCGATCCAGCCCGATCCGCCACGGATCCGCGACCGAGTTGGGGGCGCCGGTGACGAAACTTCTCCAGAACCTTCTCTGTAACCGCCTAGCTTCCTCAAGACGCTTAATAAACGCGTGGCTTCTTCTGGAAGGCTCTGCATAACAATCTTGTTTTTGAAGGCTCTTTGTAACAACCTCATTCTAGAAGGCTCTCTCTAACAACCTAGCTTATGAGGGATGCTTAATTTGAGGCTATAAAAGGGGATCTAGATCTAATTTTTAGGGGTGGTTGAGGAGGTTAGCCAATTAGTTACACAATGATAATTCAATTCAATTCAAGTTGAGTGACATAACTTGAGATCCAATCAAAATCCAATCAAATCAAGATCCATTAAGAGCAAAATCAAGCGACAATCGAAGATCCTTTATCGCAACGCTGATCATCATCAAGATCAAGAGATCCGCATCCGATCCACGACTCACGAAGATCGAGCCGAGCGAAGATCGAGCCGAGCGAAGATCGACGACAAATTCCCTTTCAAAGGAGCGATCGAGAGCTAGTCTTGTAAACTCAAATTGAGAGGTGTAATTTGAAGGAGATTTAATAAAGGTGATAATTGTAATTCTCGCTTTCTTTACATTCTTGCATTATGAAATTCTTCGTTCTTAATTCTTTAATTTTCATAATGCGTGAGTGAAATCTCCATTTGTAAAGGATTCGAGAGAATCGGTAGATCAAGTGATGATAAAATCTTAATACTAATCTTAAGTCTTATGAGATTTGTGAACTTTAGGAAAAAGAATCATCAATGACCTAATTTGGATCGAGATCACATTCTTTCTAATTTCATTGCAAATTAGGGATTAAATAATTGATAACTCTCTTTTCTAAAGGCTAGATCCGAATGATGATCAATGAAAAGACAAGTAATACAGAAGGAGAAACCCTAGTTTCCTCAATAGATCCCTAATCTTCATTTATCACCATCTTCTTAGCTACAATTCATCAATAGATAAGATAATTCATTGTTAGATTCATCATTGCTACTAATTTGATCGAATCCTACAAGTTATTCTTCATATTCTTGATAATTCAAATTGATATTGGACACTTTCTTGATTTCTAATTCTTGAATATATTCTTGATTTTCTTTAAATGACAACTTAATTAAATCTCGAATTACTTTCTTGAATTTTCTTTTATATTTTCATTTCGACTAATCTAAAGCAAGATCGAATAAGTACACGCATCTCAGTGGACGATCCGTATTCATTAATGAGCTACATCGACACCGTTAATTGGTTGTGGTTATAAATTCTTTGGTTCAAAACACGATCCGAAACTTTAGATCAATCAAATGGCGCCGTTGCCGGGAATGCGTGCGTAATTTGTTCGTTTTTGCTATTTGAGTTGAAAATTTATTATTCCATCATATTTTAATCCAAGAATCACATCATGTGCTTAACGTTTAGTGTTTGAATTTTTGCGAGGGAATCTGGAATCATTGTAGCAGTGAGATCAAGATTCAGAGAAGAACTACAAATTCCAGAGGAGTACAAGAAGCTACAGGAAAATTTTGAAACCCTAATTCCTCCATTCCACCGCGGATCCGCGGCTAATGGCCGGTTTTTGCGGCTGTTCCGCCGCCGTTTAGGCATTTCAGTGTTCCAAACTTCTGTGGTATATTCTCTGTTCTCTCCTCTTCTCTCTGATCTTGTCCAATAACCATTTTCTGCAGAATTCTTTGCAAAAACAGCGCTGCTAAAATAAAAATTTGTTGCGTTTCTTGGGTTGTTTTGTGCATATTTTTAATACGGAAATTAAGGGGTAAAGAACAAATTCAAATTAGGTAGGGATTTCATTACCCTTTCTAAGCCCAAAAATCACAAAACTAGCATCCATATCACCCTCATTAACTAAAAAAATATCTAGACAAGACTCTAAGGACCGTGGCGCTCAATTAGGACAGAAGAAGATCATGAGTAATCTATTGTTTATCTGCATTTCTTTTTATGGTGTCTAAAGCAAATGTGTGTAAGGCAAGTGGTTACTTAATTAGGCCCACTACTTACATAGTGGAGAACCTCCCACTTATCTGGCACTTACCTGGCCACAGAAGGGATAAAGAGGCAGTAGAGGATTTATCCCGCGATTTGTCTTCTGGAAGTCTAGGAGCGGTCTAGTGACTTGACCTAGATGACCATTAGATATAGGGTTGCTTGTGCATTTTTGTGTGAATTTTCATAAATCCGTCTTTTTTCGAAACAAACCAATTATTTTCTCTCCTTTTTACCCTTTTCCCCTCTTCTCTTCTTATAATGGGTGACCCAAACAGACGAACTCTTGCCGAGCTTTGCTATCCACAACCAGATATTTCTTGTCTTCGTAATCGCTTCGGTATACCATCCGACTCTCCCATGTCTTTAAGAGATCGGATAGAACAAGCGGGTAGAAACAGTTGGCCACTTCAGTCCAGGTCTTATCAACGGTATCCTAATTCTACATCTGTTTCAATTGATACTCCGAGTGAGGATGCCCCTAGACGCATGTCCATTTCTGAGCATATAGCTAGGGCTAAAGGCCAAAGTTTCAATCCGGACCAATATCAACCATCACCACCACTTTCCAAAGAAGAATTTCATAATCGGTTTGTGGCATGTATGATGTCTATTGAAAATAGACAACCAACCAACCAATATCAATATTCTTCTTATCATAATTTTGATCCTACTCCTGCCCAATTTTCATAACCATTCAATTCCTATCAATCCTATCCAACTTTTACACCTTCCCTAGACACTCATTCTAACCAATCATTTGGGAGTTTTACTTATCTATAAGAATTTCAATCTTATCCTGAAACCCCTTATCAACCTAAGTCTAGTCTTGAGCGGAAATTAGAAGAAGGTATAGTGATGCTGAACCGCATCAGAGAGGAATGGAAGGGGAGCATAGCTAAATATGAAAGAGTAACTAGTTCCGAACCAGCTAAAAATTTTTCAATGTCTAATATGGCCATAGAACAAAGTGAGAATTTGGGTAGTGAGAGAGAACTTTACACCCTTCCTAAACAAACCTTCCCATTCCAAACTGAAATCCACAACTCCAGTTTCACCGATTCATCGAGTACACCAAATGATTCATCAATTGAAGATAGAATGTATGAGAAGTTGTGTGACTTTGCAGTGTTTGATTTACCCAACTGTGAAGGGTCCATTTCAAGTGAAACCATGCCAAATCCTTGTGATTTCTACACTTCCACTCTTGAACCAAAATTGATTGAAAACTATACTTTTGGTGAGGTGTTTGAGAATTCTAACCTTCACTTGAATGAGGAAATTGACGTTGGGGATATATTGATTGATGTACCTAAAATTTTGGATGAGTTTGTCCCACCAATTCATCAGGACCTTTCACTCCTATGTGGTCGTCATCTCGTGCCTTTACCTATTCTTCCCGAGCCCCATACGTGTCTTGACATTGATGATAATTGTATACCTGAAAAGCCAAACGAAATTCAGCTTTCATTTCCCACATCTGGTTCAGCAATACTCGACACATCAATTGGTTTACCCATTTCATCATCCACACTCTCTGGTTCTTCTTCTGTTCATGTAATGTTAGCGAGTGTTGATGAATCACAATCCGATATTTCGAGTTCTAGCGCAACATTTAGCAACATTATTCTTCGATAAATCGATGAAAGTTTCGAAAAAAAATTCGCTGATGAATTCGTATTCCTAACAGACACGGATTTTGTGATTAATCAACCTCCACCTAAGGAAGTTGAACCGCCGTCACTCCTTCTTCTAAGATACGAGAATGCAAATGCTCCACTCATTCCTAATCATTCACCTTCTCGCTGTCATTCATTCTCATTCTTTCATTTCTATAATTTAAGACTCAAACCTTTTCCATCACACCACTTATTTCTTCCCCACTTCTTCTTGACTCTATACAACATGTTCTTTCATCGACCTATACGTTACATTGATCAAATCTTCGAATGGTTGGTATTAATTTTTGGTCTTTGTAAAGCCTTATATTGACCAAATAACTTTACCCCCTCTTAAAATTCGTAATATTTTTTAACTCAAGTTTGGGGGGGGGTGTATTTTTGGCTCTTGAAAATAAAAGTTGTCCTCAAAATTGTGAGCCAAAAATATGTTTGGGGGAGGATTTTCACGTTCACTTATTCTTGTCCCTGCTAATTGTTCCCCATGGGAATTGAATAAAGCAGCAAAGAAATACACAAGAGAAGCATCACGTGTCCACACGTGATCGGACATCACATGGGGACACGTGACCTTCTATGGGCAAAGTTATAGGCGCTAAGATACACAACTTCAAATGGGGTCACGTGCCCACACGTGATGGGCCTTTAAACCCACTGAAAAGGTATAATAAAACAACAGGGAAAACCCCCCAACGGGGCATCACGTGCCCACACGTGATAATTCCTGAGCTCTTTAAAAAAACAGAATTAAATTCTGGTTAAAATGCTTAATCATGGGGTCACGTGTCAACACGTGATGGGATCCTAAGATCTCTGAAATAATAGAATTAAATTCTAATTAAATGGTCAATCAGAAGGTCATGTGCCAACACATGACAGGCTCTTAAGCCTTCTGAACTAATAGAATTAAATTCTAATTAAGAGGGAATCGAGTACCCTAACTGGAAAAATATTTCTCTAAATCTTTCCAAACAAAAAATATTGTGCTCTATAAAGTGGAGCACCGTTGGATTAAAAATCCAATGGTGATTAAAAATCACCAATTTATGGAAAGATTCTATACAAGGAAAGATTTCCTTGAAATTCGCCAGGAATAACAGACAAAATATCTTTTGGATTAAAAATCAAATGGTGAATAAAATTCACTGAGTGATCTAAAAGATCATGTTGGTTACAAAATCGATTAAAATATTTCAATAAAATATTTACTAAACAAACTGATTCTTATCTTTCTCCTATAAATAAGAGCCAAGAGGGAAGAGAAAAGGGATATACAGAGAACAAAAAAAAAGAGATACAACAACAGAGAGAAAAAAGAAGAGAATTTAATTCTCCAGAGAGAAAAGAAGGTTTCTTGAGAAAAGAAAGAAATCCTAGGTGAGAGATCATCCTATAAGCTCCCACAAAAGAAAAAGGAGAATTTAATTATCAAATTAAGTGTTTATAACTCTTCTGAATAAGAACTTAGTTTTTCCTTTGGTTGAAGGTCTGCAGAAGCAGATCTCCTCACAAGTTGAGAATTTAATTCCCATCGGAGAGATTCTGCCATGCATATCTAAAACCTAAGAGAAGACCTAAGTTCAGAGAATTATATTCTCCTACAAAGCACATAGGAATTTAATTCCTCCAACAAGATTAGGGTTTAACCCTATAAAAGAATTTAATTCTTTCAAACATATAGGAATTTAATTCCTCTAAACACTTGGGAATTTAATTCCTCCAACAGGGATTGGGTTTAACCCTTAAAACAAGAACTTAGTTCTTCTTCATGGTTGAAGATCTACAGAAGCAAATCTTCCCATAAGTTGAGAATTTAATTCTCACCAGGGAGATTCTGCCATGCAGATCCAAAACTTAGAGGGAGAGTTGGTTTGAAGAATTTAATTCTTCCATATACATAGGAATTTAATTCCTCTAAACAAAATTAGGGTTTAACCCAACCAAAGAATTTAATTCTTAAAACAAGGGACTTAAAACTCTCCATGCACGTAAAGAAATCAGTACCCAACCTCGTTACGTGGCAACACGTGACCCTCCCCCTCAATGATCAAAAGAGAACGAAAAAGACTAGGTCATGTGCCCCCACGTGACCCTTAAACAGACTTCTCAAAATAAAGAAGGGCAGAACAGATTTTGGGTGCCTCACGTCCCCACGTGTCCTCTGACAAACACCTCTTTAAAAAAGAGAAGATGGAAAGAACTGAAAGATTAAAATCCAACGCATGGGCGCCCTCACGTGTCCCCACATGCCCCCCAGCAAATCTCTTTAATATCCAGTGCATGGATGCCCATCACGTTCTCACACGTGATGGCCTTAAAGACTAAAAGTTTTTAACACTTATTTGAATATGCTGGGAAGAAAACAAAGGAATCTTGGCCCAATCCTAGGGCGCCTCACGTGTCCTCACATGAGCGCCTCATTTTTCTAGTGTTTAATACTATTTTAAGCATTTCATCCCTAGTGTTAACACTATGCATCACGTGGGAACACGTGACCACCAGATATGTGCTAGTATTTAACACTATATGCAAAATAGTCTTATCCCAAATCGGCTAAGTCTTCCAAAGGCAAGACTCCCCTTTGACTGAACCTCAAATACATCCTTGCCTTCCAAGATTGATCATCCTATATGGTATATGAGTGCTCAGCACTCAATAAGAGATAAAAATATGGTCAGAACCCAGACCCATGCTTAGCATTGCTAAATAATGGGGAGATGAGCCCAGACCAATGTTCAACAGTCCCAACAAAAGTCCAACATTTCAAACCTAATTGGACTTAGCCCAAGTTGGCCATAAGTCCTCAACTCAGATTTAACTGAGCCCATGTGCTCATAATCTAATTAATTGATCTTATTCCCAAATTGGACTACAGATTTCCCAATCAACTTTGGTTCAAGGGTACATCTCTTCACTCCTTTGATATTTGTCGTTGTAATTCTTCAACGTCTTCAGAGAGGTGACGGGTCCCGATAGCCAATCATTCCATGGACTGTGGGGTTCTTAAAATTATGGACTATGATGTCCTTAAACTTTAAAGATCATGACGTCTTTAAATTATGGACTGTGGGGTCCTTAAGCCCATGGACTATGATGTCCTTAACCTTGGACTGTGGGGTTCTTAAGCTCATGGACTATGATGTCCTTAACCTTTATAGACAATGATGTCTTTAAACTGAACCGTAATGTCCTTAAAATAATGTTGGACCGAGATTTTCTTAAACTAACATTGGACCGTAGTGCCTTTAAACTAAACCTGGACCGCAAAGTCCCAAAACTAAAACAATAGAGCCCAAATGCTCTTTTGTTGGATCTAAATGATCCTGTTAAGTAGATCTTAGTCTAAAATTAGACTAACGTATCCTTAACAAACGTTTAAGTTGATCTTAGTCTCAAATGAGACTAACGTATCCTTAAACCCAACCCAAACCCAAATCAAGGAAGATACGGATTTGGAATAATCCACGCCCTACGGGCGACAATATAAATTAGTCTCCGTATACAATACACGGGCAACCAAAAATAAAACAAACACACACGACACGAAGTAACCATCTGGAGAAGGAGAAAGTGGTTACCGTGATGCAGTAGCGTAATTAACTGCAGGGGCTTGAGCCTGCAGGGAAGAGCGTCCCTACAATCAAAAACCCCTCAACGAGGGAGAATCTGACGAATTCTGCTACATCGGCTGCATCCGTTTAAACCTTCGATACATGGTGTCATAAATCAACTTGGCATCTTCGGAGAGGTGGACGGATAGCACCAATTAGCATCTGCCCCCAAATTCAGGCAAGACGAACCTACGCGGTTCCATCTCTGTGTTCGGAGGGGAACAGATTCTGGCACGCCCGGTAGGACCTCTTCCTCTTTCCACTCCACACTTCGTGTGTCGTGTTCGCGAAAGAATCGCGGTTTAATATGGTTTCCCTTGGGTTCGAGGTACTAAGATTTGGTTTTGCTCTCTTGCAGAAAAAAGAACATCAATGGCCTCTAACTGCTCCATCTTCAACTGTAACTCCCGTTCCGCCTCATCTAGAGGTGTAACCTACAGGCCCCAAGCGGCCTTCCTTTTCACAATGCCAGTGGAGCAGGTAACTCAAGCCACCGCTGGGCTATTCTTCGGGACCATGCTCCCACCGATGAACTTCAACACCCCTGTACCATTGCAAGAAGCTCCGAAGAGCTCAGTCTTTAATCAGCTCACAACTACTGCGGCCCATCTCAACGGGTCGTCCAGCTCAAACACCTCAGTCTTTGACAGAGTGGGCCAAAGCTCATTTGGGCCCATGAAGAAGCTCACGATACCAGAAAGGGTTATCCCTAAGCGGATAGCCATTCCTGCTCATGAAGTCGTCAAGGCGGCTTCTCCTGCCAAAGGGCCGGTCTTCACAAGACTGACTGTTTTAGCTCCTGTTCCAGACGAAATCGTCAAGGCTGCTTCCCCTTCTCGGAAGTCTGCCTTCGATAGGTTGGTTATCCCCACTCAGCGGACATCAGTCTTCAATTGGCTGACAACGGCAACTTCTGACCAACACAGGAGGCATGAGGAAGTCACCCCTACAGCTGAGACAATCCTAACAGCTCGACACGCTCGACGTCGCCACTGGCGCCGAGTAAAGAAGGCTGGGGGCAATTCTCCTTCTGGACTGACTCCGCCGGCTCCAACGGTGGAAATCGATGCTGCTGTTCCAACTGGGAACAGTTTTGAACCGCTAAGGAGGGTGCGCAAAAACTCTCCGACTGCCGTGCTGAAGAGATCTCCTCCACCCATAGAGAATGCTACAAAGGTGAAGCTAGAGCAGCCCCCTCAGCGGCTGCCCTCTAAAATTTATAAAGTTTGGCGACAGGTTCAGGACTCGGTGATTGATCAAGATTACTCTCGCCGACAGAAAAAGGTGAAAGTTCAGCGAGAAGAGGACCATCCTGTCAAGCCACAAAAGGCGACAGCTACTTAGGTGCCCACTGCAACGGCCCCTCAACCTCGACCGCTCACAAGAAAAGAAATTTGGAGAAAATCCCGGTGTCTGCGATGAATCGCCAGAACGCTGAATCTAAACACCCTAAGTCTGGCGGCATGGTGTTGCACACCATTTATATGGCATCCGGAAAAGAGGATAGCCGTATCTCCACAGGGCATCGACCGCTTACGCGATCAGTGAATAAGGTTCAGGAGCAAAAACAACAAAAGCTCCAAGAAATGCTAACAGCTATGGCCGCACTTACGGGACCGAAAGCAAGCCCGGAGACATCCTCGGAGCAGCGCCGTGAGCAGGAAACTGATGCTGAATTCTTTCGGAGAATGCTTGAGAAGAAGGACAAAGAGGCCGCGGAACAAGCGGCCAATATAAAACAAATGGTCCTTCTATTCCAAGATATGGTGGGTATGATGATCCAGCCGGACCCTCCAGCTGAAGATCCTCCAGTAATAATTGAAGATGATAGAGGAGAGACATTAAATTCTCTATCGGCTCTGTCAACAGCCAAGGAGGAGACAATCTCCAAAGATGCTCTCGTTGATTACATCGCTCAGCAGATACGAGTTCACCAGGCGAATGAAGTGGACAGCAAAATTGTTAAAACTGGACGACCCTGTCCGGGTTGGTACGATCAAATAAAGTACCCGCCGGGATACACGATCCCCAAATTCCACGTATATAAGAGGACGGGAAATCCGCATCAGCACGTCGCTCAATTCAGAGCCTCGTGCGGCAACACCGGAGGTGACGATAAGCTACTGCTTCGCCAATTCGTTGGCAGCTTGTCGGAGACAGCATTCTAGTGGTATTCCGAACTCCCAAATAACTCTATCAAGAGATTCGCAGAGATGGAGTTGCTATTCACCCAGCGTTTCGCGAGTGCTAGTGAACGCACCCCAATCACCGCATTGATCAATGCCAGGGTGAAGCCTGGAGAAACATGGGTTCAGTATGCAATACGGTGGAGGAATCTATGGTCGAAGTGTAAGCAGCGCATCGAAGAAGCGCCTGCGGTAGGCATGTTCGTGGGTACTCTTGACCCTCAAGTGACCATTTCACAATTCATGATGTTCTTCAAGCTGACCACTTTCCAGGCCTTGATTGACAAACTGGCCCAAATGGACCAGATGGGTCATAGACCGTCTTCTTCAAAGCTGGAATCTCGAAATGAAAAAGGGAAAGGGAAAGCGACCTTCGTCGCCAATGCTCAACAGCAGCCCAGTGGCCCGAAGCTAACTGATCGCGAAGACGAGAAACAACGATTCTTTAATGAGAGAATGAAGCGCCCTTATTCGTTTCCCTGGGATAAAACGAGGAGATTTTTTGAACTAGCGGTGCGCAACAGGCTCATCAATCTGCCGAATCCAAAATTCCCATTGCAACCCAGTGAGGCTAATAATCCTAATTATTGCCCCTATCACCAAGCGATAGGTCACCTAATTGAAGATTGCTTCATCTTTAAAGGCTGGATTGAAGATCAATACCAACAGGGAAAATTCGCCCTGTCCGAGAATTGGAAAGTAAGCCCGCCTCAACCGCACGCTCTTAAAAGGGGAGACACACCGGGGGAATCGTGCTCTTTTGTCGAAGAAGCTCCATGGGAGGTCGCTCTTTCAGCCAAAACCAAAAGAATGCTGAAGGATCTCCAAACATGCCCGGCGATCAAATGGAAAAGTCCGCTGGAACCCGAAGTCATCAAGGGAATGCTGAAGCCGTGCCCAACTCCAAAGATTGGTGGTGATAGTCAAAGCGCCCACACCCAGCCGTCAAAGTCTTCGAAGAAGAAGAAAAAGACCAAAAAGCCCACGAAGCCTGATGACAAGCGCACAGACCTGCAAAAACATATTGACGCGCTGGAAGAATATAACCAGAAGGCGCGGACCCCAGTTACACTCTAAGAATTTCTCAGCCACGTCCTTAAGGACGGAGATGATTACAATAGAGAAGACTCGTTGGATGAACCTGAAGATTATGTGGCAAGCTGCCATATGATCTCTCACTCATGAATAAACGGTGAAGAAGCTCCTGACGCAAAGAAACTGAGGGCAGATCCTGAGCCGGAACTTCTAGGACCGTCAGACGAAATGATTGACGCATTCCTGAACGAAGCTTTTCTGAAAAGCAAAGCTGATCGAGAGAACGAGATGGCCATATTTGAAAAGGCCAAACGCCGGCGACTGGATGAAAGGGTTGAAGCACTCCCACCAGATCAAAGTACATCCGCTGCAAATAAAAGCAGGTTCAAGACGAGGAAAATGTTCGCCAAAACCATATCGATGGGAATGAAGCTGCCACCCTCCGAAGGTAACACTTCTAATGAAATAAACCTTAATGAAGAGGATGTGCATTTAATTACTGTTTATATCATCGGAGGATTGCGCACCCTACTGAAGAATGCAACGCCTTTAGAAATTGGTGTCAATGGTATGTCGCTTACAGGCAGCACTTCAAGAGGATGAAGCGTGAAGCTCGTCGACAGCGGAAAAATGCGACAGACGGACGTGGAAGAACTGCCGGCAACTGTCATATGGTTGACTACGGGGGATCATAAGTTCTTACCTTCGGGAGCGACTCTGACGAAGAAATAGCTTATGGCCATCTCTTTAAAGAATCCACCTCGGGAAAAGAGGAAGAACCGAAGAGCTGCGAGAACATTCAGCTGCACAATCGCACATTACCTGAAAAGAATCTCGGACCCATAAACAATGGGTCGAAAAAAAGGATAAGGGAAAAGAAAATGTCCCTAAGGATATCATCCTCGATGACCAAGCCGTCGAAGAGCTGACAGCCAAGGATCCGCCTAAGAAAAGTAAGGTAGATTACAATGTTCTGGCACACCTGAGGAAGATACCCTCACAGCTAAGCATTCTCGGCGCCCTTCTGCTATCCAAAGAGGCGAGAGATTCTTTGATCAAGGCACTACAAGAGACCGAGCAATTCCAAGCTTTTCTATCCGAAGAAAAGATGAAGGACGAGTTGGAAGAAGTGCACACAGCCGATATCACCTTCGGAGATGAAGACCTCCTCCTCGGGAGGTGCGAGCATAACCGTCCCCTTTATGTCTCCGGATACTGTCATGATATCAAGATAGGCAAAATCCTGGTCAACAATGGGTCCTCCGTCAACCTTCTCAATGTAAGAATGTTGAAGGAAATCTGCATGAGCGTTCAGCACTTCGCTCGTGATAAAATCACTATCTCCGGGTTTGACTCCCAGTCATCACGAATGCTCGGGTCTGTGATATTGACGTTATGCTTTGGGCTGCTCGTCACAGACATCAAATTTCACGTCATTGACGCTAAGACATGTTACATTGCTTTGCTCGGCAGGCCTTGGTTACACGAGTACAACATCATCCCTTCTACACAATATCAGTTTATGAAGTATTTCAAGGGTGGTCTCGAGTATACTGTGACAGGGGAACTAAACCCATTCTCCGTGAATGAAGTCCGAAAGTACGAGGATGCAAAATACTTCTTTCCAGATTTTGAAGACATGGAAAGATGCCATAAACCGAAGAACAAAGCTACCACCACTATTCCAGTCTTCGGGAGTGACACTGAGGAGGAAGAAGAAATAGTTTATTCAGGGCCGCCCCAATGCAACAAGCCGGGACGGTCCACCCCTATGTTGATCTTCGGCAGCGACCCGGAAGATGAGGTCAATGCCGTATTTTCCGTTCGGCCATCAATACAAGCCTTCGCCGGCGATGACCGGAGTTTGCAAATTGCCATGGTTCCACAAGAGCATTATAAAGAGCTTGACGTGCTTGATACCTATAGTGTGCAGGAACTGCAGACATTCTACGTCCCTCCCAGGCGAAGAGATGAAAATGCGATCCTCTTTTATCGATCAACGGAAACCAAAGTGGAGAAAGAAGTTTGGCATGGTGCCGATTCGACATTTGACAGGATCCAGCCCATCCGTCTGCCCAGATACTACACAGAAAGATTAAAAAGGCTGTTGAGACGCCAAGGCGTTCCCTTCAAACAGACTGATCGACAAGCTCAGTTCTACAACAGGAACTGGGACGTCCCCGAAACTCAGTGAAAATTGGCCAATGGGAGAATGGAAACGATCGGGCTTGGATATGTTCAATCCAAGAGACGGGAATGATTCCATGACTACTACGTCGTACATAACTTCGATAAAGAAGGAAATGCTCTGTTAGAAGACGCCAACCCTGAACCAAAACGAGGTCCCGCCATGAAAATGCCAAGTCTGTCGTCTGAAGAACAGATGGACAAGATAATAAGGGAAGCGAGTCAAAAGGTACGGGATGACCATAGCCACGAAATGGCCATTTACGAGAAAGCCATGACGCAGCGCCTCCTTCAGCAAGCCACGGAGAATAAAAATGCTCTTCGTTGCCAACCTGTCATACAAAAGATCCGGCGTAGAAGCAAAAATAAACCGAAGGACGGAAAAAATGTTCGACAGCAGTGTAGCAGATATAAGAAGCCACGCAATCAAGAATCGAGCAGCCGGGATCCATCTCTTATAAAGAAGATGGGTCGAGCATATTCTTTTCCCCAAGACAAGACAAAGAAGATATTCGATCTTATCATAAAACATCAGATGATGACACCCGCGGAGTCCAAGCATCTCGAGCAAGCAGACGAGGTCTCTCACCCAGACTATTGCTCTTATCATCGAGCAATAGGACATCCTCTCGAAGACTGCTTTACCTTCAAGAACTGGATTGAAGACCAGTATCAACTCGGCAGATTCGCTTTATCCAACGGTTGGAGGGTAAGTCCGCCACGGAAGTATGAATCAAAATCCACTTATGCGATGAGAGTAGAACCAGATCAATATCGGTCTTGGAAGCGACCTCATACCTGTCACGCAATAACGCTGTCGGAAGAAGAACCCGAGAATATGGATGACCTTTCTTGGTGCTTCGAAAACAATGAAGATGAGTTGATCTCAGAGTTTCCACCGACACCAAAAGAGCTGGAAGATGGGATACATATTACTACAGATGACCTCAGAAAAATCGACTTGGGAATGGAAAACGACCCACGGACGACGTTCGTCAGTGAACTGTTGCCTGAAGAAAAGGTGGCTACGCTCAAAGGCGTGCTCATGAAGTATAAAGATTTCTTCGCATGGAACTATTCAGAGATGCCAGGACTCGATCCAGAGATTGCAGTCCACAAATTGGCGATTTCTCCAGAAGTCAAGCCGATCAAACAAGCATCGAGAAGAATGCGGCTCGAGCTTGCGATGCGCATCAACGCCGAGGTCAAGAAGCTAATCGACTCCGGTTTCATCCAGGAGGTTCAGTATCCTGACTGGATCGCCAATATTATCCCAGTAATGAAGAAAAATGGGACGGTGCGCATGTGTGTGGACTTTCGGGATCTCAACAAAGCTTGCCCAAAGGACGACTTTCCAGTACCGGTCACTGAGCTGATGATAGATAATACGTCCACTCACGAAGTTTTCTCCTTCATGGACAGCTCATCAGGATAGAATCAGATAAAGATGCATCCCGAGGGCCAGAAGCATACCGCTTTCCGGACCCCTTTGGGCATATTCTGCTACAAGGTGATGCCTTTCGGTCTAAAGAACGCCGGTGCCACCTATCAGAGGGCCATGACGAAGATCTTCGATGACCTCATACATGAAATCGTCGAATGCTATATTGATGACCTCGTAGTTAAAAGAAAATCATATGAGGAACATTTAGAGCATCTGAAGATCTTGTTTTAACGCCTTCGGAAATACAATTTGAAGATGAACCCTCTTAAATGCGCATTCGGAGTTTCCTCGGGCAAGTTCCTAGGATTCGTCGTCCGACACCGTGGCATCGAGATAGACCCGTCGAAGATCAAGGCGATCGTGGAAATGCCTCCGCCAAGGAATCTCAAGCAACTGCGGTCTTTCCAAGGGAAGCTCGCATATATCCGGCGATTCATAGCTAATCTCTCCGGCAAGTGCCGTCCTTATAGTCACCTGATGAAGAAGGGAACCCTGTTCGTCTGGGATCGCAAATGCTAAAGTGCACTGGACGAAATCAAGCAAAACCTGCAGAATCCGCCAGTACTAGCCGCTCCCGTTAAAGGAAAACTTCTCGTCCTGTGTACAACAACCCTCGAAGGTTCCTTAGGCGCACTGTTGGCACAAGAGAACGACTAAGGGAAGGAAAGAGCCCTCTACTATTTGAGTCGAGTTCTCCTGGGGGAAGAAAATAATTACTCCCCCATTGAAAAATACTGCTTGGCGTTGATCTTCGCGATAACGAAGCTCAGACACTATGTGTTGGTACATGAGGTCCATCATATATCAAAGGTGGATCCTCTAAAATATTTGATGTCAAAGGCTATATTAACGGGACGGCTCGCTAAATGGGCCCTTCTTTTGATGGATTTATCGATAACTTATCGTCCCCTCAAGGCAGTGAAAGGCCAGGCCATCGCCGACTTCCTCGCTGAGCATCCGATACCTGCCGACTCTCCCTTGAGCTGCGAATTTCCAGACAAACACGCGTTTTACACGATCGACGAGGAGAGAAGAGAGAATGATACCCAGTGGGAACTCTACTTCGATGGAGCATCTTCCATGAAGAAGCGAAAGCAAAGCACCCCCATAATCAAATCAGGGGTAGGCCTCATTTTTGTGACTCCACAAGGAGGGATAATGCGCTTTGCCTTTTCCTTGACAGAGCCGAGGTCAAACAACGAAGCCGAATACAAAGCTTTGATAGCAGGTCTTGAGATCGCCGTCGACAAGGGAATTTAAAACCTTCTTATATACGGAGAATCCCAGTTGATCGTTAGTCAAGTAAACGGCGACTATCAAACGTGCAAACCAGAGTTGGTAAAGTACGGCGAGAGAGTGCAGCAACTGCTGACTCAAATTCCTTCCTACACCCTGGAAAGCATACCGCGCGTGGAAAATAGCAAAGCGGACGTATTGGCCAAACACGCTAAAGAACTAGCCGACGAGAATCTCGATGACGTGAGGATCGTTGTGCAAAGCCGTCGGGTTCTTGCATCGGCAGAAATATCTCTGGAGTCGTCCGAAGAAAAGGGAGCTATCGAGCGAACAACCCTATAAATAAAAGACCAGGAAAAGGTCAAGGATTGGAGAGAAGTCTTTATAGCCTACTTCAAATCCTGTCGAACACGTGAAGATGCGTCGTCAAGACATCAGCTCAGTAAACGAGCTCTATCCTTCGCCTTTGTCAATAATACTCTGTATAAAAGATTATTTGATTCTCTGTGGCTAAGATGCCTGAGACCTGAAGAGGCAATGAGAGTCGTCCAAGAAACTCACGACGGATTCTGCGGTTCTCACCAAGCCGGGCCGAAAATGAAACTAAAGATCAAAAGGATGGGCTACTATTGGACCACGATGATCCAAGACAGTCTAGAATATGCGAAACCGTGCCACTCGTGCCAGATTCATGGGGATTTTATCCACCAGCATCCAAATCCACTACACCCAACGGTGGTTAGCTGGCGGTTCGAAATGTGGGGAACTGACATAATCGGCCCCATCGAACCAGCGTCGTCCAGAGGACATCGGTTCATACTGGAAACAACCGATTACTTTTCTAAGTGGGCAGAAGCAGTACCACTAAGAGAAGTGAAGACGGAGAATATCCTCCATTTCTTTAAAACACGCGTCATTTATCGGTTCGGCACTCCGCGACGGATTATCTCCGATAACAAGCCAGCCTATAGAAGCCACAAGATTAGCTGCTTCGCACAATAGCATAACATAGACTGGAGATACTCTTCGCTCTATAATCCCCGAGCTAACGGTCTAGCTGAGGCTTTCAACAAGACCTTGACCAAGATTGTGAAAAAGACGGTGTCTCGAAATAAGAGGGACTGGCATGAGGGACTGCATGAAGCTCTCTGGGCATATCGAACTACATTCAAAACAGCCACGAACACAACGCCGTGTGCATTGGTATTCGGCACAGAAGCGGTACTTCCCCTCGAGATAGAGTTACCCTCTCTACGAGTGGCAGTTCATTACGAGCTAACGTACGAAGAGAATGCTCACCATCGACTTGAGGAGCTCGACGCCCTTGATGAAACCCGGCTCATGGCGCAACAAAACCTGGAGGCTTATAAAGTGAAGATGACGCGCTTATATGAAAGATTGACTAGGCTGAGAACATTCCGCCAAGACGAGCTCGTGCTAGTGGTCAAAAGATCTATGATCCCCAATCGTGCCAAGCGGGGGAAATTTGAGCCGAACTATGAGGGCCCGTATATCATAAGACATAGTTTACCAGGGTGGAGCCTATCTACTCATGGACATGCATGGCGGAAGACCTTTCAGGCCAATAAACGGTCGCTTCCTGAAAAAATACTATGCCTGAAGAGTCACGACCTATGTCAACGATAGATGACGACGCTTATGTCTTCTCGCTATCTTCCTAAGCCCAAACTCTATAAGTGGTGACCGGCTACGGACCGAAACGTCCTTAAACTAGCTACGGACCGAAACGTCCTTAAACTAACGACGGACCGAAACATCCTTAAACTAATAACGGACCAAAACGTCCTTAAACTAACGATGGACCATTATGTCCTAAAACTGGCTATTGACCGAGACGTCGATAAACTACTATAGACTGCAGCATCCCAAGGCTGACAAAAATATAATAAAAAATATATAAAAAAAAGAGAAAGAAAACGGTATGTCCATAAGCGAGATGGGCATGGATGAAAACCCGAAAGGGCTCCGTGAGTAAAAACAGCAGGGCTACCGGTGATTGTTGTGAAAATCCGAAAGGACGCAATCTCGTTAAAAGACACTTGCAAGGTCCTCTCGATCTTGTGAGGAGAAAATACTTGCGAGAGATCCTTACGACTCACAAGGGAGCGACACACTTAGGGATCCCCACGATTCCTAAGGAGAAATTACACTTACGAGATCCTCATGACTCTTAAGGAGAATTCCCCTTTGAGACCCTCAAGGCTCATAGGATTCAAAAGTCTTAAGCTACAGGGATCTGAACCTGTTCTTAAGCCATCACAATCTCCAGTGTTGCCCTACAAGCGGTTCAATATTGACCCTTGTATACAATCCACGGGCGCGGATAAACATTTCTCTAACAAAGTCCCACCAGAGACTGGGGATATGCTCATATGGCAAAAGACACTCGTAAGTCCTCTCGACTTATAAGGAGAAAGCACTCTTGTAAGATCCTTATGACTTATAAGAGACAATACACTTAAGACTCCTCACGATTCTTAAGGATAAAATGCACCTACGAGATCCTCACGACTCGTAGGGAGAAATACCTTTATGAGACCCTTACGGCTCATGAAGTCAAAAGTCTTAGTCGACGAGATCCTAACCCTGCTTACTAAGCCACCTTTGTTCGACATCGACAAAGGCAAATGATGATTCTCTCCTGGCAATATCCCAGTTGTAGCGATGTTGATGCCTAAATCGGTATCAAATCCCAAGCTCACAGCAAAGCAAATGCATATGAAATAGCCGAAATGATGGGGTAACTTGCAACAAAATCAGCAAGTAAAAATGTATGCATACAAAATAGCCGAAATAGTTAGGCAACTCGCAATAAAAAGCAGTGAGTAAATAAAAAAAATAGCCGAAATGATTGGCACCGCAAAAAATAGCCGAAATGATTGGGCAATCGCGACTTCCGCGATATAAAATCTAAAATGATAGAGCATCGCGGAAAGAAAAATATATAAAATGAAACTTTTTGCCCTACAGGTGAGATCACATCGATCCCTATATACAATCCTGGGGCACAAACAAAGAGGGAACCATACCTTCCCACCAGGCTCCATCAGAAAAAGAAGCCAAATCTCGACGGTTCACAGACAGCCTGGAGATCATCTCAACATTCGTCTCATTACAACAGACGCAACATCAGCAAATCGGAGCTGCGGCAAAGTTCCCAGTTCCATGACTCGGTGATGCACATACAACCGAGAGTCAACCCCTCCTGGTCTTGTGGAACACGACTAATGTCAATTCTGACCCAGTGGGAAGCGTCTAGAGCAAATCTTGGTCTAGTGGAACACGGCTTATGTCAATCCTGACCCCGTGGGAAACGTCCAGAGCAAATCCTGGGCTAGTGGAACACGGCTTATGTCAATGCTGACCCCATGGGAAGCGTCCAGAGCGGATCCTGGTCTTGTGGAACACGGCTAATGTCAATGTTGACCCTGTGGGAAGCGTCCAGAGCGGATCCTGGTCTAGTGGAACACGGCTAATGTCAATTCTGACCCTGTGGGAAGCGTCTAGAGCGGATCCTGGTCTAGTGGAACACGGCTAATGTCAATCCTGACCCCGTGGGAAGCATCCAGAGCAAATCCTGGTCTAGTGGAACACGGCTTATGTCAATACTGACCCCATGGAAAGCGTCCAGAGAGGATCCTGGTCCTGTGGAACACGGCTAATGTCAATCCTGACCCCGTAGGAATCATCCAAAGCAAATCCTGGTCTCGTGGAACACGGCTTATTTCAATCCTGACCCCGTGGGAAGCGTCCAGAGCAAATCCCGGTCTCGTGGAACACGGCTTATGTCAATCCTGACCCCGTGGGAAGCGTCCAGAGCAAATCCCGGTCTCGTGGAACACGGCTTATGTCAATCCTGACGCCGTGGGAAGCGTCCAGAGAAAATCCCGGTCTCGTGGAACACGGCTTATGTCAATCCTAACCCCGTGGGAAGCTTCCAATGCAAATCCTGGTCTCGTGGAACACGGCTTATGTCAATCCTGACCCCGTAGGAAGCGTCCAGAGCAAATGCTGGTCTTGTGGAACACGACTAATGTCAATCCTGACCCCGTGGGAAGCGTCCAGAGAAAATTCTGGTCTAGTGGAACATGGCTTATGTCAATCCTGACCCCGTGGGAAGCGTCCAGAGAAAATTCTTGTCTTGTGGAACATGGCTAATGTCAATTTTGACCCCGTGGGAAGCGTCCAGAGCGGATCCTAGTCCTGTAGAACACGGCTAATGTCAATCCTGACCCCGTGGGAAGCATCCAGAGCAAATCCTGGTCTAGTAGAACATGGCTTATGTCAATCCTGACCCCGTGGGAAGCGTCCAGAGCGGATTCTGGTCCTGTGGAACATGGCTAATATCAATCCTGACCCCGTCGGAACCATCCAAAGCAAATCCTGGTCTCGTAGAACACGGCTTATGTCAATCCTGACCCCGTGGGAAGCGTCCAGAGCAAATCCTGGTCTCGTGGAACACGGCTTATGTCAATCCTGACCCCATGGGAAGCGTCCAGAGCAAATCTTGGTCTCGTAGAACACGGCTTATGTCAATCCTGACCCCGTAGGATACGTCCAGAGCAAATCCTGGTCTCGTGGAACACAGCTTATGTCAATCCTGACCCCGTGGGAAGCGTCCAGAGCAAATCCTGGTCTCGTGGAACACGGCTTATGTCAATCCTGACCCCGTGGGAAACGTCCAGAGCAAATACTGGTCTCGTGGAACACGGATTATGTTAGTCCTGACCCCGTGGGAAGCGTCCAGAGCAAATCCTTGTCTTGTGGAACACGGCTAATGTCAATCCTAATCCCGTGGGAAGCGTCCAGAGCAAATCCTGGTCTAGTGGAACACGACTTATGTCAATCCTGACCCCGTGGGAAACGTCCAGAGCAAACCTGGTCTAGTGGAACACGTCTTATGTCAATCCTGACCCCGTGGAAAACGTCCAGAGCAAATCATGGTCTTGTGGAACACGTCTAATGTCAATTCTGACCCCGTGGGAAGCGTCCAGAGCGGATCCTGGTCCTATGGAACACGAGTAATGTCAATCCTGACCCCGTGGGAAGCATCCAGAGCAAATCCTAGTCTCGTGGAACACGGCTAATGTCAATCCTGACCCTGTGGGAAGGGTCCAGAGCGGATCCTGGTCCTGTGGAACACGACTAATGTCAATCCTGACCCCGTGGGAAGCGTCCAGAGCACTTCCTGGTCCCGTAGAACACGGTTAAAGTCAATATTGACCCCGTGGGAAATGGCCAGAGCAACTCCTGACTCCGTGAAATGCGGATAATCAACCCCTGACCCCGTGAAATGCGGATAATGTCAACCTCATCCATCACTTACGGGTCCTTTCGACTCGTAAGGGAGAAAATTCATTTTGTGAGATTCTTACGACTCTCAAGAGAAAACACACTTAGGAATCCTCACGATTCTTAAGGAGAAGATACACCTATGGGATCCTCTCGACCGGTAGGGAGAAAATTCTTTATGAGACCCTTATGGCTCATAAAGTTGAAAAGTCTTAGGTGGCAGATCCTAAACCTTTCTCCCAAGCCATCGTTGCCTCGCAGAGAGGTCAAGGTAGATTTTCTACAGGCCACTCTTTCCGACAAGAAAGGAAATAATCACTTACGGGTCCTCTCGACTTGTAAGCAAGAAAAACTCTCTTGTGAGATTCTTACAACTCTCAAGAGAAAATACACTTAGAAATCCTCACGATTCTTAAGGAGAAAATACACTTACGAGATCCTCACGACTTGTAAGGAGAAATACCTTTACGAAACCCTCACAGCTCATAAAGTTGGAAAGCCTTAGGAGGCAGATCTAAACCTGACTCCTAAGCCATCGCGGTCCTACAAGGAGATCAAAATATATTATCCCCAAAATGCATTTACCAAAAAAGGACACACCACCATGAAGCAAAATATGTCTTTTATTCATGAATCAAAATGAATACAAAGTACAATTTATGAAAGAATAAAAAAAATACTCTCCTTCAGGAGTATGTACAAAAGAAGAATTAAAAAAAATATACAATTCTTCAAGCCCGAGGACGATTTAATAGGTTTGCCAGTTCATCCTTTTTCCGCTAGGCCTCGGCTTCATAATTCATTATCGCTAAGAGACGAGCCTCCGCTTGAGCCTGTTGGGCTAGTACGAGGCAAGCTGACTTTCAAGCTCCTTTTCGATAACCTTATGATCTTCGACCATTTCGCGAGTGAAAATGACGGCTTTATCAATGGCTACCATTTCCCTGATAGCTTCTTGAAGCACCCGCCAAAGTTCATACGACCGAGTGGTCTTGGCCGTAAGATTAGCTTGAAGTTCCCCCAGTGCAGTTGAAGCCAGCTTCCTCTCTGAAAATTTTTGGCCGAGCCTCTTCTCGCATGACAGCATATTTGCGGCGCACCGTTCGATCAGCCCCCGCAAGCTTGCCTTTGCAGCCACAACGTCTGAAGGAAGACGCATACATTCAAGAATATGCAAGCAAGCCTCCACCCGACGACAAAACTCAACCCAGACTTGCACCAATGTTTCGCTATGGTAAGCAGCATGAAAGGGGAGAGAACTGTTTGCTTCGGCGGCAAATTCATCGGCCGTGATCAAACTACCAGCACGAAGGTCTTCGATCAGAGCTGATAGAGAGTGAAGGCTTAGCTTTGCCATCTGTTCTGAGGCACGTAGAGCATAGGGGCCGGGCAGCATAACGATGCGATATTCCAGCGTGGTAAGAACTGGCAAAGCTGTTAAGATTCATAAAAAGAAATCAACAAGACTTGCAAGCAAAGAGCAGGTGGAACAATGTCGAAACTTTACTTACCCACAGTCATGCAAGAAGGGTCTGAAGGATCCCCAGGTCTGTCAAGAATCTCAACTTCATCACCGGCTTCCAGAACTGTAGAAGACATCAGTATCATTATATGAACTAATAATAATGCCGTGAGGAAAAGGCAAATAACACTAATCTTGCCCAGAAGAGAGGACGATGCGTTGAGGGGATATCGCCTGCGGAGTGGCCATCTCTAGCAAACGCTGAAAGGATTTTCAGGGAGACAGATCAGCGATAGACGTCACCAACCCTCGTAATTCTGAAAAGACAGAAAGGTTCAGATAGTGGAGAGATTATTAAAATAAAATATAGAAGGCTACCTTCGATGCTCCTTCCGCTCTGGAATGGAGGGATAGCAGCTTCAGCGGCCTCCTCCATGCCCCCAGGCACATCATCGGGGACGTGAGCCGATATAACAACTTCCAATTGAGAAGAAGTCGCCACCGCTGCAGGCTCCAATGAAAGGACGGTAATCTCGACTACCTGTCCCATAGTCTCCGGGCCATCCCCAGAGAGATCCATTGATTCCGCGGCCAATAAAGATGCCTCCTCCGGGAGAGCAAGCACTGGGGGAACGGGAACCACCGATGGAAGCTCCGTGGCAGGAAGAGCAGTTGTATCGACCCCTTCCACACTTACTAGTGTCTCATCGGGGATATTTACAGAGTCCATAGTCAAGGCGCGACTCGAACTCAGATTCTCTGCCATTGCCGAAGTCCCTGCAACGTTTTCACGAAGATAAGGATATATATATATATATATATATATATATATATAAGTAGTGCAAAATACTACAAAAAGATATATAAGTATACCAATGCGCAAAGGAGCCTCTAGTATGGCTTTTTCAAGCCGGCATTCCTTCTCAAGAATTCGTGTTCGCCGGGGTGCGAGGGTAGACTCGTGGCCACCAGTCCACAACGACAGCGCATCTTCGGCGTCGACCGAGATAGGCTGCTTAAGAGCTATCTCGCCTCCCTCTTCCAAAGGACCTATAAATATCTGCCGTATCGATGGAGGATCTTCGTAGAAGATGACGGCAGGATAAGGCCTCTTTGGGACCCTTACATTCTCAGTTTCATCCTGAGAGCGTCTTATAGCCTCAGCCAATTGTGCGGCTTCCTTGGCAGATGAACCAGGAAAATTAGACCACCGTCCTGATTTTGCATAGCTATTGGCTCGTCCTGAAAGATAGGCTCGGATTCCACTAAAAAGTCGAGCAGATTGGTGACCGTCTTCCTTCGCCTCTTTGACCTAGAACTAACACCAGAAGACGATCGCTTCTTTTCCCTCGGTTCTTTGCTGCGGCGTTGACCCACTTCGCCTTTAGTATCTTCTGTCAGCGGTGCTACTGATGAGGATACTGCCATCGCTGACGCCGCAGCCGATGAAACTGCTACCGGCTCCTTATTAGAAGCCCTTACCTGAGCCCTGGTGCGCATTGGAATACCAATTGTCGAAGTCAAGTCCGCATCCGCTGCCTCAGGAACGAGTACGGTACCAGTATCCCTTAAGGGAGGGCGAACCATTGTCCGCGGTCGCGGTGGGACTCCCGTAGCCTGGAGCGGGGCGGGAGATCTAAGCCCAAAAAGTATCCTCCTCTCCTCAGCAATGATTGGACTAACCCGTTGGCGATACCAACCCGTGAAAGCCCCCACTCACCTCGGAATGTAATCATCCTCGGGGATTATGAAATGAGAACCAGTGTTCAGCCTCATAAAATGATGGGTGGCGTCACGAACAGTTTTCAAAGAAGGGCTGGGTTCCACTGTGAATGCTTCAAAGGGAACACCCTGGTCATAACCCAATTGCTGAGCAAAGCGGTATGGATTGTACCGCATGAAAAGAGCCGCATTGTTTCGAAGGAATACCAGATAGCTGGGTCTGATTGAATACAAGTGCATGGCTTCCTTGGGCTTCAAGGAGGGTGCTCCTTCTTTCGACAAGTCAAAAAGCTGTTGAACAGGTCCTAAGGGAGAAGAGAGGATTCGATCATTAAATATCATTACGCCTTCATTGGCATACGGATTGAGCAGCACACGAAGAGCCCCTAATTGAGTCGGGTTAGGAGCAGAAGCGTCCACCAACCTCATGAGCCGCGGAAAGGTATAGGCATCATAAAAGCTGGGTCTCTGATGCGCGGCAAATGCCCCTAGCACGTGCATCTCAATCCATGATGTAAAGTAATGGAGAGAGAAAATCACTACGTTCATGCCTAGGGTTAAAGTATTAGCTGCACTGCTTAGCCCATGGTACAGATGCGACAGCCCTGCAATGCCCACGGCTAGTCGCGTCCCTACGGCGATGCGATGAGCAGGGTAAATGACCGAGGTTCTCATGAATCGACGATGCGATGGAACGACAAAGCAGCTGAGCCAAAAACTGATAAAGCCGATGAAGAAAGTTTCTTCATCCGTGCCAGGAGCTTCGATCGACTCGAAAGGCACAGCTGGCAAGACTGGAATGTAGAACTGGGGCAAATCCTCTTCTTTAGCCGGTAGCCTATTTAAACCAAACCCAAAGGGGTCGTTGATATTCGTGAACTGCGGAGCCGCCTTTGATAGAACGTCTCCACGAAGAAAGAAGGCGATGAAGCTTTTAAAAGTGACGCCCTTTTCTTCTGGCTCCATGAACAGCTTCTTAAAAATCCCCAGCGTCTTGATTAGACTCGGGTACTTATGGTGGACGGCATTTTCAGTCGACATGCCATCAAGCATAGCGGGCATAGTCTCGAAAATATACTTGTTAGGGGGCAACAATTCTTCGTAAGGCGCTCCCCTGATCAGTAAACCCGAGATCTCGCGAAACTCTTCCAAAGAGATTGAAACTTCGCGGTCCCCTAACAAGAAATATTGGTAGGAAGATTCCATTGATTTAGGAAAGCTTTAACCCACCATACATGGGGAGATTGATAATGGAAGAGGGACGCATACACCGCTTGGTAAAGCCCTACCCTCTGCAGCCGCACACGATGAGCGGACAAGATGTAACGAGCCCAGAGAAGGTGGCCCGTAGGATGGCGAGGGGTAAGCCCTATCTTGTAAACTTGTCCCTAAGGCTGGGCTTCACTTTGGCAGATACGACGACCCAAGATGTTTATGGCCGGCACAGGCTGATTTGGTATCCCAGTTATTGACGGTTCGAGCCGGCCGGTAGGGGTCCAATTTGCCACCTCTACAGCAAAAGCAGTCCGCGGACGGTCCATCGGTAAGAATGGGCGGATAGACTCCATTGGTACCTCGCAAAGAAAGCTTTGACGGCCGTGGATGATATGACCGTACCAGATCCCCCATAAAAGTAAATTGGTGCAATCAAGGTCGTGAGCTCTAGTCATCGCCATCACCTCTTCGTCAGACGGTGACTGAGGAAAGGCAGCCTCTGAGCGAGTGAAAGGGAAGTATGGAATAGAGACCATTGTGCCTGATATAAAGGAAGGAGAAACTGTTAGTGAAACCCACACGTGTATATATAAAAAGACAGTGGAAGAAAGCGACAAACAATTTATTTTTTTATGGGACCATGGGTTACAAAACACATGGGCCCCACAAAATCGATATGGCGGCTCACTAATGATGATTTTGAGAAATCATCATGAGGACAAAAAGAAGATTCCCAATAAATTCAAATGACTCCACACATTCCCCCAAGGGGAAAACCCATTACAGGAATTCTGTGCAAATCGAGAAGGATCTCTGCAAGAACAACTCAGTATGAAAAATCCAAGAAGTCTTCTTTTAAGAACTAAGTTCTTTAGAGGAATTAAATTCCTTTTGAACAGAGGAATAAAATTCCCAGAAAAATTTTCAGAGCTAAAGCTCATTGAAATGGAATTAAATTCCAGAGGAAGGACAAGTATCATCATCAATCCACTAAGATCAGAGAAACCCTAACAAAAGGGGTTTATTATTTAAAGATTGGACATTTTTTTAAAAAAAAGATCTTATAAAGATGGGTTTTTGTTAAAGGGAAAAACCCTTGGTGTGGATTTAAAATCCAAAGAAAATTTCTACAAGAACTTCCTTGGCCGTTCAAGATCCTTACCTGAAAAAGGAAATTTTTTGTTGACAGAGTTAAACTCTGAAATTTTTTGGAACAGAGAACTGAGCTCTGAGGAAGAGAATTAAATTCTCAAAAGAAAATGAACAAGGAAGAAGATAAAAGAGTGGAGGCGCTTCTGAAGAGACCACTGCATTTATAGGATGTGATGGGAAACGGTTCATCTACCCCTTTCCCTAGGCAGATCCAACGGCTACAAAAGATGACAGCATTGCACTCACGTGTAAAAACGTGAGAACAACGCTGTGGGGAGATTTGTTCCCCCATGAGAACTGAATAAAGCAGCAAAGAAATACACAAGAGAAGCATCATGTGTCCACACGTGATCGGACATCACGTAGGGACACGTGACCTTCTATAGGCAAAGTTATAGGCGCTAAGATACAAAACTTCAAATGGGGTCACGTACCCACACGTGATGGGCCTTTAAACCCACTGAAAAAGGTACAATAAAACAACAGGGGAAACCCCAATGGGGCATCACGTGTGCACACGTGACCAAGGGGCACGTGTTGACACGTGATAATTCCTGAGCTCTTTAAAACAACAGAATTAAATTCTGGTTAAAATGCTTACTCAGGGGGTCACATGTCAACACGTGATGGGATTCTAAGATCTCTGAAATAATAGAATTAAATTCTAATTAAATGTTCAATCAGAAGGTCACGTACCAACACGTGACAGGCTCTTAAGCCTTCTGAACTAATAGAATTAAATTCTAATTAAGAGGGTATCGAGAACCCTAACTAGAAAAATATTTCTCTAAATCTTTCCAAACAAAAAAGATTGTGCTCTGTAAAGTGGAGCACCGTTGGATTAAAAATCCAATGGTGATTAAAAATCAACAATTTATAGAAAGATTCTATACAAGGAAAGATTTCCCTGAAATTTGCCAGGAATAACAGACAAAATATCTTTTGGATTAAAAATCCAATGGTAAATAAAATTCACTGAGTGATCTAAAAGATCATGTTGGTTACAAAATCAATTAAAATCTTTCAATGAAAGATTGACTAAACAAACTGATTCTTTTCTTTCACCTATAAATAAGAGCCAAGAGGGAAGAAAAAAGAGATATACAGAGAACAAAAAAGAAGATACAACAACAGAGAGAAAAAAGAAGAGAATTTAATTCTCCAGAGAGAAAAGAAGGTTTCTTGAGAAAAGAAAGAAATCCTAGGTGAGAGATCATCCTATAAGCTTCCACAAAAGAAAAAGGAGAATTTAATTCTCAAATTAAGAGTTTAACTCTTCTGAATAAGAACTTAGTTCTTCCTTTGGTTGAAGGTCTGCAGAAGCAGATCTCCCCACAAGTTGAGAATTTAATTCTCATCGGAGGGATTCTGCCATGCAGATCTAAAAGCTAAGAGAAGACCAAAGTTCAGAGAATTATATTCTCCCACAAAGCACATAGGAATTTAATTCCTCCAACAAGATTAGGGTTTAACCGTATAAAAGAATTTAATTCTTTCAAATATATAGCAATTTAATTCCTCTAAACACTTGGGAATTTAATTCCTCCAACAGGGACAGGGTTTAACCCTTAAAACAAGAACTTAGTTCTTCTTCATGGTTGAAGATCTGCAGAAGCATATCTCCCCATAAGTTAAGAATTTAATTCTCATCGGGAAGATTCTTCCATGCAGATACAAAACTTAGAGGGCGAGTTGGTTTAAAGAATTTAATTCTTCCATATACATAGGAATTTAATTCCTCTAAACAAAATTAGGGTTTAACCCTACCAAAGAATTTAATTCTTAAAACAAGGGACTTAAAACTCTCCATGCACGTAAAGAAATCAGTACCCAACCTGGTCATGTGGAAACACATGACCTTCCCCCTCGATGATCAAAAGAGAACAAACAAGACTAGGTCACGTGCCCCCACGTGACCCTTAAACAGACTTCTCAAAATAAAGAAGGGCAGAACAGATTTTGGGTGCCTCACGTGTCCCCACGTGACCCATGACAAACACCTCTTTAAAAATAGAAGATGGAAAGAACTGAAGGATTAAAATCCAACGCATGGGCACCCTCACGTGTCCCCACGCGACCCCTAGCAAATCTCTTTAATATCCAGTGCATGGATGCCCATCAGGTGCTCACACAAGATGGCCTTAAAGAATAAAAGTGTTTAACACTTATTTGAATATGCTGGGAAGAAAGCAAAGGAATCTTGGCCCAATCCTAGGGCGCCTCACGTGTCCTCACGTGAGCGCCTCATTTTTCTAGTGTTTAACACTATTTTAAGTATTTCATCCCCAGAGTTTAACACTATGCATCACATGGGAACACGTGACCACCAGATATGTGCTAGTGTTTAACACTATATGCAAAATAGTCGTATCCCAAATTGGCTAAGTCTTCCAAAGGCAAGACTCCCCTTTGACTGAACCTCAAATACATCCTTGCCTTCCAAGATTGATCATCTTATATGGCATATGAGTGCTCAACACTCAATAAGAGATAAAAATATGGTCAGAACCCAGACCGATGCTTAGCATTGCTAAATAATAGGGAGCTGAGCCCAGACCAATGTTCAACAGTCCCAATAAAAGTCCAACATTTCAAACCTAATTGGACTTAGCCCAAGTTGGCCATAAGTCCTCAACTCATATTTAACTGAGCCCATGTGCTCATAATCTAATTAATTGATCTTAGTCCCAAATTGGACTACAGATTTCCCAATCAACTTTGCTTCAAGGGTACATCTCTTCACTCCTTTGATATTTGTCGTTGTAATCCTTCAACGTCTTCAGAGAGGTGACGGGTTCCGATAGCCAATCATTCCATGGACTGTGGGGTTCTTAAACTCATGGACTATGATGTCCTTAAACTTTATGGACTGTGACGTCTTTAAACTACGGACTGTGGGGTCCTTAAGCCCATGGACTATGATGTCCTTAACCTTTATAGACTATGATGTTTTTAAACTGGACCGTAATGTCCTTAAACTAAGTTGGACCGAGATGTCCTTAAACTAACATTGGACCGTAATGTCCTTAAACTAACCCTGGACCGCAAAGTCCCTAAACTAAATCAATAGAGCCCAAATGCTCTTTTGTTAGAACTAAATGATCCTGTTAAGTAGATCTTAGTCTAAAATTAGACCAACGTATCCTTAACAAACGTTTAAGTTGATCTTAGTCTCAAATGAGACTAACGTATCCTTAAACCCAACCTCAAACCCAAATCTAAGAAGATACGGATTTGGACTAATCCACACCCTACGGGCGACAATATAAGTTAGTCTTCGTATACAATCCACGGGCAACCAAAAATAAAACAAACACACACGACACGAAGTAACCATCTGGAGAAAGAGAAAGTGGTTACCGCGATGCTGTAGCATAATTAACTGCAGGGGCTTACGCCTATAGAGAAGAGCGTCCCCATAATTCAAAACCCCTCAACGAGGGGGAATCTGATGAAGTCTACTACATCGGTCGCATCCGTTTAAACCTTCGATACATGGTGTCATAAATCAACTTGGCATCTTCGGAGAGGTGGACGGATAGCACCAATTAGCATTTGCCCCCAAATTCAGGCATGACGAACCTACGCGGTTCTGTCTCTGTGTTCGGAGAAGAACACTAATAAATTTTCCTCCTAAGCCTACAGGTTTTTGAGATTTAACAGATGACAACAGTGAAGACACTCTTGCAAACAAGTTTGGGGGAGGTTTGTGCTTATTTAAGCATCACTTTGCATCGTATTTTGCATAAGCACAAAATATATAAAAAATAATAAAAAAATATTTAATATTTAATCTTTTATAATAAAGGATTAGAAAGTGAAAAATTACATTTAGAAGATTGGAAAAATTTAAGAAAACCAAGAAAATTAGAAGTTTTCTTAAACGAAACTAGTAATAAGTAGTTATGAACCGTTGTCCCAAGGGTTAGTAAGATGAAAGAACTCACTAATCTGAGAATAAAAATAAGTCCGAAAAATAGTTCCTATTCTGGAAGCCAAACATTTGAATGTTGATACCCTACTATACGCACTTACACACGTCTGGAAATTCGGGACAGTAGAGGATACCTTGAAATGCTCTTGTCTAAAAGACAAAAGTACGAAAATTATAAATGAAGCAATAAGATATAAAATGGTGTAAAAAATGAACACTGGTTTTGTAATCACCAAGGCAGCATAAAAAAATATAGCGAGGGTGCTTCATCACCTAGTGCCTTAGACCAACTGGTTTGGGAGTCACTGCTAAGCCTTAGATGTTGCAAGACGGGGAAAATACTAATACGCCTAATAAGCAAGCACATTTAGTAATCGGTTTGTTAGTACCTCAAGAAGTATTAACGGTCGCATGAATAATGTGTGAGCAATTCCATCTAAAATATTCACCGACTAAAAAGTACTGTGGTGATGGACAAGAGTATGATAGCTTGAATTGAATTCTCTGAGTGTAGGGATGTCTTTTACATACACGTAGGGGTATATGATCGGTGATCGGAAGAAAGGTCGGAATGAAGAATGAAGACGATGTTTTATTGAGGGATGATGTGATTTCTAACATCTTTTCATGAATATTAAGATAGGGCACATGACAACCGAAAAGCTAGTGTAGTTGGAAACTATGATTTTCAAAGCCTTTCTTTTTATAATTCTTATCTTTACATGTAACTTTCACAGTCTTCCTTTTATTATGGGATTTTGTGGGTGCAATCCGCTGAAAACCCTCAGGAGATAACACTCCTCCTATTAGGGACACCTAGAGGTTTAAAGGCTTGTTGCACATGCTCAGTAAAATCATGTTTGCCTACGAAAGTGTGCTAGTTAGTTTTTTCTTTTTATTTTCTCCTTATCTTGAATAAAAGATGTTTGCTCGAGACGATCAAAATTAAGTTTGGGGGAATTTGTTCAGTCGAAAATAATGCAATTTGTAACACACCAATTTTCTCATTACTCTAATCATCTAAGGGTGTTTGTTATAAATATGACACATATTACAAAATCATTTGGAAAATACCAATTACCATGTGTTGTACATTATAACCGGCATTATGAAGGAAATTGTGTGTAAATAATTCACGCATGATATTGTATATCTCAACACTTTTTATCAAGATTTTGTGCAGAAAATTATTCAGGTCAAAGAACTGGAATCGCCAATTTGCCGATAAAATGCAGCAAGTCAAAGACTTAAAATCTGGCAGTGATTTACAAGAGATTAAATGATTTCAGATATCAAAAGAAGACCCAAATGCCAACACCAAGACACCCCAAGAAAATGACCTAGAGATCACACCAAAAGGCCGCGGAACCGCAGCCGATCCAGCCCGATCCGCCGCGGATCCGCAGCCGACTTGGGGGCGCCGGTGATGAAACTTCTCCAGAACCTTCTCTGTAACCGCCTAGCTTCTTCAAGACGCTTAATAAAAACGTGGCTTCTTCTGGAAGGCTCTGCATAACAACCTTCTTCTAGAAGACTCCTTGTAACAACCTCATTCTAAAAGGCTCTCTCTAACAACCTAGCTTATGAGGGATGCTTAATTTGAGGCTATAAAAGGGGATCTAGATCTAATTTTTGGGGGTGGTTGAAGAGGTTAGCAATTAGTTACATAATTACAATTCAATTCAAGTTGAGTGACACAACTTGAGATCCAATCAAAATCCAATCAAATCAAGATCCATTGAGAGCAAAATCAAGCGACAATCGAAGATCTTTTATCGCAACACCGATCGTCATCAAGAGAAAGAGATCCGCATCCTATCCACGACTCATGAAGATCGAGCCGAGCAAAGATCGACGACAAATTCCCTTTCAAAAGAGTGATTGAGAGCTAGTCTTGTAAACTCAAATTGAGAGGTGTAATTTGAAGGAGATTTAATAAAGGTGATAATTGTAATTCTCGCTTTCTTTACATTCTTGCATTATGAAATTCTTCGTTTTTGATTATTTAATTTTCATGATGCGTGAGTGAAATCTCCGCTTGTAAAGGATTCGAGAGAATCGGTAGATCAAGTGATGATAAAATCATAATACTAATCTTAAGTCTTATGAGATTTGTGAACTTTAGGAAAAAGAATCATCAATGACCTAATTTGGATCGAGATCACATTCTTGCTAATTTCTTTGCAAATTAGGGATTAAATAATTGATAACTCTCTTTGCTAAAGGCTAGATCCGAATGATGATCAATGAAAGGACAAGGGATAGAAAAGGAGAAAACCTAGTTTCCTCAATATATCCCTAATCTTCATTCATCACCATCGTCTTAGCTACAATTCATCAATAGATAAGATAAGTTAATGTTAGATTCATCATTGCTACTAATTTGATCGAATCCTACAAGCTATTCTTCATATTCTTGATAATTCAAATTGATATTGGTCACTTTCTTGATTTCTAATTCTTGAATATATTCTTGATTTTCATGAAATGACAACTCAATTAAATCTCGAATTACTTTCTTGATTTTTCTTTTATATTTTCATTTCGACTCATCTAAAGAAAGATCGAATAAGCACACGCATCTCAGTAGACGATCCGTATTCATTAACGAGCTATATCGACACCGTTAATTGATTGCGGTTATAAATTCTTTGGTTGTGATTATATTTCAAAACACGATCCAAAACTTTAGATCAATCACTTTTGCGTACGCTCTTAGCAAAATTAGATTGGTTATTATCTTATCTAATCAGTATGTCTCCCACTATTTTTATCATATCTTCCTTCAAACCCTAAAAGGTAAGATTAGCCCGGATTAATTACACCCTACAAGTTCGCCAATCGTTCGGCCAGGCAGGTATTGGTACTCCGAGGGAGTCTTTCCATGTTTTCACATGGAACTAATTAAATAATCTAGTTTCTGCAGGGGAATAACCCCGTTAACACCTTTCTTAGAAACCTACTTGATTAGCTAATTGTAAAGTGGAAAACTCTCCCAGGAGTAACTCTTACTCGCAGTGGGTATCAGGATCCAACTATCATATAGAAGGAATGCAATCTCATTAAATATTTCAACACTTGAAATTCCCAATATCTATTTTTACCCCTGGCAACTTATGACCTTAACTATGGTCAACAAATCATAAGCGCTAGACAAGTTCAACCCGTCATTTCGTGATTGAATTAAACCCACCCGTACGACCCTTAACTATGGTCAACAAAGCCGTACGACTACCCTAATCCAATCGCATCACATGCGGCAGATAAGCACTAATCAGCTACCACACACTACGCCTTGACAAGGTCAACAAACGCAGCACGAATACTAAATAGCACTTATCTGAAATGACGGAGGGCTACGGCTGGTTTTGAAGAAAACCTTTAATGTAATGAATTTGATATCGTTGTAGAATCTAGTGATTTGAAAATGTGTGTTTTTGTAGTTTTTGCTAGTTTCGCTAAAGAAGTCACTTCCAATGAAGAGATCTCGACTCTTTTCTCATCGAATGTGGTGCTGGATATTCATCAAGGAATACCACTATGCAAAGAAAGAACTAGAGAATCTATAAAAACAAAACCGAGTGGGTTGTAGCATTTACTAGTTTTGCTAAAGTGGTTACTCCCGGTGAAGGGATCTCGGCTCTTTCCTCATCGAATGAGGTGCTGGATATTTATCAAGGAATACCACTATGCAAAGCAAGAACTAGAGCTACCTTTTTAAAAACTTTTGATTCTACAACATCTTTAGGTTTCCTTTCTTTTCATTAATCTCATTAATGAAGTCCCATCATTTATGTTTCCCTAAACATCACAGAAAAAGAAACGAAAATAGAACGTACGCTTATGCCATCCGCATTCGCCAAGGGCGCCCATCATGCACCGTTAGGTTACTTAACTAGTGGCAGAGCGGGGGGTGGACTAGCGTGGGTGCAAAACATAAGCAACACTATTATATATATCATATATATATATAGCATTCGTCTGACGTAGTTATTTGATCACATCACAGAACCAAGCAATAGAAGTCAACATATGAAATATTGGATATATTAGGAGGTCCGTGTTTGCTTTAAATACAAAGCAACATGCAAGAATCCTGACTTTCGGCCCAGCTTAACTACCTGAACAGAGTATAAGTATGCTGATTAAGCCAATAATGAAAAACACGGATTCCACGGTCGTGATGAATAGCCAACACGCATCCCTAGACCCCAGCGAGAGCGGCAAGCAACCCTACCAATTCTAGAGTTAGGAGACCCGGTCTCGACTCCTCGAGATGGTCTCCCACTGGACTCTAGTACCCAGTTACTTGTGCTCCCCGCCTTAGGTCTATCATAATGCGGAAAAGTAAATAATATACATCAATGGTGACATCATTCTCAACCCGGAAGTATCCTAATAAAAGAATATTACATACAAATTTTACATGAATGAAAATTGAAAAACTCCCATCTCACGCAAAACCCCCCGGTTATTCATTCATGACAATCCAATATAACATATCACAGCAACACATAACATCACATGTCGTCAACGTAAGTAAATATGCGTATCCCAAATTCCGTTGACATATAGCAACGAGATTTGGGATACCCTACATATTACACTTATGGTCGCAGAAAAGAAATGAAAAGCTACAATAATTAGAATCCGCATTTCTTTAGACATCATTAACCCGGAATATCTCATATTCCGAATTTCATGCCTAACTTATAAACCTTGCATTTAAGTCTTATATCGAAAACACTTTTCAATAATTTAGTCGGGTAATTCAACAAGATTCCTTACTACCCGATCGAATACTCGTCGGGAACTTTAGTAGATAGCCGCACCCGATGTCGTCGACCAAGTGCACTTAGGCGGAACACCATGGACTCGTGCACTCGAGTGGATGGTTTGGCAACGGGGTTCTCTTACAGTCACTTGGTCGGGGCTATGGGGCGTGGATACCTAGTAAAGTTAACCGGCCAGTATTCGTGTACGAAACGCAATATCAACGGAGTTTCAATCCGAATCGAAACTTCATTGCAATCGATCAAAAGAGACTAACGTGCTAGATTTACAACCAAACTAGTTTTCACAAAACTAATTTAATGTGGATTCCAACCATTGCATCATATATCGAACATAAACCCGAAATGATGTAAAACTCCGACTACGAAACACTCCGAATAGCCCCAAAAGAAAAGTTAACTTCACATGCAAACTGGGCTAATCAAACAAAAACATGAAACCCTAAACCCAACACATCAAAACACAAAAAAAATTCGAGCCCAAAAACTTGCAATGGGATCGGCCAGGCCGGCCAAATTGGCAATCTCGCCGGGTCGATTTTTGAATTTTGGTCTCGAATTTTCATGGTGTTCTAGTTATATCTCATACAACATTCTGCAATTGTTTAAATAATTTCAGAGATCATTTAAAAATTGACAGAAAATTGATGTTTGGGTTTACGGTTTCGGAGTTGTTTCGGTTTCGTGGTTTTACAAACATCGTCTAATCTTCTAGCTTTGGCTCTGATACCATGAAAGTGTTTGTTAGCACCACCACAGGGTTTTACTAGCATCAAGCATGCTATTTTAAAAAATTTCGAGGTGCTAATCAACACTAAACAAAAATCAAAACTAATTGATTAGGTTTAACTATGATATAATAAAAACTTTAACTAAGTGAAGGATGCTATAACCTTTGTAGACTGAGTCCTTCTCTTCATAAGCTCCGTGTAGTAGTCAATGCGACTCCACTAGGCTCCGCTTGAAGTTGGATCGAGCTTCCTTTGTGATCTTCATGCCGAAAATGATCCACCCGAAGCTCTGGTAATCCAAGCTACCTCTTCACTAAAATCTTTAGTGAAGTAAACACACTACACCAAAGTGCTAGCCTAATGCAGGATGGTGAAGTAGAGGTGTTGTTTGCTCACTAGGGTTCTCACACGCTCAAGGGTTCACAACTCATGTGAGGGATTGAGCTTGGAGGTTGAGGTGAAGAAGATGGAGAGAGCTAGAGAGCAAATGAGCTCAAGTGAAGAAAATGAACTAACTCTTTTTCTCATGTGAAGAATGGCTTAACGAATACCTCTCATTATTGAAGCATGGAATAAACTCCAATAAATCAAATGAACCATGCTTCAATAGTGCAAGCAAATGAATAAAATATCATCAAAGCCATGCTTCACCCATAACTCAAAAGTCTCCCCATTTCCAACCTCATTTCTATTTTCATAAAATAGAAATACAACCATGCTTCATATATATATATATATATATATATATATATATATATATTACATACATACATACATAAAAATAAGCAAATAAAATATATCATATTATTAAATCAACACTTGATTCAATAATCCGGTTATATCACATATAATCTACTAATATCATTTACCTGTATACCACATTATCAAATCAACACTTGATTCGATAATCCGGTTATATCACATATAACCTGACCGATAATAGATAACCGCCAGATTAGTATACGGTATCTCATACTCGTATTCAGTCAGGCCCCCACACATATCAGCATATGTGCCCTACTTCGTTTCGCTTGAACTAGGAAACTTCTGTGTGTGATTCTAAAGACTCGTCAATACGCCAGTAGTAGGTAATGATCATATCAGTTACCCACAAGCCGTCAGCGGTACTAGCTGGACGTAACGGCTACCCAGGTATTGAGCGATTAGAAGATCAACAAGCAAGCATGTCCAAACTCCCATGAAGCCTATAAGTAACACTTACCGTGCAGTCCGGTCTCTTTGTCTGATATGTCGCATATCAAGTCTGGAAATGGAATCGTCAGACCCCAATAACTTGATTAGTCATGCCGATGTGTGGCCTATAACGGTACGAGAAACTACTGATAACTCTTATCATTAAATCTCATCAACAGCCATTGCCAGGGACTTCCTGTTATAGCCATTTAAGCATAGCGCAACATCAACTCCCTATACCGGGAGAGACGAAACTCCTCCTATCGCTCATTGCCTCCATGTGACTCGGGACTGTACCCAAAATCCACCTATTTTCATGACTCCTTTGAGCCGTGGTAGGGAGGAAATCAAAGTACAGTGGGAACCACACAAGACTCTATGACGATCTCGGGTCTACAGAATAACCTATAGCAGTGTCACCAGAAATACCTATCTGACGATAGGTATAGTACCATTAAGGAGTTCTCGGCGAGTCATGTTCGGTGTAACCATTCTCTAATGAGAACCGTGTGCAATCTTTGATGTCAAACACCGATGGATATGGGATCAACCATCGCCTCCTACAGGGCAAGAAACATACACACTAGTCTACTCTGGAATATCGATGCCCTGTCTCGATACTCTCTCGACTAGGAACAATTGAAGGATGTGCTTATGGACTACCCAGGTCCTAGTAGTATGATCAGCATCATAGTCCTGGTAGTCAAGCCAACATCCTAAGGGATTTATCAACTTGTATATGAGAGACAGTATAATAATTCCAGTGAACATGTTAAGATAAAGGCAACCAGATATCATATTATCATGGCTTGCAAGAAAGTCCTCTCTATATATGTCCAAACATCCACTATATCATACAATAATGTCTTCTAGGGCATACATATTCCTAACACTTTAGGCCGCATATATTCCCATCAAGACTTGAATTTAGGAATATGCCTTTACTCCTCTTTGATTTGACCTTTTTGGCCTTTATTGACGTTGCATCTGCACTTCCTAGAATGTGAAGGAACGTCGAGCAAGAGTTAGTATTTTTCCATTACTCCGCTTTTGATTTACTTGAGAAGCTGCCACTAAATCCTCTGGGGGACGAAGTAGCTCTCGGTAGTTTTTGAGCTTATATAGAGCCGTTGAGACTCGAATCTTTGCTGAAGCGTTCATTAATTGGTAGGATTCAGTGGAGCACATTACTCATTTTCATTTGTTTGTGCCTGTAGATTGTGTACAAGAGTCAGTATTGACATGCTTGTAGGACAGAAAATTTTTATTTTTAAATTTTTTTATCCGCGACTGCTCTATCATTTTAGCTTTTCATATCGCGAATGTCGCGATTGTCCAATCATTTCGGCTATTTTTTTCGGTGTCTAATCATTTCGACTATATCATTTTTATTTTTTTAATCGCTGTTTTTTATTGCGAGTTGCCCAAACATTTCGGCTGTTCATATTTTTGTTCACTGGTTTTTATTGCAAGTTACCCCATCATTTCGGCTATTTTATATGCATTTTTTTCTCTCTGATTTTTATTGCGAGTTTCCCCTTTGTTTCATCTATTTCATATGCTTCTTCTTACTTTTTTGCTCGCTGATTTTGTTGCGAGTCGGAGACTTGGGTCCTGATCCAATCTTGGCATCAGCATCGCTACAACTGGAATATTGTCAGGAGCGAATCATCATTTACCGTGAGAGGACTTGAAATTTGATACATGTTTATGTTAGTCAATGTCGCACACTCCACAAGGTTTGTAGAGAGGCAGAATTTACAAAAACCAATTTTAAAATAGACAACATTGACTAATCCTCAAGAACAACCGTAAGCCTTAGATAACAAAAACTTGCATAGGTTCTAATCTGCTATGAAAGTGATTATACCTATGTGATCAAGTCCTTCAGGTCTTTTTATCCTCTTCTTAAGTTCCTTGTCCATCGGGATCGAGCTTGGTCGTCGGCCTCCTCACGTCGAAGACGATCCACCCGAGAGTCTATAGTTCAAGCTCCAATCTCAAAATCGAGGTAACAAAAGCATCTAGTTTGCTAATCTAAGTGGTTTAGTGGATGTAGAGTGTGTTAATTGGATTAGTTTATCTCAAAAACCTTAGGTTTCTCAACTCAAAAGAAGGGTAGGGTTTGAGGAAGAAGAAAAGCTTAAAGGAGGAAAGAGAAAGGCAAGTGTAGAATGAATGATGAATGACCAAGTCTTAAAATATCAAGCATTTCATTTACAATATAAATATTGTAACCATACTTGAATAGTCATCACAAATGAATGAATAAAACAAGTAGCCATACTTCAAACCATGCTTTAATACATCTCATCCCTCCACCTCATTATCTATTTAAACAAATAGATAAACACAAAATGAGGTGTCTTTTTCTAAAAGCATTCTAGTGTAAATACAAGAATACCTTCACTGTTGTCACGACCCGGAAAGGCACGCGACTGGCACCTGAATCATGTGAAGTCTATAGGACTCCACATAATCCAAGTAAGCCAAAAGCCCAGAAATCTAAACCTTTTAGGGAAAGTAGTGGAGGTGCAGTTTTGAAGTAAGGTTTTACTGAAATCAAGTTCTTTCTTTAACACATAGATAATAGTATACGAAATCACAATGTTTGTATCTAACTTGAAAACATTTTCGTCAATGAAAATTTGGGAAGCACCTCCCTTGTAATTTTAACCCGAAAACGAATACATTCAATAATAATACGCATCCCCAAGCGGGAGCTAGCTCTTCGCTAATTGGCGGAGACAACCATGCAAGATATAAATATACAACGCCGAAGGCGAGGATCAAAAACCAGAAAGAAAGCAAGAACTAAGTATCATCGAGAACCAGAAATCAGAATAATACATAACCGCAGCTTTATGGCCGAAAAAATATACAATACCGTCTTCTAAGTCTACTAAATATACAAGTCTGGTTTATGGAGCGTTTAACTAGATACAACTGAAATAAATAACAAATACAACTGAAATGTAAAGTACATAAACAACGGTGGTCACGATGAAGTGAAACCACCAACCAAGCAATCACCCAGAAGAAAGTGAAATGCCAGCAAGACACTACGGAACCTGTACGGCTAAACCTGCAAGAACTGTGGCACAACAAGGATGAGTTGCCAACTAGTGAGCAGAAGACATCACCGAGTAGAAACCGAATGCATGACTATTTCCTGGGTCATACAGCACAATACAATAGTAATGTAATGACTTCGAGTAATAACAAGGATAACGGCATAAGCATAAGTGTAAACCAAGGTACTCGCGTCAGAGTCATAAGTGGTAATAGACATATGTAAATATATGCATGAATGTAAATGCACCAATGAATGTGTGCCCAGCAACGACACACTAGATCAAGATAAAACCTGAGTGCCCAGCATCGACACTTGAAAACATCATGAAAATCATGTTCATCTGTGATACAAAATCCTCATATATCTCGGGCGTCGCATCCTCAGATCGGCCTTCAAATCTGTCAAATCACACGACTCCGGTCGGTATCCTCCGGATGACCGCTGGGTCAATAATCATCGGTAGGTAATGGTCCTGCCGGGATCAATGCCTTATCAATACGATCTTCTTGCCCTAGGGTATCTTACCGGGCCCACCATGTATCCGCAGACGGTATACCCCCTTCTCAAATCGGGTATGTGTACACACGTGGCTCAAGAACCGAGAAAACTCATGGTGGATGCCACACACATCATATCACGAGAAAACCGCACTTTGCATTTTAAAAATGATAATTAGTTTATAAATTCCTTTGCGGTTTTCCCCAAATTCAGAAAATCTCATGAATACAGAAATTTCGAAATCATGAGCTAAATAATAAACAATGAATATCGGCATAGAGCCCAACTGCAGTATAAAATCAGAATGTATGTATATGAATGTATGTGGTATCTAAGTAAGAAATACAATGTATACACTAGAATTTAAGATCATGAATGTAAAACAATACTACTTCTATAGATTGTCAGATTATATGAATGAAGTAAAGGTTCTCTAGTGTGTACGTGGCATGGCAATTACCGATGATGATGTGTGTGAGCCGGCAAGCAAGTGTACGTGCAACATACGCATTATCGGTAATGGTGATGGTGTCCTAACAGACAAGATCATAACAAAAAGTAAACAACAAAAGCAACAATAAGGTATATCAACTACATACGAGCCAAACTGTTTATCATGTTTAAATAGCACGATTTGTTGTTTTTAGAAAAGTAGGGACTACAGTGTTTTGATAAAAGAGATGTCCTTTGAAAATCCGTAGCATCCCTCGGTTTATCTTTTTGAAAATGCCTACGATTCGTCAGTTTTGAAAATAGGTATGACTCGATCCTAAGCTAACATTAATCTAAGCAACTAAGGACTAAACTACGAACCTAATCGAAGTGATAAGAAAATCTAAATATATTCCGAGTCGATATATCTAGTAGTCGGTGATCCAGCGTCATGGCATCACGTACGGTATAATACATCGTACGGTATCCTCGATTCAAGAGTGCGAATCAATCATCATATATACCTTGTACAGTAATATCCATCGTACAACATCCTCAAAATCGAGGGTACGGGTCAAAAATCATATATATGTCATCATTCATATGTTATCATTCATCGTACAATATCAATATCACGGGTATGGATCTAAGCTCTTGTGCATTCTATTATAGTACCAGGTCACATGTTATCGCATGTTTATATATAGCCCAACGATCCTTTAATATGTCAGGTCATAAACGGTATTTTGACTCAATCACATATTATAGCCTCACGGCATCATGCCCGATTATATCGACTCATATCCACTCAACATATACTTTCTTCATCTCACGTGTGTGTGTGTCTATATATATATATATAATCAAACACACACACACACACATACATATATACACACATCTATCATATACCAAGAGTATGTGTGCGTGTGTGTGCGTGTGTAGGTGTATGTGGTAACGACATATAACTTAAGGTCTCCTAGAAACTCTATTTGCTAAAAGTCCACCTCGCATCTTTATATGAATATAAAATATACATAACCTATTCTACGGTTGCGGGGGTGCTATACGCCATCCACCCGACTTCCTCCGTAGATGTACATCTACTCACCTCGATCCTCGCTTACCGAAGTTGATGACGCCACGCTCTCCCTTGTCGTCCCGAAGTGTATGCGAAGGTACGTACATATCACAACACATCGTATCACATCAAAATCCGATTCAAAAACCGACACGACATGCGAATTTCTCATAGGTTCGAACCTATAGCCTACGCACGCAAAAGCAATCATAAAACCCTCTTCATTGACGTGCAAACGTCCAACGACCAAAACCAAATTCAAATACCAAAAACCAAGTTTTAGAAATCGAAAAAATATTGCCAAAACCAACTGAAAATGCTTCCAGATTTTTGCACAGATATATAGGGACAAAACTAACAATAAATGGGCTAGATTATAAGGTGTGTGAGCTACAGGCCAAACCCCAACACAAATGCCCAAAACTTGGCCGGCGAGAAGTGCTACAATAACGGGTGTCGCCGGCCCAATTTTGGTATCTTAGTCTTGTTCTTCTGTGGTGGTCTTCTAGTGGTCTAACTAAGTCAATGTAGTTGTTTGTTTTTCTTATAAAAAACCCCAAGTTGCTCTAGAATTCATTTAAGCATCAAAAATCAATGAAGACCGACATGGGAAAATTCTAAGTTCGTATATTGGTTTCTAGTCTCAGGTTTAGTCCAAAATAATATCACTACAGGGGCTTGTGATCACAATTAAACCTCAATTTCACCTTCACAAGTCAAGATAAACCCTAACCCTCATCATGGAATTTCAAACATCATAAATCCACATCGGTTTGATTCTAAACTACTATAGGAGTTAAGAAAACTCAAATTCTAAACTAAGGGTGTAGAAAATACCTCATTTGGCAACTCAAGAATTTTCTTGAGTTGCCCAAAGTGCTCAAAGTCTTGATTTGATGCCTCCCTAGGCTTTGTAGTGAGCTTGTGCGCATTTTTTGTGAAGGGGGTATAAGGTTTTGTTTGAGTTTTGGGGGTAGCCATGGGGGTAGAGGAGGAGGATGAGAAGGAGATGAAGGGGATGAAGAAGAAGAGGAAATGAGGAAATGAAGAGATGAAGGTATGAGAAATGTTTAGAAGCCTCTCACACACACTCTTTCTCTCTCTCTCTCACCCTCACATGACACAAGTCACCTTACTCTCTCACATCTAAATTCTTTTTCTTTCTTTTATCTTTTATCTTTTATATTTTTAAAACAAAAAAAATCATTTTAAAGAGGAGATACCATGGTGCATATCAAATAAAATGTAACAAGTGTATGCAACATGCTTTGTTGCATGTCATGCGCATAAACATGTTTAATGCATAATTAGTAAATATTAATCAAGTTTAGAATTAAACATGTATACAAATAATTATTTAATAATCTATAAATGCTCAATCACTAGTAAAATAGGCGGTTGCCCCTACGGATATTTGAATCCGTAGGAGCAGATATAACTTGGCCCTACGGATTAATCCGTAGGGCTAAAAGGTTGCCCCTACGGGCAAAGACGTCCAAGAATAAAAATATTAATTCTTAATTAGGTGTTTGCCCCTACGGAGACGCAAACAAAGGACCTACGGGTATGTCCGTAGGGGCAAGTAAATATCGATTTAACAAAATCCCAGATCGATCGCCTATGCTCACTTCCTCTCTCTCTCGATCGCGCGCGAAAATATGCCCCAAATCGCCACGCCGTCGTCGCCAACGTTGTTCTCCTCGTCACCACCGCCGGTTTCGTCGCCACCGCAATTCTCGTCGCCACCGCGGTTCAGGTCGTCGCCACCGCCGTTCAGGTCGTCGCCCCAGCCCCAGCAGCCGTTCAGGTGAGTAAATCTCGAGGTAAATTAAAGAATTTTTGGATTATTTTGGGCTTAGGGTTCATGGCGCGCGAGTTGGGGTTGGGCAGGGGTCGCGGTCGGGGTCGGGGTAGGGTTAGGGTTGGGGCAGGGGCTGGGCTGCGGGGTCGGGTTCGGGGTCGGGGTAGGGTTTGGGTCGGGGTCGGGGTCGGGGAAGGGTCAATTTATCAAATTTTTTATTGGGGTTGCGGCTGGGGCTGCGGGCTGGGGCTAGGGCCGGGCTGCGGCTAGGGCTAGGGTTGGGGCTGGGGCTCGGGCTGTGGCTAGGGCTGTGCGTCCTCCAGAGGGCGATCATAGGATCGGTGAAGTGAGGTGGCTGGATATGAGATACGATGGATTTCCATGTGTTCAATGGAATGCTGAGGGTCAGAGTCGGTTATTCATATATCTCCCAAAAAAGAACGAGTTTGTTATCAAAGGTGTATTGACTTCTACATCAAGGAATATCAGTTATCTGTCATCCAGTGACTAAGTCTGTTTCTGGCCCAACCATATTTATGAATCGTTTCTTCTTTTTCCTTCTTACGTATATTTACTAGTTCAGACTGTATGCACCTCTGCAATCAACGCCGAGAACTTGTACATTATAGGTTAATAGACATATGTTATGAAATCACGGTGCATATCGAATTCATGATATTTTTACTGTGGTGAGAAAGCAGTCGCTGGTGGCCACAAGCCAAAGAATTGGCAGATGTCCTACCTGCGATAACATCTTACAAATCATCAGTAGACATCTCTGTTATATTAATCTTTTAATGTCTGCATGCATGCATGTTTATTTGCATATTTCCACTTGTTTGTGCCATAGTTTTTGTGTGCATGTGTGCGTGTGTGCCACAGTTATATTTACTTCTACATCAAGGAATATCAGTCGCATGGCAGGATTTAGTCCGGTTTTGGCCTAACCGCATTTATGAATTTGTCTTTTAGATGTTTTTCTGAGTGTCACATCGTTCTCACCCAAGTTTGTAAGCCATGTTCATTATTCTTTCAATTCTTTTAACTTGAATATGCCAGTTATTGTTCCGTTTACTATAAAGTTGCAACAAAGAGTCTCTGTTAGCACTTCCATGCACCCTTTACATGTTTTTACCATATCCACTCCTATCTATCCAGAAAGTCAACATCTTCTGGTATTTGTTTTCAAAAAGAAAAGATAAGAGAGGAAAAGATATTTGTCCGTCTCATATTTGAGCCATACTTTTGATTTTCTTGCAGATTCTGGGTTGATTTTCTGTGATAATTCATAAACATAGTAATATTTGTAATGTTTCTTCTTGTTAGTCTAGCTTTCCTCTTATGAATGCCAACACTATTTTTGCCCTCCTTTTCTTCGGGGAACATGATATCTTGCACCTCTCCTCTCGAAAACTTATTTCTCTTTTATTTTCTATATCTTTATTTTATTTTATCTTATTTGCTACGCTTTGTTTTGTTTTATTATATTTTTCCTCTGCTAATTATATTCTTCTAGATCATGTTTGCCTAATCTATCCGAGGCTTAGCATAATCTAGTTGCGATAAACAATTCCATCTTCTGCTACTATGGTGGCACTGAGAAACTTCCATTTAGAAATGACAGCACGTATTTTGTGGAAGTACTGTACATAAGTAAAACCACAACGGGCATGACAAATTTGTTGACCAGGTTCCGATTACTGTGTGAAAGTTTTTCGGATGAAATTCTAATTCTGGTGGAATTGAAACCGATAACCGGTTCATATGGTGATTTAGGCTGCTTCAGTGATATTTGTGCCTACATTGATGCCTCAAGCAACGAATCAATGATGTGGATCACAAACTAATTAAATAAATTTTGAATACCAATCTGGACTGGGATTTGTGATTGGGGAGAAGTTTGTGTGCTCATGGGCATGGCACAAGTCTGGAAAGTACAACTTACAACGATCGTGTTCCAAATTAACGTAATTCAAATAGCAATTCCTTGGAATTTTTTAGTCCAGAGAATCTTGATCGAGTCTCAGTTCCATATTATTGCTAGTGGATGCGTTTTGTTCAAAGAGTCTTTTCCTTTTAGTAATTTTCCTTTTTAGGGAGTTTTCGACATTGAAATCTCACTAGTTGATAATGTTAAATGAGTTCTAGTCCCAGTTTGCTACATTTTTTTATATATAGTAGATGGTGATACTTCTTTAAGTAAAAACAACCCTACACTTAAGCGAAATCATAAATCGAAACACACATATATAGAATACAACTCATACATGGGTATCCTCAAATCTAACTTTAATTATCGATAATTTATCTTTTTCAACGACAAACGCACACACAAAGCATATACACGGATTTTCTCCTTTGTCAGTAACCATCCCGTTCTTAGATTTCTCAATATAGTCATCATAACCTACAATTTATATGATACAGTCTAACATGGCCCATGAGTACGTCAGGGTTATGGACTGGATGTATGTGAATTGGCAACAACGTATGCAACCTAAGTTTGTCACTGGAGTTTCCGCTTTCATTGAATTTGCACGCGCACTTAAAATAACAACCTTTATACTAAAAAATTATGTATGCTATTACTTAGTAGTTTATGGTTTTTAGACGCAAAAGCCATTTGAGAAATACTTTTCCTACCCACTATTAATCCATATTCTCAATATAGTCATTGAATTTGCACGCGCACATAATAAGAAGGAGAAGACAGTAATGTGGCAGAAGAAGAAGGAGAAGACAGTAATGTGGCAGAAGAAGAAAAAAATGACATTCCTTGTTCTCTGTTTCAGCATCAATCTTCTGATATGAACTAATGATGGCTTTCACATAGGCTTTTCCCTTTAGAGACTTCTTAGTGTCCAATGGAAAGCATACATCAGATTTGTGCAGGTCAGGTTCTTCTATGACTTTCAAGAGTCTCAACTGATTCTGTAAATTACACCCTAGTTGGGTGATACTTTTACCATTTCTCACTGCAGGTGCGCTCTCTAATATCCATTTTGAATGTAATATTATAGATATTCAAAATGGATATTAGAGAGCGCACCTGCAGTGAGAAGTGATAAAAGTATCACCCAACAAGAGTGTAATTTACAGAATCAGTTGAGACTCTTGAAAGTCATAGAAGAACCTGACCTGCACAAATCTGATGTATGCTTTCCATTGGACACTAAGAAGTCTCTAAAGGGAAAAGCCTATGTGAAAGCCATCATTAGTTCATATCAGAAGATTGTTGCTGAAACAGAGAACAAGGAATGCCATTTTTTTCTTCTTCTGCCACATTACTGTCTTCTCCTTCTTCTGCCACATTACTGTCTTCTCCTTCTTATTATGTGCGCGTGCAAATTCAATGACTATATTGAGAATATGGATTAATAGTGGGTAGGAAAAGTATTTCTCAAATGGCTTTTGCGTCTAAAAACCATAAACTACTAAGTAATAGCATACATAATTTTTTTAGTATAAAGGTTGTTATTTTAAGTTTTTCCTTATAGAGATATGATCTAACTGCATCTATAAACTATAAGTGTGCAGAAAATTATGATAAGAAACCATAAGAAAGGGTCGTAGCCATGCATAACCTTGAATCTACATACCAAATCATGCAAAAGCATGCACTTATTGTCACCTTGCCTTGGAATATAAAATATCTTGGAAGACTATAAGCGAGCATTTAAATCTTGATAGCTTTTGACTTCAACATATATTTTTCTCAAGTACCATGAAATATACTTCCTCCGTATAAACCGTTTTCAGAAAGATGGATTAACAATGACAAATTATCCATTGTGGCTCACTAGGTTAGCATTTTCTCTTCTATTGACCATCTTACTAATCTGCTTGGTAAATTTATTCGGAACCGGCTGCGAATCATTAAAAGACATGCATAAGAAAGAAAGCTAAAATACAGATATATAGCATACCGATACATCGAAACTTCAAAGTTGCGATGACAATCCAGAGATATTTATTTCTACACACGTGGTGCGCGTGCGAATGCGTCAGGCATCATGGACAAATATTTCAGAACATGGAAAGTATTATTCGTATAAAGTAATTAAAGCTTTTAAACACCTTGGGTAGATATTTTCTTAGTTGATGCAATCATATCATGAGGACTAAATTTAAGCTATTATACATATGCATATGTATTTTTCTAACCTAATATATCACACACACACACACACAGAGAGAGAGAGAGAGAACACCAGTTTGGTAGAGAAATCAGCTAGCAGGACCCTGAAGAAATGGAGTCCATAGCATTGCCCATCATCATCATCCATGATCCTTTTGAAAAAATATTATCAAAGGGATCATGGATGATGATGATGAGCAATACTATGGACTCCATTTCTTCAGGATCCTGTTACCTGATTTCTCTACCAAACTGGTGTTCTCTGTGTGTGTGTGTGTGTGTGTGTGTGTGTGATATATTAGGTTAGAAAAATACATATGCATATGTATAATAGCTTAAATTTAGTCCTCATGATATGATTGCATCAACTAAGAAAATATCTACCCAAGGTGTTTAAAAGCTTTAATTACTTTATACTAATAATACTTTCCATGTTCTGAAATATTTGTCCATGATGCCTGACGCATTCGCACGCGCACCACGTGTGTAGAAATAAATATCTCTGGATTGTCATCGAAACTTTGAAGTTTCGATGTATCGGTATGCTATATATCTGTATTTTAGCTTTCTTTCTTATGCATGTCTTTTAATGATTCGCAGCCGGTTCCGAATAAATTTACCAAGCAGATTAGTAAGATGGTCAATAGAAGAAAAAATGCTAACCTAGTGAGCCACAATGGATAATTTGTCATTATTAATCCATCTTCCTGAAAATGGTTTATTCGGAGGAAGTATATTTCATGGTACTTGAGAAAAATATATGTTGAAGTCAAAAGCTATCAAGATTTAAATGCTCGCTTATAGTCTTCCAAGATATTTTATATTCCAAGGCAAGGTGACAATAAGTGCATGCTTTTGCATGATTTGGTATGTAGATTCAAGGTTATGCATGGCTACGACCCTTTCTTATGGTTTCTTATCATAATTTTCTGCACACTTATAGTTTATAGATGCAGTTAGATCATATCTCTATAAGGGAAAACTTAAAATAACAACCTTTATACTAAAAAAATTATGTATGCTATTACTTAGTAGTTTATGGTTTTTAGACGCAAAAGCCATTTGAGAAATACTTTTCCTACCCACTATTAATCCATATTCTCAATATAGTCATTGAATTTGCACGCGCACATAATAAGAAGGAGAAGACAGTAATGTGGCAGAAGAAGAAGGAGAAGACAGTAATGTGGCAGAAGAAGAAAAAAATGACATTCCTTGTTCTCTGTTTCAGCATCAATCTTCTGATATGAACTAATGATGGCTTTCACATAGGCTTTTCCCTTTAGAGACTTCTTAGTGTCCAATGGAAAGCATACATCAGATTTGTGCAGGTCAGGTTCTTCTATGACTTTCAAGAGTCTCAACTGATTCTGTAAATTACACTCTTGTTGGGTGATACTTTTACCATTTCTCACTGCAGGTGCGCTCTCTAATATCCATTTTGAATGTAATATTATAGATATCCATGCCTGTTTATGTCAAAATTACTTATATTGTCAATGTTTGATTGTCTAGTTGTTGGTGATGCGTCCATATCAGGGACAGAGGCCACTCCCGTTCCTCCAGGTATGTTTATATATTATATAGGGCATGTATATTGATTTAGAATGCTATATCATAAATATACACACATTCCTTTTGCTCTTAGTCGTCCAACTCATTATCATGGGCTGCTTGATGAGATTAGATTTGCGCCTGATGATCTACAAGAGCTTGTTCACTCCCTGTCATATGTGTAAGCAGCGCTATATATATGCGAGTTTACCTTGTTAATATGTATGTACTGAAATTAATTAATATTATTCAAATTTTGATACATGCAGATACCAGAGGAGCACATCTTCTATCTCTGTAGGTAAGGCTTTGAATTTGTTGATTTTGGTATTTCTTGTCAATTTTATAGACCAGTATGTGCTAAATATAATGTTCTGACAGTTGCTAGGGGGAAGGAAGCATTCGAGGCTGCTGACCCCAGTCCTGGACGCCGCACACGGACGGCACCACGGAGGTTGGGAGAGAGGCCGAGGACTGGGCTCTAGCAGGGCCCATATGAGGTTGGACTCCACCCCGGTGGTTACTTCCTCCGTCTCCAGTGAGCGACGTATCCGGCAGGAACTAGAGAGCTTGAAGGCCACCGTTCAGGAGTTGAAGGAGATGCTGGTATGTATACTACTTAATAGTAAAATATCATGTCATATTATAGATATCAACATATCCAATATCAGTACATAGCCTGAGCTTATTTGGTTGTAGACTTATGTTTTATTAATCATACATGTACATATCTAATTAAAATAAACTACAGTTTTCCAAACTAGATATCCAAATGGGGTTTCGAAATAACTCGATAATGATAAGAATTCGAATAAAACAGAGTTCTTACACGCTTATTGCACACGTTAGGTCCAGACGCGACGGGGTAGGCGCATGATTCTAGCGTTTATCAGAGGTGGAGCTGGACCGAGCTGGGCTAGCATTTTGATTCTTATTTTTTGAAACATGTATTTATTTATATGATACATATTGTACTACATTTTGAAACATTTTGGGCGATATTGATTTTGGTTTATATTTATATCATATTCAGTTTTTTGGTTTTTTTTGTATATTATATGCGTGAGATGTGAATATGAATACTGCGATATATGTTGTGTGATGATAAATTTTATATTTGATTGGTGTATATATTATTGTGCACAGGGCGGGAAAAAATCTAGCAGCCTAATTTTTAAAAAAAAATACAGATATTGTGTACCTACGGATTAATCCGTAGGTACACATGTTACCCCTACGGCTAAAACCGTAGGGACAAAATAACAGCAGTAACTGATATTTTCCCACTGATCGCAGTACCAGGGGTAGGGAGTGCCCCTACGGACTCACCCGTAGGGCCAAAAGCCTAGCCCCTACAGCGTTATCCGTAGGGGCCATATATCTGGATTCCTGATATATGGCCCCTACGGATAGGTACCTACGCGTATATCCGTAGGGGTTATCTAATGCCCCTACGGTTATATCCGTAGGTACATTCAATATATTAAAAAAACCATAAATAATATAACTTTTTTTTACCCTACGCATTACTCCGTAGGGGCAACAGGACCTACACATATATCCGTAGGGGCAAAAATTTGCTCGTAGGGGCAACCTTAGGGCTTCAACTTGCACCTGCGGCCTTTGCACCTACGGCTTATTTTTTAGCCCCTACGGATATATCCGTAGGGGCAGTGGTTTTCCCCTACGGATTTATCCGTAGGGGCAACCCTTATTTGTAGTAGTGAATTCACATAATTTCTTTCAAAAACAATATTTGATATAAGTTTCCAAATATTTTCCAAACTATTGGTATATAATTATACTATTTCATTTAAAACCAATCTCCATACTTTTTAAAATATCCATAATATTTATTATTTAATTATTTAAATTCTGAAAATAATATTTTATTTTCCTGGAATGTTACAATCTTCCCCCTTTAAATAAATTCTGTCCCCAAATTTAAATTTAAACCGTTAAATACTAAAACATTTCAGTAAAATTATCAAGTTGTCGGGGCTCCGAAATCTTGAATACACAAGATATATCATAACGCACCGTATGCGCGTGAAAACGAGTGCAAAACTCAAAATCAAAACTCCGTCAAACGTCACGCATTCATCGGAGTTATGACGAAAATACAAATGTCAAAATCCAATACGAAAATATCACGACCCGAAAATATTAGCTCATGACCGGCACTTGAATCACGCGACATCTAAAGGTGTAACGTAACTCAAGTAAGCCGAAACCCAGAAATCTAAAACTTTTTAAGAAAATAAAAGAGGTGAAGTTTTGAAAATAAAGTTATGATGAAATCAAACGTTTTCTTAAATGTATAAATAATGGAACATAAAAATGCAATTGGATTTACTAGTTGAAAAACATGTTCCGTCTTTTAAAAATTGGGGCAGCACCTCCTTTGTATATTTTAATCCAAAACCATATATACATAATAATAAATTCATCCCCAAGCGAGAGCTTGGTCTTCGCCAACTGGCGGAATCACAACCACGCAAGTCACAATATAAGTATACGATGTCCAACGGCGAAGATCAACTTCAAAATGATAATGTAAAGTAAGACATCAAATCCCCAAATTGCGAACATATAGTCCATCGCTCTAAGTCTCGCAAATATAAGTCTTTCTAAGTCTTACTAAATATACAAATACTAGTTTTGATTGATGGAGTTGACTAGATACAAAAGGAATAATAATAGTGCAAGAGTGGTACGATCCAACATGTACCACCTACCACCCGAAAGTAAGCCGTGTGCCAATGATGCCGTTACTGATCCATGCGGTCAACCTCCAAGAACTGTGGCACAACGGGGGTGAGTTGCCAACTCGTGAGTAGAAAACATCATCAGGTAGAAATCGAATAAAACAACAATTCTTAGGTCAACTATATCATAAAGATAATACTATGATATCTAGGGTGACTGTATCTGCATATGTGCCAACAATATAATCAATGCCTATCTGCATGTGCCTAACATCTATGTGTCCATCAATGACACAACAACATCATGCATGTAAATATCATAAAGCATATGCATGTAAGTATGAGGATATCAATCAACGTGTGTCCATCAACGGCACATCAAAATTATGGAACCTGAGTGTCCAACATCGACACTCGAAACATCATGAAACCCGTGTCCAGCATCGACACGTAAATCCTCATATCTCAAGCACCGCAACCTCAGATCGGCCGTCATATCTATCTCATCTCAGGCGCCGCATACTCTGGTCGGCCTTCATATCCATCTCATGACTCCGATCGGTATCCTCCGGATAACCGACGAGTCTAAATACTATCACCGGTAGGTAGTGGTCCCTCTGCCAGGTTCATCGTCTACACCATGAAAATCATTTCTTGCCCCGGGGTACCATACCAGGTCCACCATGTACCTGCAGACGGTGCCTCCCGCTCCTCGAATCGGGTTTCACATGCTAATCTCGGAACCGAGAAAATACATGGTGGACGTCTCGAAATATCATATCAAGAGAAACCGGGTTTTTAAAACAATACATAATTTCCTTTGAAATTTAACCACGGTTCTCAAATCCAGAATCTCATGAAATCAGCAAATCTCAATGCGTATAATGATAAAGCATGATGTATGAAAACATATAACAGAAATGTGTGCATATCCAGTATATCATGCGACATGGTAGGGTGATGTGAACATAGCAAGTCTATCATAGCATAGCATGATGTAGCAATTCTACTGTGTAAGTGACATAGCAATTATCGATGATGAAAGTGTGTGAGCCGGCAAATCCGTGTAAGTGTAATATACACATCATCGATACCGGTGTAGGTGTACTAGCACAGGTATATAATGCAATGAGAATGTCATGAATGTAACATAAGGTACATCATAGGCGAAATGCTAACAGGTATATGTATCTACAATATATCCGAGTCGTTGAATCCATCTATCGGCATTCAGCCTCACAACATCACGTACGGTATAATCTATCGTACGGCATCCTCTAGTCAAGGTATGGATCAATCATCATAAAACTCATCACATACGGTAAATCATCATACGGCGGCATTAAACAATTGGGATCCTATCAACCTATATGGCAATGAGTGTACAGACCTAACGTCTCGTACGCCATATCACTCATGATTCTCAACATAATATATATCTATATACCTATATCTCAGGTCACATCCGTATCAATCTCATATCTTGGGACCGACAAAGGTATCAACTATCTCATATCGACTCGCATCCATATAACGACATATCACACCAAGTTATCATATCACATCGTATATTCTTTTCATCACATTAATATCTCACATCAAGACATCTTACATATACATTCTATCTAATAAATCTCATATCATGCTACTCTAAATCTTCTACTTACCCTCGTGCACTACCTATATTCATATATTGTGATTCACATTTACTTTTCATATCCTTATATCAATTCGAGACATCATTTCTATCATATCATGTCAAAGAGTCATATCCCTATAGCTTTCATCTCATATCTTGATATATATATATATATATATATATATATATATATATATATATATTCAATCATTCATATCATCTCTAACTATCTTGTTAAACATATCCATAGTTTTCTAATATAGGTTTCCTTAACCATATTCTATATATCGGTTTCCATCAAATTGCGGGGGTAGTATACGCCATCCACCCGACTTCCCCCATAGATATAGATCTATTCACCTGCGGAACTTCTTGTTCAGCCGTAGTCGATGCGCTTCGTCGTATCGAAATCCATGTGAAGGTACCTACAATTAATACACAATCGCAATCCTATTACAATCAAGTTCGGAAAACCAATACGGCACACGGTACGCTCATAGGTTAGAACCTATAGCCTACGCATGCAAAAACAACCAAACAACCCTCGTCGTTGACGTACAAACATCCAACAACCCAATACAATATAAAATACCAAATCCAACAATTCAAATATCGGGAAAACTTAACCAAAACCACTCACAATAGCTCCCAGATTCTAACTCAGGTAAAATAGGATTAAACTAGCAATGCAGTGGGGTTGTATATGAAGTAACTGAGCTACAAACCAAACCTAGACACCAAATACCAAAATTTGGCCGGCCACACTACTCAGAAATCGGGCGAGCTCGGCCAGAATAGAAGGGAATGGTCTCGTATTTTCAGGGTGGTCTCCTATTGATCTAACTAGGTCTCTGGAGTTGCTAGATTTTCTCGTGAAGCCTTCAGATCATCCCAGATTCCCTGTAAGCACACAATACCTAACAAAACCGACACGAGACTATATCTAAGTTCGTATTCTCTGTTCTAGGCGAGCAAAATCAATGCTAAGGTCTTGTAGACACCCACTACAGCTCATGATTCCACACAACACCCAAACCCTTCTCTTGAATTTTCCAAACTTCACATACCCTAACCAAATCACATTCTAAACTAAACTAGGATGCAAGAAACTAAAAACTAAGCTAAATGAAAGAAGATATACATCATTTGGGCAACTCAAGAAAAATCTTAGCTTCCCAAAGTCTCCAAAATCCAACTTTGATGGGTCCAAAATGTTGAGGATGAGGCGGTGATCAACTTTAATGAAGAGGGTGTAGGGTTTTGATGAAGATTTGGAGATGATTATAAGGGGTGAAGGTGGAGGGAGATGAGGAGGAAGATGATGAGAAAAACAAATGGGGGATGAATGAATTGCTGCCCCCCCCCTCTCTCTCTCTTATTCGCACCCTCTCTCAACTCATTTCTCACTCTCTCTCTCCAATAATTCACTCTTGCTTACACTTTTCTTTTTCTTTTCTTTTTAAAACCAAATCACATAATACCCCGAAAACAACACAAGGAAACATGTAACCAAAATGCAACATGATATGGTGCACTAGCCATGAAAAACTATAGAAACACGGATTTGGCTTAATCGCGATTAATAGTGCACTGATCAAGTTTTATCCAAACCGCATAAAATTAATTATAAAAAATGCCAAATCCAATAAATATATTTTTAAATGAATAAATCATTTTAATCTCCAATTATTTCATAAATATTGGTATATATTTATACCACTTTACAAAAACCCCAATTTCGCAAATCCGGTAGTTTTCGCGAAATATATTATTTTAATATTAAATTCCGAAAATAATATTTTATATTTTCTGAAATGTTATAGAAAATCAAACATTATATAATTAAAACTATAACATAAGTATAGTACGCATCGTTGTGAAATTGTCGAAACAACCGAATAAAAGTGCATGCAAAACCTTTTTCAGACCGCCGTGCGATGCACAAACCACGGCACAAGTAGCGAACGCTCATTTATAAGAAAATAGCTATGTATATATGTATACCCTTTGTTTAACATACACGTTCCGCATTTTGAAAATGAATTTAGAAGGGTTTTTTCGTAAAGTTTCATGTCATCATGGACACGTAGGAAAATATCGAGACTATAGCTTTTTTTTTGAAAATCCCCTAGGTAAATATCGATGCATGTGAAAATACTCAGGTACTGTGTTCAGAAGTCTTGCTCGATTATTAACCATATAATGTATATCATAAAACATGCCGCTCGAAAGGAATCAATCCAAAAAAGTATACAAAGAATGCCACGTGTGTCTAGTGTGCACGGAAATTGAAATCAATACAGTGCCACGAATGTGCACAGAAACACAAATCAAGTGCAACGGGTGTGCACGAAAACATCTGGAAAGTGCAACGGGTGTGCATGACAAAAATATCAGGTGCATCTGATATGCACGAAGAATCTCGATTTAGTGCATTTGGTGTGCACAAAATCGCATCTAATGCGCCGTGTGTGCGCAAGAATCTCAATCAAGTGCACAAGGTGTACGAAAACATAATCCCGTGCACTAGGGTGCACAAAAATGAATATCGAATATCAAAATCGAAATAAACGGTATATGGCATACACCAAATCAAATCAAGTATACCCTGGCATATAAACTCACAAACATGTGCATCTGTGAGTACAAAATCACGTAAATACTGAAAACTCGTGTAACTACACCGAATGCATAAGTCCAAAGCAATGAAATCAAAATCAAATATCTTAGAATGCACAGAAATCAAATCAAGTGCAGTGGGTATGCGCAAAACGAAAATCAGTACAACTGATACATGAGAATACAAATCAAGTGCAACTATGGTGCACATGAGGAATATCAATCATAAAACGAATCGTCGAAATACCAAAAATCCATAACAATGAAAACGTGATATCCGAATCACCAAATCGAAAAATCATAAATACTGTCGTCGATGTGCCCCTCCTTCAATGTCGAAGGGTGTCGGTGGATCCAAAGCTAGTAGAGCAAGTATCTACTTGCCTCGTGTTCACGGTCTGGTGCCTTCTGCCCTTAGGTTCTCATCTCTATCTGTGGATTACTAGTTATACGCCTTCTCGGCTCGATAGCCCGATTCGGGGTACTGATGGAAACAGTCCCGTTCTGGCGCTTCTCTGAAGATCTCCTGACCAATCACATGGCCACTAGTAATGTACCACATCGACGATAGAAATCTCTTGCCTACTGAGTGCGCGCGATACTTACGATCCTGGTCCAAGTCTTCTTGTGTAGTATTCTAGAAAGATTATGTCGGGGTCCTTCCTAAATCTCATCTCTACAGGATTGCTCGGAAGTTGGCACTCTTTACTTAATCCATTTCTTGTTCCGGAACAGCTGCATTCCTTTCATGACTTTTCTCTGGAATTATGGCTGCATTCAACGCCTCTGCATGCGTATTAAATATTTGATGTCAACGGAGTGGAACTTCATATCGTCAAGATTTCATACGAACCTCTTATTCCGCTTCCCTTCGGTATGGTCCAATTTGGAATCATATTTTTGGAGCTGTGTGGACGGTGCTCCATTTGGCTGTAGTCATATCAAGAGTCTTTCTAAAACTACGAACTTGGCATATCCAATATCCCGTAGAAAGCATCTGGCCAAAACTTCCTCGGAAACTCATCCAAATAATCGGAGTGATGCACTAATGCTTGTCCTGTCTCGATCGACTCACAACATGCCTGTGTGAGGTCTATTTCGAGCTGAAGTTAGTCAATCTTATGATCTCGCATCAGAGTATCCAAACGAACAAAAGGTCCTAGTCTTATCCAAGGATGACTAGTGATCTTCTATCACCTTCGTGAGTATAAACTCATGCTGCAGTAGCTTTCAAAAGTCTGGAGGCGATATCTTATCAATCCCAGCCACAGCTGGCTCATCCGTCCGCATTGTAGACAATACCTCAATCATCTAGAATAGATGGTACATCAACAGTCTTCACAATCTGGTTGGCCTCTAGCAGTGGCCCGATCATCTGGTGCAGATCTCGAACGCTCGCGTCAACGAGAAAACATAGTAAAACGATATATCGAAACGCTCGTGTCACCGGAATACATCCTGGTCAGTCCTTGTCCATAATGAGCTCGTTGCTGACAGCAACTCTAGCCGCAGCTCTCTCTGCTCGTGTAACCATGGTAACAGAAACCATAATCCGATATCAATGAGGATAGATCATAGAAACGAATAGAATACAATGAAAACGAATGTACATCATAAGGCTTCTTAAGCGGAGTAGCGTATCGTAAGTATGCCGTAGAACATACACATGGTACGTTACTCTACTTAAGTCACCTACTCCATCAACCAAGGTCAACCTACGCGACGAAAGTTTGGGTCTAATACCCCCTCGGCCAAGTCTAAGTTCCGTAAGTTCAAGCCTAGGTTCCGAATATATATATATATATATATATATATATATATATATATATATATATTGAAAGTCTACCCTAGCACCTCCATGAGGTTTTAGTAGAATCAAGCATTCCAAATTTTAAATTTTACTAGGTGCTAAGTTAGACTAATAAGATCTTTACTAGAAGATTATGGCTTAAAACTATGATGATATGAAAACTAAAGAGAAGGGAAGATAGTTATACCCTCGTAGATCGAGTCATTCTCTTCTAAAGCTCCGGGTTGTAGTCCACGCGACTCTACTAGGCTCCTCTTCGAGTTGAATGGGCTTCCTTCGTGATCTCCGTGCCGAAGACGATCCACCCAAAGTCCCTCTAGCTCAAGCTACCTCTAAACTGACTCTTTTAGTGTAGGAAACACGCTACATTTGATCGCTAATCAAGTGTACGATGGTGAAGTAGGGGTTTTGAAAGTTCACAAGGGATCTCACAAGATCAATGATTCACATCACATGTGAGGGTTTTGAGCTTGGAGACGAGGTGAGAAAATTTAGAGAGCGAGAAAGAGTAAGAGCTCATGAAAATGGCTAAGGAAAAAGTGACCAAGTGATGCATGAAGGATGAATGGCTACTCACTTATTCAAGCATGGAATAAAATTGCAATTCTAAATTGCAACCATGCTTGAATAGTTAGTCAAGATCAATAAAATATGATAAAAACCATGCTTTAGACCATACCCAAAATATCTTTTCATTTTACACCTCATTTTTCTATTTTCTTAAAATAGAAAATTAATCCATGCTTCATATAATATTGTTTGGAATATGTATGCCCTAAAGGCCATTATTGATGATATAGTAGATGCTTGGATATATATATAGAGGACTTTCTTGCTCGACATGATAGTATACTATCAGGTTACTTTTATCTTAACATGTAGACTGGTATTTATACTGTTTGTCTCTTACATGTTGATAAAGCTGTTAGGATATGTACTTAACTACCAGGATTATAATGAGATCATACTAGTGGGGCTAGGGTAGTCAACAAGTACATCCTTTAATCAGTTCCTAGTCGAGGGAATATCGAGACCAGGGCATCGATATTCCAAAGTAGAATAGTGTGTACGTTTCTTGTCCCTTAGAGGGCGATGGCTGATCCCACAGCCATTGGAGTGCGACATCAAAGATTGTACATAGGTGCTCATTGGAGAATGGGTATACCGAACGGACTCACCGAGGACTCCTATATGGTAGTATACCTATCGTCAAATAGCTGTCCTTTGGTGACACTGGTACAGGTTAGTCTGTAAACCCGAGATCATCATAGAGTCTTGTGCGGCTCCCACTATGCTTTGATTTCCTCCCTACCACGCTCAAAGGAGACGTGCAAACAGGTGGATTTTGCGTACAGTCCCGAGTCGCATGAAGGTAATGATCGATAGGAGGGGTTTCGTCTTTCCCGATATTAGGGGTTGATTATGTGCTATGCTCGATTGGATATAACTGGAAGTCCCCGTCCAGGGCTGCTTATGAGATTTACTGAGAAGTGTTATCAGTAGTTTCTCAATCTGTTATAGGCCAGACATCGGTATGACTTATCACGTTACTGGGGTCTGACTTTTACTGCCCCTAGACATGATATGCGACATATCAGACGAAGAGACCGGACTGTACGGTAGTGTTACTGATAGGCTTCATGGACACTATGGACAAGCTTGCTTGTTGATCTTCATATTGCTTAATACCCGGGTAGCCGTTACGTCCAGCTAGTACCGCTGACGGCTTGTACGTGACTGATGTGATCATCACCTACTGCTGGCGTATTGACGAGTCTTTAGAGTCCCACATAGAAGTTCCCTGGTTCAAGCGAAACGAAGTAGGACACATATGTGATATGTGTGTGGGCCTGATTAAATACGTGTATGTGATACCGTATTGTAATCTGGCAGTTATCTATTATCGGTTCGGTTATATGTGATATAACCAGATTGTCGAATCAAGTGTTGATTTGATAATGTGATATACAGATAAATGATATTAGTCGGTCATATGTGATATAACCGGATTATTAATCAAGTGTTGATTTAATAATGTGATATACATTATATATGATATAATTATATCTTAACTAATATCATTAGCTCACTAATTATTCTTCATAATATATATATTAATATATATGATATATATATATAATAATAATAATAATATTAATGAAGAATGGCATAAAATTCTATTTTGTGAAAATAGAAATGAGGTGGAAAATGAGAGCATGGTTGCAAACATGGGATTTATATTTGTTTATTCATCTTGATTCACTATTCAAGCATGGTTGCAATTTTATATTGCAAAATTCCATGCTTGAATAAGTAGAGGTCAAGTGTTGCCATTCATTCTAAGTTCATTTTCAACACTTAGCCATTTTCTTGAGTTGCTCCCATGGTTGCTCTCTAGCTTCTTCTTCTTCCTCAATTGCTATGCTTCAAGCTTCAACCCTCACATGTGATGTGAACCATGAAGCTTGAACACAAACTTGTGAGCTTTTAACATCCCCTACTTCACCATCCTACACTTGACTAGCGATCGAGTGTAGCGTGTTTACTACGCTAAAGAGTTTAGTGTAGAGGTAGCTTGAGGTGGAAGGACTTCGCGTGGATCATCTTCGGCACGAAGGTCATCGGAGGAAGCTCATCTAAAGACTCAAGTGGAGACTAGTGGAGTCGCGGGACTACTACACAGAGCATGTGAAGTGAAGGACTCGATCTACGAGGGTATAGCCATCTTTCATTTCATATAGTTTTCTTGATATCAAAACATAACCCTAATATTCTAGCAAAGATCTTGTATAGTCTAATTTAGCACCTAATAAAAATTTGAATTTGGCATGCTTGATGCCACTTGGACCTCATGGTGGTGCTAGGGTCGACTTTCAAATATATATATATATATATATATATATATATATATATATTAATAAAGCAATTAGCGAGCTAATAATATTAGTTAACATATAATTATATCAAATATAAATATATATCAAATTATTAAATCAACACTTGATTTAATAATCCGGTTATATCACATATAACCGCCTAATATCATTTATCTGTGTATCACATTATCAAATCAACACTTGATTCGATAATCTGATTATATCACATATAACCTAACTTGATAACAGATAACTACCAGATTACAATACGGTATCACATAGTCGTATTTAATTCGGCCCTCGCATATATCAGCATATGTGCCCTACTCCGTTTCGCTTGAACCAGGAAACTTCTGTGTGGAAATCTAAAGACTCGTCAATACGCCAGCAGTAAGTGATGATCACATCAGTCACCTACAAGCCGTCAGCGGTACTAGCTGGACTTAACCGCTACCCGGGTATTGAGTGATATGAAGATCAACAAGTAAGCTCGTCCAAACTCTCCATGAAGCCTTTCAGTAACACTGCCGTACAGTCCGGTCTCTTCGTCTAATATGTCGCATATCATGTCTAGGGTTAGTAAACTTCAAACCCCAGTAACGTGATGAGTCATTCCGATGTCTGGTCTATAACGGTTCGAGAAACTACTGATAACTCTTATCGGTAAATCTCAGGTGCAGCCCTGGCCAGGAACTTCCAGTTATAGTCAATCGAGCATAGCGCAATATCAACCCCCAATACCGGGAGAGACGAAACCCCTCCTATCGCTCATTGCCTCCATATGACTCAGGACTGTACCCAAAATCCACCTGTTTGCACGTCTCCTTTGAGTATGGTAGGGAGAAAATCAAAGCACAGTGGGAGCTACACAAGACTCTATGACGATCTTGGGTCTACAGACTAACCTGCACCAGTGTCACCAGAGGACTGCTATCCGACGATAGGTATACTACAAACTAGGAGTCCTCGGCGAGTCCTATTCGATGTACCCATTCTCTAATGAGCACCTGTGTACAATCTTTGGTGTCACACACAAATGGTTATGGGATCAAACCATCACCCTCTATGGGACAAGAAACGTACACACTAGTCTACTCTGGAATATAGATGCCCTTGTCTCGATATCCCTTCGACTAGGAACGGATTATAGGATGTACTTTTGGACCATCCTGGCCCCACTAACACGATCTCATCATAATCCTGGTAGTCAAGTACATATCCTAAGGGCTTTATCAATATGTGAGAGAAAGACAGTAAAGAATACCAGTAAACATGTTAAGATACAGAGTAACCAGATAGCATACTATCATGTCGAGCAAGAAAATCCTCTATATATATGTCCAAGCATCCACTCTAATATACATCAATGTACAATAATGGCCTCTAGGGCATACATATTCCCAAGAATCTCCTACTTGCACTAAGGTCATGTGTTGTAGTATCTCATACCCAACATCCCAAAAAGTCTCTCAAACTGCATCTGGGGGAGGGCCTTCGTGAGTGGATCCGCTACGTTGTCCTTCGTGTCAACTCTCCTAACCTCGATCTCCCGACAATCTACTATCTCCCTGATTAGGTGATACTGCCTAAGAATATGTCTGGATCTCCGATGGGACCTGGGTTCCTTGGCCAAAGCCATAGCTCCATTGTTATCACAATACACAGGTATTGGATGCTCAATGGATGGAACCACACCAAGCTCAGCAATGAACTTCTTCATCCAGACAACCCCTTTGGCAGTATCCTTGGCAGTGATTTATTTAGCCTCTATCGTCGAGTCTGCTACGGTGTTTTGCTTGGAACTCTTCCAACACATCGCCTCTCCGTTGAGGCTAAAGACAAAACCCGAGACCGACTTATTGTCGTCCTTATCACTCTGGAAGCTCGAATCAATAAAGGACTCCACCTGGAGTTCACTGTTACCATACACCAAGAACATTTCTTTAGTCCTTCTTAAGTAATGTTCTTCACAGCTGTCCAGTGTTTCTCTCCAGGATCTGATTGATATATGCTCACTACACCTAGTGAGTAAGCTACATCTGGTCTGGTACATACATCACATTCATGATAGAGCCTACCACCGAAGTATAGTGTATCTCTTGCATGCGAGCCCTCTCCAAATCAGTCTTGGGAGACATCTCTTTGGAGAGAGTGATTCCTGAGCAAGCGGGTAAATTACCTCATTTGGAATCTTCCATACTAAACCTCTTTAGTATGGTGTCTATGTACCTAGATTGGGACAATCCCAACACCCGTTTAGATCTATATCTATAGATCTTTATCCCCAGGATATATGAGGCATCACCTAGATCTTTCATGGAGAACTTATGTGATAAGAAGAGCTTGACCGAGTGTAGCATAGGAATATCATTCCTATCAAGAGTATGTCATCCACGTACAAGACGAGGAACACAACCTTACTCTCTATAGTCTTCTTATATATACAAGGTTCATCTACATTTTTGATGAAGTCAAACTCTTTGACAGCTTCATCAAAACAGATGTTCCAGCTCCGCGATGCCTGCTTCAATACATAGATGGATTTAAGCAGCTTGCACACCTTTCCGCTGCTCCTACTATCTACGAAGCCCTCTGGCTGTGTCATGTACACGCTCTTTTCTAAATCACCATTTAGAAAAGCGGCCTTGACATCCATCTGCCAGATTTCGTAGTCAAGGTATGCAGCAATGGCAAGTAGGATCCTGATGGACTTAAGCATAGCGATAGGAGAAAAGGTTTCATCATAGTCGACTCCTGGTCGTTGACGAAAACCTTTTGCTACAAGTCTAGCTTTGAAAGTCTCAACTTTTCCATCTACACCAATCTTCTTTTTGAAGACCCACTTGCTCCCGATGGGTTTTACCCCTTTAGGAGCAACATCCAAAGTCCATACTTGTTAGTGTACATGGATTCTATCTCGGATCGCATAACATCCATCCATTTCACAGAGTCTCCACTTGTGATGGCTTGCTCGAAACTAGTCGATTCATCATCTTCCATGATGCAATCCTTGCCCCACCGCCTACGAGAAAACCGTAGTATCTTTCAGGTGGATGTGGAATCCTACTAGATCTGCGGAGTGGCTAGGGTTCGTTAGGTACTACCGGATCCTTTTGTTCTACCAAATCGTCAGTAACAGTTTGTGTAGCTAGAACTTCTTCCAGTTCTAACTCATTGCTACTAATTTCTTTCATAAGAAATCCTTTTTCTAAAATGGTGGCATGTCGAGAAACAAACACTTTTTGTTCCTCGGAGTGGTCGAAGATATACCCTTGCGAATGTTTGGGATATCCTATCAACTTGCACAGAACTGATCTTGCCTCGAGCTTGTCCAGATTTTGTGTTTTCACATAGGCCGGACAACCCCATATCTTAACATAATTAAGATATGGTCTCTTTCCTTTCCATATCTCATATGGAGTGGTAGGAACAGATTTGGTGGGAACCATATTCAATAGGTCTGCAGCTGTTTCAAGCGCATATCCCTAAAAAGAAATAGGTAACTCAGCAGTACTCATCATAGAGCGCACCATATCTAATAGGGTGCGATTTCTCCGCTCAGATACACCATTATGCTATGGTGTATACGGAGGAGTAAGTTGAGAGAGAATTCCATTCTCTTTTAGTTAATCATGGAATTCCTTGCTTAAGTATTCCCCTCCTCGATCAGATCGTAGGATTTTAATACTTCTACCCGTCTGGTTCTCAACTTCGTGCTTATATTCCTTGAATTTCTCAAAAAGCTTCAGACTTATGTTTCATCAAGAATACATGTCCGAACCTGAGAGATTATCGGTGAATGTAATGAAGCACGAGAAACCATTCATAGCATGTATAGACATAGGACCGCATACATCACTATGTATCAGTCCCAAGAGTTCAATAGCTCTTTCTCCGTGTCCAGTAAACGGAGTTTTGGTCATCTTGCCTTTGAGAAATGACTGGCAAGTTTCATAAGATGAAAATTCGAACGGATTCAAATATCCATCTTTATGAAACTTAGCCACTCATGTCGCATTGATATGACCCAGTCTACAGTGCCATAAGAAGGCTTCGTTCATTTCTGAACCTTTCCTCTTGTTTGTGTTCTGTACATTAAGAACTGTAGTTTGATTTAGAGCGTATATACCATTACATAACGTACCAAATCCAATCAATACTTGATTTTAGAAAACGTTTATAACATTATCCTCTAATGTGAGATTATATCCTTCTTTAGTTAGCAAAGAAACCAATTTAATGTTGCACATCATCTTTGGTACGTAGTAAAAGTCATTTAGAATTATTGTATTACCAGTTGGTAATACAAGGTGATATTCGCCAACTGTCTTGGCTGCAACAACTGCACCATTCCCTACTGTTAGAAATTTATCACCATTTCCCAGTTCTCTATCTTTCTTTAGCCCATGTAACAAATTACATACGTGGGATCCAGATCCGGTATCCAATGCCTAGGACGTAGAACAAACTGAGAAACAGTTCTCGGTAACGAACACACCCGAAGAAGATGCATCAACATGTTGTTTCTTTGTACGGGTGGCGCGAGAATCCTCATATTCCCCTATTCCTACGGAACCAACTTCCCCCAGCTTAGTATAATAAGCAAGTTCGGTCAATACATCCATATTATTATCTTGATTAAGGCGTGACATTGGTTGCTGCCTGGAGAGAGAGAGAAGGAAACGCATTAGCGTGCGCTATTTGCAAGATTAGATTGGTTATTATCTTATCTAATCAGGATGGCTCCCACTGTTTTTATCAAATCTTCCTTCAAACCATAAAAGGTAAGATTAGCCGGGATTAATTACACCCTACAGGTTCGCCAATCGTTCGGCCAGGCAGGTATCGGTACTCTGAAGGAGGTTCCCCGTGATTTCGCACGGACCTAATTAAAATAAACCTCATTTCCCTAGAGTTATAACCCCGTTGACACCTTTCTAGACACCTACTGGATCAGCTAACTGTAAAGTGCAAAACTCTCTCAAGAGTAACTCTTACTCGCAGTGGGTATCGGGATCCAACTATCATATAGAAGGTATGCAATCTCATTGCAAATTTCAACACTTGGAATTCCCGATAATATTTTTACCCCTGGCGTCCTATGACCTTGACGCAGGCCAAACAATCCATAGGGCGCTAATCAAGTTCAACCCGTTCATTTCTTGATTGAATTAAACCCACCCGTACGACCCTTGACGCAGGTTAAACAACGCCGTATGACTACCCTAATCCAGTCACATCACATGCTGCAAATAAGCACTAATTTAGGTACCGCACACTACGCCTTGACGCAGGCCAACAAACGTAGCACGAATACTAAAATAGCACTTATCTGAAATGACGAAGGGCTATGCAGGTTTTTAAGAAAACCATGAGCGTAATGAACTTGATATCGTTGTAGAATCTAGTGATTTTGAAAAGGAGTGTTTTTGATGATTTTTCTAGTTTCGCTAAAAAGGTCACTTCCGGTGAAGGGATCTCGGCTCCTTCCTCATTGAATGAGGTGATGGATATTCATCAAGGAATACCACTATGAAAAGCAAGAACTAGAGAGGCTATCAAAAGACAAAACCGAGTGGGTTGTAGCATTTGCTAGTTTCGCTAAAGAGGTCATTCCCTGTGAAGGGATCTCGTCTCTTTCCTCATCGAATGAGGTGCTGGATATTCATTAAGGAATACCACTATGCAAAGCAAGAACTAGAGCCACCCTTTTTGAAAAATTTGATTCTACAACATCTTTATGTTTCTTTCTTTTCATTAATCTCATTAATGAAGTCCCATCATTTAATGAACATTACGGAAAAATGAAACGAAAATAGAACGTACGCTTATGCCATCCGCATTCGCCACTGGGCCCCGTCATGCACCGTCAGCTTACTTAACTATCGGCAGAGCGGGGGTTGGACTGGTGCGGGTGCAAAACATAGGTAACGTTTATTATATATCATATATATAATATAATATTCATATTACGCAGTTATATGATCATATCACAGAACCAAGCAGTAGAAGCAACATATGAAATATTGGATATACTAGGATTTCCGTGTTTTAAATTTTGCCAGTAATGTAAAACACGGATTCCACGGTTGTGAAGAATAGCCAAACCCACATCTCTAGACCCCTACGGGAGCGGCAAGTAACCCTACCAATTCTAGAGTTAGGAGACCCGGTCTCAACTCCTTGATATGGCCTCCCACTGGACTCTAGAACCCGGTTACTTATGCTCCCCGCCTTGGGTCTATCCTAATACGGAAAAAATATACATCAATAGTGACATCATCCTCAACCCCGATGTGCCCCAATAAAAGAATATTATATACATATTTTACATGAATGAAAATAAAAAAACTCTCATCTCACATAAAAAACCTCGGCTATTTAATCACGACGATCCAATAAAACATATCACCAGCAACACATAACATCTCATGTCATCAACATAAGTAAAAACGCATATCCCAGATTTCGTTGACATATAACAACGAGATCGGGATACCCCACATATTACACCTACAGTCGCAGAAAAGAAATGGAAAACTACAATAATTTGATTCCGTATATCATTAGAGATCATAAACCTGAAATATCTCATATTCCGGATTTCATGCCTAACCTATAAACCTTGTATTTTGGTCTCAAATTGAAAACACTTTTCAATTACTTTAGTCGGGTAATTTAACAGGATTCCCAACTACAATATCGAATACTCGTCGGAAACTTTAGCAGATAGACGCGCCCCGATACCGTCGATGAAGTGCACTAAGACGGAACACCGAGGCCGCAAGCACCCGAGTGGGTGCTTTTGGCTATGGGGTTCTCCTACAGTCACTTGGTTGCGGCTATGGGGCGTGGCTGTCTACTAGAGTTACCCGGCGAGTGTTCACGTACAATACGCGATTGCGATGGAGTTTTGATCCGAATCAAAACTCCGTGACAACCGATTAACCGATACTAAAACACTAGATTTACAATATACTAACTAGTTTTCATAAAACTAATTATTTGGATTCTAAATATAGTATCACATATCATCAAGATCTATACAACATTAAAATTTTCGATTGATTTAGCAAATACCCACAAATTCCAGAGATCTCAACAACTTGAGAAACATTAAAAACATCCAGAGAGTGCAAAACTGTAACCACAGAGCAGCACAAGAAAGATGGTCCCATAACACTCCAAAACGGCGACGGAACCGCGGCCAAACAAGCGTTTTTGCGGCGGTTCCGCGGCGCTTTAGAGGAGTTGGGGCTCCAAATTTCTTGGGGCTCCTTAGAATGCCTTGCATGAATTTTTGGATATTTTTAATTACTAAAATTCAAAGGTTTAAAAAATTCGACTGAAAGCATGAAAATTTGCGGGTTTCAAAACCGATCGAACACTTTAACATCGTAAAGACCTACCCAAATATTCTATCTTGGATTTGATACCATGAAAGTCTACCCTAGCACCACTATGAGGTTTTAGTAGTATCAAGCATGCCAAATTTTAAATTTTACTAGGTGCTAAGTTAGACTAACAAGATCTTTACTAGAAGATTAGGGTTTAAAACTATGATGATATGAAAACTAAAGAGAATGGAAGATGGTTATACTCTCGTAGATCGAGTCCTTCTCTTTTAAAGCTCCGGGTTGTAGTCCACGCGACTCCACTAGGCTCCACTTCGAGTTGAACGGGCCTCCTTCGTGATCTTCGCGTCGAAGAAGATCCACCCGAAGTCCCTCTAGCTCAAGCTACCTCTACACTAGACTCTTTTAGTGTAGCAAATATGCTACACTTGATCGCTAATCAAGTGTAGGATGGTGAAGTAGGGGTTTTGAAAGCTCACAAGGGATATCACAAGCTCAATGATTCACATCACATGTGAGGGTTTTGAGCTTGGAGATGGGGTGAGAAAATTTAGAGAGCAAGAAAGAGCAAGAGCTCATGAAAATGGCTAAGGCAGAAGTGACCAAGTAATGAATAAAGGATGAATGGATACTCACTTATTTAAGCATGGAATAAAATTGCAATTCTAAATTGGAACCATGCTTGAATAGTGAGTAAATATGATAAAAACGATGCCTTAGACCATACCCAGAATATCTCTTCATTTTACACCTCAATTTTCTATTTTCTTAAAATAGAAAATTAAGCCATGCTTCCTATTATATATATATACATATATGTTAACATATATATATTAATAAAGCAATTAGTGAGCTAATAATATTAGTTAACATATAATTATATCAAATATAAATATATATCAAATTATTAAATCAACACTTGATTTAATAATCCGGTTATATCACATATAACCGACTAATATCATTTATCTGTGTATCACATTATCAAATCAACACTTGATTCGATAATCTAGTTATATCACATATAACCTAACTTGGTAACAAATAACTGTCAGATTACAATACGGTATCACATACTTGTATTTAATCCGGCCCTCGCACATATCAGCATATGTGCCCTACTCCGTTTCGCTTGAACCAAGAAACTTCTGCGTGGGAGTCTAAAGACTCGTCAATACGCCAGCAGTAGGTGATGATCACATCAGTTACCTACAAGCTGTCAGCGGTACTAGCTGGACGTAACGGTTATCCGGGTATTGAGCGATATAAAGATCAACAAGCAAGCTCGTCCAAACTCTCCATGAAGCCAATTAGTAACACTACCGTACAGTCCGGTCTCTTCATCTGATATGTCGCATATCATGTATAGGGGTGGTAAATGCCAGACCCCAGTAACGTGATAAGTCATGCCAATGTATGGTCTATAACGGTTCGAGAAACTACTGATTAATTTTATCAGTAGATCTCAACTGCAGCACTGGCCAGGGACTTCCAGTTATAGACAATCGAGCATAGCGCAACATCAACCCCCAATACCAGGAGAGACAAAACCCCTCCTATCGCTCATTGCCTCCATGTGACTCGGGACTGTACCCAAATCCACCTGTTTGCACGTCTTCTTTGAGCGTGGTAGGGAGGAAATCAAAGCACAGTGGGACCCACACAAGACTCTATGATGATCTCGGGTCTACGAACTAACCTGTACCATTGTCACCAGAGGACCGCTATCTGACGATAGGTATACTACCAACTAGGAGTCCTCGGTGAGTCCTGTTCGGTGTACCCATTCTCCAATGAGCACCTGTGTACAATCTTTGATGTCACACACTAATGGTTTTGGGATCAACCATTGCCCTTTAAGGGACAAGAAACGTACACACTAGTCTTCTCTGAAATATCGATGCCCTAGTCTCGATATCCTCTCGACTAGGAACTGATTAAAGGATGTACTTTTGGACCACCCTAGCCCCACTAGTATGATCTCATCATAATCCTGGTAGTCAAGTACATATCCTAAGGGTTCTATCAACATGTAAGCGAAAAACAGTAAAGAATACCAGCCAACATGTTAAGATAAAGAGTAACCAGATAGCATACTATCATGTCGAGCAAGAAAGTCCTCTATATATAAGTCCAAGCATCCACTATAATATACATCAACGTACAATAATGGCCTCTAGGGCATACATATTCCTAACATATATGCGCCCTAGACTCCGCATAGTCAAACCTAGACTCGAACCAAGCTTAAATCTAACGCTCTGATACCAAATTTTCACGACCCGGAAAGGCACGTGTTTGGCACCTGAATCATGTGAATTTTATAGGACTCCACCTAATCCAAGTAATAAAAAATCCCAGAAATCTTAACCTTTTAAGAAAAATAGTGGAGGTGCAGTTTTGAAATAAGGTTTTACTGAAATCAAGTTCTTTCTTTAAAACATAGATAATAGTATACGAAATCACAATGTTTGTATCTAACTTGAAAACATTTTCGTCATTGAAAATTTGGGCGGCACCACCCTTGTAATTTTAACCCAAAAATGAATACATTCAATAATAATATGCATCCCCAAGCGGGAGCTAGCTCTTCGCCAATTGGCGGAGACAACCATGCAAGATATAAATATACAACGCCGAAGGCGAGGATAAAAAACCAAAAAGAAAACAAGAACTAAGCATCATCGAGAACCAGAAATCAGAATAATTCATAACCTCAGCTGTAAGGCCGAAAAAATATACAATAACGTCTTCTAAGTCTACTAAATATACAAGTCTAGTTGATGGAGCCTTTAACTAGATACAACTGAAATAAATAACAAGTACAACTGAAATGTAAAGTACATAAACAACGGCGGTCATGATGCAAGTGAAACCACCAACCAAGCAATCACCCGGAAGAAAGTTAAATGCCATCAAGCCACTATGGAACCTGTTCGGCTAAACCCACAAGAACCGTGGCACAACGGGGATGGGTTGCCAACTAGTGAGCAGAAGATATCACCGAGTAGAAACCGAATGTATGACTATTTCCTGGGTCATACAGTACAATACAATAGTAATGTAATGACTTCAAGTAGTAACAAGGATAACGACATAAGCATAAGTGTAAACCAAGGTACTCGCATTAGTGTCATAAGTGGTAATAGACATATGTAAATATATGCATGAATGTAAATGCACCAATGAATATATGCACGGCATATAACCTAAGGTCTCCTAGAAACTCTATTTGCTAAAAGTCCACCTCGCATCTTTATATGAATATAAAATATACATAACTTATTCTATGGTTGCGGGGGTGCTACATGCCATCCACCCGACTTCCCCCGTAGATATACATCTACTCACCTCAATCCTCGCTTGCCAAAGTTGTTGACGCCAAGCTCTCCCTTATCGTCCCAAATTCTATGCGAAGGTACCTACATATCACAACACATCGTATCGCATCAAAATCCGATTCAAAAAGCGACACGACACGCGAAGTGCTCATAGGTTAGAATCTATATCCTACGCATGTAAAAACAATCATAAAACCCTCGTCGTTGACGTACAAACGTCCAACGACCAAAACCAAATTCAAATACCAAAAACCAAGTTTTAGAAATCGGAAAAACATTGTCAAAACTAACTCAAAATGCTTCCAGATTTTTGCACTGATATATAGGGACAAAACTAACAATACAGGGGCTAAGTTATAAGGTGTGTGAGCTACAGGCCAAACCCCAACACAAATGCCCAAAACTTGGCCGGCGAGAAGTGCTACAGTAACAGGTGTCGCCGGCCCAATTTTGGTATCTTTGTCTCATTCTTCTATGATAGTCTTCTAGTGGTCTAACTAGGTCAATGTAGTTGTTTGTTTTTCTTATAAAGACCCTAAGTTGCTCCAGAATTCATTTAAGCATAAAAAATCAATGAAAACCGATACGGGAAAATTCTAAGTTCGTATATCGGTTTCTAGTCTCAGGTTTAGTCTAAAATAATAGCACTACAGGGGCTTGTGATCACAATTGATCCTCAATTTCACCTTCACAAGTCAAGATAAACCCTAACCCTCATCTTGGAATTTCAAACACCACAAATCCACATCGGTTTGATTCTAAACTACTATAGGAGTTATGGAAACTCAAATTCTAAACTAAGGGTGTAAAAAATACCTCATTTGGCAACTCAAGAATTTTCTTGAGTTGCCCAAAGTGCTCAAAGTCTTGACTTGATGCCTCCCTAGGGTTTGTAGTGAGCTTGTGCACATTTTTTATGAAGAGGGTATAAGGTTTTGTTTAAGTTTTGGGGGTGGCCATGGGGGTAGAGGAGGAGTATGCGAAGGAGATGAAGGAGATGAAAAAGAAAAGGAAATGAGGAAATGAAGAGATGAAGGTATGAGAAATGTGTAGAAGCCTTTCACTCTCTCTCTCTCTCTCACCCTCACATGACACAAGTCACCTCACTCTCTCTCTCTCATCTAAATTCTTTTTTCCTTTATCTTTTCTCTTTTATATTTTTAAAACAAAAAAAATCATTTTAAAGAGGAGTAACCATGGTGCATATCAAATAAAATGTAACAAGTGTATGCAACATGCTTTGTTGCATGTCATCCACATAAACATGTTTAATGCATAATTAGTAAATATTAATCAAGTTTAGCATTAAACTTATATACAAATAATTATTTAATAATCTATAAATGCCCAATTCGCATAATTTCTTTCAAAAAAAATATTTGATATGAGTTTCCAAATATTTTCCAAACTATTGGTATATAATTATACCATTTCATTTAAAACCAATCTCCATACTTTTTACAATATCCATAATATTTATTATTTAATTATTTAAATTCCGAAAATAATATTTTATTTTCCTGGAATGTTACAATCTTCCTCACTTAAATAAATTCGGTCCCCGAATTCAATTTTAAACCCCCCAAATACTAAAACATTTCAGTAAAATTATCAAGTCGTCGGGGCTCCGAAATCATGAATACACAAGATATATCATAACGCACCGTATGCGCATGAAAAAGAGTGCAAAACTCAAATTCAAAACTTCGTCAAGCGTCACGCAATTATCGGAGTTATGACGAAAATACAAATGTCAAGATCCATTACGAAAATCAAACTTTATATAATTAAGACTATAACATAAGTATAGTATGCATCATTGTGAAATTGTCGAAACAACCGAATAAAAATGCATGCAAAACCTTTTCAAATCGCCGTGCGATGCGCAAGCCACGGCACAAGTAGCAGACGTTCGTTTATAAGAAAATAGCTATGTATATATGTATACCCTTTGTTTAACATACACGTTCCGCCGTTTGAAAATGAATTTAGAATGGTTTTCTTCGTAAAGTTTCATGTCGTCATGGACACGTAGGAAAATATTGAGACTATAGCTCTTTTTTTTTTGAAATCCACTCGGTAAATATCGTTGCATGCGAAAATACTCAGGTACTGTCCTCATACTAGTCAAGCTCGGTTATTAACCATATAATGTATATCATAAAACATGTCGTTCGAGAGGAATCAATCCCAAAAAGTATAAAAAGAATGCCACGTGCGTCTAGTGCGCACGGAAATCGAAATCAATACAGTGCCACGAATGTGCACAGAAACAAAAATCAAGTGCAACGGGTGTGCACGAAAACATCTGTCAAGTGCAACGGGTGTGCACGACAACAATATCAGGTGCATCTGATATGCACGAAGAATATCTATTTAGTGCATCTGGTGTGCATAAAATCGCATCTAATGTTCTAAGTGTGCGCAAAAATCTCAATCAAGTGCACAAAGTGCACAAAAACATAATCCCGTGCACTAGGGTGCACAAAAATGAATATTGAATATCAAAATCGAAATCAACAGTATACGACATACACCAAATCAAATCAAGTATACCGTGGCATATAAACTCAGAAACATGTGCAACTATGAGCATAAAATCTTATAAATACTGCAAACTCGTGTAACTACACTGAATGCATAAGCCCAAATAAATGAAATCAAAATCAAATATCTCGGAATGCACAAAAATCAAATCAAGTGCAGTGGGTATGCGCAAAACTAAAATCAGTACAACTGATACATGAGAATACAAATCAAGTGAAACTACGGTGCATATAAGGAATATCAATCATAAAACGAATCGTCAAAATACCAAAAATCCAGAACAAAGGAAACGTGATATCTGAATCACCAAATCGCAAATCATAAATACAGTCGTCGATGTGCCCCTCCTTCAATGTCGAAGGGTGTCGGTGCATCCAAAGCTAGTAGAGAAAGTATCTACTTGCCTCCAGTTCATGGTCTGGCGCCTTCTGCCCTTAGGTTCTCATCTCTCTGTATGGATTACCAGTTATACGCCCTCATGGCTTGGCAACCCAATTCAGGGTACTGACGGAAACAGTCCCATTCTGACGCTTCTCTGAAGATCTCCTGACTAATCACATGGCCACTAGTAACGTACCACGTCGATGATAGAAATCTCTGTCCCACTTAGTATGCGCGATACTTACGATCCTGGTCCAAGTCTTCTTGTGTAGTATTCTAGAAAGATTCTGTCGGGGTCTCTCCCAAATCCCATCTCTGCAAGACTGCTTGAAAGATGGCACTCTTTACTTAATACATTTCTTGTTCCGGAACAGCTGCATTCCTTTCATGACTTTTCTATGGAATTATGGCTGCATTCAACGCCTCTGCATGCGTATTAAATCTCTGATGTCAACAGAGTAGAACGTCATATCATCAAGATTTTGTACGTACCTCTTATTCCGCTTTCCTTCGGTATGGACCAATTTGGAATTATCTTTTTGTAGCTGTGTGGACGGCGCTCCATTTGGCTGTAATCATATCTAGAGTCTTTTTGAAACTACGAACTTGGCATCTCCAATATCCCGTAGAAAGCATCTGGTCAAAACGTCATCGAAAACTCGTCCAAATCATCGGAGTGATGCACTCACGCTCGTTCTGTCTCGATCGACTCACAAGACGCTTGTGTGAGGTCCATTTCTAGCTGAAGTTAGTCAATCTTATGATCTCGCATTAGAGTATCCAAACGAACAAAAGGTCCTAGTCTTATCCAAGGGTGACTAGTAATCTTCTATCACCTTCCTGAGTATAACCTCATGCTGCAGTAGCTTTCAAAAGACTGGGGGTGATATCTTATCAATTGTTGGAACCAATTTTTGAAAATTGTTATTACAGACGTTTCGTTTTGCTTTGCACAGCGGTATTCGGTTCTGAATATCCAGCACCTCATTCGACGAGGCAAGAGCCGAGATCCCTTCATAGGGAGTGACCTCTTGGGAAAAAGTTTGCGTCAGTGTAATAACTTCACTATAGCTGATTCTTTTGTTTTGCATCGTGGTATTTAGTTAGGAATATCCAGCACCTCATTCGATGAGGAAAGAGCCGAGATCCCTTCACAGGGAGTGACCTCTTTAGCAAAAGTTTATGCCACTATATATTTGTAAAATTGCTCGGGTTCCTTCAACGATTCAAGTTCATTACGTTAAAGGTTTTTCTCCAAAAACCAGCCGTAGCCCTCCGTCGTTTCGGATGAGTAGTACCTAGTATTCGTGCCGCGTTTGTTCGTCTTTGTCAAGGCGTAGTGTACGGCAGCTAGATATTGCTTGTCTGTTACATAAAGATGCGATTATCTAGGACAGTCGTATAGCCTTGTTGGCCTTTGTCAAGGACTTGTACGGGTGGGTCTAGATTAATCTAGGATAATGACGGGTTGAACTTGACTAGTGGTTTATGATTTGTTGGCTTTTGTCAAGGTCATAAACCGTTAAGGGCAAAAACCACATCGGGAGTTTCAAATATACAGGAAACTTGCCATGCATGTGCATACCTTCTGGAGTGTGGTGACTTGAGTGGCTTCCAATAAGTTATCATGCGATGATAGTTGGATCCCGATTCCCACTAATGAGTAGGTGTTACTCCTCGGGTGATTTTCAAATGACCCCGACCAATTCTCCTTTTAGAGTTTGAAGGAGAATTCGAGGAAACAGTGGGAGCCATCCTGATTAGATAAAGTGATTAACCAATCTAATCTAGAATAGAGTGCACGCTGAATGTTTCTTTTCTCTCTCTTTTTGGTAGCGACCATGACCCGACCTTAAACTAAAACTGTTGAACCAAGTTAACCGAACCTTCTTAAAACACTTTGGCTTTTGAATTGTCATTAAGTCGCACATTTCTCTGCCGCTCCTATTTTCCCTTTGTATTTTTCCAGAACACTCCGTATCACTACGAAGATCCATATTTCATGGATATGCCATCGTATTGTTACATACAAATTCGAAGGAACTTATTTCAGTTCGAGGATGGTTTCCGATTCTGGAGAAATTGAATAGGATTATTCGGTTGTCTTTTCTCTTTATCTTCTCTCAGGTTGTCAGAGCTCCTAGTATTAGGAGAGTACACCTATTGTGTTTATTGGATAGTCTTCTTCCAAACCATAGGCAGGTTTCGAAAGGTAGGGAAGGAAGAAAACCAATTAGCCTCAGTGTGGTGTACAGAAGGTAATAAATAAAGACATATAAACGGATTAGAGTGAGGGCAAAGGAAATTGCGACTACAATCATTCACGACGAAGCTGCGTAAACCTCTGTGATTAGTCTGAAATATTGCACATTTGAATGATTGTTTTCCCCACTATTGTCAAGTTCTAAAAGGTGTTTATTGTAATTATAGAACATATGAAGGTTTATGTGTAAAAAGTTTATTACCATATGTTTCTACATTATAATTAACATAATGAGGGAAAATACATGTATATATTATTTAAATGAAATATTGTAATTAAAATATGCATATCATATCAAATAATTCTAATCAATATTCTTAAAATATTGTATCATACAAATGGTTAGGATAATATCTCAAAATAATAACAAATATTACTAACACTATGACTTGAGATATTGTGTAGATATTAGCTCAGATCTGGAGATCAAAAGATCCGAGATGTCAGAATCAAATCTGCCGAAATATTGAGGGAAAATATAAGATCTAGCAACGGCAGAGACTCAGAGTATGATTTCCAAAATTCGGACATCGAAGAGAGATACACATGTCAACAGAAGACTTCACAAAAAATCCCAGAACTTGATCTCACCAAAGAGCCACGGTTGGGCGGCCAAACCCCATAATATGCGGCGGATCCGCGGCTTCCTTATGGCCGTAGGATTTGGTATTTTTTTGGTATGATCGTATCAGCATATCCTAACATCTGGAAACTAGAGTTCCTAGTTTCTGTGACTGTTTAAGGGACCGAGAGCTTCACTTTGAAAATAATAAACCGAAGAGATCAAGAGGTCCAAGACGATCCACGCATCCGAGTTGATCATCAGCTGTTCATCTACTTCCAACAAGATAGGGATCAAGAGCAAAAACTAGGGTTCTTGTACTCTACTTTAAAAGGATTTGTACATGATATAGTTGATTAATAAAGGTAGAGTTTTTATTAGTCTTTTCGCAATTAATTTATGCACTTACTTTCTGCATTTAATTTCTGCATCTTACATTATGATCTCATTCTCCATTCTTTCTTCTCCAACCATGCGCGAGTAATTCCTAGCTTGCTAGGGTTCGTAGGCTAGGGTAGATCAATGGATGATAAAATCATTTAACTCCTTTTATACATTTTAAAGTCTATAAACTTAAGCAAGATAAATGTTAACATCCTTATCGGGCGCGATACCAATTTATTGATAGTCTTGAGCATAATTTGAGATTAGATTAACACTTGTTTTGTTAGGAGCTAGACATGAATAGAGATCAATGCAAGGACAAGGATTAAAAGTGGGGAAACCCTAGTTTCTTCCAAAAGAATCCTAATCCACATTCATCACTATCGATCTAGTTTTAAACTATTAAAAGATAAAATGAGTCATTTTTAATTAGTCATCCATTACTACTAAGTCATATGAACCCTACAAGCCTTTTCTTCATAAATCTTACGTCCGTAGTATATCCGTAACTACAACCAATCATCATTCTTCCATCAACTCATCTAAAGCAAGAAAAAGATTCACGTTTCCCCGTGGATGATCCGTACTCATCACGGCTAGCTACTAGCGACACCGTCCTGATTGCGGTTACTTTATTTATGACAAACACTCTTTAAACACATCAATTAAATGGCGCCGTTGCCGGGGAGACGGCTGTAATTTTTTTTCTTATTATTCGGGTTGATTTCTTATAAAATCCAGTAAACATATTATAAAAGAGAACCAAAACCGCATATTGTGTATTTAACGATTAGTGTGCGAATGTTGCATGGGAATCTGGAGTCACTGGAGCAAGGGAAAAGAGATTCAGAGACTTTTAAAGAGGACCAGAGGAAAATTGGAGTGCACTGAAGAAAAACAAGCAAAATAGCTCTCCAAAGTGCGGAGGAACCGCGGCAATAGGGCGCTTTTTGCGGCAGAACCGCGGCAATATGGAGGAGTTGCTTCCCCAAAATCCTCTGGTATCTTTCTCTCTCCTCTAAAATCCAATAATCTGATTTTGACTGCATAATTCTTTGCAAAAAGCGCCGCTCAAAAATCTTTTTGCGTGTTTTGATATTGGTTTGTTTGTGCATATCTTAACCGGATATTAAGGGGCAATAACCCAAATTCAGATTAGGTGGGGATTTCATCACCCTTCCTAGGCCCCACAAATCACAAAATGAGCATACTTTCACCCTACATTAATTAAAATATATCGAGACCAAGACTCTGAGGAATGTCGCGCTCAATTAGAACGGAGGAGGGTCGTGGGTAATTTATCGCTTATCCGCATTTCTCTTGTGGTGTCTAAGCAAGTGTGACTAAGGAAAGTGGTTACTTAATTAGGGCCGCTATTTTCGGTGATTCTTATAGCAGATACCTCCCGCTTACCTGGCACATACCTGGCCACAAGAGCGATAAAGAGGTGGTAGAGGATTGATCCTGCGACTTGTCCTTTGGAAGTTTAGGAGCGATCTAGTGCTTGACCTAGGTGACCGTAGTTATAGAGTTGATTATGCATTTTATGATTTGTTGAGTCAAGCCTCACGTCCGACACTTTTTCAAAACAAACCTTTTTAAAATCGTTCTCACACATGTTGCCACGTGCGCTAAACCCGCTTAGTGCATGATCTGCTGGACACGGGATTCTAGTGCGCGTCTTGTCCACGTCTTTATTATCGATTCCGAAGTCGACACTTCTTCATCTTCTATTTTCCCTCCATCCACCACATCGACCGAGATGGACGGTTCTCAATCAGATATTCACAACACCACCCTGCCGCCACCCGAAGGTGCGCAGAATCCACCGCGCGTCTCTCTTCAAGAAAGATCCTGTGCGTGGACCCCTTCCTACTTGTCTGTCTCTTCCACCGGCCAATGGGGATAATTTCAAAATTAAACCCCACTTCATCAACTTGTTGCCCAAATTTCACGGTCTTGAATCTGAAGACGCATACGTTTTTATCACCAAATTCGAAAACGTATGCGCAATGATGGGCACAACCCAACTTTCAGGAATGCTATAGGATTACGTCTTCTCCCTTTTACCTTGTGCGACCTATCAGAAAAATGGCTTTATAGCACTGTCGCACATTTTATCTCCAAATGGGACAAATTCGTTATAGCATTCCTTAAGAAATTTTATCCCAATAACAAAACCGCCTGTGTTCGAAGAGAGATTAACCAGTTTACCCAACTTCCCAACGAACCCTTCTGGAAATGCTTTGAGCGGTTTAAGGATCTTCTTCTACAATTCCCCCATCACGGAATTGATAGATGGCCGAATTATATATGAGGGTGTTAATCCTTCCAGGAAACAGATGCTTGAAACCAATTTTCATTGCCATTTCATGTCAAAAGACGATGGTGAAGCTTGGCAATTCCTGAAAGATCTCGCCGAACAACCCTTACAGTGGGAAAGCATTATACCAACTTCATCTAGGGCAGGTATTCATCAGCTCGATGTTTCCATTGCAGTAAAAGCCGAAATGGCCGCAATGCAAAAGAAACTCGACGCTATCGAAAACAAAATTCTCATCATCCTCCCTAAACCAAGTTATGCTCCCCAAAACCGTGTGTAGTTGTTGTTTTGACCCATCATATTTAACGGAAGAATGTCCTTTAAATCATCCATTTCAAGGTCAAGAACAAACTAATGCTGCTTTTCAGCAACAATCTAGAAACGATCCTTATTCTTCCACATACAATCAGGGATGGAGGAATCATCCTAATTTTGCTTGGAACCAAAACCAAACTCAAAATCAAAACCAATTCCCAAGCAACTATCAAAGGCCTCCCCTACAGCAACAACAACCACTACAACAAAGTCAGCACCCCTTTCAACCGCAATCTTTTCAAAATCCGGCCAACAATTTTGCACCTTCTAATAATTCTTTCCCAATGACCGGTACCCAAAAATCCTTTACACTCGAACGAAGCTTGGAAACGTTTATTAAACATTGCACGCAAACGGAGGCTAATTTAACATCTTCTATCCAAATATTAGTGCAGCTCGCCGCTTCTCACGGTGAAAGCAAAAAATCGATAGAAGCACAATGTTCAGTCGAAAATAATGCATTTTGTAACACATCAATTTCCTCATTATTCTGATCATTTAAGGATAGTTGATATAAATATAACATATATTACCAGTTTTTTCTGGAAAATACTAAATAGCATGTGTTGTATATATATTCAACATTCTTTATAGGAAATTGTGTGTTTATTACGGCACGCATGATATTGTTTATCTCAACACATTTTATCGAGATTGTGTGCAGAAAATTCTTCTGGTCAAAGAACCGGAATCACAAAAGTGCCGATAAATTACAATAAGTCAAAGAATTCAAATCTGGCAGAGATTCAGAAGAGATAAAAAGATTCCAGATATCAGAAGAAGACCCAAACATCAACAGAAGAAGAGCACAGAAAAATGATGCAGAGATCTCATTAAATGGCCGCGGATCCGCGGCCGAGTCGGCCGAGTTTCCGCGGCCGAGTTGAAGGATTAGGGTGACGTGTCTCTCCAGAAGCTTCATTCTAACAACCTCGCTTACCTTAGACGCTCCAGTGTAACAGACTTCTTCTGGAAACTTCTCTGCATAACAACCTTCTTCTAGAAGGCTCCTTATAACAACCTTCTTCTAGAAGGCTCCTTGTAACGACCTTATTCTAGAAGGCTCTCTCAAACAACCTTATTCTAGAAGGCTCTCTCTAACAACCTAGCTTTTGGAGGGAAATTTGAATTTGAATTTATAAAAGGAGATCTAGATCTAGGGTTGAGGTTGTTCATTAATTGGGGGTTCATTAATTGGTTCAATAATTTCACACACAAGTTGAGTGACACAACTTGTGATCTAATCCAAACCATAACCCAAATCCAAATCCAAAGCCAAATCAAGATCCATTGAGAAGAAAATCAAGCGAGCAATCAACGATTCTTCATCGCAACGCTGGTCATCATCCGAGCAAGAGATCCACGATGATCCGCGACTCACGGCGATCGAGCTTCGCAAAGATCGACGACAAATTCACCTCTTTAAAGAAGCGATCAAGAGCTTAATCTTGTACTTTGAATTGAGGAGTTGTGTAAATTTGAAGAAGATTTAATGAAAGTGATAAATTGTTAATTCTCGTTTTCATTACATTCTTGCATTATGAAATATCTCATTTGCGATTCTTTAATTTTCGTGATGTGTGAGTGAAATCTCCGCTTGTAAAGGAATCGAGGAAATCGGTAGATCAAGTGATGATAAAATCCTAATACTAATCTTAAGTCTTATGAGATTTGTGAACTTTAGGAAAAAGAATCATCAATGACCTAATTTGGATCGAGATCATGTTATCGTGAAAAGATAAGGGATAGAGAAGGAGGAACTCTAGTTTCTTCAAAAGATCCCTAATCTTCATTCATCACCATCATCTTAGCTACAATTCATCAATAGATAAGATAAGTCATTGTTAGATTCATCAATGCTACTAATTCGATCGATTCCTACAAGCTATTTCTACAAATCTTGATAACTAAATTGATTTGGACATTTTCTTGATTCTAGATCTATATTTTTGATTTTCTTGAAATGACAACTCAATTAAATCATGAATCTATTTCTTGAATTTTCTTTTATATTTTCATTTCAACTCATCTAAAGCAAGATCAATCAAAACACGCATCTCGGTGGATGATCAGTATTCATTAACGCGCTACATCGACACCGTTAATTGATTGCGGTTTAAAAAATTCTTTGATTGTGAACATTTTACATTTTACTAAACAACATCGAGAATTTGGATCAATCACACAACTTGCACAGTTAAATACTATGATGAGTGAGAGAGAGAAAGGGAAATTTCCATCTCAACCTCTACCGAATCCTGGCCACTCACAAAGTCATAATGTGAGTGTCGTAACCATATTGAGATCTGGAAGAGTGTTGAACAATCATGTCGGTGAACACGTTGAATCAAATGAAACCTCAGCTACTACTTCTAATCCTTCTTCGTCTAGTCCACCATCTTCTTCCGAGCCTATTCTCCGTTTCCCACTAGGCTCGAACCCTCATCCCACTTCCTTGAAGGAATTACCATCTACAACCATCATAAATCTAATTTTGGGATCAATTCCATCGCCACAAACTTTTCCTCAAAAGTTGGACCCAACCCTTATTGATAAAGCTCCTTTTCCACATAGGTTGAGGGCCAACAAACCAAGTCCATAAATGGAGAAGATTGTGGACATCTTTAAGCAAGTTAACATAAATATCCCTCTGCTAGATGCTGTTAGTTATATGTATGCCCTAGAGGCCATTACTATACATAGGATGTTTATTGTAGTGGATGCTGGGACATATATAGGGAGGACTTTCTTGCTCGACATGATAGTATGCTATCTGGTTGCTCTTTACCTTAACGTGTACACTGATTGTCTCCCTGTTACATGTTGGTAAAGCCCTTAGGATCTGTACTTGACTACCTGGACTATGATGCGGATCATACTAGTGGGGACATGGTAGTCCATAAGTACATCCTTCAAAGTCCCTAGTCGAGGGTGTATCGAGACGGGGCATCGATATACCAGAGTAGACTAGCGTGTACCTTCTCGACCCATACAGATGGGCGATGGATGATCCCATATCCATTGGTGTTTGACATCAGAGATGTTATACGGGTGCTCAGTGGAGACTGGGTACACTGGACGGACTCGCCGAGAACTCCCAGATGGTATTATACCTCACGTCAGATGGCAGTTCTCTGGTGACACTGGTACAGAGTAGTCTGTTGACCCGAGATCGTCATAGAGTCTTGTGTGGTTCCCACTGTGCTTTGATTTCCATCTTACCACGTCCAAGAGGGCGTGCAAAACGGTGGTTTTTGGGTACAGTCCCGAGTCACATGGAGGCAATGAGCGATAGGAGGGGATTTGTCTCTCCCGGTATAGGGGGTTGATGTTGTGCTGTGTTCGATTGGCTATAACAGGAAATCCTTGGCCAGGGTTGCTGAGATTTACTGGTAAGTGTTACCAGTAGTTTCTCGAATTGTTATAGACCTCATATCGACATGACTTATCGAGCTATTGGGGTCTGACGTTTACCACCCCTAGGCGAGATATGCGACATATCAGACGATCAGACCGGACTGTACGGTAGTGTTACTGGTTGGATTCACTGGAGTGTGAGCGGGCTTGCTCGTCGATCTTCAGATCGCTCAATACCCGGGTGGCCGTTACATTTAGCAGACCGCTTGCGGCTTGTGGGTGTTTGATATGATCATCATCTGCTGCCGGCGTATTGACGAGTCTTTAGAGTCCTACACAGAGGTTTCCTGGCTCAAGCGAAACGAAATAGGAGCGTATATGAGATATGTGCGGGACCGAGAATAATACCAGTATGTGATACTGCATTCGATTCTCGCGATGTGACATTGATCAGTTATATGCGATATAGCCGGGTTATCGGATCAAGTGTTGATTCGATAAGTTGTTACTATTGATACCAGTCGGTTATGTGCGACATGACCGGATCATTGAATCAAGTGTTGATTTAATGATTTAATGTATAATTATATATTTGATATATTACTTTGCATTAACTAGTATCGGTTCACTTTGAATGGATTTTCTCACTCGGATGTGCGCATTATATATGTGATATGATTTTGTGCACTTGCTTGTATCATGTTTGATGATGCATGCTTTTTGGTTAAGTGTAAAGTATTAAACCTTGGTTAATGAAATGGTTAGGGTTTATTATTTGTTATTCATTTATCTTATTTAATTATCCATTTATTTTTGATAAATGAATAAAAGAAAATGAAATGAAAATGGTTGCTAATTTTGGATTCTAGTTGAAGCTTCTTGAACTTTTGACTATGTGACCATTTTTGTCTCATGCTTAACCCTAACCACTTCATTTAACCTTAGTTTAGTCTCTACACTTTACCATGGTTGATTATGATAAGTATTCTATTATTTTCTATTTTCTAAATTAACTTATCATAACAATTTCTATCTTCTTCTTCCTTTCTTCAAGTGAAGAAAGCAAGCTCCATCAATGGTGATTGATGTAAATGAGTGAGAAATCCAATTCTAAAGTCTACCCACTTCCTATTTCTTCATCCTCTACCTCTTGCCAAGTAGTAGAGTGTGTTTTCTTCACAAGTTTCTTGACTTGGTGAAGTCGGAGCTTGATTTAGCGATGCCTCGACGTAGATCATCTTCGGCATGGACATTGACGATCTAGCTCGCCATTTCTCCGACGAAGCCGACGCTAGAGCCCGGGAACTCATTTGGACAGCGAGGGGACTTCATTGCGGAGCTATGGAGGTGGTGCACCGGATCTAAAAAGGTTGTATTTCCGTATTCCCTTAGTTAAGTGTTAACTAGTTTACTTTTTCGCCTAAATATCTAGCCAACGGTCCGTAGTCGGGTTTCTCGGCACCTAGATTTTTTGAAATTGGCATGGTTGATGCCTTGTGAGACCTCATTAGGATGCCTAGGAACCCTACAGATACTATCAAACAAGTTCCGTCCTAAGTGAAAATTTTGAAGGACTTGTGCACTAGGAAGAGCAAAACTCAAGTACCTAAAAAGGTTTTCTTAGCGAGTAATATGAGCAATTCTCTACCCAATTGGTGCCCACAAACGTAAGGACCCCGGTTGTCCTATAATATCTATAACTATTGGGGGTAAAAATATCAATCGTGCTATACTCGATTTAGGTGCTAGTGTTAACTTGCTTTCGTATTCTGTTTATGAGAAATTAGGGATAGGAGAGTTGAAACCTACGCATTGCACTCTCTAGATGGCTTATCACCCAATCTCGGGGTGAGCTAGATACGTGTTAATCAAAGTCGAGGAATTTATATTCCCTGTGGATTTTATAGTTATAGATACACAGCTTGCAGAGAATCCAAGGAACCAAATTCCTGTGATTCTAGGTCGACCTTTCCTAGCAACTGCAAACGCGATAATCAATTGTCGTAACAGTTTAATGAACCTGTCCTTTGGGAAGATGACAATTGAGGTTAACATCTACAAGCTAGGAAGTCAACCATCAGAACCCTATGCTCATATATGTTCTGTCGAAAAGATAGCTTTCGAAAGTTGCGATTTTGAGGAGCTTCACGATACTGATCTCGACGCCACTAGTGCGTTATTTTTTGATCCGGCTAATTATACAAGTGAAGACCCTTCTGTTGACAAGTCCACACCTAAGTCCAAACCTTTTGACTTTTCAAATGATTTAGTCGAGCTATCCGAGTTTCATAACTCCTTTTTTAATGACATTATCATTCAGAATCTTGATGAAAGTTCTGAAGATATTTTTGCTGAAGAACTCGCATTCTTAGAAGACATGTGAGTTGTGATGAATCAACCCCTACCCAAAGAAGTCGAACCACCACCCCTTCTTCTTATTAAGAACAAGAATGCGAGTAGTGTCCCATCACCGTTTCGTCTCTACCAATCGAGACGTAAACCCGATCGATTCCGCCTCCTATCTCCTCATTTCTGTCCATCTATGGTCTTCCACTAACCACATTACATTGATAAAATATTCAAATGGTTGGTGTTGACTTTGGGTCTCTGTAGAGCTTTGCATAGACCAATAACTTTACCCCCTTCATAATTTTAAATGCTTAATACTATTTCACTCAAGTTTGGGGGCGGGGAGAAAATATTTTGGCTCTTGAAAGAAAAACAAATTTTTACAAAATTGTGAGCCAAAATTAAGTTTGGGGGAGGATTTCACTATCATTAATTCGTGTCCCCGTTACTAACTTTTCCTCCTAAGTCTACAGGTTTTAAGCTTAACAGATGACATCAGTGAGGACACTGCTGCAAATAGGTTTGAGGGAGGTTTGTGCTTATTCACGCATCATTTTTTTTATTATACTAAATAAAAGAACCAAAATTTTTTATAATGAATGTTAAAAAATGAAAAATACATATGATAGGAAGGAAAAGTTTAAGAAAAGCAAGAAAATTAGATGTTTTATAACGAAGCTAGTAATAAGTAGTCATGACCTGTTGTCCCAAGGGTTAGTAAGGTGAAGGAAATCACTAATCTAAGGATAGAATTAAGTCGGAAAAATAGTCCCTATTCTTGAGTCTAAACTTTTGAATGTTGATACCCTACTATATGCACTTGCACGCATCTTGAAACATGGGTTAGTAGAGGATACCTTGAAATGCTCTTGTCTAAAAGCCTTAATATGAAGATCAATGAAAAAAGTGAAACATAAAAAAAATGGCTAAGAAAAATGAATACTGGTTTTGTAATTATTTAAGGCAGCATAAAAAAATATAGCGAGGGTGCTTTATCACCTAGCGTCTTAGACCAACTGATTTGGGAGACACTGCTAAGGCTTAGTTGTTGCAAGATGAGAATATTACTAATTGCGCTTTAATAAGTGGGAACATTCGGTAATCGGTTGGTTAGTACCTCAAGAAATATTGACGGCCTCATGAAAAATGTGTGAGCAATTCCATCTGAAATATTCACCGACTAAAAAGTACTAAGGAAGATGGACGGGAGTATGATGGCTTGAATTGAATTCTCTAAGTGTAGAGATGTCTTTTACACACACGTAGGGGTATATGATCTATGTTTGGAAGAAAGGTAGGGAGGAAAACTAAAGACGATGTTTTATTGAGAGATGATGTAATTTCTGACATCTTTTCATAACTATTTAGATAGGGCTCATGGCTACTAAAAAGCCAGTGTAGTTTGAAATTCTTATTTTCAAGTTCTTTCTTTTTTATGTTCTTTATCTTTGTATGTAATTTCATTATCTTTCTTTTATTATGGGATTTTGTGGGTGTAATCCGCTGAAAACCCTCAGGAGACAACACTCCTCCAACTAGGGACACGTAGAGGTTTAAAAGCTTGTTGCACTTGCTCAGTGCAATCGTGTTGCCTACGAAAGTGTGCTAGGTGTTTTCTTTTTCTTCTTCTTCTTTTTAATAACTAGTTTGATCGGGACGATCAAAGTTAAGTTTGGGGGTATTTGATTAGTCTGAAATATTGCACATTTGAATGATTGTTTTCCCCACTATTGTTAAGTTCTAAAAGGTGTTTATTGTAATTATAGAACATATGAGGGTTTATGTGTAAAAAGTTTATTATCATATGTTTCTACATTATAATTAACATAATGAGGGAAAATACATGCATATAATATTTAAATGAAATATTGTAATTAAAATATGCATATCATATCAAATAATTCTAATCAATATGTTAGGCTACGGCAGCGCCCCGGCCGTCAATCCGAGGCCAAATGCAGAACAAAAACTTTTCTAATTTGGCGCTACCGCAACCAATTACCCGGATCGAACCATTAACCGTTAACTAGCTAACTACTGTTAAGTGAGTTTAAAGATTATACCGATCGATCCGTATCCTTCAGTCTTCAATCTCTTTCCTAGATCCTCGCCGGCTGCCCCGAACAAGTCCGCTCTCCGGTCTCCCTCGTCGAAGACGATCCACCTCGAGGATTCTTAATACGGGCTCCCGCTTCAAACCGAAGCAACTCGGGTATCCAGTTTGCTAGCCTAGATACCCAAGATGAAGTAGAGATAGTGTGTGAATACTTTGTCTCGAGGCACCCAATGATTTGGATGGAGGTAAATGAAGTTGCCATGAGGTGAGAAATGTGAGCATAGAATTTTTGGCTTGTTGGAAAAAGAAGCTTGCTGGAAATTGGCTCGGCCAAGAATGGGAAAATGGTGCTCTGTTGTTTACTTTGAGTGGTGAGGGTGAGTGATAAAAACCAAGCAACCCAATAAATTAATCCCCACCAAAATAAAACTAACAGCCACAATTCCTTTCACACAAAAATATCTTCATCCAAACAAAAACATTAAATGCAAAAGTGAACACCTTACCACAAGCCCATGCTGCCCATGCTCACGAAATTTGGCAGCCACTAAAATTCCAATGCAAACTAAAATTTGCAAACTAAATACTCACATTTTCACATTAAATATTAAACCAAATGTTTAAGTCGAGAAAAGAAATTGGCAACTTCAAAAGTAATCTCGTAACGAATTACAAGATTACCCTTCATCTATATATACATACCTGCATCCGTATTCCGACTGAATACGAATGCTACGAGACAAAAATATTTCAACAATCTAATACTAGGATCCGGCTTAAACCAAAGCCCACTAGTATGATCCGTCCGATCATGATCCGTGCATGAGTGCACGTATATGATCGAACCCTGCCATAAAACCATACGGCCTCTACAACGTTTCGCCCGAACTATGGAAACACTCTGTGTGGGACTCTAAACACTCGTCAATACGCTGGCAGTAGGTTTAACCACAAGCACGTCAGTGGCACTAGCTGTACGTAACAGCTACCCAGGTATTGAGCGAAAGGGAGGCTGACGAGCGAACTCATCCTGGAACCCTACTGAGCCTATCTGTGACAATCTTCGTACAGTCCGGTCTGTTCATCTAAGAGTATCGCATATTGGGTCTAGGGGGATGGTAAACGTCAGACCTCCAATAGCGGTATAAGTCGTGTCGGAGTGTAGCCCAGAACACCTTGAGAAACTACTGGAATACCTACCAGTAAATCTCACTTGCTTTGGTCAAGGACTTTGTGTAATGGCTCTCCAAACACAGCGCGATATCAACCCCTAATACCGGGAGAGACGAATCCTATCTAACCGCCACTGCCTCCAAGTGCTTTAGGACTGCACCCAACTACTACCTATTTGCACGACTCTTTTAAGCCGTGGTAGGGTAGCAATCAAAGAACAGTGTTAAGTCATAACCCTGCGAACTAAGCTGTACTCATGTCACCTGGGAACTGCTCCTGACGATAGGTATAGTACCAATCAGCAGTGCCCCTGGGAGTCCGTCCAGTGTACTCATAACCCAATGAGCACCTGTATACTATCTTAGGTGAATCAACTGACACCAATGGCTTGTGAGACCAGCTACCGCCCCTCGTCGGAGTCTCGATCTATATACACTATTCTACTATCGGAGTATCGATGCCCAGTCTCGAAATTCACACGACTAGGGACACTTTAAGGATGTGCTTATAGACTACCAAACTCTCACGTATATGATCTCCATCATACTGTTGGTAGTCAAGCAAGAATTCTATGGGCTCTATCAAGATGTAATAGTGATCTGTAACGTCACCTAAAGCATGTACACGATGATAAAGACAAACCAGATAGCATACTATCATCTCGAGTAAAACTGTTCTACTGGTATAGGTCCTCCCTCAATCATTGCAATCACGTGCCTGTTATCCAATAATTGACTTGAGGGCACTATAGCCAACACAATATTCTTAAAATATTATATCATACAAATTGTTAGGATAATATCTCAAAATAATAACAAATATTACTAACACTATGACTTGAGATATTGTGCAGATATTAGCTCAGATCTGGAGATCAAAAGATCAGAGATGTCGGAATCAAATCTGCTGAAATATTGAGGGAAAATATAAGATCTAGCAACGGCAGAGACCCAGAGTAAGATTTCCAAAATCCAGATATCGATAAAAGATACACATGTCAACAGAAGACTTCACAAAAAATCCCAGAACTTGATCTGACCAAAGAGCCGCGGTTGGGCGGCCAAACCCCGTGATATGCGGCGGATCCGCGGCCTCCTTATGGTCGTAGGATTTGGTATTTTTTTGGTGTGATCGTATCAGCATATCCTAATATCTGGCAACTAGGGTTCCTAATTTCTGTGACTATTTAAGGGACCGAGAGCTTCACTTTGAAAATAATCAACCGAAGAGATCAAGAGGTCCAAGACGATCCACACATCCGAGTTGATCATCAGCTGTTCATCTACTTCCAACAGGATAGAGATCGAGCGCAAAAACTAGGGTTCTTGTACTCTACTTTAAAAGGATTTGTATATGATATAGTTGATTAAAAAAGGTAGAGTTTTTATTAGTCTTTTCGTAATTAATTTCTGCACTTAATTTCTGCATCTTACATTATGATCCCATTCTTCATCCTTTCTTCTCCAAGCATGCGCGAGTAATTCCTAGCTTGCTAGGGTTCGTAGGCTAGGGTAGATCAATGGATGATAAAATCATTTAACTCTTTTTATACATTTTAAAGTCTATAAACTTTAGCAAAATAAATGTTAACATCCTTATCGGGCGCGCTACCAATTTATTGATAGTCTCGACCACGATTTGAGATTAGATTAACACTTATTTTGGTAGGGGCTAGATATGAATAGAGATCAATGCAAGGACAAGGGTTAGGAGTAGGGAAACCTTAGTTTCTTCCAAAAGAACCCTAATCCACATTTATCACTATTGATCTAGTTTTAAACTATTAAAAGATAAAAGGAGTCATTTTTAATTAGTCATCCATTACAACTAAGTCATATGAACCCTACAAGCCTTTTCTTCATAAATCTTACATCCGTAGTATATCCGTAACTACAACCAATCATCATTCTTCCATCAACTCGTCTAAAGCAAGAAAAAGATTCACGTTTCTCTGTGGACGACCCGTACTCATCGCGGCTAGCTACTAGCGACACCGTCCTGATTGCGGTTACTTTATTTATGACAAACACTCTTTAAACACATCAATGACCCTGCCAATCCTACTTCCCCTTTGCATTTCTCCAGAACACTCCGTATCACTATGAAGATCTACGTTTCTTGGATATTCCATCGTATAGTTACATACGAACTCGAAGAAACTTGTTTCAGTTCGAGGATGGTTTTCGGTTCGGGAGAAATTGAATAGGATTATTCGGTTGTATTTTCACTTTACCTTCTCTCAGGTTGCGAGGGCTCCTGGTATTTACCCATTACGCTTATTGGATAGTCTTCTTCCAAACCTTAGGCTAGTGCCGAAAGGAAGGGAAGGAAGAAAACCAATTAGCCTGAGTGTGGTGTACAAAAGGTAAGAAGTAAAGACATATAAAGGATAGGAGTGAGGGCAAGGAAATATACGGTTACTGTCATGAATCTAGATAGTGGAAGAGGCATTACTAGGAATACCCGGTCACCCATTTCGAAACATTTTCATGTTTCAGTTTTACTGTGCAGTGTTAATTGAAAACTGTTTTCCCAATTAGATTCTGACTCTAGAGTATGTATTTACCATACTTGATTCTCACATCTGTATGGCGTTACAGATGCTGAGTGGGAGTAAGATATTGGGAATTAGGTGATTAGATCCTCTATATATCGGAATTCTTTGTAATTGGTGATATTTGAGGAAATCACCTGGGTTTTGCCTGACGGCAAATATTTGGTTTTGAATATCCGTTGTTATGCACCAATTTCAAACTGATATATCTATACATTTATTTTATAAAGTGAGATATAAATTTTTGAAATTATGTCTATGACGTTTACCTATATCAGTTGATGGTTCGGTAAGGTGCATTCAACAACAACAGTGTAATTCTTCTTAAGCATAGCACAGTTTTCAACCTACGACGCACAGGGTTTGAGCTATTGAACTCAGAAGACTTATACAAAGTATTGTATGTTGTCCGATGTCCGTTAGGACAAAGGTGTTGGTACTCGTACTATATTCTGTTTACTCATGACTTCTCTAGTTTTAGACAAGTATTTTGTTGAAATACAAGGTCCAAATTTTGAGAAGATATAGGTATAAGAATAAAGTAGAGAACCATATATTGCAAGTATCAGGATTCTTCAAGGTGATCGAAGATGTAGACACTTGTGTTAGGTATTCCGTTGTAAGTAATAGTTTTGAGAAAATGCTTCTCTCTCGGATTACTCATCCGTGAGTACGCTCCTTGATGAGTAATGCTGCTTGCCCTTCTTCCATTTAGTTGATATGCACTGGGAATGGCTGCAAGTATTTTGAATTTGGTTCCAATTAAATTAGTGCCTTTGTTTCTATATTGGATATAGAATGGATTCATATCTTAATGATGTTAAGGTATATGGAGTTGTCCGGCTTATGCGTAAAACCAGAATATGGATAAACTCTAAGCACGTTTCAATAATGGTAGTTTCTGGGTTTTCCCGAGCTTTGACGACGGTTAACATTCTATCATCTGGAAGATCAATAGTTATATTGTTCTTGACTCCCCACGGTTTTAGTAAAATGAATTCTTTTCAGAAAACATTAGTAGGAGTATGGTAGAACTGGAAGTGATTCCAGAACCACAAACGATTACTGAAAATTTAGTAGAACCTAAAAATTCAATTGGATTCGACAATCCATTAACCACTCCGCAGATCTGGTGGGTAACCTCAGGCACCCGAGAGGTACTTCGGACTCCTCAAAGACGGTGACAGGGAGGTTTTTGATTACCCAAACTTGCCACTACTGCTGTTCTAGACTATGAGATCTTGCAGGAGGATGGGTATAACGTCGTTCTAAATTAGCTTTAGAAGTGCACGTGTATATGACTCTGCCAGAGGGTTGTTGTAGTCAGTGGGAGAAGCGGAAGCATAGTGGGCAAGTAGCTTATATCTATTTATAGACAAAAGCAAGTATAGCAGAAATAGATCTTCTTGTTTTGATGTGACAGTCATAGAGTTTGACTTCATCAGAATAACAGATGGACCTGATAAGAAGGTGGTAGGGAATGATGTCCTGGTTTTTGGATGACATGCTCTTGATAGGAAGTGATCTTCCTATACTACGATCGGTTATACTGTAGTTGTCACAAGTTGTTTCTCCACATAGGATATGGATTCTGGTAACTAGATCTATGATTTTAGATCTAGATTTAGGAAGTGTCCTAATTTGGGTACTTGACATTATTCTAAAGTGTTTTAGAATAGACGATTCCTGGCGTGGTGGTGTACCCGCAGGTGATGGAGTCACCCTCTCTAAAGAGATGTCTTCTAGACTCATGAGGGGAGGGATTTGCATGATTAGCATATCTCTTGCTTAGGCAATTAAGTCAATCATGAGATGTCAAGTACCACACTAGATATTGCTTTTGCACTAGTTGCAATAAGTATATATTAATCCAATCCTGGAGAAACTTTGGGAAGCAGTTATGAACATAAGTGGATATTCTTGGTATATGGTAACGGCAGCCTTCTTCAGGAGGCGGTTATCATTTCAGGCTTCCAAGATGACCTGGATGAAAGAGTGGCTGTCAGAGTTATAGTTTTCCCTCTTTTTGAGGGGCAGTAAATTGGACAGGTGGTCCAAGAGGATACTGAGGAAGGCATGGAGCAGGATAGTGATTAAATTTATTAGATGATACAATCTAAGAAGTTTGTTGGATTTGGATTTCATTTATGAACCGGGTCCCATGAGATATCCAGACAAATTCTAAGACAGGTATTGCTCATTTCGGGACATAGTCTTTCTCCGCGAAGTTGAGATATAGAGAGATAAAGATAGAAATATTGGAGCGGATCCACTCATTGAGGCTATTTCTCGAATGCAATAGTTTCGCAAACGGGCTTTGCGAGACTGATTAGTAGAGAAGTTGGGTGTTCGGTAATACACGGGTTGTGAGTATGTGACACCGCAATAATTAGCCTTAAGTGCAAGTGGGAGATTGTTGGGTATAGTGCCCTCAAGTCAATTATTGTAATCGCAGGCACGCAATTGTGATGATTGAGGGAGGAGCTATACGGGTAAAACAGTCTTATTCAAAATGATAGTATGCTATCTGGTTTGTCTTTATCATCATGTACATGCATTATGTAGTATTACAGATCACTATTACATGTTGATAGAGCCCATATGATTCTTGCTTGACTACCAGCATTATGATGGCGATCATATACGTAGGAGCTGGGTGGTCTATAAGCACATCCTTAAATATCTCTAGTCGAGGGAGTATCGAGACTGGGCATCGATACTCAGGAGTGGACTAGTGAATACTTTTTGAGATCCCGACGAGGGGCGGTGGCCGGTCTCACAAGCCATTGGTGTCAATTAGTCACCTAAGATAGTATAAAGGTGCTCATTGGGTTATGAGTACACTGGACGGACTCGCCGGGAACATTCTAGATGGTATTATACCTATTATTAGATAGCAGTTCCCAGGTGACATGAGTATAGGTTAGTCTGTCGACATGAGATCACCATTTGTCTCGTGCGAGTTCCCACTGTTCTTTGATTACTACCCTACCACGGCTCAAAAGAGCCGTGCAAACAGGTTTTAGTTGGGTGCAGTCCCGAGCCACATGGAGGCAGTGAGCGGATCGTCGGGGATTCGTCTCTCCCGGTATTGGGGGTTGATGTCACACTGTGCACGGGTGGCCATCACCAGAAATCCATGGCCAAGATAGACGAGAATTACTGATTTGGATCGGTAGTTTCTCAATTTGTGATGGGTTTCATACTGACACGAAATATCGCGTTATTAAGGGCCAGACTTTATCCATCACCCTAGACTTAATATGCGATACTCTTAGGCAAATAGACCGGACTGTATAGAGATTGTCACGGACTGGCTCAGTAGGGGTTCGGATGAGTTTGCTCGTCGGCCATCCTTTCGTTCAATACCTAGGTAGCGTTACGTACAGCTAATGCCGCTGACATGCTTATGGTTAAACCCACTGCTAGCGTATTGATGAGCCTTTAAAATCCCACACAGAGGGTTTCTATGGTTTTGGCAAAATGATGTAGTAGTCGTATTGGATACATGAAGGGTTCCGATCGATTGATTGTACTATGTATCCGGACTTTCGATCGGACAGTTGATAATACTAACCAGCTCGGGTTTGAGCCAGATTATTAAATCAGGTATTGATTTAATAATTTAAGTATATGTATTTCGATATGTATATTCTAGTATTATGTTCTTTGTGTTATTCTATCTCTTCGGGTATTCGTATTTCTGTACGAATACAGGTATGTATATATAGTAGAGTGTAATATGTATTTGTACAGATAACATTCTAGAAGGTAGACACCTCATTTAGTTTTTATCCATTTATTTTAATGGGTAATGAGGTGGAAAATGAGATAGGGGTGTATGGTGTGAACCATGTTTGTATAGTGTTGCACAAATGAATTAATAATTCATTTGTGCAAACTATTCAAGCATGGGTTGATTTTTAAAATGGAAAATTGAGTTTGATAAAACCTTGCTTCATTTCTTTTTTCCTTACCTGAGGACTTGATGAAAGATGATTGTTGTTTTTCTTCTCCTCACCATTAACTTCACTCTCCTCTTGAGTTACTTGTGTTCCTCCACCTTCATCTTCAACCTCCTCTCTACAATCTCATGTGTTGAGAATCAAGAGATGAGGTGAGGTAGTTAAACACTTTGAACACTTCACTACATCCTAGGCACTCTAAATTAGAAACCTAAAGTCCCTAGTTTCTTCGCTTGATCTTTGGTGTGGAGCTAAAACCATGAGCTACAACCCTCGGGTGGATCATCTTCGACGGAGGAAGACCGGCGGCCAAGTTCAGTCGAGGACGCCTCAAGGAGCTAAGGAAGATGGTAGAAGACCGAAGGACATGGTTCATTCGGTATAACCATTTCTAACCTTCTAGTTTTGCTCATTGTGGTTTGCTAGTGTAGGTTTATGGTTCGATTCTAGAACGGGTTCGTTAGCGCCAAGTTTTTAAACGTCATTTTTGTTCCGCATCGGCCACGATAGATGGCTAGGGCGCTATCGTAACCCAATATATCCAACAATCTCCCACTTGCACTAAGGCCATATTTTGGCGTATCGAGTACCCAACATCTGCACTAGGGCCAGTTGTTGGCGTATCGCATACCCAACATCTCAAATAGTCTCTCGAACTGTGCTTGAGGGACGGCCTTGGTGAATGGATCCGCCGTGTTCACTTTTATGTTTACTCTCCGCATCTCGATCTCCTGGTGATCTACGATCTTCCTAATTAGGTAATACTGCCTCAAGATGTGTCTGGATTTCTGATGGGACCGTGGTTCCTTCGCTAAAGCCATAGACCCATTGTTGTTGCAATACAAAGGTATTGGATCAACAATAGACAGAACCACCTGAAATTCAGTAATGAACTTCTTTATCCAGACTGCTTCTTTTACGACATCGTTTCCAGCATTGTATTCAGCCTCCATTGTCGAGTCTGCAACGGTGTCCTGTTTGGAGCTCTTCCAACAGACCGCCCCTCCGTTGAGGGTAAACACAAAACCCGAGACAGATTTGCTGTCATCTTTATCATTCTGGAAGCTCGAGTGGATAAATGACTCCACCTGGAGGTTCCCATTACCGTACACCAAGTATAGTTTCTTAGTCCTTCTTAGGTACTTAAGTATGTTCTTTACTGCTGTCCAGTAGTTCTCTCCTGGGTTTGAATGATACCGGTTCACCACACTAAGGTCGTAAGGTACATCTGGTCTGGTACATAGCATCACATACATTATAGATCCTACCGCCGAAGTGTAGGATATAATACTCATGCGGACCCTCTCCTCATCAGTCTTAGGAGACATCTCTTTGGAGAGGATGATCCTGTGCAATGCGGGTATATTACCGTGCTTCGAATCATCCATACTAAATCTCTTTAGTATGGCATCTATGTACCTGGACTGTGAAATTCCCAACTATCTCTTGGATCTATCTCTATAGATCTTAATCTCTAGAATGTAGGAGGCATCATCCACATCTTGGAGAACCTTTGTGACAAGAACAGCTTGACCGATTGTAGCATAGGAATGTCATTTACTATCAAGAGAATGTCGTCCACGTACAAGACTAGAAATACAACAGTTTTCCATACAATCTTCTTATAGATACAGGGCTCATATTCATTTTTGATGAAATCAAATTCCTTGTCTGTTTCATCAAAACAGATGTTCCAGCTCTGTGATGCCTGCTTTAATTCATAAATGGATTTAAGCAACTTGCACACTTTCCCGCCGCTCCTACTGTCCACGAATCCCTCTGGCTGATCCATATAAACGCACTCTTCCAAACTTCTGTTCAGAGAAGCCGTTTTTATGTCCATGTACCAGATTTCATAGTCATGGAAGGCAGCAATGACAAGTAGGATCCGAGTGGATTTGAGTATAGCCACTGGAGAAAGGTTTCGTTATAGTCCATACCGGGTCTTTGATGAAAACCTTTTGCAACAAGTCTAGCCTTTTAGGTTTCCACCTGCCTATCTACACCAATCTTCTTTTTGAAGATCCATTTGCATCCAATGGGTTTTACCTCAGGAGGAGCAATATCCAAGGTCCAAACTTTATTGGTCTCATGGACTCCATTTCAGATCGCATAGTATCCAACCATTTATCAGAGTCCCTACTGGTAAGGCCTGCTCAAAACCAGTAGGATCATTTTCTTCCAAGATACAATCCTCTCGATCCTTGTCTATGAAAAACCATAGTACCCCTCAGGCGGATGAGAAATCCTACTAGAATTACGGAGTGGCCGGGGTTCGTCGGGTACTATTGAATCCTGAGGTTCCACCAGATCTTCAGTTTAAGTTTGTGGTTCCAGAATTTCTTCCAGTTCTACCATACTCTCACTAATTTCTTTTGCAAGAAATTTCCTTTCTAAAAAAGTGGCGTGGCGAGCTACAAACACCTTCTGTTTCTCAGTATGGCAGAACATATATCCTAGTGAATTCTTAGGATATCCCACTAACTTACATAGAACCGATTGTGCCTCCAGTTTGTCCGGATTTTTCTTTTTAATATAAGCCGGGCAACCTTATATCTTAATGAATTTAAGACATGGTTTCTTACCACTCCATATTTCATATGAAGTGGCAGGCATATATTTGGTCGGAACTTGATTCAAAAGATATGCTGCTGTTTGAAGCACATGTTCCCAAAATGAAAGAGGCAGATTAGCACTACTCATCATGGAGTGAACCATGTCCAATAGGGTACGGTTCCTCCGTTCCGATATACCGTTGTGCTGTGGCGTATATGGAGGAGTAAGCTAAGAGAGAATATCATTCTCTTTTAGGTATTCTAGAAATTTCGTGCTCAAGTACTCCCTTCCTATATCAAATTTGAGGATCTTGACACTTTTGCCAGTCTGGTTCTCTACTTCGTTTCTGTATTCTTTGAATTTCTCAAAAGCTTCAGATTTATATTTCAAAAGATACAAATATCCAAACATAGAGAGGTCGTCAGTAAATGTGATGAAGTATGAGAACCCACCCCTTACATGTATAAACATTGGACCACATACATCACTGTGTATAAGGCCCAAGAGATTTTTTGCTCTTTCTTCGTGTCCCATGAACGGAGATTTGGTCATCTTTCCTTTGAGACAGGACCGACAAGTTTCATAAGATGATAATTCGAACGGATTCAAATATCCCTCTTTATGTAATTTAGATAGTCTTTTCTCATTGATATGACCAAGTCTACAATGCCGCAAGTAGGCTTTGTTCATATCTGAACTCTTCCTCTTGCGTGTGCTTTGATTTAGAACGTAGATACCATTACATAGTGTACCTTCTACAACCAATACCTGATCAAGGTAAATGTTCATGATAATTCTATCTAGAACAAAGTTATATCCATCTTTATCAAGCAAAGAAGATGTTGCAAAGTATGGAAGGTGCATGGTAGTAGTTGTTCAAAATCATAGTATTGCCTCTTTGCAATACTAGGTGATATTCACCGACGGCAGTATCAATTTGTGCTTTGTTCCCTACTCTGAGGGACATATCATCAGGTCTAACCATCCTACTTTTTCTCAGTCCCTGTAATAAATTACAGATATGAGATCCTGATCCGGTATCCAGTACCCAGGAGGTAGGACTGACCAAAAAACAGTTCTCAATAATAAGAACACCTGAATGAGACACAATAGTATGATTTTTCTTCACCGGAGTCATTAAGGAATTCATGCAATCCTCTTTCCCTTGCTCCGGCTCGTGACATTCGTCACAAGTTAGAGCCGAACAGATGTTCCCCAGCCCCGAATAAGAATCTAGGTCGGTCAAGTTATGCATTTTGTTATCTTGATTAAGGCGTGACATGATTGCTACCTAGAGAGAGAGAGAAAAGAAACACTCAGCATGCGCTCTTGCAAGTTCAGATTGGTTGTTATTTTATCTAAACAGGATAGCTCCAACTGTTTTCTCGAATTCTCCTTCAAACCTTAAAAAGAGAACTAGTCGGGATCATTAAGACCTTACAATTTCGCTAACCGTTCAGCCAGGTGGGTGTTGGTACTCCGAGGAAGGTTTCGCGTGCTCTCGCACGAGCCTAATTAGAATAAACCTCATTTCCATAGAGGCGTAGCCCCGTTAACGCCTTTCTAGATACTTAATAGGTTAGCTAATTGTAAAGTGAAAAATATTTCCTAAGAGTAATCCTACTCATCAGTAGGATCGGGATCCAACTATCATCACGTGATAACCTAGATGGAAGCCACTCTAGTCACCACATTCCAGAAGATATGCAACACTAGAAAGTTTCCTATATGTTCAAAACTCTCGATGTGGTTTTTGCCCCTAGGACCTTAGTGACCTTGATGAATAATCAACAAATCAAAATATCCTAGTCAAGTTCAACCCATCGTTATCCAAGATTGCACTAGACCCACCCGCATGATCCTTGACGAATAATCAACAAAATCATATGACTGTCCTAACCAATCGCATTATCTATGCTACAGACAATCATTACTTAGCTACCGTATACTATGTCTTGACGAATAATCAACAAACACAACATGGATACTAAGTACTAATTATCTGAAACGACGGAGGACTACAGCTGGGTTTTTGGCGAAAAAACCCTTTAACGTAATGAACTTGATATCATTGAAGGAACCGAGCAGTTTTGAAAAGGTTTGGTTTAGACACCGCTTTTGAAAACTAGTGATTTTGAAGAAAACTGAGCAATCTATAGTAACATAAACTTTTTCTCAAGAGATCACTCCCCATGAAGGGATTTAGGCTCTTGCCTCCTAGAATGAGGTACGGGATATTCATGACCGAATACCTCTATGCAAAAAAAAAGAACATGACTATAGTTTTTCGAAATTTTTTTGACAATATCTTTTAGGTTTATTTTTCCTTGCATTAATCAAAATTAATGTGGTCCAATCAATTAAAACCTATCACACCAGAAAAGAACGAAAATACAATGTACGTACATGCCAACCGCATTCGCCACGGGGTCCCGTCATGCACCGTTAGGTTACTTAACTAACGACAGAGCGGGGGCTATACTAGAGCGGATGCAAAACATATATAACATCTACTATTGTGTGTGTGTGTATAACCATTCATCTCAGGCATGATATAAGCAACATCACAGATAAGCGATAAGAAATATGGAAAAGCGGATAATCTTAGAGCCATGGGTTTCGTTCGAGCATCAAATGAAACCCGACGTTTCCTGGTCATGTGGATAGCCTGTACAATATAAAACTAAGAACCTATGAGTGCGGAAAGTTACCTGCCAATTCCACAAAAGAGGCAACCCCAATCAACAAAGTGAACGGGCCACCCATCACTTCACGAAATCCGATAACTTGAGCACTCCACCGTGGGTCATCCTATACCCCCTACGAGTACGATGAATAGCCCACTAATTCTAGAGTAAGGCACCTCGGTCTCAACTCTATGAGATGGAGGCCCGTTGCCCTTTAGAACCCGGTTACTCGAGCACTCCGTCGCGGGGTAATCCTAGTATTGAAAAGAAAAATATATACAGTGGTAATATCGACCTCAATTGGGTCGTGCCCCACTAAAAGAATATACAACCAGACAGAAACAACAATCCATATGTCAGACGCTTGCCCTGCAATAAAGAATATACAAATGAATTAAAACTTTACAACAAACATTGCACTAAAGGCTATCCATCACGACAATCCATGGAAACCATCTCAAAGATATCACAAGCAACACCACAGATAAACAAGGTACTTGTAACCCCTTCTAATCGACGTATAGCAATTAGAATACATTAAACAACACATATACACATCACAAAAGAAAGTAAAGAAAACCATGACGTTAGAATTCCACGCACAATCAGCAAACGAAACCGATTTTCCAAAACATGAAAATCTAATGAGCCGAAGTCCCAAAAATATTCGTTCTAAGCCAATCCGGAAGTCGAAATGAGCTTGAAACCTGCTCGAATCTTCGTGAAGGTGAAGGGTAAAAAATTAACATTCGCATTGGGATCCTGGGGGGTACCCACCTCCAGAGGCCACCACAAGGTGGCCCTAAGGGGGTGGCAGACCCGAGAGCACCAGTTTAGGGTGCTCTCGGGTCCCCACCCCCTAAGGCCACCTTGTGGTGGGCTTGGGGTGGGGGTGGGACTGACCTTCGATCTTCCCGAGGTGTCCCAGGGTGACCATGCTTCACCTCTCGGCTTCTAGGTTCAAACTGTAAGCCCGCGGGGTGTGCAAACATATCAAAACTTCAATTTTAGGGACTGTTTTTGTCGGCAGTTCGTGCGCGACAAAAATGGCGGATTTCTAATGTCGCTATGAGCTATCTAAGGCTTTTAGAGTGGCTCTGATACCATTTTATTCGATGTCGTACACTCCACAGGGTTTCTAGAGAGGCAGAATTTAGAAAAAACAATTTTAAAACGGGCAACATTGACTGATCCCCAAGAACAACCGTAAGCCTTAGATAACAAAAACTTGCATAGGTTCTAATGTACTATGGGAGTGATTATACATATGTTCTCAAGTCCTTTGGGTCTTCTTATCCTCTTCTTAAGCTCCTCATCCGTCAGGATCAAGATTGGTTGTCGGCATCCTCACGTCGAAGACGATCCACCCGAGAGTCTATAGTTCAAGCTCCAACCTCAAAATAAAGGTAACTAAAGAACCTAGTTTGCTAATCTAAGTGGTTTAGTGGATGTAGAGTGTGTTAATTGGATTAGTTTATCTCATAAACCTTAGGTTTCTCAACTTATGAGAGGGTTAAGGTTTGAGGAAGATGAAGAGCTCAAAGGAGGAAAGAGAAAGGCAAGTGTAGAATGAATGAAGAATGGCTAAGTCTCAAAATATCAAGCATTTCATTTACAATATAAATATTGTAACCATGCTTGAATAGTCATCACAAATGAATGAAAAAAACAAGTATCCATGCTTCAAACCATGCTTTAATACACCTCATCCCCCCACCTCATTATCTATTTAAACAAATAGATAAACACAAAATGAGGTGTCTTCTTCTAGAAGCATTCTAGTGTAAATAGAAGAATACCCTCACTTTTATACATACCCGTATTCGTAATAAAAAAATGTGAATACTAAGAGATAAATTAATCCAATAATATATACTAGATCTTTATTAAATCAATACTTGATTTAATAATGCGGCTTAATCCTAAGTACGCCAGTATTATCCATCCGAACAAAATCCGTGTAGCTAGTACACGTTTATGATCGGAACCCTGCACGTATAACCATACGGCCTCTACATCATTTTTCCTGAACTAGGGAAACTCTCTGTATGGAACTCTAAAGACTCAACGGTGTGCTGGCAGTGGGTTTAACTACAAGCACGTCAGCAGCACTAGCTATACATAATGGCTACCTGTGGAAAATAATGCCGACGAGCAAACTCATCTGAACTCCTACTGAGCCTATCCGTGACAATCTCCGTACAGTCCGTTTTTTTCGTCTGAGAGTATCGCATGCCGGGTCTAGAGGGTGGAAAACGTCAGACCCCTAATAACCTGACAAGTTGTGCCGATGTGGTTCAAGACCATCCGAGAATCTACTGATCTAACTATCAATAATTCTCAATCCGCCATGGCCAGGGACTTATGGTGTTGGCCAACTGAACACAGCGCGACATCGACTCCCTATACCGGGAGAGACGAATCCCCAACAATTGCTCGCTGCCTCATGTGGCTCGGGACTGTACCCAACTAAAACCTGTTTGCATGACTCAGAAGAGCCGTGGTAGGGTATTAATCAAAACACAGTGGAAACTCACACAAGACAAATGAAGACCTCAGGTCGACAGACTATCTGTACTCATGTCACCAGAAAACTGCTGTCCGATGATTGGTATAATACCATCTAGCCAGTTCTCGGCGATTCTGTCCAGTGTACTCACTCCTAGTGAACACATGTATACGATCATAGGTGCCAAAGACCAATGGTCGTGGGACTAACCATCGCCCCTCATCGGGGTCTAGAAACGTATACATCAGCCTACACCGGAGTATCGATGCCCTGTCTTGATACTCCCACGATTAGGGACATTTAAGGATGTGCTTATCGACTACCCAGCTCCCATAAGTATGATCACCATCATAACGCTGGTAGTCAAGCAATAATCCTATAGGCTTTATCAATATGTATTAACCATACGTAATAACAAGTAAAACATATATAAATGTTAAGATAAAAACAAATCAAATATCATACTATCATATCGAGCAAGATTTTTATATCCATACATATGTCCAAGCATCCATTATACACACACACACAATAATGGCCTCCATGGCATACATATCCAACAGTTTAGGCATCAGTATCGCTAAAACAGGGATATTGCTAGGAGCGACTCATTATTTGCCTTTGTTGATTTAAACAAAGGTGGCTTAGAAAACATGGTTAGGATCCTGTCGACTAAGGCTTTTGACTTTATGAGCTGTAAGGGGCTCGTAAAGGTATTTTTTCCTACGAGTCGAGAGAATCTTGTAAGTGTATTTTCTCCTTAGGAATCGTGGGGATTTTTAAGTGTGTTTTCTCATGTAAGTCGTAAGGATCTTACAAGATTATTTTCTCCTTGTAAGTCGATAGGACTTACAAGTGTTGTTCACCATATTGGAATATTTCTCGCTATTGGTGGAACTCAGTTAGAAAATATTTTGTTCGTGCCCATGGATTGTATACATGAGTCGATATCGAACTACTTGTAGGGCAACATGGGGATATGATGGCTTAAGAACATATTTAGATCCCTATAACCTAAGTCTTTTGAATCCTATGGGCTGTAAGGGTCTCATGGAGGGGAATTCTCCTTACGAGTCATAAGGATCTGGCACGTGTGCTTTCTCCTTAGGAATCGTATGGATTCCTAAGTGTGTTTCTCCTTTGTGAGTCGTAAGGATCTCACGCAGGTATTTTCTCCTTAACAAGGTTGATGGGAGCCTGCAAGTGTACAATTTTTTTTACAAGATTGTGGCCTTTTGGGTTTTCACAAACTCGCCGGCAGTCCCGCTGTTTTTACTCACGGCGCCCTTTTGAGTTTTCATCTGTGCCCATTTCTCTTGTGGACATACCGTTTTTTTGTGAACGGTGGAACTCTCAAAAGTAGTTTCGCCGCAGGTGACCCATCTGTTTGCCGGTGGGACTTAGGGGTGGCTTCATCGCTGGAGTAGCTGTGTAGCCAGTGGGACTTGAGTTGCAATCTTCACCGGTGGGACTTCAATTGCAATATAGATCTCAAGGGAGCATATTAGTTTAATGACATTGCGGTCCATTATTAGTTTTAAGGAAATTTTGGTTCAACATTCCCGTGTTTGAGACAAAATATTAGTTTAAAGACGTTTCAGTCCAACATCCCTGTGTCTGGGGCAACATGCTAGTTTAAGGACGTTTCGGTCCAACATCTCTGTGTTCGAACTGAAATACTACTTCAGGGACTTTTCGGTCCAACATCTCCATATTCGGAGCGAAATACTAGTTTAGGGACGTTTCGGTCCAACAACTTTGTGTTCGGAGCAAAATACAAGTGTAGGGACGTTTCGGTCCAACATTTATCATTTGGTCAGGGAGTTACATAACTCATCCTTTCTAACGCTTGATTGCTTAGGCGCTGCTGCCTGGCCGTTGTATGAGTGACCACTTATGCCTTAGGCTATCTTCACCATTTTAGATTGCTTCATTTATCATCATACCAATCAGGTTGTTTTTGCGGGAAATACCAGGCACTTTATACGGCACATGCCCCCTGCTCATCAATGTTTCTTTCAGACGCTGATGGAGCATCTTCTTCATATACGAAGGAATGAGATATCACGTCACTTCTTTTGCTGATTCTTCTTCCACCTTGGAAGAATGAACTTGACTTGGAAGCTTTTCTCCTCATCATCCATTTTAGGAGTGGGACATGGCATCTATATCCCTTCCATGATTTCTGGTTCAAGCAGGCTATTCCACTTGATTGCAGGACCCGCTTTTAGGCCCCTTAATATCCTTTCTGTTCTTTTAAAGAAAGGACCACCTCACGTAGAGATTCTTCTGCCAGTGAGCAATATGCCTCTTGCGTATATTTCAGGGGAGTGAATATTCACGTCCCAATATTTTCAAGGGTAAGACCCCCGCTGTCGCTATTTTGGCAAGAGGTTGCTTCAGTGCCGCTCATCTTTTTGTTGGCGACAAACGCCATCTTGCCTCCGCTTTTCATAAATCTTCATCGGAAAAGGATGGGTCTTGACCCATCTGATCCAATCGAGCCATTTTATCTATAAGCTCTTAGAAGCTTGTCGGCTTGAAGAGGGCCATATATAGGAACACTTTTGAATTTGTCTCAAGGGTGGCTATGAACATTCCAACGGCTGCAACTTCGTCGATACGCTGCTCACATTTAGACCAGAGATTTCGCCTTCGGGTAACATATTGAACCTAGGTCTCATTCAGTCCACCCCTTTCATTGACGAACGCCGCTACGGTAGTGTGTTTATTCACACTGGTGAATCTCTGACAGAAGAGCATCTCCATCTCTTCGAAGGTATTCACGGAGTCATTTAGGAGTTCCGCATACCATTCGAACGCAATGCCCGCCAGACTGTTGATGAACTATCGGAAAAGCGGTATATTATTTCCTCCAGTGTTGCCGCACATGGATTTAATACGTTCGATGTGCTGGCGAGGATTCCCGGTTCCTTTGTACATGTGGAACATCGGAAGTATGTATTCTGATGGGTACTATACTTGATCGTAGCATGTAGGATATGGTCGACCTGTCTTGATTGACCTATTTGCAGCTTCACTGGCATAATGAGCTTTGACTTGCTGAGCGATATATGCGTCCAGCTTTACTTTTGGAACCATTTCCTCCTTAGCCATTGATGAGGCTGGCAGAGGATTTGAAATGTCACCCGTATCTTTAAGAGCGACTACTGGCGGTTCATTTGCCAATGATTCTGATTGGACCATCATTCCAGCCATATTATGGATCAAGAGGGCCATCCATTTATTTTAGTGGACATCATTGCCGCTTCTTCATACCTTTTCTTAAGAGCGCACTTCAGGAAATCAATATCCGACTCCTGCCCTACTCTTTCTTTGGGTGCATCATCGGGATTTTCCTTAGGCAGTGGACTAACGAGTGCTGCCACTTGATTGAGCATCTTCTGCCACTTTTCACATTGTAGTTGAGCTTTTGTTGGAGACCGAGTATGCAGTCTATGACTAGTAGAGGATCAACCTTCATCTTTGGAGCTCACCATATTAATTGAGTAAACTATCATTCCCCTAGGCTTGGGGCATTTGGAGTCTTGACCCTCGGAGTTTGCCTTGGGCACTTGGGCCTTATCAGGCCTCTTTTTTTTTGTGAGAAGCTACTTTAGGAGGAACCATCAGAGTAAGAACTGCCTTGGGACGAGTCCTCTTGTATTTGAAATGGGAGTTGTCAGAGCTTGGCTGACGCTTAGGGGAAGAGATGCAGAGGTCGACGAGGTTCTTCACCTCTTTCCACACCTTATATATAGATGAGGAAAGTCCTTTTGGGGAGCGAACTGTTTTATGCTCTCGTTGGATCTCCACAGGCTGCGGAGACTTATTCAGTACCGCGGTAGAGGAATTTTGTCTGACCTCTCACAATAATTTGAAGCTGTTCCCGGTTAGAGCAGCAACATTCACCATTGGAGTTGGAGCCAGCCTAGATGAAGAACTGCCCCCTGCTTGTCTTATACGATGCCGATATCGACGTCGATCATGCCTTGCAACCGGGGGTTTCATCAGTCTTAGGAATTTGTCGAGCTTGCCTCATGTTTTATTTGAGAGCATCAATATTATGCCTCCTGTGTTGACCTTGGTCTTTGGCGGGTACCAGTTGTTTGGAGGTTGATTCTGTCGGCAAAGCTGAGGCTTGAGGAGCCATCCTGTGGAAGACAGACTTCTTTTGGGCTTCCTCCTTCAGCGTTAAGGCACTGAGGATAGGAGGTGGGAGCATCGACCCGAAGAAAAACCCGTTAATTTCTTGAAGAGCCGAATTGCAGAGATTTGAGGCTATAGGTGGTCCATATTTGACTACACCAGATGTGACAGAGCTTGAGTTGCAGTGACCGGAAGCGAACACCATTCTGCATAGAGACGAAATGCCAACTTTAGTATCCCATCACCCAAGGGCAACTACAAACATATATACACCATGATTTTTGTGTAGGGTTTCTAAGCACGACAACAACGTTTCGGGAGGCTTCGTCCATGCCATTTTCAAATTTTTGGTATGCTAAAGAACTCTAACTTAGGATGTTTAACTAGAGAATTATACGAACATAATGTAAAAAACTTTACATCTAAGTGAGTAGGGATTACAACCTTTGCAGTCCGGTCCTTCACTTCTATAGTTCCTTGTAGTGGTCCCTTCACTGCGATCATCGAACTCCCGGACTCTTGAGTGGCTCCACAAGGTGAATGATGCATGCTTGCTTGCAATCTTCAAAATCCAAGATGATCTACGTCGAGAAAACACGGACTCAAGCTATCACTTAACTAATATGGAATTAGTAAAGCTAACACCCTAATCTAAATGGCTAGTTTAGAAGAAGATGATGAAGTAGAAATTTTGCTCACTTTATAATTTATTCTCTCACTATTTTTCTTTATCTCCTCAAATCAAAGAGAGAGAGCTTGAGGGAGATGAATGAAGAAAATGAATGAATAATGAGATGAGATTAGAAATGCAACCATGGTGAGTTTATTTCATACACTAACCCTTGTAGAGACTTGACCATGGCTATGTGATAATGGTTAGGTTAATAAATATCTTAGGTAAAACAAAAGTAGTGGACTAAGTCAATGGTTCTACAAGCTTCATCCAAGCTCAACCATGGCAAATATCCTATCAATTTTGAATTACTTAAAACAAAGAAAATCCCACCATCATCATATATCATAGTGTAAGTCTCATACACCCATGTTGCATGTATAACCTAGCATGTCACAATAATATATATCACATATATATAATTTGTGAACAAAAGAAAACAATACAATAAATATATATCACATATATGTTAAATGTATCAAAATTGAGAAAAATAAATACTTAAGTGAGAAAATATTAGTTAATGTAATTTAATATATCAAATATATAATTATACATTAAATTATTAAATCAATACTTGATTTAATAATCCGGCTATATCACATATAATCGACAAATATAATATGTATCATTTTATCGAATCAACACTTGATCCGATAACCCGACTATATCACATATAACCGGCCAATATCACATATCGTGATAATAGAATACGGTATCACATGCACGTATTAATCTCGGTCCCGCACATATCACATATGTGCTCCTACTTCATTTTTCTTGAGCCAGTAAATCTTTGTGTAGGACTCTAAAGACTCGTCAATACGCCGACAGTAGGTGATGATCACAACAAGCACCCACAAGCCGTCAGCGGTACTAGCTGGATATAACGGCTACCCGGGTATTGAGTAATCAGAAAATCAACAATCAAGCCTGCTCATACTCCTGTAAAGCCTGTCAGTAACACTACCATACAGTCCGGTCTCTTCGTCTGATACGTCGCATATCCAGTCTAGGGGTGGTAACCGTTAGACCCCAGTAACCGATAAGTCGTGCCGATATGAGGCTCATAACAGGTCGAGAAACTACTGATAACACTTACCAGTAGATCTCCATATCAGCCCTAGCCAGGGACTTCCTATTATAGCCAATGGAGCACAGCGCAACATCAACCCCCAATACCGGGAGAGACGAAACCCCTCCTATCGCTCATTGCCTCCATGTGATTCAGGACTGTACCCAAAAGCCACCGTTTTGCACATTCTCTTGAACGTGGTAAGGTGGAAATCAAAGCACAGTGGGAATCACACAAGACTCTATGACGATCTCGGGTCTACAGACTAACCTGTACTAGTGTCACCAGAGAACTGCTATTTGACGATAAGTATAATACCAACTAAGAGTTCTCGGCGAGTCCGTTCAGTGTACACAGTCTCCACTGAGCACCCGTATACCATCTTTGATGTCAAACACCAATGGATGTGGGATCATCCATCGCCCATCATATGGGTCAAGAAGCGTATACGCTAGTCTACTATGAAGTATCGATGCACTGTCTCGATACACCCTCGACTAGGAACAATTATAGGATGTACTTATGGACTACCCTTGCCCCACTAGTATGATCTTTATCATAGTCCTAGTAGTCAAGTACACATCCTAAGGGCTTTATCAACATGTGAGAGCAAGACAGTATCACAATACAAATCTACATGTTAAGACAAAGAGCAACCAGATAGCATACTATCATGTCGAGCAAGAAAGCCCTATATATATATATATCCAAGCATCCACTATAATATACATCATATATACAATAATGGCCTCTAGGGCATATACATAACTAACATTTTGTTCGCGAAAAACACGACACACGAAGTATGGAGTTGGTTGATACGAAATCTCGGTATGTGTATATAAGAAAAGTGTAAAGAAATCACAACCAAAGAAATTTTTGATCGCAATCAATAACCGTGTCGATGTAGCGCGTTAGTGAGTACGGATCGTCCGCAGGGAAAATGTGATCCGTTCGAATTTGATTTAGATGAATTGAAAATTAAAGAGAAAAGAAAAGACAATTCAATTCAAGATTATAAAAGTGAATTTCAAGAATTATCTAGATCTAAATCTAATATCAAGAAAACTCAAAATCAAGAATCAAGAATTGATGATATCCAATCGAATTAGGTTTCAAGAATTGTAATGAGGCTCGTAGGAATCGATCGAATCTATAGAAGTGATGAAAACTAGTGATTACGTTTTCTTATCCATTAATGATTTGATACTAGATCGATGATGATCAATGAGAATTAGGGATCTCTTGCGGAAACTAGGGTTTCATCATCTATCCCTTGTCCTTTCGTTGATTTTCATTCACATTCTAGCCTCTAGTAAATTGAATCACCAATCGTCGATCTCTAATTAAGAGCGAAAACGTTCAAGAAAGCATCGCTCGAAACTAGATTGTCGATGATTCAATTTACAAGAGTTTACAAAACTTATAGGAATTAAGAATCGTTTCAAGATCTAATCATCATTATCTATTGATTCTCTCGACTCCTCCACGAGCGGAGTTTTTACTCAAGCATCATAACAAAGAACACAATCAAGAATCGAGATCTAATCATAATGCTCAAATATAAAAGTAAGCAAGATAAAGAAATTTCACCTTTTATTTATCAACAATTTTGTTACAATTCTCTCAAGATCTACAAGATTCGAGGAAAGAACTAGATCGTCGATTTGGCTTCGCACGTCTCCGTGAGTCGCGGATCGTCTCGAGGATCACTTGCTCGGTTGAAGATCGGCGTCGCTCCTAAAAGGTTGAAGGCTTCTTGCTTGATTTGAACTCAAAGATCTTGAATTTGGCTTTGGTGATTGGATTAGGGTTAGGGTTTGAATGCACAAGTTGTGTCACTCAACTTGTGGGTGGAAATTGATCAACAATCAACCACCTTGAAAGTGAAGCTTTAGGGTCCTTTTTATAACCTTTATTAGGATTAGCATCCTTTAGAAGCTAGGTTAGGGTTAGCTTCACTTGCAAGTTTGGTAGTTAGGTAGAAGGTTCTAGAAATAGTTAGTTAGTTAGCTTCCTTTAGAAGCTTGGAAGTGTTTAGCTTGAACACAATGCTTTGCTGTTCGGATAGAAGCTTCTGGAGATCTCTGGAATTTGCATTGGCTGAAATGAATGTGGGCCTTGAAAGGAGAAGCTTGGAGAAGAGTTCTGCCGATGATGCCTCCATGTGGTCGCGGATCCGCCGTGGGAAGGCTGCTCTGGCCGCGGATCCACGGCCCTTTGATGGCCTTAGTGCATCAAATTCCCACTGTGTGTTGGTGCTGATCCATGGGCCTTTATTTTATGTCTGGAATATTCTTACACTTTCTTGGTCACTGCCAGATTATAAGTCTTGGACTTGGCGTATTTTTGTCAGCACTTTTAACTGTTTCGGCTCTTTTTCTGGAATTTCCTGCACAGATTCTCGAGACAAGTGTTGCGCTATACAAAGATGATGCATGCAATGATAAACACTCAATTTCCTTCAAAATGTCGGTTATAATATATAACACATGTTATTTGGTATTTTGCAGTCAATTTTCTAATATGTTCTATATTCATACCGAACACTTTTAGATGATTGCAAATAGTAGGGAAATTGATGTGTTAAAAATACAATATTTTCGATTGATCAAATTCCGCCAAACTTATTTTTGGTCGTCTCGAGTAACTGTTTTATTAAAAAGAGAAGGAGAAAATAAAGAAAGAGAAAAACTAACTAGCACAATTTCGTAGGCAACACGATTGCACTGAGCACGTGCAACAAGCCTTTAAACCTCTAGGTGTCCCTAGTAGGAGGAGTGTTGTCTCCTGAGGGTTTTCAGCGGATTGCACCCACAAAATCCAATAATAAAAGGAAGACCATGAATATTACATATAAAGATAAGAATTGTAAAAGAAAGATTTTGAAAATTAGAGTTTCTAACTATGCTAGCTTTTCGGTTGTCATGAGCCCTATCTTAATAGTCATGAAAAAAAGTTAGAAATCACATCATCCCCCAATAAAACATCGTCTTTATTCTTCATTCCTATCTTTCATCCAAACATCGATCATATAACCCTACGTGTGTGTAAAAGACATCCCTACACCCGGAGAATTCAATTCAAGCTATCATACTCTTATCCATTTGCCTCAGTACTTTTTAATTTGATGAATATTTAAATGAGATTGCCCACACATTTTTCATGCGACCGTTAATACTTCTTGAGGTACTAACCGACCGTTTGCTCATGTGCTTGCTTATTAGGTGTATTTTCCTCGTCTTGCACCACCTAAGGTTTAGCAGTGACTCCCAGACCAGTTGGTCTAAGGCACTAGGTGATGAAGCACCCTCTCTATATTTTTTTATTGCTGCCTTGGCGATAACAAAACCAGTGTTCATTTTTTTCTTCGCCATTTTTATATCTTCTTCATTATTTATTTCTTTCATACTTTGGCTTTTGGACAAGAGCATTTCAAGGTATCCTCTACTATCCCGAGTTTCAAGACGTGTGTAAGTGCGAATGGTAGGATATCAACGTTCAAATGTTTGGCTTCCAGAATAGGAACTATTTGAAGACTTATTTTATCCTCAGATTAGCGACTTCCTTCATCTTACTAACCCTTGGGACAACGGCTCATAACTACTTATTACTAGTTCGTTTAAGAAAACTTCTAATTTTCTTGGTTTTCTTAAATTTTTCCAATCTTTTGGATGTAATTTTTCACTATCTAATCTTTTATTATCTTATTTATGTACAAAATTAAATATTAAATATTTTTATCTTTTGAAATTTTTTAAAAATTTTTTATAGATTTTTAGAAAATGTTTTGTGCTTATGCAAAGTATGATGCAAATGATGCGTAAATAAGCACAAACCTCCCACAAACTTGTTTTCAACAGTCTCCTCACTGTTGCCTTCTGCTAGATCACAAAAACCTGTAAGCCTGGGAGGAAATTTATTAATGGGGGCAATAAATATGATCGCGAAAATCCTCCCCCAAACTTATTTTCGGCTCATCATTTTGAGTAAAAATTTTCTTTTTAGGAGCCAGATTATACCCCCACCCAAACTTGAGTTAAAACATGTTAAGCTTTGAAAATCATAAGAGGGGGTCAAGATTATTGGTCGATGCCAAGCTTTGCAAAGACCGAAAGTCAACACCAACCATTCGAAAATTTTATCAATGTAGTGCATCGGTTGGTGGAAAAGAAGTGGGGAAAAGGTAAGTGGTGGAATAGAATGTATTTGCGTCTCGTTTTGGAGAGACGATGTAGTGATTGTAATGGATTACTCGCATTCTCTTTATAGTCCAGAAGAAGGGATGGAGGTTCAATTTCATTGTTTGGGAGATGATTCATCTCAACACCCGTGCTTTTCAAAAATGCGAGTTCATCAGCGAAGATTTCCTCAAAAGTTTCATCAATACCCCGAAGAATAATGTCATCACAAAGCGTGGGGTGATCTTCAGACTCCAAAAATAGTTCATAATCAGTGTTAGTTGTTGACCCGGACAACTCGGTGGAAGAGTCCGTATGTGTATGATACATAATTGGGTCAAACAACAACGTATGAAAAGAGTCAAGATCAGTATCATGAGGATCGTAAATTTCGCTGCTGTCGACATCCATTAATTCGACAGAACAGACTCGAGCATGAGGATCGGAGGTTTGACTTCCCAACTTGTAAATGTTGAGCTCAATTGAACTATTCCCAAAAGATAGGTTCATAGAGCTATTTCTACAGTTGATTACAGCGTTGGAAGTAGCCAAAAAGGGACGACCTAGAATCACCGGAATTTGATTCCATGGGTTTGCTACAGGCTTTGTATCAAGTACAATAAAGTCCACAGGGAATACAAATTCCCCGATTTTTATCAACACATCCTCAAGTTCACCCCTAGGTTTGGTGATTGATTAGTCGGCCATCTGGAGAGTTATGTTCGAGGGCTTTAACACTCCAATACCTAGTTGCTCATAGACTGTATATGGAAGCAAGTTAACACCAGCGCCAAGGTCAAGTAGAGCACGGTTAATTTGTTTTTCCCCAATAGAAATGGAAATCGTAGGATAGCCAGGATCCTTACGTTTCCTAGGAAATTGTTGGGGAAAAGCTGTGTCTACAGTTTTTGACATGAATACCTTCTTAGGCACTTGAGTCTTCCTCTTTCTAGTGCACAAGTCTTTAAGAACTTTCGCATAAGCCGGGACTTGTTGGATAGCATCTAGAAGAGGGATGTTGATGTTAACCTGTTTAAACATTTCAGTGATCTTCTCCATTTGTGGACTTAGTGTGTTTCCCCTTAACCGATTTGGATAAGGAGCTTGAGCAATAAGATCGGGGTCCAACATTGGAGAAGATCGTGTGGGTAGGAACGATCTAAGAATAGGAGTGGGGATCGTTTTCGGTGTGGGCTGAGGTGTCGAGCCTTGAGGAAAACGGAGAATAGGCTCGGAAGAAAATGGTGGGGTAGACGAACTAGGGTCAGAATTAGAAGCAGAAGTGGAAGAAAAGGTCTCAGCCGAGGTATCATTGATAGACTTTTCATGATCATCAATCTGTTCCCCAACATGATTGTCAAGCACTCTTCCAGATCTCAACGTGGTGATAGCATTCACATGATGTGAATAGCCAGGATTGGGTAAAGGTTGAGCTGGAAGTTTCCCTTTCTCTCTAGCACTCAATTCGACTTTTAATCGTGCAATTTCGGCTTCCATCGATTTTATACTCTCCGCCTGAGAAGTGGAGTTTTTATTTATATCATTGACAGAAGTCTTTATTTTAGCCGAAACTTGCATAAGATTTGTCAGAAGCAAGGTCATGAATGAAGAGGATTCATCAGTACCGGTCAACTGCAAAGGATTATTTGGTGCAGATATGTTGACAGGATTTTGAAAGTTTTGTGATTGGAAGGGGTGCTGACTCAATTGAAGTGGTTGTTGTTGTGGTGGAGGAGCCCTTTGGAAATTGTTCTGGGTTGGAATCGTGTTTTGAGATTGTGATTGGTTCCAAGCAAAATTAGGGAGATTCCTCCAACCCTGATTATATGTGGAAGAAAATGGATCGTTCCGAGGTCTTTGTTGGAAAGCAGAATTGATATGCTCATGACCTTGAAACGGAGAATTCAATGGGCATTCTTCCGTCAAATGAGAAGGATCAGAACAGCATCCACATACAGTTTTGGAGAGTGACATTTGATTTAGGGCGGCAGCTAAAAATTTGTTTTCCATAGTCTCGAGTTTCTTTTGCATAGCTGACATTTCAGCTCTAACTCCTATAGAAACATCAGATTGGTTATTGCCACCCCTAGATGATTGACTCACACCCTCCCACTGTAAAGATCTTTCAGCGAAATCTTCTAAGAATTTCCAAGCTTCCCCATCATCTTTGGTCATGAAGGTGCCTTGACACATCGATTCAAGGGTCTGTTTTGTGGTAGGATTAATGCCCTCATATATGATTCTGCACAGATCCTATCTGGGGATTCCGTGATGTGGACATTGAACTAACAGATCCTTGAAGCGTTCAAAACACTTCGAGAATGTTTCATTGGGAAGCTGGGTAAATTGATTTATTTCGCTACGGACTCGAGCTGTCTTATGATTGGGGTAAAATTTCTTTAGGAATTCTTTTACGAATTCTTCCCAGTTTAAGATAGAATGTGCGATTGTGTTATAAAGCCACTTCTCGGTTATATCGCACAAGGTAAATGGGAGAAGACGAAGACGCATAGTATCCACAGAAAGCTGTGAAATACCCATCATTGCACATACATTTTCAAATTTGGTAATAAAGGCATATGCGTCTTCAGACTCGAGACCGTGAAATTTTGGTAGAAGGTTGATGTATTGGGGTTTTATTTCAAAATTGTCCCCGTTGGCTGGTGGAATGGTGAGACAGGTCGAAAGAGGACCTCGCATAGGATATCATCTATCTTGGAGAGAGATGCGGAGTGGATTTTGCGCTCCTGCGGACGGCGGCAGAGTAGTAGTAAAGAAGTTCGATGGAGAACCGTCCATCGAAGTGGGTGTGGTGGGTAAAGAAGAAGTAGACGTAGAATTACCGATTTCGAAGTCGATCGGGGGAACGCGGACAAGTCGGGCACTAGAATCCCGTGTCCAGCCGAGCATGCACTAAAGGGTTTAGTACAAGTGGCAGCGTTAAGATAATTAAGGAAAATGTGAAGTGGTGTTTGTTTTGAAAAAAGATACGGATTTTTGAAAAAATGCAAATCACAAACAATGAACAAGCAACCCTAAGTCTAATGGTCACCTAGGTCAAGTGTCTAGACCGCTCCTAACTGCCAGAAGACAAATCGCAGGATCAATCCTCTACTGCCTCTTTGTCCCTCCTGTGGACAGATAAGTGCCAGGTAAGTGGGAGGTTCTCCACTACGTAAGTAGTGGGCCTAATTAAGTAATCACTTGCCTTATACACACTTGCCTTAGACACCATAAAAGAAACGCTGATAAGCAATAGATTATCGACAACCTTCTCCTGTCCTAAGTGAGTGCGACGGTCTTTAGAGTCATGTCTAGATATTTTTTAGTTAATGAGGGTAATGCGGATGCAGTTTTATGATTTTTGGGGCTTAGGAAGGGTAATGAACTCCCCACCTAATCTGAATTTGGTCTTTGCCCCATAATTTCCGTATTAAAAACGCAAACAACCAAGATCAAACACGCACAATTTTTTTATTTTTGCGACGCTGTGAATATTTGCAAAGAAACCTGCAGAAATTGGTTAATGGAGTATATCAAGGAGGAGATAAGAAAGTACAGGAGATACCGAGTGAATTTGGTACAGAGATGCAGCAATAATGCCGCGGAACTGCCGCGAGAGGTGCTCTACGGCCGCGGAAACGCGGTGGGGGAGTGTGATCTCTGCACAAAAAACTTCAGGAAATGTTCCTGTTCACTCCCTGAGCTCTCTGGAATATTCACAATATTTTTCCACTTGCTCCACCGATTCCAGATTTCCTCGCAACAAATCACAACAAATCGTTTAGTGTTTGTGCGAATTTTGATCTAAAAATTCTGATGGAATAAATTTTTCAACTCAAATTTCAAAAAAGAACAAATTAGCACATGATCCCCGGCAACGGCGCCATTTGGTTGATACGAAATCTCGGTGTGTATATAAGAAAAGTGTAAAGAAATCACAACCAAAGAAATTTTTGACCGCAATCAATAACGGTGTCGATGTAGCGCGTTAGTGAGTACGAATCGTCCACAGGGAAAGTGTGATCCGTTCGAATTTGATTTAGATGAATTGAAAATTAAAGAGAAAAGAAAAGAAAATTCAATTTAAGATTATAAAAGTGAATTTCAAGAATTATCTAGATCTAAATCTAATATCAAGAAAACTCAAAATCAAGAATCAAGAATTGATGATATCCAATCGAATTAGGTTTCAAGAATTGTAATGAGGCTCGTAGGAATCGATCGAATCTATAGAAGTGATGAAAACTAGTGATTACGTTTTCTTATCCATTAATGATTTGATACTAGATCGATGATGATCAGCGAGAATTAAGGATCTCTTGCAGAAACTAAGGTTTCATCATCTATCCCTTGTCCTTTCGTTGATTTTCATTCACATTCTAGCCTCTAGAAAATTGAATCACCAATCGTCGATCTCTAATTAAGAGCGAAAACATTCAAGAAATCATCGCTCGAAACTAGATTGTCGATGATTCAATTTACAAGAGTTTACAAAACTTATAGGAATTAAGAATCGTTTCAAGATCTAATCATCATCATCTATTGATTCTCTCGACTCCTCCACGAGCAGAGTTTTTACTCGAGCATCATAACAAAGAACACAATCAAGAATCGAGATCTAATCATAATGCTTAAATAAAAGTAAGCAAGATAAAGAAATTTCACCTTTTATTTATCAACAATTTTGTTACAATTCTCTCAAGATCTACAAGATTCGAGGAAAAAACTAGATCGTCGATTTGGCTTCGCACGTCTCCTTGAGTCGCGGATCATCTCGAGGATCACTTGCTCGGTTGAAGATCGGCGTCGCTCCTAAAATGTTGAAGGCTTCTTTCTTGATTTGTACTCAAAGATCTTGAATTTGGGGTTAGGGTTTGAATGCATAAGTTGTGTCACTCAACTTGTGGGTGGAAATTGATCAACAATCAACCACCTTGAGAGTGAAGCTTTAGGGTCCTTTTGATAGCCTTGATTAGGATTAGCTTCCTTTAGAAGCTAGGTTAGGGTTAGCTTCACTTGCAATCTTGGTAGTTAGGTAGAAGGTTCTAGAAATAGTTAGTTAGTTAGCTTCCTTTAGAAGCTTGGAAGTGTTTAGCTTGAACACAAAGCTTTGCTGTTCGGACAGAAGCTTCTGGAGATCTCTGGAATTTGCGTTGGCTGAAATGAATGTGGGCCTTGAAAGGAGAAGCTTGGAGAAGAGTTCTGCCGATGATGCCTCCACCTGGCCGCGGATCCGCCGCGGGAAGGCTGCTCTGGCCGCGGATCCGCGGCCCTTGATGGCCTTAGTGCATCAAATTCCCACTGTGTGTTGGTGCTGATCCATGGGCCATTATTTTTTTTCTGGAATATTCTTACACTTTCTTGGTCACTGCCAGATTACAAGTCTTGGACTTGGCGTATTTTTGTCAGCACTTTTAACAGTTTCGGCTCTTTTCCTGGAATTTCCTGCACAGATTCTCGAGACAAGTGTTGCGCTACACAAAGATGATGCATGCAATGATAAACACTAAATTTCCCTAGAAATGTCGGTTATAATATATAACACATGTAATTTGGTGTTTTGCAGTCAATTTGCGAATATGTGCTATATTCATACCGAACTCCTTTAGATGATTGCAAATAGTAGGGAAATTGATGTGTTAAAAATGCAATATTTTCGACTGATTAGGAGTGAAAAGAGAAAAAGGTCCTACCGGACGTGCCAGATTCTGTTTACCGTCGAAGTTTGGACTGAGACGCGGAGGCGTCTAGCCTGAATTTGGGGGTAGATGCTATATGAACATATCCATCCACCTTTCTGAAGATACCAAGTTGATTTATGGCACCGTATATCGGAGGTTTAGAAAGATGCGACCAATGTAGCAGGCTTATCAGATTCCCCCTCATTTGTTAGGGGTTTTGATTATAGGGACGCTCTTCCCTGCAGGCGCAAGTCCCTGCAGTTAATTAGGTTATCGCAACGCGATAATAAATTTCACCTGCTCCAGTAGGTCACTTCGTGTCGTGTTATATATTATTTATTATGAGGTTGCCCTTGGATTGTGTATGGAGACTAATAGATATCATCGCCCATAGGGAATGGATTAGTCCAAATCCGTATATTAGATTAGGGATTTTGAACTTAGGACACAGATCTCATATAAATGAGGTCCATCAGTTCATGGGATATTTGAATGTGATTTAAGGAACGTTAGTGATATATGAGATTAAGATCGACTTAGGAAAAATGAGCATATAGGCTCAACTAATCATTATATCATATATGAATAGCCCATGGATAGTATACGATAGTCAATATGGAGACAATCCACAGGGCAAAACATATTAGCTTAAGGATATCACGTTCCATGGGAGACATGGATGGAATATGGCTTGTTTGTATCCGTAGATTGTATACGGGGGTCAATATGGAGACCAGCCATAGGGCCAAACGTATTAATTTAAGGACATTATGGCCCAATATTAGTTTAAGGAAATTTTGGTCCAACATTCCCATGTTCGGGACGAAGTATTAGTTTAAGGAGGTTTTGGTCCATCTTTCATCGTGTGTGCTCGTGTATATGTTACGTGGAAAAGTGAATGATGGTGACATGGGATGTGCCCAATATTGGGGTGCGATCCAATTTGAGGCATTTATATTTCCCTAAAAGACATACATATACATATATGTATAAAGCCGGAGCTCAATATGGGATTCGCATGTATATGGGATGCGTGTCAATATGAGGTGTGCACATCAATATGGAAGTGCATAAATATGGGGTGTATCAATATGACAATTAGCACATTCCCTGTCTTGATAAAATTTCATATCTTTCATCAAGTTACTACGAGAAAGGTGTTGTTAGTTGTTGGGACCCGCCACCTCTTTGAAAACGTTGAGGAATTACAACGCCATATATCGGAGGTGTGGAAGGATGTGCCCTTGAACCAAATTTCGTATGTGAGGGAAAAGAACATGGTAGATCTATGGATCGTTAGTCTTATATGATCCTAAGATTAACTTAGAAGATATGGGATGAAGATCATTACTCGTATATGAGACTAAGATCAGCTTGGATATCATGAGCATATGGGCTCAGTTAATTTAAAATCAAAGAAGTAGCTTAAGCTTCACAGACTTACCCAATTTAGGGCTAAGATTGGGTTTCTATACCACCCAGCAGTGCTAAGCACTCAGTCACGTAGCGCTCACGTGAATATCTTGTGAGGCACTGAGTCTCTGGCGTCTTTCAAGCGCTCATGTATATGGCATGTTAAGCGCTGAATCCTTTCTTATGGGCGCTCACGTGTATGGCACGTGAGGCGCTGTCTTTATGGGCCTTGGGCGCTTACGTGTATGGCACGTGAGATGCTGAGTCTCTGAGTTTCTGTGCGCTCATATGAATATCACGTGAGATGCTATCATCTGCTTCTTTTGAGCGCTCATGTAGATATCACGTGATGCTGTTTTCATGGTTTCTTTTGAGCGCTGAAGCGGATATCATGTAAGACGCTGTGTCCTTAAATATTTAATCTTTGTTCATATTTTTTCATAAAAGTTAAACTTCTGTTAATGGTATTTTGACCATTAACGATCACCGAGATCATTATTTTGAGGATCCAGGTCAGGTTCTTTAAGAACTAAGTTCTTGATTATGAAGGAACTAAGTTCCTAAAGTATAAACTCCATCTATTTTATGTCCTTTCTTCTATTATTCTTTTCAGCTTTATTCTCTCTTGAATTTCTGATTCTCAAGAATAAGATCTTCCTGATGAGAATTAAATTCTCATCAGGTGGGAGACTTGTCTTGTGGATCTTAGATCCAGAGAAAGTGCTAAGTTCTTTTAAAGAGTTAAACCCTTAAATATGATATGATAGGTAAAGAAAAGATAATTTTATTTCTATGTTTTCTATATCTAAGGTTTGAAAGGAGGAAGATCTTCTTCGTTATTAAGAATTGAATTTTTTTTTTTGTGGAAGCTTATGAGGGGTCTCTTCCTCCCAGATTTAATTTCTTTACTTTTATTTATAGGAGAAGAGAAAAATCAATCTGTTGGAAAAAATCTCTTATTGAGAGATCATGATTGATTTCATAATCAATCAAAATGATCTTAAAGATCAACCGGTGAATTTTATTCCCCGATGGATTTTTAATCCAATGGCTCTCTGTTTAACAGAGAAGATCATTATTGTTTTTTTAACAAGATTAGGAAAATATTTTCCTAAGATAAAATTTAATTCTATCAGATGATCAATTGGTGATTTTATAATCACCATTAGATCTTTGATCCGAGGGTTCTCTGTTTAGCGAAGAAGATCTTTCTTGTTCAAGAAAGATCAAGGAAATATTTCCTATATAGAATTTAATTCTACATAGAATTCAATTCTATCAAAAAGAACACTCATGTGCATGACGCGTGAGGCGTTGGTCTATAGCGCTCACTTGGATATCATATGAGATGCTGCCAAGATACTGGCTTAGCGCTTACATGGATATCACGTGAGACGCCCATGTGTCTAACACGTGGGTGCCAAGAGGCTACACTAGCGCTCATATGTATATCACGTGAGACGCTCACGTGTATAACACCTGAGGCGCTACCGAGATGCTAGCATATACGTTCATATGGATACCATGTGACGCGCATTGACAAGAGGTTGCACTAGCGTTCATGTGGATATTACGTGAGACGCTCACTTGTTTAACACATGAGAACCAATATACGATTTGATCCTATCTGAAGCGGTACTTACATGTTTTGAATGTGGGTGCGCATGTGTTTAACACGTAGGTGCTTCCCTTTATTTTTATAATGGAACAACAAGCTCTGGGCCAAAAATTTCGGTGGGAACAGGCCGCTCCGAGCTAACCTCATCATCATGTCGTATCCAATATGACCAAATCGTTTATGCCATAACACACAGATTTATTAATAAATTTATTTCCGTCATAGGAGTAAGAAGATAAAAATCTATAATTAATTAAGACACATTAATCTAAAATTGTAAGCTATCAACCAGGCTTCTATTACACGGCAGAGAAATATTTGAAATAAAAATAACAGAAATATTCTCAAACATAATGCTCAATTCTAAACTAATGAGTTTTATGACTGGTAGAAAATTTTGCTGCATCTATGGAGAAAATAAAATGCCATAAAGATTCACTCGTTTCCCAAACTTAGTGGCAATCAATATGTGTTGACGTTCTGCACCTTGTTATATGACTTCCCCCCTGAATATCTTTTGGCTCTGAGTGAACAATCTTTTAAACTCTATAACCTTTTCCTGTCTTAAGAGATGTGGCCAGTGGAACTCGCATCTATAATCCATAAATTTGTAAAGTCATTCATAAACAGAAAAGTAGGAAATGCCAATGCACGGAAGAATGAGAGCAAACTTTCCGAGGTTCTACGTAATCTCGCGCATAATGTCATATTTCCCACAATCGAAATATCTAAACTTACTCTTATCCTTTGGTTTTTCGGGCTTCGCAGGATTTTGGGACTTCGAAGTCTTTACCCACGATTCCTGGAAGTTCCCTTTGCAATGAGCCCGCTTTGCATTGAGGCCTCTTTGCTTTTAGTTTAGGACCTTTCACTGCCAAAGTAGTGACGACATCTTTTTGTTCATGAACGTTTCATGACGCTCGACCTCAAGCTTAACGTTTTGTCTCTAACGTCTTTATATGTTTTCACGGTCTCAGCACGAAGTAAAAAAAGTCTCATAGAGTCCCTGGAATTGGGAAAATCCCGAATGACAGCCAAGATCTTCTTCACTTAAAAAAGGCAGTTCTAGAAATCTCAAGATCCTCGATCATGGATGCCATCACATGAAAGTGAAATTTGATGTCCTGCCCAACTTTATAGTAAGAATGTGAACCCTTATATGGGAGACATGTCCAAACGTCTCATTATGAGCACCCCAAAAGCTCTTAGCAGTTGGATAATGCTCGAACTAATCAATGGTTTCGTTCCTCATTACGACCAACATAATGAACCGTGCTGCTTGCCGCTGAAGAACAGACTAAGACGTTAGGACGTCTAGCCAGAATTTGGGGACAGATGCTATTTGAACATATCCATCTACCTCTCCGAAAATACCAATTTGATTTATGGCACCGTATATCTATGACATTTAAGAAAATATAAAATAATATTTTTGGAATTTAAATAATAAAATAATAAATTTCATGAAAATTATACGAGTATGGATTTGAGTTTTCGTAGAATGGTATAATTATATACCTATATGTTGGAAAATATTTGGAAATTTATATGAATTATTATTTATGAAAGCATTTATTGGTTTTGGGCTTTTATAAATTATTATACAATTATTTACATACAATTTTATGTTAAACTTGATTAGTATTTCACTAATTATTAATTTAACCTAGCTTTATTTTGTTAACCATGTTTTGGGTGCTATGATACATTGAGGTTTTTATTTGTAGTATGGTTTTTTATAGAAAAGGAAAGGAAAAAATAAAAAGGAAATAATATTGTGAGAGGGGGACATACATGTTGTAAGTCGATGTACAACACCCCACGACTTGCGGGGAGGCGGAAATATTTGATAAAAACAGTGGGAGCCATCCTGATTAGATAAAATAAGTAACCAATCTAATCTTGCAAGAGCGCACGCAGAGTGTTTTCTTCTCTCTCTCTCTCCAGGTAGCGACCATATCACGCCTTAATCAAGATAATAATATGGATGTATTGACCGAACCCGCTTGTTATACTGAGCTGGGGAACGTTGGTCCCGCTCCAACTTATAATTGTTATAAGACCGGGCAGGAAATAGAGGAATACCAGGATTCCCGTGCCGCCCAAACGAAGAAAGTGCATGAGATGCATCTCCTTCGGGTGCGTTCATTATAAAGAACTGTTTCTCTGTGTCCTTTACGTCCTGGGTATGTGATACCGGATCAGGATCCCGCATATGTAATCTGTTACATGGGCTATAGAAAGGTAGAGAACTGAGAACGGATGATAAGTTTCATGAGACAGAAAACGGTGCAAGTGTTGTAGCCAAGTCTGTTGGTCACTGTCACCCTGCATTACCAATACATTGATTCTGAACAAATGCTATTAGATACCGAACCTGATATACAAAATCATATCAATCTCTTTATTTATTAAAGAAGGATATAATTTTGTATTGTTGGATAATGTTTTGAACATTTCCTATTTCAAAAGTTGATAGGTTCAGGCACGTTATCTAAAAGCATTGACGTTCTAAATCAAACTACAGTAACTAGTATACAGAACACACACAAGAAGAAGAGTTCAGAAATGAACGATTCCTTCTTGAGATATTGTAGACTAGGTCATATCAATGTGACCCGACTAGCTTAAGTTACATTTTAGATGCATTTTTAAATCAGTTTGAATTTACATCTTATGAAACTTGCCAGTCATGTCACAAAGATTAGATGACCATAGCTCTGTTTATTGGAAACAGAGAAAGAGTTAGTAAACTGTTGAGACTGATACATGATGATGTATGTAGGGTCCCCTGTCTACACATGCCAGGATCGGTTCTTTGTACTTCATTACATTCTCTGATGATCTCTCAAGATTCAGTCATATGTTCCTGTTGAAACACAAGTCCGAAACTTTTGAGATATTCACAGAATATAAGTTAGAAGTAGAGAACCAAAAACCGGGTATAAGTATTATGTCCTATGATAAGATCAAGGAGGAGAATACTTGTGCACGCAATTCCTGGACTATCCAAAAAGAGAATGAGATTCTCTCTCAGCATTACTCCTCCATATACACCATAGCACGTTGGTATAACGGGGCGGAGTAATCGCACCATATTAGATATGATGTGCTCTATGATGAGTATTACCGATTACCTGTTTCTTTTAGGGGGTTATGCACTTGAGAAGCTGCATACCTATTGAATTGGGTTCGAATCAAATCTGTGCCTACCACTCCATATAAGATATGGTATGGGAAGAGCCTATCTCTTAAGTTAGTTAAGATTTGGGATTGTCCGGCCTATGTCAAAAGCAAAATCCGAACAAGATCGAGGCAAGGTCAGTTCTGAAGAACTGGAAAGGTTCCAGCTATACAAAACTGCAGCTGATGATTTGACAGAACCAAAGGATTCAATAGTCCCCGACGAACCTCAACCTCTCCGCCGATCTGTTAGGGTTCCTCATCCGCCTGAGAGATATTTCGGTTTCTCGATGACAGTGGGAGCGAGGAATGCATCATAAGATGATGACCCAACTAGTTTCGAGCAGGCCATCGAGAGTAGGGACTCTATAAGAATGGCTGGATGTTTAGTGATCTGAGATGAAATCCATGTACACCAACAAAGTATGGACTTTGGTTGCTATATTTGAAGGGTTAAATCCCCATCAGGAGAAAGTATATCTTGGGAAGATTACTTGGTGTAGATAGAAAAGTTGAGACTTTCAAAGCTAGACTTGTTAAAGGTTTTCGTCATCGACCAGGCATGGATAATGATGAAACCTTTTCCAGTGGCTATGCTTAATTCCATTCGGATCCTACTTGACATTGCTACATACCATGACTACGATATCTGGTGGTTGGGTGTCATGACTATTTTTCTAAATACTGATTTAGAAGAAAACGTCTATAAGTACACAGCCAGAGGGCTTCATAAACAGTGGGAGCAGCGGAAACGTGTGCAAGTTGTTTTACATGATAAAACAGACATCGCAGAGTTGGAACATCTGTTTTGATGTGGTAGTCAAAGAGTTTGACTTCATCAAAATGGTAGATGAACCTTGTACATACAAAAAGGTAGTAGAGAGTAAGGTGGACATTCTCGTATTGTACGTGGACAACATACTTTTGATAGGAAAAGAGTTTCCTATACTACGATCGGTCGATCTCCTCTTATCACATGGATTCTCAAATAGGAGCAAGGTGATACCTCCTAAATCCTGGGATTTGGATTTATGAAATAGATCTAAATGGATGTTAGGGTTCTCACTAGGTTTAGTGAGTTGGTATCAATCGATCCTGGGGAGAATCACTGGAAAGGTTCCAGAGTGATAAGGACGACTGAATGTCAGTCGCAGGCATTGTCCTTACTCTCAGTGAAGGGACAGTATGTTGGAAGAGTTCCAACCTAGATACCGAGGCAAACTAGACGATAAAGGCTGGTAACATCGTTATTAAAGACACTACCAAAGAGGCAGTTTGGGTGTATATTGGTTCATGAGATGAACTAGGTTCCTACCATTGTGTGACAATGGAAGTGTGGCTTTGGCCCAGGAACCCTGGTCCCATCAGTGACCCAGACATATTCTGAGGAAGTATCACCTGATCATGGAGATAGTTGATCTCCAGGGTGATCGAGGTTAGGAGAGTAGACTCAGAGGATAACACGGCGGATCCACTCACAAAGGCTTTTTCCCAGATAGAGACTTATATGGGATGGTCGAGTATTAGATACTGCAACCACTGCTACAGATGGCCCTAGTGCAAGTAGGAGATTGTTAGTTATATGTATGCCCTAGAGGCCATTACTGTACATAGGATGTATATTGTAGTGGATGCTGGGACATATATAGGTAGGACTTTCTTGCTCGACATGATAGTACGCTATCTGGTTGGTTTTTATCTTAACATGTATACCTGCTGTCTCTCTATTACATGTTGATAAAGCCCTTGGGATATGTGCTCGACTTCCAGGACAGTGATGTAGATCATACTAGTGGGGCCTGGGTAGTCCATGAGTACATCCTTCAATATTCCTAGTCGTGGGAATATCGAGACGGGGCATCGATATTCCAGAGTAGACTAGCGTATATCTTCTCGACCCATGTGATGGGCGATGGATGATCCCACATCCATTGGTGTTTGACATCAGAGATGGTATGCGGGTGCTCAGTGGAGACTGGGTACACTGAACGGACTCGCCGAGAACTCCCAGATGGTATTATACCTTACGTCAGATGGTAGTTCTCTGATGACACTGGTACAGCTTAGTCTGTTGACCCGAGATCGTCATAGAGTCTTGTGTGTCTCCCTCTGTACTTTGATTTCCACCCTACCACGGCTCTACTGAGTCGTGCAAACAGGTGGTTTTTGGGTACAGTCCCGATTCACATGGTGGCAATGAGCGATAGGAGGGGATTTGTCTCTCCCGATATTGGGGGTTGATGTTGCGCTATGATCGACTGGCCATAACTGGAAATCCCTGGCCAGGGTTGCACTGATTTACTGGTAAGTGTTATCAGTAGTTTCATGCTTGTTATGGACCTTACATCGGCATGACTTATCAAGCTACTGGGGTCTGACGTTTACCACCCCTAGGCGAGATATGCGACATATCAGACGAACAGACCGGACTGTACGGTAAGTGTTACTGGTTGGATTCACAGGAGTGTGAGCGGGCTTGCTCGTTGATCTTCTGATCGCTCAATACCCGGGTTGCCGTTACGTTTAGCAGACCGCTTGCGGCTTGTGGGTATTTGATATGATCATCACCTACTGCCGGCGTATTGACGAGTCTTTAGAGTCCTACACAGAGGTTTCCTGGCTCAAGAGAAACGAAATAGGAGCGCATATGAGATATGTGCGGGACCGAGAATAATACCAGTATGTGATACTAAATTCTATTCTCGCGATTTGTATCATCGGACGGTTATATAAGATATAGCCGGGTTACCGAATCAAAAGTTGATTCGACATATTGATACACATGATATTAGTCGATTATGACCGGATCGTTAAATCAAGTGTTGATTTAATGATTCAATGTATAATTATATATTTAATATATTACTTTACATTGACTAGTATTGTTCACTAAAGATTGATTTTCTCACTTGATGTGCACAAGTTGTATATGTGATATATGTTTGTGGACTAGTTTGTATCATGATTGATGATACATGCAAACTTGGGTGTGTGTATGATATACACCATGTTTAGGTTAATGGTTAGGTTTTATCTATTCTTTTTGTTTATTTTGGTAAAAAACTAAATGGTGGCTTTTTATTGCTTTGCTAGAAGCTTCATGATGCTTCATGCATCTTTGAAAAAGTCTTAACCATTTTGTTTTGTTCCTTAACCTAACCATTCACCTAAACCCTAGTTTATTCTCTACAAAAGAAACACTCGCCCATGGTTGCAATATGATAAGGCTTCACTTGATTTTCTATTATTCATTATTCATTCTTTTCTTTCTTCTTCTTCTTCTTAATGAAATGAAGAAAGATTTTCTAGAAAATTTCATGTGTTGAAACCAAGTGAGAAATCCAAATCCAAAGTGAACCCACTTCCTATTTCTTCATCCTCTACCACTTACCATGTTGTATGGGGTGTTTTCTTCACAAGTTTCATAACCTAGTGAAGATGGAGCTTGAGTTTGAGTCGCCTCGACGTAGATCATCTTCGGCACCGAAGTCAACGACCTAGCCCGCTCATTTCTCGGATGAAACCGACGCTAGAGTCCGGGATCCCAATGATCGCAGCGGAGGGACGTTATCACGGAGCTAAAGAAGTGGAGGACCGGATCTACAAAGGTTGTAGTCCCTTTTACTTGGAGTTAAGTTGTTAACTTGTTTTGTTTCGCCTTACCTCTAGTAACGATCTCTATTAGGGTTTCTCGGCACTTGATAAAAATTTGATTTTGGCATGGTTGATCAGTTGTAGAACCTCATGGGTGTGCCTAGGAATCCTACAGTGGTATCAGAGCCTAACTAGTGCCTTAGGCGAAGTGTAGACAAAATTAGAAGTCTGTTCGAACCCGAAACCCTAATCGAATACCTCTCTCTGTACATTTTCTGAAACTGTGGATTTTTCCAGATTAAAAATACTCAAAAAATTCAGCAGGGTTTTCTATGAATTACTGTGCATCACGTGCCCATGATTCCATCACTACACCGCGGAACCGCGGCCGTACCCTAGTTTGGGCGGCGGTTCCGCGGCAAAAATGTGGCATCTTTCCCCAATGTTTGCACAGTAATCTCCAGAAGTAAGTCCTGTGTTTTCTGGGTAATTTTAATTTATGCTAAAGAGTTGAGTTTTCTGGGTTGTATTGGGGACTCGGTGTTTCGATCGGAAAATTTAACTTCGTCTATGTGTTTTTCCGGGTATTTTAGAACATGTTAAAAAGTTCGACCGGATATAAATACCCACTTTTTCCCCAGCCGGGAAATTTCCAAGTGTTGGATTTTTCCGTAGTTTAAGAACGTTCTAAGTAGTGCAAGTAACGCGATGGACCCTCTAGAAGAAAACAAACCTTAACTCGATTATGTGACCGTCTTGAACTGCCCTTTGAACCTTAGGGTTTGGGGCAGTACGGCGTGCCACATGCGAGGCGTTGGACTGACCCTTCTACGGCTGGACCGTTGGTACTGTGGCATGAAGTGAATGTTTTTAAACTTATTTCATGTGTTGAGCTTTTCGGGAAAAACTTGGGTGTTTGATTGTTCGATCGGAAAGTTTAACATTTTCTATTTATCTTGAATGTGATACAATAATTGGAATCAACAACATTTGAATGTTATAAATCTAGCAGTCTAGTCTCACTTGATCGGTTGCCACGGGATTTTGATGTGATCAAAAGTCCGTCGCAATCACGTAGCGTACGCGGATACTCGCCGGTAAACTTAATAGATAGCCACGCCCCAAAGCCTCGACCAAGTGACTGTAGGAGAATCCCGTCGCCGAAAGCATCCGTTCGGGTGCTCGCGGCAGCGGTGTTCCGCCGTGGTGCACTTCGTCGACGGCATCGGGGGTGCGGCCGTCTACTAAAGTTTGCGACGAGCATTCGATCAGAATGTCGGGAATCCTGTTGAATTGCCCGACTTGATATTGAAAAGAGTTTTCGATAATGAGACTAAAATGCGGGGTTTATAATTGGTTAGGCATGCGATGTCTAAAAGTATTCCGGATTCCAACTGTTGTAGTGTTACACTTTCTTTTCTGTGACCGTAAGTGTAATATGTGATATCGCCGGTTTCGTTGCTATATGTCAACGACAATTGGGATGGACATATTTACTTACGTTGATAACATGTGATGTTATGTGTTGCTGGATATGTTATATTGGATCGTCGTGTTTGAATAGCCGGGTGTTTTTATGTGAGATGAGTGTTTTTCTTTTTCATTCATGTAAAAAAATTGTATGTAATATTCTTTTATTGGGACACTTCCAGGTTGCAGAAGATGTCACCGTTGTTGTATATTATTTACTTTTCCGCATTAGGTTAGACCCAAGGAGGGGAGCACAAGTAACCGGGTTCTAGGGTCCAGTGGGAGACCATCTCGAGGAGTCGAGTCCGGGTCTCCTAACCCTAGAATTGGTAGGGTTACTTGCTGCTCTCATAGGGGTCTAGGGGTGTGGGATTGGCTATTCATCACGACCGTGGAATCCGTGTTTTATACAGGCTCAAAATAAAACACGGACGTCCTAGTATATCCAATATTTCATATGATATTTTCTGCTGCGTTATCTGTGATGTGATCATGTGATATGTTCAGATAGATATTGTATATAGTATATATGATATATTATATAGACGTTGCTTTTGTTTTACACCCGCGCTAGCCCTTCCTCGCTCTGGCGTTAGTTACCTAACCTAACGGTGCAGACGGGACATCGAGGCGAATGCGGATGGCATAAGCGTACGTTATATTTATCTGTGATATTTAGGTGGACATATATGATGGGACATTCATTAATATGATTAATTAAAGAAAATAAACCTAAAAGATGTTGTGGAATCGAATTTCAAAAATTAGGCAGCTCTAGTTGTTGCTTTGCATAGCGGTGTTCCTTGTAGAACATCCAGCACCTTATTCGATGAGGAAAGGGCCGAGATCCCTTCACCGGGAGTGACCCCTTTAGCAGTAACTGGCAGATGCTACAACCCTCGGTTTGTCTTTTGATTGCTTCTATAGTTTTTGCTTTGCACAGCGGTATATATGATATATCCTGCACCTTATTCGATAAGGAAAGGGCTAACGATCCCTTCACCGGGAGTGACCCCTTTAGCAAAACTAGAAAAGCCTAAAAAACACTCCATTTAAAAACCATTTGATTCCGCAACGAGATCAAGTTCAAAGCGTTAAAGGTTTTCATAAAAACCATTCGCAACCCTCCGTCATTTTAGGAAGTAGAGTACTTAGTATTCGTGCTGTGTTTGTTGACCATAGTCAAGGCACAGTGTACGGTAGCTAAGTGATGTCTTCCTACACCGCATATGATGCGATTAGTTAGGACAGTCGCGTGACTTTGTTGACCTTAGTTAAGGGTCATGTGGGTGGGTCTAATTAATCATGAAATAACGGGTAGAACTTGACTAGTACTTAAGATTTGTTGACCATAGTTAAGGTCATAAGTGCTAGGGGTAAAAACCTTTATCGGGAGTTTCAAGTGTTGAAACTTGCAATGAGATTGCATACCTTCTATATGATAGTTGGATCCCGATACCCACTGCGAGTAATTGTTACTCCTGGGAGAGATTTTCACTTTACAATTAGCCGATCAAGTAGGTGTCTAGAAAGGTGTCAACGGGGTTACGCCCCTGGGAAAACGAGGTTTTTTTTAATTAGGTCCGTGCGAAAGCTTGGGGAACCTCCCTCAAAGTACCGACACTGGCCTGGCCGAAAGATTGGCGAACTTGTAGAGTGTAACTAATCCCGGCTAGTCTTTCCTTTTAGGGTTTGAAGGAAGATTTGATAAAAACAGTGGAAGCCATCCTGATTAGATAAAATAAATAACCAATCTAATCTTGCAAGAGCGCACGCAGAGTGTTTTCTTCTCTCTCTCTCCAGGTAGCGACCATATCACGCCTTAATCAAGATAATAATATGGATGTATTGACCGAACCCGCTTGTTATACTGAGCTGGGGAACGTTGGTCCCGCTCCAACTTATAATTTTTATAAGACCGAGCAGGAAATAGGGGAATACCAGGATTCCCGTGCCGCCCAAACGAAGAAAGTGCATGAGATGCATCTCCTTCGGGTGCGTTCATTATAAAGAACTGTTTCTCAGTGTCCTTTACGTCCTGGGTATGTCATACCGGATCAGGATCCCGCATATGTAATCTGTTACATGGGCTACAGAAAGGTAGAGAACTGAGAACGGATGATAAGTTTCATGAGACAGAAAATGGTGCAAGTATTGTAGCCAAGTTTGTTGGTCACTGTCACCCTGTATTACCAATACATTGATTCTGAACAAATGCTAATAGATACCGAACCTGATATACAAAATCATATCAATCTCTTTATTTATTAAAGAAGGATATAATTTTGTATTGTTGGATAATGTTTTGAACATTTCCTATTTCAAAAGTTGATAGGTTCAGGCACGTTATCTAAAAGCATTGACGTTTTAAATCAAACTACAGTTCCTAGTATACAGAACACACACAAGAAGAAGAGTTCAAAAATGAACGATTCCTTCTTGAGATATTGTAGACTAGGTCATATCAATGTGACCCGACTAGCTTAAGTTACATTTTAGATGCATTTTTAAATCAGTTTGAATTTACATCTTATGAAACTTGCCAGTCATGTCACAAAGATTAGATGACCATAGCTCTGTTTATTGGAAACAGAGAAAGAGTTAGTAAACTCTTGAGACTGATACAAGATGATGTATGTAGGGTCCCCTGTCTACACATGCCAGGGCCGGTTCTTTGTACTTCATTACATTCTCTTATGATCTCTCAAGATTCAGTCATATGTTCCTATTGAAACACAAGTCCGAAACTTTTGAGATATTCACAGAATATAAGTTAGAAGTAGAGAACCAAAAACCGGGTATAAGTATTATGTCCTATGATAAGATCAAGGAGGAGAATACTTGTGCACGCAATTCCTGGACTATCCAAAAGGAGAATGAGATTCTCTCTCAGCATTACTCCTCCGTATACACCATAGCACGTTGGTATAACGGGGCGGAGTAATCGCACCATATTAGATATGATGTGCTCTATGATGAGTATTACTGAGTTACCTGTTTCTTTTAGGGGTTTTTGCACTTGAGAAGCTGCATACCTATTGAATTGGGTTCGAATCAAATCTGTGCCTACCACTCCATATAAGATATGGTATGGGAAGAGCCTATCTCTTAAGTTAGATAAGATTTGGGATTGTCCGACCTATGTCAAAAGCAAAATCCGGACAAGATCGAGGCAAGGTCAGTTCTGAAGAACTGGAAAGGTTCCAGCTATACAAAACTGCAGCTGATGATTTGACAGAACCAAAGGATTCAATAGTCCCCGACGAACCTCAGCCTCTCCGCCGATCTGGTAGGGTTCCTCATCCGCCTGAGAGATACTTCGGTTTCTCGATGACAGTGGGAGCGAGGAATGCATCATAAGATGATGACCCAACTAGTTTCGAGCAGGCCATCGAGAGTAGGGACTCTGTAAGAATGGCTGGATGTTTAGTGATCTGAGATGGAATCCATGTACACCAATAAAGTATGGACTTTGGTTGCTATATCTGATGGGTTAAATCCCCATCAGGAGCAAGTATATCTTGGGAAGATTACTTGGTGTAGATGGAAAAGTTGAGACTTTCAAAGCTAGACTTGTTAAAGGTTTTCGTCATCGACCAGGCATGGATAATGATGAAACCTTTTCCAGTGGCTATGCTTAATTCCATCCGGATCTTACTTGACATTGCTACATACCATGACTACGATATCTGGTGGTTGGGTGTCATGACTATTTTTCTAAATACTGATTTAGAAGAAAACGTCTATAAGTACACAGCCAGAGGGCTTCGTAAACAGTGGGAGCAGCGGAAACGTGTGCAAGTTGCTTTACATGATAAAGCAGACATCGCGGAGTTGGAACGTCTGTTTTGATGTGGTAGTCAAAGAGTTTGACTTCATCAAAATGGTATATGAACCTTGTACATACAAAAAGGCAGTAGAGAGTAAGGTGGATATCCTCGTATTGTACGTGGACAACATACTCTTGATAGGAAAAGAGTTTCCTATACTACGATCGGTCGATCTCCTGTTATCACATAGATTCTCAAATAGGATCAAGGTGATACCTCCTAAATTTTTGGATTTGGATCTATGAAATAGATCTAAATGGATGTTAGGGTTCTCACTAGGTTTAGTGAGTTGGTATCAATCGATCCTGGGGAGAATCACTGGAAAGGTTCCAGAGTGATAAGGACGACTGAATGTCAGTCGCAGGCATTGTCTTTACCCTCAGTGAAGGGACAGTATGTTGGAAGAGTTCCAAGCTAGATACCGTGGCAAACTAGACGATAAAGGCTGGTAACATCGTTATTAAAGACACTACTAAAGAGGCAGTTTGGGTGTATATTGGTTCATGAGATGAACTAGGTTCCTACCATTGTGTGACAATGGAAGTGTGGCTTTGTCCCAGGAACCCTGGTCCCATCAGTGACCCAGACATATTCTGCGGCAGCATCACCTGATCATGGAGATAGTTGATCTCCAGGGTGATCGAGGTTAGGAGAGTAGACTCAGAGGAAAACACGGCGGATCCACTCACAAAGGCTTTTTCCCAGAGAGAGACTTATATGGGATGGTCGAGTATTAGATACCGCTACCACTGCTACAGATGGCCCTAGTGCAAGTGGGAGATTATTAGTTATATGTATGCCCTATAGGCCATTACTGTACATAGGATGTATATTGTAGTGGATGCTGGAACATATATAGGTAGGAATTTATTGCTCGACATGATAGTACGCTATCTGGTTGCTCTTTATCTTAACATGTATACCTGCTGTCTCTCCATTACATGTTGATAAAGCCCTTAGGATATGTGCTCGACTTTCAGGACAGTGACGTAGATCATACTAGTGGGGCCTGGGTAGTATATGAGTACATCCTTCAATGTTCTTAGTCGTGGGAATATCGAGACGGGGCATCGATATTCCAGAATAGACTAGCGTATATCTTCTCGACCCATGCGATGGGCGATGGATGATCCCACATCCATTGGTGTTTGACATAAGAGATGGTATGCGGGTGCTCAGTGGAGACTGGGTACACTGAACGGACTCGCCGAGAACTCCCAGATGGTATTATACCTTACGTCAGATGGAAGTTCTCTGGTGACACTGGTACAGCTTAGTCTGTTGACCCGAGATCGTCATAGAGTCTTGTGTGTCTCCCATTGTACTTTGATTTTCACCCTACCATGGCTCTACTGAGTCGTGCAAACAGGTGGTTTTTGGGTACAGTCCCGATTCACATGGAGGCAATGAGCGATAGGAGGGGATTCGTCTCTCCCGGTATTGGGGGTTGATGTTCCGCTATGCTCGACTGGCCATAACTGGAAATCCCTGGCCAGGGTTGCACTGATTTACTGGTAAGTGTTATCAGTAGTTTCATGCTTGTTATGGACCTTACATCGGCATGACTTATCAAGCTACTGGGGTCTGACGTTTACCACCTCTAGACGAGATATGCGACATATCAGACGAACAGACCGTAATGTACGGTAAGTGTTACTGGTTGGATTCACAAGAGTGTGAGCGGGCTTGCTCGTTGAACTTCTGATCGCTCAATACCCGGGTGGCCGTTACGTTTAGCAGACCGCTTGCGGCTTGTGGGTGTTTGATATGATCATCACCTACTGCCGGCGTATTGACGAGTCTTTAGAGTCCTACTCAGAGGTTTCCTAGTTCAAGCGAAACGAAATAGGAGCGCATATGAGATATGTGCGGGACCGAGAATAATACCAGTATGTGATACTGAATTCTATTCTCGCGATTTGTATCATCGGACGGTTATATAAGATATAGCCGGGTTACCGAATCAAAAGTTGATTCGACATATTGATACACATGATATTAGTTGGTTATGACCGGATCGTTAAATCAAGTGTTGATTTAATGATTTAATGTATAATTATATATTTGATATATTACTTTACATTGACTAGTATTGTTCACTTAAGATTGATTTTCTCACTTGATGTGCACAAGTTGTATATGTGATATATGTTTGTGCACTAGTTTGTATCATTATTGATGATACATGCAAACTTGGGTGTGTGTATGCTATACACCATGTTTAGCTTAATGGTTAGGTTTTATCTATTCTTTTTATTTATTTTGGTAAAAAACTAAATGGTGCTTTTTGTTGCTTTGCTAGAAGCTTCATGATGCTTCATGCATCTTTGAAAAAGTCTTAACCATTTTGTTTTGTTCCTTAACCTAAACATTCACCTAAACCTTAATTTATTCTCTACAAAAGAAACACTCGCCCATGGTTGCAATATGATAAGGCTTCACTTGATTTTCTATTATTCATTATTCATTCTTTTCTTTCTTCTTTTTCTTCTTCATGAAATGAAGAAAGCTTTTCTAAAAAATTTCAAGTGATGAAACCAAGTGAGAAATCCAAATCCAAAGTAAACCCACTTCCTATTTCTTCATTCTCTACCACTTGCCATGTTGTATGGGGTGTTTTCTTCACAAGTTTCATGACCTAGTGAAGATGGAGCTTGAGTTTGAGTCTCCTCGACGTAGATCATCTTCGGCACCGAAGTCAACGACCTAGCCCGCTCATTTCTCGGATGAAACCAACGCTAGAGTCCGGGATCCCGATGATCGCAGCGGAGGGACGTCATCACGGAGGTAAAGAAGTGGATGACCGGATCTACAAAGGTTGTAGTCCCTTTTACTTGTAGTTAAGTTGTTAACTTGTTTTGTTTTGCCTTACCTCTAGTAACGATCTCTATTAGGGCTTCTCGGCACTTGATAAAAATTTGATTTTGGCATGGTTGATCAGTTGTAGAATCTCATAAGTGTGCCTAGGAACCCTACAAATAGAAAATAGGATTTAACAACCATGCTTCATAAATACAAATGGGTGATTCATCTCCATGAGTCATTAAGCATTTATGATGCATTAATGACATGGATGAATCACACAAATGAGTCACTAATCTCATTTAATGCATATGCCACCTAAACCCCCTAGTCACCATCTTCTAGAAGCTTCTCGTGAAATTACGAGAACGCCCCTCCTATCCGTGAAAACACGGAAAAACTTTAGACTGTATAAATCCAATATTTCGATACTAGAATCTAGCTTAAACCAAAGCCGACTAGTAAAACCTGTCCGAAAGTCGTACGTACGTAAACACACGTATGCGTCTGAACCCTTGTCGTAAAACCATACGACCTCTATATCGTTTCGCCTAGAGCAGGGAAACTCTCTGTGTGGGACTCTAATGACTCGACTACTACGCTGGCAGTGAGTTTAACCACAGACCGCAAGCGGCACTAGCTGTACGTAACGGTCCCCATGTAGATGTCGAAAAGAAGGCCGATGAGGAAACCCATCCGAACTCCTACTAAGCCTGATGTGACAATCTCTGTACAGTCCGGTCTGTTCGTCTAAGACTATCGCCTATCGGGCCTAGGGGGGCGGCAAGCGTCAGTCCCCTAATAGCGGTATAAGTCATGTCGGAGCGTAGCCCATTACACCCTGAGAAACTACTGGAACCTACCAGTAAATCTCGCTTGCCCTGGTCAGGGACTTTGCGTAATGGCTCTCTGACACAGCGCGATATCAACTCCCAATACCGGGAGAGACGAATCCTGTCTAACCGCCACTCCCTCCAAGTGCTCGGGACTGCACCCAACTGCTACCTGTTTGCACGACTCCTTTGAGCCGTGGTAGGATAGCAATCTAAGAACAGTGGGACACACTCGAGGCGAAGTAGCAGTGTCAAGTCTGCGGACTATGCTGTACTCATGTCACCTGGGAACTGTTAACTGACGACTGGTATTAAACCCAACCAACAGTTCCCTGCGAGTCCTGTCCGGTGTACCCGTAACCCAACGAGCACCTGTATACTATCTCCAGTACGATGTACTGACGGCTGTGGGACAGACCATCTCCCCAACTCGGATGAGAAGCGTACACACTAGTCTACTTCGGAGTATCGATGCCCTGTCTCGATAATCCTACGACTAGGGACCTGAATAAGGATGTGCTTGTAGACTACCCAGCCCCCACTAGTGTGACTGCCATCACAACGCTGGTAGTCAAGCAAGATCCTAAGAGCTCTATCAATACGTATACTCACATATTAAGATAGAAAAACCAAGTAGTATACTACCATGTTTAGCAAGACTGTTATATACATGTGAATATCCCAAGCTTCCATTAAGTAATATACAAACTAGTATGATACAATAATGGCCCCTAGGGCATATACACTAACAATCTCCCACTTGCACTAGGGCCATGTACTGTCATATCGAAGACCGATTATCTCGAGTAGCCTCTCAAACTGAATCTGAGGTAGGGCCTTCGTGAATGGATCAGCAATGTTCTCTTCAGTATTAACTCTCCGAACCTCGATCTCCCGACGATCAATGATCTCCCTGATCAGGTGATACCGCCTTAAGATGTGTCTGGACTTCTGATGGGACCTTGGTTCCTTCGCTAAAGCTATAGCTTCGTTGTTGTCGCAATACAGAGGTATTGGATCAACTATGGTAGGAACCACCTGAAGTTCTGTTAGGAACTTCTTCATCCAGACCGCTTCTTTTGCGGCAATATACTCCGCTTCCATCGTCGAGTCAGCAACGGTGTCCTGTTTGGAACTCTTCCAGCACACCGGCCCTCCATTGAGGGTAAAGACATAACCCGACATGGACTTGGAATCGTCCTTATCACTCTGGAAGCCTGAATCAGCAAATGCCTCTAACTTGAGGTCTTTTCCGCCATAAACCAAGAACATCTCCTTAGTCCTTCTCAGGTACTTGAGAATGTTCTTTACTACTATCCAGTGATTCTCCCCTGGGTCTGACTGATACCGGCTTACCACGCTGAGTGCCTAAGCTACATCTGGTCTGGTGCACAACATCGCATACATTATAGAGCCTACCGCAGAAGCGTAGGGTATAATAGACATGCGATCCCTTTCCAAATCAGTCTTGGGAGACATCTTTTTGGATAGGGTGATTCCGTGACAAGCCGGTAGATTACCGCGCTTAGAATCTTCCATACTGAATCTTTTCAGTATAGTGTTGATATACCTGGACTGCGAAAGTCCCAACATCCTTTTGGATCTATCACGATAGATCCAGATCCCCAGAATGTAAGAGGCATCACCCAGGTCTTTCATGGAGAACCTGTGTGACAAGAATCCTTTGACAGATTGTAGCATAGGAATGTCATTTCCTATCAATAGAATGTCATCCATGTACAAGACGAGGAATACAACACTTCTGGCTACAACTTTACTATATATACATGGTTCATCTGGATTTTTGATAAAGTCATATTCTTTGACTGTTTCATCAAAACAGATGTTCCAACTACGCGATGCTTGCTTCAGTCCATAAATGGATTTAAGCAACTTGCATACTTTCCCGCTGCTCCCACTCTGATTGAAACCCTCTGGCTGATCCATATAGACGCATTCTTCTAAATTACCATTCAGAAAAGCCGTCTTTACGTCCATCTGCCAGATTTTATAATCATGGAAGGTAACAATTGCAAGAAGGATACGAATAGATTTGAGCATAGCCACTGGAGAAAAGGTTTCGTCATAGTCCAAACCAGATCTTTGACGAAAACCCTTTGCAACAAGTCTAGCCTTATAAGTTTCCACCTGCCCATCTACACCAATCTTTTTCTTGAAGATCCATTGCATCCTATGGGTTTTACCCCACCTGGAGAAAAGTCCAAAGTCCATACTTTGTTGGTGTACATGGACTCTAATTCGTTTCGCATTGCATCTAGCCATCGTACCGAGTCACTGCTCTGGATGGCCTGCTGGAAGCTAGTAGGTTCATCATCATCAATGATGCAATCCTCTTCATCCCCATCTATGAGAAAACCGTAGTATCTCTCAGGCGGATGAGACGGCCTACTACTTCGGCGGAGGGGTGTGGGAATGTCCTGTTCTTCTTGAACTACTGGTTCTACCAAACTTTCAGTAGTAGTTTGTGGTTCTGGAATTTCTTCCAGTTCTATTTCACTCCCACTTGTTTCCTTTTCTAAAAACTGATGTTCTAGAAAATGGGCATTACGAGAAACAAAAACCTTTTGTTCCTCTGCTTAATAGAATAGATATCCCCTGGAGTTCTTTGGATATCCCACAAACTGACATTTTACTGATCGTGCCTCGAGCTTGTCCACATGCTGCTTTTTAACAAAAGCTGGACATCCCCATATCTTTATATACTGAAGATAGGTTTTCTTCCCACTCCACATCTGATATGGCATGGTAGGCACAGTCTTGGTAGAACCATGTTCAAAAGATATGCCGCTGATTCTAGTGCATAACCCCAGAAAGATCGCGGTAACTCAGCATTACTCATCATGGATCGTACCATATCCAATAGGGTTCGATTCCGTCTCTCCGATACACCATTATGCTGTGGAGTGTATGGAGGAGTAAGCTGAGAGAGAATTCCTTTCTCTTTTAGGTAACCTAGGAACTCGGCACTTAAGCATTCACCACCTCGATCAGATCTTAGTGTCTTAATACTTTTGCTGGTTTGGTTTTCTACTTCATTCTTATACTCCTGGAATTTTTCAAAAGCCTCGGATTTATGTTTCATCAGATAAATGAATCCGTACCTTGAATAATCATCCGTAAAAGTAATGAAATAGGAAAAACCACCTCTTGCATGTGTAGACATTGGACCGCTTACATCGCTGTGTACGAGTCCTAAGAGCTCGCTCGCTCTTACTCCATGTCCAGTGAATGGAGTCTTTGTCATCTTTCCTTTGAGACATGATTCACAAGTAGCATAAGTTTGATATTCGAACGAGTCCAAATATCCTTCTCTATGTAACTTAGTTAACCTTGTCTCATTGATGTGACCTAGTCTACAATGCCATAAGAAAGCCTTATTTAATTCTGGAGACTTTCTTTTTAGTGTGTTCTGGACATTGAAAATCTGGAATTAGTTTAAGACATATATACCGTTATCCAGTGTACCGGACCCAATCAAACTTTGATTAAGGTGGATGTTAACAACATCGCTTACAAACGTGAAATCATAACCTTTATTTGATAACAAGGAAACAGATATGATATTACACGTCAAACTAGGTACAAAAAAACAGTTATGTAAAACCAAAATATGTCCACTCGTCAATCCTAGGTGATAATCCTCGACGGACACAGCTCCCACGCTAGCTCCGTTAGCAACCTTGAGGATCATATCACCTTCCTTCAGCACTCTACGGTTTCTCAGTGCCAGCAATGAATTGCATAAATGAGATCCTGATTCGGTATCCAATACCCAGGAAGTAGAGTTGATTGACAGACAATTCTCAATTACAAACACACCTGAAGTCGAAGCCACAGCTTGCTTCGGTCCCTGGTTCTAGGCGTTCCACGCCTTGCAATCTTTCTTCTAGTACCCTTTCCTATGACAATGGAAGCACTCATCCTGGGCCACTACTGGCACCGCAAACTTTTTCTTTCCCTTCGCTCCCACCTTAATAACACCTCCTCTAGGTCTGGTGGCGGCCTTCTTCTTCCTTCCTTTGGCCCTAGCCTTAGACCTGGAAGAAGAAGCACCGCTAACAAATATAGCGGGTGTTTCCCTTGCCTTCTGCAGGGTGCCCTCTGCACTCCTCAACATGTTAAGAAGTTCCGGAAGTTCAACTTCTTATCTTTGAATGTTGAAGTTCAGAATAAACTGGGCTTAGCTGGAAGGAAGGGACTGGAGAATAAGGTCTGTATAGAGCCCATTATCCAAAGTCGTCCCAAGGTCTGCGAGCTCTTCTATATAGCCTATCATCTTTAGGACATGTTCTCCTACTGATGATCCGACGGCCAACCTCGCTCGAAACAAGTTCTTTGAGGTCTCGTATCTTGCTATACGAGATTGCTCTCCATAAAGTTCCCTTTGTATGGAGAAATATGGCATCTAGTTCCATATCCTCGTGCCTCCTCTGATGTTCATTGTTCATCGAGGCAAGCACGATATACTTGGCCTTTGCGCAATCGAAATCCCAGGTTTTGCTGATTTCCTTATCCGCATTACTGGATTTGGGACCTGGGACTGCAGGTGCCTTAGCGGTGAGGACGTACCCCAATTTGTCATAGGTCAAAGCCATTTTGACATTCCGCAGCCAATCTTTATAGTTTGGCCCTGTCAGTATATTTTTCTTTAAAAGTAACTTAAGTCCAGTCATTTTCAGGGTCACTGCAATTAGGAGAGAGAGAAGAAAACACTTTTAGCATGATGCTCTTGCAAGTTTAGAGTGGTTTTTAGTTTATCTAAACTGGATGGCTCCCACTGTTTTTCGAATCCCTCCTCAAACCAAAAAGGAAGAACTAGCCAGGACTATTCTCACCGTACAATACTTACTTAACCGTTCAGCCAGGCCAGTGTCGATACTTCGAGGGAGGTTTTCCAATGCTTTCGCGAAGTTCCTTAATTAAATAACCTCTTTTCTCTGGGGGCGTAGCCCCGCTGACACCTTTCTTGACACCTACTTGGTTTATAGCATTGATCGTTAAGTGACGAATATCCTGATAAGTAGCATATACTCACAGTAGGATCGGGATCCAAATATCATCGTCTGATAATGCTGAAGGAATCCTACCAACATTCATCAAACTCCAAATGATATGCAACTCTTTGCAAATTTCAGTTTCTTTAGAAATTCCCGATATATATTTTTACCCCATGCTCTTATGACCTTGGCGTTAGGTCAAAATGTCATAAGTCACATGTCAAGTTCTACCCATCATTATCTTGTTAATTTGAACCCATCCGTATACATCCTTGACGTTTGGCCAAAATGATAATACGACTGTCCCAAACTAACTCATCTATCTATGCAATAAATGAATACCCAGCAGCTACCAAACACTATGCCTTGGAGTTAGGTCAAAATACATAGCTTGAATACTGCTGAATACTCAAATGAAATGACGGAGGGCTACGAATGGTTTTGGCGAAACCGTGAACGTAGTGAACTTGATATAACCGAAGGAACCTGATAGCTTTTAAAAGGAGTGGTTAAAGCTCCGCAATTAAAAATATCTTCTGTTTAAAAATAACCTAGTGGTTTCTTTTAAATTGTTCCAACGATTAAACTTTGGTTTATTTTCTATGCATTAATAATAATGCGTCCCATCATTAACCTATCATTGCAGAAAACAACGAAAATACAACGTCCTCTTATGCCATCCGCATTCGCCTCTGGGTCCTGTCATCACCCGTTAGGTTACTTAACTAACGACAGAGCGAGGGCTGGGCTAGCGCGGGTGTAAAACATAAGTGACGTCTAAATAGCTATCATATATAGATATTGTACATTCGTCAGACGCAATAATAGGCATTCCAGATCTCAGATGAACATTATTGGATATACAAGCAATCCGCGTTTGTTTTGAGCCTGCAACAAAAGACGGATTACACAGTTGTGATGAATAGCCATTACCCCACCCTAGACCCCTACGGGTACGGCAAACTACCCGCCAAGTATCCGAAGTGAAGCGGTCTCCCTCAACAAAGTGAGTAGGCCACTAAACACTTCAAAGTACCCGGTAGTTTGTGTACCCCACCTTGGGTGTGTCCTAGGAGCAAAAACAGTAAAATGAAATAATACAACGGTGGCTACAACCGCAACCTGGATGTGTCCCGCAAAATAATATTACAACAAATTACATTTGCAATGAATGAATTAATACAATAACCCATCACTAAACCCCGGCTAATCATCACAATAATCCAATACAGTTCATAATCACAAACAGTAAAATTCATTACAGAAATGTGCAACCCCCTGCCAACCGACATACTAGCAGTTAGGGGAGGTTTACGAACACATTATACAATCACAGTTATAATCAAATTAGTAAACATCGTATAATTTCGATCGAGCAAACATATCAGATTCTACTCCCAAAACTTCTTTGTGCACCTGAGATTTGAGTAGAAAATAAACATTCCAGAAAATACAAAAATATCACAAAAGAATAACTGGAGCAAACTGGGTCGAATCGGCCCCAACTCGGCCGCGGATCCGCGGCGGATCGGTGGGATCGGCCGCGGTTCCGCGGCTGTATGGCGATTCAGTAACCCATTTTTATCCAGTGTTCTTATATCTCTCTGCTTGTTATTCTGCAGCAACCTGAAAAAATTTTAGAGCCTGTTTTAAATTCGACAGAAACATGGTGATATCGATGTGTTTTCCGGTTCGTTTTGCGTTCGAAATTCATACAACTTTGCTAATGAGTTAATTATTGTTTAGCGAGGCTCTGATACCACTGTAAGTCGATGTACAACACCCCACGACTTGCGGGGAGGCGGAAATATGAAAAACGATCTTGTTATTTGCTATAACATCGACTAACCGCAAGAATCGTTGCTAAACGATAACTTACAATTGCATAGGAGTTCTAAACTACTATGTGAAGTGATTATACCTAATGAACCGTGTCCTTCGTCTTTTCGTTCTCCACCTCCTCGTCGACCTTCTCCAACTACTAGACGATCCACCCGAGAGCTATACTTCAAGCTTCACCTCAAACTAGAGGTAACTAGGTTTCTTAAAGTGCTAATCTAAGTAACCTAGGTGATATAGAGTTGGATTATGGAGTGATTAGTCTATTCTAATCCTTGATCTCAACACATGAGAGGGGAGGATTAGGGTTTGAAGAGAGAGAGCATGAGGAGAGAGAAGGTGAGCATGAGAATGAGAATGAGATTGTGATCTATCATGATATATATGAAGCATTAATCTTTATCAAATAAATAGAAAATAGGATTTAACAACCATGCTTCATAAATACAAATGGGTGATTCATCTCCATGAGTCATTAAGCATTTATGATGCATTAATGACATGGATGAATCACACAAATGAGTCACTAATCTCATTTAATGCATATGCCACCTAAACCCCCAAGTCACCATCTTCTGGAAGCTTCTTGTGAAATTACGAGAACGCCCCTCCTATCCGTGAAAACACGGAAAAACTTTAGACTGTATAAATCCAATATCCCGATACTAGAATCTGGTTTAAACCAAAGCCGACTAGTAAAAACTGTCCGAAAGTCGTACGTGCGTAAACACACGTATGCGTCCGAACCCTTGTCGTAAAACCATACGACCTCTATATCGTTTCGCCTGGAGCAGGGAAACTCTCTGTGTGGGACTCTAATGACTCGACAACTACGCTAGCAGTGGGTTTAACCATAGACCGCAAGCGGCACTAGCTGTACGTAACGGTCCCCAGGTAGATGTCGATAAGAAGGCCGATGAGGAAATCCATCCGAACTCCTACTGAGCCTGATGTGACAATCTCCGTACAGTCCGGTCTGTTCGTCTAAGACTATTGCATATCGGGCCTAGGGGGCGGCAAGCGTCAGTCCCCTAATAGCGGTATAAGTCGTGTTGGAGCGTAGCTCATTACACCCTGAGAAATTACTGGAACCTACCAGTAAATCTCGCTTGCCCTGGTCAGGGACTTTGCGTAATGGCTCTCTGACACAACGCGATATCAACTCCCAATACCGGGAGAGACGAATCCTGTCTAACCGCCATTGCCTCCAAGTGCTCGGGACTGCACCCAACTGCTACCTGTTTGCACGACTCCTTTGAGCCGTGGTAGGGTAGAAATCTAAGAACAGTGGGACACACTCGAGGCGAAGTAGCAGTGTCAAGTCTGCGGACTATGCTGTACTCATGTCACCTGGGAACTATTAACTGACGACTGGTATAAAACCCAACCAACAGTTCCCTGCGAGTCCTGTCCGGTGTACCCGTAACCCAATGAGCACCTGTATACTATCTCCAGTACGACGTACTGACGGCTGTGGGACAGACCATCTCCCCAACTCGGATGAGAAGCGTACACACTAGTCTACTCCGGAGTATCGATGCCCTGTCTCGATAATCCTACGACTAGGGACCTGAATAAGGATGTGCTTGTAGACTACCCAGCCCCTACTAGTGTGACTGCCATCACAACGCTGGTAGTCAAGCAAGATCCTAAGAGCTCTATCAATACGTATACTCACATATTAATATAGAAAAACCAAGTAGCATACTACCATATTTAGCAAGACTGTTATATACAAGTGAATATCCCAAGCTTCCATTAAGTAATATACAAACTAGTATGATACAATAATGGCCCCTAGGGCATATACACTAACAGATGTGACCATAATTTATGAGGAGAGAGAGTGAGAAAGAGAGAGAGAGAGGTATATGGTTCTACAACCATTCTTTTTTCCCCACCTCCTTCATCTTCTCCTCTTTCTTCCTTCACCTCCACCTCCACTGCCACCCCACAAACAAAGAGTGAGAAATCCAATTCTAAAGTGAACCCACTTCCTATTTCTTTATCCTCTACCACTTGCCATGTAGTATAGGGTGTTTTCTTCACAAGTTTCACGACTTGGTGAAGTTGGAGCTTGATCTTGTGTTGCCTCGACGTAGATCATCTTCGGCATCGAAGTCGACGACCTAGCCCGATCTTTTCTCCGACGAAACCACCGCGAGAGTCTAGGATTCCGATGGGTACAGCGGAGGGACGTCATCACGGAGCCAAGGAAGTGGAGGACCGGATCTAGAAAGGTTGTAGTCACTTTCCTTTAACAATAAAGTTGTTTACTTGCTTGCATCACCTTACCTTAGTAACGATCTAGTTTAGGGTTTCTCGGCACATAGAAAAATTTTGAATTGGCCATGTTTGATCACTTGTAGAACCTCATGGGTGTGCCTAGGAACCCTACAATGGTATCAGAGCCTAGCTAGAGCCTTAGGCGATGCGTAGACGGAGTTAGAAACCCGATCGAACCCGAAACCCGAATCTATGACCCCTCTCTGTACATTTTCTGTAATTATGGATTTTTCTGAATTAAAAATACCTGAAAAATACATCAGGGAAATATAAGAATTGTGGTGAAAAACGACCCCCTAAATCGTACATTCCACCACGGAACCGCGGCAATAGCCTGCTTGGGCCGCGGTTCCGCGGCCGTACAGAGGAGTTAGGTTATCATTTTTGCATCATAATTCCTATTTCTGTGATTTATATTTTATGGGTATTTTTATTATGACTCAAGAGTTGAGTGTTCTGGGGTTGTATTGGGACTCGATGATAAAATCGGATTATTTAACTTTGTTTACTTTGTCTTACGGGTAATTTTAGAATATGTTAAAAAGTTTTACCGGATATAAATACCCACTTTTTCCCCTGCCGGGAAATTTCCAATTGTTGGATTCTACCGTAGTTTAATGACGTTCTAAGTAGTGCAAGTAAGGCGATGGTCCCTTTAGAAGACAACAAACCTTAACTCGATTATGTGACCGTCTTGAACTGCCTTTTGAACCTTAGGGTTTGGGGAAGTACGGCGTGCCACATGTGAGGCGTTGGCTTGACCCTTCTACGGCTGGACCGTTGGTACTGAGGCACGAAGTGAATGTTTTTAAACTTATTTCATGTGTTGAGCTGTTTCGGGAAAACTTGGGTGTTCGATTGTTAATTCGAAAAGTTTAACATTTTCTATTTATCCGGAATGTGATACAATAATTGGAATCCACAAGCAGTTATGAGATAACTGATTTGGATGTTATAAATCAAGCACTTTAGTCTTACTTGATCGGTTGCCACGGAATTTTGATGCGATCAAAAGTCCGTCGCAATCGCGTAACGTACGCGGATACTCGCCGGATAAACTTAATAGACAGCTACACCCCATAGCCCCGACCAAGTGACTGTAGGAGAACCCCGTCGCCGAAAGCATCCGTTCGGGTGCTCGCGGTAGCGGTGTTCCGCCTTAGAGCACTTCGTCGACGGTATCGGGGGTGCGACCGTCTACTAAATTTTGCGATGAGCATTCGTTCACGATGTCGGGAATCTTGTTGAATTACCCGACTTGATATTGAAAAGATTTTTTGAAAATGAGACTAAAATGCGGGGTTTATAACTGTCAGGCATGCGATGTCTAAGGAATTCATTTGTTAGGCATGCGATGTCTAAAGAGTTTGCGGATTCCAACTGTTGTAGTTTTACACTTTCTTTTCTGTGACCGTAAGTGTAATATGTGATATCGCCGGTTTCGTTGCTATATGTCAACGACAATTGGGATACGCATGTTTACTTACGTTGATGACATGTGATGTTATGTGTTGCTGGATATGTTATATTGGATCGTCGTGTTTGAATAGCCGGGGTTTTTTATGTGAGACGAGTGTTTTTCATTTTCATTCATGTAAAAACTTGTATGTAATATTCTTTTATTGGGGCACTTCCAGGTTGCGGATGATGTCACCATTTGTATATTATTTACTTTTCCGCACTAGGATAGACCCAAGGAGGAGGGCACAAGTAACCGGGTTCTGGAGTCCAGTAGGAGACCAACTCGAGGAGTCGAGTTCGGGTCTCCTAACTCTAGAATTGGTAGGGTTGCTTGCCGCTCTCGTAGGGGTCTAGGGGTATGGGTTTGGCTATTCATCACGACCGTGGAATCTGTATTTTATACTGGCTCGTATTAAAACACGGATGTCCTAGTATATTCAATATTTCATATGATATTTTTCTGCTGTGATATCTGTGATGTGATAATTTGATGTTCTGTGATAAATACTGTATATAGTATATATGATATATTATATAGACGTTACTTATGTTTTACACCCGCGCTAGCCCTGCCCCACTCTGCCGTTAGTTACCTAACCTAACGGTGCACGAGGGGACGTCGAGGCGAATGCGGATGGCATAAGTGTATGTCGTATTTATCTGTGATGTTTAGGTGGAATTAAATGATGGGACATTCATTAATGAGATTAATGAAAGAAAATAAACCTAATTGATGTTGTGGAATCGAATTTCAAAAATAAAACAGGTAGCTACAGTTCTTGCTTTGCATCGCGGTGTTCCTTGTAGAACATCCTGCACCTTATTCGATGAGGAAAGGACCGAGATCCCTTCACCGGGAGTGACTCTTTTAGCAATAACTGGCAGATGCTACACACTCATTTCGTCTTTTGATTGCTTCTATAGTTTCTGCTTTGCACAGTGATATATATGATATATCCCGCACCTCATTCGACGAGGAAAGGGCCGACGATCCCTTCATCGGGAGTGACCCCTTTAGCAAAACTAGAAAAGCCTCAAAAAAATTCCATTTAAAAACCATTTGATTCCGCAACGAGATCAAGTTCAAAGCGTTAAAGGTTTTATTAAAAACCATTCGCAACCCTCCGTCATTTTAGGAAGTAGAGTATTTAGTATTCGTGCTGTGTTTGTTGACCTTAGTTAAGGCACAGTGTACGGTAGCTAAGTGATGTCTTCCTACACCGCATATGATGCGATTAGTTAGGACAGTCGCGTGACTTTGTTGACCTTAGTTAAGGGTCATGTGGGTGGGTCTAATTAATCACGAAATGACGGGTAGAACTTGACTAGTGCTTATGATTTGTTGACCATAGTTAAGGTCATAAGTGCTAGGGGTAAAAACCTTTATCGGGAGTTTTAAGTGTTGAAATTTGCAATGAGATTGCATACCTTCTATATGATAGTTGGATCCCGATACCCACTGCGAGTAATTGTTACTCCTGGGAGAGTTTTGCACTTTGTAATTAGCCGATCAAGTAGGTGTCTAGAAAGGTGTCAACGGCGTTACGCCTCTGGGAAAACGAGGTTTACTGTAATTAGGTCCATGCGAAAGCAAGGGGAACCTCCCTCAAAGTACCGACACTGGCCTGGCTGAAAGATTGGCAAACTTGTAGAGTGTAATTAATCCCGGCTAGTCTTTCCTTTTAGGGTTTGAAGGAAGATTTGATAAAAACAGTGGGAGCCATCCTGATTAGATAAAATAAATAACCAATCTAATCTTGCAAGAGCGCACGCAGAGTGTTTTCTTCTCTCTCTCCAGGTAGCGACCATATCACGCCTTAATCAAGATAATAATACGGATTATTGACCGAACCCGCTTGTTATACTGAGCTGGGGAACGTTGGTCCCGCTCCAACTTATAATTGTTATAAGACAGAGCAGGAAATAGACGAATACCAGAATTCATATGCCGCCTAAACGAGGAAAGTGCATATGATGCATCTCTTTCGGGTGTGTTCATTATACAGAACTGTTTCTCAGTATTCTTTACGTCCTGGATATGAGATATCGGATCAGGATCCCGCATATGTAATTTGTTACATGGGCTACGGATAGGTAAAGAACTGAGAACGGGTGATAAGTTTCATGAGACAGAAAACGGTGCAAGTGTTGCAACCAGGTCTGTTGGTTACTGTCACCCTGTATTACAAATACATTGATTCTGAACAAATGCTATTAGATACCGAACCTGATATACAAAATCATATCAGTCTCTTTATAAGTAAAGAAATGATAAAATTTTGTATTGTTGGATAATGTTTTGAACATTTCCTATATCAAAAGTTGATCGGTTCAGGCACGTTATCTAAAAGCATTGACGTTCTAAATCAAACTACAGTTCCTAGTATACAGAACACACACAAGAGGAAGAGTTCAGAAATGAACGAATCCTTCTTGAGGTATTGTAGACTAGGTCATATCAATGCGACCCGACTGGCTGAAGTTACATTTTAGATGCATATTTAAATCAGTTTGAATTTACATCTTGTGAAACTTACCGGTCATATTACAAACATAAGATGACCATAGCTCTGTTTATTGGAAACAGAGAAAGAGTTGGTAAACTCTTGGGACTGATACATAATGATGTATGTAGGGTCTCCTGTCTACACATGCCAGGACTGGTTCTTTATACTTCATTACGTTCTCTGATGATCTCTCAAAATTCAGTCATATGTTCCTGTTGAAACATAAGTCCGAACCTTTTGAGATATTCACAGAATATAAGTTAGAAGTAAAGAACCAAAATACGGGTATAAGTATTATGTCCTTTGATATGATCAGGGAGGACAATACTTGTGCATGGCATTCCTGGACTATTCTAAAGGAGAATGAGATTCTCTCTCAGTATTACTCCTCTGAATACACCACAGCACAACGGTGTATCGGGGCGGAGCAATCGCACCATATTAGATATGGTGTGCTCTATGATGAGTACTACTGAGTTACCTTTTTCCTTTAAGGGGTTATGCACTTAAGAAGCTGCATACCTATTGAATTGGGTTCGAATTGTGCCTACCACTCCATATAAGATATGGTATGGGAAGAGCCTATCTCTTAAGTAAGTTAAGATTTGGGATTGTCCGGCCTATGTCAAAAGCAAAATCCGGACAAGATCGAGGCAAGGTCAGTTCTGTAGAATTGGAAAGGTTCCAGCTATACAAAACTGCAACTGATGATTTGAAAGTACCAAAGGATTCAATAGTCCCCGACGAACCTCAGCCTCTCCGCCGAACTAGCAGGGTTCCTCATCCGCTTGAGAGATACTTCGGTTTCTCGATGACAGTGGGAGCGAGGAATGCATCATGAGATGATGACCCAACTAGTTTCGAGCAGGCCATCGAGAGTGGGGACTCTGTAAGAATGGATGGATGGTTAGCGATCTAAGATGGAATCCATGTACACCAGCAAAGTATGGACTTTAGCTGCTATATCTGAAGGGTTAAATCCCCATCAGGAGCAAGTATATCTTGAGAAGATTACTTGGTGTAGATGAAAAGGTTGAGACTTTCAAAGCTAGACTTGTTAAAGGTTTTCGTCATCGACCAGGCGTGGATAATGATGAAACCTTTTCAGGGACTATGCTTAAGTCCATCCAGATCTTACTTGCCATTGCTACATACCATGACTACGATATCTGGTGGTTGGGTGCCATGACTACTTTTCTAAATAATGATTTAAAAGAGAACGTCTATAAGAATACAGCCAGAGGGCTTCGTAATCAGTGGGAGCAGCGGAAACGTGTGCAAGTTTCTTTACAGAATAAAGCAGGCATCGCGGAGTTGGAACGTCTGTTTTGATGTGATAGTCGAAGTGTTTGACTTCATCAAAATGGTAGATGAACCTTATATGTACAAAAAGGTAGTAGAGAGTAAGGTGGTCATCCTCGTATTGTACATAGACAACATACTCTTGATAGGAAAAGAGTTTCCTATATTACGATCGGTCGATCTCTTCTTATCACATGGATTCTCCAATAGGATAAAGATGATACCTCCTAAATCCTGGGATTTGGGTCTATTAGATAGATCTAAATGGATGTTAGGATTCTCACTAGCTGTAGTAAGATAGTATCAATCGATCCTGGGGAGAATCACTGGAAAGGTTCTAGGGTGATAAGGACGACTGAATGTCAGTCGCAGGCATTGTCTTTACCCTCAGTGAAGGGACGGTATGTTGGAAGAGTTCCAAGCTAGATACCGTGGCAAACTAGACGATAAAGGTTGGTAACATCGCTATTAAAGATACTACCAAAGAGGCAGTTTGGGTGTATATTGGTTCATAAGATGAACTAGGTTCCTACCATTGTATGACAATGGAAGTGTGGCTTTGGCCCAGGAACCCTGGTCCCATCAGTGACCCAGACATATTCTGAGGCAGCATCACCTGATCATGGAGATAGTTGATCTCCAGGGTGATCGAGATTAGGAGAGTAGACTCAGAGGACAATACGGAGGATTCACTCACAAAGGCCTTTTCCCAGAGAGAGACTTATATGGGATGGTTGAGTATGCGATACTGCAACCACTGCTACAGATGGCCCTAGTGCAAGTGGGAGATTGTTAGTTATATGTATGCCCTAGAGGCCATTACTGTACATTGGATGTATATTGTAGTGGATGCTGGGACATATATAGGTAGGACTTTCTTGCTCAACATGATAGTACGCTATCTGGTTGCTCTTTAACTTAACATGTATACTTTCTGTCTCTCTGTCACATGTTGATGTGGATCATACTTGTGGGGCCTGGGTAGTCCATGAGTACATCCTTCAATGTTCCTAGTCGTGGGAATATCAAGACGGGGCATCGATATTCCTGAGTAGACTAGCGCATATCTTCTCGTCCCATGTGATGGGCGATGGATGATTCCATATCCATTGTTGTTTGACATCAGAGATGGTATGCGGGTGCTCAGTGGAGACTGGGTATACTGAACGGACTCGCCGAGAACTCTCAGATGGTATTATACCTCACGTCAGATGGCAGTTTTCTGGTGACACTGGTACAGCTTAGTCTGTTGACCCAAGATCGTCATAGAGTCTTGTGTGTCTCCCACTGTGCTTTGATTTCCACCCTACCACGGCTCTACTGAGTCGTGCAAAAAGGTGGTTTTTGGGTACAGTCCCGATTCACATGGAGGCAATGAGCGATAGGAGGGGATTCGTCTCTCCCGGTATTGGGGGTTGATGTTGCGCTATGCACGACTGGCCATAACTGGAAATCTCTGGCCAGGGTTGCAGTGATCTACTGGTAAGTGTTATCAGTAGTTTCACACATGTTATGGACCTTATATCGGCATGACTTATCGAGCTACTGGGGTCTGACGTTTACCACCCCTAGGCGAGATATGCGACATATCAGACGAACAGATCGGACTGTACGGTAAGTGTTACTGGTTGGATTCACAGGAGTGTGAGCGGGCTTGCTCGTTGATCTTCTGATCGCTTAATACCCGGGTGGCCGTTACGTTTAGCAGACCGCTTGCGGCTTGTGGATGTTTGATATGATCATCACCTGCTGCCGGCGTATTGACGAGTCTTTAGAGTCCTACATAGAGGTTTCCTGGCTCAAGCGAAATGAAATAGGAGCGCATATGAGATATGTGCGGGGCCGAGAATAATGCGTGTATGTGATACCGTATTCTATTCTCGCGATAAATGTATCGATTGGTTGTATGCGATATAACCTAGTTATCGAATCGAGGATTGATTCGATAAGTCGATACATCGGATATTAGTCGGTCATATGCGATATGACCGGATCGTTAAATCAAGTGTTGATTTAATAATTTAATGTATAATTATATATTTGATATATTACTTTGCATTAACTAGTATTTGTTCACTTTAGATGGATTTTCTCACCAGATGTGCACAAGTTGTATATGTGATATATTTTTGTGCACTTGTTTGTATCATGTTTGATGATACATGGAAACATGGGTGTGTGTAAGACTTAAACTATGTTTAGTTGATGGTTTATGGTTTTTACTTGTTTATTCATTCTTTTTATTTATTTTTGGCAAAATATAACATGGTGGCTTTCTTTGTTTGATACTTGAAGCTTCTTGAAGCTTTGAAAAGTCTAGCTAGTTTGTCTTTTGCCTTAACCCTAACCATTCAACTATACCCTAGTTTATTCTCTACACTAAACCATGGTTGCAAATATGATAAGAATCACTTTATTTTTCTATTTTCTTTATTCTTATCATATTCTTTTTCTTCTTCTTCTTCTTCTTCAAGAAGAAAGAAGCTTGCTAGCTTCAATGGTGACTTGAGAAAAAGAGTGAGAAATCCAATTCTAAAGTGAACCCACTTCCTATTTCTTCATCCTCTACCACTTGCCATTTAGTATAGGGTGTTTTCTTCACAAGTTTCACGACTTGGTGAAGTTGGAGCCTTATCTTGTGTTGCCTCGACGTAGATCATCTTCGGCATCGAAGTCGACGACCTAGCCCGATCTTTTCTCCGATGAAACCACCGCGAGAGTCTAGGATTCCGATGGGTACAGCGGAGGGACGTCATCACGGAGCCAAGGAAGTGGAGGACCGGATCTACAAAGTTTGTAGTCACTTTCCTTTAACAATAAAGTTGTTTACTTGCTTGCATCGCCTTACCTCTAGTAACGATCTAGTTTAGGGTTTCTCGGCACATAGAAATTTTTTGAATTGGCCATGTTTGATCACTTGTAGAACTTCATGGGTATGCCTAGGAACCCTACATAGTAGTGATGGTAGACCTGTTTAAAATGAGCTTTGAAGTCTCAAACACGAACTTACAATTTTCCAACATCGGGTTTTCATTTACTTTTGATGTTCAAATGGAATCTGGAATAACTCTAGAACTCCGAAAATTTTTAGAAGATACAGTGAGATGTACAGGCACATAGAAAGCTACCCAGAAACTCGAACCCAAACCCCTAAGTTTTGGCCATCAATTTATTGATTTTGGCCGCAATTTTCCGCCCAATTTTGGAGTCAGGGTCTGAAACTTGGTCTATAGCTCACTCATAATATAACTAGATTTATCCTGTATGCAAAAAAGTTTAATTTTACCTTAGGTAGAATCTGGAGTTATTTTACTTGTTTTCTATCGATATTTTCCGATTTTTGAAACTTGGTTTTTGATATTTGAGTTTTGACTCGGTCGCTTGACGTTCGTACGACAACGTCGAGAGTTGTTTAGTTGTTCTTGCATGCATGGACCATAGGTTCTAACATATGTGCGCTTCACATGCCGTATCGGTTTTCGGATTTGATTTTGATTTCGATACGATATGCATTGATCTGTAGGTACATTCGCGTTGACTTCCGAGGCGACGAAGGAGAGAAAGGAATTCATCGACTTCGACTAGAGCGAGAATAGTAGGTGAGTAGATGTATATCTATGGGGGAAGTCGCGTGGATGGCGTATAGCACCCCCGCAACTGCAGTACTATGATACTAGGTATATAGTTAAGATATATATAAACACTAAATATGTTTACCTAGCTAATAGGGATCTAAGGTACTAAGTAACTGTAAGTATACTCTTGGAGAGATATCCTTAGTTCTAGTCTTTCTTATGCCTTTAGCCATAGGTATTTGTGCTTCTACACATACACACATAGATACATACATACATACATATATGTGTGTGTGTGTGTGTGTGTGTGTGTGTGTGTGTGTGTGTGTGTGTGTATGTATGTATGTATACATATATATGTACGTATGTATATATACATATAAGTTTGAGGAAAAGTTTGATACAACATCATGAGATGAGGATATGAGATATTATGATGACACGAGTCGATATAATATTATATGAAGATTAGGCGATATATATATTCATGATGCGATACGAGATGATATGACATATGACGATATGTGACTAGATGAGATGATATGATGTACATGACCATGAATCCATACTTTTGATTGATGATGCCGTACGATGGATTATACCGTACGTGATACTATGAGGATGGATCGCCGACTTATGAATGTATCGACTCGAAAATAAATTATTTTATATCATTTAAGTAGATATTGGGATATATTTAGAACCATACCTATTTTCAAAGCTAACGAATCATTATACACTTTTAAATGAAAATCTCAAGGGACGCTATGGATTTTCAAATGGTATCTTTTTCTCAAAAACACCGTAGCACCCATTTTCAAAAAAAAATGATTTGTACTATTTTAAACTATAACCATATGGTTCATGCGTAGTTAGGTATTTATTATTGTTCATGTTTATGCTTTCCCTTATTCTGTTTACGTTGTATTATTTTCCTTTGCGACATACATACTGTAAGCCGATGTCGCGCACCCCGCGGTTCGTGGGGAGGCGGAATTTTCAAAAACGATGATATTTGATATTTGACTACGCAAAACCGGCTAAAACTCCAGGATCTTTACTAAAGCGTTAACTAGCTAATCTATCTAGAGGTTTAACTATTCTGTTAGAATGTTATGCCTCCAAGATACGGTCCTTCAGGTCTTCTAGTGCTCCTCTCCAAGGCTCCTCGGTGATCGGATCGGGATAGCTCCATCGGCCTTCTTGCGTCAAAGATGATCTACCGCGAGAGAATGTGCTCCAAGCTTCAACTTCTAAATGAAGTAACTAAGGTAGATGGCTCGCTAAACCAACTAGCCTAGGAGATGTAGAAATTTTAATGGATTTTTTGTCTCACTAAACCCTTGCCTCACAACACATGTGAAGGTTAGGTTTTAGTCTTTGAGGAAGAAGGAGATGGAGGAACTCGAGAGAGCAAGAGAGGAGAGCAACTCAAGAAAATCTCAAGAGAGAAGAATGAACCTGTCACGACCCAAGTTAGGCACATAACCGGCACTTAGACTACGTAACGTGAACAGGCGTAACGCAATTTAAGTAAGCCGAAAACCCAACAATCTAAACTATTACAAGAAGTAAAGGATAGAAATACTTTTAAAATCTCAAGCAAAAACTTAAAGTTTAAGATTGTTTTCATAAAAATTTCGGCAGCACCTCCTTTGTAAAAGCTAGCCCCGAAACGGGTACAAACATAAGATATAAGTAAAGCATCCCCAAACGGGAGCAAATCTCGCCCAAAGGCGGAAACAACCACCACAACAGATATACGACGCCGTAGCGAAGAAATGAGATAATCGACATAAATAAAGGCCGGCTCACATGAGCACGACAACCAGAGTCATAAGAATATACAACATCGATCCTCACAACTCGTCTCTAAGTCAAAACATGAAGGTAGAAGATGGAGAGTATTAGATACAAAAGATATACAACGACATCATCGGATAACCGCAAACCCACCTATAGCAAAAGGCCTCACAGCCAACCGTAGCGGTATCCGCAAAAGTAGAGATAATAAGGCGCCCTGCCGCGACTACTCTGAGGATCAGACCTGCAAAACACTGTGGCACAACGGGGGTGAGTTGCCAACTCGTGAATAGTAATAACATCATACTATAATCGCAAGTGTGCACGAACAGCGATAAATCTATCACATGTAATCTGATAGCATAAGTATGGCAATATGGATATGCAACAATCATGATCAAGGTACACAACCAGGGTACTACATCTACATGAATCAAATGCATATCAAATAAATCCTGAGTGTGGTATAAATAATAAACCTCATGCATAAATGATCAGCATGGAAAAACCCTGCTGTCCATCAATGACACCCAAAATCCCAAAATCTTCAGGCACCGCATCCTCAGATCGGTCCTCATATCCTGTAAGTCTCATGGAACTCGAGTGTCTAACATCGACACTCAAAAACATCATGAAAACTAGTGTCCAACATCGACACGTAAATACTCATATCATGGCCTCCGTCTGCTCGGATCGGCCCATGTCCATCTCATAACTCCAGTTGGTATCCTCCAGATCTCCGCCGAGTCCAAATAATATCATCGGTAGGTAGTACTCCCTCCGCCAGGCTCACCGCCTAAAAATACGAGTCTTCTTGCCCTGGGATACCTAACCGGGTCCACCATGTACCCACAGATGGTGCCTACCTCTCCTCGAATCGGGTATCTAACACAAGTCTCAGAACCGAGAAACTCATGGTGGACGCACTGAAATATCATATCAAGAGAAATCGGGTTTTCAAGACAATACACATTTCTTGAAATATCCATGCGGTTCTTAAATCCAGAAAATCACATGAAATCCATATCTCAATGCATAAATCCTTGTAATATGATGTATGCAACATAAAACAGTAATATAAGCATATTAAGGGAAAATCCGCTATTTAAATGCATCAAGTTATTAAATATATCATGTGGTTTCCAATTATCCAAAATCCAACGCAATATCATATAAAGTGAACATGTAGCTATAGCAAGGTATATGTGTAAGCATGTAGGTATGCATGTATGCTATATTTCATATGCGCCATCGCACAAGAATCAATGCCTCAATGTCACTAATCAATACAATATCACATATGTATATGTGTTGTGCGTATCATGGCAATTACTGACAGTTTGTGTATAGCATACAATTAGTCCTCGTGCAACATGAACTTTCAATAATAGTGTAGTGTCCAATGAGTACAGTCCAGGCACAATAGGTAATAATATGCAATGATGTCCATGCAAAATCTCTATATGTGCATATAAGCATGCAGCTAATATCATATCATATCATATCTAGCCCTGACGCTTAACGCCATACGGGAAATTTCCCCATAGATGTTAAATCTACTCACCGACAATCTCGAGCTAGGTAGATCCAATCACCTGCTTTCCTTTCTTCGCAGCGTTCGAAGTCCCCGCCTGCGATCCTATTAACACAAACATAACAAGTGGAAATCTAAGAAATCGACCAATATCATGTACAAACTACGTTTGACCGATGCACCAACTCCAATCCAACTCTCAAGTGTTCGTCTAGTGGCTAACGTGTGTGGCGACACTCCGAATCCAACCCAAGTGCAGCAGCTACACAAGATCACGAACTGTATCGGATAACGTAACACGTGTATTCAAAACACTAGATTATAGCAAGGTGATCCCAGATTTTGTATACTGGCAAAACCTAAAAATCAAACAGTACCAAACACCTCTAAACAACTGCAGACAGCTACCCTACAAAACCCAAGCCCAACTCCACTAAAAGGCCGAGGTCGTCGGATTTTCCTTCATTGTCGCCGGCCAAAACCGTCCAGGTTGGGTTCGTGCTTCAGGTGTACACTCAGGGTCACTAGTACAACACTACTACATTGCTAGATTTTACAGTAAAATTTCCAGGTCATAGCAAGTCACAGAGACTCCAATATGACACTAAAAAATATGATATGTGCACGAAACTATACCTTTAGTGTTCTAAACCACAACTGCAAGGTAACACAACAATATAAACACCTAATTATTAGTTAGAGGTCATTACCTAGCCACTGTTGCTCAAAAATCCAATCTTTCCAAGCTCCAAGGCAACCTGGTGGCTAAAACATGACATGAGAAGTATTTTCATGGTGTTTAAATGAAGTTTTACAAGGATTTGTGAAGAGATAGTGAGGGTTTTAGTTTGAGATTAGAGGAGATGAAGAATCATTGAAAAGAGATAGGAATGAAAGGGTGAGAGATGATAATGATGAGAGGGTGAGTGTAGGGTGAATCTTAGCCTTACACTTACTCACTCCCTCTCCTCATCAATGCAACCATTAATGCCTCCATGACTCACCTAGCCACCCCCTCAAGCCAAAACAAAGATATTTCTCACACAAAATATCTAAGGCAAGGTTAATTCAAGATATGGATTAACTTATGGTGTCATGGTCACTTAACAAGATTAACACTAACTAACCCTCACATTAACCTGCACAAGTGTGTGCAAGCCATAACAAATAATAATAAAATATTAATTAATTGTTAAAAAATGTGAGGAAACCAATTTGGTAAACTTTTCCTTAAAAACCCGCATTAACACTTAATTAACACTAATCACATTCTAAGGTGTTCCAAAACCATCATAAGAAACAAAGTGTAGAGAATAGCTAAGTATATGTGAGCTCAATTATTCAAGCATGCAATAAAAACCAATAGAATATATGTGCCATGCCTCAATAGTGAACCCAAAGTGAATAAAATAATCCAAGCCATTCTTTACACCATGCCATCAAAAGTCTCCTCCATTTCCACCTCGTTAATCCATTTGGAAAATGGGTAATACAAATAATGAGGTGGCATCTTCTAAAAGAACGCCTTGACAAATTACAAGAATGCCCTTCTCACCGTATATACATACCCGTATCCGTATTCCGAAAAATACGGATACACTAAGACGATAACAATCCACTAATACAATACAAGGATCTAGTTTAAACCAAAGCCCACTAGTATTGTCCGCCAGATCAGCATCCATGTACAAGTACATGTACGTGATCGAAGCCCGGTCGTAAAACGATACGACGTCTACATCAATTTCCTGAAGCAGGGAAATCCTCTGTATGGGACTCTAAAGACTCGACAGTACGCTGGCAGTGGGTTTAACCACAAGCCGTCAGCGGTACTAGCTACACGTAACGGCTATCCTGATATCTGTCGATAAGAAGACCGATAAGCAAACTCACCCAGACTACTACTGAGCCTATCGGTGACAATCTCCATACAGTCCGGTCTGTTCTTCTGAGATACTCGCATATCCTCCTAGGGGGATGGTAGACCCCTAACAACGTGATAAGTCATGTTGGAGGAGAGCCCAATACATTATGAGAAACTACTGGAGTACCTTACCAGTATTTCTCGACTTCCCTGGCCAGGGACTTTGTTTAATGGCTTTCCGAACACTGCGCGATATCAACCCCCAATACCGGGAGAGACGAATCCTATCTGATCGCTGCTGTCTCTAAGTGCTTCGGGACTACATCCAACTACTACCTGTTTGCACGACTCCTTTGAGCGTGGTAGGGTAGTAATAAAAGTGGAGTGGGAACACACTCGAGACGAAGTAAAGATGGTAATTCAACGGACTAAGCTGTATTCATGCCACCTGGGAACTGGTACTTGACGATAGGTATAATACCAACCAGCAGTTCCTAACGAGTCTTGTCCAGTGTAACTCACAACCCAGTGAGCACCTGCATACCTTCTCCAGTATGTCGTAGTAATGGCTGTGGGACAGACTATATCCCCTGCTGGGATGAGAAGCGTACACACTAGTCTACACCGAAGTATCGATGCCCTGTCTCGATAATCCAACGACTAGGGACCTGTATAAGGATGTGCTTATAGACTACCCAGCCCCCACAAATGTGACTGCCATCACAACGCTGGTAGTCAAGCAAAGATCCTAAGAGATCTACCAATATATATAAGCGATATGCTAAAAGAAACGCATGCACATATTGAAGTAGAATAAAACCAGGTAGCATACTACCATATCGAGCAAGATTGTTATTATAACTATGAAATATCCCAAGTATCCAATATGTAATATACAATTCAGTATGATACAATAATGGCCTCTAGGGAATATATCACTAACAATCTCCCACTTGCACTAAGGCCATGTATTGGTATATCACAGACCTATCATCTCGATTAGCCGCTCGAACTATATCTGAGGGATGACTTTTGTGAGTGGATCTGCAGTGTTGTTCTCTGCCTCTACTCTCCGCACCTCGATCTCTCGTCGATCAATGATCTCCCTGATCAGGTGGAACCACCTCAGGATGTGTAGACTTCTGATGGGACATTGGTTCCTTCGCCAAAGCTATAGCGCCGTTGTTGTCACAATACAGCAGTATTGGATCAACAATGGATAGAACCACCTGAAGCTCTATCACAAACTTCCTGATCCAGACTGCTTCCTTCACGGCATCACAAGTAGCAATATACTCCAGTTACATAGTCGAGTCAGTAACGGTTTCCTGTTTGGAGCTCTTCCAAACAACCGCCCTTTCATTGAGGGTAAACACATGACCCGACATAGACTTGGAGTCATCCTTGTCACTCTGAAAGCTGGAGTCGGCGAAGTCCTCGATCTGGAGGTCTTCCCTGCCGTACACCAAGAACATCTCCTCAATCCTTCTCAGGTACATGAGAATTTTCTTCACTGCTATCCAGTGTTTCTCCTCTGGGTTTGACTTTTACCGGCTTACAACGCTCAGGGCGTATGCTATATCGGGTCTGGTACACAATATCGCATACATTATAGAGCCTACCGCTGAAGCGTATGGTATAATTGACATGCGAGCCCTTTCCAAATCAGTCTTGGGAGACATCTCTTTTGAGAGGGTGATTCCATGACAAGCCGGTAGATTACCGCGCTAAGAATCTTTCATACTGAATCGTTTTCAGTATAGTGTCGATGTACCCTGACTGTGAGAGTCCCAACATCCATTTAGATCTATCATGATAGATCTGGATCCCCAGAATGCAGGAGGCATCACTTAGGTCCTTCATGGAGAACCTTCGTGACAAGAATCCCTTGACTAATTGTAGCATAGGAATGTCATTTCCTATCAAGAGAATGTCATCCACATACAGGACAAGGAATACCACACTTCTTGCTACAATTTTACTATATAAGCATGCTTCATCTAGAGTTTTGATAAAGTCGAATTCCTTGACCGTCTCATCAAAACAGATGTTCCAACTCCGCGATGCCTGCTTCAGCCCATAAATGGACTTAAGCAACTTGCACACTTTCCCGCTGCTCCCACTCTGAATGAAACCCCCCAGCTGATCCATATAGATGCACTCTTCCAAATTTTCATTTAGAAAACGGTCATTACGTACATCTGCCAGATTTCATAATCGTGGAAGGCAACAATGGCAAGAAGGATCCGAATGGATTTGAACATAGACACTGGAGAAAAGGTTTCATCAAAGTCCAAACCAGGTCTTTGATGAAAACCTTTTGCAACAAGTCTAGCCTTATAGGTTTCCACCTGTCCATCTACAGCAATCTTCTTTCTGAAGATCCATTTGCAGCCTACGGGTTTTACCCCTTCTGGAGCAAAGTTCAAAGCTCATAATTTGTTGGTGTACATGGACTCCATTTCGGTTCGCATTGCATCCATCCATTTTATCGAGTCTCGGCTCTGAATGGCTTGCTGGAAGCTAGTTGGCTCATCATCTTCGATGATGCAATCCTCTTCATCCCCGTCTATGAGAAAACCGTAGTATCTCTCGGGCGGATGAGATAGCCTACTAGTTCTGCAGAGTGGCGCGGCTGTGTCCGGTTCTTTCGAAATATTTTGTTCAACCATGCTTTCAGTAATAGTCTGTGATTCTGTAATTTCATCCAGTTCTATTGCGCTCCCACTTATCTCATTTTCTAAAAATCGAGTTTCCAAGAAGTGGGCATGCCGAGAAACAAAGACTTCTTGTTACTCTGTGTAATAGAAAAGATACCCCCTGGAGTTCTTTGGGTATCCCACAAACTTACACAATACTGAGCGTGCCTCGAGCTTGTCCGCATGCTGCTTTTTTACAAAAGCTGGACATTCCCATGTCTTAAGGTACTTAAGATATAGTTTTTTCCCACTCCACATCTGATATGGTGTGGTAGGCACTGACTTAGTAGGAACCTTGTTCAAAATATATGCAGCTGATTCTAGTGCATAGCCCCAGAAGGTTCGCGGTAACTCAGCAGTACTCATCATAGAACCAACCATATCCAATAGGGTTCTGTTTCGCCTTTCTGATACACCGTTTTGCTAAAGTGTGTATGGAGGAGTAAGCTGAGAGAGAATTCCATTCTCTTTTAAGTAGACCAGGAATTCAGCACTTAAGTATTCACCACCTCGATCAGATCTCAGTGTCTTGATGCTTTTGCCGGTTTGCTTTTCCATTTCATTCTTGTATTCCCGGAATTTCTTAAAGGCCTCGGATTTATGTTTCATCATGAATACATGTTCGTACCTAGAGGAATCATCCGTAAAAGTAATGAAGTAGGAATAACCACTTCTCGCATGTGTAGACATTGGACCACACACATCACTGTGTATGAGTCCCAAGAGCTCGCTGGTTCTTTCTCCGTATCCAGTGAATGGAGTCTTTGTCGTCTTTCCTTTGAGACATGATTGAAAAGTTGCATAGGACCGATTTTTGGGGTCAAAAATTACACCCCGGTTGACCAAGTCAAAATCAAAGTCAATCCCAAGCCAAGTGGGCCTAAGCCCAGGTCAAAGTGACCGGCCCCATGACAAAAGGAATGAAGCCATAAATTGGTTTAATGTAATTCTGTTTTTATATATATATATATAAATAAATGTATGTAAAATAAGCAAAAATCCAATTTTTTGTAAAACCCATGGCTTATGTGCGAAAAGAAACAAGCATATAAGGCATGGGGGGCACAAGCGCCATTTGGCAAAGCCCAAGGGGTTATATGTAAAGTGTGTAGCCTCTAAAGGCAAAGATGATGAAAATATCTCAAAAACTTTTTGCATTCTCTAAAATTCTAGGGTTTGTACCTCCTCCTCCTTCCTCAAGGTTCTAAACCTTCTTCTTTTCTTTTGAATTAAATCAAGAGTTTAACTCTTCCTTTTCCAAAAATAAATAGTTTTTCACCACAAAACTCTTGAAAGGGAGCTCGGATCTACCATCAAATCCCTAAAAGGGGAGATTTTAAGTCTCACCTCCCCTTTTCCTCCTAAGATCCAGCCCACAGAGAGGAAGAAGAAGGATACCCATCTCCAAAAATCCCATTCCGGGGAGGATCCGAGGATCAAAAGAAGATCCAAAGATTTCTAGGTGTTTAACTCGATTCAAGATCTGTTGGAGTTTAACTCCATAAATCAAACCCCTTTTTAGGAGTTTAACTCCAAATCTATACATAATCCTTATTAGGAGTTCAACTCTAAAAAACCCTTGGAAGTTCAACTTCTAACCGAGGGGCTAAGCCTCTTTTCCGCTGGTGTTTCCAGCGGTCGCGTGCCGCGCACATGACCCATGGACGCCCAGCAGTCGCATGCCACGCACGTGAACCGCAGGCGCCCAACGGTCGCATGCACGACACGTGACCCACGGGCGTAAAACGCCCACGTGCGCCTCACGTGACCCACGGGCGCTCAGCGCCTAGTAGTCACGTGACCCGCTGGCGCCCAGCGGTCGCGTGCTGCGCACGTGACCCATGGGCGCCTAGCGCCCACGCGCCGCTCATGTGACCCACGGGCGCCCTGTGCCCGCACGCTAGGCACATGACCCATGGGTGCCAAGCGCCTACGCGCCAGGCACGTGACCCGTGGACGCCCCGCGCCCACGTGCCATGCATGCATCATTAAGACGCTCCTCACCCCTCATTTTTCATGCACTCCACACCAGAAACACGTCCCCCGTAAACTCTGCAAGGCTCTCTATATATCCAAACCCCTTTCAAAACACAACACACACACTGCACACCGAGTTCGCATGACTAGTTGACCCGTCAATCGGAGGTTCCTTCACTCCAAAGGCGAGGGGTAATTAAAGACAGCTTAGTTCGCGGCTGCCGGAGATTCGGATCCCCACCATCAATAAACCCCGGCCTACCTTAGGCAGGGGGAATCTGTATACGCATGACGAGTGCACGCGTATTCCCATCTCAATGGGGTGACGAAAAACACCCTACACTGATATTCGAACGGATCCAAATATCCCTCATTATGTAACTTCGTTAATCGTGTTTCATTGATATGACCGAGTCTACAATGCCACAAGAAAGCCTGATTTAATTCCGAAGACTTTCTTTTAAGTGTGTTCTGGACACTGAAAACCTGATCTTGATTCAGTACTTATATTCTGTTATCTTATGTACCTGACCCAATCAAATTTTGATTTAGGTAGATGTGTACTACATCGCTTACAAATGTAAAATCATATCCTTCCTTAGAAATTAAAGATACATATATGATATTACAAGCTAGATTAGGTACATACAAACAGTTACGTAAAATCAATATCTTCCCCTTATCAATCCTAGGTTATATTCCCCTACGGGTTCAGCATCCACGCTAATTCCGTTAGCAACTCTGAGAGTCATATCACCTACCTTGATAACTCTATGGTTTCTCAAAGTCTGTAATGAATTACAGATGTGAAATCCTGATCCGGTATCTAGTAACCAGTAAGTAGAGTTAATGGATATACAGTTTTCAATTACAAACACACTCGAAGCCGAAGCCACAACGTGCTTCGAATCCTGGCTTCTGGCTTTCTAAGCCCTGTAGTCCTTCTGACAATGTGCTCTCCCGTGACTACAAAGACAGGCCTCCTTCCCTACTACTGGCCCCGAAACTTCTGCCTGGCCATTTCCCTCTATCTTACTGACAACGATTATCGGCTTGGTGGGCCTTCTTCTTCTCTCCCTTGGCTTTCACCTTGGATCTAGAAGAGAAAGATTCCCCAATAAGCAGAGTGGGTGTCTCCCTAGATTCTTTCAGGGTGCCCTCTGAGCTCCTCAATAAATTGAGGAGACTTGGAAGTGTAACTTCTTTCGCTTGAATTTAGCAATTCAAGATAAACTGGGCGTAAGTTGATGTTAGGGACTGTAGTATCAAGTCAATGCATAACTTGTTCTCCAACGTGGCCCCATGGTCCGTGAGCTCTTTAATATAGCTAATCATCGTAAGGACGTGGTCCCCAACAGATGACCCGACAGCCAATCTCGCTTGAAGCAATATCTTCGAGGTCTCATATCTTGCGATAGGAGATTGCTCTCCATATAAAACTTTGATATGGAGGAAGATGGAAGCTATGTCCATCTTCTCATGCTGTCTTTGGTGTTCACTATCCATTGAGGTTAACGCGAGGTACTTGGCTCTCGCATAATTCTTTTCCCATGTCAGACGGATATCCATATCCGCGACGGTGGAACTTGGACCTAGGACGGCGGGGGGTTTTATAGTAAGGAGGTAGTCTAGCTTGTCACAGGTAAGTGCCATCTGGACATACCGTAGCCAATCAATATAGTTCGGCCCAATCAAAATATTAGCTAATAACCTATGTCTAGTCATAGTGGTCGCTGCAATTAAGAGAGAGAGAAGAAACACTTAGTATGATGCTCTTGCAAGTTTAGATTGGTTATTAGTTTATCTAAACAGGATGGCTCCCACTATTTCCTCGAATCCTTCCTCAAACCATAAAAGAAGAATTAGTCAGGATTAATCTCACTTTTACAATTCTTGCTTAACCTTTCAGCCAGGCTGGTGTCGGTACTTCGAAGGACGTTTTCCAATGCTTTCGCGAAGTTCCTTAATTTCATAACCTCTTTTCCCTGAAGGCGTAGCCCAGCTAACACCGTTCTAGATACCTACTTTGTTTATAGCGTTGATCGTTTAGTGAAAAAAATCTCTCGAAGAGTAGCGCATACTCACAGTAGGATCAGGATCCAAATATCATTGTGTGATAACCCAGAAGGAATCCTACCATGATTATCACACTCTAAATGGTATACAACACTAGCAGGTTTCAGTACCTTAGAAACTCCCGATGTGGATTTTTGCCCCATGCTCTTATGACCTTGACGAAGGCCAACATATCATAAGTCACATGTCAAGTTCTACCTGTCATTATCCAGGTTAATTTGAATCCACCCCTACACACCCTTAACGAAGGCCAACATAGTAGTACGACTGTCCCAAACCAATGCATCTATATATGCTACATATGAATACCCAGCAGCTACCAATCACTATGCCTTGGCGAAGGTCAAAATACATAGCTTGAATACTACTGAATATTCATATGAAATAACGGAGGGCTACAGATGGTTTTGGAGAAACCGTGAACGTAGTGAACTTGATATAGTCGAAGGAACCATGATAGCTTTTTAAAAGAAGTGGTTTAAGCTCCAGGTTTAAAATTGCTTTTTGAAGAAAACCGAGTTGTTTTGAAATTGTTCCAACAATTAAGCTTTGGTTTGTTTTATCTTTGCATTAATCAATGTTAATGCGGTCCCATCATTTAAATCCTATCATTGCAGCAAAAGAAACGAAAATACTACGTACGCTTATGCCGTCCGCATTCGCCACTGGACCCCGTCTTACACCGTTAGGTTACTTAACTAACGCCAGAGCGGGGGCTAAACTTGTAGGGTTGCCTAGGATGGCAGCAAGGTTTCGGGAGGCACCGTCCATGCCAAATTCAAAATTTTGTCATTCTAGCTAACCCTAACCATGAATCGTTAACTAGAAATCTACGGAATCGATATGCAAACACTTTGCAATATGAAAGAGAGCAAGGAATATAACCTTTGTAGACCAGTCCTTCACTTCATTAGCTCCGTGTAGCCGTCCCTTCGCTGTGATCATGAACTCCGGGCTCTAGAGAGGCTCCACAAGAAGAATAGAACAAGCTTGCTTCGAAGTCTTCGAGGCCGAAGATGATCTACGTAGAGGAGACACTAACCCAAGCTATCTCTTCACAATTCATGAAATTAATGAAGCAAACACCCTATACTACATGGAAAGTAGTAGAGGATGATGAAGTAGGAATTTTGCTCACTTTAGTTTTGATTTTCTCACATAGTTCATCACATTTCCATGAAGCTAGAAAGCTTCAAATGAGAGGAAGAAGAAGATGAAGTTGTGATGAACTCAAGAATAAACTCATAAAGTTAAAAATGCAACCATGGTGAAATAATATCATGGCTAACTCATGTAGAGAATAAACCATAGCCTATGGTTAAGGGTTGGGTTAATAAAAATCCTAACGTAGACAAACAAGTGGACTAAGTCAAAGTTTTCCAAAAGCTTCTCAAAGCTTCAACCATGACTCATTATCCATTTGTTTGAATTACTTAAGAAAAATAAAAACCCTAGCATTAACCTAGCATGGTGTGAGTCTCATACATCCATGTTGCATGTGTAACCAAGCATGACACACTAAAATATATCACATATATAATAAGTGTGCAAAAAGAAAACAATACATTTAACATATATCACATATATATCAATATATCATCTAGTGAGAAAAATGAATACTTAAGTGAGCTAATATTAGTTAATGTAATGTAATATATCAAATATATAATTATACAATAAATTATCAAATCAACACTTGATTTAATAATCCGGCTATATCACATATAACCGACTAATATCAAATGTAACATCTTATCGAATCAACACTTGATCCGCTAACCCAGTTATATCTCATATAACCAATAATATAATACGATATCACATATCGTATTAATCTCAGTCCCGCACATATCACATATGTGCACCTACTCCGTTTCGCTTGATCCAGGAAACCTCTGTGTAGGACTTTAAAGACTCGTCAATACGCCGGCAGTAGGTGATGATCATATCAAACACCCACAAGCCGCAAGTGTAAGTGCATGGCAGTGCCCCGGCCGTCATCCCGAGGCCAAAATGCGGAAACGATACTTTTCTTTAACTTTTAAAAACGGCGCTACCGCGTACTGTAAACCCGGATCGGGCCATTAACCTAATGCTAGCAAATTAGAGAATGGGTAGAAAGCTATACCGAGCGATCCGGTCCTTCGGTCTTCGGCCTCCATCCCGATCTCCTCGCGGAATCTCCGGTCTTCATCTCCTCGTCGGAAAGGGCACCACATTGCCGGGTCTTTTTACGGGCTCCCACCTCTAGACCGAGGCAACTCGGGCACGAAATTAGCGAGTCGACGTGTCCAAGAATGCTGTAGGCTAAGTGTAGATCACTATGTCTCATGGGGTTGTTTGAAGTTGCCATTTGGATGTGGGAAGGAGATCTGAACTTTTGTGATGAACTAGGGAATTTTTTGTGGCAAGCAAATGAGAGTGATTTCCTCTTCACAAAAAAATGAATCACACACCCACGAAAGAGTGGCCGGCCATGCTCAAGGAATGAGAGGAGGGAGTGAGCCCAATCATACAAGAAAGAGAAAGAGTGATGATGATAAAATATGTCACACCAAAAAGTCCAACTCAAAAACCCATCACTCAACCCATCATAGCAAGCAATGATGAACAAAAGGAAGTCAATGGAAGCTAGAACCATCATGAACCTATCATCACAAAAACAACCCTCCATATTGCTAATTTGCACAATTGCAAATAAGCCCCTCCATCGGAAAAATTCGGCCATGAAGGAACAAAGGAAAACTGGCCGAAACGGAATGTAAACTGGCAACTTCAAAAAACCGATCCCGTAATAAATTACAGGAAAACCCCGCGACTGTATATACATACCCGCATTTGTATTCCGACCGAATACAAATGCAATGAGACAAAATCTATACTGTACAATACTAGGATCCGGCTTAAACCAAAGCCCGCTAGCATTATGCGTCCAATCATGATCCGTGCAATACCGCACGTACATGATCGAACCCTGCCATTTATCCATACGTCCTCTACAGCGTTTCGTCCGAAACTTGAGAAACTGTCTGTGGGGGACTCTAAAGACTCGTCAATACTTTGGCTGTGGATTTAACCACTAGCACGTCAGAGGTATTAGCCATACGTAACGGGCTACCAGCTATTGACCAAAAGGGACGTCGATGAGCAAACTCATACTGACACCCTACTGAGCCTGTCAGTGACAATATCCGTACAGTCCGGTCCGTTCGTCTATGAGCATCGCATGGCGGGCCTAGGGGGTTGGTAAAAGTCAGACCCCCAAAAGCGGTACAAGTCATGTAGGAGTGTAGCCCAGAACACCCTGAGATACTACTGGAATACCTACCAATAAATCTCCTGCCTTGGCCAAGGACTTCGTGTAATGGCTCTCCTAGACACAGCGCGACCTCACCCCCAATACCGGGAGAGACGAACTCCTGCCGATCCGCTCACTGCCTCCATGTGGCTCGAGACTGTACCCAACTAAAACCTGTTTGCACGACTCCTTTGAGCCGTGGTAGGGTAGTAAACAAAGTACAGTGGGAACTCACACGAGACAAATGACTATCTCAGGTCCATGAACTAACCTGTACACATGTCACCAGGGAACTGCTATCTGACGTCAGGTATAATACCAACTAGGATGTTCCCGGCGAGTCCTGTCCGGTGTACTCATAACCCAATGAGCACCTGTATACATCTTAGGTGAACCAACTGACACCAGTGTCTTGTGAGACCGGCCATCGCCCCTCGTCGGGGTCTTGACTGTATACACTAGTCCACTCTGGAGTATCGATGCCCTGTCTCGAAACTCCCACGACTAGGGACCTTTTAAGGATGTGCTTATAGATCCCAGCTCCCACGTATATGATCGCCATCATACTGCTGGCAGTCAAGAAAGAATCCTAGGGGATCTATCAACGTGCAATAGTGATCAGTAATGTCACCTAAAGCAGTACACGATGATAAAGATAAACCAGATAGGATACTATCATCTTGAGTAAGACTGTTCTACCGGCATAGGTCCTCCCTCAATCATCGCAATCACGTGCCTGTGATCCAATAATTACCTCTGAGGGCACTATATCCAACAATCTCCCACTTGCACTCAAGGCTAATTATTGCGATGTCGCATACTCACAGCCCGTGTGATACCGAACACCCAACTCCTCTACTAGTCAGTCTCACAAAGCTCGTTTGCAAAACTATTGCGTTCGAGAAATAGCCTCAGCTAGTGGATCCGCTCTGATGTTTCTTTCTATGTCTCTCTTAATCTCAAGTTCGCGGAGAAACCTATCTCCCGAAATGAGCAATACCTGTCTTAGAATATGTCTGGATATCCGATGGGACCTAGTTCATAAATGAACTCCAAATCCAAACTTCTCAGACTGTATCGTCAATTGAACTTAATCAGTATCCTGCGCCATGCCTCCCTCAGTATCTGCATGGATCACCTGTCCAAAATACCGCCCTTCATCAGAGGGAAAACTACAACTCTGATAGTCACTCTGTCATTCAGGTCACCTTGGAAGCTTGGAATGATAACTGTCTCCCGAATGAGGCTGTCGTTATCATATCCCTAGAACATCCACTTATGTTCTAAAACTGCTTCCGAACGTTTCTCCAGGATTGTATCAATATCAACTTATTGCAGCTCGTGCAAAAACAACATCTGGTCTGGTACTTGACATCTCATGATTGACTCAATTGCCTAAGAAAGTGATATGCCAATCATGCACATCCCTCTCCCCTTTAGTCTGTAAGACACCTTTAGATAGGGTGACTCCATCACCTGCAGGTACATTACCGTGCCTGGAGTTGTCCATTCTAAATACTCTTAGAATGCTGTCTGAGTACCCTGATTGGGAAACTACCCAAATCTAGATCTAAAACTATAGATCTAGTAACCACAATATCTGATATAATATCCATGTCCTATATGGAGAAACCACTGTGTGACAACCAAAGTATAACCGGTCGTAGTGCAGGAATGTCACTTCCTACTATGTGTATGTCATCTAAATACCAGGACATCACACCCTACTACCTTCTTAACAGATTTATCCCCTATTCTGATGAAGCCAAACTTATGACTGTCACATCAGAAATAGATGATCTATCTCTGCTATATCTGCTTTAGTCCATAAATAGATATAAGCTACCTGTCCACTATGCTTCCACTGCTCCCACTGACTACGACAACCCTCTGGCAGAGTCATATACTCGTACGCTTCTAAAGCCAGTTCAGAACGTCGCTATACTCATCCTCCTGCCGGGTCTCATAGTCTGGAACAACAGCAATGGCAGGTCTGGGTAAACAAGAACCTCCCTGCCACCGTCCTTGAGGCTACCGGAGTACCTCTCGGGTCCCTGAGGTTACCCACCTTATCTGCGGAGTGGCCAATGGAATGTCAAACCATATTGAATCTTTAGGTTCTTATCAAATTTTCAGTAATCGTTTGCGATTCTGGAATCACTTCCAGTTCTACCATACTCCCACTACTGTTTTTTGAAAAAAATCCATTTTTATTAAAACCGTGGCGAGTCTAGAACAATATCACTATTGATCTTCCAGATGGTAGAAAGTCAACCCTCGTCATAGCCCGGGTCAACCCACAAACAGTCATTACAGAAACGTGCCTTGAGTTGTCCAAAGTCTGGTTTTAAGCACAAGCTGGACAACTCCTCATACCTTGACAATGTCGAGATATGAACTGTTCTATATCCAATACAGAAACAGAGGCACTGATTTAATTGAACCGGATTCAAATCATGCAGCTGTCTCCAGTACATGTCAACTAAATGGAGAGAGGCCGATCAGCATTACTCAACTTAGGAGTACTTCCAATTATGAGTAACCTGAAAGAGAAGCAAGTTCTCTTAATCATCACTATCAACTGAATACCATACACAAGTATCTACATCTTTGATCACCTTGAAGAATCTCAATACTTGTAACGCCTGGTTCTCTACTTTATTCTTATACCTATAACTTCTCAAAATTCGGACCTTGCGTTTCCACGAAACACTTGTCTAAAAACTAGAGAAGTCATAAGTAAACCGAATATAGTACGAGGACCAACCCCTCTGTCCTAATGGACACTGGACAATATACAATCCTCTGTATAAGTCCTCTGAGTCTAATAACTCAAACCCTGTACGTCGTAGGTTGAAAACTGTACTTATGGTTAAGAAGAATTACACCGCTGTTTAATACTCCTTACCTAACCATCCACTGATATAGGTAAATGTCATCGACATAATTTCAAAAAGTTATATCTCACTTCATAAAAATGAACGTACAGATATATCAATTTGAAATTGGTACATAACAACGGATATTCAAAACCAAATATTCGCCGTCCGGCAAACAACCCAGGTGACTTCCTCAAATATCACCAATTACAACGAATTCCGATATAATGAGGATAATCACCTAATTTCCAATAGCTTACTCCCACTCATCATCTGTAAAAACCATACAGATGTGAGAATCACACCTGGTAAATACATACCCTAGAGCAAGGGCAAATTGGGAATTCAGTTTTCTTTTAACAGTACACAGTGAAACTGAAACATTGAAATGTTTCATAGGGGTATCCTGGTATTCCTAGTAATGCCTCTTCTATTATCCAGATTCACAACTGTAACCGTATATTTCTTTGCCATCTCTCCAAATCCCTTTATATGTCTTTTAGTCATTACCTTCTGCACACCCCTTTAGGCCAAATGGTTTTCATCATTCCCTACCGTTCGGCACCAGCCTATGGTTTGGAAGAAGACTATCCAATAAGCATAATAGGTGTACTGTCCTAATCCTAGGAGCACTCACAACCCGAGAGAAGGTAAAGATAAAAGACACCTGAATAAACCTTATTCCTATTTCTCCTGAACCAGAATCCATCCCCGAACTGGAACAAGTTCCTTTCGAGTTCGTATATAACCATACGATGGAATATCCAATAAACTGTGGATCTTCGTAGTGATACGGAGTGTCCTGGAGAAATACAAAGGTGAAGTCGGAGTGGTAATGAAATACTTGGTTTGGTCGTGAATAGCAGTCGCAATTTACTTTGCCCTCCTTCTAATCCTTTTATTTGTCTTAACTTAATATCTTCTGTACACCACACTTAAGCTAATCGTCTTTCTTCATTCCCTACCATTCGGCACCAGCCTAAGGTTTGGAAGAAGACTATCCAATAGGCGTAACGGGTGTACTATCCCCTAATCCAAGGAGCACTCGCAACCTGAGAGAAGGCAAAAGGAAAAGACAACCGAATAGTCCTATTCGTTTTCTCCAGAACCAGAAACCATCCTCGAATCTGGAACAAGTTCCTTCGAGTTCGTATATAACCATATGATGGTTTTATCCAATGGAAATGGACGTTCGTAGTAATACGGGGTGTTCTGGAGAAAAGGGTAAAAGTAGGAGTGACAATGATGTATGCAACTCTGACTATCCAAAAGCCAGTGTTTAAGAAGGTTCGGTTAATTATGGTCACTGAGTCATAGTCAAGGGGTGGGTCATGGTCGCTACCAAACAGAGAGAGAAAAGAAACACTCAGCGTGCACTCTAACCTAGACCAGAATGGTTATCAATTTATCTAATCAGGAAACCTCCCACTGTAACCTCAAATTCTCCTCCAAACCTGAAAGAAGAATTAGTCGGGATCACCCGAGGAGTAAACCAACTCATCAGTGGGAATCGGGATCCAACTATCATCGCATGATAACGTGATGGAATCCACTCACGTTATCACACTCCAGAAGGTATGCGCATATCTGGCAAGTTTCAGTTTCTTTAGAAACTCCCGATGTGATTTTTACCCCATGCTCTTATGACCTTGACTTTGACCAACAAATCATAAGTCACATGTCAAGTTCTACCCGTCATTATCCAGGTTGATTTGAACCCACCCGTACCTACCCTTGATATTAGCCAACAAGGCAGTACGACTGTCCCAAACCAACGCATCTATCTATGCTGCAGAAAAGTAACAAATAGCTACCATACACTATGCCTTGACTTTGGCCAACAAATATAGCATGAATACTACGTGCTACCCGTCTGAAATGACGGAGGGCTACGAATGGTTTTTGGCGAAAAACCTTTAACGTAATGAACTTGATATCGTTGAAGGAACCGGATAGCTTTTATAAAAATATAGTGACGAAAACCTTTGCTAAAAAGGTCACTCCCGGTGAAGGGATCTCAGCTCTTTCCCCGTAGAATGAGGTGCAGGATATTCCAACTGAATACCATGATGCAAAGCAAAAGTAATCGACTATAGTGAAGTTACTGCCCTGACGCAAACTTCTGTCCAAGGGGTCACTCCCGGTGAAGGGATCTCGGCCCTTGCCTCGTCGACTGAGGTGCTGGATATTCATAACCGAATACCACTGTGCAAAACAAAAGAGAACGTCCTTGCAATAACAGCTTTTTGAAAATTGTTCCAACAACATCAGATTAGGTTTTTTTAGCTTGCATTGATCCAAATCAACGCAGTCCCACCAATTGATCACACCACAAAGAACGAAAATAATGATGTACGTATATGCCATCCGCATTCGTCACTGGGTCCCGTCATCACCCGTTAGGTTACTTAACTAACGACAGAGCGAGGACTGGACTAGCGCGGATGCAAAACATATACAACATCTACTAGTATATATATCAATATATAATATTCGCTCAAGGCATGATAAAATGCAACATCACAGAAATGTAATAAGCATCACAGAACAATACAGATATCTGGGATCCCCGGGTTTCATAGAGCCGCTACTGAAACCCGACGTTCCCCTGGTCGTGTGGATAGCCTGTGCAATGAAATCCTAGACCCCTACGGGCGCGGCAAGTTATCCGCCAAAACCTGAAGCGAGGCAGCCCCCTTCAACAACATGAATGGACCATCCAACACTTCACGGAATCCGGTAACTTGGGCACCCCTCCTTGGGTCAACCTATACCCCCTACGAGTGCGGCGAATAGCCCGCCAATTCTAGAGTGAAGCCCCCTCCGTCTCAAAGCCATGAGATGCGGGCCCGTTGCCCTCTAGAACCCGGCTATCCGGCACTCCTCCGCGGGGTAATCCTAGTACAGAAAGTAAAATATACAACGGGTACATCGACCTCAGCCCGGTCGTGCCCCAAAAGAATAATACACAAACAGGCAGTAACGGCAGTCCACATGTCGGACGCTCGCCCCGCAATATCAAATGTACATATACAACCAAACTGTACTACCATTGCATCCAGGCTATCCACCACGACAAATCCGCAACATCACAGCACAACACAGAACATCAACGTGAATGTCACGTTCGCAAATCCGTCTAAAAGGGCTATAGCAGTTAGAAAGGATTTACCGATCAAGTGACATTCACGGTCGCAGATATAATGTAAATGCTGTGAACTAACATGTTTAAAATTTTCGATCGACTAAATTTTCCCGAAGTGGGCCCCAAGCACAACTGTAGCACTCTAAATAAATCTGGGCCCAAACAGAATTTACCAAAAACCCTATTTCCATATCAGAAAACCCTGTAGAAAATATGGTGTAGCAAGGACTTATAATGGCCGCGGAACCGCGGCCAATGCATGGGTTTGGCCGCGGTTCCGCAGTGGAACAGTAAGTTTAGTGCACCAAATTTTCACAGAATTCTAGGAAAACCCTGCTCGTATTTTTCCAATATACCAAATAATTTTTAGAGCACAGGAAAAATTCGATAGAAACTGGACTTGAAAATACGGTTTTTGGAAAATCAGATCGATCGAACTTGTAAACACGTTAGAGCAAGCTAGACTAGATTAATGGCGTGGCTCTGATACCAGTGTAAGTGCATGGCAGCGCCTCGGTCGTCATCCCGAGGCAAAAATGCGGAAACGATACTTTTCTTTAACTTTTAAAAACGGCGCTACCACGTACTGTAAACTCGGATTGGGCCATTAACCTAATGCTAGCAAAGTAGAAAATGGGTAGAAAGCTATACCAAGCGATCCGTGTCCTTCGATCTTCGGCCTCCATCCCGATCTCCTCGCGGAATCTCCGGTCTTCATCTCCTCGTCGGAAAGGGCACCACATCGCCGGGTCCTTTTACGGGCTCCCACCTCTGAACCGTGGCAACTCGGGCACGAAGTTGGCGAGCCGACGTGTCCAAGAATGCTGTAGGCTAAGTGTAGATCACTATGTCTCATGGGGTTGTTTGAAGTTGCCATTTGGAAGTGGGAAGGAGATCTGAACTTTTGTGATGAACTAGGTAATTTTTTGTAGCAAGCAAATGAGAGTGATTTCCCCTTCACAAAAACATGAATCACACACCCACCAAAGAGCGGCCGGCCATGCTCAAGGAATGAAAGGAGGGAGTGAGCCCAATCATACATGAAAGAGAAAGAGTGATGATGATAAAATATGTCACACCAAAAAGTCCAACTCAAAAACCCATCACTCAACCCATCATAGCAAGCAATGATGAAAAAAAGGAAGTCAATGGAAGCTAGAACCATCATGAACCTATCATCACAAAAACAACCTTCCATATTGCTAATTTGGACAATTGCAAATAAGCCCCTCCATCGGAAAAATTCGGCCATGAAAGAACAAAGGAAAACTGGCCGAAACAGAATGTAAACTGGCAACTTCAAAAATCCGATCCCGTAATAAATTACAGGAAAACCCCGCGACTGTATATATATACCCGCATTTGTATTCAGACCGAATACAAATGCAATTAGACAAAATCTACACTGTACAATACAAGGATCCGGCTTAAACCAAAGCCCGCTAGCATTATCCGTCCGATCATGATCCGTACAATACCGCACATACATGATCGAACCCTGCCATATATCCATACAGCCTCTACAGCGTTTCGCCCGAAACTTGAGAAACTGTCTCTGGGGGACTCTAAAGACTCGTCAATACTTTGGCTGTGGATTTAACCACTAGCACGTCAGAGGTATTAGCCATACGTAACGGGCTACCAGCTATTGACCAAAAGGGACGTCGATGAGAAAACTCATCCTGACACCCTACTGAGCCTGTCAGTGACAATACCCGTACAGTCCGGTCCGTTCGTCTATGAGCATCGCATGGCGGGCCTAGGGGGTTGGTAAAAGTCAGACCCCCAAAAGCGGTACAAGTCGTGTCGGAGTGTAGCCCAGAACACCCTGAGATACTACTGGAATACCTACCAGTAAATCTCCTGCCTTGGCCAAGGACTTCGTATAATGGCTCTCTTATACACAGCGCGACCTCACCCCCAATACCGGGAGAGACGAACCCCTGCCGATCCGCTCACTGCCTCCATGTGGCTCGGGACTTTACCCAACTAAAACCTGTTCGCACGACTCCTTTGAGCCGTGGTAGGGTTGTAATCAAAGTACAGTGGGAACTCACACGAGACAAATGACGATCTCAGGTCGATGAACTAACCTGTACACATGTCACCAGGGAACTGCTATCTGACGTCAGGTATAATACCAATTAGCATGTTCCCGGCGAGTCCTGTCCGGTGTACTCATAACCCAATGAGCACCTGTATACATCTTAGGTGAACTAACTGACACCAGTGGCTTGTGAGACCGGCCACCGCCCATCGTCGGGGTCTCGACTGTATACACTAGTCTACTCTGGAGTATCGATGCCCTGTCTCGAAACTCCCACGACTAGGGACCTTTTAAGGATGTGCTTATAGACCCCAGCTCCCACGTATATGATCGCCATCATACTGCTGGCAGTCAAGCAAGAATCCTAGGGGCTCTATCAACGTGCAATAGTGATCAGTAATGTCACCTAAAGCAGTACACGATGATAAAGATAAACCATATAGCATACTATCATCTTGAGTAAGACTGTTCTACCGGTAAAGGTCCTCCCTCAATCATCGCAATCACGTGCATGTGATCCAATAATTGACTCTGAGGGCACTATATCCAACAGCAAGCGGTCTGCCAAACGTAACGGCCACCCGGGTATTGAGCGATCAGAAGATCAACAATCAAGCCTGCTCGTACTCCTGTGAATCCAGTCAGTAACACTACCGTACAGTCCGGTCTCTTCGTCTGATATGTCACATATCTCGTCTAGGGGTGGTAAATGTCAGACCCCAGTAACTCGATAAGTCGTGCCGATATGAGGCTCATAACGGGTTGAGAAACTACTGATAATACTTACCAGTATATCTCGGAGTCAGCCCTGGCCAGAGACTTCCTGTTATAGCCAATCGAGCACAGCGCAACATCAACTCCCTATACCGGGAGAGACGAAACCCCTCCTATCGCTCATTGCCTCTATGTGATTCGGAACTGTACCCAAAATCCACCATTTTACACGTTCTCTTGAACGTGGTAAGGTGGAAATCAAAGCACAGTGGGAATCACACAAGACTCTATGACGATCTCGGGTCTACAGACTAACCTGTACCAGTGTGACCAGAGAACTGCCATCTGACGTGAGGTATAATACCATCTGGGAGTTCTCGACGAGTCCGTCTAGTGTACACAGTCTGCACTGAGCACCCGTATACCATCTCTGATGTCAAACACCAATGGATATGGGATCATCCATTGCCCATCACATAGTTCGAGAAGTGTACACGCTAGTTTACTCTGGTATATCGATGACCTGTCTCGATACACCCACGACCAGGAACATTTGAAGGATGCACTTAACGACTACTCTATACCCACTAGTATGATCTACAACATAGTCCTGGTAGTCGAGTGCTCATCCTAAGGGCTTTATCAACATGTAACATAGAGACAATCAGTGTATATGTTAAGATAAACAGCAACCAGATAGCATACTATCATATCAAGCAAGAAAGTCCTCACTATATATGTCCAAGCATCCACTACAATATACATCGCATGTACAGTAATGGCCTCTAGGGCATACATATGACTAACAATCTCCCACTTGCACTAGGGCCATCTGTTGTAGTATCTCATTCCCAACAATCAGCAGTGGTTGCAGTATCTCATACTCAACCATCCCATAAAAAGTCTCTACTGGGAAATAGGCCTTTGTGAGTGGATCCGCCGCTGTTGTCCTCTGTGTCTACTCTCCTAAACTTTATCTCCTTGGAGATCAACCATCTACATGATCAGGTAATATTGCCTCAGAATATGTCTGGATTACTGATGGGACGGGGGTTCCTAGGCCAAAACCACAACTCCATTGTCTCACAATGGTAGGAACAAAGTTCATATCATGAACTTGTATATATCCAGACTGCCTCTATGGTAGCATCGTTGGTAGTGATGTATCAAGCCTTTATTGTCTAGTCTACCATGGTATCTATCTTGGAACTCTTCCAACATACCGTCTCTCCACTGAGGGTAAAGACAATGCCTGTGACTGACATTCAGTCGACCTTACCACCCTGGATCCTATCCAGTGATTCTCCCCAAGATCGATTGATACCATCTCACTACACCTAGTGAGGATCCTAACATCCATTTAGATCTATCTCATAGATCAAAAATCCAGGATTTAGGAGGTATCACCTTGATCCTATATGGAGAATCCATGTGATAAGAGAAGATTGACCGAGCGTAGCATAGGAAACTCATTCCCTATCAAGAGTATGTCATCCACGTACTTTACGAGGATCACCACCATACTCCCTACTATCTTTTTCTATATACAAGGTTCATCTACCATTTTGATGAAGTCAAACTCTTTGACTACCACATCAAAACAGATGTTCCAACTCCGCGATGCCTGCTTTAACTCATAAAGCAACTTGCACACTTTTCCGCTTCTCCCACTGTATACGAAACCCTCTGGCTATGTACTTATATATGATCTCTTCTAAATCACTATTTAGAAAAGCAGTCATGACACCCAACCGCCAGATATCGTAGTCATGGTATGTAGCAATTGCAAGTATGATCTGGATGGACTTAAGTATAGCTTTGAAAGTCTTAACTTTTCTATGTACACCAAGTAATCTTCTCATGATATACTTGCTTCTGATAGGGATTTAACCCTTCAGATAAAGCAACCAAAGTCCATACTTTGTTGGTGTATATGGATTCCATCTTAGATCGCTTAGCATCCAGCCATTCTCACAGAGGTTCCACTCCTGATGGCCTGGTCGAAACTAGTTAGGTCATCATCTCATGATGAAATTCTCGCTCCTACTGTCATAGAGAAACTGAAGTATCTCTCGAGTGGATTAGGAATCCTACCAGATCGGCGGAGAGGCTGAGGTTCGTTGGAAACTATTGAATCCTCCGGTTTTACCAAATCATCAGCTGTAGTTTGTATAGCAGGAACTCCTTCCAGTTCTACCTCTTGACCACAAATTTGTTTCCAAAATAAATTCTTTTTCTCAAAAGGTAGTATGCCGAGAAATAAAACATCTTTTGTACCTCGGTGTGATAGAAGATATTCCTTTACGAATGCTTGGGATATCCAACAAACTTCCACAGAACTGACCTTGCCTCGAGCTTGTCCGGATTTTGCTTTTAGACATAGGCCGGACAACACCAAATCTTAACAACCTTAAGAGATGGGCTCTTCCCATACCATATCGCATATGGAATGGTAGGCATCTGATTTGGTTAGAACTCAATTCAATAGGTATGCAGCTTCACAAGTGCATAACTCCCAAAAGGAAATAAGCAACTCAGTAGTACTCATCATAGAGCACACCATATCACATAGGATGCAATTGCTCCGCCCCGATACACCAACGCGCTATGGTGTATACGGAGGAGTAATGCTGAGAGAGAATCTCATTCTCCTTTAGAATAGTTTAGGAATTTCGTGCTCAAGTATTCTCCTCCTTGATCACATCAAAGGACATAATACTTATATCTATTTTGGTTCTCTACTTCTAACTTATATTCTATGAATTTCTCAAAAGCTTCAGACTTGTGTTTCAATAGGAACATATGCCCAAATCTTAAGAGATCATCAGTGAATGCAATGAAGTACAAAGAACTGGTCCTGGCATGTGTAGACAGGGGACTTACATATATCATCATGTATCAATCCCAAGATTTCACTAACTCTTTCTCTGTTTCCAATAAACGGAGCTATGGTCATCTTATCTTTGTGACATGACTGGCAAGTTTCACAAGATGTAACTCAAACTGATTTAAATATGCATCTTTATGTAACTTAGTCGGGTCGCATTGATATGACCTAGTCTACAATACCTCAAGAAGGATTCGTTCATTTCTGAACTCTTCCCCTTGTGTGTGTTCTGTACGTTAAGAACTGTGGTTTGATTTAGAACGTATATGCTTTTAGATAACGTGCCTGAACCGATCAACTCTTGATATAGGAAATGTTCAAAACATTATCCAGCAATACAAAATTATATCCTTCTTTACTAAATAAAGAGACTGATATGATGTTGTATATCAGGTTCAGTATCTAATAACATTCGTTCAAAATCAATATATTTGGTAATACAGGGTGATAACTGTCAACATTCTTGACTGCAACTGTAACATTTTCTAAAAAAGATAAAATATTAATTTTGGGAAATTTTATAATTTAATATTATTTTATTGAATATTTTAAATATTTGGTATTATTAAATGCAAATAAATAGGAAAATTGTTAGAAAAATTATGAAAAATTCTAAAATAGGGTAAATTAGAGAATTATGACATTTTAAAGTTTTTGTGATTAGTTTGACACTAATTTAGAGCTAATCGCGATTAAAAGTCACTAATCGGTTTTTTAACATTTTTGAGCAAAACATGCACATATCACCTTTTCTACACTTGTGCATTTTTCTTGCCATGATTTATCATTTGGGGTTTACTATTTATGTGAGAAGGATTTTGAGAGAAAAGAAAAGGAAAAGAAAAGAGAAAAGATTAAAGAATTGGGGGTTGGTGAGAATGTGAGGCATGGGGCACCATTGACCTTGGGACTTAGCCATTTTCCCCCTCATTTCCCTCCCTCTTCTCTCTTCTTCTGCTGCTGCTCCTGCACCTCCTCCCCTCCCCTCTTCAAAGCTCCAAAACACCTCAAAAACTACACCAAAACCTCACACTCATTTCATTAAAAATGTGCAAAAGCCCGAGACCTACAAGATGGACCTAGAAAGCATGGATTTTGGCCACTAGGGGCAACTCAAGAAAATTCTTGAGTTGCCAAATGGGGTATTTTTCTGAACCATTAGCTTAGTTATAGCTTTTCCTATAACCCCATGTTAAGATTTAATCGATATTGTGCGATATTATGGAATTGAGAATAACCAAGTTAGGGTTTGAGGAAACTTGTGTTGTATTGGGAAATTAAGCTCAGTTAAGGTTATACCAACACCCTAGTGTATGAATTGGAATCCAAAACCTGAAGCTTAAAAACAGAATACGGATTTTAGAAACCGATATCGGGGAAAATGTGAAATCTGTGTAGTGTTTATTGAATCTGCTTTCACCCCGAGACTCCTAAAAGAATATTGAGTGGACAGTGAGATGTGCAGGCACCATTGAACCAACACCCCAAACCCTAGCCCCCAACTCATCCGTACGGCCGCCAATTTCTCCCAATTGGCCGCAAATTGCGGCCTGGGTCCCACCTTCTTGGCTCGTATTGGTTCTGTAGCTCCTACATATTTATGTTAGACCCCTGGTATATATAGATTTGTATAAAGTGACCTAGGGTAAAATCTGGGACATATATCCTAAGTTGCTATTTTGGATTCGTGTTTCCGTATTCCGTATTTTTGATTCTGAAATTGTGGGTTGTGTTTTGCCTCGACTATTTGGCGTTTATACGACGATATAGAGGATTTATTGATGGTTTTGAAGGCGTGCCATAGGTTCTCACCTACAGGCCCCCTTATCGTATCGTTTTGGATTTCTTGCGCCGTTTTAGCTTGGATTTGGTTTTTATGCGCATATACGATGTTTGATGTGTAGGTACCCATGAAGACTTCGGGACGACAAGCAAATGCGTGGTGACGTCCGCAAATGATGATGCAAGGTGAGTAGATTATATCTACAGGGGGAAGTCGGGTGGATGGCGTATAGCACCCCCGCAGTCCGTAGTTGTTATATTTATATATATGATAGTTAGGTGTACTGTAGATAGTGTAGGGTTAGAAGTGACTAGTGTAGTTCCTAGCCGCGAACCCTAGAATAGCTTTACACCTACACACACACCCTTGCAGATTCATGATACTTGCACTGTGTTTGATGATATTGGACGGCATTGGTGATGAGTCGATTATATTGGGCCTTGTACCGCAAGGTCGGTGATTGATATGGCTCATATTTGGGATATGACATGTGATTCTTGCGGGCTTGGGATGTGTGTTTACCCCCGCATTCATACTTATAAATGGTATCAGTTGTACTAGACTTAGAGTAGTACCCCAGATTGTGCGGTATGATGATAGTGATACCTGACATCTGATGAAAGAAATATGATATTGACCCGTACCCAGCTATTGGGATGCCGTACGACGATTTACCGTACGAGCCTATATTGAGGATAGATCCGCGCTCATGAATAGAGGAGGTCATATGATATACTGTATCGTACGCGATACTATTGAGGCGGAATCACCGACTATATATATATCTATATATGTATCGACTCAGATTTAGGTGGTTTCCATACCCCTCCCGACTTGCTTGATACTTAGATCAGTAGTTGCATAGTAGATGTGAGACTAGACCCGAGTCATACCTATTTCAAAACTAACGAATCGGGAATATTGCAAGGTAGGAAAAAGGGGATTCTACGGATATTTTCAAATGTGTAGCGTCTGTTTTCTAAGCACCGTAGCCCTTGTTTTACCAAAAACCCCGATTCGTCTTATTTCAAAAAGGCAAGGCTGCATGATATAGCTTTTGAGTTAGATTCTTTACTATTGCGTTGATTATTCGATTGCACCTGTTCATACTATTTGCATCGCATTACTTGTGCTTATTGTTATATTACCATCATGCTGTTAGGACACCAGCACCATTATCGATGATGCATATGTTCCACGTACACTACTTGCCGGCTCACACACTTCATCAACGATAATTGCCATGCCACTACACTGTAGTACTGTTGCATTCATAATATGATTCTCGCATGGCATATTGTACACATAGACCTATACACAAACATATATGATTTTGACTTGATTAGAGATTTGAGGGCCGCAAGATATTCCTTAAAAACTGATTTAGTCTAAAGGAGCGGTTTCCCTCGACATATGCACATTACCATTTATATCTGACCTGACTTGATATTCATACCTGATACATATGTCACATCGCATCATAATATTGTAGCTCATTTATATGTGACATGACTTGATACTCATACTTGATACTTATATCACATCTGATCATCATATTGTAGCTCATCTATATGTGACCTGACATGCTACTCATACCTGATGCTTATATCACATCGGATCATCATATTGTAGCTCATCTATATGTGACCTGACATGCTACTCATACCTGATGCTTATATCACATCGGATCATCATATTGTAGCTCATCTATATGTGACCTGACATGCTACTCATACCTGATGCTTATATCACATCGGATCATCATATTGTAGCTCATCTATATGTGACTTGACATGATATTTATATTTGACGCACATATCATATCGGATCATTGACTTGCATTCTGGTTTGGATTACATGTGATTTCTGGATTTGGGAACCGTGGCTATTGCAAATATGTAATCATTTAAAAACCCGGTTTCCTTGATATGATATTTCGGTGCGTCCACCATGTGTTTTCTCGGTGCTAGAGTGATATATGAAAACCCGAATCGAGGAGGCGGTTGAGGCCGATTACGGGTACATGGTGGACCCGGTATGGTACCCCGGGGCGAGAACGGTTTCGCTGTGTGATAGACGGTGAGCCCGGCAGAGGGACTACTACCTACCGGTGATTGTATTTGAGCTCGGCGATATCTAGAGGATACCGACCGGAGTTGAGAGATGGACATGGGCTGACCCGTACTGCCGGGGCCGAGGGCCGATACCGCAGACGGAGCCCAGAGATGGACATGGGTTGACTCGTACTGCCGGGGGCCGAGGGCCGATACCGCAGACGGAGCCCCATATGGATGAGGATTTACGTGTCGATGCTAGGCACGGGTTTCATGATGTTTTTCCATGATTTGTTTATATCCTCATATTGCATACATGATGCTTATTGTCATTGGGTGACGGGTGGACGGGTTCCACGCATATACAGATATAGATCATATACAGATATAGATCATATACAGACATGGATCATATACAGACTGGATTTACACTGATCATACTTCATTGTATATATAACAGGGTATGAGGGCGCTGTTATATATACCCTTACACCAATATTAGTGGTATGGGATGCTAATATATGTGTATTGATATCATTGATACTTCATCACATTTACTTCATGCAGACATACCTTATACTGATGACATGTTATTACCTGGGTACCTGGCACTACATACCTGTTTAGATGTTACCTTGCCACCTTATCATACTTCAGATGTACTCTTGTGGTTATATTACTGATTGTTGACTTAGGCTTATGTCTTGCATTCGGTTTCTGCTTGTAGATATTTCTATTCACGAGTTGGCAACTCAACCCCGTTGTGCCACAGTTCCTGCAGGTTCTGCCGTACAGGTTCCATTGCGGCATTTCTGGCACACTACTTTCTTGCGGGTGAATTTCTTTTGGTAGGTGGATTCTTTTGCATCAAGAACCACCATTGTATTTATTTTATTCATTGTATCTAGAATTTCCATCAACCAAAACTTGTATATTGTTTCAGACCTAGACTTTAGTGATGTATTATTCGACCTTAGAGTCGCGCTTAGTAGTATTGCGGTTTCATGCTTACTGAGTTTCTTTTGGATTTAATCCTCGCCATTCGGCGTTGTATATTATATTGCATGTGTGGTTGTGACCGTCATTCGACGAAGAGCTAGCTCCCGCTTGGGGATGCCTTTATCATTGTATATATTGTTATCCTTGTTGTACCCCATTCGGGGCCAGTTTTACAAAAGAAACTCTGCCGAAATTTTTAGAAAAGACTTTACCTTTTAAAATGCACATTCGGCTTAGTTATTTAAAAACCTTGATTTCAAACATGTATTTCTTCACTTCTTTAAACCAGTTTCTTTACTTATTCTTAAAAATGGTTTTAGATTTCTGGGCTTTCGGCTTACTTAGTCGCGTTACGCCTGTAGACGTTACGTGGTTAAGTGCCGGTCACGGGCCAAACTTTGGGTCGTGACAAAGTTGGTATCAGAGCGCTAGGTTGACCTTGGTTCGAGTCTAAGTTTGACTATGTGGAGCCTAGGGCGTCTATATATATACGGAACTTAGGCTTGACCTTACGGAACTTAGACTTGGTCGAGGGGGTATTAGACCCGAACTTTCGTCGTATTAGGATGACCCTTGGTTGATGGAATAGGTAACTAAAGTAGAGTGACATACCGTTGGTATGTTCCGCGGCATACTTACGACACGCCACTCCGCTTAAGGAACCTTAGGATGTACATATTTTCGAGATCAGTGATTCTCTTTATCTCCATGATTATACATCCATTTGAGATCCCCGATTCTATTAGTTTCATGATCATACCTCCATTGATGCTGTTCCTTCCTATGATCATGTATCCACTCTGGATCTGTTGTTTCCTTTCTTGCCATTGATGTGCTCTCCTTAATACTCGATTGAGGTTCCTGTCACCATGTTTGAGCGCAGTTTGGGCTGCTGCTAGGGTTACGGCCGGTGTGAGCTCGTCTGGTACGAGGGCCGACCATTGTGTTTTCTGGTGACATGGGAACGTCTCGAGTTAGTATTGGTGATTGTGACCTCTAGTGGAGGCGAGTACTTGGTTTTGCACCGGATGATCGAGCTGCTAGTTGAGAGAGGACTGTTGATGTACAGCATACCTCAGAGATTATGATGTCGTCTACCGTGCAGACAGATGGACCAGCTGTTGCTAAGATTGACAGGATGTCGCTTCCGAAGCTTACGAGCTGAGATTGCCGGAGCTTTCAGGCAGATATGAGACAGATGATAGCTAGCCTACCCGATTTGAGAGACGAAGGTGATTCGTCCGATTTATGCGCCGGAGCGGGCCCAGATGAGTTGAAGATTTCCAGTGTGGAGAGTCTTACTCAGATCTAGAGCAGACCGATTCAGAGATGACCGCCAATGTGTCGCCTTTCCTAGAGGATTGAGGCGCTGTTCGGCGTACAGGCGAATGAGCCAGTTGTTGCTGCAAATGACGAGATATCGCCTAGATGGTCGGAGCTACTGCAGCATGAGCATATACTCAGAGAGATGATAGCGAGTCGCTAGTTACCTGAGGATGAATGACTAGGACATTTGGTTCGTCCGTTTACCGATGCGAGGTCATCAGATAGATTGTTTCCAGCTAGAGATGACTTCACGCAGGTTCGTTGGGAGTCGATAGAGACGATTGAATGTCAGGAGCCCATTTTCCAAGTTTAAAGTATACGGAAAGACATGCAGGTGATTCTATGGACCCTCTAGAAGAATGAAACCCTAACTCGACTTAATGACCGTATGAAAGCCTTTGAACCTTAGGGTTTGCGGCAGTTCCGCGGCACCATTAGTGAGGCTTGGGTTTGCCCTTCTACGGCTGGACCACCGACGCTGTGGCATGTACTCGATACTATTAAACTGTACCCGAGATGTGAGCTCTTGGGGGATTATGAGGATCTGACGAGTCGATCAGATGGTTCGACATCTTTCGGATATCATGTGATGGGATGCATTGCTTGGGATACTCCAGATACGAGGATAGCCATTGGAGCACAGTCCATGCAGCCATGATGAGACGAGTCCGAATCAGTCGACATTGACGCAGAGTGAAGAAAAGAGTTCGTACGAGATTTCGACGAGATGACGTCCCACTCCGCTGACATTAGAGATGTGATATGCACCCCGAGGCGTGGTATATGGATATATTTTCCAGAAAGAAGCGCGATGGGTATGCAGCCGTCCGGAATAAGAATTAGCTTCAGCAATGGATGACGACTTCCGGGCAATTCGGCAGGATAGAGATTTGAGAGAGAAATCTCGATAGGACCTTTCTGGGATACGATACGAGAAGACCTAGACCCAAGGGTGGTCATATTGCGCACACCCAGCAGGCCAGAGTACGGCATTGTCGACGAGGAAGTTGACCAGGTCCGGATAAAGGAACTTACCCAGATACGTTGCGAATTGATCAGGGATGGACGAGTATTGAGTATTCCTCCGACGTTTGGGGCGTGTTCCCGAGGACCTGTTCGACCTGACATCTTCTACGGAATGATGAAGCTACAGAGTACGCGATTTCGAGTCCGTGTGAGAGATTTCGGATTGACCGTGGCCGAGAACAGTGCAGTGCGTAGATAGCATGGCGTGACGTCATAGTGGACGACGATAGAGACAGGTGGAACCAGAGGTTCTAGCGAAACGCTGACGAGCTGTCATTACTTCCCGTCGAGACGAGAGACCTGATATGCTTACAGAGGCGTTGGGATGCGACCAATTTCCACGAAAATGTTGTGCTGAGGACACAGATGTCCATTGAGCGAAAAGAGATTATGCAAGAGTACCAGCCTTCGTCCAGTTCGGCTTAGGAAAGATCGGAAGAGACCTTGAGTAGGATTCCTTCCAGGACATTGCTGCAATGATGTTTGCACCCAGGATCAGATGTGTGACGTGCATTCAGAGAGCCAGAGGCCGACGCCAGTGATATGCTGCCTTACGAGTGGTCATGAGGATTGACCGAGAGGTGACTAGAGAAGTGCCAGAACGGAATCGTCCCCGTTAGCACACCTGACAGGGCCGATGAGCCGATTGACTGCGAGATAGGAAATCCGCAAGGAAAATAAGGACCCAGAGTCAGAGGACGCCAGACCGTGAGCAAGAGGCAAGTAAAGATCCTGCGCTACTAGCAGTGGATGCACCGACTCCTTCTCGACCTCGAAGGAGGAACTACCGATGACGGTATTTATGATTTGTGATTTTGTGATTCGATTATCACGTATCCGTCATTTTGGATTTCGGTATTTTGGGCGTTCTGTTTGCATGATTTAGTTTTGATGACTGAGTTTCATGATATTTGTTTCATGCACCACTGGATATTTATATATTTTGCGCATGTTATTACATTTGAGATATTGATTGAGATTTCATGCCTACCGTATGCAGTGATTTGATTTGCACTTCCAGCATAGTTTCCATGCACTTTTAGTGTTTTGATATACGATTATGGTGCACGCCAGATGCACTAAATCGGGATTCTTCGTGCATGTCACATGCACCTGATTTTTCTGTCAGGCACACACGTTGCCTACGACAGATGTTTCGTGCACACCAGTTGCACCTAGATGTTGTTTTGTACACCTGTTTGACACATATATGGATTTTGATTCCTTGCGCACCAGACGCATAGGATATTCTTATATATACATTTTGTAGATTGAATTCTAGTAGAGCAGTACATTTTTATGATTTTCTCTATGTGTTGATGTTTTCGGAGCTCCGACAAATTGGATTATTACTGAAAATTGTTTAAGTATTGGGGGTTTAAATTTAAATTCGGGGACCGAATTTCTTTAAGGGGGGTAGATTGTAACATTTTCAAAAAAAGATAAAATATTAATTTTGGGAAATTTTATAATTTAATATTATTTTATTGAATATTTTAAATATTTGGTATTATTAAATGCAAATAAATAGGAAAAATGTTAGAAAAATTATGGAAAATTATGAAAAATTCTAAAATAGGGTAAATTAGAGAATTATGACATTTTAAAGTTTTTGTGATTAGTTTGACACTAATTTAGTACTAATCGCGATTAAAAGTCACTAATCGGATTTTTAACATTTTTGAGCAAAACATGCACATATCACCTTTTCTACACTTGTGCATTTTTCTTGCCATGATTTATCATTTGGGGTTTACTATTTATGTGAGAAGGATTTTGAGAGAAAAGAAAAGGAAAAGAAAAGAGAAAAGATTAAAGAATTGGGGGTTGGTGAGAATGTGAGGCATGGGGCACCATTGACCTTAGGACTTAGCCATTTTTCCCCTCATTTCCCTCCCTCTTCTCTCTTCTTCTGCTGCTGCTCCTGCACCTCCTCCCCTCCCCTCTTCAAAGCTCCAAAACACCTCAAAAACTACACCAAAACCTCACACTCATTTCATTAAAAATGTGCAAAAGCCCGAGACCTACAAGATGGACCTAGAAAGCATGGATTTTGGCCACTAGGGGCAACTCAAGAAAATTCTTGAGTTGCCAAATGGGGTATTTTTCTGAACCATTAGCTTAGTTATAGTTTTTCCTATAACCCCATGTTAAGATTTAATCGATATTGTGCGATATTATGGAATTGAGAATAACCAAGTTAGGTTTTGAGGAAACTTGTGTTGTATTGGGAAATTAAGCTCAGTTAAGGTTATACCAACACCCTAGTGTATGAATTGGAACCCAAAACCTGAAGCTTAAAAACAGAATACGGATTTTAGAAACCGATATCGGGGAAAATGTGAAATCTGTGTAGTGTTTATTGAATCTGCTTTCACCCCGAGACTCCTAAAAGAATATTGAGTGGACAGTGAGATGTGCAGGCACCATTGAACCAACACCCCAAACCCTAGCCCCCAACTCATCCGTACGGCCGCCAATTTCTCCCAATTGGCCGCAAATTGCGGCCTGGGTCCCACCTTCTTGGCTCGTATTGGTTCTGTAGCTCCTACATATTTATGTTAGACCCCTGGTATATATAGATTTGTATAAAGTGACCTAGGGTAAAATCTGGGACATATATCCTAAGTTGCTATTTTGGATTCGTGTTTCCGTATTCCGTATTTTTGATTCTGAAATTGTGGGTTGTGTTTTGCCTCGACTATTTGGCGTTTATACGACGATATAGAGGATTTATTGATGGTTTTGAAGGCGTGCCATAGGTTCTCACCTACAGGCCCCCTTATCGTATCGTTTTGGATTTCTTGCGCCGTTTTAGCTTGGATTTGGTTTTTATGCGCATATACGATGTTTGATGTGTAGGTACCCATGAAGACTTCGGGACGACAAGCAAATGCGTGGTGACGTCCGCAAATGATGATGCAAGGTGAGTAGATTATATCTACAGGGGGAAGTCGGGTGGATGGCGTATAGCACCCCCGCAGTCCGTAGTTGTTATATTTATATATATGATAGTTAGGTGTACTGTAGATAGTGTAGGGTTAGAAGTGACTAGTGTAGTTCCTAGCCGCGAACCCTAGAATAGCTTTACACCTACACACACACCCTTGCAGATTCATGATACTTGCACTGTGTTTGATGATATTGGACGGCATTGGTGATGAGTCGATTATATTGGGCCTTGTACCGCAAGGTCGGTGATTGATATGGCTCATATTTGGGATATGACATGTGATTCTTGCGGGCTTGGGATGTGTGTTTACCCCCGCATTCATACTTATAAATGGTATCAGTTGTACTAGACTTAGAGTAGTACCCCAGATTGTGCGGTATGATGATAGTGATACCTGACATCTGATGAAAGAAATATGATATTGACCCGTACCCAGCTATTGGGATGCCGTACGACGATTTACCGTACGAGCCTATATTGAGGATAGATCCGCGCTCATGAATAGAGGAGGTCATATGATATACTGTATCGTACGCGATACTATTGAGGCGGAATCACCGACTATATATATATCTATATATGTATCGACTCAGATTTAGGTGGTTTCCATACCCCTCCCGACTTGCTTGATACTTAGATCAGTAGTTGCATAGTAGATGTGAGACTAGACCCGAGTCATACCTATTTCAAAACTAACGAATCGGGAATATTGCAAGGTAGGAAAAAGGGGATTCTACGGATATTTTCAAATGTGTAGCGTCTGTTTTCTAAGCACCGTAGCCCTTGTTTTACCAAAAACCCCGATTCGTCTTATTTCAAAAAGGCAAGGCTGCATGATATAGCTTTTGAGTTAGATTCTTTACTATTGCGTTGATTATTCGATTGCACCTGTTCATACTATTTGCATCGCATTACTTGTGCTTATTGTTATATTACCATCATGCTGTTAGGACACCAGCACCATTATCGATGATGCATATGTTCCACGTACACTACTTGCCGGCTCACACACTTCATCAACGATAATTGCCATGCCACTACACTGTAGTACTGTTGCATTCATAATATGATTCTCGCATGGCATATTGTACACATAGACCTATACACAAACATATATGATTTTGACTTGATTAGAGATTTGAGGGCCGCAAGATATTCCTTAAAAACTGATTTAGTCTAAAGGAGCGGTTTCCCTCGACATATGCACATTACCATTTATATCTGACCTGACTTGATATTCATACCTGATACATATGTCACATCGCATCATAATATTGTAGCTCATTTATATGTGACATGACTTGATACTCATACTTGATACTTATATCACATCTGATCATCATATTGTAGCTCATCTATATGTGACCTGACATGCTACTCATACCTGATGCTTATATCACATCGGATCATCATATTGTAGCTCATCTATATGTGACCTGACATGCTACTCATACCTGATGCTTATATCACATCGGATCATCATATTGTAGCTCATCTATATGTGACCTGACATGCTACTCATACCTGATGCTTATATCACATCGGATCATCATATTGTAGCTCATCTATATGTGACTTGACATGATATTTATATTTGACGCACATATCATATCGGATCATTGACTTGCATTCTGGTTTGGATTACATGTGATTTCTGGATTTGGGAACCGTGGCTATTGCAAATATGTAATCATTTAAAAACCCGGTTTCCTTGATATGATATTTCGGTGCGTCCACCATGTGTTTTCTCGGTGCTAGAGTGATATATGAAAACCCGAATCGAGGAGGCGGTTGAGGCCGATTACGGGTACATGGTGGACCCGGTATGGTACCCCGGGGCGAGAACGGTTTCGCTGTGTGATAGACGGTGAGCCCGGCAGAGGGACTACTACCTACCGGTGATTGTATTTGAGCTCGGCGATATCTAGAGGATACCGACCGGAGTTGAGAGATGGACATGGGCTGACCCGTACTGCCGGGGCCGAGGGCCGATACCGCAGACGGAGCCCAGAGATGGACATGGGTTGACTCGTACTGCCGGGGGCCGAGGGCCGATACCGCAGACGGAGCCCCATATGGATGAGGATTTACGTATCGATGCTAGGCACGGGTTTCATGATGTTTTTCCATGATTTGTTTATATCCTCATATTGCATACATGATGCTTATTGTCATTGGGTGACGGGTGGACGGGTTCCACGCATATACAGATATAGATCATATACAGATATAGATCATATACAGACATGGATCATATACAGACTGGATTTACACTGATCATACTTCATTGTATATATAACAGGGTATGAGGGCGCTGTTATATATACCCTTACACCAATATTAGTGGTATGGGACGCTAATATATGTGTATTGATATCATTGATACTTCATCACATTTACTTCATGCAGACATACCTTATACTGATGCCATGTTATTACCTGGGTACTTGGCACTACATACCTGTTTAGATGTTACCTTGCCACCTTATCATACTTCAGATGTACTCTTGTGGTTATATTACTGATTGTTGACTTAGGTTTATGTCTTGCATTCGGTTTCTGCTTGTAGATATTTCTATTCACGAGTTGGCAACTCACCCACGTTGTGCCACAGTTCCTGCAGGTTCTGCCGTACAGGTTCCATTGCGGCATTTCTGGCACACTACTTTCTTGCGGGTGAATTGCTTTTGGTAGGTGGATTCTTTTGCATCAAGAACCACCATTGTATTTATTTTATTCATTGTATCTAGAATTTCCATCAACCAAAACTTGTATATTGTTTCAGACCTAGACTTTAGTGATGTATTATTCGACCTTAGAGTCGCGCTTAGTAGTATTGCGGTTTCATGCTTACTGAGTTTCTTTTGGATTTAATCCTCGCCATTCGGCGTTGTATATTATATTGCATGTGTGGTTGTGACCGTCATTCGACGAAGAGCTAGCTCCCGCTTGGGGATGCCTTTATCATTGTATATATTGTTATCCTTGTTGTACCCCATTCGGGGCCAGTTTTACAAAAGAAACTCTGCCGAAATTTTTAGAAAAGACTTTACCTTTTAAAATGCACATTCGGCTTAGTTATTTAAAAACCTTGATTTCAAACATGTATTTCTTCACTTCTTTAAACCAGTTTCTTTACTTATTCTTAAAAATGGTTTTAGATTTCTGGGCTTTCGGCTTACTTAGTCGCGTTACGCCTGTAGACGTTACGTGGTTAAGTGCCGGTCACGGGCCAAACTTTGGGTCGTGACAGCAACACTTGCACCGTTTTCAACTCTTGAAATTTATCACCCGTTCTCAGTTCTCTGTAATGAACATACCCGAAGAAGATGCATCATCATGCACTTTCTTCGTTTGGGCGGCACGGGAATTCTGGTAATCCCTTATTTCCTGCTCAGTCTTATAACAATTATAAGTTGGAGCGGGACCAACGTTCCCCAGCTCAGTATAACAAGCAGGTTCGGTCAATTCATCCGTATTATTATCTTGATTAAGGCATGACATGGTCGCCACCTGAAGAGAGAGAGAAGAAAACACTCAGCATATGCTCTTGCAAGATTAGATTGGTTATTAATATATCTAATCAGGATGGCTCCCACTGTTTTAGTCAAATCTTTCTTCAAACCCTAAAAGGAATGACTAGCCGGGATTAATTACACCCTACATGTTCGCCAATCTTTCGGCCAGGCCAGTGTCGGTACTTTGAGGGAGGTTCCCCGTGCTTTCGCACGGACCTAATTAAAATAAACCTCATTTTCCCATGGGCGTAACCCCGTTGACACCTTTCTAGACACCTACTTGATCGGCTAATTGTAATGTGTAAAACTCTCACAGGCGTAACTTTTGCTCGCTGTGGGTATCGGGATCCAACTATCTCATAGGAGGTATGCAATCTCATTGCAAATTTCAACACTTGAAATTCCCGATAATGTTTTGCCCCTAGAAACTCATGACCTTGGCTAAGGTCAACAAATCATAAGCGCTAACCAAGTTCAACCCGTCATTTCCCGATTGAATTAAACTCACCCGCACGACCTTTGGCTAAGGTCAACAAAGTCGCACGACTACCCTAACTCAATCGCATCATATGCTTAGCAGATAAGCACTAATTAGCTACCGCACACTACGCCTTGGCTAAGGTCAACAAACGTAGCACGAATACTAACTAGTACTTATCTGAAATGACGGAGGGCTACGACAGGTTTTTAAGAAAACCCTTTGCGTAATGAACTTGATATCATTGTAGAATCAAATGATTTAAATGGAGTACTTTTGCTGCTTTCGCTAAAGAGGTCACTCCCGGTGAAGGGATCGTCGGCTCTTTCCTTATCGAATAAGGTGCAGGGTATTTCACAAATACCACTATGCAAAGGGAAAATTATAGAAGCAATCAAAAGAAAAACCGAGGGTTGTAGCATCTGCTAGTTATTGCTAAAGTGGTCACTCCAGGTGAAGGGATCTCGGCTTTTTCCTTATCGAATAAGGTGCTGGATGTTCTATAAGGAACACCGCTATGCAAAGCAACAACTAGAGCTACCTGTTTTTGAAAATTCGATTCCACAACATCTTTAGGTTTCTTTTATTTCATTAATCTTATTAATGAAGTCCCATCATTTTAAGTTAGCTAAACATCACAAATAAATACAACGTACGCTTACGCCATCTGCATTCGTCTCGATGTCCCCTCGTGCACCGTTAGGTTAGGTGAGTAACGGCAGAGCGGGGCAGGGCTAGCGCGGGTGTAAAACATAAGCAATGTCTATATAATATATCACATATACTATATCCTGTATTCATCTCAAGATATCAAATGATCACATCACAGATATCGCAGCAGAAAACAACATATGAAATATTGGATATACTAGGATTTTCGTGTTTTAAATTAAGCATGTATAAAACACGGATTCCACGGTTGTGATGAATAGCCAAACCCACATCCCTAGACCCCTACGAGAGCGGCAAGCAACCCTACAAATTCTAGATTTAGGAGACCCGGTCTCGACTCCTCGAGATGGTCTTCCACTGGACCCTAGAACCCGGTTACTTGTGCTCCCCGCCTTGGGTCTATCCTAATGCGGAAAAGTAAATAATATACAATGGTGACATCATCCTCAACTCGGAAGTGCCCCAATAAAAGAATATTACATACAAATGAATTTTACATGAATGAAAATGAAAAACTCTCATCTCACATAAAACCCCGGCTATTCAAAACACGACGATCCAATATAACATATCCCAGCAACACATAACATCACATGTCATCAACGTAAGTAAATATGCGTATCGCAATTGTCGTTGACATATAGCAACAAAACCGACGATACACCACATATTACACTTACGGTCGGAGAAAAGAAAGTGAAAAACTACAACAGTTGGAATCCGCAACCATCTTAGACATCACATGCCTAACCAAATGAATTCATTAGACATCGCATGCCTAACAATTATAAACCCCGCATTTTAGTCACAATTGTTAGTGCATGTCGCATGCTCCCACAACTCTTGTGAGGAGGCGGAAGCGATAAACGAAATTTTTCTTGGTATACAACACGCACATAACCGAAGATCTTGTCTAAACCACAACTAGTGAACCCTAACTAGAGATGTTATCTACTATGTTAGGGATTATACCTTGAGAGAAACGGTCCTTCGGGTCTTCTTTCCTAGCAACTCTTTTGCTCCTTATGAGGTTGTCGATGTGCTCGTTCTCCGGCCACCTCAAGACCTAGATGATGCACACGAGAGCTTTCGTGCAAGCTTCAAACTCTTCTCAAAAGCTCAACCTAGAGACCAAGTTTGCTAGAAATGATCACCAGGACTATGTAGAGATTAGTGTATTGGATTATCTTTGATCCTTGGCTTTTGATTCACATCTCATGTGAGTGTTAAAGCACGGAAGAAGAAAGAGGAGAGAAGAAAGAGAGAGAAAGTGTTTGTGATTATGATAAAGAGTTCAAGCATGGAAAATGATATATTGGAAATGAAAATAATTGAAGCAAATAATATAAAATGTGCACCATTCTTCAATAGTAAATCCAAACCAATTTTAAATTAAAACAACCCATACTCACAACCATGCTTGGACTTTCCAATTTCCACCTCATTTCTTATTTTCATAAAATAAAAAGGCAATTATGAGGTGGCACCTTCTAGAAGGTATTCTTGTAACAATTACAAGAATAACCCTCCTCCGTATACCGTATACCGTATACGTATACCCGTATCCGAATTCCGAAAAATACGAATACAAATAATCCAATAATATAATACCGGTATCCGGCTTAAATCAAAGCCTACCAGTATCATCGTTCCGATCATTATTCCTGTAACGATTACACGAACATGATCGAAACCCTGTCGTAACACCTTACGGCTGCCATAACAACTTACGGCCTCTACATCTTTCGTCTGAACGAGAGGACCCTCTGTGTGGGACTCTAAAGACTCGACATACGCTGGCAGTGGGTTTAACCACCGGCACGTCAGCAGCACTAGCTGTGCATAACAACTACCCAGGTACATGATGAAAAGATGGCCGACGAGCGAACTCATCACAACCCTAACGAGCCTGTAAGCAACACATACCATACAGTCCGGTCTTTTAGTCTGATACCTCGCATATGAAGTCTAGGGGTGGTAAATGTCAGAACCCAGTAACTTCATAAGTCATGATGATTTACGGCTCATAACAGTTCGAGGAACTACTGATAACGCTTATCAGTAAACCTCGAGAACCCTGTCCAGGGATTTATGTGTTATAACCGATCAAACATAGCGCGACATTAACTCCCTATACCGGGAGAGACGAAACCCCTCCTATCGCTCACTGTCTCCATGTGATTCGGGACTGTACCCAAAGTCCACCTGTTTGCACGACTCAATAGAGCCGTGGTAGGGTGGAAATCAAAGTACAGTGGGAACCACACAAGACACCATGACGATCTCGGGTCTAAAGACTAACCTGTACAAGTGTCACCAGAGAACTGCTATCTGACAATAGGTATATATACCATCTATAAGTTCTCGGCGAGTCCTGTTCGGTGTACCCATTCTCCAATAAGCACATGTGTACAATCTTTGATGTCAAACACTAATGGATATGGGATCATCCATCGCCCTCCAAGGGTCAAGAAACGTACACACTAGTCTACTCTGGTAACATCGATGCCCTGTCTCAATATACTCTCGACTAGGAACAATTAAAGGATATGCTTGTAGACTGCTCAGGCCCCACTAGTATGATCTCCATCATAATCCTGGTAGTCAAGCATAATCCTAAGGGCTTCATCAATATGTATATACAGATATGAAATACAACACATCACACGTTAAGATGAAGACAGACCAGATAGCATACTATCATTTAGAGCAAAGATTGTTTCTGTAGATATACATGCTTAGCATCCTAGACAATACAGGCCTCTAAGGCATACATATCTAACAATCTCCCACTTGCACTAAGGCCTATAGTTGATGCATCAAGTACCCACTGTCCGCCCTAGAACCAGTTGCCGGCGTACCGCATGCCCAACATCTCGAACAGTTTCTCAAACTGGACTTGAGGGATGGCCTTGGTGAATGGATCTGTAGTGTTGTCTTTCATATCTACTCTCCGTACCCCGTTGTCCTGGCGATCCACTATCTCCCTGATGATGTGATACCGCCTCAAGATATGTCTGGATTTTTTATGGGACCTAGGTTCCTTTGCCAAAGCCATGGCTCCATTGTTATCGCAATACAGAGGTATTGGATTAGCAATGGATGGAACAACCTAAAGTTCAGAAATAAACTTCCTCATCCAGACTGCCTCTTTTGCGGCATCATTAGCAGCAATATACTCAGCTTCCATCGTGGAGTCAGCGACGGTATCTTGCTTGAAACTCTTCCAACATACTGCCCCTCTATTTAGGGTAAATACAAACCCTGAGATGGACTTACTATCATCCTTGTTTCTCTGGAAGCTGAAGTCGGTAAATCCCTCCATTTGGAGATCTCCATTACCATACACCAAGAACATATCTTTAGTTCTTCTCAAGTACTTCAGAATGTTCTTCACAACGGTCCAGTGTTTCTCCTCTGGGTTGGATTGATACCTACTTACTGCACTCAGTGCATAAGCTACATCTAGGCGAGTACATAACATCGCATACATTATAGATCTTACTGCCGAAGCGTAGGGTATAATGCTCATGCGAGCCTTCTCCTCATCAGTCTTTGGAGACATCTCTTTGGAGAGGGTGATCCCGTGACAAGCGGGTAAATTACCCCTCTTGGAATCTTCCATACTAAACCTCTTTAGTATGGTGTCAATGTATCTCGATTGGGACAATTCCAATAATTTCTTAGATCTGTCTCTATAGATCTTAATCGTCAGAATGTATGAGGCATCGCCCAGTTCTTTCATGGAGAACCTCTGCGATAAGAATAGTTTGATCGATTGCTGCATAGGAATATCATTTCCTATCAAGAGAATGTCATCCACGTACAATACGAGGAATGTAACAGTACTCTCTAAAATCCTTTTATAAATACATGGTTCATCCACATTTTTGATAAAACTAAACTCTTTGATTTTATCATCAAAGCAGATGTTCCAACTCCGTGATGCCTTCTTTAATCCATAGATGGATTTAAGCAGCCTGCATGCCTTCCCGCTGCTCCCACTATCAATGAAGCCTTCTGGCTAATCCATAAAAACGCATTCTTCTAAATCACCATTTAGAAATGTCATCTTAACATCCATCTGCCAGATCTCATAATCATAGTGAGCAGCTATAGCAAGCAGGATCCGAATGGATTTGAGCATCGTGACTGGTGAAAAGGTTTCATCATAGTCCAAGCCTGGTCTTTGACGAAATCCTTTTGCTACCAGCCTAGCTTTATAGGTCTCCACCTGACCATCCACACCGATCTTTCTTTTGTAGATCCATTTGCACCCTATGGGTTTTACTCCAGTAGGTGCAACCTCCAAAGTCCATACTTTGTTAGTGTGCATAGATTCCATTTCGGATCTCATGGCATCCAGCCACTTCACTGAGTCACCACTCGTGAGAGCTTGCTGAAAACTAGTAGGATCATCATCATCCATGATGCAATCTTCTCTATCACCATCAATTAGAAAACCGTAGTATCTATCAGGTGGGAGAAAAGTCCTACTAGATCTACGGAGTGGCTGAGGTTCGTCAGGTTCTATTGAAACCTTAGGTTCAACCAAATCATCGGTAATTGCTTGTGTATCTGGAATTTCTTCCAGCTCTATCGCATTGCCAACCGTATCATTTATAAAAAAATCATTTTCTAAAAATGTGGCATACTGAGAAACAAACACCCATTGTTCCTCCTTGTGGTAGAAAAAATATCCCACAAATCTACACAAAACCGATCGTGTCTCAAGTTCGTCCGGATTTTGCTTTTTCACATAAGCCGGACAACCCCATATCTTAACTCTTTTAAGAGATGGTCTTTTCCCTACTATATCTCATATGGAGTGGTAGACACGGTTTTGGTCGGAACCCTATTCAATAGATAAATCGCAGTCTCCAATGCGTGCCCCCAGAATGATATTGGTAACTCAGCATCACTCATCATAGATCGTACCTTATCTAATAGGGTACGATTCCTTTTTTCCAATACACCGTTGTGCTGCGATGTGTACGGAGGAGTGAGCTGAGAGAGAATCCCATTCTCTTTTAGGAAATCTAGATACTCTGAGCTTAGATACTCACCTCCTCGATCCGATCGAAGTTTCTTGATACTTAAGCCTGTTTGTTTTTCTACTTCAGATTTATACTCCTTGAATTTTTCGAAGGCTTCGGACTTATGTTTCAACAAGAACACGTGCCCGAATCTTGATAAATCATCAGTGAAGGTTATGAAGTACGAAAAACCACCTCTCGCATGTGTAGACATTGGTCCACATACATCACTATATATGAGGCCTAAGAGTTCAGTAGCTCTCTCTCCGTGTCTAGTAAATGGAGTTTTGGTCATTTTACCCTTGATACAAGACTGGAAAGTCGCATAAGATCTATATTCAAACGGGTTCAAATATCCATCTTTATGTAGCTTGGTTAGTCTTGTTTCGTTAATATGACCAAGTCTACAATGCCAAATGAAAGCTTCATTTATGTCTGAAACCTTTCTTTTGTTTGCGTGTTGTATATGAAAAACTGTATGCCGATTTAGGACGTATATCCCGTTATTTAATATACCATACCCAATCAACTTTTGATTAAGGTTAATGTTCATAACATTAGATTGCAATACAAAATTATATCCAGCATTGTCCAACAACGATACAGATATAATATTAAATAACATCGAAGGTACAAAAAACATGGGTTCAAAACCAATATACAACCCGACGGCAAACCAAGATGATACTCTTCCACTGCAGTAGCATGTCCCGAGGAACCATTCCCAACCCGGAGTGTGTGATCACCTTTCTTCAAAAACCTGCTATTTCTCAGCCCCTGCACACAATTGCAGATGTGAGATCCTGACCCAGTATCTAATACCCAGAAAGCAGAGTTAATTGAAAAATAGTTTTTTGTTACAAACACACCTGAAGTGGAAGCATCACCATACTTCTTCTTCTTGAAGTCGGCCGGGTATCCAACGCAGTTTCTCTTCCAGTGCCCAGTCTGGTGGCAGTGGAAATATTCCCCTCGTCCTGTCGCAGCAGCCCCTTTCTTGTCCCTTCCCGGTGCCTTTTTCACTCCGCCTCTCTGCTTGATGGGATTCTTCTTCTTCTTTCCCTTGGCCTTGGCTTTCGGGACAGAGGAAGAAGATGGCCCAGCAATAAGAGCGGGGGTTTTTGCTACCTTTAGTGTGCTCTCGGCACTCCTCAAAATATTTAGGAGTTCAGGTAAAGACTTCTCCATGTTGTGCATGTTGAAGTTTACAGTGAATTGAGCAAATGCAGGGGGAAGGGACTGTAGAACAATATCAACATACTGCTCGTTCTCCATGGTCCAACCTAGGTCCTCAAGTTCTTCGATAAGTCCAATCATCTTCAATACATGGTCACCTACAGACGTGCCAGCAGCCATCCGCATCTGAAACAACTTTTGAGATGCTTCGTATCGGAGAGTACGAGATTGCTGTTAGTGTATATGCCCTAGAGGCCATTACTGTATCATACTAGTTTGTATATTACTTAATGGAAGCTTGGGATATTCACAGTTGTATAGACAATCTTGCTCAAAATGGTAGTATGCTACTTGGTTTGTATCTACTTTAATATGTGCATGTGTTTCTTTTAGCATATCGCTTATACATGTTAGTAGAGCCCTTAGGATCTTTGCTTGATTACCAGCGTTGTGATGGCAGTCACACTCGTGGGGGCTGGGTAATCTATAAGCACATCCTTATACAGGTCCCTAGTCGTAGGACTATCGAGACAGGGCATCGATACTCCGAAGTAGACTAGCGCATGCGCTTCTCATCCCAGCACGGGAGACGGTCTGTCCCACAGATGTCAGTACGTCGTACTTGAGATAGTATGCGGGTGCTCGTTAGGTTACGAGTACACTGGAAAGGACTCGTCGGGAACTGATGGTTGGTATTATACCTATCGTCAGTTATCAGTTCCCAGGTGACATGAGTACAGCTTAGTCCGCTGACTTGACACTGTCACTTCGCCTCGAGTGTGTTCCCACTGCACTTAGATTACTACCCTACCACGGCTCAAAGGAGTCTTGCAAACAGGTAGTAGTTGGGTGCAGTCCCGAAGCACTTAGAGGCAGTGACGGTTAGACAGGATTCGTCTCTCCCAGTATTGGGGGTTGACATCGCGCCGTGTCTAGGAGAGCCATTACACGAGTAGTCCCTCGCAAGGGCAAGCGAGATATAGTGGTAGGTTTCCAGTGTTATCTCAGGGTGTTCTGGGCTTCACTCCGACACAACTTATACCGCTATTAGGGGACTGACGTTTACCGCCCCCTAGGCCCGCCATGCGATGTATCAGACGAACAGACCGGACTGTACGGAGATTGTCACATACAGGCTCAGAAGGAGTTCGGATGGGCTTACCTCATCGGCCTTCTTATCGGCATCTACCTGGGGACCGTTACGTACAGCTAGTGCTGCTTGCGGTCTGTGGTTAAACCCACTGCCAGCGTAGTGTCGAGTCTTTAGAGTCCCACACAGAGAGTTTCCCTGCACTGAGCGAAACGTGTAGAGGCCGTATGGTTTTACGGCAGGGCTGCGATCACTTACGTGCACTTGTGTGCGTATGCTGTTCGGGCAGGCAATACTAGTGGGCTTTGGTTTAAGCCGGATCCTAGTATAGCACGGATGGATTTGTTTTGTCTTCTATGCATCGCATTCTACGGAATGCGGATGCGGGTGTGTATGCACAGTTTTGAGGAGCGATGAAGGAGGAGGTGCCTCATTAGGGTTTTGGCAGGTGGTTCAGCCAAAACCGTTATGTGGCAGGCTCATTAGGGTTTTGGCAACTCGTTCGGTCAAAACCGTTATGAGCCGGAGACATTATTTACTGATCCTTTTTAGTGATAATCTTATGATGGCTAATTGCATTGACCATTTGACCACCATGACCTCTCTTGACTTTGTTGACCCGTTGACCGGAGTTGACCATTGACTTTCATGAGAGGTCTACACTCTTCTTTGGATTTCTTTTTCTTTTATGGATTATGAAAATGGTCAATTCAATTAGTAGCCATCAACTTTATCATGAAAGGATTGGTAATGATGATATTTTTGCATTATTGCAACCATGGTTCATTTCTTTAGCTCATAATTCTTTTCTCATTCTCTCTCTTGTTCTTGTGAGAAGAAAAGAAAAGCTCTCATGGTTGCTAGCTCCTCCTTCTTCCTCCTCTTGATTTCATCTTTTGATCTCATATGTTGAGAGAAAAAGATCCCACAAAGACAAACACTTCCATATATCTCTACTACACAACCTAGGGCATCTAGACTAGCGATCTCGTTGCCCTAGTTGCCTCGGCTCGAGGTGGAGCTCGGTGTAAATCTCTCGGGTGGATCGTCTTCGACTCAAGGAGGCCGCGGAGGTGACCAAGGTCCGGATCGACCCTCGGAGCTTGGATGGACGAGCGGGACAGCGGGATGAAGACCCGAAGGACCGGTTTCGTGAGGTATATTTTCTACGGCATAGTAGTTAAAGCCTCTAGTAGTTTGCTAGTTTCTAGTTTAGCAAAGATCCGTGCTTTAAGTCCATGTTGCCTTGCGCCAAATTATTGTTTTTCGCCGTTTCCGCCTCCCCGTAAGAACCGGGGTGAGCAACGTGGACTTACAGTGGTATCAGAGCCTAGCTAAACATAAACTAGTAAGTTAGCAAAGTGTTTAGAATATCGATCGGAAAAAAGTCGCAAAACACGCCCGGAAAAAACCAAGTTTCTGTCGATTTTTTATACTGCTCAAAAAGTGATTTAACATATATGAAAAATCGTCTCAGGGTTTTGTAAAAACACTGCAGAAAAACGATCCAGTGACTCGATCAAACCACCGCGGTTCCACGGCAATAACATGCTTATTGCCGCGGTCCGCGGCCGATTTGACTCGGCAGTGGACCGGGTTTTGTGCAGTATTTTAGTTTGGCTGTTTTGGGATTTTTAATACATGTTTTTTCTACCCAGATTTTCCAGAGTGCAAATTGACTTTTGGGGTAGTTAAAAATCCGTATTTTGATCGATATTCCGTACACTTTGGCTAATGGATATTTTCTGTGATGTGTTATATGTATTAACGTCTACTAATCGCTATAAGTCGATTAGTGGGGGTTATACATATCTGTGATCTGTAATGTTGATGGTTTGTGGATATGAACTCGGTGGATTGTCGTAGATGAATAGCCGGGGTGGATGTGAGATAAGAGTTTCTTTTTCTTTCATTCATGTAAAATTTGTAAATTGATGTAATATTATTTGTTTGGCCGCACAACCGGGGTGAGGTTGTAGCCGTCATTGTATAATTTCTTTTTACTGTTTTTGCTCCTAGGATAGACCCAAGGTGGGGTGCACAAACTACCGGGTATCTCGAAGTGCCGAGTGGCCTACTCACGGGTTGAGGGAGGTTGCTTCGCTTCGGGTACTTGGCGGGTAGTTTGCCGCACCCGTAGGGGTCTAGAGTGGGGTTTGGCTATTCATCGCGACCGTGTAATCCGCTTTTCATTGCAGGCTCGAACGAATCGCGGGTTCCTAGTATATCCAAAGTGTTCATCTGTGATCTGGATTGGCTATCATTGCTATATATCTATATATGATATCTATTTAGGTGTTGCTTATGTTTTGCATCCGCGCTAGTCCAGCCCCCGCTCTGTCGTTAGTTAAGTAACCTAACGGGTGATGATAGGGCCCCGTAGCGAATGCGGATGGCATAAGCGTACGCCATATTTTGGTTGTTTTCTGCAATGATAGGATTAAATGATGGGACGCATTAAAATTTAATGCAAGAAAATAAACTAAGTAAAAGTCGTTGGAACACTTTCAAAACCACTCGGTTCTTTTCAAAAACCAGCTTTTTAAATGCGGAGCTTGAACCACTCCTTTTTAAAGCTATCTCGTTCCATCGATTATATCAAGTTCACTACGTTCACGGTTTCGCCAAAACCATTCGTAGCCCTCCGTCATTTCAGTTAAAAATTCAGTAGTATTCAAGCTATGTATTTTGACCTTCGCCAAGGCATAGTAATTGGTAGCTGCTGAATATTTATCTGTAGCATAGATAGACGCGTTGGTTTGGGACAGTCGTACTACTATTTTGGCCTTCGTCAAGGGTATGTACGGGTGGGTTCAAATTAACCTGGACAATGACGGGTAGAACTTGACATGTGACTTATGATATGTTGGCCTTCGTCAAGGTCATAAGAGCATGGGGCAAAAATCCACATCGAGAGTTTCATAAGTACTGAAACTTACTAGCGCTGCATACCATTTGGAGTGTGATAATTCTGGTAGGATTCCTTCAGTTTTGTCACGCGATGATATTTGGATCCCGATCCTACTGTGAGTATATGCTACTCCTCGGGAACTTTCTCACTTAACGATCAATGCTATAAACCAAGTAGGTGTCTAGAAAGGTGTTAGCGGGCTACGCCCCCAGGGAAAAGAGGTTACTTAATTAAGGAACTTCGCGAAAGCGTTGGAAAACCTCCCTCGAAGTACCGACACTGGCCTGGCTGAACGGTTAAGCAAGTATTATACGGTGAGATTGATCCTGACTAATTCTTCCTTTATGGTTTGAGGAGGGATTCGAGAGACAGTGGGAGCCATCCTGTTTAGATAAATTAAAAACCAATCTAAACTTGCAAGAGCATCATGCTAAAGTGTTTTCTTCTCTCTCTCTTAATTGCAGTGACCCAGTGACCACACCTAGGTTACATCTAGATAATAAAATGACTGAATCTGACTGTTATGACTGGCAAAGGTTTATCCAGATGTCCATTGCCCATAACAAGCTGGGACACCTCGTGACTAATCCAACCCCTGCCGTCTCAGGTCCAGTTTTCCCTGTCACGGATATTGATATCCGTAGGACATCGGAAAAAGACTGTGCGAAAGCCAAGTGCCTCATGTTAGTCTTAGTTGATGGTGCAAACCAGAGGTAGCACGAGAAGATGGACTTAGTTTCTATCTTCCTCCATAATAATGATTTATATGGAGAGCAATCTCGTATCGCAAGATATGAGACCTCGAACGAATTGCTTCCAGCGAGGTTGGCTATCGGGTCATCTGTAAGGGGCAACGTCCTTACAGAGACCAGTTATTTTCAGCTCATGGACCTGAAGACCACGTTGAAGAACAAGTCAGGTGCTGACTTGATTTTGCAGTCTCTACCTTCTACCCTGAAGGAAACCAGGGAAGTAGAAGGAAAAGGAAGGGCAGAAGTTTTGGGACTGGATGTAGTAAAAGAGGGACGTTCCTATTGTTACAGGAATGAACATTGGCAGAAGGATTTTAGGGCTAGTATAGCCAGTAGCCAGAATTCGAAGCATGTTGTGGCTTCGGCTCGGGTGTGTTTGTAATAGAGAACTGTATGTCAGTTAACCCTACTTCCTGGGTATTGGATACCGGATCAGGATCTCATATCTGTAATTCGTTACAGGCTCTGAGAAACCGTAGGGTTATCAGGATAGGTGATATGACTCTCAGGGTTGCTAACGGAATGAGCATGTATGCTGAATCCATAGGGGAATATCATCTTGGACTGACAACTGGGCAGATATTGATTCTGCGTGACTGTTTTTATGTACCAGGTGCGACATGTAATATCATATATGTATCCTTACTTTCTAAGGAAGGATATGATTTTACTTTTGTAAGCGATGTAGTAAACATCCACCTAAATCAAGTTCTGATTGGGTCAGGTACATTGAAAAACGGTATATACGTTTTGAATCAAGCTCAGGTCTTCAATGTCCAGAACACACTTAAAAGAAAGTCTCCGGAATTTAATCAGGCTTTCTTATGGCATTGTAGACTGGGTCACATTAATGAGACACGGTTGACAAAGTTACATAAAGAGGGATACTTGAATCCGTTCAAGTATCAGTCTTATGCCACTTATGAATCTTGTCTCATGGGAAAGATGACAAAGACTCCGTTCACTGGACACGGAGAAAGAGCAAGCGAGCTCTTGGGACTCATACACAGTGACGTGTGTGGTCCAATGTCTACACATGCACGAAGTGGTTATTCATACTTCATTACTTTCACAGATGATTTCTCTAGGTATGGACATGTCTTCCTAATGAAACACAAATCCGAGGCCTTTGAGAAATTTCGGGAATACAAGAATGAAGTTGAAAAACAAACAGGCAAAAGTATCAAGATACTGAGATCTGATCGAGGTGGTGAATACTTGAGTGCCGAGTTTCTGGGCTTCTTAAAAGAGAACGGAATTCTCTCTCAGCTTAATCCTCCATACACACCACAACACAACGGTGTATCGGAAAGGCGGAATCGAACCCTATTGGATATTGTTCGTTCCATAATGAGTAAGGCTGAGTACCGCGATCCTTCTGGGGTTATGCACTAGAATCAGCTGCATATCTTTTGAACAAGGTTCCCTCCAAGACTGTGCCTACCACACCATATCAGATGTGGTGTGGGAAGAAACCCCAACTTCAATATTTGAAGATATGGGGATGTCCAGCTTTTGTAAAAAAGCAGCATGCCGACAAGCTCGAGGCACGCTCAGTACTGTGTAAGTTTGTGGGATACCCAAAGAACTCCAGGGGGTATTTTTTCTATTACGCAGAGGAACAAAAGGTTTTTGTTTCTCGTCATGCCCACTTTCTGGAACATCAGTTTTTAGAAAAAGAAACAAGTGGGAGCGTAGTAGAACTGGAAGAAATTCCAGAACCACAAGCTATTACTGAAAGCTTAGAAGAACCAGAAGGTTCAAGAGAACCGGACATCCCAGCGCCACTCCGCAGGAGTAGTAGGCAGTCTCATCCGCCTGAGAGATACTACGGTTTTCTCATAGACGGGGATAGAGAGGATTGCACCATAGATTATGGTGAGCCTACTAGCTTCCAGCAAGCCATTCAGAGCGGTGACTCGGTAAAATGGCTGGATGCAATGCGGACCGAGATGGAGTCCATGTACACCAAAAAAGTTTGGACTTTGGACTTTGCTCCAGAAGGGGTAAAACCCGTAGGATGCAAATGGATCTTCAGAAAGAAGATTGGTGTAGATGGGCAGGTTGAAACCTATAAAGCTAGACTTGTTGCAAAGGGTTTTCGTCAAAGACCTGGTTTGGACTATGATGAGACCTTTTCTCCAGTGGCTATGCTGAAATCCATTCGGATCCTTCTTGCCATTGCTGCTTTCTACGATTATGAAATCTGGCAGATAGATGTAAAGACGGCTTTCCTAAATGGAAATTTAGAAGAGTGCGTCTATATGGATCAGCCGGAGGGATTCATTCAGAGTGGGAGCAGCGGTAGAGTGTGCAAGTTGCTAAAGTCCATCTATGGACTGAAGCAGGCATCGCGGAGTTGGAACATCTGCTTCGATGATACTGTCAAAGAATTAGACTTTATCAAAAACCCAGATGAACCATGCATTTACAGTAAGATTGTAGGGAGAACTGTGGTATTCCTCGTCTTGTACGTGGATGACATTCTCCTAATAGGAAATGATATTCCTATGCTACAGTCAGTCAAAGGATTCTTGTCGCAGAGGTTCTCCATGAAGGACCTGGGCGATGCCAACTACATTCTGGGGATCCAAATCTATCGTGATAGATCTAAGAGGATGTTGGGACTTTCACAGTCCAGGTACATTGACACCATACTGAAAAGATTCAGTATGGAAGATTCCAAGCGCGGTAATTTACCGGCTTGTCACGGGATCACCCTCTCCAAAGAGATGTCTCCCAAGACTGATTTGGAAAGGGATCGCATGTCTATTATACCCTACGCTTCTGCGGTAGGCTCTATAATGTATGTGATGTTATGTACCAGACCAGATGTAGCATACGCATTGAGCGTTGTAAGCCGGTATCAGTCGGACCCAGGGGAGAAACACTGGATAGCGGTAAAGAACATTCTCAAGTACCTGAGAAGGACTAAGGAGATGTTCTTGGTGTATAGCAGAAAAGAACTCCAGATCGAGGCCTTTGCTGACTCCAGCTTCCAGAGTGACAAGGATGACTCCAAGTCCATGTCGGGTTATGTCTTTACCCTCAATGGAGGGGCGGTTTGCTGGAAGAATTCCAAGCAGGAAACCGTTGCTGACTCAACTATGGAAGCGGAGTACATAGCTGCTTGCGATACCGCAAAGGAAGCTGTCTGGATGAAGAAGTTCCTCATGGAGCTTCAGGTGGTTCCTACCATTGTTGATCCAATACCGCTATATTGCGACAACAACGGAGCTATAGCTTTAGCGAAGGAACCCAGGTCCCATCAGAAGTCCGGGCACATTTTGAGGCGGTACCACCTGATCAGGGAGATCGTAGATCGCCGGGAGATCGAGGTGAAGAGAGTAAATTCGGAGAATAACACAGCAGATCCACTCACGAAGGCCCTACCCCAGACTCAGTTCGAGCGGCTGATCGAGATGATAGGTCTTCGATACGCCAGTACATGGACTTAGTGCAAGTGGGAGATTGTTAGTGTATATGCCCTAGAGGCCATTACTGTATCATACTAGTTTGTATATTACTTAATGGAAGCTTGGGATATTCACAGTTGTATAGACAATCTTGCTCATAATGGTAGTATGCTACTTAGTTTGTATCTAGTTTAATATGTGCATGTGTTTCTTTTAGCATATCGCTTATACATATTAGTAGAGCGCTTAGGATCTTTGCTTGATTACCAGCGTTGTGATGGCAGCCACACTCGTAGGGGCTGGGTAATCTATAAGCACATCCTTATACAGGTCCCTAGTCGTAGGACAATCGAGACAGGGCATCGATACTCCGGAGTAGACTAGCGCATGCGCTTCTCATCCCAGCACGGGAGACGGTCTATCCCGCAGCCGTCAGTACGTCATACTTGAGATAGTATGCGGGTGCTCGTTAGGTTACGAGTACACTGGACAGGACTCGTCGGGAACTGATGGTTGGTATTATACCTATCGTCAGTTATTAGTTCCCAGGTGACATAAGTACAGCTTAGTCCGCTGACTTGACACTGTCACTTCGCCTCGAGTGTGTTCCCACTGCACTTAGATTACTACCCTACCACGGCTCAAAGGAGTCGTGCAAACAGATAGTAGTTGGGTGCAGTCCCGAAGCACTTGGAGGCAGTGACGGTTAGACAGGATTCGTCTCTCCCGGTATTGGGGGTTGACATCGCGCTGTGTCTAGGAGAGCCATTACACGAGTAGTCCCTGGCCAGGGAAAGCGAGATATACTAGTAGGTTTCCAGTGTTATCTCAAGGTGATCTGGGCTTCACTCCGACACAACTTGTACCGCTATTAGGGGACTGATGTTTACCGCCCCCTAGGCCTGCCATGCGATGTATCAGACGAACAGACCGGACTGTACGGAGATTGTCACATACAGGCTCAGTAGGAGTTCGGATGGGTTTACCTCATCGGCTTTCTTATCAGCATCTACCTGGGGACCGTTACGTTCAGCTAGTGCCGCTTGCGGTCTGTGGTTAAACCCACTGCCAGCGTAGTGTCGAGTCTTTAGAGTCCCACACAGAGAGTTTCCCTGCACTGAGCGAAACGTGTAGAGGCCGTATGGTTTTACGGCAGGGCTGCGATCACTTACGTGCACTTGTGTGCGTATGCTGTTCGGGCAGGCAATACTAGTGGACTTTAGTTTAAGCCGGATCCTAGTATTGCACGGATGGATTTGTTTTGTCTTCTGTGCATTCGCATTCTACGGAATGCGGATGCGGGTGTGTATGCACAGTTTTGAGGAGCGATGAAGGAGGAGGTGCCTCATTAGGGTTTTGGCAGGTGGTTCGGCCAAAACCGTTATGTAGCAGGCTCATTAGGGTTTTGGCAATTCGTTCGGTCAAAACCGTTATGAGCCGGAGACATTATTTACTGATCCTTTATAGTGATAATCTTATGATGGCTAATTGCATTGACCATTTGACCACCATGACCTCTCTTGACTTTGTTGACCCGTTGACCGGAGTTGACCATTGACCTTCATGAGAGGTCTACACTCTTATTTGGATTTCTTTTTCTTTTATGGATTATGAAAATGGTCAATTCAATTAGTAGCCATCAACTTTATCATGAAAGGATTGGTAATGATGATATTTTTGCATTATTGCAACCATGGTTCATTTCTTTAGCTCATAATTCTTTTCTCATTCTCTCTCTTGTTCTTGTGAGAAGAAAAGAAAAGCTCTCATGATTGCTAGCTCCTCCTTCTTCCTCCTCTTGATTTTATCTTTTGATCTCATGTGTTGAGAGAAAAAGATCCCACAAAGACAAACACTTCCATATATCTCTACTACACAACCTAGGGCATCTAGACTAGCGATCTCATTGCCCTAGTTGCCTCGGCTCGAGGTGGAGCTCGTTGTAAATCTCTCGGGTGGATCGTCTTCGACTCAAGGAGGCCGCGGAGGTGACCAAGGTCCGGATCGACCCTCGGAGCTTGGATGGACGAGCGGGACAGCGGGATGAAGACCCGAAGGACCGGTTTCGTGAGGTTTATTTTCTACGGCATAGTAGTTAAAGCCTCTAGTAGTTTGCTAGTTTCTAGTTTAGCAAAGATCCGTGCTTTAAGTCCATGTTGCCTTGCGCCAAATTATTTTTTTTCGCCGTTTCCGCCTCCCCGTAAGAACCGGGGTGAGCAACGTAGACTTACAATTGCTCTCCATACAACTTCTTTGTATGGAGAAAGATGGATTGAACATCCATCTTCTCGTGCTGTTTCTGATGTTCATTGTTCATAGAAGCTAGCGCGAGGCACTTGGCTGTTGCGCAGTCTATATCCCATGTCTTGTGGATTTCTTTATCCGCAACTGAAGAATCAGCGCCTGGGCTAGGAGGGGAAGGAGTAGTCAGGACGTATCCGACCTTATCATAGGTCTGGGAAATATTCACGTTGCTTAGCCAATCTTTGTAATTCGGTCCCGTGAGTTTATTTTTTTCTAATAAAAGTTTAAGTCCCGTCATAGGTATCTGCCATTTAGGAGAGAGAAAAGAAGACACTCAGCGATTGCTCTTACATAATTAGATTGGTTATTAATCTTATCTAATTGATATCTCCCACTGCTTTTTATCAAATTTTCTTCAAACCTTTTAAAAAGAAAACTAGCCAGGATTAATTGCAATCTACAAGTTCGCTAACCGGTCGGCCAGGCCAGTGTCAGTTCTCCGAGGGAGGTTCCCCGTGCTTTCGCACAGACCTAATTAAAATAAACCTCGTTTTCCTAGAGGCGTAACCCCGTTGACACCTTTCTAGACACTTACTGGATTAGCTAATTGTAAAGTGCAAAACTCTCCTGGGAGTAACTTTTACTCACAGTGGGATCGGGATCCAACTATCATATAGAAGGTATGCAATCTCATTGCAAATTTCAACTCTTGAAATTCTCGATATGATTTTTACCCCTAGTGTCTTATGACCTTAACTATGGTCAACAAATCATAAGCACTAGTCAAGTTCTACCCGCTATTTCGGGATTGATTTAGACCCACCCGCATGGCCCTTAACTATAGTCAACAAAGTCATGCGAATGTCCTAATCGATCGCATCAAATGCTTTGTAGGAAGACATCACTTAGCTACCGTACACCACGCCTTAACTATAGTCAACAAACGTAGCACGAATACTAAGTACTCTGCTTCCTAAAATGGCGGAAGGCTACGGATGGTTTTTATGAAAACCTTTAACGTTTTGAACTTGATATCGTTGTAGAATCGAGTGAGAAGGAGTGGTTTAAGCTCCAGTTTTAAAAGTTGAATGGTTTTATTTTTTAATCTTGCTAAAGAGGTCACTCTCGGTGAAGGGACTCGGCTCTTTCCTTATCGAATAAGGTGCTCGATATGTAAATACCACGATGCAAAGCAAAAATTAGATCAATGATCAGTCGAAAATATTACATTTTTAACACATCAATTTCCCTACCATTTGCACTCATCTATAGGTGTTCGGTAGAAGTATAGCACATATTAGCAAAACAGCCGTAAAATACCAAATTACTTATGTTATACTTTAAAATCGACATTTTGAGCGAAATTGAGTGTTTATCATTGCATTGCATAATCTTTGTGTAGCGCAACACTTGTCTCGAGAATCTATGTAAGAAATTCCAGGAAAAGGACCGAAATGGCTAAAAGTACTGAGAAAAATATGCCAAGTCCAAGACTTGAAATCTGGCAGTGATCAAGAAAGAATTATAAGATTCAACAAATAAGAAAAAATAATCCCAAAGTCAGCCCAAGAATTACCATGGAATTTCTATGCATAGATAGTTAATTCTCTTCTCAGCTTCAAAACCTCTTCAAGCCACTCAAAACTCCAGAGATCTCTAGAAGTTTCTGTCAGAACAACAAGGCTTATTGTTCAAGCTAAACATCCTCAAGCTTCTAAAGCAAGCTACTTAACTATCTAAGCCTTGAAGCTTCTCCCTAACCTCCAAACTTATGAAGAAAGCTAACCCTAACTAACTAACTCTAGAACCTTCTACCTAACTACCAAGCTTACAAGGGAAGCTAAACTAAACTATCTTGCTTTCTTTACATTCTTGAATCATGATTAGATCTCAATTCTTGATTGTGTTTCTTGTTATGATGTTTGAGAAAAACTTCGCTCGTGAAGGAGTCGAGAGAATCAATAGATGATGATGTTACAAATCTTGGAACGATTCTTAAGTCCTATGAGTTTTGTAAACTTTAGTAAATTGAAGAATCGACAACCTAGTTTCGAGCGGTGCTTTCTTGATTGTGTTCGCTCTTAATTAGTGATCCACGATCGATTCTTGAATTTACTAGAGGCTAGAATGTGAATGAAATCAACGAAAAGACAAGGGATAGATGATGAAACCCTAGTTTTCGCAAGAAATCCCTAATTCTCGTTGATCATCATCGATCTAGTATCAAATCATCAATGGATAAGAAAACGTAATCACATGTTTTCATCACGTCTATAGATTCGATCGATTCCTACGAGCCTCATTTCAAATCTTGAAACCTAATTCGATTGGAAATCATCAATTCTTGATTTTAATGTTTTCTTGCTATTAGATCTAGATTTTGATAATTCTTGAAATTCATTTTTAAATCTTGAATTGAATTGTCTTTTCTTTTCTTTTTAATCTTCAATTCATCTAATTAAATTACGAACGGATCACACTTTCCCTGTGGACGATCCGCACTCACTAACGCGCTACAATTGACACCGTTATTGATTGCGGTCAAACATTTCTTTGGTTGTTATTTTTATACATTTTCTACCTACACACAAAGAATTTCAAATCAATCAAATGGCACCGTTGCCAGGGATAGTGTGCTAATTTGTTCGTTTTTGAAATTTGAGTTGAAAAATTTATTCCATCAGAATTTTTAGATCTAAATTCGCACAAACACTAAACGATTCGTTGTGATTTGTTGCGAGGAAATCTGGAATCTGTGGAGCAAGAGGAAAAATATTGTGAATATTCCAGAGAGCTCAGTGAAGCAACAGAACATCTGCAATAAATTTCGTGCAGTGATCAAACTTTTCGACCGCGTTTCCGCGGCATTAAAGGTTTCCCGCGGCGGTTCCGCGGCTTGATCAAGGCTTCAGTGCACCAAATTTTCTCAGGTCCTCTCTGACTTTCTTATCTTCTCCTTGATCTGCTCCAATAACATTTTTCTGCAGGTTTCTTTGCAAAAATTCGCAGCGCCGCAAAAATAAAAATTGTGCTTGTTTGATCTTGATTGTTTGCATTTTTTAATACGGAAATTAAGGGGCAAAGACCAAATTCAGATTAGGTGAGGAGTTCATTACCCTTCCTAAGCCTCGAAAATCACAAAATTGCATCCGCATTACCCTCATTAATTAAAAAATATCTAGACATGACACTAAGGACCGTCGCGCTCACTTAGGACAGAAGGAGGTTGTGGGTAATCTATTGCTATCCGCGTTTCTTTTGTGGTGTCTAAGGCAAGTGTGTCTAAGGCAAGTGGTTACTTAATTAGGCTCACTACTTACGTAGTGGAGAACCTCCCACTTACCTGGCCACAGGAGGGACAAAGAGGCAGTAGAGGATTGATCCTGCGATTTGTCTTCTGGCAGTTAAGAGCAGTCTAGAGACTTGACCTAGGTGACCATTAGACTTAGGGTTTTGCTTGTGCATTTTTTGTGCTTTGCATCATTTTTTAAAAAAAAAATCCGTATCTTTTTCAAAACAAACACCACTTCATCTTTCCCCTAATTATCTTAACGCTGCCACTTGTGCTAAACCCTTTAGTGCAAGCTCGGCTGGACACGGGATTCTAGTGCCCGTCTTGTCCGCGTTTTTCCCCATCGACCTTAAAGTCGGTATTTCTACATTTTTCTTTTTCCCACCACCACAGCGATGGACGGATATCCATCAAACTTTTACATTACTCTGCCGCCGTCCGCAGGTGCGTAGAATCCACCCCTCATCTCTCTCCAAGAGAGGTGCTATCCTATGCGAGGTCCTCTTTCGATCTGTCTTTCCATACCACCAGCCAACGGGGACAATTTTGAAATAAAACCCCAATACATCAATCTTCTACCAAAATATCACGGTGTCGAGTCTGATGACGCATATGTCTTTATTACAAAATTTGAAAATGTATGCGCAATGATGGGTACCTCACAACTTTCTGTGGATGCTATGCGTCTTCGTCTTCTCCCATTTACCTTGTGCGATATAGCCGAGAAGTGGCTTTATAACATAACCGGACATTCCATTTCAATCTGGGTAGAATTCGTCAAAGCATTCCTAAAGAAATTTTACCCCAATCATAAAACAGCTCGAGTCCGTAGCGAAATCAATCAATTCACCCAGCTTCCAAATGAAACATTCTCGAAGTGTTTTGAACGCTTCAAGGATCTGTTAGTCCAATGTCCACAACACGGAATCCCCAGATGGGATCTGTGCAGAATCATATATGAGGGCATTAATCCTACTACAAAATCGACCCTTGAATCCATGTGTCAAGGCACCTTCATGACCAAAGATGATGGTGAAGCCTGAAAATTTTTAGAAGATTTCGCTGAAAAATCTTTACAGTGGGAGGGTGTGAGTAAATCGTCTAGGGGTGGTAATAACCAATTTGATGTTTCCATAGGAGTTAGAGCTGAAATGTCAGCTATGCAAAAGAAACTCGAGATTATGGAAAACAAATTTTTAGCCGCCGCCCTAAATCAAATGTCACTCTCCAAAACTGTATGTGGATGCTGTTCTGATCCATCACATCTCACGGAAGAATGTTCATTGAATTCTCCGTTTCAAGGTCATGAGCATATCAATTCTGCTTTCCAACAAAGACCTAGAAACGATCCATTTTCTTCCACTTATAATCACAATTGGAGGAATCACCCTAACTTTGCTTGGAACCAATCACAATCTCCAAACACGGTTCCAAACCAAAACAATTTCCAAAGGGCTCTTCCACCACAACAGCAACCACTAAAATTGAGTCAGCACCCCTTCCAAGCATAAAACTTCCAATATCCGGTCAACACACATGCACCGTCTAATCCTTTGCAGTTGACCGGTACTGATGAATTCTCTTCATTCATGAACATTCTTTTGACAATAAAGACTTCCGTCGATAAAATCGAGAAAAACACTACGTCCCAAAGCGAGACTATAAAACCGATGGAAGAAGAAATTGCACGATTAAAAGCCGAAATGAGTACAAGAGATAAAGGGAAACTTCCAGCTCAACCTTTGCCCAATCCTGGCTATTCACATCATGAGATCTGGAAGATTGCTTGACAATCACGTTAGGGAAGAGATTGATGACACTGAAAAATCTATCGATGATACCCCAGCTGAGACCTTTCCTTCCACTTCTACTTCCAATTCTGACCCCAATTCTTCTACCCCACCACCTTCTTCCGAGCCTATTCTCCGTTTTCCCTAAGGCTCGACACCTCAGCCCACACAGAAAACGATCCCCACTCCTATTCTTAGATCGTTCCCACCCACACGATCTTCTCCAGTGTTGGACGCCGACCTTATTGCTCAAGCTCCTTACCCGAATCGGTTAAGGGGAAACACACCGAGTCCACAAATAGAGAAGATCGCTGAAATGTTTAAACAAGTTAACATCAACATCCCTCTTCTAGATGCAATCCAACAAGTCCCCGCTTATGCGAAAGTTTTTAAAGACTTGTGCACTAGAAAGAGGAAGACTCAAGTGCCCAAGAAGATATTCATGTCAAAAACTGTAGACACGGCTTTCCCCCAGCAATTACCGAGGAAACGTAAGGATCCTGGCTATCCTACTATTTCCATTTCTATTGGGAAGAAACACATCAACCGTGCTCTACTTGACCTTGGCGCAAGTGTTAACCTGCTTCCTTTCTCAGTATATGAGCAGTTAGGGATCGGAGAGTTGAAACCAGCCCATTGCACTCTCTAGATGGCTGACCGATCAATCACCAAACCTAGGGGTGAACCGGAGAATGTGTTAATAAAAATCGGGGAATTTATATTCCCTGTGGACTTTATTGTACTTGATACACAGCCTGTAGCGAACCCAAGGAATCAAATTCCGGTGATTCTAGGTCGCTCCTTTTTTGCTACTTCCAACGCTGTAATCAACTGTAGAAATGGCTCTATGACCCTATCATTCGGGAATAGGTCAATTGAGCTGAACATTTACAAGTTGGGAAGTGTACCCTCCGAACCTACTGCACAGGTCTGTTCTGTCGAATTAATGGATGTCGACAGCAGCGAATTTGATGATCCTCATGATACTGATCTTGACTCTTTTCATACGTTGTTTTTTGACCCAACTATGTATCATACACATACGGACTCTTCCACCGAGTTGTCCGGGTCAACATCTAACACTGATTATGAACTGTTTTTGGAGTCTGAAGATCACCCCGCGCTTTGTGATGACATTATTTTTCGGGGTATTGATGAGACTTTTGAGGAGATCTTCGCTGATAAACTCGCATTTTTGAATGATACGGGTGTTGAGATGAATCATCTCCCAATCATTGAAATTGAACCTCCACCCCTTCTTCTGGATTGTAAAAAGAATGCGAGCAATCCATCACATTCACTGCATCGTCTCTCCAAAATGAGACGCAAACACATTCTATTCCACCACTTACCTTTTCCCTGCTTCTTCTTCCACCAACCTATGCACTGCATTGATAAAAATTTTGAATGGTTGGTGTTGACGTTCGGTCTTTGCAAAGCCTGGCATCGACCAATGATCTTTACCCCCTCTTGTGATTTTCAAAGATTAACATGGTTTAACTCAAGTTTGGGGGGGGGTATAATCTGGCTCTTGAAAAGAAAAATTTTCACACAAAATGGGAGCCAAAAGAATTAGTTTGGGGGAGGATTTTCACTTAAATATTTTCCCCCATTAATAAATTTCCTCCCAAGCTTACAGGTTTTTTGAAGTTTAGCAGATGGCAACAGTGAGGACACTGTTGAAAACAAGTTTGGGGGAGGTTTGTGCTTATTTTCGCATGATTTGCATATCACTTTGCATAAGCACAAAACATTTTGAAAAACCTATAAAAATTTAAAAAATTTCAAAAAACTAATTTTTTTTGTACATAAATAAGATGATAAAAGATTAGATAGTGAAAAATTACATCCAAAAGATTGGAAAAATTTAAGAAAACCAAGAAAATTAGAAGTTTTCTTAAACGAACTAGTAATAAGTAGTTATGAGCCGTTGTCCCAAGGGTTAGTAAGAAGAAGGAAGTCACTAATCTGAGGATAAAAATAAGTATGAAAAATAGTTTCTATTCTGGAAGCCAAACATTTTGAACGTTGATACCCTACTATACGCACTTGCACACGTCTTGAAGCTCGGGATAGCAGAGGATACCTTGAAATGCTCTTATCTAAAAGCCAAAGTATGAAGGAAATAAAAAAATGAATAAAAAATAAAATGGTGAAAAAAATGAACACTGGTTTTGTTATCGCCAAGGCAGCAATAAAAAAATATAGCGAGGGTGCTTCATCACCTAGTGCCTTAGACCAACTGGTCTGAGAGTCACTGCTAAGCCTTTAGGTGGTGCAAGACGAGGAAAATACACCTAATAAGCAAGCACATGAGTAATCGGTCGGTTAGTACCTCAAGAAGTATTAACGGTCGCATGAAAAATGTGTGAGCAAATCCATCTAAATATTCATTATTTAAAAAGTACCGAGGTAGATAGACAAGAGTATGATAGCTTGAATTGAATTCTCCGGGTGTAGGGATGTATATTACACACGTGTAGCGTTATATGATCGATGTTTGGAAGAAAGATAGGAATGAAGAATAAAGACGATGTTTTATTGAGGGATGATATGATTTCTAACATTTTTTCATGACAATTAACATAGGGCTCATGACAACCGAAAAGCTATCATAGTTGGAAACCCTAATTTTCAAAGTCTTTCTTTTACAATTCTTATATTTATATGTAATTTTCACGGTCTTCCTTTTATTATTGGATTTTGTGGGTGCAATCTGCTGAAAACCCTCAGGAGACAACACTCCTCCTACAAGGGACACCTAGAGCTTTAAAGGCTTGTTGCACGTGCACAGTGCAATCGTGTTGCCTACGAAAGTGTGCTAGTTAATTTTCTCTTTCTTTATTTTCTCCTTCTCTTTTTAATAAAACAGTTCGCTCGAGACGACCGAAAATAAGTTTGGGGGAATCTGATCAGTCGAAAATATTGTATTTTTAACAAATCAATTTCCCTACCATTTGCACTCATCTATAGGTGTTCGGTAGAAGTATAGCACATATTAGCAAAACAGCCATAAAATACCAAATTACTTGTGTTATACTTTAAAACCGACATTTTGAGGGAAATTAAGTGTTTATCATTGCATCGCATAATCTTTGTGTAGCGCAACACTTGTCTCGAGAATCTGTGCAGGAAATTCCAGGAAAAGAACCGAAACGGCTAAAAGTGCTGAGAAAAATACGCCAAGTCCAAGACTTGAAATCTGGCAGTGACCAAGAAAGAATTATGAGATTCAACACATCAGAAAATAATCCCAAAGTCAGCCCAAGAATTACCATGGAATTTCTATGCAATAAGATCACCAATGGGCTGCGGATCCGCGGCCAAAGTGCCCTTCCCGCGGCGGATCCGCGGCCATCTTGCCACGTCATTCACAGAGCTCTGCTTCAGAATTCTCTTCTCAGCTTCAAAACCTCTTCAAGCCACTCAAAACTCCAGAGATCTCTAAAAGTTTCTGTCAGAACAGCAAGGCTTATTGTTCAAGCTAAACATCCTCAAGCTTCCAAAGCAAGCTACTTAACTACCTAAGCCTAGAAGCTTCTCCCTAACCTCCAAGCTTATGAAGGAAGCTAACCCTAACTAACTAACTCTAGAAACTTCTACGTAACTACCAAGTTTACAAGGGAAGCTAAACTAAACCTAGCTTCTAAAGGAAGCTAATCCTTGTGAAGGCTATAAAAGGGACCCTAAAAGCTTCTATCAAAAGGTTGTTGAGTAGTTATCCAATTCCCAACACAAGTTGAGTGACACAACTTGTAACCCTAACCCTAATTCAAAATCCAAAGCCAAAATCAAGAACACCGAGTACCAAATCAAGCGAGAAATCAACAATCCTTTTTGGAGTGAAGCCGATCTTCATCCGAGCAAGTGGTCCAAGACGATCTGCGACTCATGAAGATGAGCGAAGCCAAATCGACGATCGAGTTCTTTCCTCATTGTAGATCTTGAGAGAATTGTAAAAAAATTGTTGATAAATAAAAGGTGAAATTCTTCATCTTGCTTTCTTTACATTCTTGCATCATGATTAGATTTCAATTCTTGATTGTGTTTCCTGTTATGATGTTTGAGTAAAACTCCGCTCGTGAAGGAGTCGAGAGAATCAATAGATGATGATGTTACAAATCTTGAAACGATTCTTAAGTCCTATGAGTTTTGTAAACTTTAGTAAATTGAAGAATCGACAACCTAGTTTCGAGCGGTGCTTTCTTGATTGTGTTCGCTCTTAATTAGTGATTCACGATCGATTCTTGAATTTACTAGAGGCTAAAATGTGAATGAAATCAACGAAAGGACAAGGGATAGATGATAAAACCCTAGTTTCCGCAAAAAATCCCTAATTCTCGTTGATCATCATCGATCTAGTATCAAATCATCAATGGATAAGAAAACGTAATCACAAGTTTTCATCACGTCTATAGATTCGATCGATTCCTACGAGTCTCATTTCAAATCTTGAAACCTAATTCTATTGGAAATCATCAATTCTTGATTCTTGATTTTAATGTTTTCTTGCTATTAGATCTAGATTTTGATAATTCTTGAAATTCATTTTTAAATCTTGAATTGAATTGTCTTTTCTTTTCTTTTTAATCTTCAATTCATCTAATTCAATTACGAACGGATCACACTTTCCCTGTGGACGATCTACACTCACTAACGTGCTACAATTGAAACTGTTATTGATTGCGGTTAACAAAAATTCTTTGATTGTGATCTTTATATACATTTTCAAAACACGACACATCACGAAGGATTCATTCAATCAATCAATTATAAAATCAAATCGAGTTCTTTGTAACATTTTCCAGTTTCTCTAAAGGGGTCACTCCCGGTGAAGGGATCTCGGCCCTTTCCTCATCGAATGAGGTGCAGGATATTCAAGAATACCACTATGCAAAGCAAAAGCTAGAATTACCCATTTTAAAAAGTTTGATTCTACAACATCTTTAGGTTTCTTTTTCTTAACATTAATCACATTAATGTTGTCCCATCATTTACGTTTCCTAAACATCACAGAAAAGAAACGAAAATAGAACGTACGCTTATGCCATCCGCATTCGCCATGGGGCCCCGTCATGCACCGTAAGGTTACTTAACTAACGGCAAAGCAGGGGCTGGACTAGCGCGGGTGCAAAACATAAGCAATGCTTATTATATATCTCATATATAAATATAGCCATTTCAGATCACAGATGAATACATTGGATATACTAGGAATTCCGTATTTCATTCAAGCATTAATGAAAGACGGGTTCCACGATCGTGATGAATACCCAAACCCTATCCTAGACCCCTACGGGTGCGGCAAACTACCCGCTAAATTCCCAAAGTGAAGCAACCTCCCTCAACAAAGTGAGTAGGCCACTCGGCACTTCGAAAACCCGGTAGTTTGTGCACCCCACCTTGGGTCTATCCTAGGAGCAAAAACAGTAAAAAGAAATTATACAACGGTGGCTACAAACTCAACCAGGATGTGCCCCGCAAAATAATATTACATTGCTTTTTACAAATTACATTGAATGAAAGAAAAGAAAAACGCTCTTCTCACACCCCCCCGGCCATTCATCATGACGATCCAACACATTCATATACACATACCATCTCATGATATACATATGTGCAACCCCCACTAATCGTCATATAGCAATTAGTGGACATTTCAAACACATATCGAAAAAAGCAAACCCAATTAGCCAAACACTTAGAATTTCGATCGATAATTTTAACATGCCAACACTTGACATGTTCCAGTACACAAACAACTTTGTGAAAATTCCAGATATCCCTGAAACACTATTTCCTTAGTCTAAGCAAACTGCTGAAAAAGGAGTCAACTCGGCCACAACTCGGTCGCGGATCAGCGGCCAAACACTGAGTTTGGCAGCGGATCCACGGCGTTCCTGGCGAGTTAGAGTCTCATTTTTCTACAGTGTGCTTAGAAAACCCTGCATGTATTTTTAAGGCCACTGAAATGATTTTTTGAACACTTTAAAAATCGACAGAAAATGGGGACAGAAATCGTGTTTTCCGTGAAAATTCGTCGATCGAAGTTCTAAGTTTTGGCTAACAATCTAATTATGGTTTAGTTAGGCTCTGAAACCATGTTAGTGCATGTCGCATGCTCCCATAACTCTTGTGAGGCGGCGGAAGCGATAAACGGAAATTTTCTTGGCAAACAACACGCACATAACCGAAGATCTTGTCTAAACCACAACTAGTGAACCCTAACTAGAGATGTTATCTACAATGTTAGGGATTATACCTTGAGAGAAACGGTCCTTCGGGTCTTCTTTCCTAGCAACTCTTTTGCTCCTTATGAGGTTGTCGATGTGCTGGTTCTCCGGCCACCTCGAGACTAGATGATCCACGCGAGAGTTTTTGTGCAAGCTTCAAACTCTTCTCAAGAGCTCAACCTAGAGACCAAGTTTGCTAGAAATGATCACTAGGGCTATGTAGAGATCAGTGTATTGGATTATCTTTGATCCTTGGCTTTTGATTCACATCTCATGTGAGTGTTAAAGCAAGGAAGAAGAAGGAGGAGAGAAGAAGGAGAGAGAAAGCTTTTGTGATTATGATAAAGAGTTCAAGCATGGAAAATGATATATTGGAAATGAAAATAATTGAAGCAAATAATATAAAATGGGCACCAAGCTTCAATAGTAAATCAAACCAATTTTAAATTAAAACAATCCATACTCACAACCATGCTTGAACTTTCCAATTTCCACCTCATTTCTTATTTTCATAAAATAAAAAGGAAAATATGAAGTGGCACCTTCTAGAAGGTATTCTTGTAACAATTATAAGAATACCCCTCCTCCATATACCGTATACCGTATACGTATACCCGTATCCGAATTTTGGCAAATACGAATACAAATAATCCAATAATATAATACCGGTATCTGGCTTAAACCAAATCCTACCAGTATCATCGTTCCAATCATTATTCCTGTAATGATTACACGAACATGATAGAAACCCTGCCTTAACAACTTACGGCTGCCGTAACAACTTACGGCCTCTACATCTTTCACCTGAATGAGGAAACCCTCTGTGTGGGACTCTACAGACATGACAGTACGCTGGCAGTGGGTTTAACCACCATCACGCCAGCGACACTAGCTGTGCGTAACGGCTACCCAGGTACATGACGAAAAGGTAGCCGACGAGCGAACTCATCACAACCCTAACGAGCCTGTAAGCAATACATACCGTACGGTCCGGTCTCTTCGTCTGATACGTCACATATGAAGTCTAGGGGTGGTAAATGTAGGACCCCAGTAACTTCATAATTCATGCTGATTTACGACTCATAACAGTTCGAGGAACTACTGATAACGCTTATCAGTAAACCTCTAGAACCCTGGCCAGGGATTTAGGTGTTATAGCCGATCAAACATAGCGCGACGTCAACTCCCTATACCGGGAGAGAAGAAACCCCTCCTATCGCTCACTGTCTCCATGTGATTCAGGACTGTACCCAAAGTCCACCTGTTTGCACGACTCAATAGAGCGATGGTAGGGTGGAAATCAAAGTACAGTGAGAACCACACAAGACACCATGACGATCTCAGGTATACAGACTAACCTGTACAAGTGTCACCAGAGAACTGCTATCTGACAATAGGTATATATACCATCTAGAAGTTCTCGATGAGTCCTGTTCGTTGTACCCATTCTCCAATGAGCACCTGTGTACAATCTTTGATGTCAAACACCAATGGATATGGGATCATCCATCGCACTCCAAGGGTCAAGAAACGTACACACTTGTCTACTCTGGTAACATCGATGCCCTGTCTCGATATACCCTCGACTAGGAACAATTAAAGGATATGCTTGTAGACCGCTCAGGCCCCACTAGTATGATCTCCATCATAATCCTGGTAGTCAAGCATAATCCTAAGGGCTTCTTCAACATGTATATAAAGATATGAAATACAACACATCACACGTTAAGATGAAGACAAACCAGATAACATACTATCATTTCGAGCAAAGATTGTTTCTGTACATATACATGCCTAGCATCCTATACAATATAGGCCTCTAAGGCATACATATCTAACATCAATATCGAAAACACTTTTCAATATCAAATTGGGCAATTCAACAAGATTCCCGACATCCTGATCGAATGCTCGTCGGAAACTTTAGTAGACGGCCGCACCCACGATGCCGTCGACGAAGTGCAATAAGGCGGAACACCGCTGCCGCGAGCACCCGAACGGATGCTTTTGACGACGGGGTTCTCCTACATTCACTTGGTCGGGGCTATGGAGCATGGATATCAATTATGTTTACTCGGTGAGTATCCGCGTACGCTACGTGATTGCGACGGACTTTTGATCACATCAAAATCCCGTTGCAACCGATCAGATGAGACTAAACTGCTAAATTTATGAAATTCAAACTCGTTATCTCATAACTACATGTGGATTCCAAATACTGTATCCCATCACATGATACCCGGACGACGTTAAACTTTTCGATCGGTTCATTAAAGTCCTACAATTTCCCGACGGCTCAACAATTGAGCACAGTTTTAATAATACCCAGAAGATGCCACGGTACCTGTGAACCAACCGTAAAAGGGTCAAACCAATGCCTCACAAGTGACAACGCTAAACTTCCACAAACCCTAGGGTTCAGTGGTCGTTTTGACATCCACATAATCGAGTTAAAGGTTTCGTTCTTCTACAGGGTCCACAGAATCACTTGCATATTTTTCCAAATACGTTAAACTTTGAAAAAAATAGGTTTTTGACAATCGTTCGAACTTTTAAACTTCTCCTAGACAATATTTGGACAACTCGAAACAATGTTAAAACTACGAATACGAAACACTCCGAATTACTTATAGTGTAAAATTATATCACATGCAAAATTAGCAAAAATAAACAACACCTGATACACCAAAACCCAGTCACTTGAACACTGAAAAAAATTGGGGGGGGGGGGGGTGGGGCTCGGATTTGTCCGAGATTAGCATGATGGTGCTCGGCCTAATTTTGTCCAAATGGCCTCAAATTTTTTCAGTGTTCTTGATATATCCCATATATCACTCTATACTTGTTTTAAAAAAAATTTGACAACTTTTTAAAATCGACAGCAAGCAGGTTTTGACGATGCAGATTTCGGAGTATTTCGGTTTCGTAATCTTAACAAAATCCATATAAATTTTTAGCATGGGTCTGATACCACTGTAGGGTTGCCTAGGATGGCACCAAGGTTTCGGGAGGTATCGTCCATGCCAAATTCAAAATTTTGCCGTTCTAACTAACCCTAACCATGAATCGTTAACTAGAAATCTACAGAATCGATATGCAAACACTTTGCAATATGAAAGAGAGCAAGGAATACAACCTTTGTAGACCTGTCCTTCACTTCATTAGCTCCGTGTAGTCATCCCTTCGCTGCGATCATGAACTCCGGGCTCTAAAGAGGCTCCACAAGAAGAATAGAACAAGCTTGCTTCGAAGTCTTCGAGGCCGAAGATGATCTACGTCGAGAAGATACTAACCCAAGCTATCTCTTCACTAATCATGAAATTAATGAAGCAAACGCCCTATACTACATGGCATGTAGTAGAGTATGATGAAGTAGGAATTTTGCTCACCTTAGTTTTGATTTTCCCACATAGTTCATCACATTTCCATGAAGCTAGAAAGCTTCAAATGAGAGGAAGAAGAAGATGAAGTTGTGATGAACTCAAGAATAAACTCATAAGGTTAAAAATGCAACGATGGTGAAATAATATCATGGCTAACTCATGTAGAGAATAAACCATAGCCTATGGTTAAGGGTTGGGTTAATAAAAATCCTAAGGTAGACAAACAAGTGGACTAAGTCAAAGTTTTCCACAAGCTTCTCAAAGCTTCAACCATGACTCAATATCCATTTGTTTGAATTACTTAAGAAAAATAAAAACCCTAGCATTAACCTAGTATGGTGTGAGTCTCATACATCCATGTTGAATGTGTAACTAAGCATGACACACTAAAATATATCACATATATAATAAGTGTGCAAAAAGAAAACAATACATTTAACATATATCACATATATATCAATGTATCATCTAGTGAGAAAAATGAATACTTAAGTGAGCTAATATTAGTTAATGTAATGTAATATATCAAATATATAATTATACATTAAATTATCAAATCAACACTTGATTTAATAATCCGGCTATATCATATATAACCGACTAATATCAAATGTAACATCTTATCGAATCAACACTTGATCCGCTAACCCGGTTATATCTCATATGACCAATCATGTCACACTCATGAGAATATAATACGATATCACATATCATATTAATCTCGGTCCCGCACATATCACATATGTGCTCCTACTATGTTTCTCTTGAGCCAGGAAACCTCTGTGTAGGACTCTAAAGACTGGTCAATACGCCGGCAGTACGTGATGATCATATCAAAATCCCACAAGCCGCAAGCGGTCTGCCAAACTTAACGGCAACCCGGGTATTGAGCGATCGGAAGGTCAACAAGCAAGCCTGCTCGTACTCCTGCGAATCCAGTCAGTAACACTACCGTACAGTCTGGTCTCTTCGTCTGATATGTCGCATATCTCGTCTAGGGGTGGTAAACGTCAGAACTCAGTAACTCGATAAGTCGTGCCGATATGAGCCTCATAACGGGTCGAGAAACTACTGATAACACTTACCAGTATATCTCGGAGTCAGCCTTGGCCAGGGACTTCCTGTTATAGACAATCGAGCACAGCGCAACATCAACTCCCTATACCGGGGGAGACGAAACCCCTCCTATCGCTCATTGCCTCCATATAATTCGGGACTGTACCCAAAAGCCACCGTTTTGCACGTTCTCTTGAACGTGGTAAGGTGGAAATCAAAGCACAGTGGGAATCACACAAGACTCTATGACGATCTCGGGTCTACAGACTAATCTGTACCAGTGTCACCAGAGAACTGCCATCTAACGTGAGGTATAATACCATCTGGGAGTTCTCGGCGAGTCCGTCCAGTGTACTCAGTCTGCACTAAGCACCCGTATAACATCTCTGATGTCAAACACCAATGGATATGGGATCATCCATCGCTCATCACATAGGTCATGAAGCGTACACGCTAGTCTACTCTGGTATATCGATGCCCTGTCTCGATACATAACGACTACTCTGTCCCTACTAGTATGATCTATATCATAGTCCTGATAGTCAAGTACTCATCTTAAGCGCTTTATCAACATGTAACATAGAGACAATAAGTGTACATGTTAAGATAAAGAGCAACCAGATAGCATACCATCATGTCGAGCAAGAAAGTCCTCACTATATATGTCCAAGCATCCACTACAATATACATCGTATGTACAGTAATGACCTCTAGGGCATACATATAACTAAAAATCTCCCACTTGCACTAGGGCCATCTGTTGTAGTATCTCATACCCAACAATCAGCAGTGGTTGCAGAATCCCATAAAAAGTCTCTACTGGGAAATAGGCCTTTGTGAGTGGATCTGCCGCTGTTGTCCTCTGTATCTACTCTCCTTACATCGATCTTCATGGAGATCAACCATCTCCATGATCAGGTGATACTGCCTCAGTATATGTCTGGATTACAGATGGGACGGGGGTTCCTAGGCCAAAACCACAACTCCATTGTCTCACAATGGTAGGAACAAAGTTCATATCATGAACTTGTATATACCCAGACTGCCTCTATGGTAGCATCGTTAGTAGTGATGTATCAAGCCTTTATCGTCTAGTCTACCATGGTATCTAACTTGGATCTCTTCCAACATACCGTCCCTCCACTGAGGGTAAAGACAATGCCTGTGACTGACATTCAGTCGACCTTACCACCCTAAATCCTATCCAGTGGTTCTCCCCAGGATCGATTGATACCATCTCACTACACCTAGTGAGGATCCTAACATCCATTTAGATCTATCTCATAGATCCAAAACCCAGGATTTAGGAGGTATCACCTTGATCCTATGTGGAGAATCCATGTGATAAGAGGAGATTGACCGAGCGTAGCATAGGAAACTCCTTCCCTATCAAGAGTATGTCATACACGTACTTAAGGTTCATCTACCATTTTGATGGAGTCAAACTCTTTGGCTACGACATCAAAACAGATGTTCCAACTCCGCGATACCTGCTTTAACTCATAAAGCAACTTGCACACGTTTCCGCTGCTCCCACTGTATACGAAGCCCTCTGGCTGTGTACTTATAGTTGCTCTCTTCTAAATCACTATTTAGAAAAGCAGTTACGACACCCAACCGCCAGATATCGTAGTCATGGTATGTAGCAATTGCAAGTAGGATCTGGATAGACTTAAGCATAGCTTTGAAAGTCTCAACTTTTCTACGTACACGCTAGTCTACTCTGGTATATCGATGCCCTGTCTCGATACACCCACGACTAGGAACATTTGAAGGATGTACTTAACGACTACTCTGTCCCCACTAGTATGATCTACATCATAGTTCTGGTAATCAAGTACTCATCCTAAGGGCTTTATCAACATTTAATATAGAGACAATCAGTATACATGTTAAGATAAAGAGCAACCAGATAGCATACTATCATGTCGAGCAAGAAAGTCATCACTATATATGTCCAAGCATCCACTACAATATACATCGTATGTACAGTAATGGCCTCTAGGGCATACATATAACTAACAAGACTAGCGCGGATGCAACTATATAATATATATATATATATATATATATATATGCATTCGTCTCATGCAATAATAGGCATTCCATATCACAGATGAATATATTGGATATACTAGGAATTCCGCGTTTTATTTAAGTCTGTAAAGAAAGACAGATTCCACGGTCGTGATGAGTAGCCAAACCCCACCCCAGATCCCTACGGGTGTGGTAAACTACCCACCAAATTCTCGAAGTGAAGGAACTTCCCTCAATAAAATGAGTAGGACACTCGACACTTCAAAGAACCCGGTAGTTTGTGCACGCCACCTTGGGTCTATCCTAGGAGCAAAAAAAGTAAAAAGAAATAATATATATCGATGGCTACAACCTCAACCCGGATGTGCCCCGCAAAATAATATTACATCACTTTTACAAATTACATTGAATGAAAGAAAAGAAAACACTCTTCTCACATCCCCCGGCTATTCATTCATGACGATCTAATAAAATTCATATCCACAAACCATCACAGATCACAGATATGTGCAACCTCCAACTAATCGACATATAGCAATTAGCGGAGGTTTACGAACACATATATCAAACACAGAAAACCCGATTAGCTAAAGTACTTAGAATGTCGATCGATTATCCAAATTTGAATCTACCCCAAGTACAACACTGTGCACAAAACATCCTGAGCAGAAACAAAATATCCCAAAATTCAAAACTCAACAATATAGACCAACTGTAGAAAATTGGGCCGAGTCACCCTTGACTCGGCCGCGAAACTGCGGCCAAACACATGGTTTAGCCACGTTTCCACGGCGGTCTTGGGGATTCAAGGACTCAATTTTCTCCAGTAGTCTCCAAAAACCCTGCACGTATTTTTAAGGCCCGTGAAAAGATTTTTGGACCAGTTTTTAAAATCGATAGAAAACGTGCATTTCAGACGTGATTTTAGGATTTTTCCGCGATTGAATTTTTAAAGACTTTGCTAACTAGCTAGTTAAGGTTTTGTAGGCTCTGATACCACTGTAAGCCGATGTCGCGCACCCCGCGGTTCGCTTTGAGGCGGAATTTTCAAAAACGATAATATTTGACTTCGCAACAAATGCTAAAACTCCAGGATCTTTACTAAAGGCTTAACTAGCTAATCTATCTAGAGGTTTAACTACTCTGTTAGAATGTTATACCTCCAAGATACGGTCCTTTGGGTCTTCTAGTGCTCCTCTCTAAGGCTCCTCGGTGATCGGATCGGGCTAGCTCCATCGGCCTTCTTGCGTCAAAGATGATCCACCGCGAGAGAATGTGCTCCAAGCTTTAACCTCTAAATGAGGTAACTAAGATAGATGGTCGCTAAACCAACTAGCCTAGGAGATATAGAAAGTCTAATGGATTGTTTGTCTCGCTAAACCCTTGGCTCACAACACATGTAAAGGTTAGGGTTTAGTCTTTGAAGAAGAAGGAGATGGAGGAACTCAAGAGAGCAAGAGAGGAGAGCGACTCCAGAAAATCTCAAGAGAGAAGAATGAACCATCAAGAGAAACAAAGTGTAGAGAATGGCTAAGTATATATGAGCTCAATTATTCAAGCATGCAATAAAAACCAATAGAATATATGTGCCATGCGTCAATAGTGAACCTAAAGTGAATAAAATAATCCAAGTCATTCTTTACACCATGCCATCAAAAGTCTCCTCCATTTCCACCTCATTAATCCATTTGGAAAATGGATAATACAAATAATGAGGTGGCACCTTCTAGAAGCATGCCTTGACAAATTACAAGAATGCCCCTCTCACCGTATATATATACCCGTATCCTTATTCCGAAAAATACGGATACACTTAGACGATAACAATCCAATAATACAATACTAGGATCCGGTTTAAATCAAAGCCCACTAGTATTTTCCGCCCGATCAGCATCCGTGTACAAGTACACGTGCGTAATCGAAGCCTAATCGTAAAACCATACGACGTCTATATCAATTGCCTGAAGCAGGGAAACCCTCTGTGTAGGACTCTAAAGACTCGACAGTAGCAGTGGGTTTAACCACAAGTCGTCAGTGGCACTAGCTGCACGTAACGGCTACCCAGGTATCATTCAATAAGAAGACCGATGAGCAAACTCACCCGGACTCCTACTGAGCCTATCGGTGATAATCTCCGTACAGTCTGGTCTGTTCGTCTGAGATACTCGCATATTTACCAAGGGGATGGTAAACGTCAGACCCTTAACAACGTGATAAGTCATGTCAGAGGAGAGTCCAATACACCATGAGAAACAACTGGAGTACCTTACCGGTATTTCTCGACTTCCCTGGCCAGGGACTTTTGGTAATGGACTTCCAAACACTGGGCGATATCAAACCCCAATACCGGGAGAGACGAATCCTATCTGATCGCTACTGTCTCCAAATGCTTCGGGACTACACCCAACTACTACCTGTTTGCATGACTCCTTTAAGCGTGGTAGGGTAGTTATCTAAGTGCGGTGGGAACACACTCGAGACGAAGTAGCGATGACAAGTCAACGGACTAAGCTGTACTCATGCCACCTGGGAACTGGTACCTGACGATAGGTACAATACCAACCAGCAGTTCCCGACGAGTCTTGTCCAGTGTAACTCATAACCAAATGAGCACCTGCATACCAACTCCAGTACAGCATATTAATGGCTGTGGGACAGACCATATCCCCTGTTGGGATGAGAAGCGTATACACTAGTCTACTCCGGAGTATCGATGCTCCGTCTCGATAATCCAATGACTAGGGACCTGTATAAGGATATGATTATAGACTACCCAGTCTCCACGAGTGTGACTGCTATCACAACGCTGGTAGTCAAGCAAACATCCTAAGGGCTCTACCAATATGTATAAGCGATATGCTAAAAGAAACACATGGACATATTAAGGTAGAATCAAACCACATAGCATACTACCATATCGAGCAAGACTGTTATTATAACTGTGAAATATCCCAAGCATCCAATTCGTAATATACAATCCAGTATGATACAGTAATGGCGTCTAGGGCATATATCACTAACACATACCACGTTCCTTGTCCTTATCTTGTATGACATCGTCTGTTAGGACACACGCACCATTACCGATGATGCGCAAGTTGCACGTACACATACTCGCCGGCTCGCACACTCATCATTGGTAATTGCCATGTGTTCAGTTGAAATTATTGCATTTTTAACATGACAATTTCCTTACTTTTTCTAATCATCTAAAGGTGTTTGCTATAAATATAACACATATTAGAAGTTCATATGCAAAATATCATTTACCATGTGTTATACATTATAATCAATATTATGAAGGAAATTGTATGTTTAATATTTTACGCATAATATTTTGTATCTCATCTATAACTAACATTCTTCATTGAAGATCTTGTACAAAAATTAGCTCAGGTCAGATATCGGGAATCAGAAATCTGCCGATAAAGTAAAGAAACCAAAGAATTAAATACGGGCAGAGATTCAGAAGTGATAAGAAGATTCCAGACATCAATTAAAACCCCATATACCAACTGGAGAAGACACCAGAAGAATGAAGCGAAGAGCTCACCAATTGGCCGCGGAACCGTGGCCGAGTCAGGCCGAGTCGCCGCGGTTCCGCGACCGATTCAAGAGGTCATGGTTCGAGACTTCTCTGGAATCTTCTTCCTAATAAACTTACTCAGTTACTGGTTTTGAGGCTATAAAAAGGACCGAGGGCCACATCTACAAGGATCCCAATTATTCATTCATCAAATTCAAATCAAATCAAGAAAAGAGGCAACAAATCTCCACATCTAATCCAAGATCAGATCCAAAATCTCAAAAGGGGATCTAAGATTTATGATCAAGAATTTTCGATCAAGAAATTCATCAAGCGACATTAATCAAAGATTCCTTTACACGAAGCTGATCATCATTAATGAGTAAGCGATCCACGACAGGTCCAAGACTCACGGTGATCAAGCAACGTGAAGATCGGCGGAAAAATTTACCTCTTCGAGGCAGAGATCGAGAGCAATTATTCTAGTAATCTAAACTCGAAGAAATATATTTTGAAGTTGAGTAATAAAGGTGATCATTAGTTTTAATTTCTCTTTCTTTTAATTTCCGCATTATGGATTCTTTCTCTATTCTTTCTTTTAATTTCATGATGCGCGAGTAAATCTCCGCTTGATAGGATTCATAGGATTAGGGTAGATCAACGGATGAGAAAATTCTATACTCTTTTTAAGTCTTATGAAGTTTACAAACTTTCGCAAAAGAATCGTCAACATCCTCATCGTATGTGATATCAAATTCTTGATAATCTTGACCACATTTTGAGATAAGATTGACGATCTTTTTGTTAAGGGCTAGATAATGAATGGGATCAATGAAAGCTCAAGGGTCGATAGTGAAGAAACCCTAGTTTCTTCAAAAGAACCTTAATCCGCATTTATCGCCATCAATCTACCGTTAAACTATCAATAGATAAGAGGAGTCGTCTTTATTAGTCATCCATGGCTACTAAATCCGATCGAATCCTACAAGCCTTCTTCATATTTTCTTGATAATTCAATTTGATCTTGAACATTTTCTTGATAACTAAATCTTGAAACTACTTTCTTGATTTTTTTGAAACTATTATTTCAACTAAATCATGAATCATTTTCTTGATTTTCTTTACTATTTCTTTCAATTGATCTAAAGCAAGAACTAAGAAATTCAACGATCCCAGAGGACGACCCGTACTCACTAAAGGTCTAGCTACACGCGACACCATTATTGATTGCGGTTACTTTACTACTAAAACATTTCGTTTTACTTTCTTTATTTTCTTTTAATCAAAAGAAGAACAATAACCAAGTTCAATCAAATGGCGCAGTTGCCGGGGATCCGTGCGTAATTTGTTCTTTCTTGCTATTTGGGTTGAAGTATTATTATTCTATTGAAATATAAATCAAGAGCGCATCGTGTGCTTAACGATTAGTGTGTGAATTTTTGCAAGGGAATCTGGAATCACTGTAGGGAGGAGATAAAGATTCAGAAGCAGTCATCAAGACCAAAGGAGAAAGGGAAGCAATTGTACCAAAAATAGTTCAAAGAACCCTCAAATTGACTGCGGAATCACAGCAAGAAGGCAATTCTCGCGGTGGAACTGCGGTGGTTTGGATGACTTGGGGCTTCAAGTCTCTCTGGTATATTTTCTGTCTTCTTCTCTCTCCTCTGAAAAGTCCAATAACAATTTTTTTTTGCAGGATTCTTTGCAAAATTCGCCGCTTAAAAATTCTTTGTGCGTGTCTTGATATTGGTTTTATTCTTGCATATTGTAATACAGAAATTAAGGGGTAAAGACCAAATTCAGATTAGGTAGGGATTTCATTACCCTTCCTAAGCCCCACAAATTACAAAACTAGCATCCGCATCATCCATCATTAATTAAAAAATATCTAGACCAAGACTCTGAGGGCTATCGCGCTCATTAAGGACAGAGGAGGGTCGAGGGTAATCTACTGCTTATCCGTATTTCTTTTGTGGTGTCTAGGCAAGTGTATCTAAGGCAAGTGGTTACTTAATCAGGCCAGCTATTTCGGTGATTCGTATAGCGGACACCTCTCACTTACCTGGCCAAAAGAGGGATAAAGAGGTAGTAGAGAATTGATCCTGCGATTTGTCTTCTGGAAGTCTAGGAGCGGTCTAGTGACTTAACCTAGGTAACCTTAGATCTATGGTTGATTGTGCATTTTTGTGATTTTTCTAAGTCCGGCTTTTTCAAAAACAAACCTTTCTTCTTACGTAATTCTCACAAACGCTGTCACTTGCGCTAAACCCGCTTAGTGCATGCTCGGCTGGACACGGGATTCTAGTGCCCGTCTTGTCCGCATTTCTTCTATCGACTCCGAAGTCAGTACTTCTTCATCTTCTTTTTCCTCCCCACCCACAACATCGATCGAGATAGACGGTTCTCCATCAAATTTTAATAACACCACTCTACCAGCACCCGCAGGTGCACAGAATCAACCGCGCATCTCTCTCTAAGAGAGACGCTACCCTATACGTGGTCCCTTTTCTACTTGTCTTTCTATTCCACCAGCCAATGGGGATAATTTTGAAATCAAACCACGCTTTATCAACCTTTTGCCTAAATTTCACGGCCTTGAGTCTGAAGACGCATACGTTTTTATCACCAAATTCGAAAACGTATGTTCTATGATGGGCACTTCACAACTTTCTGTAGATGCTATGTGTTTACGTCTTCTCCCGTTTACATTGTGCGATTTAGCCGAAAAATGGCATTATAACACAACTGCACACTCTATTTCCAATTGGGATGAATTCATTATAGCATTCTGATCGCACGCTTTCGGCGTGTCGGGATTCAAAATTCTAAAGTTATAACCGCGATCAGGACGATATCGCTTTGCACCTGGCTGGTTGAGCATGGGTCGATCCGCAGGGAGATGGTTGTATGTTCGTTCGAATTTTAGACTTGTCAATAAAGAATGTATATATGTTTGTTCAATTCTATCCTAAGTGTTCGTATTTTATGTTCAAGTAAGCTTGTTGAGGTTAAGCTTGGTTAGTAGAGTTATGATTAGTCTTGTACTTTTCTTTTGCCATTCTTAAAACGATATTGGGATAATCGGAAGTAGCGGGGATTAGGAAGACATAGGAATGGGATTTACGAGTTTAAGCGAGCTTTCCAATGCTAAATCCATTCCTAGTTCCCCTTGTCCGTCCCCTAAATACGCTTATCCCAACCCTCGGCCAAACACCCGCAACCATGTATCTAATTAAGTCACAACTACATGTCACGTTGTAGTGCGTTTAAAGGACTTCTCTACTTAGGTTGCTGCTATATGTCACATATAGCGCGCCTAAGTGAGGGGGTTGCGTTTGTTTGGTCGGGCTTAGTTTCAAGATATTTGGCAAAGAGAAGTACAAGGGATTTTTCCGTCCCTCATACCACCTTCCTTAGCCTTAACAAGTGGGAAATTATTCACACAGTATAAAAGAAAATAAAAACGAAACAAGAAGGAAGAAAAGAATGAAAAGGAAAAAATACGGTTTTACAAATGGTGCAAGCTAACTCTTGGGTCCTCACCTTAGCAAGGAACTCCGTCAAGTATCATCGCTTGGAAATAATACGGAAAAGAGAAGAGAAGGAAAATGAAACAAGCAAAGAAATATCAACAACTACTTAACAACAAGAATAAAAGTTACACTAGAAATTAAAATACAATGCAAGAAATAAAACTACAAGATAATAAAAATAACCCTCATTTTCATTTTATCATCCACTCAATGCTCTCAGTACATTTTAATGGAGGAAGACATGAAGAAGAAGAAGAAGAAGAACTAACACTACACTAATTCCTAACAAAAAGAAGCATAAAGAAAAGACCCTTGAATTGGCACAAAACTGGGCTATTTATAGGCTGAGTACTGAAACCCTAGGGCAAGATTCTGAGCCCAAATGAAATGTCCAAACTACCCCCAAAATCCGAGTTGACACTGAGTCAACTCGGCCGCAGATCAGTCGCCGATTCGCTATATTGGCCGCGGATCCGCGGCTCTTTTGAGGAGTTGGCATGTCAGATTTTGTAGGTTTTCTTGTGTTGCTTTCTTCTGTTGTTCTACATGCTCCAAATTGCAATTTGTTTCAACAATTTCTTCAGATCTGCAACAGTCCAAAGATAGCTTCACTTTTGATTTATTTGACCTTTCTCCCTCGAGCTCCGCGCACCCCATTGATTCTTGTGCTGCCCCCCTCGTGCTCTGTGCTTGTCCGAGACACGAATGACCACTGTCATATGTCTTGTCTCTGGAACTGGTACGCGGCATAGGACGGATACGGATGACCGGAACCCGGCTTTTATCTGTTGGCAACAGATGTTCTGCATTTTAGCGTAACTGTGGAGATTTTGTATCATTTGCGTTATTTTGGACTAGGAACCAGTAGCCTGTAAATATGTAGCAAACACGAATTAAAAGCACCTACCTATAAACAAACGAGCATAAGAATGGGTGGTATTAAATGCAATATTCTGGTATGAACAAATACCCCCAAACTTAACTTTTGCTCGTCCCAAGAAAAACCAATTATTCACAAAAAGTCCTAACCTCACTTTCGCAGGGAACGCGATTGCACTGAGCTCGTGCAACAAGCCGTTAAACCTCTAGGTATCCCTAGTAGGAGGAGTGTTGTCTCCTGAGGGTTTTCAGCGGATTACACCCACAAAATCCTGTCAAGTTAGTTCATAAGTTAACATCGATCCTACTCCTACAGTTTAGTATCTAAGTTAGAAATTCTATCATCCTATGTTATAAATATCCTACACTTATATTTCACACCTCCTATCTATTTAACCTTAGATCCTATACGTTCCAAAAAAGCTTAGAAAGATATTGGTATCTCCTGAGTTTTCCTTCTTAAAGCGCAGTCTCCAATCAGGGATTTTTATCAGTTTTACGAAAAATATAAGTCTTATTCTTTATTTCTATCTTTCCTCCAAACATCGATTGTATACCCCTACGTGTGTGTAATTTTTCACCCCTACACTTAAGAATTCAATTCAAGCTATAGTACCCTTGCCATGATGCCTAATACTACTTCTTTTCAATAATGATGGACGTGTTGCTCACACACCTTTCATGCGACTATTAATGCTTCTTGAGGCACTAACAGCCGATTAATGAATGAGTGAGCTTAAAACGTAAATAGCAGTTTCCAGGTCTTGACTTTATTTATTTATTTTTCTTTTTCTTTATTTTTCTTTTTCAAGACCGGATATATTTTTCAATGATGCTCTTTTGCTTTTAGCTTTAAATACCGTTTTTTCTTTCATACTAGGATTTTAGGCAAGAGTATTTCTAGGTATCCTCTACTATCCCAAGTTTCAAGGTGCGTGTATGTGCAGTTTGTAGGGTATATACTTTCTAAATTTGGACTCAAGAATAGAAACTATTTTTCAGACTTATCCTTCAGTAAATCTTGAATACTTTCCCTTCGTCTTGACTTAACTCAAGAACTGAACTCAAGATTACCTATTTCTCAAAAAAAATTGTAAGGACGTATAATTACCAAGGTTAAACAAAAGGAGAGTTATTTTTAGGGTTTTCAATTCCTAGGCCTAGGATTTAGTTATTTCTAACATATCAACTAAATTTTCAGAATATAAATCTAAGTTACCCTATTAGCTAACTTGAGGACAAAGTTTTTATATTTTTGTAAATTTTTTTGATTTTTATGGGCTTTTTATATGTATGCAAATGCAAAATATACAAATGAATGCGAAAGAAGAAAGCTTACCGAGCACACCCCCAAACTTAAACTTGACAGTGCCCTCATTGTCAGGCTACACCAAGAGGGTCAAAATTGTCGGCGCTCCCTAAAAATTTTAAAAACAAAATAAAAATATATACACAAAAAGGTCCCCCCAAATTTAAGTGAAACAGTGTTTCCACTGTTTAAGCGTTAAAGTTCAGAGTTAGGGGGGAGAGAACACAGTATCAAGCTATACAAGGCCTTACAAAGGCCAAAAGTGAGCACCAACCATTCAAATATTTTATCGTTATAAAGCGGCGGTTGGTGAAAGAATGGAGTGTAGAGAAAAGAAATGAGAAACACGCGATACCGTGTAGGGATAGAAGCGGCGTCCGGTCTCGGTGGAGGAGAAGAATGGCAGAATGGATGCAAATGGATTGAATAAATTAGTACAATCTGTAATGATCGATGTGGAAAGATGGATTGTACTAATCTATCAATATGGAAAGAAATTAGGTCAAATCTCTCAAGATTCGTGAGGAAACATGGGTACGCCGAACTTGGTAAACCATACACAAGAAATGAAAGTGATACGGTTTCTTGCAAGGTCGGAACGACGGAAAGGATGTGGGGAAGTGATTGGGGAAGGGTATTGGGTAAAGGTTCAAGAGGGTTTACACAGTCGATGGACGGGATAGGATGAATTGGAAAATCCTACTCATCAATTATAACTGGTACATCCTCAAAAATATCCTCAAAATTTTCCTCAAAGTCAAGCTCATCCATGCATTTATCATCAAAATCCAGACGCATATGGAGTTCGGGGAAAACAGTTAAAGACTCGGGATGATGAATTGGAGAGGAAAACTCATCCAAAGTTGCGGGTTCATCATCCAAAATATTCCCAGCGTCAATATCCTCAATCAAGTGAAAATCAATTTTCTCAGACACCTCATAAAAGCATGGATATTGATCAATTCAGGTTCTAAGATGGAGGTGTAGAGGTCAAAAGGATTTGGTGCGGGTTCACTTGACATGGACCCTTCACAATCTAGTAAATCAAACACGACAAAGTCGCACAACTCATTAAACGATCTATCTTCAACTGGTGAATCATTTGGAACACTTGATAGACATTCAAAACCGGAGTTGTGGGATTCGAGTTGAAATGGGTGGGTTTGATTTGGAAGGGTATACAGCTCACTCTCTCCACTCAAATTCTCAACCTGTCCAACCGCCTCATCATATATTGGAAGATTTGGAGCTAGTTGGAAACTAGATACCGGGTCACTAGGTTGCATGAGGGCGGCCATGGACGCATTCAAATCCATCATCTGTTGGTACGACACTACCCAAAAGTCTTCCAACGATTGTTCTAGACTAGACATGGGTTGTGAAGGGGTTTCAGTAAAAGATTCAAAGTTGTTTGGATACTGGAAACTCCCAAAAGGTTGTTCAGAAGCAATGTCTAGGGAAGGCGCAAACATTGGGTAGGATGGATAGGAATCGAATGGCTGGACAGGGGTAGGATCAACATACGGATAAGAAGGTGATTGAAATTGTTGATCAAAAGAATTAGCAGCAAATGAGTGAAAGATCAGTTACGGGATTGTTCAATACGTTCAGCAAGGGACATGGGTCTTGGAGTTACAATAGGACTCTCAAAAGGGGTATCAACGTAAGAAGGTGGTGGAAGTTGAAACGGTTGAAACAAATTGGATTGCGGGGTCCAGTTGTTCCTCCTAGACGCGTCTATCAGATCTTTCAAAGAAATTTTTGGCATGGAGGAATCGTTCTAAGTTCGTCCAAAGCAAGAATCATAGGATGTAATGTCTGGTTGTGGGTACCAAAGTTCGGCAAGAGTTTTCGAGGTGGGGTACCCATGCTAGAAGAGTGAAAAGGTGTGGCGGAAAGGAAGTGTTTTTTTTCTTTTTAAATTTTTATTTATTTATTTATATATTTTTTTTAAAGTTTGTTTTTGCTGTTTTGAAATTGTTTGCTTTTGAAAGAATACGGAATTATGGGACTAAACTTTATACAAGCACAATCACAATCACAATATGCACAAACAATATCTAGAGCTAGGGTCTTCAAAGTCCAACTAGACCGATCCCAGACTTCCAAGCGACAAGTTGCAGGATAACTCTCGAATTGCCTCTTCACTGCCAATTGTGGCCAAGTAAGCACAAGTGAGGTAAGGAGGGTTCCGCTCATGAATCACCGTGAGACGGGCCTTTTAAAATTACTTCCTCACTTGTCTAGCCTAGGCACCACAAAGTCAAATTTAGATAAACGACTGATTCCCCGCAACCTTCACTTGTCCTAAATGAGAGCGACAAGTCCTTATAGGTTTGGTCTAGATATTTTTTATTTAACTCAAGATAATGCGTATGCAATTAGTGATTTGTGAGGTCTTAGGAAAGGTGATGAAATCCCCACCCAATTTGAATTGGTGTTATAGCCCCTTAAAGTCCGTATTATGATATGAAAAGCGGTAAACAAACAAAATCTAAAACAACAAAAATTTATTTGGCGGCGGTGCAATCTGTGAAAAGAAACCTGCATGAAATACAGTTAAGTGGAGTTTACAGAGGAGACTATAAGAAAGAGAAGGCGTGAAAAAAATTTGGGGTCAAAAACCCATAATAGGACCGCGGAACCGTCGCTAAACTCCCTCTTTGACCGCGGTTCCACGGTCAAATTGCTGAGTTGGCGCCTAAAACTTTGGTCAATGCACGTGCCTTTCTCTGTACACCATAATAAAAATCTCTGTTTTTTAATTCACTTGCTGTAATTGCTCCAGATCGCCTGCATACCTGCACAAAAAATATTAAAGATAACAAAAGGATTATTTATTTATTTTTTATATTTATAATTTTATATATATACAAAAAGAATATTAACATGAATAACAAGAAAGAAAATACATTACCATCTCCCCGGCAACGGCGCCATTTGATCACACGCATTAGGCGTGTCGGGATTCAAAATTCTAAAGTTATAACCGCGATCAGGACGGTGTCACTTTGCACCTGGCTAGTTGAGCACGGGTCGATCCGCAGGGAGATGGTTGTATGTCCGTTCGAGTTTTAGACGAGTCAATAAAGAATGTATATATTTTTGTTCAATTCTATCCTAAGTGTTCGTATTTTATGTTCAAGTAAGCTTGTTAAGGTTAAGGTTGGTTAGTAGAGTTAGGATTAGTCTTGTGCTTTTCTCTTGCCATTCTTAAAACGATGTTGGGATAATCTAAAGTAGCGGGGATTAAGAGGACATAGGAATGGGATTTGCGAGTTTAAGTGAGCTTTCCAATGCTCAATTTATTCCTAATGCCCCTTGTCCGTCCCCTAAATACGCTTATCTCAATTCTCGGCCAAATACCCGCAACCATATATCCAATTAAGTCACAACTACATGTCACTTTGTAGTGCGCTTAAAAGACTTCTCGACTTAGGTCGCGGCTATATGTCACGTATAGCGTGTCTAAGTGAGGGGTTGCGTTTATTTGGTCGGGGTTCGTTTCAAGATATTTGGCGAAGAGAAGCACAAGGGATTTTTCCGTCCTTCATACCACCTTCCTTAGCCTTAACAAGTGGGAAATTATTCACACATTATAAAAGAAAATAAAAACGAAATAAGAAGGAAGAAAAGAATGAAAAGGAAAAAATACGGTTTTACAAATGGTGCAAGCTAACTCTTGGGTCCTCACCTTAGCAAGGAACTCCGTCAAGTATCATCGCTTGGAAATAATACGGAAAAGAGTAGAGAAGGAAAATGAAACAAGCAAAGAAATATCAACAACTACTTAACAACAAGAATAAAAGTTACACTAGAAATTGAAATACAATGCAAGAAATAAAATTACAAGATAATAAAAATAACCCTCATCTTCATTTCATCATCCACTCAATACTCTCACTACATTTTAATAGAGGAAGATATGAAGAAGAAGAAGAACTAACACTACACTAATTCCTAACAAAAAGAAGCATAAAAAGAAGACCCTTGGCTTGGCACAAAACTGGGCTATTTATAGGCTGAGTACTGAAACCCTAGGGCAAGATTCTGAGTCCAAATGAAATGTCCAAACTACCCCCAAAATCTGAGTTGACACTGAGTTAACTAGCGGATCCACCGCCGATTCGCCATATTGGCCGCGGATCCGCGGCTCTTTTGAGGAGTTAGCATGTCGGATTTTGTGGGTTTTCTTGTGTTTCTTTCTTCTGTTGTTCTACATGCTCCAAATTGCAAATTGCTTCAACAATTTCTTCAGATCTGCAACAGTCCAAAGATAGCTTCACTTTTGATTGATTTGACCTTTCTCCCTCGAGCTCCGCGCACCCATTGATTCTTGTGTTTCCCCCCTCGTGCTATGTGCTTGTCCGAGACATGAATGACCACTGTCATATGTCTTTTCTCTGGAACTGACAAACGGCACAGGACGGATACGGATGACCGGAACCCGGCTTTTATCTGTTGGCAACAGATGTTCTGCATTTTAGCGTAACTGTGGAGATTTTGTATCATTTGCGTTATTTTGGACTAGGAACCTGTAACCTGTAAATATGTAGCAAACACGGATTAAAAGCACCTACCTATAAACAAACGAGCATAAGAATGGACGGTATTAAATACAATATTCTGGTATGGACACATTCTTTAAGAAATTTTATCCCAATCATAAAACCGCCCGTGTTCGGAGCGAAATCAACCAGTTTACCTAGCTTCCAAATGAACCATTTTGGAAATGATTTGAACGGTTTAAGGATCTGCTTTGTAACGTTTTGAATTTCATTTAGGTTAATTGTCCGATAATTAGTAATAAAATACGTGTTTTCCGTAAAAACCAAGATATAATTATTTTTCCACATAGACTTATATATACCTATTTTAGCTATGTAATTGCTAGTATTTGGTATTTAATTAGTCACTTATAAATTGCTAGTTTATTTAAATATTTTTCTTAATTAATTATTTTTAAATATTATTTTAAGCTTTCACTTATACATTTAATTAGTGATAATTACAAAATAGAATGGGTTAATCATACACTTGTGCACCATGACAACTTAATACCAAGTTTGTAATATGTTCTCTCTTTCTCAATTTGTCTCCATGATTCTAGAGAATTCTAGGAAAAATGTTAATTAGAAAATAATATAATTAGGAAATGAATTAATAGATGTAATAATTGGGGGGTTTTCTTGACTTGACACCACATACCTCACTCCCTCTTTTTCTCCCAATATTCTAGCTGAAAATTCCTGCTGCCTTTCCCCCATTTCTTCATCTCATTTCCACATCAAAAATCCTTGATTTTCCATCAAATATCCATGCGAAATCTCACTGATTCAAAATTAAACCTTCACCCAAAAGTTCTTGACCTAAACTAGCTTGGATCTAGGAGAAGGAAAGCATTTTTGGAGGCTAAGTTTGCAAGTTAGATCTCAAGATTTTTTGAGGTATAAATCTTAACCTAATGGTTACTTTGTTGGTTAATTACTTTAATCTAACTTATATAGGTATTAATATGGTTCTATTTGCAAGTTTGAAATTTTAAAAAGAAGGATTTGGGTTCAAATTAGGGTTTTTATCACTAAATTAAGTTAACTAAGTGTAGATTAATATCTGGTGACTTTAAAAAATCTAATCTAGTTGTTAATTTGCTAATCGTTACTTCAAATTGTCCACATTAAATGTTCTGGCAAACTAATTTGATGATTAGTGTGTAAATATGCGAGATTAAAATTTTTTAAGGTTTGTGTGGCTTAATTAAGATATTAAGTAAAATTTTTGGCTATTAGATTTGCTAAAACATATAGTTTTGCACTAAAATGGTTAAGTGTTGCTTACTAGGTTTTTAGAATAAATAGATTTTAATTTAGTTTGAGATTTTGATGACCTACAATTTATTTCCTTGGATATTTAGAGTGTTATGAATGCGCAATCGGTACGATCGGGTTCTAGGCTTGGTGGTTGTCACGTATAGCAACCCCTAGTTGTGGGTTGTGGCGTTGTCGCGAGCGCGTTTTGTACAGCAAGTGCGTGCGCGTCTAGTTAGTGCACGTTGGTTTTCTTGTGTCGCTTATGTCCGCGACTATTTATATATTTATCCTCTTATTTACTTGTGTGTGATTCTACGATCGGGCGCAGAGACGTCGGACGTGGCGCGGAAAGACAAGGCTGTGATCGGATCAGATTAGCCGAGGCGCCCCGGTGAGTAGATGTACACATCTAAGGGGGGATCGTCCGGAGGGCGTGAGGCGCCCGATAGTTAGGATTACTAGTAGTGCTTTTATTTATATGCGTATTTTCCAAGTCATTTGTCACGACCAGAATTAGCACGTGACTGGCACTTGAATCATATGAAGTCTATAGGACCTCACCTAATTCAAGTAAGCCAAAAGCCCAGAAATCTAAACCATTTAAATAAGAAGTGAAGGAAAACCTGTTTAAAGCAAGTGGTTTAAATAAAATAAATGGCATTAAACATTTAAAAGCAACATCATATTTTCCCAAAAATTTCGGCAGAGTCTCCTTTGTCAATACTGGCCCCAAACGGGTACAACACATAGAATATATATAAAGGCATCTCCAAGCGGGAGCTAGCTCTTCGCCAATTGGTGGACACAACAATGCAAGTAATATAATATACATCGCTGAAGGGCGAGGGTAAAAACTCAGAAGAAATCCAATAACCACCAAAAAACCATAATAATACAACGCGCGACTCTAAGGTCGAAAGAATATATAATTGGTCTTCTAAGGCTATCAAATAATACAGTCTGGTTGATGGAGTTACTAGACACAACTGGAAATAAATAAGGTATAATAGTAGTCACGATGCGAGTGAACCCACCTACCAAGGCAATCACCCGGAAGGAAGTATTGTGCTAGCAAGCCGCAAAGAAACCTGTACGGCAAAACCTGCAAGAAACCGTGGCACAACGGGGGTGACTTGCCAACTCGTGAGTAGAAAATATCACCGAGCAGAAATCGCATGTATGACTCTATCCTAGGTCATACGATAATATCCATATAATATATAACCTGAAACCATCTACACATAAGTGTAATATCAAGTGCTCGTGTCAGTGCCTCAGGTAGCAACACAATACATATATGATGTATGAATGCATGAAAACAGAATGCAACTGAATGAGAAAACTGTTTTCATATCTTAGTGAGATTTCTGTATAAAAATCGAAGTATCATCAATGAAATCAACAGAGAATCCGTGTCAAGCATCAACACAAAATGTGTAAATCCCAATATCTCAGTATCGGACTCCGGCAATCCGGACTGGTCCATATCATAAAATATCAATATCTCTGTGTCTCAATATCTCGGGTTCCGGCAATCCGGACTGGCCCCGGGCTCCGGCAATCTGGACTGGCCCAAATATCAAATCTCACAACTATATCGGTATCCTCCGGATATCCGCAGTGTCACAAATAACCGGTCGGTAGTGCTCCCTTGCCGGGCTCAACGCCATCATCTGCGACCATCTTACCCCGGGGTATCGCACCGGGTCCACCATGCACCCGCAGACGGTTCCTCCTCCTCCTCGAATCGAGTGTATGATACCGCTCAAGAGCCGAGAAAACTCATGGTGGACATATCTCACATCATATCACGAGAAAACCGCAATTTCTATCTTTTGAAAATAATAACGAGTTTATAAAATTCTTGCAGTTTCTCCAATCCATAAATATTATGGAAAATCCGAAATCCCATACTCGAGAGTAAATAACAGTGAAATACCAGCATAAAGCCCCATAATATTGCATGACAAGGAATATATATATGCATGGGTATCTAAATACAGAATGCAATATCTAAACCAGCACAGTAATAATATATTAGAACTATCAGCGAGAAAGTTATGTCAAGGAAATAATATTCTCTAAAGTGTACGCGACATGGCAATTACCGATGATGATGTGTGTGAGCCGGCAAGTAAGTGTTCGTAGTCATACGCATCATCGGTAATGGTGCTGGTGTCCTGACAACATGGGTTTATAATGACTAAAGAAAACACAATTAACCATGCAATGCGATGCGAACAACAAGAATATACGGAAAATGAATAGTAAACGCAACATATAAGAATATACATTTAAGTACGAGTCATACAATTTGGCATTTGAAATGACACGAATCGTGGTGTTTAGAAAATAGGGGCTACAGTGTTTTTAAGAAAAGGTACGTCCTTTGAAATATCCGCTGTATCCCTTGGCCTGTCTTTAAAATACTCACGATTCGTTAGTTTTGGAAATAAGTATGACTCGAGCCCAGTCTAACATCTACTAAGTAAACTACAGGACAAAGCTAAGAGACTTAACAAAGGGTAAGGAAAACCACCTAAGTCCGAGTTGATATATATATCTAGTAGTCGGTGATCCCGCCTCAATAGCGTCACGTACGATAAAACGTACAATACGGCATCCTCGAATCAAGAGTGAGGATCTATTATCATAATTATATCTCGTACGGTAAATCCATCATATGGCATCCCAAAATCGGGGTACGGGTCAACTATCACATATAACACATTATTCGTGTGGTATCATCATCATAATATCATAATAAAGGGTACTGATCTAAAGTCTAGTACATACTGATACCATCAAACATAAATCCGCGTGTGAATAAAACACATCGCCTATCGATCCACTATACTATCATGTAGTATAACATAACATGACCCAAATCACATCACCGATCTCACGGCATTATGCCCAATCACATCGACTCATCTCCAAGTATCATATACTATCCTCATCATCCGTGTATATGTATACATGTATATATACATACTCACATACATATGTGTGTGTGTGTCCCCATATACGCATAAAAATCAAATGTATGCGTGTGTGTGTGGGTGTGCCAATCTTTACTGTAGGGTTTCGCGACTAAGAAACTAAACTGGGTTACTTCCAATTACACTAAAACTAACCCATGAACACCTAAAGCCTATCTTGATAATCATTTAGCCTCACAATACACAAATTTATATATATATATATACACGTATTCGTATACCACCCGACTTCCCCTGTAGATATATATCTACTCACCTTGATCCTTGCTTGTCGAAATCAATGCCGCCACGCTCTTGCTTGTCGTCCCGAAGTTTCACGCGAAGGTACGTACATGTCACAGCGTATCGTATCGCATTAATATCCGATTCAAAACCAAAATGACAGGCGAGATACCTATAGGTTAGAACCTACGGACTACGCATGCAAAAGAATTAATTAACCCTCGACATCGACGTACAAACACCAATGGATCAAGGTAAAACACAAAATACAAAGTTCAAGTCATAAAAAACAATGAAACCGAAACAACATCTTTGAAAACTTACTCCAGATTTTACCCCAAATGAAATTAGCCAATTTTGCATATGGGAAAGGAGCCATAAGACAAGAACGAGGTCTAGGGGCCAAGGACAAGCCACAAATTGTGGCCAGAAAGGAATTATTTGCGACCAGGGTGTGGGGTTTGGCTCTCGGGTCTTCAGGGTAACTTGTAGGCTGCCTGCATGACTCACTGTAATCGCTAAATATTTTTCCAGGTCTCCGAGTCATAACAGATTTCTAAAGTCATCACTTTTCTTACACAAATCCGATGTCGAGGATTTCTAAGTTCGTGTCTTGGGGTCTAGCCTCTGGTTTTAGTTCACAATACTTACACTACAGGGGTTGTATGGCCTCTACTAATCTTAATTGCACCATAACAATCCAATCAAGCCATAAACTCAACTTGGAATTTTCAAACATCACACAACCTCACTAAATCGATTCTAAACTAACATAGATGCTAAAGTAGACTAAATACTACACTAATGGTTAAAGAATTACCTCATTTGGCAACTCAAGAATTTTCTTGAGTTGCCCCAAGTGCTCAAAATCCTAACTTGCTTTGTTCTTCATACTTGTAGTGAGCGTGTGCATGCTTTTAATGAAGGGGATGAAGTGTTTTGGTGTATTTTTGATGGTGTTGTGAGGGGTAGAGGCGGTGGAGGAGAGAGGGCAGCCAAGGGTTGAGAGGGAGAGAGAAATGATGAAGATGATGAAGGGAAAAACAAATGGAGTCAAGGTCAATGAACCCTCACCTCTCTCTCTGTTCTCTCTCATGCCCATACTTCTTTTCTTGATTCCCTTATCTTTTCTTTTTCCTTTTCTTTTCTTCTCTTTTCTTTAAACCAAAAAAAAAAATAGAACCAATAAACATATAAAGAAAAAACAAAATGTCATGGTTCATAAAATGTAACAAGTAATTTTTTGAAAAGTGACATGGTGCATGTCATTAAAGCCTAATCAAGATAATGCACTGATTAGTGAACATTAATAAAGTTTAGAAATAACTTGGATATAATTGATTATAAAATTTATAATTTGCCTAAATCACATAATCCCTCTAAAAATCACCATTCAGGATTACTTCCAATATTTTCTAAACTATCGGTATATAATTATACCACATCATTAAAATATTCATAATATTTATTATTTTAATTATATAAATTCCCAAAAAAATAATATTTTATTTTTCTAAAATGTTACAGTCTTCCCCCCTTAAATAAATTCGTTCCCCGAATTTAAATTTAAACCCCTCAAATACTAAAGCATTTCAATAAAATGATCAAGTCGTCGGGGCTACGAAATCATAATACATAAAACATATCGTAGCGCAATGCATGCACATGAAAAAAGAGTATATAACCCAAAATCAAAACTCCGTCAAGCATCACGCATCATCGGAGTTATGGGGAAGATACCAATGTCAAAATCCAATACGAAAACCAACATGATATACTCAAGACTAAAATATGTACATAGTACGCATCGTTGTAAACTTGTCAAACCATCTGAAAGGAATGCATGCCAAACCTTTTTAAAATCACTGCGCGATGCGCGTATCACGGCATAAGTATCGGACGTTCATTGTAAGAAAATACACAATATATATATCCTTTGTTTAACATACACGTCCTGCCGTTTTTTGAAAATAATTTTAGAAGGGCTTCCTTTGTAAAATATTTCGTGTCATCTTGGACACATATATAGGAAAAATATTGAGACTATGGCACCTTTTTGAAATCCCTTCGAGAACTACTGATGCATGCAAAAATACCTAGGTACTGTTCTCATAACAGTCCTGCTCAGTTACTAAACCAAATAGTAAATATCATGAAAACGTGATGCTCAAGAGAAATCGTACTCAATAGTACATGTAACAATGCCACGTATGTTTGGTGCGCACAGAAATCGAAATCAACGAATATGCTGTACATGTGCACAGAAACTAAATCTAAGTGCAACGGGTGTGCACGAAAACACCGGTCAAGGGCAACGAGTGTGCCTGACAACAATATCAGGTGCATCTGACATGCACAAGGAATCCCGATTTAGTACATCTGGTGTGCACCAAAATCGCATCAAGCGCGCCAAGTATGTGCAAGAATCCAAATCAAGTGCACAAGGTGCACGAAAACAATATCAAGTATCAAAATCGAAATCGACGGTATATAACACATTTCAATCCGAAGCCGGTATACCGTATTATATAATCTCACAACCACGTGCATCATCGTGCACCAAATCAAATCAAGTACTGAAAGTGCATGAAATAAAAATCAAACATCTTTATGACATCAAGTCAAAGTCGAGTGCAACCGCGGTGCACAAAATCTCAATCATGCAAATAAATTGCCCAAAAACCGAAATCCAAATGACAGACATGTGATATTCGAATTACCAAAACACAAATCGTAAACACTGTCGTCGATATGTCCCTCCTTCAAAGTCGAGAAGGTGTCGGTGCATCCAAAGTTAGCAGAGCAAGCTATCTTCTTGCCTCCTGTTCATGGCCTGGCGCCTGGTGCCCTTAGGCTCTCGTCTCTTACTGTGAATTGCCAGTTACATAACTCTTCAGCTCAATGGCCTAATATGGAACGACGACGGAAATAGTTTCCGCTCTGGCACATCTTCTAAAGATCTCTAGCCAACTATTATGGTCACTCACAACATGTCTCGTCGATGATGCCAAACTTTGGCCTACTGGGTGTGCGTAATACGACCGATCCTGGGTCCAAGTCTTCTCGTTTTGTATTTCAGAAAGATCTTGTCGGGTCTCTCCCAAATCTCGTTTCTGCTGAACTGCCCAGAAGTTATCACCCTTTACTAAATCTATTCTTGTTCCGGAACGGCTGCATACTCATCACGACTCCTTATGGAAGATATATCCATATTCAATGCCTCTGCATACGTATCACATCTCTGATGCCAACTGAGTGGAACGTCATCTCGTCGAAATCTCATACGAATCTCTTACTCCACTTTTCTCTAATTTTGACTGATTCGGACTCGTCTCTTCGTAGCTGTATGGACTGCGCTACAACGGCTATACTCATATCTGGAGTCTCCCAAGTAATGTATCCCATCACATGATATCCGACGACGTCAAACTTTTCGATCGATTCATCAAAATCCCATGATTCCCCGGAAAGCCCAACACTCGTGCACGGTTGTAACAATATCTAGTACATGCACGGTTTAACAATATCTAGTACATGCCACAGTACCTGTGGACCAGCCGTAGAAGGGCAAACCCAAGCCTCATTAATGGCACCGTGGAACTGCCGCAAACCCTAAGGTTCAAAAGCGTTCCCATGGTCATTATATCAAGTTAGGGTTTCATTCTTCTAAAGAGTCTACGGAATTACTTGCATGTTTTTCCGAATATCTTAAATTTAGAAAAATGGGTTTCTGACATTCGATCGTTTTCTATCGACTCTCAACGTACCTGCGTGAAGTCTTCTCTGGCTGGAATCAATCAATCTGATGACCTCGCATCGGGGTATGCAAAGAATGATGACCTCGCATCGGGGTATGCAAAGAACTACATGTCTTAGTCATTCATCCTTGAGTGACTAGCGATCTTCTATCATATCTCTTAGTATAAACTCATGTTGCAATAGCTTCAAACATCTAGGGTGGTATCTTGTCATTCGCAAAAACATTTGGCTCATTCATCCGCACGCTAAGCAGTGCCTCAATCATCAAGAATAACAGTGCGTTGACAGTCATCACATTCTAGCCGGCCTCTATCGGTGGCCCAAACCTCTGGTGCTGATCTGCACATTCGAAAAATCTTAGTAAAACCACCCATCAAAATGCTCATGGCGCGAAAAACATAATAAAACGACACATCTATGCAATCGTGTGTCACCAAAATTACGCCCGGGTCAGTCCTCGTCCATGATGAACTTGTGCTGACCGCAACTCTAGCCGCAGCTCTCTCTGCTTATGCAATCGTGGTAACAAAACCACCAACCGATACCGATGAGGATAGATCATAGAAATGAATATAATACGATGCAAGGAAATGTACATCCTAAGACTTCTTAAGAGGAGTAGCGTATCGTAAGTATGTCGCGGAACATACACACGGTACGTCACTCTACTTAAGTCACCTACTCCATCAACCAAGGTCAACCTACGCGACGAAAGTTCGGGTCTAATACCCCCTCGACCAAGTCTAAGTTCCGTAAGGTCAAGCTTAAGTTCCGAATATATATACGCCCTAGACTCCGCATAGTCAAACATAGACTCGAACCAAGGTTAAATCTAGCGCTCTGATACCAACCTTGTCACGACCCGAATTAGCACGTGACTGGCACTTGAATCATTTGAAGTCTATAGGACCCCCACCTAATTCAAGTAAGCCAAAAGCCTAGAAATCTAAACTATTTAAATAAGAAGTGAAGGAAAACCTGTTTAAAGCAAGTGGTTTAAAAAAAATAAATGGCATTAAACATTTAAAAGTAACATCATATTTTCCCAAAAATTTCGACAGAGTCTCCTTTGTAAATACTAGCCCCAAATAGGTACAACACATAGAATATATATAAAGGCATCCCCAAGAGGAAGCTAACTCTTCGCCAATTGGCGGACACAACCATGCAAGTAATATAATATACAACGCCGAAGGGTGAGGGCAAAATCTCGGATGAAATCCAATAACCACCAGAAAACCATAATAATACAACGCGCGACTCTAAAGTCGAAAGAATATACAACTGGTCTTCTAAGGCTATCAAATAATACAGTCTGGTTGATGGAGTTACTAGATACAACTGAAAATAAATAAGGTACAATGGTGGTCACGATGTGAGTGAACCCACCTACCAAGGCAATCACCCGGAAGGAAGCAGTGTGCTAGCAAGCCGCAACGAAACTTGTACGGAAAAACCTGCAAGAAACTATGACACAACGGGGGTGAGTTGCCAACTCGTGAGTAGAAAACATCACCGAACAGAAATCGCATGTATGACTCTATCCTAGGTCATACGATATGTAACACCCTAGTTCATTTATACCAGTTCTATTTTGGGTATTTCGTTATTTATGGCTATTTCTTGATTTATTGTGTTTTGGGTGCGAATAGTATAATTGGCATCTGTATTTGCATTCGACCCGACCTACTTGCTGGAAACCCGTCTTGATTCCAGTTTATGATTTATCCCGGCTAGTTACGAGGATCCGTGCACTTTTAATATTGTTTATACTGCATACTGCCATTATATCGAACATCTGCATTTTTTTTAATAAAACAAATAAAGTCAAATAAAATATTTTAAAAATATCTAGCATGGCCTGCATGATACCCCTAGCCCTGTCGTAGCGTCCGTACATCGTGTTCTCGTCCCGTTTAGTGAAACGGACTCGTTTGGATAGCTGCGTGCACGTTACGTGTATCCGTTCTTGGGGGTATGCATTTTCATTACTCGGATATCCTGTTTTAGTTTTGGTTGACACGTATATTAACCGTATTTTCAAACCATAATTTTAGACCCGACCCGGGCGTGTTTTGGACTATTTTTGTATTAGCCAAAAACTCAAAATTGACTAATATTATATTTTTTTAATATTTCACTCTGTTTAAAAAAATTTATAATTAAAATATTTTCTTAAAATCAAATTTTTAACAGAACTCTCTCTCTCTCTCTCTCTCTCTCTCGTGACTCTCTCTATCCTCTACTTATATATAAATTATTAACCCTATTTTATTCTACACCCACGTTCTTCCTCGTCTTCCTCTTTCTTACATTTTTCGCCGCCGCCTCTCCTCAGGAGCTCGATCCCACGTCGTCGCGCTCATCCCTCGCCGTCACCACCATCCCTGTCGCAACCACCACCTCTCGTTACCCTCAACTCTCTCTCCTCTCCCCTGCAAACTCAACCCAACAACCCACTGCAACCATCGCCTCTGCCCTCGCCAGCACACCCCGCCACCGGAGCTCTGACCCATCGTCGACATTCCTTTCGCCTCGCCTCTGTCCCTAAGAACCACTCCAGGGAACCCAGAGAGCACAGCCCCTTCTCTTTCTTCTTCTTCTAGTTCTTCTTCTCTTTTTAATTCTTGGTTTTTCCGATGATCGCCGGAGCCGTACCCATCGCCGACGATCCAGGAAACCCACTAGATGTTCTCGTGCAGCGTGGTCACCTTCTTGCTTTTCTTGGTTCTGTTATGTGTGCACGGGTGTGCGTCGCGACATTTATTGACGTCAGACGCGGCGTACGCACCCCGTCGTGAGATCCGATCAGGCAAGTTTAGCTTGCTACATGCTATGATACATATTTTGTATCCATATGAATAAAAATATCACATGTTGACTGCATTGTACATCCATATTATTGTTTTACTGTTTTCGGATATCCGTACGCATCCATATCATTAATTACATATATGGTTGCATGCAAATAGCTTGATACAAGCTATATTAGTATACTCGCATCTATATTAATAAGAATATTGCATGTTTATGGTATTGTGCATCCATGTTACAGTTTTACCATTTTCCGATATCCGATCGCATCCGTATCATTAATTATATATCTAGATGCATGCCATGTTACTGTTATATTAGCACCCCATGCTTGATAATGTGCATCCTACGTAGTCATGGAGTTGCAGATGAAATCCCTGATAGATATCTGTGCATCTGTACTTTTATCGTGCATCTGTATTTGCTACAGTTTTATTATGAGAATCCGTTTGATACCTGTGCACTACCTGTCATGACCTGATACACCAACACTTGACATGTTACCTGATCTTGTTTCTAATGCCGACAATCTTGACATGTTGTCCTGACGGAAGTATCCTGTTGTCTGCATAGACAAACCTGTACCTGCTTGATCCTGTGTTGGCATTAGCTCCAGATTTATCAATACCTGACTTGAACACATAACCTTGGGGGTAAGGGAAAATCAAGAATGTAACCGAACGTAACTCAAATGGCTATTATATTGTTTGTCATATTTCCGGGCGTTACGGAAAAATCCTGTTACCGTGGTCGCATGGGGAATGAACGGGGCATATACTGATTAATCATGTTACCGTGGTCCCATGGGGAATGAACGAGGCATAGACCGATGGGTTACGATGAAATTACATTAATTGATTTCGAAGATTTTAGAATAGATAACTCAGTAGTATAGTTTAGATTACTCACTGCACTTCACCTGCACGTATACACTTCAATGTTCCATATTCATGTTACTGTTATACACTCATTACTGTTCATACTCATGCATGCATATCTTGTTACCTCCCGATTATATTTTATCGTTTGATATTATGACGCACCGACGTCTGGGTTTTGCATGACCCAGATCCTTTATCTCTTTCGCAGGCCGACCATGAGTACTTCAGTCGATAGGCCGAACAGTGAGGAGTAATTTGGTATTTAGTTTCGTTTTCTTTTAGCATTTTCATTTCCTGATGTGAGCCCGTATTTGGGACGTACTTTCCATATGTTATTACTTATTAGATTTATTGCTTCCGCATATATTATTTCTTGACTCGTTTATTCTGGCATATGGACATGTACTAGATAGTTTATTTTATTTTACTGTTCTTGATATCTTATAGACAGTCGTAATGTGACTGTGAAGGGATATTTCCTAACCACAGGTAGCATGGTTGGCTCTATCACGTGCCGATCTTAGCGCACTCTAGGAAGCGGAGCGTGACAGGGTTTGTTTGGTATCAAAGACATAGGATTTAGGTTAATCGGGTTTGATTCTTTTGTAGTTAGGTATTGGACCCAATACACGAATCAGAAAATCAGTGATTAGGAACATGTCCTACCACATTGTTATCGTGATTCTTGAATCATATCTTTTCATGACCCTTATCTTGATGATATGCAAACAACTTTGCATCTCGACTTGAAACCTTCTGGTTCCCTATTGTTTCTTTCTATTCTGATACTAGGATTTGGGCGACTTGAACGTTGTTATGTGATTGTAACTATGAACTGCAGCATGATTACAATGCGGTACTTTATTTAATTAATTTGGACTCATATTCTTGATTTACTTCCTTATTTTATGGTTATTATATTACCTTGCTTCTCTCAATTTCATTGCTTACCAGTTTAGGTTTATCGCAAGTTGAACCTTGTTTATCATGCTGATCATCTTCAGTGTCTTGGTTTCAGAATCATGGCGGATAGAGAACTGCGATCGTACAAGAAGCGTGTTGATGACGCCGCATTGCTTGGAGTAATTTATGGGATGCTGGAGAACCAAAAGCGGCAAACCGTGCTGAATCAGCGGTAAGCCGAAGCTTTTCAGGAAGGTTTGCGGACCGCCCAGCAGTCCGTAAACACTATTGCAGTCAAACCAGTACAGCATGTGGGTACCGTGGAGGATATCAGGAGACTTGGTCCGTCCACTTTCACTGGTTTGGAGGAGCTGTTGTTAACGGAGCAGTGGCTAGTCGATACGGAGAATCTGCTTGTTGCAGCATAAATTCTGGAGGACCAGAGAGTGGATGTTGTACGCATCCAATTGGTGGACTATGCCCGTGAGTGGTGGCTTGTGGAAGAGACCCGTTTGCCCAAGCCAATCAGTTGCCCAAGCCAATCAAGAAATGGAAGAGACCCGCAAAGTTTCTTGGAGAAGTTCTTTCCGCAGACTGCATGGGAAGAAATGGAAGAAAGATTTATCAGTCTGAAGCAGAATGGCAGATCCATGGATGCACATGCGGCTGAATGGACACGACTCAGCCAATTCGCGGGACCTTTGGTGTCTAAAGAAGCTAATAGGGAAAGAAGGTTTATGCGCAGTTTGGATGTGGAAATCCAGAGGCACATTATATCTCTGGGATTGACCACTTTCTCGCAAGTTCTTAAAGCGGCTAGAGAGCAGCAGAGCTTATCAGTGAAGACAAGGGGTACGCAGCAGCAGGCAGTTGTAGTACGGAAGCCGGCGTTTACGCCGAACCGAGAGCCTATACGCAGAGGTATTCCAGTGAACCGACGTGGCATCGTACCGATGAAAAGCCTATCGTGCCCGAGCAGAAAGAAAGGTTGTTTTATGACTTCTGCCGTCTACCCGGACACTTGCAGATGGAGTGTCAAAGGAGGCTTGGACTCTGATTGGTTTGTGGATCAGCGGATCATCCAATCAATACTTGTCCGTCGAAGCTTCATGTGAAGGATAAGCCACCGCAGAGGTAGATTCAGAGGCAGAAGCAGATAACTCAGGGACCTAATCAAGCTCGAGCCTTTACTCTGACGGCCGAAGAGGCCAAGGCTTCAGATGAAGTTGTTTCAGGTATCCTACTTGTTCATGATTTTCCCGCATTAGCATTATTCGATTCTGGTGCATCCCATTGTTTTATGTCGTCCAAGCTTATTGCTGCACACTTGATTGCTTGCACAACCCCGTCTTGTTGTTGGGACATACGCACTGGGAATGGAAAAATCATATCTAGTAGTGAGTGCAAGGATTATTCTGTTGTTATTTGCGGACGGGAGTTATTTGCAGATTTCTTGGTGATCGATACCGGCAGTTATGATGTTGTCTTGGGAATAGACTTTCTCGGCACTTTCCATGCTCACATTGATTGTAGGGCAAAGAAAGTGATTTTCCAAATTCCCGGACATCCGGAGTTTGTTTTTGCCGGAGGTAGCAGTTATGTCAGGCCAGTCGAGTATAGGGCTAGGCCGACAAACAATGTTCTTTCGTCGATGGAAGTTGTTAAGGAGAAAGCGCCAGCTGTAGTTCGAGAGTTCATGGACGTGTTCGAGGACATCTTGGGTTTACCGCCAAAAAAAGATGTGGAGTTCGCGATCGATCTTGTTCCTGGTGCAGCGCCAATCTCAAAGGCGTACTATCCGATGGCACCAGTGGAGTTGGAAGAAGTAAAGAAGCAGGTTACTGAATTGCTAGAGAAGGGTTGGATTCACAGCAGCAATTCACCTTGGGGAGCTCGAGTTCTTCTAGTCAAGAAGAAAGATAGCACAAGGAGAATGTGCATCGATTATCGAGAATTGAACCGGGTGACTATTAAGAACAAGTACCTGATCCCTCGCATTGGCGAATTATTCGAGCAACTCAGTGGCGCGAGGGTATTCTCGAAGCTGGATTTGCAATCCGGATATCATCAGGTCCGAGTTAAATCAGAGGTTATTTGCAAGACTGCGTTCCGAACTCGATATGGACATTACGAGTATTTAGTGATGCCATTCGGAGTCACGAATGCACCGGCGATATTTATAGACTTGATGAACCGAATCTTTTCACCGTTCTTGGACTAGTTTATTGTGGTGTTTATCGATGATATTCTGGTCTACTCGAGGAGTTTAGAAGAGCATGCTGAACACTTGAGGATCGCACTGCAGACATTGAGGCATGAAAGATTGTATGCAAAGATGAGCAAGTGCGAGTTTTGGCTTGAAGGAGTGAAGTTTTTGGGGCACGTCGTATCTGGAGATGGAATCGCCGTTGATCCCGAGAAGACTGCAGCAGTTTAAGATTGGCCGATTCCGAAGAACGTAGCAGAGATCAGAAGTTTTCTTGGACTTGCCGGATATTACAGAAGGTGCGTGGAGAATTTTGCTCATTTAGTTGATCCTTTGACCAAGCTTACGCGAAAGGAAGTACCGTTCGTATGGACGGATAGATGTGCGTCGGCTTTTGAGGCGTTGAAGCAAAGATTGATAACCGCTCCTATTTTGACCGTACCAGACGGTTCCGGAGGATTGGTGATTCACAGCGACGCATCTGGGAAAGGTTTAAGATGTGTTTTGATGCAGCATGGGAAAGTCATAGCCTACACATCGAGACAGTTGAAGACCCATGAGAAGAATTACCTAACTCATAATTTGGAGCTTACAGCAATGATTTTCGCTTTGAAGATTTAGAGACACTACTTACTGGGCGAAATGGTCGAAGTATTCACCGATCACAAAAGCCTAAAGTACGTGTTAAAGCAGAAAGAGCTCAACATGAGACAACGTAGATGGTTAGATCTGATGGCTGACTACGATCTTGATCTTAAGTTCCATCTGGGGAAAGTTAATGTAGTGCCGGATGCACTTAGTTGGTTGCCAGCAATTCAGATGTTGACTGTACGGAAGGAGCTTATCAAAGATTTTCGGAGATTCGAGTTGGAGATCATGCTACCGCATTCTTCGGGACAGTTAATGCAGCTGTAAGTACAGTCGTCGTTGATCGATAATATTAAAGCAGCGCAGTCACAAGACCCAAGATTGCAAAAGTTTCGAGAACAGGTTGAAGCGGGACTTCGAACGGACTTGTTAATTCATGAAGATGGCTCGTTGTGATATGGTATCCGTTTGTGTGTGCCGAGAGGAGACATTCGTGAAGAAGTTCTGAGAGAGGCACACAGTTCCACATATTCCGTACATCCAGGAGGCACGAAGATGTACCGTGATCTATGACAGCATTTCTGGTGGGAAGGCATGAAAAGGGAGATTGCTCGTTTTGTAGCGAAGTGCTTGGTGTGTCAGCAAGTTAAGGCTGAACATCAAAGGGTAGCTGGTTTATTGCAACCACTTCCGATTCCTCAATGAAAGTGGGAAAATATAACCATGGATTTCGTGACAGCTTTACCGCGGAGTCCAAAGGGCAACAATGCAGTTTGGGTGATTGTTGATCGATTGACCAAGGCAGCTCATTTCATACCGTTTCGAGTTAGTCGGTCAATGGAAGCATTAGCAGAAAGGTTCATGCAGGAGATTGTGAGATTGCATGGAGTACCTATGAGCATCGTTTCCGATCGTGATACCCGATTCATATCGCACTTCTGGAGGAGTTTACAGGAAAGTTTGGGGACATGATTGAAGTTTAGCATTGCTTATCATTGTTCATATCATAATTTTGCATTAATATATTCCCCATTCTTATTCATTTTACAAATAAACATGTGCTTTTGATCCATGTCTGCTACATAGTTGCAGGTTACAGGTTCTCGGAACAAAACAGTGAAAATGATGAAAAGACGATACAAAAGTGAGACTACGACCAACAAATAGAAGAATCTTGATCATGCCTACAGTTTGAGGAACAAATGAAGATCAATGAACAATTTCACAAAGTACAAAAGCAGTGCAAGGTTCAAGACTTCGACACGAAGCAAACGGTAAAAGTCCACAACATTCTGCACTGTGGAACTCTGGAAGAAACTAGAAGACAATCTGAGAAACCAAATAAAGAAACCAGAAGCAAAATGCAACAGGAAGCAGACCACAAAAATACAGCCAAAGACCCCACCTTATGGCCGCGGATCCGCGGCCAAATAGGGCATATGGCCGTAGATCCATGGCCGTGCTAAGCACGTATCTGTGCAAAAGTTGTCGGTGGTGGCGGTGCGTTGACTAGGCTTCTCAGGGTAGTTTTGTAAATGTAGATAGGGATCAGATGTAACCCTAGGATTTCTATAATCTATAAATAGGAACCCTAAAGCTCTTTTTGGAGCATGCCTCTTCCTATGCCTCTTTTTGTTTATCAAATTCAGAATTTTTATTCGCTGTAATGTTTTGAAGAGAGCATCAAATAAAGTATGTTTTTCCATTCTATGCCCTAGTTAATTTTCTTTTCTGCCATAGTATAAATTTTCTTTATCTGCCCTAGTTATAACTTTTATTTAATTTTCGTAGTTTAGATAATTAGGTTATTAAAAACAATCATAAAATGTCTCTTTTTATCAATTCCCTAATGAGTGGGTAGTTCCTCACTTGTTAGGGTTAGGAATAGAAAAGGTTTGAGAGATGAAAATCTCTCACCCATTTCTTGCCCATCGCATATTTTTTATAGGACTCCATGCATACATACACACACCGCTCACTACGGCACCCTATCCCACGAGGTAGCGGTGATACCGTAGTTTAAAAGACCGGTTGTGTATGTTTTCCATGGAGGTTAGGGTAAGAATTAAGAAAGGACGGACAAGGACCTAGAGGAAGAAACATAGTTTCTTCCCGATCGTGCTAATCCCCTTTATTAATTATTACCATAACACCTAAATAGATCTTAATCAGGGCATAGAAAGCGATGAGAAATATTTAATTTCCAAACTTAACCTAAACCTAACCCTAGCAAGGTTTTAATCCTAATCTAAATCAGCCTTAGTTTTTATTGATAATCCAATCCATCATAAATGGAATTAACTCGTTAGAACAATTAGAAAATACACAAAATCCCTGTGGACCGACCCGTACTCACCGGCTAGATACCAAGCGACGCCGTTCTTAATTGTGGTTAATATTCTTTGATTCAAAATCCCAAACAATCAAATGGCGCCGTTGCCGGAGATGGCGTAGTTGTTTTCTTTTTGTAATTTCGGGTTAATATAAAAATTTAAAAAAAATCATAAAAACTGAAATAAAAATAAAAATAAAAAAATTTATCATCTTGTTATTCTTTGAAGGGTTTTCGTTTGAATTTTGCAGGATCGACGAACGGATTCAGATATGGAAAATTCCAGTGAGCAAAACAACAAACATCAGATCTGAACAGACCGAGGAAAATCAGAACAGAGAAACAGAAGAATTTTTGGGAACTGAACCGCCAAGTCAACCGCGGAACCATGGTTAAAAGCAAGATTCTGCGGCGGATCCGCGGCCTGGTGGTGACGTCAGCACGTGGAAAAATCTCTGTAAGCTTTCTTTTCTTCTCTATAACCCCCTGATCTTCTCTGAAAAATTTTCCTGCAGGGTTCTTTGCGCAAAAACTTCTCTCCCTTCTCCAATAACTTGATCTTGTGCAGGATTCTTTGCGCCGCAATAAAAAATAAAAAAAAATTGCAAGTGTGTTTTGTGTGTTTTACTGCTTTGCATCTTTAAAACTGACTTTAAGGGACTTTTACACCAATCCAGATTGGGGGGGATTTCATTACCCTTCCCAGGACCCCAAAAATCATAAAAAGCATATTGTATAAACCATCGAGTTAATTAAAAAAGATTAGACTCAGCCTAAAAGGACTTCGTGCTCAATAGGACAAAGGAATAGTTGTAGGTATCGATCGTTTATCTAAACCAGACTTTGTGGTGCCTAGGCTAGACAAGTGGAGAAATGTAACTTTAAAATGCCCGTCTTACGGTGATTCGTGAGCGGATCCCTCCTTTCTTTACTTGTGCTTACCTGGCCACAATTGGCGGTGAAGAGGCGATTTGAGGTCCTCACAACTTGCCCTTTGGAACAGTTAGGAGCAATCTAGTTGACCTAGGTGACCCTAGATCTAGGCTTGATTGTGTATATTGTGATTGATTGAATGTGTGTCTAAGCTTCTTATTAAAAAACTTTTTTGCAAAAAGCTCCTTATTATTATAAAAAAAACACAAAACAGAAAATTTTTACAAAAAGACTTGCCAATTTTGTCGCTAGAAATCCTCTGCACCCACATTTCTTTTTCTTCTCCTTTCTTACATCATGTGTACCCCACCTCGCAAACTCTTGCCGAACTTTGGTACCCTCATCCAAACATTGCTTCCTACGCGAATTGTTTTGGTCGAATTACGGACGACCCTCCATGCCCAAAATTTCTTTGAAAGATCGAATAGAAGCGTCTAGGAGAAACAGTTCGACTCCGCAATCCACTTTGTATCAACCATTTCAACATTCACAACCTTCTTACGTTGATACTCCTTTTTCGAGTTCTGTTGTAACTCCAAAACCTATTTCTATTGCTGAACATATTGAACAATGTTATAACCGATCTTTCACTCCTTTCAACACTTCCAGTTCTTGGGATCAACAAGTCCATTCACCTTTTTATCCAAATGTTGATCCTACTCCTGTCCAACCATTCAATTCCTACCAGTCCTACTCGACTTTCGCACCTTCCCTAGACATTGCTTCTATACAAGCATTTGGGAGTTTCACGTATCCAAACAACTTTGAATCTTTTACTGAAACCCCTTCACAACCCATGTCTAGTCTGGAACAGTCGTTATAAGCTTATATTATAGCGACAAACCAACAGATGTGGAATTTGGATGCGTCCATTGCCGCCCTTATGCAACCTAGTGACCCGGTAGCTAGTTTCCAACTAGCTCCAAAAACTCCAATGTATGATGAGGCGGTTGGACAGATTGAGAATTTGAGTGGAGAGAGTGAGCTGTGCACCCTTCCAAATCAAACCTACCCATCACTAATTGAATCCCATAACTCCGGTTTTGAATGTCTATCAAGTGTCCGAAATGATTCACCAGTTGAAAATAAAACGTTTAATGAGTTGTGCGACTTTGTAGTGCTTGATTTGCCAGATTGTGAAGGGTCCCTTTCGAGTGAAACCATCACCAATCCTTTCGACCTCTACACCTCCAATCTAGAACCTGAATTGATAAATATTCATGCTTTTGATGAGGTGTCCGAAAAAATTGATTTTCACTTGATTGAGCATATTGACGCAGGGAATATTTTGGATGATGAACCCGCAGATTTGACTGAATTTTTCTCTCATCATCCCGAGTCATTAAATGTTTCTCCCGAACTTCATATGCGTCTTGATTTTGATGATAATTGCATGGATGTGATAACTTTTGAGGAGAATTATAAGGATAGTATTGAGGAGAGTATTGAGGATAGTATTGAGGATGAACCAGTTTCGTTTGATGAGTCGGATTTTCCAATTCATCCTCCTGAACCTTTAACTGTTATACTTCCTAAATCACCCCCTTCGTCCTTTCCATCGTTCCGACCACGCAAGAGATCACGCGGGAGGACTGTGAGCTTGAAAAATTTCTGTTCGATCACAGCAGTTTTGACGCCACTAGTGCGTTCCTCCTTGAATCTGACACAGTTCTCACAACCAATAACGATTATGAGTGTTTCACCTTTTTAGACGATTTTGAAGACTCGCCGCCCGAGTTTGAGTCCTTTGAATTTTCAGATGAGTTAGTTGAACCATCAGACTCGGTTGCTTACAGTCATTTCGAACCATTGATGGAATCCTTCGAGTTCGAGACAGTTTCACCAATTTCACCTTCAATTGTTTCACCTCTGAAACTCGAACTCAAGCTGTTGCCGTCTCACCTTACATACGCTTACTTAGGTGAGAATGAGACGCTTCCTAAATCACTCCCCTTCGTCCTTTCCATCGTTTCGACCGCACAAGAATCTGTCACGCTTCCATTTTCAATGTCTGGTTTACCAAGTTCAACGTACCCATGTTTTCTCGCGAATCTTGAGGGATTTGACCCCATTTCTCGACGGGTTGATAGATTAGCACAATCACTTTTAACACATCGGTCATCACAATTTGTGCTAATTTATTCACTCAATTTACACCCTCAAGTTCGTACTACACTTCTTTCTCTCTTCCGCCATTCTTCTCCTAATATACCGAGACCATATTCCACTTTTCTTCCCATACGGTCTCGTGTGTTTCTTATTTCATTTCTTTACACTCCATTCTTTCACCAACCACACCATTATAACAATAAATTTTTTGAATGGTTGGTGCTAACTTTTGGCCTGTGTAAGGCCTTGTATAGCTTAATACTGTATTTTTCTCCTCCCTAACTCTGAACATTAACGTTTAAACAGTGGAAACACTGTTTCACTTATGTTTGGGGGGTCCTTTTTGTATATATTTTTTGTTTTGTTTTTCTGTTAACAATAAAAAAAAATTTATAAAAAAATAAACAGGGAAGTACCGATAATTTTGACCCTCTTGGTGTAGCCTGACAGTGAGAACACTGTCAAGTTTAAGTTTGGGGGTGTGCTCGGTAAGCTTTCTTCCTTCGCATTCATGTGTATATTTTTGCATTTGCATACTTATTTTAAAAACCCATAAAAATTGAAAATTTTTAAAAATTATAAAAATTGAAAAATTCAATTTTGGCCATAATTGACTTAAATTTGACAAGAAGGATAACTAGCTAGGAAAAACTAGATCCTGGACTTAAATTAAAAACCTTAAAAATAACCTTTCTTAAAATTTAATGGTAGAAAATATATGTCTTTATAGTTTACTTAGAAATAGGCAAATTTTGAGTTCACTTCTTGGGCTAAGTCAAAATAAGGGAAGAGTATTGATATTTTTATTAAATTATAAGTCTGAAAAACAATTCCTAAGCTTAAGTCTAAATTCTGAAAATATATACCCTACAAATTGCACAAACACGAACCTTGAATCTTGGAATAGTAGAGGAGACCTTGAAATGCTCTTGTATAAAGTCCTTAGTATGAAGGAAAATAAAATAAAAATACAAGTGTGAATAAAGAAAAAAATGAATACTGGTTTTGTAATTACTTAAGGCTGCATAAATAGAAAAAAATATAGCGAGGGTGCTTTATCACCTAGTGCCTTAGACTTAGGAGTCACTGCTAAAAGCCTTAGGTATTACAAGACGAAGAATTACGCCTTAATGCACAAACACATTTTGTAATCGGTCGTTAGTACCTCAAGAAGTATTAACGGTCGCATGAAAGATGTGTGAGCAATTTCATCTAAAATTCACAAACTAAAAGTACGTTGGACGATGGACAAGAGTATAAGAGCTTGAATTGAATTTCCAAGTGTAGGGGTGATATATACACACACGTAGGGGTATATGATTGGGGTTTGGATGAGAGATAGGAATGAAAAATATGACTTATATATTTAGTAAAGATGATAAAAATTCCTAAGTTGAGATGGAACCTTATAAGGAAAACTCAAAAGATGCTAAAAGCTAAGTAAATTCACAAAACATATACAATCTTAAGTTAAATGATAAGGAAGCGTGAAAAATATGGGTTCATAATTTCTGAGTTGAAGATAATAGAATTTCTTGCTAGAAAACCGAATTGAAAAATGAAAGTCAATAGGCCAAATTGCAAGGATTTTGTAGGCAGTATCCGCTGAAAACCCTCAGGAGACAACACTCCTCCTACTAGGGACACCTAGAGGTTTAACGGCTTATTGCACGAGCTCAGTGCAATCGCGTTTCCCTGCGAAAGTGAGGTTAGGACTTTTTCGAGAATAAAACTAGTTTTGCTCGAGGACGAGCAAAAGATAAGTTTGGGGGTATTTGTTCATATCATAATTTTTCATTAATATATTCCCCATTCTTATTCATTTTACAAATAAACAGGTGCTTTTGATCCATGTCTGCTACATAGTTGCAGGTTATAGGTTCTCGGAAAAAACAGTGAAAATGATGAAAAGACGATACAAAAGTGAGACTACGACCAACAAATAGAAGAATCTTGATCATGCCTACAGTTTGAGGAACAATTGAAGATCAATGAACAATTTCACAAAGTACAAACGCAGCGCAAGGTTCAAGACTTCGACACGAAGCAAACGGTAAAAGTCCACAACATTCTGCACCGTGGAACTCTGGAAGAAACTAGAAGACAATCTGAGAAACCAAGTGAAGAAACCAGAAGCCAAATGCAACAGGAAGCAGCCCAGAAAAATACAGCCAAAGCCCCCACCTTATGGCCGTGGATCCGCAGCCAAACAGGGCATATGGCCACGGATCCGCAGCCGTGCTAAGCACGTGCCGGTGCAAAAGTTGTCGGTGGCGGCAATGCGTTGACTAGGCTTCTCAGGGTTGTTTTGTAAATGTAGATAGGGATCAGATGTATCCCTAGGGTTTCTATAATCTATAAATAGGAACCCTAAAGCTCTTTTTAGAGCATGCCTCTTCCTATGCCTCTTTTTGTTTATCAAATTCAGAATTTTTATTCGCTGTAATGTTTTGAAGAGAGTATCAAATAAAGTAAGTTTTTCCTTTCTATGCCCTAGTTAATTTTTTTTTCTGCCATAGTATAGATTTTCTTTATTTGCCCTAGTTATTACTTCTATTTAATTGCCGTAGTTTAGATAATTAGGTTATTAAAAACAATCATAAAAATGTCTCTTTTTATCAATTCTCTAATGAGTGAGTAGTTCCTCACTTGTTAGGGTTAGAAATAGGAAAGGTTTGAGAGATGAAAATCTCCCACCCCTTTCTTGCCCATCGCATATTTTTTATAGGACTCCATGCATACATACACACACCGCTTACTACGGCACCATATCCCACGAGGTAGCGGTGATACCGTAGTTTAAAAGACCGGTTGTGTATGTTTTCCATAAAGGTTAGGGTAAGAATTAAGAAAGGACGGACAAGGACCTAGAGGAAGAAACATAGTTTCTTCCCGATCGTGCTAATCCCCTTTATTAATTATTACCATAACACCTAAATAGATCTTAATCAGGGCATAGAAAGCGGTGAGAAATATTGAATTTCCAAACTTAACCTAAACCTTACCCTAGCAAGGTTTTAATCCTAATCTAAATCAACCTTAGTTTTTATTGATAATCCAATCCATCACAATTGGAATTAACTCGTTAGAACAATTAGAAAATACACAAAATCTCTGTGGACCGACCCGTACTCACCGGCTAGCTACCAAGCGACGCCGGTCTTGATTGCGGTTAATATTCTTTGATTCAAAATCCCAAACAATCAATCATCCTCAGACAGATGGCCAGTCGGAGAGAACAATCCAAACACTTGAAGATATGTTGAGAACTTGCATGTTAGACTTCAAGGGCTTATGGGAGGATCATCTACACTTGGTGGAGTTCTCGTATAATAACATCTTCTAGGCGACTATTCAGATGGCTCCATTCGAAGCATTGTATGGTTGCAAGTGTCGCTCACCCATTTTTTGGGATGATGTTGGAGAACGAAGATTGTTGGGACGAGATTTGATCGTGCAAACTGTGGAAAAAGTTAATACTATCCGGAATCACATGAAAGCGGCACAGGATCGGCAGAAGAGTTGGGCCGATACATCGAGAAGACCTCTAGAGTTCGCTGTTGGTGACCTTGTATTCTTGAAGTTATCACCAACTAGAGGAGTGATTCGTTTTGGGAGTCGAGGCAAGCTTAGTCCTCGATTCGTGGGGCCTTTCGAGATTATTGAGCGTGTTGGAGAAGTGGCTTATCGATTGGCTTTACCACCATCTTTGGCGGATGTTCATGACGTGTTCATGTATCTCAACCCCGTAAGTATGTTCGAGATGAAACACACGTGCTAGATCATTCAGAGCTGACTATAAGGGAGGATTTGACCTATGAAGAACGACCGATGTCGATTGTTGATCGAAGAGAAAAGGTCCTCAAGAACAAGATTACCCTCACGTACTTGTTTCTTAGGGGAATCGCTCGCATGGAGAATCGACTTGGGAACGAGAAGAAGAGATTCGACAGAAGTTTCCACACCTCTTCTCGTAGATTCAGGTTTGTTTGTCTTTTCTTGTTCCGGGAATTTCGAGGACGAAATTCTTTTTGTAGTTGGGTATAATATAACACCCTAATTCATTTATACCAGTTCTATTTTGGGTATTTCTTTATTTATGGCTATTTCTTGATTTATTGTGTTTTGGGTGCGAATAGTATAATTGGCATCTTTATTTGCATCCGACCCGACCCGCTTTCTGGAAACCCGTCTTGATTCCTGTTTATGATTTATCCCGTCTAGTTACGAGGATCCGTGCACTTTTAATATTGTTTATACTGCATACTGGCATTATATCTGACATCTGCATTTTTTTAATAAAACAAATAAAGTCAAATAAAATATTTTAAAAATATCTAGCATGGCCTGCATGATACCCCTAACCCTGTCGTAGCGTCCGTACATCATGTTCTCATCCCGTTCAGTGAAACGGACTCGTTTGGATAGCTACGTGCACGTTACGTGTATCCATTCTAGGGGTATGCATTTTCGTTACCCGGATATCCTGTTTTAGTTTTGGTTGACACATATATTAACCGTATTTTCAAACCATAATTTTAGACCTGACCCGGGCGTGTTTTGAACTATTTTTATATTAGCCAAAAACTCAAAATTAACTAATATTATATTTTTTAATATTTCTAACTGTTTAAAAAAATTTATAACTAAAAATATTTTCTTAAAATCAAATTTTTAACAGAACTCTCTCTCTCTCTCCCCTCTACTTATATATAAATTATTAACCCTATTTTATTTTACACCTACGTTCTTCCTCGTCGTCCTCTTTCTTTCATTTTTTCGTTGTCGCCTCTCCTCGCGAGCTCGATCCCTCGTCGTCGCGGTCATCCCTCGCCGTCACCACCATCCCGGTCGCAACCACCACCTCTCGTTACCCTCAACTCTCTCTCCTCTCTCCAACAAACTCAACCCAAGAACCCACTGCAACCATCGCCTCTGCCCTCGTCTGCACACCTCGCCACTGGAGCTCTGACCCATCGTCAACATTCCCATCGCTTCGCCTCTGTCCCCAAGAACCACTCCAGGGAACCTAGAGAGCACAGCCTATTCTCTTTCTTCTTCTTCTAGTTTTTCTTCTCTTCTTGATTCTTGCTTTTTCCGATGATCGCCTGAGTCGTACCCTTCGCCGACGATCCGGGAAACCCACCAGACGTTCTCGTACAGCGTGGTCACCTTCTTGCTTTACTTGGTTCTGTTATGTGCGCGCGCGTGTGCGTCGCGATATTTATCGACGTCAGACGCGGTGTACGCACCCCGTCGTGAGATCCGATCAGACAAGTTTACCTTGCTACATGCTATGATACATATTTTGCATCCATATGAATAAAAATATCACATGTTGACTGCATTGTACATCCATATTATTGTTTTACTGTTTTCGGATATCCGTACGCATCCATATCATTAATTACATATCTGGTTACATGCAAGTAGCTTGATACAGGCATATTAGTATACTCGCATCTATATTAATAAGAATATTGCATGTTTATGGTATTGTGCATCCATGTTACAGTTTTACCGTTTTCCGATATCTGTTCGTATGCGTATCATTAATTATATATTTAGCTGCATGCCATATCACATTATTTCATTTTACTGTTATATTAGCACCCCATGCTTGATAATGTGCATTCTACATAGTCATGGAGTTGCAGATGAAATCCCTGATAGATATCTGTGCATCCGTACTCTTATCGTGCATCTGTATTTGCTACAGTTTTATTATGAGCATCCGTTTGATATCTGAGCACTACCTGTCATGACCTGATACACCACTACTTGACATGTTACCTGATCCTGTTTCTAATGCCGACAATCCTGACATGTTGTCCTGACGGAAGTATCCTGTTGTCTGCATAGACAAACCTGTACTTGCTTGATCCTGTGTTGGCATTAGCTCCATATTTATCAATACCTGACTTGAACATATAACCTTGCGGGTAAGGGGAATCAATAATGTAACCGAACGTAACTCAAAGGGCTATTATATTGTTTGCCGTATTTCCGGGTGTTACGGAAAAATCCTGTTACCGTGGTCCCGTGGGGAATGAATGGGACATATACTGATTAATTACCGTGGTCCCGTAGGGAACGAACGGGGCATAGACCGATGGGTTACGATGAGGATTACATTAATTGATTTCGAAGAATTTAGAATAGATAACCCAGTAGTATAGTTTAGATTACTCACTGCACTTCACCTGCACGTATACATTTCACTGTTCCATATTCATGTTACTGTTTTACACTCATTACTGTTCATACTCATGCCTGCATATCTTGTTACCTCTCGATTATATTTTATCGTTTGATATTATGACGCACCGACGTCTGGGTTTTGCATGGCCCAGATCCTTTATCTCTTTCGCAGTCCAACCATGAGTACTTCAGTCGATAGGACGAACAGTGAGGAGCAATTTGGTATTTAGTTTAGTTTAGTTTTCTTTCAGCATTTTAATTTCCTGATGTGAGCCCGTATTTGGGACGTACTTTCCATATGTTATTGCTTATTGGATTTATTGCTTCCGTATATATTATTTCTTGACTCGTTTATTCTAGCATATGGACATGTACTAGATAGTTTCATTTTATTTTACTGTTCTTGATATCTTGTAGACAGCCGTAATGTGACTGTGAAGGGATATTTCCTAACTACAGGTAGCATGGTTGGCTCTGTCACATGCCGATCTTAGCGCACTCTGGGAAGCGGGGCATGACACAATAATATCCATATAATATATAACCTGAAACCATCTACACATAAGTGTAATATCAAGTGCTCGTGTCAGTGCCTCAGGTAGCAACACAATACATATATGATGTATGAATGCATGAAAACAGAATGCACCTGAATGAGAAAACTGTTTTCATATCTCAGTGAGAATTCTGTATAAAAATCGAAGTATCATCAATGAAATCAACAGACAATCCGTGTCAAGCATCGACACAAAATGTGTAAATCCAAATATCTCAGTATCTCGGGCTCCGGCAATCCGGACTGGCCCATATCATAAAATATCAATATCTCTGTGTCTCAATATCTCGGGCTCCGGCAATCCGGACAGGCCCAAATATCAAATCTCATGACTACGTCGGTATCCTCCGGATATCCGCAGTGTCACAAATAACCTGTCGGTAGTGCTCCCCTGCCGGGCTCAACGCCATCATCTGCGACCATCTTGCCCCGGGGTATCGCACCGGGTCCACCATGCACCCACAGACGGTTCCTCCTCCTCCTCGAATCGGGTGTATGATACCGCTCAAGAGCCGAGAAAACTCATGGTGGACATATCTCATATCATATCACGAGAAAACCGCAATTTCTATCTTTTGAAAATGACAATGAGTTTATAAAATTCTTGCGGTTTCTCCAATCCATAAATATCATGGAAAATTCAAAATCCCATACTCGAGAGTAAATAACAGTGAAATACCGGCATAAAGCCCCATAATAGTGCATGACAAGGAATATATATATGCATGGGTATCTAAATACAGAATGCAATATCTAAACTAGCACAGTAATGATATATTAGAACAATAAGCTAGCAAGTTATGTCAAGGAAATAATATTCTCTAAAGTGTATGTGACATGGCAATTACTGATGATGATGTGTGTGAGCCGGCAAGCAAGTGTTCGTAGTCATACGCATCATCGGTAATGGTGCCGGTGTCCTGACAACATGGGTTTATAATGACTAAAGAAAACACAATTAACCATGCAATGCGATGCGAACAGCAAGAATATACGGAAAATGAATAGTAAACGCAACATATAAGAATATACATTTAAGTACGAGTCATACAATTTGGCATTTGAAATGACACGAATCATGGTGTTTAGAAAATAGGGGCTACGGTGTTTTTAACAAAAGGTACGTCCTTTGAAATATCCGTAGTATCTCTTGGCCTGTCTTTAAAATACTCACGATTCGTTAGTTTTGGAAATAAGTATGACTCGAGCCCAGTCTAACGTCTACTAAGTAAACTACAGGACAAAGCTAAGAGACTTAACAAAGGGTAAGGAAAACCACCTAAGTCCGAGTCGATATATATATATATATATATATATATATATATATATATATATATATATATATATATCTAGTAGTCGGTGATCCCGTCTCAATAGCGTCACGTACGATAAAACATATAATACGGCATCCTCGAATCAAGAGTGCGGATCTATTATCATAATTATATCTCGTACGGTAAATCCATCGTACGGCATCCTAAAATCGGGGTACGGGTCGACTATCATATATAACACATTATTCGTGTGGTATCATCATCATAATATCATAATCAAGGGTATTGATCTAAAGTCTAGTACATATCGATACCATCAAACATAAATCCGCGTATGAATAAAACACATCGCCTATCGATCCACTATACTATCATGTAGTATAACATAACATGACCCAAATCACATCACCGATCTCACGGCATCATGCCCAATCACATCGACCCATCTCCAAGTATCATATATTATCCTCATTATGTAGGGTTGCTAGGCACGCGCACAAGGGTCTACGAGGCATCAACCATGCCCGATTATAAATTTAGCCATGCCGAACAACCCGAATACGGAACTTTAAACTAGAGATTAGGCGAAAACAAGTATGTTAACAACTTTAACACTAAGTGAGAGCGATTACAACCTTTGTAGATCCGGTCCTTCACTTCATATGCTCCGTGTTGTGGTCCCTTCGCTGCGATCATCGGGATCCGGACTCTCGAGAGGTTCCACGAAGAGAAAGACGCAACCTTTGCTTCCGATCTTCGATACTAAGATGATCTACCTTGAAGTTTCTTTAACACAAGCTAACACTCATGAAATGATGTGAACACCCTCATCTAAATGGCAAGGGAAGATGAGGATGATGAAGTAGGATTTTTGCTCTCTTTATTTATCTTTTTCTCATATTTTTCCATCACAAAAATCAAAGCAAGAAACCATTTCAAGCAAAGAAGAAGAAGGAAGAAGATGATGAACAATATTCGAATCCTTTTGTGATGAATAGGAAAAGGAGATAATGATCAATTATGCAACCATGGTTCACTTAACCATTGTAGAGATTTGACTAAGGTTAAAGGTTTAGTTAGGTTAAGGAAATATCTAGCATAATATCTTAACAAAGATAAAGAAAGAAAGCTTCTAGAAACTTCTAGAAAATCTTAGCCCTAATCAAACCCTAACCATGTTTAATCTCTACTAAACAAGTTGCATTAGTTATCATATCATGTTACAATATTATATATCACATATATAATATTTATCGTAACAAAATAAAATAATACAATTAACATATATCGCATATATATCAATGTATTATCCGAGTGAGAAAAAGAATCTTTTAGTGAGCAAATATTAGTTAATGCAATTTAATATATCATATATATTATTATACATTAAATTATCGAATCAACACTTGATCCGACAATCCGGCTATATCGCATATAACCGACTAATATTTATCCGTACCGATTCATCGAATCAACACTTGATCCGATGACCCGGCTGATATCAAATATCGCGAGAATACAATACGGTATCACATATCGCATTATCCTCGGTCCCGCACATATCACATATGTGCTCCTACTCCGTTTTGCCTGAGTCAAGAAACCTCTGTGTAGGACTTTAAAGAATCGTCAATACGCCGGCAGTAGGTGATGATCATATCAAACACCCACAAGCTGCAAGCGGTCAGCTAAACGTAACAGCTACCCAGGTATTGAGCGCTCAGAAGATCAACAAGCAAGCCTGTACATTCTCCTGCGAATCCAAACAGTAACACTCCCGTACAGTCCGGTCTCGTCGTCTGATATGTTGCATATCTCGCCTAGGGGTGGTAAACGTCAGACCCCAGTAGCTCGATAAGTCGTGTCGATTTGAGGTCTATAACAGTTCGAGAAACTACTGATAACACTTACCAGTAAATCTCAGCAACCCTGACCAGGGATTTCTGGTTATAGCCAATCGAACACAGCACAACATCAACTCCCTATACCGGGAGAGACGAATCCCCTCCTATCGCTCATTGCCTCCATATGATTCGGGACTGTACCCAAAAGCCACCTTTTTGCACGCCCTCTTGGATGTGGTATGATGGAAATCAAAGCACAGTGGGAATCACACAAGACTCTATGACGATCTCGGGTCAACAGACTACTCTGTACCAGTGTCACCGGAGAACTGCCATCTGACGTATGGTATAATACCATCTGGGAGTTCTCGGCGAGTCCGTCCAGTGTACCCAGTCTCCACTGAGCACCCGTACACCATCCTTGATGTCAAACACCGATGGATATGGGATCATCCATCGCCCATCATATGGGTCAAGATGCGTATACGCTAGTCTACTCTGGTGCATCGATGCCCTGTCTCGATACACCCTCGACTAGGAACAGTTATAGGATGTACTCGTCGACTACCGTGGCCCCACTAGTATGATTTCATCATAGTCCCAGTAGTCGAGTACATATCCTAAGGGCTTTATCAATATGTAACATAGAGACAATCAGAGTACATGTTAAGATAAAGTACAACCAGATAGCATACTATCATGTCGAGCAAGAAAGTCCTCCCTATATATGTCCTAGCATCCACTACAATATACATCGTATGTACAGTAATGGCCTCTAGGGCATACATATAACTAACAATCTCCCACTTGCACTAGGGCCATCTGTTGTGGTATCGCATACCCAACAATTAGCTGCGGTTGAAGTATCTCATACTCAACCATCCCATAAAAGTCTCTACTGGGAAAAAGGCCTTTGTGAATGGATCCGCGCTGTTGTCCTCTGTGTCTACTCTCCTAACCTCGATCTCCCTGGAGATCAACCATCTCCATGATCAGGTGATACTGCCTAAGAATTATATCTGGATTTCTGATGGGACGGTAGTTCCTTGGCTGAAGCCACAACTCCATTGTCACACAATGGTAGGAACGAAGTTCATCTTATGAACTTATAAATATCCAGACTGCCTCTTTGGTAGCATCCTTGGTAACGATGTATCTTGCCTTTAATCGTCTAGTATGTCACGGTATCTAGCTTGGAACTCTTCCAACATACCGTCCCTCCACTGAGGGTAAAGACAATGCCTACGACTGACATTCAGTCGTCCTTATCACCCTGGAACCTTTCCAGTGATTCTCCCCAGGATCGATTGATACCATCTCACTACAACTAGTGAGTATCCTAACATCCAATTAGATCTATCTCATAGATCCAAAACCTAGGATTTAGTAGGTATCACTTTGATCCTATATGGAGAATCCTTGTGATAAGCGGAGATTGACCGAGCGTAGCATAGGAAACTCCTTCCCTATCAAGAGTATGTCATCTACGTACTCTACGAGGATCACCACCATACTCTCTACTACCTTTTCGTATATACAAGGTTCATCTACCATTTTGATGAAGTCAAACTCTTTGACTACCACATCAAAACAGATGTTCCAACTCCGCGATGCCTGTTTTATCATATAAAACATCTTGCACACGTTTCCGCTGCTCCCACTGTCTACGAAGCCCTCTGGCTGTGTACTTATAGACGCTCTTTTCTAAAACATCATTTAGAAAAGCAGTCATGACACCCAACCACCAGATATCGTAGTCATGGTATGTAGCCGTGGCAAGTAGGATCTGGATGGATTTAAGCATAGATCCTTAGAAAAGGTTTCAACATAATCCATACCTGGTCTATGATGCAAACCTTTAACAAGTCTAGCTTTGAAAGTCTCAACCTTTCCATCTACACCAAGTAATCTTCTCAAGATATACTTGCTTCTGATGGGGATTCAACCCTTCAGATAAAGCAACCAAAGTCCATACTTTGTTGGTGCATAAGGATTCCATCTCAGATCGATAAGCATCCAGCCATTCTTACAGAGTCCCACTCCTGATGGCCAGCTCGAAACTAGTTGGGTCATCATCTCATGATGCAATCCTCGCTCCCACTGTCATAAAGAAACCGAAGTATCTCTCAGGTGGGTGAGGAACCCTGCTAGATCGGCGGAGAGGCTGAGGTTCGTTGGAAACTATTGAATCCTTTGGTTCTATCAAATCATCAGCTGCAATTTGTATAGCTGGAACATTTCCAGTTCTACATAACAGTCTTTGCCTCGAGCTTGTCCGGATTTTTTTTTTTTTTAGACATGGTCCGAACAACCCCAAATCTTAACAAACTTAAGATATGGGCTCTTCCCATTCCATATCACATATGAAGTGGTAGGTAACTGATTTGATTCGAACCCTATTCAATAGGTATGCAACTTCTCAAGTGCATAACACCCAATAGGAAAAAGGTAACTCAGTAGTACTCATCATAGAGCACACCATATCATATAGGGTGTGATTGCTCCGCCCCGATATACCATCGTGCTATGGTGTATCCGGAGGAGTAATGCCGAGAGAGAATCTCATTCTGCTTTAGAATAGTCCAGGAATTCCGTGCTCAAGTATTCTCTTCCTTGATCTCATCAAAGGACATAATACTTATACCCGTATTTTGGTTCTCTACTTCTAACTTATATTCTGTGAATATCTCAAAAGCTTCGGACTTGTGTTTCAGCAGGAACATATGTCTAAATCTTGAGAGATTATCAGAGAATGTAAAGAAGTACAAAGAACCGATCTTGGCATATGTAGACAGGGGACTTTCATACATCAGCATGTATCAATCCCAAAAGTTCACTAACTCTTTCTCTGTTTCCAACAAACAGAGCTGTGGTCATCTTATCTTTGTGACATGACTGGAAAGTTTCACAAGATGTAAATTCAAACTAATTTAAATATGCATCTATATGTAACTTCAGCCAGTCGGGTCGCATTGATATGACCTAGTCTACAATACCTCAAGAAGGATTCATTCATTTCTGAACTCTTCCTCTTGTGTGTGTTCCGTACACTAAGAACTGTAGTTTGATTTAGAACGTCAATGCTTTTAGATAACGTGCCTGAACCGATCAACTCTTGATATAGGAAATGTTCAAAACATTATCCAACAATACAAAATTATATCCTTTCTTTACTAATAAAGAAACTGATATGATTTTGTATATCAGGTTCGGTATCTAATAACATTCGTTCAGAATCAATGTATTCTGGTAATACAGGGTGATAGTGACCAACAGACTTGGCTGCAACACTTGCACCGTTTTCTGTCTCATGAAACTTATCACCCGTTCTCAGTTCTCTACCTATCTGTAGCCCAAGTAACAGATTACATATTGAGGGATCCTGATCCGGTATCATATACCCAGGACGTAAAGGATACTGAGAAACAGTTCTGAGTAATGAACACACCCGAAGATGATGCATCAACATGCACTTTCTTCGTTTGGGCGGCACGGGAAATCTGGTATTCCCCAATTTCCTGCTCTGTCCTATAACAATTATAAGTTGGAGCGGGACCAACGTTCCCCAGCTCAGTATAACAAGCGGGTTCGGTCAAATATATCCGTATTATTATCTTGATTAAGGCGTGATATGGTCGCTATCTGGAGAGAGAGATAAGAAAACACTCAGCGTATGCTCTTGCAAGATTAGATTGGTTATCTAATATATCTAATCAGGATGTCTCCCACTGTTTTAATCAAATCTTCCTTCAAACCCTAAAAGGAAAGACTAACCGGGATTAATTACACGCTACAAGTTCGCCAATCTTTCAGCCAGGCCAGTGTCGGTACTTTAAGGGAGGTCCCCCGTGCTCTCGCACGAACCTAATTAATGTAAACCTCATTTTCCCAGAGGCGTAACCCCGTTAACACCTTTCTAGACACCTACTTGATCAGCTAATTGTAATGTGTAAAACTCTCCCAGGAGTAACTTTTACTCGCAGCTGGTATCGGGATCCAACTATCTCATAGAAGGTATGCAATCTCATTGCAAATTTCAACACTTGAAATTCCCAATAGTATTTTGCCCCAAGCGTCCTATGACCTTGACAGAGGTCAACAAACCATAGGCTGCTAGTCAAGTTCAACCCGTCATTTCCTGATTGAAGTAAACCCACCCGCACGACCCTTGACAGAGGTCAACAAGGTCGCACGACTACCCTAAATCAATCACATCATATGCTTATACAGATAAGCACTAATCAGCTACCGCACACTACGTCTTGACAGAGGTCAACAAACGCAGCACGAATACTAACCAGTACTTATCTGAAATGACGGAGGGCTACGACAGGTTTTTAAGAAAACCCTTTGCGTAATGAACTTGATATCGTTGTAGAATCGAGTGATTTTAAATGGAGTGCTTTTGAGGCTTTTCTAGTTTTGCTAAAGGGGTCACTCCCGGTGAAGGGATCGTCGGCCCTTTCCTCATCGAATAAGGTGCAGGATATATCATATATACCGCTGTGCAAAGCAAGAACTATAGAAACAATCAAAAGACAAACCGAGTTTGTAGCATCTGCCAGTTATTACTAAAGGAGTCACTCCCGGTGAAGGGATCTCGGTCCTTTCCTTATCGAATAAGGTGCTGGATGTTCTACAAGGAACACCGCTATGCAAAGCAACAACTAGAGCTACCAGTTTTTATAAACAAGTTTCTACAACATCTTAGGTTTCTTTTATTTCATTAATCTCATTAATGAAGTCCCATTTTAATATGCTTCACAAGCATCTCTTTTGAAACGAAATCTGCAATATAACATATATCTCATATATATATAATATAAACATTCGTCTCAGGCAGTAATATGATCTCATCACAGAACATTACAGCAGAAGAACATATATGAAATATTGGATATACTAGGACGTCCGTGTTTTCAATACGAGCCAGTATAAAACACGGATTCCACGGTCGCGATGAATAGCCAAACCCACATCCCTAGACCCCTACGAGAGCGGCAAGTAACACTGCCAATTCTAGGGTTAGGAGTCCCGGTCTCGACTCCTCGAGATGGTCTCCCACTGGACCCTAGAACCCGGTTACTTGTGCTCCCCGCCTTGGGTCTATCCTAATGCGGAAAAGTAAATAATATACAACGGTGACATCTTCCGCTACCTGGAAGTGCCCCAATAAAAGAATATTACATACAAATGAATTTTACATGAATGAAAAAGAAAAAACTCTCATCTCACATAAAACCCCCGGCTATTCAAACGCGACGATCCAATACAACATATCACAGCAACACATAATATCTCATATCATCAACGTAAACAAGTATGCGTATCCCGATTGTCGTTGATGTATAGCAACGAAGCCGGCGATACACCACATACTATGCTTACGGTCACAAAAAAGAAAGTGTAAAACTACAACAGTTGGAATCCGCAACCACCTCAGACATCGCATGCCTGACCAAATGAATTCCTTAGACATCACATGCCTAACAATTATAAACCCCGCATTTTAGTCTCATTATCGAAAACTCTTTTCAATATCAAGTCGGGCAATTCAACAAGATTCCCGACGTCCTGATCGAATGCTCGTCGCAAACTTTAGTAGACGGCCGCACCCCTGATACCGTCGACGAAGTGCACCAAGGCGGAACACCGCTACCGCGAGCACCCGAACGGATGCTTTCGGCGACGGGGTTCTCCTACAGTCACTTGGTCGGGGCTATGGGACATGGCTGTCTGTTAAGTTTACCCGGCGAGTATCCGCGTACACTACGTGATTGCGACGGACTTTTGATCACATCAAAATTCCGTGGCAACTGATCAATTGAGACTAAACTGCTATGTTTATAATATTCAAATTAGTTATCTCATAACTACCTGCGGATTCCAAATATTGTATCACATTCCAGATAAATAGAAAAAGTTAAACTTTCCGATCGAATCATCAAACACCCAAGATTTCCCCAATATATCTGAACACTTGAAATCAGTTTAAAAACATCCATCACATGCTACAGTACCAATGGTCCAGCCGTAAAAGGGTTAAGCCAACGCCTCACATGTGGCACGCCGTACTGCCCCAAATCCTAAGGTTCAAAAGGCAGTTCAAGACGGTCACATAATCGAGTTAAGGTTTGTTGTCTTCTAGAGGGTCCACCGAGTTACTTGCATGACTTAGAACATTCTTAAACACGAGAAAAAATCCAACTTTTGAAAAATTTTCCGACAGGGGAAAAAGTGAGTTATTGATATCCGTTCGAACTTTTTAACAGTTTCTATAAATTACCCGGACAAAACACAAAAGACGCAGTTAAAGTTCCCGATCGAATCATCGAATCCCCAATACAACCCAGAAAATTCAACAGTTGAATAAATATTAAAAATTCCCAGAAAATACAGCACTAAAAGACAAGAATTACTGTGCAAATTTCAAACAGTACAGTGACAAAAGAGCGGCGGAACCGCGGCACATGCATGGCATGTGCGGCGGTTCCGCGGCTCTATGGTGGAATCAGGTGCACGTGCTTCACAGTAACTCTTGTATTTCCCTGCTGATTTTTTTGAGCATTTTTAATTTGGAAAAAAACACGGTTTTAAAATTTTTCCAGAAACTAGGTTATATCGGGTTTTCCGGGTTCGATCGGACTTTAAACTTCGTCTAGACTTCGCCTAAAGCTCTAGCTTGACTCTGATACCACTGTAGGGTTGCTAGGCACGCGCACAAGGGTCTACGAGGCATCAACCATGCCCGATTATAAATTTAGCCGTGCCGAACAACCCGAATACGGAACTTTAAACTAGAGATTAGGCGAAAACAAGCATGTTAACAACTTTAACACTAAGTGAGAGGGATTACAACCTTTGTAGATCTGGTCCTTCACTTCATATGCTCCGTGTTGTGGTCCCTTCGCTGCGATCATCGGGATCCGGACTCTCGAGAGGTTCCACGAAGAGAAAGACGCAACCTTTGCTTCCGATCTTCGATACTAAGATGATCTACCTTGAAGTTTCTTTAACACAAGCTAACACTCATGAAATGATGTGAACACCCTCATCTAAATGGCAAGGGAAGATGAGGATGATGAAGTAGGATTTTTGCTCTCTTTATTTATCTTTTTCTCATATTTTTCTATCACAAAAATCAAAGCAAGAAACCATTTCAAGCAAAGAAGAAGAAGGAAGAAGATGATGAACAATATTCGAATCCTTTTGTGATGAATAGGAAAAGGAGATAATGATCAATTATGCAACCATGGTTCACTTAACCATTGTAGAGATTTGACTAAGGTTAAAGGTTTGGTTAGGTTAAGGAAATATCTAGCATAATATCTTAACAAAGACAAAGAAAGAAAGCTTCTAGAAACTTCTAGAAAACCTTAACCCTAATCAAACCCTAACCATGTTTAATCTCTACTAAACAAGTTGCATTAGTTATCATATCATGTTACAATATTATATATCACATATATAATATTTATCGTAACAAAATAAAATAATACAATTAACATATATCGCATATATATCAATGTATTATCCGAGTGAGAAAAAGAATCTTTTAGTGAGCAAATATTAGTTAATGCAATTTAATATATCATATATATTATTATACATTAAATTATCGAATCAACACTTGATCCGACAATCCGGCTATATCGCATATAACCGACTAATATTTATCCGTACCGATTCATCGAATCAACACTTGATCCGATGACCCGGCTGATATCAAATATCGCGAGAATACAATACGGTATCACATATCGCATTATCCTCGGTCCCGCACATATCACATATGTGCTCCTACTCCGTTTTGCCTGAGTCAAGAAACCTCTGTGTAGGACTCTAAAGAATCGTCAATACGCCGGCAGTAGGTGATGATCATATCAAACACCCACAAGCTGCAAGCGGTCAGCTAAACGTAACAGCTACCCAGGTATTGAGCGCTCAGAAGATCAACAAGCAAGCCTGTACATTCTCCTGCGAATCCAAACAGTAACACTCCCGTACAGTCCGGTCTCGTCGTCTGATATGTTGCATATCTCGCCTAGGGGTGGTAAACGTCAGACCCCAGTAGCTCGATAAGTCTTGTCTATTTGAGGTCTATAACAGTTCGAGAAACTACTGATAACACTTACCAGTAAATCTCAGCAACCCTGGCCAGGGATTTCTGGTTATAGCCAATCGAACACAGCACAACATCAACTCCCTATAACGGGAGAGACGAATCCCCTCCTATCGCTCATTGCCTCCATATGATTCGGGACTGTACCCAAAAGCCACCTTTTTGCACGCCCTCTTGGACGTGGTATGATGGAAATCAAAGCACAGTGGGAATCACACAAGACTCTATGACGATCTCGGGTCAACAGACTACTCTGTACCAGTGTCACCGGAGAACTGCCATCTGACATATGGTATAATACCATCTGGGAGTTCTCGGCGAGTCCGTCCAGTGTACCCAGTCTCCACTGAGCACCCGTACACCATCCTTGATGTCAAACACCGATGGATATGGGATCATCCATCGCCCATCATATGGGTCAAGATGCGTATACGCTAGTCTACTCAGGTGCATCGATGCCCTGTCTCGATACACCCTCGACTAGGAACAATTATAGGATGTACTCGTCGACTACCGTGGCCCCACTAGTATGATCTCATCATAGTCCCAGTAGTCGAGTACATATCCTAAGGGCTTTATCAAGATGTAACATAGAGACAATCAGAGTACATGTTAAGATAAAGTACAACCAGATAGCATACTATCATGTCGAGCAAGAAAGTCCTCCCTATATATGTCCTAGCATCCACTACAATATACATCGTATGTACAGTAATGGCCTCTAGGGCATACATATAACTAACACATCATCCGTGTATATGTACACATACATACATATATATATATATATATATATATATATATGTACATACATACTCACATACATATGTGTGTGTGTGTCCCCATATACGCACAAGAAAATCAAATGTATGCGTTGTGTGTGCGGGTGTGACAATCTTTACTCTAGGGTTTCGCGACTAAGAAGCTAAACTAAGTTACTTCCAATTACACTAAAACTAACCCATGAACACATAAAGCCTATCTTGATAATCATTTAGTCTCACAATACATAAATTTATATATATATATATATAAACGTATTCGTATACTACACTACTAAACTGCGGGGGTGCTATACGCCATCCACCCGACTTCCCCCATAGATATATATCTACTCATCTTGATCCTTACTTGTCGAAGTCAATGCCGCCACGCTCTTGCTTGTCATCCCGAAGTTTCACGCGGAGGTACCTACATGTCACAGTGTATCGTATCGCAATAATATCCGATTAAAAACCAAAACGACACGCGAGATGCCTATAGTTTTGAACCTACGGACTACACATGCAAAAGAATCAAATAACCCTCGACATCGATGTACAAACACCAATTGATCGAGGTAAAACACAAAATACAAAGTTCAATTCATGAACAACAATGAAACCGAAACAACATCTTTGAAAACTTACTCCAGATTTTACCCCAAGTGAAATTAGCCAATTTTGCATATGGGGTAGGTCTAATTTACAGATAAGGGATCCACAAGACAAGAACGAGGTCCAGGGGCCAAGTACTAGCCGCAAATTGCGGCCAGAAAGGAATTATTTGCGGCCAGGGTGTTGGGTTTGGATCTCGGGTCTTCAAGGTAACTTCTAGGTTGCCTGCATAACTCACTGTAATCACTAAATATTTTTCCAGGTCTCCGAGTCATAGCATATTTCTAAAGTCATCACTTTTCTTACACAAATCCGATATCGGGGATTTCTAAATTCGTGTCTTGGGGTCTAGCCTTTGGTTTTAGTTCATTATACTTACACTACAGGGGTTATATGGCCTCTACTAACCTCAATTGCACCATAACAATCCAAATCAATCCCTAACCTCAACTTGAAATTTTCAAACATCACACGACCTCACTAAATTGATTCTAAACTAACATAGATGCTAAAGTAGACCAAATACTACACTAATGGTTAAAAAATTAACTCATTTGGCAACTCAAGAATTTTCTTGAGTTGCCTCAAGTGCTCAAAATCCTAAACTTGCTTGGTTCTCCATGCTTGTAGTGAGCTTGTGCATACTTTTAATGAAGGGGATGAAATGTTTTGGTGCATTTTTGATGGTGTTGTGAAGAGTAGAGGTGGTGGAGGAGAGAGGGCAGCCAAGGGTTGAGAGGGAGAGAGAAATGATGAAGATGATGAAGGGAAAAACAAATGAGGGTCAAGGTCAATGAACCCCTCACCTCTCTCTCTCTCCCCCCTCTCTCATGCCCATACTTCTTTCTTTTTCCTTTTTCTTTTCTTCTCTTTTCTTTTAAAACCAAAAACAAATACAACCCATAAACATATAAAGGAAAAACAAAATGTCATGGTTCATAAAATGTAACAAGTAATTTTTTGAAAAAGTGACATGGTGCATGTCATAAAGCCTAATCAAGATAAATGCATGATTAGTGAACATTAATCATGTTTAGAAATAACTTGCATATAATTGATTATAAAAATTTATAATTTGCCAGGGAGAAAGATGCGCAACTCAAAACGAAAGCAGGAACCGTGTTGTCAAAAATTTCGGGGGTTACAGATCTATGAGACTACCATCGATCCGACAGAGCGGAACGACCAGACATCTAATTTAGCCTTTCTTATCGGGCCTTGGCTTTAGGAGGTTCTTTGGAATGTTCTTAGTAGTGTTTCTAAATCACATAAATCACTCCAAAAATCACCATTCAGGATAACTTTCCAATATTTTCCAAACTATTGGTATATAATTATACCACATCATTAAAATATTCATAATTATTATTATTTTAATTATATAAATTCCTAAAAATAATATTTTATTTTTCTGAAATATTACATCATTCATCTCATTGCATTGTATCATCTTATATATATATGATATTATCTCATAGGACACTTGCACCATTACCATTGGTCTATGTCGCACGTGCACTATTTATGCGAACACACACGCCTTTGGTAATTGCTATGCCACGAACACTATAGAACTTGCTTAAATCAGTATCTAAAACATCTGCATCATATATGATATGTAAACTGGTAGTTGTATTTTCATTTCATCAAGATTGATACGTAGGATAGCTAGTCACATATACATACTTCTTTGCATCATACTTCATACATAGTTTCTGGTCATACGTTGCATTGTATATACTATCGTATTATAGACATCCATCATCACCGACATGTTTACATATTGTGATTCTTCTTGAGAATTTCCGTACTTATGAGATTTCTGGATTTTGGGGAAAACCGCAAGGATTTTAAGAACTTATTACCTTTTTAAAAATGTAAGTTGCGGTTTTCTCGTGATATGATGTATGTGTCGTCCACCATGAGTTTTCCTGATTTTTGTGTGTTTTCGAGACCCGATTCGAGGAGTAGGAAGAACCGTCTCGGGTACATGGTGAGCCCGGTAAGGTACCCCGGGGCAAGAAGCTCGAGTTGTAGACGATGAGCCTGGCAAGGGCAGACTACCTACCGGTGATGTCTAACGCGTCGGATATCCGGAGAATACCGACCGTAGCCATGAGATTTGATGATATGGGCCGATCCGGACTGACGGGGCCCGATATATTAAGATGTTCAGATATTGAGACATTGAGATATTGAGATATTGAGACATTGAGATATTGAGATATACATATATTGTGTCGAAACTTGACACGGATTTTCTGTTGATTTTTTTGATAATACTTCAATTTATTTCACAGAAGTTTTACTAAGATAAGAATACAGATTTTCTCATACCATACATATTCAGGTTTCGTGTTTGATTATGCATTCATGTTACATTCATACTAGAGTCTCGCATCACATTGGTATATGTAGGTTGTGACGTATTCACGTGCATACTTACGATAGCCTTATCAGATGTTACTCACTACTCACGAGTTGTCAACTTACCCCAGTTGTGCCACAGTATCTTGCAGGTCCGACCCGTCAGCATAGTAGCGGCGGGCGTACTTCTTCTTTTGCTTCTTTTGCTTGGACCTGCGGCTTTACTCATAGGCGGGTTGAGAGGATACTCTTTAGTTCCTACTTGTGTATTATTATTGTATCTAGTACACTCCATCTACCTTACCTACCGTTTTCCATCAGTTGTATTTGGACTTAGATGGTGAGCTTGTGAGATTTGTATGTATTCTATTTCTAGTGTTGATGCTCACTTGAGCCGACGTGGTGTTTTCTTATTTCTTGTTTTCATATGCTTATCTCATATTATGATGATTTATATTGTGTGTGGTTGTGATTCCGCCCTTGGCGAAGAGCTAGCTCCCGCTTGGAGATGCCTTTATTCATTACTTATGCATATTTTGTATTGTACCTGTTTTGGGGCCAGTATTTACAAAGGAGACTCTGCCGAAATTTTTAGGAAAAATTTGACGTTTTTAAAATGTTTAATGAGACTTATTTGGTTAAAATCACTTTCTTTAAACAAGTTTTTCTCCACTCCATTGTTTTAATAAACGGTTTAGATTTCTGGGCTTTGGTTTACTTAGATCATATTACGCCTTTAGACGTTTCGTAATTTAAGCGCCAGTCACGTTCCGTACCCTCGGGTCGTGACATGCTTGTCCAATGTCCTCATCATAGAATCCATAAATGGGATCTGTGCCGAATTATATATGAGGGTATTAATCCAACGACAAAGCAAATGTTTGAAACCATGTGTCAAGGCAATTTTATGTCTAAAGACGATGGTGAAGTATGGAAATTCTTGGAAGATTTTGCTGAAAACACTTTGCAATGGGAAAGTGTTAGACCACCATCATTTAGGGAAGGTATCCATCAACTCGATATTTCCATTGCAGTAAAAGCCGAAATGGAAGCGATGCAATAGAATCTTGAAGCTATGGAAAACAAATTTTTATTAGCCTCACTAAACCAGGTGACGCTTTCTAAACCCGTGTGTGGATTCTGTTCCGATCCATCACATCTCACGGAAGAATGTCCTTTAAATTCTCCGTTTCAAGGTCAAGAACACACTAATGCTGCTTTTCAACAGGGACCAAGAAACGATCCTTATTCTCCACATATAATCAGGGTTGGAGGAATCACCCTAATTTTGCTTGGAACCAACACCAAACTCAAACTCAAAATACGGTTCCAAACCAAAATAACTATCAAAATGTTCCTCCACAGCAACAGCAACCACCACAGAGTCAGCACCCCTTCCAACCACAAACTTTTCAAAATCCGGCCAACAATTCTGCACCTTATAATAATTCTTTCCAAACGGCCGGTACCGAAAACTCCTCTGCACTCGAACGAACCTTGGATTTGTTTATGAAACATTCCATGCAAATGTCGGCTGATATAAAGTCTTCTATTGAAACAATAACGAAGGACTCCGCCTCACACGGTGAAAGTATAAAATCGATAAAAGCACAAATTGCACAGTTAAATGCCGCGATGAGTGCTAGAGAGAATGGGAAACTTCCATCTCAACCCCTACCGAATCCTGACTACTCACAACATCATAATGTGAATGCCATTACCACGTTGAGATCGGGAAGAGTGCTGAACAACCAAGTCGGTGAACAGGTTGATAATGAGGAATCGATCAATGATACCCCGGCTTCCACTTCTAATATTTCGTCTAATCTACCATCTTCTTCCGAGCCTATTCTCCGTTTTCCCCTAAGCTCGAACCCTCCGTCCACATTCTTGAGTCAACCTAACATGATCCCTACTCCAATTCTGGGATCCGTTCCACCCCCTCGATCTTCTCCAATATTAGACCCGACTCTTATTGATAAAGCTCTTTATCCAAATAGGTTAAGAGGAAACAAACCAATTCCACAAATGGAGAAGATTATGGAAATGTTCAAACAAGTTAACATAAATATCCCTCTCCTAGATGCTATACAACAAGTTTCGGCTTATGCGAAAATACTTAAGGACTTGTGCACTAGGAAGAGAAAAACTCAAGTGTCGAAAAAAGTATTCATAACGAGTAATGTAAGCACAGCTTTTACCCAGCAATTACCTAAGAAACGTAAAGACCCCGGCTGTCCTACAATCTCTATTTCTATTGGGGTAAAAATATCAATTGTGCTCTGCTTGACCTTGGCGCTGGTGTTAACTTGCTTCCTTAGTCTGTCTACGAGCAGTTAGGTATTGGAGAGTTGAAACCTGCCCACTTCACTCTCCAGATGGTAGATCGATCTATCACCAAACCTAGAGGTGAGCTTGAGGATGTGTTGAAAAAAGTCGGGAAATTTATATTCCCTATGGACTTTATTGTTCTAGGTACACAGCCTGTAGCGAACCCACGGAACCAAATTCCGGTGATTCTCGGTTGACCCATCTTAGCCACTTCCAATGCTGTCATTAATTGTCGTAACGGTTCTATGAACTTATCCTACGGGAAGATAACAATTGAGCTTAATATTTACAAGCTAGGAAGTCAACCATCTGAACCTTCTGCTCATACGATTGATGTCTGTTCTGTTAACGAGATAGCTCCCGACAGCAGCGAGGTTGAGGAATTTTGCTATAATGATCTCGACGACACTAGTACATCATTGTTTGATCTAGCAAATTATTATAATGAGGACACCTTTGACGAGTCCACACTTGAGTTCAAACCTTTTGACTCATCACAAAAGTCAGTAGCACATTCCGAGTCAATATCCTACACAAGTTATGAACTTCTTAGGGAGTCCGAATATCATTCTCTTACCCCCACCTTCTATCGTCTCTCCGCCAACATTAGATCTCAAACTACTACCTTCTCATCTTAAATATGCATATTTAGGTGAGAATGGGTCTTTACCCATGATCATATCCGCTTCTCTAGCTTTAGAGCAAGAGAACGCTCTTTTGATGGTCTTGAGATCAAATCGACAAGCATTTGGTTGGACAATAGCAGACATCAAAGGGATTAGTCCCTTGATTGTTGAACATCAAATACAATTGATGGATAAATCCAAACCAACCTGAGACCCACAAAGACGGTTAAATCCCGTAATGAAGGAGGCAGTAAAGAAAGAAATCGTCAAGTGCCTAGATAGTGGTATAATTTACCCAATCTCTGATAGCCAATAGGTAAGTCCTATTTATGTAGTCCCTAAAAAGTCTGGCATCATGGTCATAACTAATGAGGCTAATGAGTTGATCCAAACACGCATCCAAACTGGGTGGCGTGTATGTATTGATTATAGGAAACTCGATGCCGTAACGAGGAAATATCACTTCCCTCTACCTTTCATTGACCAGATGTTGGAACGATTAGCTGGACATGAATATTATTGTTTCTTAGTCGGATACTCTGGCTATAACTAGGTCCCCATCACCGAAAAGGATCAAGATAAAACAACATTTATTTTTCCTTTCGGTACCTTTGCTTATAGACGCATGCCCTTTGGGTTATGCAACGCTCCCGCTACATTTCAGCGGTGTATGATGGGGATATTCTCCGACATGATCGAGAATTTTCTGGAGATATTTATGGACGATTTCTCTATATTTGGGGACTCCTTTGAAGATTATTTACGTCATCTTGACGCGGTTCTTACCCGCTGTAAGAATAAGAACTTAACTTTGAATTGGGAAAAATGCAATTTCATGGTCCAAGAAGGTATCGTGCTTGGACATGTCATTTCACGAAAAGGCATTGAGGTAGACCGAGCTAAAATAAATGTCATCCATAACCTTCCTCATCCCAAATGCGTCAAAAATATACTATCCTTCCTTGGTCATGCAGGCTTTTATAGGAGATTCATTAAGGATTTTAGCAAAATTGCTAGACCCTTAACTATTCTCTTGGCCAAGGAAATAACATTTCACTTCGATTCGGATTGCGAGGCTGCCTTTGACTCACTTAAAAGCTCTCTCACTACAATCCCCGTTCTATCATCTCCTGATTGGAACCACCCGTTCGAGCTTATGTGTGATGCATCAGATTTTTCTATTGGTACAGTCTTAGGACAACACATTGATAAGATGCCACATGCAATTTATTATCCAAGTAAGACCTTGAATGATGCCCAAATTAATTATACAACTACCAAGAAAGAACTCATGGCAGTTATATTTGCATTATAAAAATTCAGGCATTACTTGATTGGCTCACCGATTGTGGTTTACACCGATCACTCGGCCCTAAAACATCTTTTATCGAAGAAGGATGCTAAGGCCAGGTTAATACGTTGGATTTTGTTATTACAAGAATTTGATCTTGTCATACGAGATAAGAGTGGATGTGAAAACGTAGTAGACGACCATCTTTCACGCATCTTTTCTTCACCTACAGTGACCTTACCAATAAATGACTCTTTTCCCGACGAACAACTCTTGACAGTATCCTGTGAACCTTGGTTCGTGGATATTGTGAATTATTAAGCAACGGGACTTATTCCCATCGAATGGTCTAAACAAGTCAATCATTGATTTCTATCCCGAGTAAAGCACTTTTACTGGGATGAACCTTATTTGTTTAAGTATTGTCCCGAACAAATCATTCGTGGATGTATTCCTAATGATGAATTCAAGAGTGTATTGTCTTTCTGTCATGATCAGGCATGTGGTGGTCACTTTGGTCCACGTAAGACAGCGGAGAAAGTTTTGCAATGTGGTTTTTACTGGCCTACATTATTTAAAGATGCATATGATCATTGCAAAACTTGTCCACGGTGTCAACACACGGGTCGGATTTCTCGAAAAAATGAGATGTCACTCCAACCTATCTTGGTTGTGGAAATTTTTGACGTTTGGGCTATTGATTTTATGGGCCATTTTCCCAACTCTTTTGGGAATCTATATATCTTGTTAGCGGTTGATTACGTCTCGAAATGGGTGGAAGCGATACTATGTCGCACTAATGACAACAAGGTTGTTATTAAGTTCCTTAAAGAAAATATCTTTTCGCGATTCGGATACCCTCGCGCTATAATTAACGACAATGGGACGCATTTCTATAATTGGTCTTTCGAGACTTTGATGCGGAAATATTCCATCAACCTTAAACTTTCTACACCCTATCATCCCCAAACGAGTGGGCAAGCTAAGATTTCCAATAGGCAGATAGGACAAATTTTGGAGAAAACGGTTTCTAAAAATCGTAATGATTGGTCAACCAAATTGAAGGATACTCTTTGGGCATTTCGTACCGCTTATAAGACTGATCTTGGTATGTCTCCTTACCGCCTAGTGTTTAGAAAGGCTTGCCACCTTCCTGTCGAGATCGTACATAAAGCATTGTGGGTCATTAAAGAACTTAACTTCGATTTAAATCAAGCCTACAACTTTCGGAAGCTGCAATTAAATGAGCTAAGAGAACTTCGTGATGAAGCTTACGATAATGCGGTTATAGTAAATAACCGGACTAAAGTGTTCCACGATAAAAATATTTTTAGAAAAACTTTTACCCCGGGACAACAAGTCCTTTTTTTACGATTCTCGTCTCCATCTTCATGCGGGTAAGCTAAAATCTCATTGGAAAGGACCATTTGTGGTGCGGTATGTATACCCACGCGGGGCAGTTGAAGTTGAAAATATTTAAAACGGTTATATTTTGAAAGTGAATGGGCATAAATTAAAACTGTATTTTTCCACTGACCCTACGGAGGAGCTCCTGTTTTTACAGGATCCGCTTTATCATAACTAAATTTCCTCCGCCTCACCTCCATGTTTCGATAATATTGTTTCATCCTAAAAAATGGAGGTGGGTGATTAAAAAAAATAAGTTTGGGGGAGATTTTCACTTTCATTTATTCTTATCCCTGTTAATAACCTTTCCTCCCAAGTCTACAGGTTTTGAGATTTAAAAAGATAACAACAGTGATGACACTGCTGTAAACAGGTTTGGGGGAGGTTTGTGCTTATTTACGCATTGCTTTGCATTACACTTTGCATAAGCACAAAAAAATTTCTTTTGATAATGAAAGATTAGAAAGTGAAAAAAATTTACATTTGAATGATTAGAAGAGTTTAAGAAAAACAAGAAAGTTAGATGTTTTCTTGAACGAAGCTAGTAATAAGTAGTTATGAGCCGTTGTCCCAATGGTTAGTAAGATGAAGGAAGCCACTAATCTGAGGATAAAAATAAGTCTAAAAAATAGTTTCTATTCTTGAGGCCAAACATTTGAACATTGATACCCTACTATACGCACTTACACACGTCTTGAAACTCGGGATAGTAGAGGATACCTTGAAATGCTCTTTTCTAAAAGCCAAAGTACGAAGAAAATAAAAATGAAAAATAAAAATATAAAATGGTGAAGAAAAATGAACACTGGTTTTGTAATCACCAAGGCAGTATAAAAAATATAACGAGGGTGCTTCATCACCTAGTGTCTTAGACCAACTGGTTTGGTAGTCACTGTTAAGCCTTAGGTGTTGCAAGACGAGGAAATTGCTAATTACGCCTAATAAGTGAGCACATTTAGTAATCGGTCGGTTAGTACCTCAAGAAATATTAACGGTCGCATGAAGAATGTGTGAGCAATTCTATCCAAAATATTCACCGACTAAAAAAAAGTACTGAGGTAGATGGACAAGAGTATGATGGCTTGAATTGAATTCTTCGAGTGTAGGGATGTCTTGTACACATACGTAGAGGTATATGATCGGTGTTTGGAAGAAATGTAGGGAAGAAGATAAAGGCGATATTTTATTGAGGGGTGATGTGATTTCTAAAATCTTTTCATGATTATTAAGATGGGGCTCATGACAACTGAAAAGCTAGTGTAGTTGGAAACTCTTATTTTTCAAGTTCTTTCTTTTTATAGTTCTTATCTTTATATGTAATTTCACAATCTTTCTTTTATTATAGGATTTTGTGGGTGTAATCCGCTGAAAACCCTCAGGAGATAACACTCCTCCTACTAGGGACACCTAGAGATTTAACGGCTTGTTACACGTGCTTAGTGCAATCGTGTTTCCTACGAAAGTGCGCTAGTTAGTTTTTCTTTTTCTTTCTATTTTTCTCCTTCTCTTGAATAAATAGTTTGCTCGGGACGATCAAAATCAAGTTTGGGGGTATTTGTTCAGTCGAAATTATTGCATTTTTAACATGGCAATTTCCTTACGTTTTCTAATCATCTAAAGGTGTTTGCTATAAATATAACACATATTAGAAGTTCATCTGCAAAATATCATTTACCATGTGTTATACATTATAATCAACATTATGAAGGAAATTGTATGTTTAATATTTTACGCATAATATTTTGTATCTCAACTATAACTAAAATTCTTCATTAAAGATCTTATGCAAAAATTAGCTCAGGTCAGATATCGGGAATCAGAAATCTGCCGATAAAGTAAAGAAACCAAAGGATTAAATACTGGCATAGATTCAGAAGTGATAAGAAGATTCCAGACATCAATTAAAGACCTATATACCAACAGGAGAAGACACCAGAAGAATGAAGCAAAGAGCTCAACAATTGGCCGCGAAACCGCGGCTGAGTCAGGCCAAGTCGCCGTGGTTCCACGGCCGATTCAAGGGGTCATGGTTCGAGACTTCTCTGGAATCTTCTTCCTAACAAACTTAGTTTGTTAGAGGCGTCAGTTACTGGTTTCAAGGCTATAAAAAGGACCGAGGGCCACATCTACAAGGATCCCAATTATTCATCCATCAAATTCAAATCAAATCAAGAAAAGAGCCAACAAATCTCCACATCAAATCCAAGATCAGATCCAAAATCATAAAAGGGGATCTAAGATCTAAGATCAAGAATCTTCGATCTTAAGATCTTCGATCAAGAAATCATCGAGAAATTCATCAAGCGACATCAATCAAAGATTCCTTTACACGAAGCCGATCATCATCAACGAGCAAGCGATCCACGAAAGGTCCAAGACTCACGGTGATCAAGCAACGTGAAGATCGACGGCAAAATTTACCTTTTTGAGGCAGAGATCGAGAGCAATTATTCTTGTAATCTAAACTCGAAGAAATATATTTTGAAGTTGAGTAATAAAGGTGATCATTAGTTTTAATTTAGATTTCTTTTAATTTTCGCATTATGAATTCTTTCTCTATTCTTTCTTTTATTTTCATGATGCGAGAGTAAATCTCCACTTGATAGGATTCATAGGATTAGGGTAGATCAAGGGATGAGAAAATTCTATACTCTTTTTAAGTCTTATGAAGTTTACAAACTTTCGCAAAAGAATCGTCAATATCCTCATCGGGCGCGATATCAAATTCTTGATAATCTTGACCACGATTTGAGAGAAGATTGATGAACTTTTTGTTAAGGGCTAGATAATGAATGGGATCAATGAAAGGACAAGGGTCGATAGTGAAGAAACCCTAGTTTCTTCCAAAAAACCCTAATCCGCATTCATCGCCATCAATCTAGTGTTAAACTATCAATAGATAAGAGAAGTCATCTTTATTAGTCATCCATGGCTACTAAATCCGATCGAATCCTACAAGCCTTCTTCATATTTTCTTGATAATTCAATCTGATCTTGAACATTTTCTTGATAACTAAATCTTGAAACTACTTTCTTGATTTTTTTGAAACTATTATTTCAACTAAATCTTGAACCGTTTTCTTGATTTTCTTGACTATTTTTTTCAACCGATCTAAAACAAGAGATAAGAAATTCCATGATCCCAGAGGATGACTCGTACTCACTAAAGGTCTAGCTACATGCGACACCGCTATTGATTGCGGTTACTTTACTACTAAAACATTTCTTCTTTACTTTCTTTATTTTCTTTTAATCAAAAGAAGAACAATAACCAAGTTCAATCACCATGCCACGTACACATTAGAAACTGCTATAATCGCTGTATTGTTCTTTAAATTGTAGAATTATAGTTATTGTTTAGTACTTATTACCGCACGTGCTAGTTTAGATATTGCACATCCTTACCTAGTTACACGAGATGCTTATATGAAAACACCGGTCATACCTTACAGTACTGTTCTGTGCTTGCATTTACTATTCCATCATGGTTACATGATTATGTAATTCTGTTTTCATAAGATTATTGGATTTGAGAACCGCAGATATATTTTTAAAGTCTTATGATTGTTTTAAAAATGCTATTTCGCTTGATATGATATTTCGACGTCCCCTATAAGATTTCTCGATTATGAGCTATGTTACTATCCGACTCGAGGAGTGAGGAGGCACCGTCTGCGGGTATATGGTGAACCCGGTATGATACCCCGAGGCAAGAAAATCGTATAGAAAGGCGTTGAGCCCGGCAGGGAAATACTACCTATCGGTGATAGTCTTGGACTCGGCGGATATCCGGAGGATACCGACCGGTTGAGACAGATGGATATGAGGGCCGATCCGATGAGACGGCGCTTAAGATATGAGGATTTACGTGTTGATGCTGGACATGGGTTTTATGATGTTTTCGAGTGTCAATACTGGACACTTAGGTTTTTATGATGATTTGACGTGTCGTTGATGGACACACGTGGGATGATACACATATATATACATATATATGATACAGATGACATGGTACCATATTATGACACGGGCACGATAATTTTATTATTATTATACTTATGTATACACGATTACCCTTGTTACCACCCGGTATTATATTAATATATTACTGTATGATCTAGGAGATCGTCATACATTCGATTTCTACCTGATGACGTCTTCTACTCATGAGTTGGCAACTCACCCCCGTTGTGCTATAGTTTTCTTGCAGGACCGATCGCTCGGATCAATAGCAGCTAGCGGGCACACAGCTTTCTTCTGGGTAATTTGCATTGGTAGGTGGGGTACAGTTTAGATCGTGACAACCATTTGTATATATTTATTCAGTTGTATCTAGTTAAAAGCTCCATCAACTAGACTTTGTATATTTGGTAAACTTAGAAGCCACAGACCGGTATATTCTTTCAGACTTAGAGTGAGATGTGTGTATTATTCTTTATTCTGGGTTTGATATTGTTTTGGTTTCGTTACTTTCTTTTCTGTGTTTGATCTTCGTCTTGGGCATCGTATATCCTTATTTGTGTGGTTGTTTCCGTCAATTTGCGACGAGCTAGCTCCCGCTTGAGGATGCCTATATTATTGTTGTTATGTATTGGTTTTGGATCAAAATTTACAAAGGAGGTGCTGCCCAAATTTCAAATGACGAAAATGTTTTCAAAAGTAGTATACAACTCACTTGTATTTTCATATAACATTACTTATACTTTTAAAGAAAGAACTTGAATCCATTATACCTTTATTTCAAAACTGCACCACCATTATTTTCCTAAAAAGGTTTAGATTTCTGGGCTTTCGGCTTACTTAGGTTACGGAGTGGTACTATAGACTTCACGTGATCCAAGTGCTGGTCACGTGCCGATTTCGGGTCGTGACAAAGTTTGTATCAGAGGGTCGGGTTTAACCTTGATTCGAGTCTAGGTTTGACTATGCAGAATCTAAGGTGTATATATATATTTCGGAACCTAGGCTTGACCTTACGGAGCTTAGACTTGACTGAGGAGGTTTTAAACCCGAACTTTCATTACGTAGGTTGACCTTGATTGATGGAGTAAGTAACTTATGTAGAGTGACATACCGTGTGTATGTTCTGCGGCATACTTACGATGCACTGGTCCTCTTAAGTAACCTAAGGATGTACATTTCTTGAGATCCGTTATTCTATTCGTTCCAATGATCTATCATCATCGATGTTTGCTTGCGGTTCCTGACACCATGGCTATGAGAGCAGAGAGAGCTGCGGCTAGAAATGCGGTCAGAGCGAGCTCATCAATGATGAGGACTGACCATGATATTCTTCCGGTGACGTAGGAACATATTGATTTATCGATTATGCTAAGATTTCTCGTTTGAGACGAGCATTCTGGATTTGCACCAGATGATTGGGCCATATCTCGAGGCCATCCGGATTGAGAGGAATGTTGACGTACAACCTACTCTAGAGATCGATGTGTTGTCTACCATGCAGATAGATGAATCCGCTGTTGCTGAGATTGACGAGATACCGCCTTTAGAGTTCACGAAGCTGAAGCCACATGAGCTATAGGCAGGGATGTGACAGAAGATCGCTAGTCACTCTCAGATAAGTGACTAGGATATTTTGTTCGTTTGGATACTCCAATACTAGATCAGTAAGTTAACTAGCTTCAGTTAGAGGGGTTTTACCCAGACATGTTGTGAGTTGATCGAGAAAAGACAAACAGTGTGTATTCTTCCGATAACTTGGACGAGTTCTCGAGGACGTATTCGGCCAGATTTCTTCTATAGAGTGTTGAAGATGTCGAGTTCGTAGCTTTGAGTCTTTGCGAGAGACTCCGAGTATGACCATAACCAAATTGGATTGCGGTCTACGCAGCTACCAAGAGATGATTCCGAAATGGTCGATATTGAAGAAAAGTGGATAAGAGATTCATGTGAGCTATTAATGAGTCATTCTTCTCTGTTGATTCTAAAGAATTGATACGTACGTAGAGGCGTTGGCTACGGCTACATCTCTAGAAGAAAGTCATGATGAGATCGCAGCTGTCCCGGAACGGAAGCGGATTAAGTAAAGAGTGCTAGTTTCCGGGAAGTTCGGCAGAGGTGAGCTCGGAAGAGACCGTAGTAGGTTCTTTCTAGGATACCATAGTGATAAAGATTTGGACCCAGGATCGGTTGTATCGCAAGTATTCAGAGGACCAGATACCGCCGTCAGTGACGTGCTACCTTGCGAGTGGTCAGGTTAATTGGCCAGGAGATGTTCATTGAGGCGTCAGAGCAGGACTGTTTCCGTCATTACTCCTAACCAGGACGTCGACCTGAGAGATCGTGGGATCGGTGATCCACAGAGAAAACAAGTACCCAAAGACAGAGGATGCCGGACCGTAGACAAGAGGCAAGTAGATATTCTTGCTCTGCCAATCTTGGATGCACCGGCACCTTTCGACATTGAAGGTGGTGTATCTCAATGTCATTTATTTTGATTTGTGTTTAGTGATCCGAGTATCACGCCTATATCGTTTTAGACTTTTGAGTTTCGATGATTTAGTTTCATGATTGATATTTTCATGCACTGTAGTTGCACTTGATTATGTTTTATATACCCGTTACATTTGATTTATGTTTTGTGCATATCCATTGCACTTGATATCGATTTTGTGTACTTGTTGCCCATATTTATGATTTCGTGTATCCCGATACAGTCGATTTTGATTTCGTGCATATTGTATGCACTTGATTTTGACTTATGCACTCGGTGTAGTTCACATGCGCTTTCAGTGCATTGATATGGGTATGTGCACGCAGTTGCACATGTTTATGATTTTATTTACCTCGGTATACATGATTTTGATTTCGTGTAAGTTGTATACCGTTGATCTTGATTCATATACTTGATATTCGTTTTCATGCACCTTATTGCACTAGATACTTTTGTGCGGACCTGACGCACTTGATTTAGGTTTTACGCACACTTAGCACACTTGATGTGATTTTGTGCATACCAGATGCACTTAATCGAGATTTTTCGTGCATATTAGTTGCACTTGGTTGAGGTTTTCGTGCACTCTAGATGCACTTGATATCGTTGTCTTGCACACCCATTACACTTGACAGATGCTTTCGTGCACACCTGTTGCACGCAGTTTTTGCTTTCGTGCACATTCGTGGCACTTGGATTTGACTTTGATTTCTGTGCACACCAGATGCATGTGGTATTTCCAAATGCACCTATTGAGATTGGTTTCTTCTTTCGAGCATCATGTTTTTATGATATATACTCTATTCTATAGTAACCGAGCAGGACTGGTCTGAGAACAGTACCTAAGTATTTTTGTATGCATCGACATTTACCGAAGAGGTTTTCAAAAAGAAGTTATAGTCTCACTATTTTCCTACGTGTCCATGAGTGACATGAACATTTTCATGAAAAACTTTTCTAAGATATTTTTCAAAAGGCGGGACGTATATCTTAAGCAAAATGTGTGTGTGTGTGTGTATGTGTATGTATGTGTGTGTGTGTGTGTAATGTATGTATGTATGTATGTATTTCTTTACAAGTGAACGTCCGCTACTTGTGCCGTGATATATACATCACACGGCGATTTGAAAAGAATTTTGCATGCATTTTTATTCGGTTATTTAAACGATTTCACAAGGATGCATACTATATATGTACTATAGTCTTGATTATATTATATTTGATTTTAACAGTAAATTTCGAAACTAGCATATTCATTATAACTCCCATGATTACATGATGCTTGATGGAGTTTCGATTTTTTTAGTTTTGCACTCGTTTTCATGCGCATACGATGCGTTGTGAAGTTCTTGCATATTCATGACTTCGGAACCCCGTTGATTGGTCTGATTTACTGAAATGTTTTAAATATTTGGGGAGTTTAAATTTAAATTCGGGGACCGAATTTATTTAAGGGGAAAAGATTGTGACATTTCAGAAAATATAAAATAATATTTTTTGGAATTTAAATAATAAAATAGTAAATTTCACGAAAATTATACGAGTGTGGATTTGAGTTTTCATAGGATGGTATAATTATATACCTATATGTAGGAAAATATTTGGAAATTTATATGAATTATTATTTATGAAAGCATTTATTGGTTTTGGGTTTTTATAAATTATTATACAATTATTTATATACATGTTTATATTAAACTTGATTAGTATTTCACTAATTATGCATTTAACCTATCTTTATTTTGTTAACCATGTTTTGGGTGCCATGATACATTGAGGTTTTTATTTGTAATATAGTTTGCTTTTAGAAAAGGAAAGGAAAAAGAAAAGAAAAAGGAAATAATATTGTGAGAGGGGGACAAAGATGTGATCATAATTTATGAGGAGAGAGTGAGAGAGAAAGGTATATGATTCTACAACCATTCTTTTTTCCCCACCACCTCCTTCATCTTCTCCTCCTTGTTCCTTCACCTCCACCTCCACTACCACCCCACAAGCACCCTCAAAACCACCTCCAAATCTCACCCCACCTTTACAAAAATTATTTCTAAGCTCACTACAAGTATCATGGTGGAATCAAGTTGGAGTTTTGAGCACTTTGGACAATTTAGGAATTTTCTTGATGTGCTCTCTTGAGGTAAAACACTCACCTTTGCTCAAATGTTTGGTTTCCTAACCTCAAGTCTAAGTTTAGAGTTAAAAAGTTTAAGTTTTGTGATCTTGGAAAATTCTAAGATGAGGATTAGTGGATGAAACTTATAATATAGGTTAGTGGAGGTGTAGTGAGTGTCTTTTGGCCTAGTAATGATGGTAGACCTATTTAAAATGAGCTTTGAAGTCTTAAACACGAACTTAGAATTTCCAACATCGGTTTTCATTGACTTTTGATGTTTAAATGGAATCTCGGAAGACTCTAGAACTCTAAAAAAAATTTAGCAGATACAGTGATATGTTCAGGCACATAGGAAGCTACCCCAGAAATCCGAGCCCAAACCCCCAAGTTTTGGCCGCCAATTTATTGATTTTGGCCGCAGTTTTCCGCCCAATTTTGGAGTTAGGGTCTGAAACTTGGTCTGTAGCTCACTCATAAGATAATTAGAGCTACCATGTATGCAAAAAAGTTTAATTTTTCCTTACGTAGAATCTGGAGTCATTTTACTTGTATTCTGTCAATATTTTCCGACTTTTGAAACTTGGTTTTTGATATTTGAGTTTTGACTTGGTCGTTTGACGTTCGTACGTCAACGTCGGGAGTTGTTTGGTTGTTCTTGCATGTGTGGACCATAGGTTCTAACCTATGTGCGCTTCGCGTGCCGTATCGGTTTTTGGATTTGATTTTGATATGATATGCATTGATTTGTAGGTACATTCGCGTGGACTTCCCAGGCGACGAAGGAGAGAAAGGCGTTCATCGACTTCAGCTAGAGTGAGGATAGTAGGTGAGTAGATGTATATCTACGGGGGAAGTCGGGTGGATGGCGTATAGCACCCCTGCAACTGTAGTACTAGGATACTAGGTATATAGTTAACACACACACACACACACTAGATATGTTTACCTAGCTAATAGGGATATAGGATACTAAGTAATTGTAAGTATACTCGTAAAGAGATATCCTTAGTTCTAATCATTCTTATGCCTTTAGCCATAGGTATTTGTTCTTCTACACATACCCACATATATGTGTATGTGTGTGTGTATCTATATATGTTTGTGTGTGTGTGTGTGTAAGTTTGAGGCAAAGTTTGGTACACTATCATGAGATGAGGATATGAGATATTATGATGACACGAGTCGATATGATATTATATGAAGATTAGGCGATATATATATTCATGATGCGATACGAGATGATATGACATATGACAATATGTGACTAGATGAGATGATATGATGTACGTGACCATTGATCCATACTTTTGATTGATGATACCGTACGATGGATTATACCGTACGTCATACTATGAGGATGGATCGCCGACTTATGAATGTATCGACTCGGAAACACATTGTTTTATATCACTTAAGTAGATATTAGGATATATTTAGAACCATACCTATTTTCAAAGCTAACAAATCGTTATACACTTTTAAATGAAAATCTAAAAGGACGCTACAGATTTTCAAATGGTATCTTTTTCTCAAAAACACCGTAGCCCCCATTTTCAAAAACAACGATCCGTACTATTTTAAACTATAACCGTATGGTTCATATGTAGTTATGTATTTATTATTGTTCATGTTTATCCTTTCCCTTATTCTGTTTACGTTGTATTATTTTCCTTTGTGACATACATACCACGTTCCCTGTCCTTATCTTGTATGACATCGTCTGCTAGGACACATGCACTATTACCGATGATGCGCATGTTGCACGTACACATACTTGCCGGCTCACACACTCATCGTCGGTAATTGTCATGCCACGTACATATTGGAAACTGCTATAATCGTTGTATTGCTCTTTAAATTGTAGGATTATAGTTATTTTTTAGTACTTATTACCGCACGTGCTAGTTTAGATATTGCATTTCCTTACCTAGTTACACGATATGCTTATATGAAAACACCGGTTATACCTTACAGTACTGTTCTGTGCTTGCATTTACTGTTCCATCATGGTTACATGATTATGAGATTCTGTTTTCATGAGATTGTTGGATTTGAGAACATCAGATATATTTTTAAAGTCTTATGATTGTTTTAAAAACGCAGTTTCTCTTGATATGATATTTCGACGTCCACCATAAGATTTCTCGGTTCTGAGCTATGATACTACCCGATTCGAGGAGTAAGAAGGCACCGTCTGCGGATACATGGTGGACCCGGTACAGTACCCTGGGGTAAGAAGATCGTATAGAAAGGCATTGAGCTCGGTAAGGAAATACTACTTATCGGTGATATTATTGGGCTCGGCGGATATCCGGAGGATACCGACCAGAGTGATTGAGGCAGATGGATATGAGGGCCGATCCGATGAGACAGCGCTTGAGATATGAGGATTTACATGGCGATGCTGGACACGGGTTTTATGATGTTTTCGAGTGTCGATGCTGGACAATCAGGTTTTTATGATGATTTGATTTGTCGTTGATGGACACACGTGGGATGATACACATATATATGCATATATATGGTACAGATGACATGGTACCATATTATGACACGGGAACGATAATTTTATTATTATACTTCTGTATACACGATTACCCTTGTTACCACCCAGTATTATATTAATATATTACTGTATGGTCTAGGAGATCGTCATATATTCGATTTATACCTGATAATGTCTTCTACTCACGAGTTGGCAACTCACCCCCGTTGTGCCATAGTTTTCTTGCAAGACCGACCGCTCGGATCAATAAAGGCTAGCGGGCACATAGCTTTCTTCTGGGTGATTTGCATTGGTAGGTGGGGTACACTTTGGATCGTGACCACCATTTGTATATATTTATTCAGTTGTATCTAGTTAAAAACTCCATCACCTAGACTATATATAATTGGTAGACTTAGAAACCACAGACAGGTATATTCTTTCAGACTTAGAGCGAGATGTCTGTATTATTCTTTATTCTGGGTTTGATATTGTTTTGGCTTCTTTACTTTCTTTTCTGTATTTGATCTTCGCCTTGGACGTCGTATATCCTTATTTGTGTGGTTGTTTCCGCCAATTGGCGAAGAGCTAACTCCCACTTGGGGATGCCTATATTATTGTTGTTATGTATTGATTTTGGATCAAAATTTACAAAGGAGGTGCTGCACAAATTTCAAATGACGAAAATGTTTTCAAAATAGTATACAACTCACTTGTATTTTTATATAACATTACTTATAATTTTAAAGAAAGAACTTGAATCCATTATACCTTTATTTCAAAACTGCACCTCCATTATTTTCCTAAAAATGTTTAGATTTCTAGGCTTTCGGCTTACTTAGGTTACGGTGGGCTCCTATAGACTTCACGTGATCCAAGTGTCGTTCACATGCCGATTCCGGGTCGTGACAATATCAGAGGTTTAGATAGATGCGGCCGTTGTAGCAAACTTTATCCAATTCCCCCTCATTTGTGAGGGGTTTTTGATTATGGGGACGCTCTTCCCTGCAGGCGTAAGCCCCCGCAGTTAATTACATTATCGCATTGCGATAACAACTTTCTCTTTCTCCAGCAGTTCACTTCGTGCAGTTTGTTATTTTGTTTGTTAAGGTTGCCCGTGGATTGTATACAGAGACTAATTCATGTCGTTGCCCATAGGGCTTGGATCGGTCCAAATCCGTATATTTATGAATTTGGTTTTTGAACTTAGGTTATATATTCCTTTAGTTCAAAGAATATTTCATTTTTATTTAAAGACCGTTAATCTAGTTTGAAATTAAGATCAACTTAAATATATGAGCATTTATGCTCAATTTATTTTAACTAAGGATATGTTAGTCTTATTTTAGACTAAGATCAACTTAGCAACATTTTCAGGATCATTAAACTTTATTAAGATCTAACAACAGAGCATTTAGGCTCAACTGCGAGAAACTTTCAAAGGGACTTAGCCAATTTGGGCTTGGTCTGCTCAGATTTTCTTTTTTTATTCAAAAGTGCTAAGAACTTATTTGGGGTCTGTTTGCTCAGCCTTTTTCCTTTTATGTGGAAGTGCTAAGCACTTGCTTGGGGCTCTGGCGCTCATATGTGTATCATGTGAAGCGCTCAGACATGGGCGCTGCCCAATCAGTACTAAGCATTTTAGTCATTTTGACTGAATATAGAGTGCTAAGCACTTTATATGGCGCTCACATGATGGGCACGTGAGGCGCTGCCTCGTTTATTTTATTGGGCACTCACGTGTGTTTCACGTGAGGCGTTTGGACCTGGGCACTGCCCAATCAGTGCTAAGCACTTAGTCATTTGGACTAACTTTATAGTGCTTATGCACTTTTATACAACGCTTGTTCCTTTATAAAAAACGAGAGAAAAAATAGAGAACTCCCCACGTTTTGAGCCTCACGTGTTAAACACGTGAGCGCTTATTCAACAGTTTAAAACCCACATTGGGATCATGTGTTAAACACGTGAGAACACCCTTTTGAAGCATTAGCTTAAGATAGAGTTAAACTCTCTCTATATAATTAAATTCTATTTCTTGTATGCAAAGCATATAAGCACTAAGAGTAAGTGGCTAAAGGCCAAACTGACCTCACGTGTTAAACATGCGAGCGCCCATATGCAAGGCATATAGGTGCTAAATAAAATAGGCTAAAAAAACCATATCAAGGTCACGTGTTAAACACGTAAGAGCGCATCCCCATATAGAATTAAATTCTTGTCTTTGGAAAATACCTCCCTTGATCTTTCTAAAAGGGAAAAATATTCTCTGTTAACAGAGAATCGTTGGATCAAAGATCCATGGGTGATTAAAAATCACCAAATATAGAATTAAATTCTATTGAGGGGAATATCTCCTTAATTTTTCTAAATGAGAAGGATATTTTCTGTTAAATAGAAAGTTGTTGGATCAAAGATCCAATGAAATGGGAGAATATATCCCTATATCTTTCTAAACAAAGAAAGATGTGCTCTGTTAAATTAAGTGCCCTTGGATTAAAAATCCAATGGTGGTTAAAAATCACCATCTAACAAAATTAAATTCTGTTTATGGGAAATATTTTCTTAATCTTGTTAAAAACAAGAAAACATATTCTGTAAAATAGAAATCCACTGGATCAAAGATCCAACGGTGGATAAAATCCCCCGAATAATTTTTTAGGCCAATTAAATCAATTGGTATCTTTCAAATGAGAGATTTTCTCAAACTAGTCAACAAATTTGACTCTCCTATATAAAGGATAGAAGATAAAAAAAAAAAAGAGAAAGAGAGAACCCCCAAAAGCTTCTACAAACAAAAAGACAGAGGCTCTCAAAACAACAGAGAATTTAACTCTCTCAAAGAAGAAGATTTCTCTCCATTCCAACTCTAGGTAAAAGAAAACTCAGAGATAAAAACATCTCCTTTGCCTAGTGTAAAAAGAAAAAAGGGTTTAACCCTTCATGAAAATAACTTAGTTCTTTCTCTGATTTGAGATTTGCAAGGCAAATTTCCCCACAAGTTGAGAATTTAATTCTCATCGGGGAGATTCTGTTTCTCAAACTCAAAATATAAGGGAAAGGAACCGGGTTAAAAAGAAAGAAAAAGAAAAAGAACTTATGTTCTAGGAATTTAATTCCTCTAAAAATAGGGTTTAACCCTTCTTATAAAAAAAGGAACTTAGTTTCTTAAATAAAATTGATCTCAGATCTTCAAAACAGAGATCTGTGTGATCATTAATGGCCAAAATGCCATTAACAAAGATTAAATCTCTGAAAGAAAAGAACTTGGCGCCTCACGTGCTTCCCACGTGAGTGCCCACAAACAAAGGGACTCATTAGCACTAATTGGGCAGCCACCAAAACAAAGCAACCTAGCACCCGAAAAATAAAGCAATCACGTGAAATACAAGTGAGCCACAAAAACAAAGGCTGAATGCCTTACGTGCTTCCCACGTGAGCGCCATACTAAGTGCTTAGCAGTATATATACTTAGTTAAAATGACTAAGCATTGGCACCAATTGGCAGCACCCATGCATGTACGCCTCACGTGCTTTCCACGTGAGCGTCGGAGCAATAAATGAGTGCTTAACACTTTTGAATAAAACAAAAAAACCCAAAACCGAGCAGACTGAACCCAAATTGGCTAAGTCTCTTTGAAGTTATCTGCAACTGAGCTCAAATGCTCTGTTGTTGGATCTCAACTAAAATTTGATGATCCTTAAAATGTTGCTAAATTGATCTTAGTTTCAAATAGGACTAACGTATCCTTAGTTAAAATAAATTGAGCCCATTGCTCATATATTTAAGTTGATCTTAATCTCAAACTAGATTAATGGTCTTTAAATAAAACAAAATATTTTTGAACTAAAGGAATATATGATCTAAGTTCAAAACCCAAATTCATAAATATATGAATTTGGACTAATCCGCGTCCTACGGGCGACGACAAAAATTAGTCTCCGTATACAATCCACGGGCAACCAAAATAAAAAAATAACACATGGTACGAAGTGAACTTTCGGAGCAGGAGAAAGTGGTTATCGCAACGCGATAACGTAATTAACTATAGGGGCTTGCGCCTGCAGGGAAGAGCGTCCCCACAATCAAAAACCCCTCACAAATGAGGTGGAATCTGATGAAGTCTGCTACAACGGCCGAATCTATCCAAACCTCCGATATATGGTGTCAAAAATCAACTTGGTATCTTCAGAGAGGTGGATGGATATGTCCAAATAGTATCTGCTCCCAAATTCAAGTTAGACGCCATCCGCGTCTTAGTCCGGTCTTTCGGCGGTAAACAACGCTCACGTGTATTTCACATGAGACGCTGAGCCTTCTATTTTGAGCGTCCACGTGGGAAGCACGTGAGGTGCTTTTGTTTTGGGCGCTCATGTGGGAAGCACGTGAGGCGCTAGGTTCCATTTGAGGGAATCTTTTGGGTGCTCACGTGTGTTTCACGTGAGACGCCAAGTCTTTTTCTTTGTTGATATATTCTGAAGAAGTTTTGACTTTTGTTAATAGCACTTTGACTATTAATGATCTCTGCTTTGGAGATCTGAGATCAGTTTCATTGGAGAACTGAGTTTCCTCTATTTTTTTGGTAAGAGCAAAGTTCTTTATGTAGGGTCAAACCCTGTTTATGAAGGAATTAAACTCCTAGACGATGTGTCTTTATTTCTTTTTGATCTAGTTCTTTTTTCCTAAACCTTGAGTTTGGAAAACAGAATCTCTCCGACGAAAATTAAATTCTCAACTTATGGAGAGATTTGCTTTTCAAATCTCAGATCAATGGAAGAACTAAGTTCTTTTTGTGGGGGGTTAAACCCTTATTTTCTTTATGTTAGGCAAAAGGGATAAATTCTATCTCTACTTTTCTTTACCAAGGGTTTTTGAAAAGAAAGGATCTTTTTCCTTCACAAGAGAATTGAATTCTTGGTTTTGTTGTGGAAAGAAGCTTGTGGGGTTGATCTTTTTATTTTTTTCTTCTTCTCTTTTTTTTTTGAAGTCTCCTATCCTTTATATAGGAGAGTCAAATTTGTTGATTAGTTTGAGAAAATCTTCCATTTAAGAGATACTAATTGATTTACTTGGCCTCAAAAATTATTTGGGGATTTTATCCACCTTAAGATCTTTGATCTTGTGAATTTTATTTCACAAAATATATATTCTTGTTTTTAACAAGATTAGGGAAATATTTTTCCATAGATAGAATTTTATTTCTATCAATCAGTGATTTTTAATCATCATTGGATTTTTAATCTAAGGGTGCTCTATTTAACAGAGCACGATCTTTCTTTGTTTAGAAAGATTGGGGAAATATATTCCTAAAATAGAATTTAATTCTATCATTGGATTTTTGATCCAACCGAGAATATCTTTCTCACTTAGAAAGATTAGGAAGATATTTTCCCCTAATAGAATTTAATTCTATCATTTGATAATTTATCATTATCATTGGATTTTTGATCCAACAGCTCTATTTAACAGAGAATATCCCGGATTTTGGGGTAATATTCCTCATATAGAATTTAATCCTACCCATTTTAGTTTGGGCGCTGGCGCTCACGTGTTATGCACGTGGGCGCCACTTAAGAATTTAATTCTTATATAACAGGCACCACGTTCTTTGCACGTCGGTGCTCACGTGAACTTCACGTGAGGCGCCGCTGTAGGATTTAATCTTATAAGAGGTCGGTGCCGGTGCTCACGCAGGGAGCATATGAGGCGCTGTCTCATTGGGTTTGAATAGAGCTTAACTCTTGTTATTGTGTTAAATTAATAGGGAAATAAATACCCCCCCACCGTTGTTCTTACGTGGCTCACATGTGAGCGCAACGGTATCAATTTTATCACCGTTGGATCACCTAGGGAAGTTGAACCGACCCCCCCCCCCCGTCTTATAAATGGGGCTTTTGGCCTTTGAGATGACTGTTGTCTCGTCATCTTCTTCCCTAAACTTTCCTTTCTTTTGAGAATTCAATTCTCGTTCCAAAGCATAGATCTATGTCTTCAAGAACTTCTTTGAACAGAGTAAACTCTGCAAAAATTTTGGTGAGGACTATGAACAGAGCTTATCTCTTAATCCCCTTTGAAGCATATATATATATATATATATATATATATATATATTATTTTTGGATTTAAAATCCATTATCGTACTCGATAGATTTCTTGAATCAATCTCTTGGAGATCTTAAAAAAATCTTTTTTTATTATAGATCGTAGATCTTGATGTCCATATCCAAGACTTGAGTCAATGGACATTCTTGAGAATCTTTGATTCTCCTCTTTAGGGTTTTACCCTACTGTCAATCTTGACATTTTTCTGGAACTTGATTCCATCAATTAACCCCTGAGTTTTCTAACATGAGGATTTCTGGGATTCAATCCCACTGTTCGGGGAAATTTAATTCCATTTTTTTCGCAGAGCTTAGCTCTGATTTGAATCTTAAAAACTTTGGGAATTTTATTCCCTTTATTTTTGTTAGATATTTTCCTTTTCTAGAATTTCTTTTTGGGTTTTAATCTCCTTTTTTCACAGATTTGAATCTATGGTTTGTTTAAAAGAACCTGCCTTTCGGGGAACATTAGGAGTTTTAACTCCATTGCTCATTTAATGAGCACTATTTATTTAATGAGAATCCTTTTGGATTCTCACAATGGGCATATGTCTCATTATTGATGAGCCACCATCTTGATTTTGTGAGGCCCACTGTTTTGTTTAGACTTAGTGTTTTTAGCATTTCTATTGCTAACCCTCCACTGGGTTTCTTTTCAGATACCATGGCTTCTGGTTCCTTTTTTCCCTATGTTCGCTCGGATAGTGCTTTTGCTGATGCTCCCACTGATCGTGAAGTCCTTACTTTAATCCGGGACTACGATCTTGAACGGAAATCTCTTCATCTATGGGGAGCGTGGTACAGCTACATTATCCGAGGTCGGCGCAGCTTTACTTGCGAGGTGCTATCAGAACCGATCGCCTCGATTCAGTATGTTAACCCTCCACCAGTTGCATATGTTGCGGAAGAGATCAATTGGACTGCAGAGGGTCGTCTTCAACCATCTATGGCATCGATACCAGCCCAACCGCCAATGGCCCTAGATATTTTGTGGCATCATATATGTCAAGGAGAGGCACGACCTTGTAGTCAGGTTTATACAATAGGAGTGACCCCTCGACATCCGGCTGGTTACCTCATTTGGGCCCGCTACATCTTATCAGCCAAGAAATTGTTGCTGCTGAAAACCGGGTTATACCCAGCATTCTATACATCTCTCTTTTATTACCATACTTCTCATGTGTGGTGGGTTAAGTCTTTCTTGGAATAGTAAAACATCCCAACCCACACGTTTCTACTAGCGGACCGGGAAGTATCGATTTCGCTGGAGGAATTCGCAGATATTTCTAGATTACCTGTCAGAGGGGAGCACTATGAGGAGATACTTCCTCCTGACGAGTATATCTTTGCCACTGAATCGGTTGTCATTGGCCTTACGCCGGAAAATGCTATCCAACATAAGTTCCCAAGTCTGATCAAAGTGTTCAATATTTATAAAAGCCAGTTTTTTGGAGTCTAGGGGGCATGGGGTTAGCTTTGCGGATTTTGGCATCCGTTTTCTTCACCCAGAAGTTTTGTCAAAGAAGGCTGCGAAGTTTTCCAAGCTTGATGATCCATTCGGGTTTGGCTTGGACAAGTTACCGACTGCTGATGCGGATCTGAAGCAGCTTTTTTATTCCGGACGCCCCCATCATCCCTTTTGCAGAAATGGTTGCTCCGGACATTGATGAGGAAACATTTTTCGTGGGCTTCATTGGCTTGTGGCTCAGCTGGTTTGCACTCCCAATGCATCCTCGCTACATGAGACCGTCCGTTTTTTATCCGGCTAATTGTATTGCGACGGGAACGCGTATCGCCATTGGAGTTGCAGGATTGGATCATTTGTATAATGGCCTAAGTATGGCGGCCGACACCACCCAGCCGGGTGTGAAGCCCGTAAATCTACCTCTACATTATTTCACATCATGGATAAAGATGCATGTGTTGGGTGCCTTCGGTGTGCATAAGAGACCCAAATTTTATAAAGGGTATAATTTCCCCCGGGTCATGCAATTAGTCGACGCTTCTTTTCCAGATCCAACACAGCGAGAGGCTCAGCGGTTATTTCTGCATCCACGCATGGTTGGGGATAGCATGACCTTTGTTGATAGGGTCCTGACTATTGGTAAAGAACCCTCCAAAGCGGTCCAACCACTTCATGATGTATTCAAGAATGGGGTTTCTGCTTTGAAGGCCAGAGAAATTGTACATGTGTACTCCATCAGGCCAGGTTTTTTAGTATTCAGGCAAAATGCCTTAGTGCTTTTCATGAGGTACAACCCACATCGTTTTGCTCAACAATTAGGTTGTAGCCAAGGTGTTCCCCTCGAAGCATTTCTTGTCGATCCGGTTGCTTCTGAGGAAAGCGTTCGCAACGTGGTCCACCATTTTATGCGACTAAATATGAGGTCTTATTTCCTGATTGTTGTACTTAGTCGTATTCTGAATGCCTTAAATGCCTATATAGCCCGGTATCAGCATGCGATGGGTGCCGTTATCAAAGAAGAGGGGCAGATGCTCCTTGATCACAAAGATTCTATCTCGTCTAGCAACCCTGCGGTTCCGCTGAAACGACGCGCAGTCGTCCGCCCTTCCTTAAGAGGGAGCGATGCGGTAGTAGCTTCGTGTGACTTTCCAATGGTGTCGAGGGCTCATCTACTACCTGATGTGGCGCCTACAGCGCTTCTCGAGTCAGATATTGGCTCGGACATTGGAATACGCCGCCCTAAGTTGCTGACAAAAATAAAGCTTTTATCGTCGAGGTTTGCTCTTGGTTTGCAAAAGAAAAAGAAATCTATGATTTCGGACGATATTGTCTTTGGTCAAGAGTCCCATGCTCCTTATAGCGAAGGTCTGTCGAAGTATGGGACCAATGACGATCTTTTTCGTCCTGAATCTTCTGTCGACGAGAACACGACGACTGATTTTCAGGCCGCTTTTGAGGCTTCCGGACGATTGGCCTGTGAGTAAGCAGCGCTTGCTGCCTTTGCAGCGTCGGGTATGCATCATCTATACTCTTTGTATATTTTAGAGTAAAAATGTTATTGCACTTTATTAACACTCCTTTCTTAACAAGCATCTCTACTGAAGAGGCTCTTCTAGCGTCCATCAAAACATTCGAGGAAGAGGAGAGGCTTCGTGCTTCTATGGGCCTTGGTATGATTTATTTTGTGACGCTCTTAAAGTATTTTTAGCTCATTTTGCCCACACCTTGACTCCTTTCTCTTCATTATAGCTAGTGCTATTTCGAGTGAGGTGCCATCTTTGGGTGTTAGCGCAGAGGATATTCCTCCCCCGACAGCCCCTACGGAATCTTCGGAGTTGTCGACTATTGTTCATTCCACATCTGGGCCATTACGGGAAGTGTCATCAAAGCAGTCGGTGACGGACATTATAGAAGATCGGTGGCTGAGTCTGATTCAGATGAAGATCTTCCTTTGTCGGTGGTTCTGGAGAGATCCCTTCGTACGGCTAAGGCCGAGAGGAAATGCAGGAAGCATGAAGTAAGGGAGCATCAGGCTAGCTTGGCCACAGGTGCAGGTTCGAGTGAAATAGGACCGCTGATGCTCCTATGGAGGGCATTCCCCCTGCCTTGTTAACCGCTCATAGGCAGATCGCGTGTGCAGCTCGTAAAGAGGCTGAACGTTTACTTCAAGTTGAGACAGTGCACGATATTTTAACGAAACCTGGTAGGACTTATTTATTTACCAAGTTTCTTTCCATAGCCAGTTATTAAAATCACAACATTCCCCCCTTTTTTTTGAATGATACAGTAGGAATAAGTTCAAATGCCGGGGCTGTGGATGAGATAGCGACATCTGGGGATTCCGGGACGGAGGGCCTTCATCTTGAGTATAATGTTGCTCCAACTGCCACCCCTTCTACCGGTGGATCTCCAATATCTGCGGGTAATGCTAGCATAGCGACAGCCCTTATTGATTCGAGGGAGGAGGGCGCAAATTTTGAATCCGTCTCCTCTGTGATGATGGAAGTCGAAGAGGCTATCACGATTAGTGATGCTCCAGATACAGTGATGGTTCCCGCACCGTCTGTTCTTATGAAACCCGCAGGTATATTTTATGCTATTACTTTCGGATCCTTATTTCTGCTAAACACATTTGCTAACATTTTCTTTACTTTTGGTATAGGCACAGTAACCCTGGCGATCTGCTGATTAAAGAACCTCCGTCAGCTACCACCATGATAGTTGTTGTTTTACCCATCTCTTTTGCACCTCTCCATTTTCTCAGGCTTGGTGATGGAAGGTAATTTTCCTTCAAAAATTTTTATTACTTCGTTTCAGTATTGATATTACTCCTTAGATTAATTTCTTAACTTATATTGTCGCAATCTTGTAGGAGTGTTTTTCAACTATCTATACCAAATGTTAGCCACACACTTCACCTTCCAATCAGGATATGTCCCTCCTTCTGACGTTGGTTAGTATATCTTTGATTTCTTATTTCATCTTTCTACGAGTAATCCTTCTCTAATAAGCTTTTTCCCATATGGACTACAGTCTTACGGCTCGAAGGAGAAGGTGAAGAAATGGCTGAGCCCTTTATGCTCCCCGATTTGCTGCTTTCAACTATTGGTGGGTTAGATCTTATTCACTTTTTTATTTTAGTCTGAAATCTGACCCGTCTTTGTACATGTCTTATTTTGTAGCAGCTCCACTGGCTTTGGTTCCTTTTGAGTCCCGCATTTCTATGCCCGTAGGGCCTTTCACTAAACGCCAATCTTCCATAGGCGCAACAAATAGTAGGCTCATGCTAAGAGAATTTATTGAAGACCTTAATATCGAGGCTCTCACTTCTGCTATGGACTTTGCGAATGAAATAAATTCTATGCCGGCGACTCTTGTGACTTTCCATAATGAAAATTCCGTCCGCGTCTGGGTTGATTATTGTAAGAAAATCAAGGCTTTCCTCAATGAGATCGAGTGCAAACATCTTACACCTGAGGCATTATCCTCAAAGGCTCAATTGATCGCATGGATCGAACAAAGTGCCGCTTTCATTCAATTATGAGCAGAAGCTGATCCTGAAAGAACATGGAATGGCTTTTAGTGAGTCAAGACAATTACATGCTCGGGTAGAAGCGAATCCCGCGCGGCTCCAAGCTATCTTTGAAGACTTTCAACGATGCATTTCTGAAGGAATGGCGCTGAGGTGAGACCTTGATTCTACCGAGCGAGGGATATGGGGCTTTGAAGTTGCTAATCTGGAAAATTCTGAGAAGTTTTCTTCGTGCTTACAATAACGAGTTCAAATCGAAACAATGCTGGCCGCAATAGTGGAGCGTGAGAATGAGATGCAGCAAGAGAATGAGCGGGTCGCTGCTTTATTAAAAGCCCCGCCCTCTTAGAGGCTACAATTGTATCCCTTTTTCTTTACAAATTGTATCTTTCAAACATTTTGATTCATGAATAAAGAATATTCTTTTTTTATACGCATGCACTCTTCTGTTTCTTGTTGTCTTAATCTGGCGCGAAATAGTTTATGTACTCATTTCTGAGTCTCTAGTTTATTCACTCATTTCGGAGTCTCTAGTTTACATACTCATTTCGGAGTGTTTTTAGTTTACCTCCCTTCGGTTTACAGGCAAACTTGCCCTAACATTGGATGTAGATAACCCCTATTTTTTTATGCCAGGGGCCCATTAGGTTTATGGTACTAGGTTTAAGTCCATCGTACCATCGCGTTGGCTAATATATTTCTCGATATGCAGTCCTTAGGCTGATGTTTGAGTAGTCCTGCGACTGTCGTGTCTCTGATCCCTTCTGAGGCTGGACAAGTTGTCTTCAACTAATCTTCTTAGGTTGGAGTATTTATATTACCGTTAGAAGAACAAGCGTTAGGTATTTGCTATGGCACTTTTTACTTGAGGTTAGGCTTAATTTTAAGCCCCGGTGAGTCTTAACTGCACCCTTCTGGGGTGGGATGATCTCCAATGGTCTTTAGGCTTTGTATGTATTGTCGTCAAGACCCGAAACTAGGAATATGCCATCACTTTGTTTTTGCTTTGATGATGTCGCGCCGAATCTTTGCTGAAGTAGGGTAGACATCCATTTGACCTCTATACTTTTGTATTGCAATTGAGATATGGAGCTAGGAATATGTCGTTGCTCCAATTTCATTTGATAGTTGCATCCACACCCTGCTGAAATGAGGAGGAATGTCAAGATGATCTCTAGGCTGTAGATGTTGCCATCGATCTAGAGTTAGGATTTTTCCATCACTCCACTTTTATTTGACCCTTAGGTCCTTGTTGACGTCACGTCTGTACTTTGCTGAAGTAGGAAGGACGTCCAAATTGTCTCTAAGATGTAAATGTTCGGCCAAGACTCGGTTCTTCTTTTGACAAAATATGGTGGGAAAATATGGTTCCCTTTCTTTTATTTGTGCCCATGGATCGTATGCAAGAGTCAATATGGACCTACTTGTAGGGTAGAAAAGTTTTGTTTTCATTTTTTCTTTTTATTTCTTTCTGCAATGCTCTATCTTTTCAGTTTTTTGTCATGAAATCGCGATTGCCCAATCATTTCGGCTATTTATCACGATGCCCAATCATTTCGGCTATGTCGTTTCATATTTTTATCATTCGCATTTTTATTGCGAGTTGATCTATTATTTTGGCTTTTTTTTGCGAGTTGGGGGTTTGCAATATGATACCAATCTTAGCATCAGCTTCGCTACCATTGGAATATTGCCAGGAGCGAATCATCATTTTCCGTGAGAGAACTTGAAATTTGATACCTATTTAGGCATTAGCATCACTACAACTGGGATATTGCAAGGAGCGAATCATCATTTTCCTTTGTTAGTTTGGACAAAGGTTGCTTAGCAAACAGGGTTAGGATCCTGTCGACTAAGGCTTTCTGGCTTTATGGGCCGTAAGGATCTCATAAAGGTATTTCTCCCTACGAGTCAAGAGGATCTTGTAGGTGTATTTTCTACTTAGGGGTCGTGATGATTCCTAAGTGTATTTTTCTCTTATAATTCGTAAGGATCTTACAAGAGTATTTTCTCCTTATAAGTCGAAAGGACTTACAAGTGTCTCATCATATGGGGACATTTCTCGCCATTGGTGGAACTTGGTGGAAGAATATTTATTTACACCCGTGGATTGTATACAAGGGTCAATATTAGACCGCCTGTAGGGCAAGAAAGTTTTGTAGGGTTCTGATGGCTTAAGAACGGGTTCAGGCCCCTATATCTCAAGGCTTTTGAATTCTATAAGCCGTGAGGGTCTTATAGAGTGTAAATTCTCCTTACGAGTCGTGAGAATCTCGTAAGTGCATTTTCTCCTTAGGAATTGTATGGATTCCCAAGTTTGTTACTCATTTGCGAGTAGTAAGGATCTCACGTAGGTGCTATGGCTCTGTAAGTGTTTTGTTTTACGAGTTCACGCCCTCTCGAGCTTTTACTAGCTCGCTGGCAGTCCTGCTGTTTTTACTCACGGCGCCCTTTCGGGTTTTCATCAGTGCCCATTTCGCTTGTGAACATACCCTTTTTTAGGCAGCCCCTAAGGTAACACACCATTAGCTGTAGGCCCCGGTCTTCTTCAAAAGTCTACATTATGTGGGACCTGGGAGAGTTATGAATCGTTTATGCTCGTGGATTGTGCACGGTAATCGATATGAGGATTCACCGTAGGGCTAAACGTGTGAGTTTAAGGATATGACGGTCCTTTATCACCGTATTTTAGGGCGACGGAGATTTTTGGATACTACTCTCAGAGTTCTAACTCAGGAAGATAGCGAGCGGACACAATCGTTGTCATCTATCATTGACCTAAGTCATGATTCGTTAGGTATAGTACTTTTTCAGGAATCGGCCGTTTATTGGCCGGAAGGGTCTTTCACCTTGCATATACATGAGCAGGTAGGCTCCACCCTGGTAGACTTTGTCTATGAAGTACGGGCCTTCATAGTTCGACTCGAACTTTCCCCGTTTTGCACGATTGGGGATCATTGGTCTTTTGACGACTAGCATGAGTTCACCTTGGCGAAATGTTCTCGGCCTGATCGATCATTCATATGACCATGTCGTCCTTGTCTTATAAGCCTCCAGATTTTGTTGTGCTATAAGGCGAGTTTCGTCAAGGGCGTCGAGCTCCTCAAGCCTAAGATGAACATTTTCTTCATCTGTCAGCTCGTATCGAACCACTACTCGTAGAGAGGGGAGTTTTATTTCCAATGGGAGCACTGCTTCCATGCCAAACACCAATGCGTATGGTGTTCTATTGTGGCTGTCTAGAACGTTGTTCGGTATGCCCAGAGAGCTTCATACAGCCTTTCGTGCTAGTCATTTTTGTTTCTGGACACCGTCTTTTTTATAATCTTTGCCATGGTCTTATTGAAAGCTTCAGCTAGACCGTTGGCTAGAGAATTATAGACTGAAGAGTATCTCCAATTTATTTTATGCTGATGTATGAAGCAGCTGATTTTATGGCTTCTGTAAGCTGGCCCATTATTCGAGATTATCCTTCGCAAAGTTCCAAACCGGTATATGACATGGGACTTTAAGAAGTGGAGGATATTCTCTGTCTTCACTTCCCTTAGCGGTACTGCTTCTGCCCACTTAGAGAAATAGTCGATTGTTGCTAGTATGAACCGATGTCCTTTAGATGATACCGGTTGATTGGTGCAAAAAAGTATGTATGTGTATATTGTAAATAACCGCAATCAAGACGGTGTCGCTTATAGCTAGCCGCGATGAGTATGGGTCGTCCGCAGGAAAACGGTGAATTTCTTATCTTTCTTTATACGAGTTGATAGAAGAAAGGTGGAATTGTTAGTCGTTTTAAACTAGGATGGTTAGAAAATTTTATAATAGAAAGGCTTGTAGGGTTTATAAAACTTAGTAGTTAATGGATGAACTAAAAAAAAATTAATTCTTTTTATCTTTTAATTATTTAATAATAGAGAGATAGCGATGAATGTGTATTATGGTTCTTGGAGGGAATTAGGGTTTCCCACTACCGTCCCTTTTCCTTCCATTGATCTCTATTTATCTCAAGCCCTTAACAAAACGATTATTAACGAATCTCGAATCATGGTCGTGATATCATGAATTGATAGCGCGCCCGATAAGAAGGTTAACATTTATTTTGCTAAAGTTTATAAACATTAAAACTTTTAAAAAGAATTTAAGTTATAGTTTTCATGTATTATTCCACCCTATCTTACAAACCCTAGCAAGCAAGAATTTACTCGCTCATGGATATTAGCGATTTAAAAGAGAGGTGGAAGATGAACGAACCCATAATTAAAAATTAAAAGTGCAAAAAGTAATTGCGGAATGTAAATGCAGAAAGTAATGCAGAAAATAAAGTACATAAAGTAAATGCAAAAAAGTAAATGCGAAAAAAATTAAAACAAAGACTATCTTTATTGATCTATTGCATTACAACTTGCTCAGTGAAAATCTAAATTACAAAAACCTAGTTGCTCGCTAGATCTCTCTCTAGATCGAGGGATAGATGAATAGATGAATGTATAGATAGCTCTCGGTTCTTTTATAGGCTCTGGAATATGAAACCCTAGATGACATATTGAAATGTGTGAAATTACAATCATGATCCTGAAGTTTCAGATCCTATGGCCGCTAAAAGACCGCTGAACTGCCGCCTATAGCCCTATTTGACCGCGCTTCCGCCGCCGTTTGTTGGGTTCGTGCCTCCAAATTTTTTATGCATTTTTCTCTTGATATTTGGAGATTATCTTGATACAAAGATTCTGAAAATATTGCTCTTAGTCTCTGTCGTTGCTAGATTCTTCGATTTGCTCCTAATATTCGGCAGATTCGGTTTTGTAATCCGATTTGATGTGGATCTCCTACTTAGATTTCAAACCTGAGCTAATTTTATTATAATACCTGCACAATATCTCAAATCAAATTGTTGGTAGCATTTGTTTTATTTGAGATGTTATTCTAACCATTCATATGATATGATATTTTAAGAATATTGATTAGGAATATTTGATATGATATGCATATTTTAATATGAATATTTTATTTAAATATTATATGCATATATTTTCCCTAATTATATTAATTATAAATGAAGAAATATATGATAATAATCTTTTTACAAATAAACTCACATATGTTCTTTATTTACAATTAACACCTTTCGTAGTTAATAATAATGGGGAAAATATCCATAAAAATATGCAGTAAATTTGACTAATCAAATACCCCCAAACTTATCTTTGATTGTCCCGAGCAAACTATTTATTAAAAGGAAAAAGAAAAATCTAGCACACTTTCGTAGGCAATACGATTGCACTTAACTCGTGCAACAAGCCTTTAAACCTCTAAGTGTCCCTAGTGGGAGGAGTGTTGTCTCCTGAGGGTTTTCAGCGGATTACACCAACAAAATCCCAAAATAAAAGAAAGAAGATAAAAATTACATGCAAAGATAAGGAACATATAAAAGAAAGAACTTGAAAATAAGTGTTTCAAACTACACTAGCTTTTTAGTTGTCATGACCCCTATCTTAATGGTCTTGAAAAGATGTCAGAAATCACATCATCCCTCAATAAAACATCATCTTTGGTCTTCCTCCCTACTTTTCTTCCAAACATCGATTATATAACCCTACGTGTGTGTAAAAGACATCCCTACACTTGGAGAATTCAATTCAAGCAATAATACCCTTTGTCCATATCCCTTAGTACTTTTTAGTCGGTGATGTTTTTAGATGGATTTTGCTTACACATTCTTCATGCGACCGTTAATATTTCTTGAGGTACTAACCAACCGATTACTGAATGTGCTCACTATTTAAGGCGTAATTAACTATATGCTGGTCTTGTAACACTTAAGGGGTTAGCAGTGACTTCCAAACCAGTTGGTCTAAGGCACTAGGTAATAAGGCACCCTCGCTATATTTTTTTATGCTGCCTTAAGTAATTACAAAACCAGTGTTCATTTTTCTGCACCATTTATATTTTATATTTTTTATATTTTTGTTTATATATTTTGCCTTCATACTAAGACTTCTAAACAAGAGTATTTCAAGGTATCCTCTACTATCCCAAGTTTCAGGATGTGTGCAAGTGTGTATAGTAGGGTATCAACATTCAGAAGTTTGGACTCAAGAATAGGGAATATTTTTCAGACTTATTTCTATCTGCAGATTAGCAATTTCTTCATCTTACTAACCCTTGGGACAACATCTCATGACTACATATTACTAGCTTCGTTTTAAAACATCTAATTTTCTTGCATTTCTTGAATATCTTCCTTTCTTTCATATGTATTTTTCACTTTCTAACTTTTATTTTTAAAATCTATGCAATAGAATATTTTCATATGATGTGTGGATATATACAAACAATCCATACAAACCATCCCCCTAAACTTGTTTGCAGCAGTGTCCTCACTGATGTTGTGCTGTAAGCTCAAAACCTGAAGACTAGGAAGAATAGTTCAATAAGATGGTATAAAGAAGGGGTCAAGAGTGAATAACCGTGAAATCCGCCCCCAAACTTTTTCTTGGCTCATAATCGTGCAAAAATTTAGAGCCATTTAAAAATATTTTTCCTCCCCCCCACCCCTACCCCCCCAAACTTGAGTAAAACAGTGTTTTCATTACTAAGCATTGAAATTTAACATAAGGGGGTAAATATTTTCGATCTACATAAAACATTATAAAGACCAAAAGTTAATACCAACCATTCAAATATTTTATCAATGTAACACCATGGTTGGTAGAAGATCGTGTAACAGATATACGTGTATAAGACTTGAGGCTGTATAAGAATAGAGGTTGCATCATGTCTCAAGTAGAAGAAACATAAATGAGAGTAACGAGAAAAGATGAAGTGGGGAGAAGAGAAGAGGTGTAATAGAAAGGATTTACGTCTCAGTTGGTAAAGACGAAAAAGTGATGGTGAACGAAAACGAGAATTTGAAAGATAAGGAATAGGTGGAATAGTCGTATTCTCGTACGTGATAAGAAGAAAGGGTGGCGGTTCAACTTCTTCGGCCTCAAAGGGAGGCGCACGAATTTCCGGTGGAGATTGATTCATCACAGCATCCAAGTCATTAAGTAACATGAGTTCTTCGGTGAAAATACTTTCAAAACTTTCATCGATGATGATCTCATCGGAAAGAAAGGAATCAGTGGAATAGAGAGATTCACTAGGAAGGTTGAAAGTTTCAAGGTCAATGTGTTGCGGACTAGCATTCAAAACACTCGATTCATCAGAAATTATGGAGGTAGGAGACTAAAAAAGCCTGTCTCCCTCATTCTCAAAAAAGTCTAAATCGAGTGGTCTTTCGAGAATCATAAAACTCGAAATATCAGAGTGTGGTTCATCAAATCTCAGTGGAAATGAAAGAAGATGAGAAGAAGAACCAAAGAAAGTGGGTAATGAAATAGGTAAACAAACTTTGGTGTCGAGCATTGTTGAACCAGATATGGGTGATGAAAGCTGAATATCGTTTTGCATATCGGATAGGTCGGTGGTAAGAATAGGATTGGTTAAATGCACAGAAAGATGTTCACATTCAATGGAAAGGACATTATGGGTCGAAAAATTCAACTCATCCAACATAGCGAGTTTATCTTCAAAGATATTCTCATCACTGCTCTCATTAACACCTTCAGTCAAATCAAACGAACAGTTCTTTAAAAATTCATCAATTATACTATCCCCAATTGATGAATCACTTGGTTCACTTGATGAAATTGGAAAGTTTGAAATGTCAAGAGTAGTCAAATAAGGATCGGTTTGATTTATAATGGTGTAAGATTCTCTTTCACACTCATAATTGGGAAAGTCAAACATATTAGTCTCGGACACCTCATCAATTAGATTATTAAGCGGTTGATCATTAAATACATTAGGTTGGGGTTCAGGATGGAAGGTGTCGAGATCAAAATAATTGGTTCCAGTTTGACTTTAAAGGATCCTTAATTTTTTCTCACAACTCAATTCCAACTCTACATCAAAGACTGGACATGATTTGTAAAGAAGTTTCAATGAAGGATTCTCTTTGAACCGTGGAACTTCCTAATTGACGTTCAGAAGCACTGTCTAGATAGGGTGCAAAATTTGAGTATGGTTGGAATGTGTTTAATTGTTGGCTAAAGGAGAGTTCAATATGTTCCACAATAGACATGGGTTTACGACTTGCCACATTAGCCTTAAAAGAAGTATTAACATGAGAGCTTATGAAAGTTTGGTGTTGTTGATAAGAGTTAGAAGGTTGTATCCAAGTTTCATAAACAGGATTAGGCTTTTGCAATTTCCTCAGTAATGGTCATGGGTGTAAAAGTTGTCATATTCGCCTCAAAACGAGTATTAACATTTTCATATGGAAATGATTGTAATTGGTGTCCTAACGGTTTTGGAGCCGTGAAAGATATGAAACTTTGGCTATGAGTCTTTGCAATATGCTCAGTGATGGACATGGGTTAAAAAGCTTCCTCGCTGGCCTTAATAGGGTTTTCAACATAAGGTGTTGAATTTTGACACGGTTGATAGGACTTTGAGTGAGGTGTCCAACTGTTATTTCTAGCGCGCTCAATCCTATCCCTTAAAGAAATAGTAGGGTCGAAATTTGTACCAAAGAAATTACAATAATAAGAAATATCTGGTTGTTTGTAGCAAAGCTCGGCAAGAGTTGGTCGGTTTGGGTTACCCATTATAGGAGAATGAAAAGAAAAGAGGGTGAAGTAGTAATAATTTTAAGCTCTTTCTTTTGGATTTTGGAAATTATTTTGCTTGGAAAGAGGGACTCAACAAACGTGCATAAATAATGCCTAGAACTAGGGTCACCTAGGTCAAATTACTAGACCGCTCCTGGACTTCCAAAAGACAAGATGTAGGATAAATCCTCTATCACCTCTTTATCTATCTTGCAGCCAGGCAAGTGCCAGGTAAGTGGGAGGTATCCTCTATACGAATCACCGAAATAGCGGGCCTAGTTAAGTAACCACTTTCCTTAGTCACACTTGCCTTAGACACCACAAGAGAATAGATAAGCAATAGATTACCCACGACCCTCCTTTGTCATAATTGAGTGTGACTGTCCTTAGAGGCTTGGTCTAGATATTTTTTATTAATGTAGGGTTATGCGTATGCTCGTTCGTGATTTGTGGGGCTTAGGAAGGGTGATGAAATCCCCACCTAATCTGAATTTGGATTTCTTGCCCCTTAAAGTCCGTTTTAAATATGCAAAACAAACCAAAATCTAAAACACGCAAAAATATTTTTAGCGGAGATATTTCCAAAGAATGCTACAGGAAAAAATAGTTTATTAGAGTTTTAGAGGAGAGAGGAAAACGATAGGATAGTACCAAGAAAATTTGGGGCTTAACTCCCCACTATGGCCGCTCTTCCGCCGCCAAAAGCTCCCTCTGGCCACGGTTTCGCCACCGTATAATGATATATCTCCTTCAAAGTTTGGCACTACACTTCAATTCTCCTCTGCTCTTATTTGACAATCTCTGAATCTCTGTTGGTTCGCTCCAAGTGCTCCAGATTTCTCGCAAAACTCGCACAAAAATCATTAAAAATATAAAATGCGGTTATTTTTATTTTTTTATTATTTTTTATGTTCTCTGGTTTTATATTAGAAATCAACCCGAATAACAAGAAAAATAATTATGATTGTTTTCCCGGCAACGGCGCCATTTGATTGGTACGAAAAAGTATGTATGTGTATGTTGTAAATAACCGCAATCAAGACGGTGTCGCAAATAACTAGCCGCGATGAGTATGGGTCGTCCGCAGGAAAAAGGTGAATTTCTTATCTTACTTTAGACGATTTGATAGAAGAAATGTGGAATTGTTAGTCGTTTTAAATTAGGATGGTTAGAAAATTTTATAATAAAAAGGCTTGTAGGGTTTATAGGACTTAGTAGTTAATAGATGAAGTAAAAAAAATTATTTTTTTTATCTTTTAATTATTTAATATTAGAGAGATAGCGATGAATGTGGATTAGGGTTCTTGGAGGGAATTAGGGTTTCCTACTACTGCCCCTTGTCCTTCCACTGATCTTTATTTATCTCAAGCCCTTAACAAAACGACTATTAACGAATCTCGAATCGTGGTCGTGACTATCATGAATTAATAGAACATCCGATAAGAGGGTCAACATTCATTTTGCTAAAATTTATAAACATTAAAACTTTTAAAGAGAATTTAAGTTATAGTTTTCATCCATTATTCTGCCCTATCCTACAAACCCTAGCAAGCAAGAATTTACTCGCTCATGAATATTAGCGATTTAAAAGAGAGGTGGAAGATGAACGAACCCATAATTAAAAGTGCAGAAATTAATTGCGGAATGTAAGTGCAGAAAGTAATGCGGAAAATAAAGTGCAGAAAGTAAATGCAGAAAAGTAAATGCGAAAAGAATTAAAATAAAGACTGGCTTTATTGATCAACTATTGCATTACAACTTGCTCGCTGAAAAACTAAATTACAAAAACCTAGTTGCTCGCTAGATCTCTCTCTAGATCGAGGGATAGATGAATAAATGAATTTATAGATAGCTCTCGGTCCTTTAATAGGCTCTGTAATGTGAAACCTTAGATGACAGATAGAAGTGTATGAAATTACGATCATGACCCTGAAGTTTCAGATCCTACGGCCGCTAAATGACTGCTGAACCGTCGCCTATTGCCCTATTTGACCGCGCTTCCGCCGCCGTTTGGTGGGTTCTCATGCCTCCAAATTATTTGTGCCTTTTTCTCTCGATAGTTGGAGATCCTCTTGATACAAAGATTATGAAAATATTGCTATTAGTCTCTACCGTTGCTAGATTCGTCGATTTGCTTCTAATATTCGGCAGATTCGGTTTTGTAATCCGATTTGATATGGATCTCTTACTTAGATTTCAGACCTGAGCTAATCTTATTATAATACCTGCAACAATATCTCAAATCAAATTGTTAGTAGCATTTGTTTTATTTGAGATATTATTCTAACCATTTATATTATTTGATATCTTAAAAATATTGATTAGGATTATTTGATATGATATGTATATTTTAATATGAATATTTTATTTAAATATTATATGCATATATTTTCCCTAATTATATTAATTATAAATGAAGAAATATATAATAATAATCTTTTTACGATAAACCCACATATGTTTTTTATTTACAATTAACATATTTTCGTAGTTAATAATAGTAGGGAAAATTTCCATAAAAATATGCAGTAAATTTGACTAATCACCGATTCGATAGGGCCAATTATATCGATTCCCCACATTTCGAACGGCCAGCTGACCACTGTCGGGTGTAGCGGATTTGGATGTTGATGGATGAAGTCCCCGTGAATTTGGCACGAGTGACACTGCTTCGCATATTCAAGGCAGTCCTGGATCATTGTGGCCCAATATTAACCCATTCTTTTCATCTTGATCTTCATCTTCGGCCTAGCTTGATGAGAACTGCAGAGTCCGTCGTTTATTTCTTGGAAGACTTTCTTTACTTCCTCCGGCCCCATGAATCTTAGCCGTAGGCAATCGATCGACCTCTTATATAGAGTATCATTGATAAAGGAAAATGACAAAGCTAGTTTCATGAGCTGGTGTCTAGATGATGCATTTTCGGACGTTCGTTGGGACTTGAAGTAATCTATGAAGTCCTCCTTCCAATCCTTGACCTTTTCTTCATCCTCTATTTAAAAGGCTACTTGTTCGGTCATTCCTTTCCCTTCGGATAGCTCTGTTAGGTCTTCTGAAGATATATATGTTGGCGTGAGGACCCTACGGTTTTGCACAATGATCCTTACGTCATCGAGGTCTTCATCGGCCAATTCCTTAGCCAATTTGGCCAATGCATCCACTTTGCTGTTTTCCGCTCGCGGTATGCTTTCTAAGATATATAACGGGATTTGTGTCAGCAGTTGTTGCATCCTTTCACCATACTTTATCAATTCTGGTTTACATGTCTGATAGTCGCCATTTACTTGACTGACGACCAGCTGGGAGTCTCCATATATGAGGAGGCCTTTGATTCCCATGTCGATAGAGATCTCAAGGTCGGTTATCAAAGCTTCATATTCTGCTTCATTTTTAGTCTTTAGCTCCGTCAGAGAGAGGGCGTAACACAATATCCCTCCTTGCGGGGTCACGAAGATAAGTCATACCCCGGCTTTGATTATAAGAGTGTTTTGCCTTCGCGGCTTTATGGTGTAAGTGCACGGAGGCGCCCCGGCCGTCAATCCGACGGCCAAATGCGGAAGCGGTGATAAACTTTAATTTTTCTTGAACTGGCAAACCGCCGCGCACTAATACCCGGATCGAACCATTAATTAGTCCTAGCTAACTACAAGAAAGGGAAGAGAGATATACCGACTGATCCAAGTCCTCCGGTCTTCTCGTCGTCGTCCCGATCTCCCGCGGAATGTCCTATCTCTACCTCGTCGCCGGAAGTGCACCACATCGCCTACTTCTTTTACGGGCTCCCACCTCAATGCCGAGACAACTCGGGCACGAAGCTGGCTAGTCGACGTGCCCAAGATTTGCTGTAGAATATCTAGTGAGCAAGTCTCAATTTTGGGGTTCATGGAGATGCCTTTGTGGTGGAAGAAAAAGAACTTGGAGAGAGGTGAGGAAAAATGTGATATACAAAGAATGAGAGTATCATTTTTCTCCCAACCAAAAGAGAAGCATTTCCCTCATCCCTTTCCAATAGTGGCCGGCCCCCTTAGGTGATTGGAGAGAGAGAGCAAAGACAAGGGGGTGGGTGGAAAGCAAGTGATGATGAAACAATCAAATGATCACAACAAAACCCAACACTCCAAAGCAACCATCATCTTTCCACAAGTCAAACCATGATGACAAGAAGAAGTCAAGAAGTCAAGGTCAAGGGATGGGCTCCATCATAAAACCATCATGATACAAATATATGCAAAGAACCCCTCTCCACAAATGCTTATTTGCAACAATGCAAATAAGCCCTCCTCCACCAATCTTCGGCCAATGAACGATACAAAGGAAATTGGACGAAACGGAAAGCAAACTGGCAACTCCAGAAAACTGGTCCCGTAATAAATTACAGGAAAACCCCGATACTGTGCATACACACCCGCATTTGTATTCCGACCGAAATACAAATGCAATGAGACAAAATCTACACTGTACTATACTAGGATCCGGCTTATACCAAAACCGGCTAGTATAATCCGTTCGATCCTGATCCGTGCAATACCGCACGTACCTGATCGAATCTTGCCATATAACCATACGGCCTGTAGTACAAACTGTCCGATCCTGATCCGTGCAATACCGCACGTATCTGATCGGACCCTGCCATATCTCCATACGGCCTCTACAACCTTTCGCCTGAAAGCTGAGTAACTGAATGTGGGGGACTCTAAAGACGCGTCAACACCTTGGTTGTGGATTTAACCGCTAGCACGTCAGAGGTATAAGCCAATACGTAACGGGCTACCAGGTATCGACTAAAAGGGACGTCTGTGAGCGAACTCAGCCTGACAACCCTACTGAGCCTGTCAGTGACAATATCCGTACAGTCCGGTCCGTTCGTCTATGAGCATCGCATGGCGGGCCTAGGGGGTTGGTAAAAGTCAGACCCCCAAAAGCGGTACAAGTCGTGTCGGAGTGTAGCCCAGAACACCCTGAGATACTACTGGAATACCTACCAGTAAATCTCCTTGCCTCGGCCGAGGGCTTCGTGTAATGGCTCTCCTAGACACAGCACGACCTCACCCCCAATACCGGGAGAGACGAACCCCTGAAGATACGCTCACTGCCTCCATGTGGCTCGGGACTGTACCCAACTAAAACCTGTTTGCACGACTCCTTTGAGCCGTGGTAGGGTAGTAATCAAAGTACAGTGGGAACTCACACAAGACAAATGACGATCCCCAGGTCGATGAACTAACCTGTACACATGTCACCAGGGAACTGCCATCTGACGTCTGGTATATGACCAACTAGCATGTTCCCGGCGAGTCCTCTCCGGTGTACTCATAACCCAATGAGCACCTGTATACATCTTAGGTGATCCAACTGACACCAGTGGCTTGTGAGACCGGCCACCGCCCCTCGTCGGGGTCTCGACTGTATACACTAGTCTACTCTGGAGTATCGATGCCCTGTCTCGAAACTCACACGACTAGGGACCATTTAAGGATATGCTTATAGACCCCAGCTCCCACTTATATGATCGCCCTCATACTTCTGGTGGTCAAGCAAGAATCCTAGGGGCTCTACCAACGTGTAATAGCGACTTGTCAGGTCACTTAAAGCAGTACACGATGATAAAGGTAAACCAGATAGCATACTATCATCTCGAGTAAGACTGTCCTACCGGGATAGGTCCTCCATCAATCATCGCAATCACGTACCTGTGACCTAATAATTGACTCTGAGGGCACTATCTCCAACAATCTCCCACTTGCACTCAAGGCTAATTATTGCGATGTCGCATACTCACATCCCGTGTGATACCGAACACCCAACTCCTCTACTAGTCAGTCTCACAAAGCTCGTTTGCGAAACTATTGCGTTCGAGGAATAGCCTCAGTGAGTGGATCCGCCTTGATGTTTCTTTCTATGTCTCTCTATATCTCAAGTTCGTGGAGAAAGCCATCTCCCGAAAAGAGTAATACCTGTCTTAGAATGTGTCTGGATGTCTGATGGGACCTAGCTCATAAATGAACTCCAAATCCAAACTTCTTAGACTGTATCGTTAACTGAACTTAATCAGTATCCAGCGCCATGCCTCCCTCAGTATTGCCTTGGACCACCTGTCCAAAATACTGCCCCTCATCAGAAGGGAAACTATAACTCTGACAACCTCCCTGTCGTCCAAGTCACCTTGGAAGCCTGGAATGATAACTGTCTCCCGAATGAGGCTGTCGTCATCATATCCCTAGAACATCCACTTATGTTCTAAAACTGCTTCCGACTGTTTCTCCAGGATTGGATTAATGTCAACTTATTGCATCTAGTGCAAGAACAACATCTGGTGTGGTACTTGACATTTCATGATTGACTCAATTGCCTGAGCAAGTGATCTGCCAATCATGCACTTCCCTCTCTATTTTAGTCTATAAGACACCTTTAGAGAGGGTGACTCCATCACCTGCAGGTATAATACCGTGCCAGGAGTCGTTCATTCTAAATACTCTTAGAATGCTGTCTAAGTACCCTGATTGGGAAACCACCCAAATCTAGATCTAAAACCATAGATCTAGTAACCAGTATGTCTGATATAATATCCAAGTCCTGTGTGGAGAAAACCACTGTGTGACGACCAAAGTATAACCGATTGTAGTATAGGAGTTTCCTTTCCTACTCTGTGTATGTCATCCAAATACCATGACATCACACCCTACTACCTTCTCAACAGATCCATACCCTATTCTGATGAAGTCAAACCTATGACTGTCACATCAGAAATTGATGATCTATCTCCGCTATATCTGCTTTAGTCTATAAATAGACATAAGCCACCTGTCCACCAATGCTTCCGCTGCTCCCACTGACTACGACAACCCTCTGGCAGAGTCATATACACGTACACTTCTAAAACTAGTTTAGAACGACGCTATACTCATCCTCCCGCCGGGTCTCGCAACCTGGAACAACAGCAATGGTAATTGTGGGTAAACAAGAAGTTCCCTGTCACCGTCCTTGAGGCTACCGCAGTACCTCTCGGGTGCCTGAAGTTACCCACCTTATCTGCGGAGTGGCCAATGGAATGTCAATCCGGATTGAATCTTTAGATTCCTTATCAAATCTTCAGTAATCGTTTTGTGGTTCTGGAATCACTTCCAGTTCTACCATACTCCCACTACTGTTTTCTGAAAAAATCCATTTTTGATAAAACTGTGGCGAGTCTAGAACAATATCTCTATTGTTCATCCAGATGGTAGAAAATCAACCCTCGTCATAGCCTGGGTCAACCCACAAACAGCCATTACAGAAACGTGCCTTGAGTTGTCCAGTGTCTGGTTTTAATCATAAGCCGGACAACTCCCCGTACCTTAACACCGTTAAGATATGAACTGTTCTATATCCAATATAGAACCAGAGGCACTGATTTAATTAAACCAGATTCAAATCATGCAGCTGTCTCCAGTGCATGTCAACTAAATGGAAGAAGTCTGATCAGCGTTATTCAACTTAGGAATGCTTCCAATTATGAGTAACCTGAAAGAGAAGCAAGATCTCTTTATCATTACTATCAACTGAATACCATTCACAAGTATCTATATCTTCGATCACTTTGAAGAATCCCGATACTTGCTACACCTGGTTCTCTACTCTATTCAAATACCTATAACTTCTCCAAATTCGGACCCTGTGTTTCCACGAAACACCTGTCTAAAAACTAGAAAAGTCATAAGTAAACCGAATATAGTACGAGGACCAACCCCTCTGTCCTGATGGACTCTGGACAACATACAATACTCTGTATAAGTCCCTTGAGTCTGATAACTCGTTCACTGTGTGTCGTAGGTTGAAAACTGTACTTATGGTTAAGAAGAATTACACCGTTGTTTAATGCTCCTTACCTAACCATCCACTGATATAGGTAAATGTCATAGACATAATTTCAAAAGGTATATCTCACTCTATGAAAATAGACGTACAGATATATCAATTTGAAATTGGTGCATAACAGAGGATATTCAAGACCAAATATTTGTCGTCCGGCAAACAACCCAGGTGACTTCCTCAAATATCACCGATTACAACGAATCCCGATATAATGAGGATGATCACCTAATTCCCCATAACTTACTCCCACTCATCATCTGTAAAACCATACAGATGTGAGAATCATACCTGGTAAATACATACCCTGGAGTAAGTATCTAATCGGGAAATCAGTTTTCCTTTAACAGTACACAGTGAAGACTTAAACATTGAAATGTTTCGATGGGGTATCCCGGTATTCCTAGTAATGCCTCTTCCAGATTCACGACTGTAACCGTATAATTCTTTGCCACCTTTCCAAATCCCTTCTTATGTCTTTAGTCATCACCTTCTGCACACCCCTTAGGCCAAATGGTTTTCTTCCTTCCCTACCGTTCGCCACCAGCCTATGGTTTGGAAGAAGACTATCCAATAAGCATAATGGGTGTACTGTCCTAATCCCAGGATCACTCGCAAAGCGAGAGAAGGTGAAGATAAAAGACAACCGAATAAACCTTATTCCTATTTCTCCTGGACCAGAATCCATCCCCGAAGTGGAACAAGTTCCTTTCGAGTTCGTATATAACCATACGATGGAGTATCCAATAAACTGTGGATCTTCGTAGTGATACGGAGCATCCTGGAGAAATACAAAGGTGATTTAGGATTGGCGAAGGAATACTTGGTTTGGTCGTGAATATCTGTTGCAATTTACTTTGCCCTCTTACTAATCCCTTGCTTTGTCTGAACTTAACACCTTCTGTACACCATCGTTAGGCTAATTGGTTTTCTTCATTCCCTATCGGTCGGCACCAGCCTAAGGTTTGGAAGAAGACTATCCAATTTGCGTAATAGGTGTACTATCCCCTAAACCAAGGAGTACTCACAACTTGAGAGAAGGTAAAAGGAAAAGACAACTGAATAATCCTATCCGTTTTCTCCAGAACCTGAAACCATCCTCGAATAAATTCCTTCGAGTTCGTATCTAACCATACGATGGTTTTGTCCAATGGAAGTGGACGTTCGTAGTAAAACGGGGTGTCCTGGAGAAAAGGGTAAAAGTAGGAGTGGCAATGAGGTCTGCAACTCTGACAATCCAAAAGCCAGTGTTTAAGAAGGTTCGGTCAACTTGGTCACTGAGTCATAGTCATAGGGTCGGGTCAATGGTTGCTGCCAAAGAGAGAGAGAAAAGAAACACTCAGCGTGCACTCTAACCTAGATCAGAATGGTTACCAATTTATCTAATCTGGAAACCTCCCACTGTACCGTCAAATTCTCCTCCAAACCTGAAAGAAGAATTAGTCGGGATCACCCGAGGAGTAAACTAACTCATCAGTGGGAATCGGGATCCAACTATCATCGCATGACAACGTGACGGAATCCGCTCACGGTATCACACTCCAGAAGGTATGCGCATATCTGGCAAGTTTCAGTTCTTTTGAAACTCCCGATGTGATTTCTACCCCATGCTCTTATGACCTTGACTTTGGCCAGCAAATCATAAGTCACATGTCAAGTTCTACCCGTCATTCTCCAGGTTGTTTTGAATCCACCCGTACCTACCCTTGACTTTGGCCAACAAGGCAGTACGACTGTTCCAAACCAACGCATCTATCTATGCTGCATATGAATAACCAACAGCTACCAAACACTGTGCCTTGACTTTGGCCAACAAACACAGCTTGAATACTATTGACTACCCATATGAAACGACGGAGGGCTACGAATGGTTTCTGGCGAAAACCTTTAACGTAATGAACTTGATATCGTTGAAGGAACGGATAGCTTTTTAAAATATAGTGACGAAAACCTTTGCTAAAGAGGTCACTCCCGGTGAAGGGATCTCGGCTCTTTCCCCGTAGAATGAGGTGCAGGATATTCCAACTGAATACCACGGTGCAAAGCAAAAGTAATCGGCTATAGTGAAGTTAATGCCCTGACGCAAACTTTTGTCCAAGGGGTCACTCCCGGTGAAGGGATCTCGGCCCTTGCCTCGTCGACTGAGGAGCAGGATATTCCAACTGAATACCACGGTGCAAAACAAAAGTGAACGTCCTTGCAATAACAGCTTTTTGAAAAGTGTTCCAACAACATCAGATTAGGTTTGTTTTTAACTTGCATTGATCCGAATCAACGCAGTCCCATCAATTGATCATACCACAAAGAACGAAAATATACTGATGTACGTATATGCCATCCGCATTCGCCACTGGGTCCCGTCATTACCCGTTAGGTTAGCTAACTAACGACAGAGCGGGGACTGGACTAGCGCGGATGCAAAACATATACAACATCTACTAATATATATACCAATATATTATATTCGCTCAAGGCGTGAATAAAATGCAACATCACAGAAATGTACAGCATCACAGAACAAAAATAGATATCTGGGATCCCCGGGTTTCACAGAGCCACTACTGAAACCCGACGTTCCCCTGGTCGTGTGGATAGCCTGCACAATGAAATCCTAGACCCCTACGGGCGCGGCAAGTTACCCGCCAAAACCTGAAGCGAGGCAGCCCCCTTCAGCACCGTGAATGGACCACCCAGCACTTCATGGAATCCGGTAACTTGGGCACCCCTCCTGGGTCAACCTGTACCCCCTACGAGTGCGGCGAATAGCCCGCCAATCCTTGAGTGAAGCCCCCTCCCTCTCAATGCCATGAGATGCGGGCTTGTTGCCCTCTAGAACCCGGCTATCCGTGCACCCCTCCGCGGGGCAATCCTAGTACAGAAAGTAAAATATACATACAACGGGTACATCGACTGCAACCTGGCCGTGCCCCAAAATAATAATACAATCAGGCAGTGACGGCAGTCCACATGTCGGACGCTCGCCCCGCAATATCAAATGTACATAATACAACCACAACTGTACTAGCATTGCATCCAGGCTATCCCCCACGACCGATCCGCAACATCACAGCAAAAACAGAACATCAACGTGAAAGTCACGTTCGCAAATCCGTCTAACCGGGCTATAGCAGTTAGACCGGATTTACCGATCAAGTGACATTCACGGTCACAGATATAATGTAAATACTGTGAAATAATGTGTTTAAAATATCCGATCAATCAAATTTTAACAAATGGGCCCCCAAGCATTACTGTAGCAGATCAGGAAATTCTGGGCCCAATGTTATTATTCCAAAACCCCAATTTTAACCCCAGAAAGATACTGTAGAAATTTGGTGCAGGGATCCCCACAGTGTGCGGCGGAACCGCGGCCCAAAAGGGGCTTTGGCCGCAGTTCCGCGCCTCCACTGTTGATTCACCCTGTCGAATTTCTACAGTAGCCTTGTAATCTCCCGTACATCAATTTTATACAACCTGAAAAATTTTTGGAGACCAAAAAATTTCAACAGAAAACTGTCGTGAAGGAAATACGGGTTTTGGAACATTTGATCGATCGGAACTGAAAAACACATTAAGGCAAGCTAGACTAAGTTAATGGCGAGGCTCTGATACCACTGTAGGTGCACGGAGGCGCCCCGGCCGTCAATCCGACGGCCAAATGCGGAAGCGGTGATAAACTTTAATTTTTCTTGAACTGGCAAACCGCCGCGCACTAATACCCGGATCGAACCATTAATTAGTCCTAGCTAACTACAAGAAAGGGAAGAGAGATATACCGACTGATCCAAGTCCTCCGGTCTTCTCGTCGTCGTCCCGATCTCCCGCGGAATGTCCTATCTCTACCTCGTCGCCGGAAGTGCACCACATCGCCTACTTCTTTTACGGGCTCCCACCTCAATGCCGAGGCAACTCGGGCACGAAGCTGGCTAGTCGACATGCCCAAGATTTGCTGTAGAATATCTAGTGAGCAAGTCTCAATTTTGGGGTTCATGGAGATGCCTTTGTGGTGGAGGAAAAAGAACTTGGAGAGAGATGAGGAAAAATGTGATATACAAAGAATGAGAGTATCATTTTTCTCCCAACCAAAAGAGAAGCATTTCCCTCATCCCTTTCCAATAGTGGCCGGCCCCCTTAGGTGATTGGAGAGAGAGAGCAAAGACAAGGGGGTGGGTGGAAAGCAAGTGATGATGAAACAATCAAATGATCACAACAAAACCCAACACTCCAAAGCAACCATCATCTTTCCACAAGTCAAACCATGATGACAAGAAGAAGTCAAGAAGTCAAGGTCAAGGGATGGGCTCCATCATAAAACCATCATGATACAAATATATGCAAAGAACCCCTCTCCACAAATGCCTATTTGCAACAATGCAAATAAGCCCTCCTCCACCAATCTTCGGCCAATGAACGATACAAAGGAAATTGGCCGAAACGGAAAGCAAACTGGCAACTCCAGAAAACTGGTCCCGTAATAAATTACAGGAAAACCCCGATACTGTGCATACACACCCGCATTTGTATTCCGACCGAAATACAAATGCAATGAGACAAAATCTACACTGTACTATACTAGGATCCGGCTTATACCAAAACCGGCTAGTATGATCCGTTCGATCCTGATCCGTGCAATACCGCACGTACCTGATCGAACCCTGCCATATAACCATACGGCCTGTAGTACAAACTGTCCGATCCTGATCCGTGCAATACCGCACGTATCTGATCGGACCCTGCCATATCTCCATACGGCCTCTACAACCTTTCGCCCGAAAGCTGAGTAACTGAATGTGGGGGACTCTAAAGACTCGTCAACACCTTGGTTGTGGATTTAACCGCTAGCACGTCAGAGGTATAAGCCAATACGTAACGGGCTACCAGGTATCGACTAAAAGGGACGTCTGTGAGCGAACTCAGCCTGCCAACCCTACTGAGCCTGTCAGTGACAATATCCGTACAGTCCGGTCCATTCGTCTATGAGCATCGCATGGCAGGCCTAGGGGGCTAGTAAAAGTCAGACCCCCAAAAGTGGTACAAGTCGTGTCGGAGTGTAGCCCAGAACACCCTGAGATACTACTGGAATACCTACCAGTAAATCTCCTTGCCTCGGCCGAGGGCTTCGTGTAATGGCTCTCCTAGACACAGCATGACCTCACCCCCAATACCGGGAGAGACGAACCCCTGAAGATACGCTCACTGCCTCCATGTGGCTCGGGACTGTACCCAACTAAAACCTGTTTGCACGACTCTTTTGAGCCGTGGTAGGGTAGTAATCAAAGTACAGTGGGAACTCACACAAGACAAATGACGATCCCCAGGTCGATGAACTAACCTGTACACATGTCACCAGGGAACTGCCATCTGACGTCTGGTATATGACCAACTAGCATGTTCCCGGCGAGTCCTGTCCGGTGTACTCATAACCCAATGAGCACCTGTATACATCTTAGGTGATCCAACTGACACCAGTGGCTTGTGAGACCGGCCACCGCCCCTCGTCAGGGTCTCGACTGTATACACTAGTCTACTCTGGAGTATCGATGCCCTGTCTCGAAACTCACACGACTAGGGACCATTTAAGGATATGCTTATAGACCCCAGCTCCCACTTATATGATCGCCCTCATACTGCTGGTGGTCAAGCAAGAATCCTAGGGGCTCTACCAACGTGTAATAGCGACTTGTCAGGTCACTTAAAGCAGTACACGATGATAAAGGTAAACCAGATAGCATACTATCATCTCGAGTAAGACTGTCCTACCGGGATAGGTCATCCATCAATCATTGCAATCACGTACCTGTGACCTAATAATTGACTCTGAGGGCACTATCTCCAACACATGGAGGATGCCCCGTCGAAGTAGAGCTCCCATTGAGGATCATTTTCTTCTTTCTCTTCTTCGATTGCGTCGAATGCATGCTCATCCGGTAACTCACAATTCAAGGGGAAGTCGGATGGTATCAGATGTTCTGCGAGAAAGTCAGCGATGGCTTGTCCTTTTACCGCTTTGAGAGGTTGATACGTTATCAAGAACTCCATCAAGAGGAGGGCCCATTTGGCAAGCCTTCCTGTCAGTATGGCCTTTGACATTAGATATTTGAGAGGATCCACTTTCGATATGAGGTGGACCTCATGTGCCAAGGCGTAATGTCTGAGCTTCGTTATTGCGAAGATCAGTGCCAGGCAATGCTTTTCGATAGGGGAATAGTTTCTTTCTGCCCCCAGAAGAACGCGACTTAAATAGTACAGAGCTCTGTCTTTTCCCTGGTCGTTCTCTTATGTTCACAATGCGCCTAGAGAACCCTCAAGGGCCGTTGTATAAAGGATAAAGGGTTTTCCCTTAACCGGAGCGGCCAATACTAGCAGATTTTGTAGGTATTGCTTGATTTCGTCTAATGCGTTTTGACACTTCTGATCCCAGACAGATGGGGTCCCCTTCTTCATCAGATGACTCTAGGGACGGCATTTTCCGAAGAGATTGGTTATGAACCGCTGAATATATGCGAGCTTTCCTAGGAGTGACCGCAGTTGTTTGAGAGTTCTTGGTGTGGGCATTTCCATAATCGCCTTGATCTTTGAGAGATCGATTTCAATACCCCGGTGACATATAATGAATCCCAGGAATTTGCTTAAGGAAACCCCAAACGCGCATTTAGAGGGTTCATCTTCAGATAATACTTCCGAAGACGTTGGAACACTATTTTTAAATTTTCTCAATATTCCTCATGAGATTTGCTCTTCACTATAAGGTCGTCGATGTAGCATTCGACAATCTCATCTATGAGGTCATCGAAAATCTTTATCATGGCCCTCTGGTAGGTAGCGCCAGCATTCCTCAAACCGAAGGGCATCACCTTATTGTAGAATATGCCCAGTGGGGTTCGGAAAGTAGTATGCTTCTGGTCTTTAGGATGCATTTTTATTTTGTTGTAACCTGAAGATCCATCCATGAAGGAGAAGACCTCGTGGATAGACGTGTTATCGATCATCAGCTCGGTAATGGGTACTAGGAAGTCATCCTTCGGGCAAGCTCTGTTGAGGTCCCGAAAGTCCACGCAAATGTGAATCGTCCTTTTTTTCTTCATCACTGAAACGATATTAGCGATCCAGTCGGGATATTGAACCTCTTGGATGAAGCTGGAGTCGATTAGTTTCTTGAATTCAGTGTTGATACTCATCTCAAGTTCGAGTTGCATCCTTCTTAGCTCCTATTTGATTGGCTTTATACCTGACGATATAACCAGTTTATATACAGCCACTTTTGAATCTAGACCCGGCATTTCAGAGTAGTTCCAGGTGAAGCAATATTTATGCTGCATGAGCACGTCTTTTAAAGTGGCCTCCTGTTTTATAGATAGTAGCTCACTGACGAATGTTGGCCTCGGATCATTTTCCGTCCTTAAGTCAATTTTCATTAGGTTGTCCACCGTGGTGTGTATCCCATCTTCCAGCTATTTTGGTGCTGATGGAAAATCCGAGATCACCTCGTCCTCATCTTCATTTGCGAAGCACATATAGAAGTCATTCATAGTCTCGTCCCCTCCCTATTTTGAGAGTGTTATCATAAGGAATGTACGAGTTCGCTTCCATTCTCGATGTCAAGTTGGTCCTATCATGATGGTATAGGTCCTCTTTGGCTCATGCTTTTATGGCAGGGTTACCCTCCAGCTGTCAGATAACGCAAACCTGCCTTGTCGATACTGGTCTTCTACCCTGTCTTTGAAGGTGAAGCAGTTTTCAAGGGGATGACCTATTACTCGGTGATAGGAGAAATAATCCAAATGATGGACCTCATTTATTTGTTCGGGGTGCTGAGACTCCGGAAGCGTCATCATTTGGTGCTTTATGACAAGGATGAATATTTTCCTTGTCTTGTCTGGAGGAAAAGAGTATTCCCGGTCCATCTTCTTTATAAAGGATAGGCTCCAATCGAGTTTTTCTTGATTGCACGGCGTCTTGGATCCACTTTGTTGTCTTAAAGCATTTTTTGTGTTCTTTGTCCTATTTTACCTCCTTTTCCAGGTTTGCCCTTTCGTGAGAACATATAGCGGGCTGGGGATTAAGAGCATTACGGTCTAATTTCTCTGCAGATTGCTAACTTAGACACTGCGTCCTGGCCTTTTCATAAATGGCCATTTCGGCTGTGGTTGTCCCGGCTCGTTTGACAAGCTCCTGTTATTAACTTGTTAATTTGTTCTTCAAGAGACGGTCTTAACATTCTTAGAGCTGGATCTCGCTCCGATTTGACGCCACAGCTATCAGGAAGAGCATTATCTTCTCCACTCATGTTGTTTAAGACGCGGCAACTGTAGATTTGCTTCTGTTTCTTGGACCGAACGTATCCAAACCCAGTTGTTTCCATCTTTCTGCTGGGCTTCTTTCGTTGAGTCTCGGGAATATCCCAAATATTTTTGTAGAATTGGGTTTGTCGAACAGTTTGTTCGAGAGATACGCCTTGGCGTCTTAACACCTCTTTCAATCTCTCCGCGTAATATCTTGGCAGACGGATGGGTTGAAGCCTGTCGAGCGCAAAATCTGCATCGTGCCAAATTTCTTTCTCTACTTTGGTCTCCGTAGATTGGTAGAAGAGAATCGCATTTTCACCTCTTCGCCTGGGAGGCACTTAGAAAGTTTGCAATTCTTGTATGCTGTATGTATCTAGCGCATCAAGTTCCTTGTAGTGTTGAGGCGGAGCCATTGTGATTTGCAGACTCTGATCTGCCAAGGCAAGAGTCTGCATTGACGGGTGGACGGAGAACACTGTATTGGCCTCGTCCTCGGAGTCGCTGCCAAAGACCAAAATAGGAGTAGATGGTCCGGGCTTATTGTTTCTTTTTGGGGTTGCCCCGAGTAGACTGTTTCTTCATCATCCTCGCTATCGCTCCCAAATATCAGGATAGTGGCGACGAATTTTTGTTTACTCACCGTCCTGTGGCACCTTTCAGTATCCTCGAAGTCTAGTAGAAAGTACTTTGCGTCTTCGTATTTTCGGACTTCATTTACGGAGAACAGATTGAGCTCTCCCGTGATGGTGTACTCCAAGCCAACTTCATGCACTAATGTTGTATAGAAGGGATGACGTTGTACTCGTATAACCAAGGCCCGCCAAGCAAAGCGTTATAACAAGTCTTAGCGTCAATGACATGAAATTTGATATCAGTGACGAGTAGCCCGAAGCGTAGTGTCAGTATTACGTACCCAGGTGTCCGTGATGATTGTGAGTCGAACCCAGAGATGTTAATTTTATATCGGGCAAGGTGCTGAACGTTCATGCAAATTTCCTTCAGCACTCTCTGTAGGGTTACTAAGCACTCTAATAAGGTTCTACAAGGCATCAACCATGCCCGATTTAAAATTTAGCCGTGCCGAACAACCCTAACCAAGATCTTTAAACTAGAGATTAGGCGAAACAAAGCATGTTAAACACTTTAACATCTAAGAGTTTGGGATTACAACCTTTGTAGTCCGGTCCTTCACTTCATAAGCTCCATGTTGAGGACCCTTCGCTGCGATCATCATATACCCGGACTCTAGAGAGGCTCCACGAAGAGAATGATGCAAACTTGCTTTCGATCTTCGATAACTAAGATGATCTACCATGAAGTTTCTTTAACACAAGCTCTCACTCACATATGAAGTGAACACCCTAATCTAAATGGCTAGGATAGATTAGGATGATGACGTAGGATTTTAGCTCTCATTTGTTATCATAATCTCACACTAATCCATCACCAAACCCAAAGCTAGTAAGCTTTGCAAGGAGGAAGAAGAAGAAGAATGAATAATAAACCTTTTGTGATGAATAATGAATTGTTATGATAACTACAAAATGCAACCATGGTTGACCAAGGAAAAGGCTAACCTATGTAGAGAGTTAACTAGGGTTAAAGGGTGTGGGTTGGGTTTAGAAATATCTTACAAAATATCAACACAAATATCTTTGCAAGAAACAAAGTAAAAAGTTCTAGAAGCTTCTAGAAAACATTAACCCAAATCAAACCCTAACCATGTTTAATCTCCACTAATCATGTTGCATTAGTAATCATAACTTGTTACAATATTATATATCACATATATAATATTTATTGTAACAAAATAAAATAATACAATTAACATATATCGCATATATATCAATGCATTACCCGATGAGAAAATGAATCAATAAAGCGAGCCTATATTAGTTAATGTAATTTAATATATCAAATATATATAATTATACATTAAATTATCGAATCAACACTTGATCCGATAATCCGGCTATTTCACAAATAACCGACTAATATAATTTGTATTAGTTCATCGAATCAACACTTGATCCGATGACCCGGCTATATCACATATACCCGGCCGATATCTCATATCGCGAGAATCTAATACGGTATCACATACACGTATTGTTCTCGGTCCTGCACATATCATATATGTGCTCCTACTCCGTTTTGCCTGAGCCAAGAAACCTCTGTGTAGGACTCTAAAGAATCGTCAATACGCCGGCAGTAGGTGATGATCATATCAAACACCCACAAGCTGCAAGCGGTCAGCTAAACGTAACAGCCACCCAGGTATTGAGCGATCAGAAGATCAACAAGCAAGCCTGTACATTCTCCTGCGAATCGAATCGGTAACACTCCCGTACAGTCCGGTTTCTTCGTCTGTTATGTCGCATATCTCTCCTAGGGGTGGTAAACGTCAGACCCCAGTAGCTTGATAAGTCGTGTCGATATGAGGTCTATAACAGTTTGAGAAACTACTGATAACACTTACCAGTAAATCTCAGCAATCCTGGCCAGGGATTTCAAGTTATAGCCAATCGAACACAGCACAACATCAACTCCCTATACCGGGAGAGACGAATCCCCTCCTATCGTTCATTGCCTCCATGTGATTCGGAACTGTACCCAAAAGCCACCTTTTTGCACGCCCTCTTGGACGTGGTATGATGGAAATCAAAGCACAGTGGGAATCACACAAGACTCTATGACGATCTCGGGTCTACAGACTAACCTGTACCAGTGTCACCAGAGAACTGCCATCTGACGTGAGCTATAATACCATCTGGGAGTTCTCGGCGAGTCCGTCCAGTGTACCCAGTCTCTACTGAGCACCCGTACACCATCCTTGATGTCAAACACCGATGGATATGGGATCATCTATCGCCCATCATATGGGTCAAGATGCGTATACGCTAGTCTACTCTGGTGCATCGATGCCATGTCTCGATACAACCTCGACTAGGAACAGTTATAGGATGTACTCGTCGACTACCGTAGCCCCACTAGTATGATCTCATCATAGTCCCAGTAGTCGAGTACATATCCTAAGGGCTTTATCAACATGTAACATAGAGACAATCAGAGTACATGTTAAGATAAAAAAGCAACCAGATAGCGTACTATCATGTCGAGCAAGAAAGTCCTCCCTATATATGTCTAAGCATCCACTACAATATACATCGTATGTACAGTAATGGCCTCTAGGGCATACATATAACTAACAATCTCCCACTTACACTAGGGCCATCTGTTGTGGTATCACATACCCAACAATTAGCTGTGGTTGAAGTATCTCATACTCAACCATCCCATAAAAGTCTCTACTGGGAAAAAGGGCCTTTGTGAGTGGATCCGCGCTGTTGTCCTCTGTGTCTACTCTTCTAACCTCGATCTTCCTGGAGATCAACCATCTCCATGATCAGGTGATACTGCCTAAGAATTATATCTGGATTTCTGATAGGACGGGCGTTCCTAGGCCAAAGCCATAACTCCATTGTAACATAATGGTAGGAACGAAATTCATCTTATGAACTTATATATCCAGACTGCGTCTTTGGTAGCATCCTTGATAACGATGTATCTTGCCTTTAATCGTCTAGTAAGTCACGGTATCTAGCTTGGAACTCTTTCAACATACCGTCCCTCCACTGAGGGTAAAGACAATGCCTGCGACTGACATTCAGTCGTCCTTATCACCCTGGAACCTTTCCAGTGATTCTCCCCAGGATCGATTGATACCATCTCACTACAACTAGTGAGTATCCTAACATTCAATTAGATCTATCTCATAGATCCAAAACCCAGGATTTAGTAGGTATCTTTTATGGAGAATCCTTGTAATAAGCGGAGATTGACCAAGCGTAGCATAGGAAACTCCTTCCCTATCAAGAGTATGTCATCCACGTACTCTACAAGGATCACCACCATACTCCCTACTATCTTTTTGTATATACAAGGTTCATCTACCATTTTGATGAAGTCAAACTCTTTGATTACCACATCAAAACAGACGTTCCAACTCCGCGATCCCTGTTTTATCGCATAAAACAACTTGCACATGTTTCCACTGCTCCCACTGTCTACGAAGCCCTCTGGCTGTGTACTTATAGACGCTCTCTTCCAAAACATCATTTAGAAAAGCAATCATGACACCCAACCACCAGATATCGTTGTCATGGTATGTAGCAGTGGCAAGTAGGATCCGGATGGACTTAAGCATAGCTTTGAAAGTCTCAACTTTTCCATGTACACCAAGTAATCTTCTCAAGATATACTTGCTCCTGATGGGGATTTAACCCTTTAGATAAAGCAACGAAAGTCCATACTTTGTTGGTGTATAAGGATTCCATCTCAGATCACTAAGCATTCGGCCATTGTTACAGAGTCCCACTCCTGATGGCCAGCTCAAAACTAGTTGGGTCATCATCTCATGATGCAATCCTCGCTCCCATTGTCATAGAGAAACCGAAGTATCTCTCAGGTGGGTGAGGAACCCTACTAGATCGGCGGAGAGGCTGAGGTTCGTTGGAAACTACTGAATCCTTTGATTCTACCAAATCATCAGCTGCGGTTTTGTATAGCTGGAACTCGTTCCAGTTCTACCTCATGACCACTAATTTCTTCACAAGAAATTCCCTTTCAAAAAGGTGGCATGCTGAGAAATAAAACACTTTTGTTTCTCGGTTTGGTAGAAGATATTCCCTTGTGAATGCTTGGGATATCTAACAAACTTCCAAAGATCTGTCTTTGCCTCGAGCTTGTCCGGATTTTGCTTTTTAGACATAGGCCGGACAACCCTAAATATTAACAAACTTAAGATATGGGCTCTTCCCTTTCCATATCACATATGAAGTTGTAGGCAACTGATTTGATTTGAACCCTATTCAATAGGTATGCAGCTTCTCAAGTGCATAACTCCCAAAAGGAAATAGGAAACTCAGTAGTGCTCATTATAGAGCACACCATATCACATAGGGTGCTATTGCTCCGTCCCGATATACAATCGTGCTATGGTGTATACGGAGGAGTAATGCTGAGAGAGAATCTCATTCCCCTTTAGAATAGTCCAGGAATTCCGTGCTCAAGTATTCTTCACCTTGATCTCATCAAAGGACATAATACTTATACCCATTTAGGTTCTCTACTTCTAACTCATATTCATTGAATTTCTCAAAAGGTTCAGACTTGTGTTTCAATAGGAACATATGTCCGAATCTTGAGAGATAAACAGTGAATGTAATGAAGTATAAAGAACCGGTCCTGGCATGTGTAGACAGGGGACCTTACATACATCATCATATATCAATCCCAAGAGTTCACTAACTCTTTCTCTGTTTTCAATAAATAGAGCTATGGTCATCTTATCTTTATGACATGCCCGGCAAGTTTCACAAGATGTAAATTCAAACAATTTAAATATGCATCTATGTATAACTTCAGCTAGCCGGGTCACATTGATATGACCTAGTCTACAATGCCTCAAGAAGGATTCGTTCATTTCTGAACTCTTCCTCTTGTGTGCGTTCTGTATACTAAGAACTGTAGTTTGATTTAGAACGTCTATGCTTTTAGGTAACGTGTCTGAACCGATCAACTCTTGATATAGGAAATGTTCAAAACATTATCCAACAATACAAAATTATATCCTTCTTTATTAAATAAAGATACTTGATATGATGTTGTATATCAGGATCGGTATCTAATAACATTCGTTCAGAATCAATGTATTCTGATAATACAGGGTGATAACTACCAACAGACTTGGTTGCAACACTTGCACCGTTTCTATCTCATGAAACTTATCACCCGTTCTCAGTTCTCTACCTATCTGTAGACCATATAACAAATTACATATGTGGGATCCCGATCCGGTATCAAATACCCAGGACGTAAAGGACATTGAGAAACAGTTCTGTGTAATGAATTTGAATAAGTTTTCACACATGAAATGATAACCTTTCCAATTTACCGTATTTTCACTTTAATACCATGAAGTTTCAATTTCACATTTAACCCCTAACCTTAATGTACATTTAGAATGGAGCACGAGGTAATGACCTACCTCCACACACACGCAAATACAACCCTAAAACGATATCATCAAAACATAGAATACGATAAAACGAAACTTTCATTAAAATACCATAATCTTAATAAAACAACTCTTAAAGGTTTAGATTTGTTACACTTTTAAGTAAATACTTCTTACTAGGAAAAAATACGATAAGTTGTGGACATCGATCGTTTATCTAAACCTAACTGTGTGGTGTCTAGGCTAGGCAAGTGAGCTTGGGTAACTTTAAAAGGCCCGCCTCACGATTCGTGAGCGGATCCCTCCCTCCTCACTTGTACTTACCTGGCCACAATTGGCGGTGAAGAGGCGATTTGAGGCTCCTAACGACTTATCGTTTAGACTTTTAGAAATAGGCTAGTCGGCTTAGGAAACCCTAGAATCTAACATACGGAAAATTACACTTTTCAAGTAAATACCTTTTACTTTACAAAAACCGTTTTCTAAAGGATTAATATTTTACAATCTTTGCAAAGGGACGCTATAACCCATCTTTGGGGAACCCGTTCGGGATCGTGCGGTTTATCGCGCACCCTCGGGCTAGTAGTGCGAGATTCAGACCTCCGCAAGGAGCATTCGGTCTCGAAAGGTTTAAAATACGACATCTTAAGAAAATGAGATTTTTGGAGTATAAAATATTTATTAAAATTATATTTTGTATAAACATATGTATATTTATCATTTAAATATCTATTTTATTATAATATAAAATTTCCACCTTTTTCTAAAAATCACAAGAATATATTTTACACTAAAATACCATGAACTTCAAATAAACGATATTACAGATAAATACTTAAAACTAGGATATCCTCACTAGAAATGTCACAATATAAAATCCACTCTCATTACAACCCTAAAGACGAATAATAAATACTTGAGGCGTATTTTGAAAAGTATATAAAAGTATTATTTACATAAAAAAAACCCTCAAGTTTTATAAGTTGCCTTAAGGACCCTAGCAATTGTAAGACCTCGATTCATATTTCTGATTGTCTGACTCGGGTTTGAGTCTGATTAATCTGACTTGAATATGATTCAAGTCAATCTATAAACTACAAGTTTCCAATTCAATATGAACATATGAATCCATGAATACAATTATCAGGTTATACAACTTGACTGAACCGAACCATGGATATATATTCCTTTTACATGATTCACAGTATTCCATTTACATGACTCTACGGTTATAACCGTTTCCTGATATCATGGTTTCGGTCGGTCGGTCAAGCACTCATACAATCAATACAATTTTACAAGATAACAATACAAACAAGACATCGCGGGGTTTAAGGGGTAGACTGGTACGGAATATGTTAAAGGTGGCACGAGGTGGTCACTTAAGACGTAATTACATCCATGCCGTTGTTCCGTGGTATTATCGACGGAGCCTTGTACTACAGGTTACCAAAGTCCCCGGTGTAAGTGGGACTCCCCTCGTATACACTGGCATCTTCTGTACCAGGCTACAAACAACAGCGTTAATACAACATTACAATATTATAATACAACATTAAAAGCTACTCTCTCTCTCTCTCTTACTCTCTGTCTATTTCTCCCTTATCTTTGGGACTTACCGAGCGACCTGTTCGCTGACGACATTCTATTTCTTTCTTCTTTGAATGTCGTCAGGTGGTTTGGACCCGGCGGTGATCGAGCCATCTCAAGAAGACTTGGAGCAGTTTGCCGAAGACCCTGCACTTTAGTTTCATTGTACACTTTTCCTTTGTGTATTTTTCATTTCCTGTTATGCCACTGTTTAGGCATCTTTTTATTTCAGTTGTATTTCCTTTCATGCATTGTACAAAGAATGTTAATAAATAAAAGTTGCTGTTCTTTTTATCTCTTGTCTCTTATGTATTTATTTTATATTGCTTAGATACGCTTAGCGTATGTACTTCTGAGTATATACGTAGCGGACCTCGTCGCGTCCCCTTCGCCGTACACTGGGAAGCGGGGCGTGACAGGTTTTGTTGGTGGCCCATGTAGGTCTGAGCTGTATGAATTCCTATCATGCAGTTCTGGTCTGCGTGAACAACCTAAGCAATATAACACAAGAACCAGCAAGTAAAACATTCTTTACAATTCATGTTCCTTGAATCTTGCCATTTCATGTGCTTGAATCTGTCCTAACCCAAATTTTTCTTCAGGGTTATAGATTCTCCGAACAACACCAGCACCAACGTCAACAACACCCCTCTAGCACTACCTCTCACACCGGTTGTTCCTGCGCCACCTACCGAGCAAACAGTGCTACTTGAGGCAATCCGCAGCTTTCTCGAGGGACAGCAACAACTTCTGAACCGTCCCGAGACTAACACTCCGGGGGTAAAGCAATTCAGGGCTTTACATCCGAAGTAATTCTCAGGAAAGGGGAGCCCACTGGAAGCTGAGGAACGGGCTCAAAGTATCGAGGATGATCTGGCCGCAGCACAAGTGCCAGATATAGCTTGGGTCCGAGTTGCAAAGCTGCAACTCACGGACAATTCACGGAACTGGTGGAAGGCGGAAGAAAGCCGTCTTGAACAGCCTATTGAATGGAAGACTTTTCGCGAGAAGTTCGACGCGAAGTACTTCCCTGTGACTGCCAGGTTTGCCATGGAACAGCAGTTCATTCATCTACAACAAGGTTCGATGTGGGACAAGTCAGTAGATGAGTATGACGCTGAATTCACCATGCTCAGTCGGTAAGATATGTCACAGTATTTCAAATTTTTGATATCACATACTACACAACTAACACAAGACCATAACAGATTTGCGGCACACCTGATACCGACGGATGAGATCAGAGCCCGTCGATTTCAACAAGGTTTGGACACGGAAATCCAGGCTGCACTAGCCACAGGGAAATTTCCAACTCAAGAAGATGCTCTGGAAGCTGCCCGCAGTTATGTGGCAGTGATAAAGGCAAGGGGCAGACCTCAGTCTGCAAGAATGAAACGCCCTGCCACAAATGGCAGGAGGGGCCTCTTCAAGGCCAGCTGTCGAACTCAGAAGACTGGAAGAAGCCAAGGATCGGTTAAGACCTGATTTTTGCTTTTATTGCAAGAGGGAAGGACACTTGTGGAAGGACTGTAGGCGCGCAAAGGGCCTATGCTTGATTTGTGGCACGTCCAATCACGGAATTGGAAACTGTCCTTATAGACGCAACCCAGCACACCCACCCATCAACTACTCGCAGCAGCCAGCTATCCAGGCTCCTGCAACTCGTCCTACACTCCCAGCACCACGTCCACGTGGATTTCCTGCTCAGCCAAATCGCCAATTCCATCAGGCACTAAGAAACATGCCTCGAGTACAGGGGAATATGCCTCCAACTAGGAGGAACGTGCCACGGCGACAGGCTTTCACCTTAGCAGCCATAGAACCTGAAACTGTAAACCAAGGTAACCCAAGTAACTCCCTCGCAACTTTGACCAAAACTTCTTTACAATCTTTAGTTCTGTCACCAAACTGTTACACTTTCCTTTTATAAATTTCGAGGACGAAATTTTTATAAGGAGGGTAGAATGTAACAACCCTAATTTTCCTATACACTTTTCTACACATAATTTTAAATTTTTTTTCAAAATCATAAAGGGGTATTTTAGCCTGAGCACAAGATATAAGTAATTATTTTGTTTTTAATTACAAGTTACAAGAATGTAATAACTCCATTTTTAGTGTACAAGAAATTACTTTAAATTTAATGTATACTTGGAGTATTTACTCTTGCTGCTATCAATTTAAGTGATTAAATAGCTCCATAATTACAAGAAGGAGCTTGTAACTCATTGGTAATACCTTGCATTGCTGAACCAAGCCACCAGAGTTCAAATCCCATACCCCACATTATTTTTAATATTGATTTTTTTTAAAACCTTTAGAATACCAAGAGTTTACACGTGCATATCTCACAAAAACCCCACTACACCCAAACATGTAACACTTGCAGGAGTTAGATGAACCGTCGGGGGGGATCCAGGCCACCGGACTCGGCCAGGAATCGGCCGACTCGGCCTTGAATCGGCCGACTCGGCCTTGAATCGGCCGACTCGGCCTTGAATCGGCCGACTCGGTTCTCCGACCGAGTCACGGCCGAGTCACCCCCGATTCGGCCGATTCCGGCGATGGTCACAACATGAAAGTTGTGTCTTTTCACATTCCCTATGCACCTGCAAAGTTTCAGCCTCATACCACTTCCAGAGCTCTTTAAAAACCCCAATTACTCCACTTTTAATACATTTTTATTACATTTTATCACATATTTATTTTTAACTTTTCATCTACCCTAATCCTAGCCTAACCCTATAAATACCAACCCTACATACTACCCTCTCACCCCTCCAAAATCTTGAGCCACTCTCTCAAAAGTTTTCCAAGAAGTGTGTGCTTTGAAAATAAGTTCATGGCGAAGCTCCGACGAGATTCCGACGGGAATTCCGGCGACGAAGCAACGCCTCGGCAACTTCGTTAGTTTCTCTAAACTCCTTAGTATAGATCGAAACCCGTAAGTCCCGTTCTTTTCTTCTTCTACTTCTCAAAAATACGACTTTTTAAAACCCGATGGAAATCAGAACAAACCGATTTCCGATTCGGTTTTCTATAAAATATCACTTGTCATCAATTCCATAATACTTAAACTTATCCATATTGATTATTAATCACATAACAACTAATTTGGACAAAATTTCTCACATGAAATGATAGCTTTTGCAATATCGTATTCTTTTTCACATTAATACCATAATGTTTATTTTTCTTCTTCTAATCAATTCAATCATTCCTAAACACCTTCATCTTAACCACTAAACTTGTAAAAATCAATTTGAATAAGTTTTCACACATGAAATGATAACCTTTCCAATTTACCGTATTTTCACTTTAATACCATGAAGTTTCAATTTCACTTTTAACCCCTAACCTTAATGTACATTTAGAATGAAGCACGAGGTAATGACCTACCTCCACACACACGCAAATACAACCCTAAAACGATATCATCAAAACATAGAATACGATAAAACGAAACTTTCATTAAAATACCATAATCTTAATAAAACAACTCTTAAAGGTTTAGATTTGTTACACTTTTAAGTAAATACTTCTTACTAGGAAAAAATACGATAAGTTGTGGACATCAATCGTTTATCTAAACCTAACTGTGTGGTGTCTAGGCTAGGCAAGTGAGCTTGGGTAACTTTAAAAGGCCCGCCTCACGATTCGTGAGCGGATCTCTCCCTCCTCACTTGTACTTACCTGGCCACAATTGGCGGTGAAGAGACGATTTGAGGCTTCTAACGACTTGTCGTTTAGACCTTTTAGAAATAGGCTAGTCGGCTTAGGAAACCCTAGAATCTAACATACGGAAAATTACACTTTTCAAGTAAATACCTTTTACTTTACAAAAACCGTTTTCTAAAAGATTAGTATTTTACAATCTTTGCAAAGTGCCTCTACAACCCATCTTTGGGGAATCCGTTCGGGATCGTGCGGTTTATCGCGCACCCTCGGGCTAGTAGTGCGAGATTCAGACCTCCGCAAGGAGCATTCGGTCTCGAAAGGTTTAAAATACGACATCTTAAGAAAATGAGATTTTTGGAATATAAAATATTTATTAAAATTATATTTTGTATAAACATATGTATATTTATCATTTAAATATCTATTTTATTATAATATAAAATTTCCACCTTTTTCTAAAAATCACAAGAATATATTTTACACTACAATACCATGAACTTCAAATAAACGATATTACAGATAAATACCTAAAACTAGGATATCCTCACTAGAAATGTCACAATATAAAATCCACTCTCATTACAACCCTAAAGACGAATAATAAATACTTGAGGCGTATTTTGAAAAGTATATAAAAGTATTATTTACATAAAAACCCCTCAAGTTTTATAAGTTACCCTAAGGACCCTAGCAATTGTAAGACCTCGATTCACATTTCTGATTGTCTGACTCGGGTTTGAGTCTGATTAATCTGACTTGAATATGATTCAAGTCAATCTATAAACTACAAGTTTCCAATTCAATATGAACACATGAATCCATGAATACAATTATCAGGTTATACAACTTGACTGAACCGAACCATGGATATATATTCCTTTTACATGATTCACAGTATTCCATTTACATGACTCTACGGTTATAACCGTTTCCTGATATCATGGTTTCGATCGGTCGGTCAAGCACTCATACAATCAATACAATTTTACAAGATAACAATACAAACAAGACATCGCGGGGTTTAAGGGGTAGACTGGTACGGAATATGTTAAAGGTGGCACGAGGTGGTCACTTAAGACGTAATTACATCCATGCCGTTGTTCCGTGGTATTATCGACGGAGCCTTGTACTACAGGTTACCAAAGTCCCGGTGTAAGTGGGACTCCCCTCGTATACACTGGTATCTTCTGTACCAGGCTACAAACAACAGCGTTAAAATAACATTACAATATTATAATACAATATTAAAAGCTACTCTCTCTCTCTTACTCTCTGTCTATTTCTCCCTTATCTTTAGGACTTACCGAGCGACCTGTTCGCTGACGACATTCTATTTCTTTCTTCTTTGAATGTCGTCAGGTGGTTTGGACCCGGCGGAGATCGAGCCATCTCAAGAAGACTTGGAGCAGTTTGCCGAAGACCCTGCACTTTAGTTTCATTGTACACTTTTCCTTTGTGTATTTTTCATTTCCTGTTATGCCACTGTTTAGGCATCCTTTTATTTCAGTTGTATTTCCTTTCATGCATTGTACAAAGAATGTTAATAAATAAAAGTTGCTGTTCTTTTTATCTCTTGTCTCTTGTATATTTATTTTATATTGCTTAGATACGCTTAGCGTATGTACTTCTGAGTATATACGTAGCGGACCTCGTCGCGTCCCCTTCGCCGTACACTGGGAAGCGGGGCGTGACAGGCTAATTGTAATGTGTAAAACTCTCTCAGGAGTAACTCTTACTCGCAGAGGGTATCGGGATCCAACTATCTCATAGAAGGTATGCAATCTCATTGCAAATTTCAACAGTTGAAATTCCCAATAATATTTTACCCCTAGCGTGTTATGACCTTGACGCATGTCAAACAACCCATAGTCCGCTAGTTAAGTTCAACCCGTACATTTCTTGATTGAATTAAACCCACCTGCACGACCCTTGACGCATGCCAAACAACGCCGTACGAATACCCTAATCCAATCGCATTGTATGCAAACAGATAAGCACTAGTTAGCTACCGTACACTACGCCTTGACGAATGCCAAACTACCGCAGCACGAATACTAAGTAGTACTTATCTGAAATGATGGAGGGCTACGACAGGTTTTTAAGAAAACCCCTTGCGTAATAAACTTAATATCGTTGTAGAATCGAGTGATTTTAAATGGAATGTTTTTGAGGCATTTTCTAGTTTTGCTAAAGAGGTCACTCCCGGTGAAGGGATCGTCGGCTCTTTCCTCATCGAATAAGGTGCAGGATATTTCACAAATACCACTATGCAAAGCAAAAACTATATAAGCAATCAAAAGACAAACCGAGTATGCAGCATCTGCTAGTTTCGCTAAAGAGGTCACTCCCGGTGAAGGGATCTCGGCTATTTCCTTATGGAATAAAGTGCTGGATGTTCAACAAGGAACACCGCTATGCAAAGAAAGAACTAGAGCTACCAGTTTTTAAACAAGTTTCTACAACATCGTAGGTTTCTTTTATTTCATTAATCTCATTAATGAAGTCCCATTTTATTATACTTTATAAGCATCAGATATGAAACGAAATCAACAATATATAATATATATCTCATATATATAATATAAGCATTCGTCTCAGGCAGTAATATGATCTCATCACAGAACATTGCAGCAGAAGAACATATATGAAATATTGGATATACTAGGTCGTCCGTGTTTTAATACGAGCCTATATAAAACACGGATTCCACGGTCGCGATGAATAGCCAAACCCACATCCCTAAACCCCTACGATAGCGGCAAGCAACATTGCCAATTCTATGGTTAGGAGACCCGGTCTCGACTCCTCGAGATGGTCTCCCACTGGACCCCAGAACCCGGTTACTTGTGCTCCCCGTCTTGGGTCTACCTAATGCGGAAACGTAAATAATATACAATGGTGACAACATCCTCAGCCCGGAAGTGCCCCAATAAAAGAATATTACATACAATGAATTTTACATGAATGAAAATAAAAACCCTCAACTCACATAAAACCCCCGGCTATTCAAAACACGACGATCCAATATAACATATCACAGCAACACATAATATCTCATATCATCAACGTAAGTAAGTATGCATACACCGATTGTCGTTGATGTATAGCAACGAAAAACGGCGATACAACTACATACTACACTTACGGTCACAAAAAAGAAAGTGTAAAACTACAACAGTTGGAATCCGCAACCTTCTTAGACATCGCATGCCTAACCAAATGAATTCCTTAGATATCGCATGCCTAACAATTATAAACCCCGCATTTTAGTCTCATTATCGAAAACTCTTTTCAATATCAAGTCTGGCAATTCAACAAGATTCCCGACATCTTGATCGAATGCTCGTCGCAAACTTTAGTAGACGGCCGCACCCCCAGATGCCGTCGACGAAGTGCACTAAGGCGGAACACCGCTGCCGCGAGCACCCGAACAGATGCTTTTGGCGACGGGGTTCTCCTACAGTCACTTGGTCGGGGCTATGGGGCGTGGCTGTCTATTAAGTTTACCCGACGAGTATCCGCGTACGCTACGTGATTGCGACGGATTTTTGATCACATCAAAATTCCGTGGCAACCGATCAATTTAGACTGAACTGCTAGATTTATATCATTCAAATTAGTTATCTCATAACTATTTGTGGATTCCAAATATTGTATCACATTCCAGATAAATAGACAATGTTAAACTTTCCGATCGAATAAACAAACACCCAAGATTTTCCAAATAGTTCTCAACACTTGAAATTAGTTTTAAAACATCCATTACATGCCACAGTACCAATGGTCCAGCCGTAGAAGGGTCAAGCCAACGCCTCACATATGGCAACGCCCTACTGCCCCAAACCCTAAGGTTTAGAGGCAGTTCAAGACGGTCACATAATCGAGTTAAGGTTTGTTGTCTTCTAGAGGGTCTACGGCGTTACTTGCATGACTTAGAACGTTCTCAAACTACGGAAAAATCCAACACTTGGAAATTTTTCGGCAGAGGAAAAAGTGAGTTATTGATATCCGTTCGAACTTTTTAACACGTTCCAAAAATTACCCGGACAAACTAAACGAAGTTATACTTTCCGATCGAATCAACGAGCTCCCAATACAACCCAGAAAACTCAACACTTGAGTGGAATTAAAAATTCCCAGAATAGTGCAAAAGAATCCAGGAATAATACTGTGAAGCAGTGGCCCCAAAGACACTGTTCGGCCGTGGAACCGCCACCACGTGCGTGGTTTAGCCGCGGTTCCGTGGTCATGTGATCGACTTGGTGGTCCGTACTTCACAGTAATTCTTAGATTTTCCTGCTTATTTTTCTGAGTATTTTTAATATGAAAAAATCAACATTTTTAAAAATTTTCCAGAAACTAGGGTTTTACGGGTATTCGGAGTTCGATCGGACTTTAAACTTCGCCTAGACTTCGACTAAAGCTCTAGCTTGTCTCTGATACCACTGTAGGGTTACTAGGCACTCTAATAAGGTTCTACAAGGCATCAACCATGCCCGATTCAAAATTTAGCCGTGCCGAACAACCCTAACCAAGATCTTTAAACTAGAGATTAGGCGAAACAAAGCATGTTAAACACTTTAACATCTAAGAATTTGGGATTACAACCTTTGTAGTCCGGTCCTTCACTTCATAAGCTCCGTGTTGAGGTCCCTTCGCTGCAATCATCATATACCCGGACTCTAGAGAAGCTCCACGAAGAGAATGATGCAAACTTGCTTTCGATCTTCGATAACTAAGATGATCTACCTTGAAGTTTCTTTAACACAAGCTCTCACTCACATATGAAGTGAACACCCTAATCTAAATGGCTAGGATAGATTAGGATGAAGACGTAGGATTTTAGCTCTCATTTATTATCATAATCTCATACTAATCCATCACCAAACCCAAAGCTAGTAAGCTTTGCAAGGAGGAAGAAGAAGAAGAATGAATAATAATCCTTTTGTGATGAATAATGAATTGTTATGATAACTACAAAATGCAACCATGGTTGACCAAGGAAAAGGCTAACCTATGTAGAGAGTTAACTAGGGTTAAAGGGTGTGGGTTGGGTTTAGAAATATCTTACAAAATATCAACACAAATATCTTTGCAAGAAACAAAGTAAAAAGTTCTAGAAGTTTCTAGAAAACATTAACCCAAATCAAACCCTAACCATGTTTAATCTCCACTAATCATGTTGCATTAGTAATCATAACTTGTTACAATATTATATATCACATATATAATATTTATTGTAACAAAATAAAATAATACAATTAACGTATATCGCATATATATCAATGTATTACCCGATGAGAAAATGAATCAATAAAGCGAGCCTATATTAGTTAATATAATTTAATATATCAAATATATATAATTATACATTAAATTATCGAATCAACACTTGACCCGATAATCCGGCTATTTCACAAATAACCGACTAATATAATCTGTATTAGTTCATCGAATCAACACTTGATCCGATGACCCGGCTATATCACATATACCCGGCCGATATCTCATATCGCGAGAATCTAATATGGTATCTGTCATGCCCCACTTCCCAGTGTACGGCGAAGGGGATGCGACGAGGTCCGCTACGTATATACTCAGAAGTACATACGCTAAGCGTATCTAAGCAATATAAAATAAATACACAAAAGATAAGAAATAAAAAGAACAGCAACTTTTATTTATAAACATTCTTTGTACAATGTATGAAAGGAAATACAACTGAAATAAAAAGATGCATAAACAGTGGTATAACAGGAAATGAAAAGTATAGAGAGAAAAAGTGTACAATGAAACTAAAGTGCAGGGTCTTCGGCAAACTGCTCCAAGTCTTCTTGAGATGGCTCGATCTCCGCCGGGTCCAAACCACCTGACGACATTCAAAGAAGAAAGGAATAGAATGTCGTCAGCGAACAGGTCGCTCGGTAAGTCCCAAAGATGGGGGAGAAATAGACAAAGAGTAAGAGAGAAAGAGAGAGTAGCTTTTAATGTTGTATTGTATTGTTGTAATGTTGTATTAACGCTGTTGTTTGTAGCTTGGTACAGAAGAATGCCAGTGTATACGAGAGGAGTCTCTATATCCCAGAGACTAGAGGCAAACGGAATATAGAGTACAAGGCTCCGTTAGAAGGCCCGGAACAACGGCAATTGGATTCATGTTAGGTGTCTTAAGTCTGACCGTCTCTTGCCACTTTTAACACTTCCGTACCAATCTACCCCTTAAACCCCGCGATGTCTTGTTTGTATTGTTATCATGTAAATTATATTGATTGTAAGATTGATTGACTGACTGACCGAAATCATGATATCAGGAAACAGTTGTAACCATAGAGTCATGTAAATGGAATACTGAGAACCATGTGAATGGAATGTATATCCATGGTTTGGTTCAGTCAAGTTGTATAGATTGATAATTGTATTCATGGATTCATGTGTTCATATTGAATTGGAATCTTGAAGATTATAGATTGACTTGAATCATATTCTTAATCAAACTCAAATCCGAGTCAGACAATCAGAAATATGAATCGAAGTCTTATAATTGCTAGGGTCATTAGGGTAATTTATAAAACTTGAGGGGTTTTATGTAAAAATACTTTTCAAAATACAACTCATGTATTTATTGTTCGTCTTTAGAGTTGTAATGAGGGTGGATTTTATGTTGTGACATTTCTAGTGAAAACATCCTAGTTTTATAAATAAGGGTATTTATCTGTAATATTGATTATTTGAAGTTCATAGTATTTTAGTGTAAAATTTATTATTGTGATTTTTAGAAAAAGGTGGAAAATTTATATTATAATAAAATAGATATTTAAATGATAAATATACATATGTTTATACAAAAATAATTTTAATAAATATTTTATATTCCAAAAATCTCATTTTCTTAAGATGTTGTATTTTAAACCTTTCGAGACCGAATGCTCCTTGCGGAGGTCTGAATCTCGCACTACTAGCCCGAGGGTGCGCGATAAACCGCACGATCCCGAACGGGTTCCCCAAAAATGGGTTGTAGCGGCGCTTTGCAAAGATTGTAAAATACTAACCCTTTAGAAAACGGTTTTATAAAGTAAAAGGTATTCATTTGTAAAAATGTAAATTCTCCGTATTTTAGATTCTAGGGTTTCCTAAGTCAAATAGCCTATTTCTAAATGGTCTAAACGACAAGTTGTTAGATGACTCAAATCGCCTCTTCACCGCCAATTGTGGCCAGGTAAGTACAAGTGAGGAAAGGAGGGATCCGCTCACGAATCACCGTGAGACGGGCCTTTTAAAATTACCTTTCTCACTTGCCTAGCCTAGACACCACAAAGTCAGGTTTAGATAAACGATCGATGTCCACAACTTATCGTGTTTTCTTAATAAGAGGTATTTATTTAAAAGTGTATCAATACTAAATATTTTAGAAATGGTTTTATTAAATAAGGGTATTTTAGTGCAATGCTAACCTTCGAAATTCGTTATGAAAATATTAGTATTGGATTATGATTCAACGTGAGTGTGGGGTAGGTCGTTACCCCGTGCGTTGTCTAAGAGTAATGTTTAAACATTTCGTATGTAATACGCAATTTGTCATGTATTAAACATTCAGATCCACAATTAAAGTTAAATATGTCCATAGGAAATAACCTATGGATGCGAATATTTATAAAATTGTATTAATAATAAAAACTAGCTTGCAGGTCAGTATACGAGAACTGGGCTGCAAATATCTACCAATGTAATGATCGTTATCTTTTTTTTTTACCTCAATCCAGAAAGAAGTGGGCATCATGTCTACAGGTTAGAGAATCCAAAATGAGGATTCATATATATTTATAGCATTGATGTAATGAAACCAATTGTAGAAAATTAAACAAAAAAATTTCTAACACAACATGAAGAAAAAACATGCTTTATATTTCAATGAAAGAATAAGCAAGATTTCTCACTGACTGGGCAAACCTAAATGATCCTTTTTTTTGTGAGGGTTAAATCCAATTTGAGATGGTAAATTGATAATTCACCAACTGTATCTAACGAAACTTAAATTTTATTCACCATGGAATGAATCATCAAATCACTACATTAAGATCTCAGGAAAGAGCTCAATTTGTAAAATTTCCAAACCTTAACTTTACAAAATCCTAATTTTAGGAAAACGAAGAAGGTAAGAAGAAAAGGAGGGACTTACTTGCGTAGCAAACGATGGAAATTTTCTTTGAGCCATTTCATCGAACACTGCCGTGTGAAATTTGAAACGTTGACGGAACGGAGATCCGGAGGCGGCAATAGCGATCAGTGAAGGTGAAGTGGATGGCTGGGAGATGAGGTCGTTGCAGCAGCAAGATAGGAGATGATGGGGTCGTGGGGTGGCGATGATGCTTGGGTGTTGGATCGTTTATATATAGAAGTGAAGGTGAGACAGAAAGTGAGGCTCATTTTAATGAAGGAAGATAGAAAGACAGAGGGAAAAGGAGAGAAAGGGTTGTGTTTCATGTTAAATGCTCAGGCGGTTAAAGGAAATGTATAGTGATGTTTTAAAAATAGGGAAGGGGAAGGGTCTGGTAAAAAAGAGAAGAAAAGAAAGGGGAGGGAGAAGGAGGTTGAGTCTTATTTGGGTTTGGGTTATGGGTTTTAGGTTAGGCTAGGTAGAAAAAGAAATAAGCAGAATTTGTTTTGGTGAGTGGGCTAATTGATTTGTGTTTTGTTTTGTTTGGAAAAAAATGAATAGGTGTGGGTTGGCTCAGGTTTGGGTTTGTTTTAGTAAAATGATTAGTGGATTTAATTTGGATTTTATTTAGTGGGAAAATTTGAGTCAAAGAAAAAGGAAAATATAAATATAATAAAATATACGGAAATAATAAGTAAATACTGTATTTTATTAAAGAAAAGTAATACGACTGTATAAGAATTTTGGGGTCGTTACATCCTACCCTCCTTAGAAAAATTTCGTCCTCGAAATTACTCAAGAAGGATAATGTAACAGAGTAAGGAAACAGGATTAGGATGATGTCGTCTTCGAGCCCCGTCGATTGATACTCTAACCGAAAGAGCTAATATGCCGATAGAGCTAATATGCCAACGAGATACAAATAGAAAGGATGAATAAGAGTTAAGAATTCAAAAGTCTTGAGATGGACTTCAAGGAAACCCAATGTGGAGTTCAAGATGGATTCAAGGAATATGTAATGTAAAAAATGTTTTCAGTTGTTGTTTCTTGTGTTTTATATTGCTTAGGGTTCCATACAGCTCTGACCTGCATGGGCCACCAACAAAACCTGTCACGCCCCGCTTCCCAGTGTACGGCGAAGGGGACGCGACGAGGTCCGCTACGTATATACTCAGAAGTACATACGCTAAGCGTATCTAAGCAATATAAAATAAATACACAAGAGATAAGAAATAAAAAGAACAGCAACTTTTATTTATTAACATTCTTTGTACAATGTATGAAAGGAAATACAACTGAAATAAAAAGATGCCTAAACAGTGGTATAACAGGAAATGAAAAGTACAGAGAGGAAAAGTGTACAATGAAACTAAAGTGCAGGGTCTTCAGCAAACTGCTCCAAGTCTTCTTGAGATGGCTCGATCTCCGCCGGGTCCAAACCACCTGACGACATTCAAAGAAGAAAGGAATAGAATGTTGTCGGCGAACAGGTCGCTCGGTAAGTCCCAAAGATAGGGGAGAAATAGACAAAGAGTAAGAGAGAAAGAGTAGCTTTTAATGTTGTATTGTATTGTTATAATGTTGTATTAACGCTGTTGTTTGTAGCTTGGTACAGAAGAATGCCAGTATATACGAGAGGAGTCTCTATATGCTAGATACTAGAGGCAAACGGAATATAGAGTACAAGGCTCCGTTAGAAGGCCCGGAACAACGGCAATTGGATTCATGTTAGGTATCTTAAGTCTGACCGTCTCGTGCCACTTTTAACACCTTCCGTACCAATCTACCCTTTAAACCCCGCGATGTCTTGTTTGTATTGTTATCTTGTAAATTGTATTGATTGTAAGATTGATTGACTGACTGACCGAAACCATGATATCAGGAAACAGTTGTAACCGTAGAGTCATGTAAATGGAATACTGAGAACCATGTGAATGGAATGTATATCCATGGTTTGGTTCAGTCAAATTGTATAAATTGATAATTGTATTCATGGATTCATGTGTTCATATTGAATTGGAATCTTGTAGATTATAGATTGACTTGAATAATATTCTTAATCAGACTCAAATCCGAGTCAGACAATCAGAAATGTGAATCGAAGTCTTATAATTGCTAGGGTCCTTAGGGTAATTTATAAAACTTGAGGGGGTTTTATGTAAAAATACTTTTATATACTTTTCAAAATACACCTCATGTATTTATTGTTCGTCTTTAGAGTTGTAATGAGGGTGGATTTTATGTTGTGACATTTCTAGTGAAAATATCCTAGTTTTATAAATAAGGGTATTTATCTGTAATATTGATTATTTGAAGTTCATGGTATTTTAGTGTAAAATTTATTATTGTGATTTTTAGAAAAAGGTGGAAAATTTATATTATAATAAAATAGATATTTAAATGATAAATATACATATGTTTATACAAAAATAATTTTAATAAATATTTTATATTCCAAAAATCTCATTTTCTTAAGATGTCGTATTTTAAACCTTTCGAGACCGAATGCTCCTTGCGGAGGTCTGAATCTCGCACTACTAGCTCGAGGGTGCGCGATAAACCGCACGATCCCGAACGGGTTCCCTAAAAATAGGTTGTAGCGGCGCTTTGCAAAGATTGTAAAATACTAACCCTTTTGAAAACGGTTTTTTAAAGTAAAAGGTATTTATTTGTAAAAATGTAAATTCTCCGTATTTTAGATTCTAGGGTTTCCTAAGTCAAATAGCCTTTTTCTAAATGGTCTAAACGACAAGTTGTTAGAAGCCTCAAATCGCCTCTTCACCGCCAATTGTGGGCAGGTAAGTACAAGTGAGGAAAGGAGGGATCCGCTCACGAATCACCGTGAGACGGGCCTTTTAAAGTTACCTTTCTCAATTGCCTAGCCTAGACACCACAAAGTCAGGTTTAGATAAACGATCGATGTCCACAACTTATCGTGTTTTTCTAATAAGAGGTATTTATTTAAAAGTGTATCAATACTAAATCTTTTAGAAATGGTTTTATTAAATAAGGATATTTCAGTGCAATGCTAACCTTAGAAATTCGTTATGAAAATATTAGTATTGGATTATGATTCAATGTGAGTGTGGGGTAGGTTGTTACCCCGTGCGTTATCTAAAAGTAATGTTTAACAATTTCGTATCTAATATGCAATTTGTCATGTATTAAACATTCAGATCCACAGTTAAAGTTAAATATGTCCATAGGAAATAACCATATGGATGCGAATATTTATAAAATTGTATTAATAATAAAAACTAGCTTGCAGGCCATTATACGAGAGCTGGGCTGCAAATATCTACCAATGTAATGATCGTTATCTTTTTTTTACCTCAATCCAGAAAGAAGTGGGCATCATGTCTACAGGTTAGAGAATCCAAAATAAGGATTCATATATACTTATAGCATTGATGTAATGAAACCACTTGTAGAAAATTAAACAAAAAAATTTCTAACACAACATGAGGAAAAAACATGCTTTATATTTCAATGAAAGAATAAGCAATATTTCTCACTGACTGGGCAAACCTAAATGATCCTTTTTTTTTGTGAGGGTTAAATCCAATTTGAGATGGTAAATTGATAATTCACCAATTGTATCTAACGAAACTTAAATTTTATTCACCATGGAATGAATCATCAAATCACTACACTAGGATCTCAGGAAAGAGCTCAATTTGTAAAATTTCCAAACCCTAACTTCACAAAATCCTGATTTTGGGAAAATGAAGAAGGTAAGAAGAAAATGAGGGACTTACTTGCGTAACAAACGATGGAAATTTTCTTTGAGCCATTTCATCGAACACTACCGTGTGAAATTTGAAACGTTGACGGAACGGAGATCCGGAGGCGGCAATAGCGATCAGTGAAAGAGAAGTGGATGGCTTGGAGATGAGGTCATTGCAGCAGCAAGATAGGAGATGATGGGGTCGTGGGTGGCGATGATGCTTGGGTGTTGGATCATTTATATATAGAAGAAGTGAAGGAAAGACAGAAAGTGAGGCTCATTTTAATGAAGGAAGATAGAAAGACAGAGGGAAAATGAAAGAAAGGGTTGTGTTTCATGTTAAATGCTCAGGCGGTTAAAGGAAATGAATAGTGACGTTTTAAAAATAGGGAAGGGGAAGGGTCTGGTAAAAAAGAGAAGAAAAGAAAGGGGGGGAGAAGGAGGTTGAGTCTTGTTTGGGTTGGGGTTATGGGTTTTAGGTTAGGCAAGGGAGAAAAAGAAATAAGCAGATTTTGTTTTGGTGAGTGGGCTAATTGATTTGTGTTTGTTTTGTTTGGAAAAAAAATGAATAGGTGTGGGCTGGGCTCAGGTGTGGGTTTGTTTTAGTAAAATGATTAGTGGATTTAATTTAGATTTTATTTAGTGTGAAAATTTGAGTCAAAGAAAAAGGAAAATATAAATATAATAAAATATACGGAAATAATAAGTAAATACTGTATTTTATTAAAGAAAAGTAATACGACTGTATAAGAATTTTGGGGTCGTTACAGTATCACATACACGTATTGTTCTCGGTCCTGCACATATCATATATGTGCTCCTACTCCGTTTTGCCTGAGCCAAGAAACCTCTGTGTAGGACTCTAAAGAATCGTCAATACGCCGGCAGTAGGTGATGATCATATCAAACACTCACAAGCTGCAAGCGGTCAGCTAAACGTAAAAGCCACCTAGGTATTGAGCGATCAGAAGATCAACAAGCAATCCTGTACATTCTCCTACGAATCCAATCAGTAACACTCCCGACAGTCCGGTCTCTTCGTCTGATATGTCGCATATCTCGCCTAGGGCTGGTAAACGTCAGACCCCAGTAGCTTGATAAGTCGTGTCGATATGAGGTCTAAAACAATTCGAGAAGCTACTGATAACACTTACCAGTAAATATCAGCAACCCTGGCCAGGGATTTCCAGTTATAGCCAATCGAACACAGCACAACATCAACTCCCTATACCGGGAGAGACGAATCCCCTCCTATCGCTCATTGCCTCCATGTGATTCGGGACTGTACCCAAAAGCCACCTTTTTGCATGCCCTCTTGGACGTGGTATGATGGAAATCAAAGCACAGTGGGAATCACACAAGACTCTATGACGATCTCAGGTCTACAGACTAACCTGTACCAGTGTCACCAGAGAACTGCCATCTGACGTGAGGTATAATACCATCTGGGAGTTCTCGGCGAGTCCGTCCAGTGTACCCAGTCTCTACTGAGCACCCGTACACCATCCTTGATGTCAAACACCGATGGATATGGGATCATCCATCGCCCATCTTATGGGTCAAGATGCGTATACGCTAGTCTACTCTGGTGCATCGATGCCCTGTCTCGATACACCCTCGACCAGAAACAGTTATAGGATGTACTCATCGACTACCGTGGCCCTAATAGTATGATCTCATCATAGTCCCGGTAGTCGAGTACATATCCTAAGGGCTTTATCAACATGTAACATAGAGACAATCAGAGTATATGTTAAGATAAAGAGCAACCAGATAGCGTACTATCATGTCGAGCAAGAAAGTCCTCTCTATATATGTCCAAGCATCCACTACAATATACATCGTATGTACAGTAATGGCCTCTAGGGCATACATATAACTAACACTCTCACATTAAGAAGGTTAACGGGGGATCCGTTGTCGACAAGGATATTCCATATCTTGATATCGTGGCAGTACCCGGCAACGTATAATGGATGATTTTGTTTGCACATACCGAGGAGTAGATATTCATCGCTGAATGTAATATCGGCCGTGTGGACCTTTGCCACTTCAACTTTCATCTTCTCCTCTGTGAGGAAAGCTTGGAACAGATCGAATTCTTGTAATGCCTTGATCAGGGAATCTCGTGCCTCTTTAGACAGGAGGAGAGCATTCAATATGCTCAGCTGCGATGGTATTTTCCTCAGATGTGTCAGGACATTGTAATCCGTCTTATTTTAATTAGGCGGGTCTTTTGTGGTGAGCTCTTTTACCACTTCTTCATTGAGGGCAATTTCTTCGGGCATTTTCCCTTTTCCTTTGTCTTTTTTGTTCGAACCTTTGTTTACAGGTCCGAGGTTCTTTTCAGGCAGCGTATGGTTATGCTGCTGAATATTCTCACGGTTCTTCTCCTCCTCTTCTTTTTCGGAGGTGAAGTCTTTGAAGAGAGGGTTAAGGGACATTTCATCCTCGGAATTGCTCCCGAACGTAAGAACCGAAGGTTTTCCCCTTCTAAACTGGTACCAACCATATGGAAGTTGCCAGTCATTTCTTTATGCGGGTTCGTCTCGCTATTTTGATATTGACGAGCGTGAGTGTTCATCACAGAAAACTGCATTTTAATACCACTCATTCATTATCTGTTTTGTTATTTATTGGTACTATTAACCAGTGTCTACTCAGTAAATACAAATTACATGTATCCGTGACACAATATTGGAAACACGCTCAAAATCACGGATATAACATTTATGAGCCGACACTGCAACCGGAACTGCAAACCGATCGATATCCAAGGATTTCTTTTCATAATAAATGGGTGCACACAATTTTGGTCCAACACAATACAAGTGTGCACGTAACTCTTTGGCACATGGACCATGATGTGGCTGCCCATGGCACATGGTGAGCACATATGGGGGGAAAAGAATGATAAATGCAAAAAGTTATGATGTGATATAAAGCTACATGTTTCCCTCCAAATCCCCGAATGCAGACCAGGTTCATATAGACAAATCAAACAGCACCAGTAGAATTGTCAAGAGAACACATCATCACAGAACCAATACGAGCCCCAAACTACTCAACAAAACCGGCGAGATTGCCCAAAAAATCCGGCACCGCCGATCTTATGTTGCCCAATTAGCCCCAATTTTCTTCTGTCCATCCCTTGCTGTCACATCATCTTATTTTTATTGTTTGTTTAATCTTATTTTGGGCCTATAAATACAGATCAGAGAGCAAGGGAAGAGATACACTATATACCATATACTTGGACACAACTCTTTTTCATTTTCCATTTTCTTTTAGTTCTTATACAAAGCTAGTTCACCTTGAGCTCTTTGTCTTCTCTTGATCTTGCAACCTCTTCATTGAGCTTGCAAGTTTAAGTTTTAGTTATTGAACTCATGGTTTGTATCATCATTTGAAATTAATAAAGCCTCCATTTTGCACTTGGGTTCTTAGTATTCATTTTCTATCTCTTTTACTTACTTGCTATTTTATTCCTTACCGTTTACTTACTTGCATTGTTGTTCTATTCTTTTCTTTTATCATTTCATTTGCTCTTTCTTTTTGTGGTTTTGATGGTTTGTGAATAATGGCTTTGTTAGGAAAAGAGAGTGGTTGTGTAAGTTAAGGTTTTCTTTGCCCATTTCCTTTTCCCGATATTTACGAATTGAACTCCTCCCAAAACCTTAAGCAAGCGCTCCGTTAGGCATCCTACCTTACCAAGGTATCAGTGATCCCTAACTGTGACCTGTTGCGTTCGGTTTAGCCGGAGGCGAAAGTCAAGAGACAAGAACGGACGAACAAGGGTCAATAATCCGGATTTCACCAATACCGTGCTTAAGCACCCTAATCCACGTTGTTACCGATTGCTCTAGCTTCAATAGTCAAGCTCGACACAAAGGATTGAGTACGGACTTCCCTAACTTACATTAACATATCTCTATTCTAAACAACTTATTCTTTGCATATACAGCACATAGGTTAGATTCGAACCATTCCGAACCTTGCATTAACTCGTCATAACAAGAACGTAAAATGCACCATCTCCCTGCAGACGACTCGTACTCATCAAGTCTAGTTACACGCGACGCCGTCTTGATTGCGGTTAACTTTAGAACTAAAAACGATACGCGAAAAGCATTTCAATCAGTGAGCTTCGCGCTTCACCTTCTTGAAGTGTTTTCGATGGGCAACATATCCTTACCACCACTTCTTGAAGGCACTGCATTCCTCGATGGGGTGGGCGACCCTTTGATGATATAGGCAGTATTCTAGATGTGAGTCTTCTCCATCAAAACATGTGACCCCGGGAGTGTACTTTATGAGAGGTGGTAGCTTCATTCCTATTGACGGGGCTTTGGCGAACCACTTCTCTTTTTTGCTCCTGCTCTTATTTGTTGCAGGTGTGTTTTGGTTTAGTTGGAGCACTTTACAACTCATCCTCACCGTGACTTCTTTACTCAGATGCTGACGCTTAGCCTTTTCATATATGGCTGTCTCGCGTTCTTGATCAATTTTGCTTTTTTGAAAGGCTTCATTTAGCAGCGTCTCAATCGGGTCTTCTTCTGGCAGTTTCAGGGACTTTAGCGTCGATTCTGCCCCAGTTCCTCTGCGTTGTTTTCTGACGCTGAGGGAACCTCTTCTTCATATAACGAGGAATGTGAAACCATGTGGTAACTTGCTACATAGTCTTCCATTTCTTATGATGAGTCAGTTCCCACATCATTATCACGATCTCGTTCCTCAAGAATATGCATGAGGAATTCTTTGAGCGTGATTGGTGTCCGCGCCTTCTAGTTATACTCCTTCGGCGCATCTATGTATTTTTGTAGATCTGTGTGCTTTTCGTCATACTCGGTAGGCTGCACAGGCTTCATGGTCTTTTTCTTTTTCTTCGAAGACTTTGAAGGCTTGACTTGGGGGGCTTTTCTCCTTGTCAGCAATTTTTGGCGCCGAACGAGGTTTTAGAATCCCTTCGATTATTTCGGGTTTAAGTGGGCTTTTCTACCTGACTGCCGGACATACCTGTAGATCCTTCAGCATTCTTTTGGTTTTAGCGGAAAGGACTACTTCCCATGGAGCTTCTTCCACGAGTGAGCATGATGCCCCCTGCGTGTCCACCTTTTTGGGAGTGTGCTTCTGGGGAGGGTTCACCCTCCAATTATCAGACTACGCGAATTTCCCCTGTTGATACTGGAATTCAACCTAATTTTTGAATACATAGCAATTCTCAATTGGGTGGCACACCATTCTCTGATAGGAGCAGTAATTAGGGTTGTTGACGTCGTCAGGTTGTGTTGGACACCGCGGGTCTGGCAATGTGATGAGATTATTTCACATTGCAAACTTGAACAGTCTTCTCGTCTTGTCGTGGGGGAATGAGTAAGCACGTCCTAGACTTTCTTCCAAGGACGGGTGCGGTCACGCGTTGTTTTGGCCGGCAGCCAGTTTTTGGCCAACCGGTTGTCGTTGAGTATTGGTAATGAAGGTTGCTTTCCCTTTACCCTTGTTATTCCGAGGGTCCTTTATTGAGAAAGAAGGCCCATGGCCCATCTAGTCCATCTGGGCCAGTTTGTCTATCAAAGCCTGAAAGGTTATGGGCTTGAAGAACGTCATGAACTGGGATACCGTCGTCAGAGGATCGAGGGTCCCGATGAACATGCCCACGGCAGGAGACTCTTCAATGCGATGTTCGCACTTAGACTACATGTTCCGCCACCGGATCGCGTATTGGACACATGTTTCTCCCGGCTTTACCCTGGCATTGATTAATGTCGTGATCGGAGTGCATTCGCTCGCGCTGGCGAACCACTGTGTGAACATCAGCTCCATTTCTGCGAAGGTTGGGAGATCTGAGTACCATTTGAAAGTTGTCTCTGACAGGATGCCGATGAACTGGTGAAGCAACAGTTTGTTGCCACCTCCAGTATTGCTGCATAATGCTCTGAATTGTGCGACATGCTGGTGAGGGTTGCTTGTTCCTTTGTAGACATGTAACTTGGGGATCGTATATCCCGGCGGGTATTTGATTTGGTCATACCAGCCCGGATATGGTCGCCCAATTCCGACAATTTGGCCGGCGGCTTCATTAGGTTGGTGAGCTATTATTTGCTGAGCAATATAATCATCCAGGGCCATTTTGGAGATCGTTTCCTCCTTAGCCGCTGATAAGACTGGAGGGGGTTTGATATTTCCCCTCTATCTCCCCGATGATTATCGGTGGATTTTTGGCCGGAGCTTCTGGTTGGATCATCATTCCAACCATGTCTTGGAATAAGAGAGCCATCTACTTTATATTAGCAACTTCCTCAGCAGCTCCTTTGTCTTTTCTTTCCATCACCCTTCGCAGAAACTCTGTATCGGGGTCTTGCTCTTGGCGCTATTCGGCTTCTTTGTCCGGACTTTCTTTCTGTCTAGTAAGTGCCGTCATTTTAGTCAGCATCTCTTGTAGGTTTTGTTGTTTCTCCTGAGCCTTTGTCAGCGACCGAGTTTGCGGTCGGTGACTTACCGAAGCACGGCTCCCTTCTTGCCCATTGGTCATATAGACCGTATGTTCAATAATATCCCCAGACTTTAGGCATTTAGATCCATCGCCTTTGGAATTTGCCACGGGTTGTGGGATTTTCTCTGGACTCGTTCTTTTATGCGAAGTCAGAGTTGAAGGAGCCATTGTGACAGGCGCCTGTTTAGGAACGACTCTCCGTGGTAAGGTGGAGGAGAGGTCTTTTCCGTGTCGGCCCTTAGGTTTCTCGGGTCGACGAGACTGATTTCAATCACAGAGTCTTGGACTTTTCGCCAGACCTATGTATTTGTGAGGAGAACCTTTGGAGAGGCTGCTTTAGCTCTTGCAGCACAGGGACCTTGAAAGTGTTTATTGTAAGTGCACGGCGGCGCCCCGGCCGTCAATCCGACGGCCAAATGCGGAAGCGGTGAATAACTTTAATTTTCTTGAACTGGCAAACCGCCGCGCACTAATACCCGGATCGAACCACTAACTAGTCCTAGCTATCAACAAGAAAGGGAATAGAGATATACCGACGATCCAAGTCCTCCGGTCTTCTCGTCATGGTCCCGATCTCCTGCGGAAAAGTCCCGTCTCCTCCTCGTCGCCGGAAGTGCACCACATCGCCTACTTTGTTTACGGGCTCCCACCTCAATGCCGAGGCAACTCGGGCACGAAGCCGGCTACTCGACGTGCCCAAGATTTGCTGTAGAATGGAGTGTAGAGATCCATGTCTCATTTTGGGGTTAAGGAGGTGCCATTTGGTGGAGGAAAGAAGGGATTTTGGAGATCAACTAGAGAGCTCTTTTTCTTAGCACAATATAAAAAATGTCATACCAAATGAATCAACCTCTCCCACCAAAATGGCCGGCCCCCCTATTTTACCATATGTGATTGGAGAGAGAAAGAACCAAGACAAGGGGGGTGGTTGGAAAGCAAAAAAATGATGAGGAAAAAACAAATGATCACCACAAATCCAACACACAAAGGCAACCATCATCTCATGCATGATGGCTTCAAAAAGTCAAGCCATCATGAGAAGAAGAAGAAGTCAAGTGATGGTGCTCATCATGAAAACCATCATGATACCAATAAATGCAAATACCCCCTCCACAAAAGCCTATTTGCAACAATGCAAATAAACCCTCCTCCACCAATCTTTGGCCAATGAACGGAACAATGAAAATTGGCCGAAACGGAAAGCAAACTGGCAACTCCAGAAAACTGGTCCCGTAATAAATTACAGAAAAAACCCCGATACTGTGCATACACACCCGCATCTGTATTTCGACCGAAATACAAATGCAATGAGACAAAATCTACACTGTACTATACTAGGATCCGGCTTAAACCAAAGCCGGCTAGTAATATCTGTTCGATCCTGATCCGTGCAATACCGCACGTATCTGATCGAACCCTGCCATATAACCATACGGCCTATAGTACAAACTGTCCGATCCTGATCCGTGCAATACCGCACGTATCTGATCGGACCTTGCCATATCTCCATACGGCCTCTACAACCTTTCGCCCGAAAGCTGAGTAACTGAATGTGGGGGACTCTAAAGACTCGTCAACACCTCGGTTGTGGATTTAACCACTAGCACGTCAGAGGTATAAGCCAATACGTAACGGGCTACCAAGTATTGACTAAAAGGGACGTCTGTGAGTGAACTCAGCCTGACAACCCTACTGAGCCTGTCAGTGACAATATCCGTACAGTCCGGTCCGTTCGTCTATGAGAATCGCATGGCGGGCCTAGGGGGTTGGTAAAAGTCAGACCCCCAAAAGCGGTACAAGTCGTGTCGGAGTGTAGCCCAGAACACCCTGAGATACTACTGGAATACCTACCAGTAAATCTCCTTGCCTTGGCCAAGGACTTTGTGTAATGGCTCTCCTAGACACAGCACGACCTCACCCCCAATACCGGGAGAGACGAACCCCTGAAGATACGCTTACTGCCTCCATGTGGCTCGGGACTGTACCCAACTAAAACCTGTTTGCACGACTCCTTTGAGCCGTGGTAGGGTAGTAATCAAAGTACAGTGGGAACTCACACGAGACAAATGACGATCCCCAGGTCGATGAACTAACCTGCACACATGTCACCAGGGAACTGCCATCTGACGTCTGGTATATGACCAACTAGCATGTTCCCGGCGAGTCCTGTCCGGTGTACTCATAACCCAATGAGCACCTGTATACATCTTAGGTGATCCAACTGACACCAGTGGCTTGTGAGACCGGCCACCGCCCCTCGTCGGGGTCTCGACTGTATACACTAGTCTACAAAGGAGAATCGATGCCCTGTCTCGAAACTCTCACGACTAGGGACCATTTAAGGATATGCTTATAGACCCCCAGCTCCCACTTATATGATCGCCCTCATACTGCTGGTGGTCAAGCAAGAATCCTAGGGGCTCTATCAACGTGTAATAGCGACGTGTCAGGTCACTTAAAACAGTACACGATGATAAAGGTAAACCAGATAGCATACTATCATCTCGAGTAAGACTGTCCTACCGGGATAGGTCCTCCCTCAATCATTACAATCACGTACCTGTGACCTAATAATTGACTCTGAGAGCACTATCTCCAACAATCTCCCACTTGCACTCAAGGCTAATTATTGCGATGTCGCATACTCACAGCCCGTGTGATACCGAACATCCAACTCCTCTACTAGTCAGTCTCACAAAGCTCGTTTGCGGAACTATTGCGTTCGAGGAATAGCCTCAGTTAGTGGATCCGCTTAGTTGTTTCTTTCTATGTCTCTCTATATCTCAAGTTCGCGGAGAAAGCCATCTCCCGAAAAGAGCAATACCTGTCTCAGAATATGTCTGGATGTCTGATGGGACCTAGCTCATAAATGAACTCCAAATCCAAACTTCTTAGACTGTATCGTCAACTGAACTTAATCAGTATCCTGCGCGCCATGCCTCCCTCAGTATTGCCTTGGACCACCTGTCCAAAATACTGCCCCTCATCAGAAGGAAAACTATAACTCTGACAACCTCCTTGTCGTCCATGTCACCTTGGAAGCCTGGAATGATAACTGTCTCCTGAATGAGGCTGTCGTTATCATCTCCCTAGAACATCCACTTATGTTCTAAAACTGCTTCCGACTGTTTCTCCAGGATTGGATTAATGTCAACTTATTGCATCTAGTGCAAGAACAACATCTGGTGTGGTACTTGACATCTCACGATTGACTCAATTGCCTGAGCAAGTGATCTGCCAATCATGCCCGTCCCTCTCCCCTTTAGTCTGTAAGACACCTTTGGAGAGGGTGACTCCATTACCTACAGGTACACTACCGTGCCAGGAGTCGTCCATCCTAAATACTCTTAGAATGCTGTCAAGTACCCTGATTGGGAAACCACCCAAATCTAGATCTAAGACCATAGATCTAGTAACCAGTATGTCTGATATAAAATCCATTTCCTTTGTGGAGAAACAACTGTGTGACGACCAAAGTATAACCGATCGTAGTGTAGGAGTTTCTTTTCCTACTCTGTGTATATCATCCAAATACCAGGATATCACACCCTACTACCTTCTCAACAGATCCATCCCCTATTCTGATGAAGTCAAACCCATGACTGTCACGTCAGAAATAGATGATCTATCTCCGCTACATCTGCTCTAGTCTATAAATAGACATAAGCAACCTGTCCACCAATGCTTCCGCTGCTCCCACTGACTACGACAACCCTCTGGCAGAGTCATATAGACGTATACTTCTAAAACTGGTTTAGAACGACAATATACTCATCCTCCCGCCGGGTCTCGTAACCTGGAACAACAGCAATGGCAATTGTGGGTAAACAAGAACTTCCCTGTCACCGTCCTTGAGGCTACCGTAGTGCCTCTCGGGTGCCTGAAGTTACCCACCTAATCTGCGGAGTGGCCAATGGAATGTCAATCCAGATTGAATCTTTAGGTTCCTTCCTTATCAAATCTTCAGTAATCGTTTGTGGTTCTGGAATCACTTCCAGTTCTATCATACTCCCACTACTGTTTTCTGAAAAAATTCATTTTTAATAAAACTGTGGCGAGTCTAGAACAATATCGCTATTGTTCATCCAGATGGTAGAAAGTCAACCCTCGTCATAGCCTGGGTCAACCCACAAACAGCCATTACAGAAACGTGCCTTGAGTTGTCCAGTGTCTGGTTTTAATCATAAACCGGACAACTCCCCGTACCTTAACATCGTTAAGATATGAACTGTTCTATATCCAATATAGAAACAGAGGCACTGATTTAATTGAACCAGATCCAAATCATGCAACTGTCTCCAGTGCATGTCAACTAAATGGAAGGAGGCGGATCAGCGTTACTCAACTTAGGAATGCTTCCAATTATGAGTAACCTGAAAGAGAAGCAAGATCTCTTAATCATTACTATCAACTGAATACCAAATACAAGTATCTACATCTTCGATCACTTTGAAGAATCCCGATACTTGCTACACCTGGTTCTCTACTCCATTCAAATACCTATAACTTCTCAAAGTTCGGACCCTGTGTTTCCTACGAAATACCTGTCTAAAAACTAGAGAAGTCATAAGTAAACCGAATATAGTACGAGGACCAACCCCTCTGTCCTGATGGACCCTGGACAACATACAATACTCTGCATAAGTCCCTTGAGTCTGATAACTCATTCACTGTGTGTTGTAGGTTGAAAACTGTACTTATGGTTAAGAAGAATTACACCGCTGTTTAATGCTCCTTACCTAACCATCCACTGATATAGGTAAATGTCGTAGACATAATTTCAAAAAGGTATATCTCACTCTATGAAAATAGACGTACAGATATATCAATTTGAAATTGGTGCATAACATCGGATATTCAAAACCAAATATTTGCCGACCGGCAAACAGCCCAGGTGATTTCCTCAAATATCACCGATTACAACGAATCCTGATATAATGAGGATGATCACCCAATTCCCAATAACCTACTCCCACTCATCATCTGTAAAACCATACAGATGTGAGAATCATACCTGGTAAATACATACCCTGGAGCAAGTGTCTAATCGGGAAATCAGTTTTCTTTTAACATTACACAGTGAAACTGAAACATTGAAATGTTCCGATGGGGTATTCTGGTATTCCTAGTAATGCCTCTTCCAGATTCACGACTGTAACCGTACAATTCTTTGCCACCTCTCCAAATCCCTTCATATGTCTTTAGTCTTTACCTTCTGCACACCCCTTTAGGCCAAATGGTTTTCTTCCTTCCCTACCGTTCGGCACCAGCCTATGGTTTGGAAGAAGACTATCCAATAAGCATAATGGGTGTAATGTCCCAATCCTAGGAACACTCGCAATGCGAGAGAAGGTGAAGATAAAAGACACCTGAATAAATCTTATTCCTGTTTCTCCTGAACCAGAATCCATCCCCGAACTGGAACAAGTTCCTTTCGAGTTCGTATATAACCATACGATGGAGTATCCAAATAAATTGTGGATCTTCGTAGTGACACGGAGTGTCCTGGAGAAATATAAAGGTGATGTGGGAGTGGTAACGAAATATTTGGTTTGGTCGTGAATATCTGTTGCAATTTACTTTGCCCTCTTACTAATCCCTTGCTTTGTCTGAACTTAATACCTTCTGCACACCATCGTTATGCTAATTGGTTTTCTTCATTCCCTACCGGTCGGCACCAGCCTAAGGTTTGGAAGAAGACAATCCAATTTGCGTAATAGGTGTACTACCCCTAAACCAAGGAGTACTCGTAACCTGAGAGAGGATAAAAGGAAAAGACAACTGAATAATCATATCCGTTTTCTCCAGAACCTGAAACCATCCTCGAATAAATTCCTTCGAGTTCGTATCTAACCATACGATGGTTTTGTCCAATGGAAGTGGACGTTCGTAGTAATACGGGGTGTCCTGGAGAAAAGGGTAAAAGTAGGAGTGGCAATGAGGTCTGCAACTCTGACAATCCAAAAACCGGTGTTTAAGAAGGTTCGGTCAATTTGGTCACTGAGTCAAAGTCTTAGGGTCGGGTCAATGGTCGCTGCCAAAGAGAGAGAGAAAAGAAACACTCAGCGTGCACTCTAACCTAGATCAGAATGGTCACCAATTTATCTAATCTGGAAACCTCCCACTGTACCTCAAATTCTCCTCCAAATCTGAAAGAAGAATTAGTCGGGGTTACCCGAGGAGTAAACTAACTCATCAGTGGGAATCGGGATCCAACTATCATTGCATGATAACGTGACGGAATCCGCTCACGCTATCACACTCCAGAAGGTATGCGCATATCTGGCAAGTTTCAGTTTTTTTTTGAAACTCCCGATGTGATTTCTGCCCCATGCTCTTATGACCTTGACTTTGGCCAACAAATCATAAGTCACATGTCAAGTTCTACCCGTCATTCTCCAGGTTGATTCGAATCCACCCGCACAAGCCCTTGACTTTGGCCAACAAGGCTATACGACTGTTCCAAACCAACGCATCTATCTATGCTGCATATGAATAACCAACAGCTACCAAACACTGTGCCTTGACTTTGGCCAACAAACACAGCTTGAATACTATTGACTACCCATATGAAACGACGGAGGGCTACGAATGGTTTCTGGCGAAAACCTTTAACGTAAAGAACTTGATATCGTTGAAGGAACTGATAGCTTTTAAAAATATAGTGACGAAAACCTTCGCTAAAGAGGTCACTCCCGGTGAAGGGATCTCGGCTCTTTCCCCGTAGAATGGGGTGCAGGATATTCCAAATGAATACCGCGATGCAAAGCAAAAGTAATCGGCTATAGTGAAGTTAATGCCCTGACGCAAACTTTTTGTCCAAGGGGTCACTCCCGGTGAAGGGATCTCGGCCCTTGCCTCGTCGACTGAGGAGCAGGATATTCTAAATGAATACCACGATGCAAAACAAAAGTAAACGTCCTTGCAATAACAGCTTTTTGAAAAGTGTTCCAACAACATCAGATTAGGTTTGTTTTTAACTTGCATTGATCCGAATCAACGCAGTCCCATCAATTGATCACACCACAAAGAACGAAAATATACTGATGTACGTATATGCCATCCGCATTCGCCGCTGGGTCCCGTCATTACCCGTTAGGTTAGCTAACTAACGACAGAGCGGGGACTGGACTAGCGCGGATGTAAAACATATACAACATCTACTAATATATATACCAATATATTATATTCGCTCAAGGCGTGAATAAAATGCAACATCACAGAGAATGAACAGCATCACAGAAACAATACAGATATCTGGGATCCCCGGGTTTCACAGAGCCGCTGAAACCCGACGTTCCCCTGGTCGTGTGGATAGCCTGTGCAATGAAATCCTAGACCCCTACGGGCGCGGCAAGTTACCCGCCAAAACCTGAAGCGAGGCAGCCCCCTTCAGCGACGTGAATGGACCACCCGGCACTTCACGGAATCCGGTAACTTGGGCACCCCTCCTGGGTCAACCTGTACCCCCTACGAGTGCGGCGAATAGCCCGCCAATCCTAGAGTGAAGCCCCCTCCGTCTCAATGCCATGAGATGCGGGCTTGTTGCCCTCCAGAACCCGGCTATCCGTGCACCCCTCCGCGGGGCAATCCTAGTACAGAAAATAAAATATACATACAACGGGTACATCGACCGCAACCAGGTCGTGCCCCAAAATAATAATACAAACAGGCAGTGACGGCAGTCCACATGTCGGACGCTCGCCCCGCAATATCAAATGTACATAATACAACAGAACTGTACTAGCATTGCATCCAGGCTATCCCCCACGACCGATCCGCAACATCACAGCAAAAACAAAACATCAACGTGAAAGTCACGTTCGCAAATCCGTCTAACCGGGCTATAGCAGTTAGACCGGATTTACCGATCAAGTGACATTCACGGTCGCAGATATAATGTAAATACTGTGAAAAATGTGTTTAAAATATCCGATCGATCAAAAATTAACAAGTGGGCCCCCAATCAAAACTGTAGCACTCACAGAAAACCTGGGCCCAATTTTAATATTCCAAAACCCATATTTTAAGCCCAGAAGACCTCTGTAAAAAATTGGTGAAGTGATCTCCACAGTGTGCGGCGGAAGGGCGGCGGGAAGGGGGTTTTCGCGGCGGTTCCGCGCTCCCACTGTGGAGTTACTTCGTCGAATTTTTACAGAGCTCTTAGATTTTCCAGTACATCAATATTTTACAACCTGAAAAATTTTTCGACACCAAAAATTTCCAACAGAAAACTGATGCTAACAAAAATGTAGTTTTGGAACATTCGATCGATCGAAACAGAAAAACACACTACACCAAGCTAGACTAAGTTAATGGCGAGGCTCTGATACCACTGTAAGTGCACGGCGGTGCCCCGGCCGTCAATCCGACGGCCAAATACGGAAGCGGTGAATAACTTTAATTTTCTTGAACTGGCAAACCGCCGCGCACTAATACCCGGATCGAACCACTAACTAGTCCTAGCTATCAACAAGAAAGGGAATAGAGATATACCGACGATCCAAGTCCTCCGGTCTTCTCGTCATGGTCCCGATCTCCTGCGGAAAAGTCCCGTCTCCTCCTCGTCGCCGGAAGTGCACCACATCGCCTACTTTGTTTACGGGCTCCCACCTCAATGCCGAGGCAACTCGGGCACGAAGCCGGCTACTCGACGTGCCCAAGATTTGCTGTAGAATGGAGTGTAGAGATCCATGTCTCATTTTGGGGTTAAGGAGGTGCCATTTGGTGGAGGAAAGAAGGGATTTTGGAGATCAACTAGAGAGCTCTTTTTCTTAGCACAATATGAAAAATGCCATACCAAATGAATCAACCTCTCCCACCAAAATGGCCGGCCCCCCCCCCATTTTACCATATGTGATTGGAGAGAGAAATAACCAAGACAAGGGGGGTGGTTGGAAAGCAAAAAAATGATGAGGAAAAAACAAATGATCACCACAAATCCAACACACAAAGGCAACCATCATCTCATGCATGATGGCTTCAAAAAGTCAAGCCATCATGAGAAGAAGAAGAAGTCAAGTGATGGTGCTCATCATGAAAACCATCATGATACCAATAAATGCAAATACCCCCTCCACAAAAGCCTATTTGCAACAATGCAAATAAACCCTCCTCCACCAATCTTCGGCCAATGAACGGAACAATGGAAATTGGCCGAAACGGAAAGCAAACTGGCAACTCCAGAAAACTGGTCCCGTAATAAATTACAGGAAAAACCCCGATACTGTGCATACACACCCGCATCTGTATTTCGACCGAAATACAAATGCAATGAGACAAAATCTACACTGTACTATACTAGGATCCGGCTTAAACCAAAGCCGGCTAGTAATATCTGTTCGATCCTGATCCGTGCAATACCGCACGTATCTGATCGAACCCTGCCATATAACCATACGGCCTATAGTACAAACTGTCCGATCCTGATCCGTGCAATACCGCACGTATCTGATCGGACCTTGCCATATCTCCATACGGCCTCTACAACCTTTCGCCCGAAAGCTGAGTAACTGAATGTGGGGGACTCTAAAGACTCGTCAACACCTCGGTTGTGGATTTAACCACTAGCACGTCAGAGGTATAAGCCAATACGTAACGGGCTACCAAGTATTGACTAAAAGGGACGTCTGTGAGTGAACTCAGCCTGACAACCCTACTGAGCCTGTCAGTGACAATATCCGTACAGTCCGGTCCGTTCGTCTATGAGAATCGCATGGCGGGCCTAGGGGGTTGGTAAAAGTCAGACCCCCAAAAGCGGTACAAGTCGTGTCGGAGTGTAGCCCAGAACACCCTGAGATACTACTGGAATACCTACCAGTAAATCTCCTTGCCTTGGCCAAGGACTTTGTGTAATGGCTCTCCTAGACACAGCACGACCTCACCCCCAATACCGGGAGAGACGAACCCCTGAAGATACGCTCACTGCCTCCATGTGGCTCGGGACTGTACCCAACTAAAACCTGTTTGCACGACTCCTTTGAGCCGTGGTAGGGTAGTAATCAAAGTACAGTGGGAACTCACACGAGACAAATGACGATCCCCAGGTCGATGAACTAACCTGCATACATGTCACCAGGGAACTGCCATCTGACGTCTGGTATATGACCAACTAGCATGTTCCCGGCGAGTCCTGTCCGGTGTACTCATAACCCAATGAGCACCTGTATACATCTTAGGTGATCCAACTGACACCAGTGGCTTATGAGACCGGCCACCGCCCCTCGTCGGGGTCTCGACTGTATACACTAGTCTACAAAGGAGAATCGATGCCCTGTCTCGAAACTCTCACGACTAGGGACCTTTTAAGGATATGCTTATAGACCCCCAGCTCCCACTTATATGATCGCCCTCATACTGCTGGTGGTCAAGCAAGAATCCTAGGGGCTCTATCAACGTGTAATAGCGACGTGTCAGGTCACTTAAAACAGTACACGATGATAAAGGTAAACCAGATAGCATACTATCATCTCGAGTAAGACTGTCCTACCGGGATAGGTCCTCCCTCAATCATTACAATCACGTACCTGTGACCTAATAATTGACTCTGAGAGCACTATCTCCAACATTTATTACCACCACCACTGGGTTTTACTAGCATCAAGCATGCCATTTTTAAATTTTTTGGGATGCTAATTAACACTAACCTAGAATCTAAACTTGATGATTAGGGTTTATGGTTTGATATCAACTAAACTAAAGCAAGTGAAAGAAATTACAACCTAGTAGATTGAGTCCTTCAATTCACAAGCTCCGTGTAGTAGTCCATGTGACTCTACTAGGCTCTACTTGAAGTTGGATTGAGCTTCCTTTGCAATCTTCGTGCCAAAGATGATCCACCCGAAGCTCCGCTAATCCAAGCTATCTCTTCACTAAACTCTTTAGTGAAGGAAACACACTACATGAAAGAGCTAATCTAGTATAGGATGGTGAAGTAGGGGTGTTGTTTACTCACTAGGGTTCTCACAAGCTCAAGAGTTCACAACTCATGTAAAGGATTGAGCTTGGAGGTGGAGGTGAAGAAAATGGAGAGAGCAAGAAAGCAAATGAGCTCAAGTGAAAGAAATGAACAAGTGTAGAAAAATAATTGAATAATGGCTATCATATACCACACTTATTGAAGCATGGATTATTTACAAATAAATAATACCAACCATGCTTCAATAGTGAGTCAAGACTAATATAATAATCACCAAAGTCATGCTTCACCATTCCACAAAAGTCTCCACATTTTCCACCTCTTTTTCTATTTTCTAAAAATAGAAAATCAACCATGCTTCATAATATATATATATATATATCACATATATATTAATATATATATAAAGATAAGCAAATAATTAGTGAGAAATAATATTAGTTAATATATAATTATATCAAATATAAATATATATCATATTATTAAATCAACACTTGATTTAATAATCCGGTTATATCACATATAACCGACTAATATCATTTATCTGTATATCACATTATCAAATCAACACTTAATTCAATAATCCGGTTATATCACATATAACCTAACTGATATAAAATAACCGCCATATTAGAATACGGTATCACATACTCGTATTTAATTAGGCCCCCGCACATATCAGCATATGTGCTCTACTTCGTTTCACTTGAACTAGGAAAATTCTGTGTGGGACTCTAAAGACTCGTCAATACGCCAGCAGTAGGTAATGATCACATCAGTTACCCACAAGCCGTCAGCGGTACTAGCTGGACGTAACGGCTACCCAGGTATTGAGCGAATAGAAGATCAACAAGCAAGTTTGTCCAAACTCCCATGAAGCCTATAAGTAACACTTACCGTACAGTCCGGTCTCTTCGTCTGATATGTCGCATATCAAGTCTGGGGTTGGATTCGTCAGACCCCAATAACTTGATAAGTCATGCCGATGTGTGGCCTATAACAGTACAAGAAACTGCTGATAACTCTTACCAGTAAATCTCATCAACAGTCCTGGCCAGAAACTTCATAGCGCAACATCAACTCCCAATACCGGGAGAAACGAAACCCCTCCTATCACTCATTGCCTCCATGTGACTTGGGACTGTACCCAAAATCCACCTGTTTGCACGACTCCTTTGAGCCGTGGTAGGGAGGAAATCAAAGCACAGTGGGAACCACACAAGACTCTATGACGATCTCGGGTCTACAGACTAACCTGTACCGGTGTCACTGGAGAAATGCTATCTGACGATAAGTATAGTACCTCGGCGAGTCCTGTTCGGTGTACTCATTCTCTAATGAGCATTTGTCACGACCCGAAATATTAGCTCGGGACCAGCAATTGAATCACGCAACGTCTAAAGGCGTAACGGAATTCAAGTAAGCTGAAACCTAGAAATCTAAACTTTTGTAAGAAAATAAAGGAGGTGAAGTTTTGAAATAAAGGTATAATAAATCAAGTTTCTATAATGCATAGAAAGGAACATGAAAATGCAAGTGGATTATGCAAGTTTAATAACATGTTCTTCTTTTTGAAAATTTGGGCAGCACCTCCTTTGTAAATTTTGATCCAAAACCACAAGTAAAAGATGATGATAAAGGCATCCCCAAGCGGGAGCTAGCTTTTCGCCAAACGGCGGATCACAACAACGCAATACAGTATAAATAAGTATACGACGCCCAACGGTGAAGTTCACCACAGAAAGATAAAGAAATGAGCAAGACATCAAAATCTCTGGTAGCGAAAAAACCCCTCGCTCTAAGTCTCACAACCACAATCCCACTAAGTCTCATTACTTACAATTTACTAATTTTGATTGATGGAGTTAATTAGATACAATATGAAATATAGATACAAGAGTGGGTACGATACAAATGTCCCACCTACCAATGCAAAACACCCGAATGCAACCTTGTGCCAGCTAAGCCGCTACTGATCCAAGCGGTCAACCTGCAAGAAATGTGGCACAACGGGGGTGAGTTGCCAACTCGTGATAAACAACGACTCGTAGGTCAACTATATCATAAAGGTAATACTATGATATCTAGAGTGACCGGGTCTGTATATGTGCCAACAAGGAAGTCAACACCTATATGCATGCGGATAACATCCTACAGTAATAATCAATACAGGTATGCATGTGGATCTCGTCCACCCATATAATCAATGTGTGTATGCACGTAAATATCCTAAAGGAGTGTGCATGAAAGTATGAGGATATAAATCAACGGTGTCCCTCGCGGCACATCAAAATCATGGAACCTGGGTGCCTAGCATCGACACCCGAAAACATCATGAAAACCGTGCCCAGCATCGGCACGTAAATCCTTATATATCAGGATCCGTCAGTCCGGATTGGCCCACGGGCTCCGTCAGTTCGGATGGGCCCACGGGCTCCGTCACCGGCAGGTAGTGGTCCCTCTGCCAGGCTCACCGTCTACTGCACAGCAGGTATCGGCCCATATCATCTCTCGACTCCGGTCGGTATCCTTCGGATATCCACCGAGCCCAAATACTATCACCGGCAGGTAGTGGTCCCTCTGCCAGGCTCACCGTCTACTGCACAGCAGATCCGTTCTCGCCCCGGGGTACCATACCGGGTCTACCATATATCCGCAATCGGCCTCGTCCACTCCTTGAATCGGGTTTCACATGTCACACGTCTCAGAACCGAGAAAACGCATGGTGGACGCACTGAAATATCATATCAAGAGAAACCAGGTTTTTAAAACAGTACATGCTTTCTTTTGAAATAGCCACGGTTCTTAAATCCAGAAATCTCATGAAAACACATATCTCAATGCGTAAAAGCGTAAAGCATGATGTATGCGACATATAACATAAATGTAAGCATATCAATATATCATGCAACATAGAACAGTGGTATAACATATTAAGGGAAAACCGCTCTTTTAAATGATTCCAGTTTTTAAAATATAACATGCGGTTCCCAATCTCCCAATAAAAACCAGTTCTCTATGTAGGTTCAACATGTATATGTGCAAGTATAGATGTACCAATGTATGTGTGCACCAATATGGATGTACAATGTGTATGTGCGCAAATATGGATATATCAATGTATATGTGCACCAATATGGATATACAATGTGTATATGCGCAAGTATGGATATATCAATGTATATGTGCACCAATATGGATATGCAAATGTGTATATCTGCAAGTATGGATGTATCAATGTATATGTCATGATGCAGCAACCCTACTATGTAGTGACATGGCAATTATCGATGATGAAGTGTGTGAGCCGGCAAATCTGTGTACGTGTAACATACGCATTATCGATAATGGTGCAAGTATACTAGCACAGGTATAAGCGATGCAATGAGAATAATATGAATGCAGCATAACGTAAATCATATGCAAATGCTGACGGGTATACGTATCTAACATGACCGAGTCGGGGAATCTATCAATCGGCATCCAGCCTAAGAACATCGCGTACGGTATAATCCATCGTACGGCAACCTCTAGTCAAGGGTAAGGATCAATCATCAAGTCAAACTCATCACGCACGGAAAATCATCGTACGGCGGCATTAAACCAATAGGGATCCTATCATCCTATAAGAAAAATGAGGGTACGGCCTAATATCATGTACGGCCTATCATCCATGATTCACAACATTACACACACACACACACACACACACACACACACACCTATGTCCCAGTTCACATCCATAATGATCTCATATCAGGGGACCGACAAGGTATCCATCATCTCAATCTACTCGCATCCGTATACCAACATATCATCAGATCATCATATTCGTCTTATATTCTTTCATCGCATTATATCTCACATCAAGTCGAGTTTACATAAACAATCTATCTCTAATAATAGTATAAGTATCTAATCTAACGTACACACCCGAACCATACAAGCAGATTTTAAAAGAAGCGAATCATAGTTTTGAAAATAGGAGTTACAGTGTTTTTAAGGAAAAGATGCCATTTGAAAATCCGTAACGTCCCCCAAGGTATCTATTTAAAAGATTCATACGATTCTTCAGTTTAGAAATAAGTATGGTTCGGATGACACATCTACGTCGACTATCTAGTCCTATAGTATCCTAAACGGCAATATCGACAAACGTCGTCCTCAATTTCCGTCATCCTATAATAGTCGTAACATATCACTTCTAACTATCCTCTAGTTTCTAATATGGTTTCATAGCTATCTTCATTCTAACCCTAGTTTCCTAATCTAGGTTTCCTTAACCATATTCCATAAATCAGTTTTCCATCAAAGCTTTGCGAGGGTGCTATACGCCATCCACCCGACTTCCCCCGTGGATATAGATCCACTCACCTTGGTTCTTGTTTGCCGAAGTTGATGACGCCACGCTCCGTCTCCTCGGAATCCACGCGAAGGTACCTACAATAATAAACAATCGCAATGCGTATTAAAATCAAAGCGGAAAACCAAAACGGCTCGCGTATTTCTCATAGGTTAGAACCTATAGCTTACGCGTACAAAATCAACCAAACAACCCTTGTTGTTGATGTACAAACATCCAACAACCAAATACAAACCCAAATGTCAAGAATTAGCATTTCAAAATACGGAAAACATATCCAAAATCACACCAAAATGCTCCCAGATTTTGACTCAGGTCAAACTAGACAATTCTGCGTATGGGGTTGCTCTAGATATCACCTAAGGGAACTACCATCCAAAATACACACCAAACACTCACCACAAATTGCGGCCAAGTCGAATAAATCTGCGGCCAAATAGTGAGGGGAGGGTCTCGGGTCTTTAGGGTACACTCACAATTATCTGCCTACCTCACTGTATTTGCTAAATTATTTTTAGTGCCCCCGGGTTACTCCAGATTCCATAATACCCTCACAATTCACACATTTATCCGATGTCGGGTTTTCTAAATCCGTGTTTTGGGTTTCTAAGCTCTGGTCCAGGTCATGAATCATCTCAAAAGTCTTGTTAACAGCCACAAACATCACCAATTTCCCAAACCCTTCTCTTGGGATTTTCCAAGTTCACAAATCCATCACTAAACGACATCTAAACTTAAACCAAAGCTAGGAAATCACAATTACTCTAAATGAAAAGAGATATACCTCATGTTTACACCCAAACAAAACCCTAGAAGTCCCAATGTTGCCAAAATCCCATTTTGCTTGGTGCAATGTGATGAGCATGAAGAGGGGATCGTTTTTTGTGAAAGGGGTATATGGTTTGGATGGAGTTTTGGAGATGGTTTTAGGGTTTGAAGGTGGAGGGATGTGGAGTTGAGGAAGATGAAGAAGGAGATGAAAATGATGGGGGAAATGGACCATGGCAGCAGCCCCCTCTCTCTCTCACTAATTCACACACACACACTCTCTCTCTCTCTCCAAGTATACCTACCCTAATCATTATGTCCCCTTTTGACTTTTCTTTTTCTTTTTCCTTTATCTCACCACCAATAAACCATAACACATAACCCAAATGAAATGAAACATGTAACCAAATGAAACATGTCATGGTGCACTAACCATGTGTCATGACCCGAAAGAGCACGTGACTGGCCCTTGAACTATATGAAGTCTATAGGACTCCATCTGATCCAAGTAAGCCAAAAGCCCAGAAATCTAAAACCATTTTAAGAGTAAATAAAGAAAACTGGTTTTAAAGAAGTGAAGGAAAACATGTTTGAAAGTCAAGGTTTTTAAATAACTAAGCCGAATATGCATTTTTAAAATGTGAAGTCTTTTCTAAAAATTTCGGCAGAGTTTCTTTTCTAAATACTGGCCCCGAACGGGGTACAACAAGAACAATATATACGCAATGATAAAAGGCATCCCCAAGCGGGAGCTAGCTCTTCGTCAATCGACGGTCACAACCACGCAAGCAATATAATATACAACGCCGAATGGCGAGGGTCAAATCCAAAAGAAACTCAATAAGCATGAAAACCGCAATACTACTAAGCGCGACTCTAAGGTCGAATAATACAACACTAATGTCTAAGTCTGAAACAATATACAAGTTTTGGTTGATGGAAATTCTAGATACAATGAATAATACAAGTACAATGGTGGTTCTTGATGCAAAAGAATCCACCTACCAAATGCAATTCACCCGCAAGAAAGCAGTATGCCAGAAATGCCGCAAAGAAACCTGTACGGCAAAACCTGCAAGAACTGTGGCACAACGGGGGTGAGTTGCCAACTCGTGAATAGAGAATATCTACAAGCAGAAACCGAATGCAAGACATAATCCTAGGTCAAAACGATCAGTATAATATAACCCACAAGAGTACGTCTGAAGCATGATAAGGTGGCAATGTAACATCTAAACATGTATGTAGTGCCAAGTACTCAGGTAATAACATGTCATCAGTATAAGGTATGTCTGCATGAAGTAAATATGAAGAAGTATCAAATGGATATCAATACACATATATTAGCGTCCCATACCACTAATATTGGTGTAAGGGTATATATAACAGCGCCCTCATACCCTGTTATATATACAAATGGAGTATGATCAATGTAAATCCAGTCTATATGTGATCAAGTCTGTATAAACGCGGAACCCGTCCACCCGTCACCCAATGACAATAAGCATCATGTATGCAAATATGAGGATATAAACAAAATCATGGAAAAACATCATGAAACCCGTGCCTAGCATCGACAAGTAAATCCTCGTCCATATGGGGCTCCGTCTGCGGTATCGGCCCTCGGCCCCGGCAGTACGGGTCATCCCATGTTCTCATCCATATGGGGCTCCGTCTGCGGTATCGGCCCTCGGCCCCGGCAGTACGGGTCATCCCATGTCTATCTCTCAACTCCGGTCGGTATCCTCCAGATATCCGCCGAGCACAAATACAATCACCGGTAGGTAGTAGTCCCTCTGCCAGGCTCACCGTCTACTACACAGCGAAACCGTTCTCGCCCCGGGGTACCATACCGGGTCCACCATGTACCCGCAATCGGCCTCATCCGCCTCCTCGAATCGGGTTTCACATGTCGCTCTCAGCATCGAGAAAACACATGGTGGACGCACTGAAATATCATATCAAGGGTAACCGGGTTTTTAACACAATTATATATTCTCTTTTGAAATACCCACGGTTCCCAAATCCAGAAATATCATGGAAACAACATATCTCAATGCGTATAATCAAAACATGATGTATGCGACATGTAAGAAAGGTAAGCATATCATGAGTCATGCAACATAGAATAGTAATGTGCACATGTTGAGGGAAACCGCTCTTTTAAAACGAATCAGTTTTGAAGAACATCATGCGGTTCCCAAATCTCTAATCAAGTCAGAATCATCTATGTTTGTGTACAGATATAAGTGTACAATATGCCATGCAAGAATCATATCATGAATGCAACAGTACTACAGTGTAGTGGCATGGCAATTATCGATGATGAAATGTGTGAGCCGGCAAATAGTGTACGTGGAACATACGCATCATCGATAATGGTGCTGGTGTCCTAACAGCATGATAATAATATAGCAATAAACATATGCAAGCAATGTGAATAGCATGAATATGCGGAAATCAATAATCAACACCACGGTGAAGAACCTACATCAACAAGTATATATCGTGCAGTTATGTCGTTTGAAATAAGACGAATCAAGATTTTTAGTAAAATAAGGGTTACAGTATATTTTAAGAAAGACACGTCCTTTGAAAAATACCCGTAGAATCTCTTTACTTGTATTTTATGATATTCCTGATTCGTAGTTTTGAAATAGGTATGACTCGGTCTAGTCTAACATCTACTAAGCCATGTCCATCAAGAGGGGTATGGAAACCACCTGAATCTGAATCGATATATGTATAGATATAATAGTCGGTGATCCCGCCTCAATAGTATCGCGTACGATACAGTATATCATATGACATCCTCAAGTCATGAGTGCGGATCTATCATCAATGTAAAGCTCGTACGGTAAATCGTCGTACGGCATCCCAATAGATGGGTACGGGTCAATATCACACTAGCTCATCACATCTCAGGTATCACTATCATCATATCACATAATCTGGGATACTGATCTAAGTCTAGTACAACTGATACCATCAATATAGTGCGTGTGCAAGCACACGTCCTAAGGCCCGCTAGAGATCATGTATCGTATCCCAAATACGAATCACATCAAATCACCGATCTCACGGCACAATGCCCAACATCATCGACTCATCTCCAATGTCATCCAATATCATCAACACAGTGCAAGTATAATGAATATGCAAGGGTGTGCGTGTAGGTGTAAATCTATTCTAGGGTTGGTGACTATGAACTACGCTAGTTACTTCTAACCCTACACTATCCATAGTACACCTAACTATCATATCCACGACACACTATAACTATCAAGCATAATATATAGTATACTAACTACGGACTGCGGGGGTGCTATACGCCATCCACCCGACTTCCTCCAGTAGATATAATCTACTCATCTTGCGTCATCATTGTCGACGTCACCACGCATTTGCTTGTCGTCCCAAAGTCTTCATGGGGTACCTACACATCAAAGTGTCGTATATGCGCATTAAAACCAAATCAAAGCTAAAACGGCACACGAATCCCAAAACGATACGATAAGGGGCATATAGGTTAGAACCTATAGCACGCCTTCAAAACCATTAACAATTCCACTATATCGTTGTATAAACGCCAATTAGTCCAGGTAAAACACAATACACAATTTAGAATCAAAAATACGGAATACGGAAACACGAATCCAAAACAGCAACTTAGGAAATATGTTCCAGATTTCACCCTAGGTCCATTTAGACAAATCTATACATACCAAGAGCCTAAACTATAGATGAAGAAGCACCAGAACCAAAACGACCCAATTTGGTGCAGGTCTGGCCGCAATTTGCGGCCAGAGGGAATTAATTGGCGGCCGGGTCAGGGAGTTAGGGGCTAGGGTCTTGGTGGTAGCTTCCTGGGTGCCTGCACATACCACTGTCCAATCAATTTTATTTTCAGGTGTCTCGGGTGAAAGCAGATTCAATAAAACCCTCACAGATACCACAATTTCTCCGATATCGGTTTCTAAAATCCGTATTCTGGGTTTAAGCTTCAGTTTTGGGTCTCAATTCATACACTAGTTGGTGTAGCCTCTATTGAACTCAATTTCACCTTACAACTCATAATTCTTCACAACCCTAACTAGGTTTTACCTCAAGTCACCAAATCACACGATATCGGTTCAATCATAACATGGGGGTAAAGGAAATGCTAAAACTAAGTTAAAGATCCAGAAAATACCTCATTTGGCAACTCAAGAAAATTCTTGAGTTGCCCCTAGTGGCCAAAATCCTTGCTTCTTTAGTCCAAAGTGTAGATCAAGAGCTTGTGCACACATTTAATGAAATGGAGATTGGATTTTGGGGTTGTTTTAGAGGTGTTGTGAGGGGTTGAAGAGGGGAGGGAAATGAAGGAGGAGGAGCAGCAGCAAGCAAGGAAGGGGGAGAGAGAAATGAGTGTTGAAAATGGTGGAGAATGGCTAAGTCTAGGGTCAAAAGGAGACCATACTTCTCTCTCTCATCAACTACCAATTTCTTTATTCTTTTCTCTTTTCTTTTCTTTTTCCTTAAAACCCTTCTCACTCAAATAGTAACCCCAAAACAACCATGGCAATAAAATGTAACACAAGTGTGAAAAAGTGATATGTGCATGTTTTGCACAAAAATGCTAAAAACCGATTAGCGATTTTTAATCGCGATTAGCACTAAATTAGCATATAACTAATCAATTAAACTTAGAAATGGCATAATTCTATAAAATAACCTATTTTTGAATTTTCCATAATTTTCCCAAATTTTTTCTGTATTTAATAATACCAAAATATTAAAATATTCATTAAAATAATATTAAATTATAAAAATTCCTAAAATTAATATTTTATCTTTTTGAAATGTTATAATCTACCCCCCTTAAAGAAATTCGGTCCCCGAATTTAAATTTAAACCCCCAAATACCAAAACATTTCAGTAAAATCCAATTTGTCGGGGTTCCGAAAACATCAATACATAGCGAATATTATAAAAATGTACTGCTCTACTAGAAATCAATCCCCAAAATGCATATCTAAGAATATCCTGTGCGTCTGGTGCGCAAGAAATCAAAATCCATATATGTGTCAAACAGGTGTACAAAACAACATCTAGGTGCAACTGGTGTGCACGAAACATCTGTCGTAGGCAACGTGTGTGCCTGACAATAAAAATCAGGTGCATGTGACATGCATGAAGAATCCCGATTTAGTGCATCTGGCGTGCACCAATATCGTATATCAAAACACTAAAGGTGCATGAAACAATATCATGAAACTCAGTCATCAAAACTAAATCATGCAATAGAACGCCCAAAATACCAAAATTCCAAGATGACGGATACGTGATAACCGAATCACAAAATCACAAATCATAAATACCGTCGTCGGTAGTTCCTCCTTCAAGGTCGAGAAGGAGTCGGTGCATCCAATGCTAGCAGCGTAAGATATCTACTTGCCTCTTGCTCACGGTCTGGCGTCCTCTGACTCCGGGTCATTATCTTCTCTGCGGATTACCTATCTCGCAGTCAATCGGCTCATCGGCCCTGTCAGGTGTACTAATGGGGACGACTCCGTTCTGGCACTTCTCTGGTCATCTCTCGGTCGATCCTCACAACCACTCATAAAGCAGCATGTCACTGGCGTCAGCCTCTGGCTCTCTGAATGCACATCCCACATCTGATCCTGGGTGCAAACATCATTGCAGCAATGTCCTGGAAGGAATCCTGCTCAAGGTCTCTTCCGATCTTGCCTATGCCGAACTGTACGGAGGCTGTCTCTCTTGCATAATCTCTTCTCACTCGATGGACATCTGTGTCCTCAGCACAACATTTTCTCGGAAACTGGTCGCATCCCAACACCTCTGTAAGCATATCAGGTCTCTAGTCTCGACGGGAAGTAATGACAGCTCGTCAGCGTCTCGCACGAACCTCTGGTTCCACTTGTCTCTATTGTTGTCCACTATGGCGTCACGCCATGCTATCTACGCACTGCACTGTTCTCGGCCACAGTCAATCCGAAGTCTCTCGCACGGACTCGAAATCGCGTACTCTGTAGCTTCACCATTCTATATAAGATGTCTGGCCGAACAGTTCCTCAGGAACGCGTCCCAACCATCGGAGGAATACTCAATACTCGTCCGTCCTTGATCAATTTGCAACGCATCTGGGTAAGTTCCTTTATCCGAACCTGGTCAACTACCTCGTCGACGATGCCGAACTCTGGCCTGCTGGGTGTGCGCAATATGACCACTCCTGGGTCTAGGTATTCTCGTATCGTTTTCCCGAAAGGTCCTGTCGAGGTTTTTCTCTCAAATCTCATTCCTGCCGGATTGCCCGGAAGTCATCATCCATTGCTGAAGCAAATTCTTATTCCGGAACGGCTGCATACTTATCGCTCTTCTTTCTGGAAGATATATCCATATACAACGCCTCTGGGTGCGTATCACATCTCTGAAGTCAGCGGGGTAGGACGTCATCTCGTCGAAATCTCTTGCGAACTCTTTTATTCACTCTGCTTCAATGTCGACTGATTCGGACTCGTCTCATCGTGGCTGCATGGACTATGCTCCAACGGCTATACTCGTATCTAGAGTCTTCCAAGCAAAGCATCCCATCACATGATATCCGAATGATGTCGAAACATTCGATCGACTCGTCAGAACCTTATAATCCCCCAAGGGATCAACATCTTGAGTACAGTTTAATAGTATCGAGTACATGCCACAGCGTCGGTGGTCCAGCCGTAGAAGGGCAAACCCAAGCCTCACTAATGGCGCCGTAGAACTGCCGCAAACCCTAAGGTTCAAAGGCTTTCACACGGTCATTAAGTCGAGTTAGGGTTTCATTCTTCTAGAGGGTCCATAGAATCACCTGCATGTCTTTCCATATACTTTAAACTTGGAAAATGGCTCCTGACATTCGATCGTCTCTATCGACTCTCAACGTCTCCGCGTGAAGTCGTCTCTAGCTGGAAACAATCTATCTGATAACCTCGCATCGGTGAACGAACCACATGTCCTAGTCATTCATCCTCAGGTGACTAGAGACCATCCATCATGTCTCTAAGTATATGCTCATGCTGCAGTAGCTCCAACCATCTGGGCGATATCTCGTCATTTGCAGCAACAACTGGCTCATTCGCCTATACGCCGAATAGCACCTCAATCCTCCAGGAAAGGCGATACATTGGCGATCATCTCTGAATCGGTCTGCTCTAGATCCGAGTAAGACTCTCCACACTGGAAATCTTCAACTCAACTGGGCCCGCTCCGGCACATAAATCGAACGAATCACCTTCGTCTCTCAAATCGGGTAGACTAGCTATCATCTGTCTCATATCTGCCTGAAAGCTCCGGCAATCTCAGCTTGTAAGCTCCGGGAGCGACATCCTGTCAATCTCAGCAACAGCTGGTCCACCTGTCTGCGCGGTAGGCAACATCATAATCTCTGAGATATGCTGTACATCAACAGTCCTCTCTCAACTGGCAGCTCTAATAATGGCCCGATCATCCGGTGCAAAACCAAGCACTCGCCTCCATTAGAGGTCACAGTCACCAATACTAACTCGAGACGTTCCCATGTCACCAGAAAACACAATGGTCGGCCCTCGTACCAGACGAGCTCGCACCGACCGTAACCCTAGCAGCAGCCCAAACTGCGCTCAAACACAGCGACATGAACCTCAATCGAGTATCGAAGAGAGCGGATCAATGGCAAGAAAGAGAACAACAGATCCAAAGTGGATACATGATCATAAGAAGGAACAGCATCAATGAAGGTATGATCATGAAACTAATAGGATCGAGGATCTCAAGTGGATGTATAATCATGGATATGAAGAGAATCGCTGATCTCGAAAATATGTACATCCTAAGGTTCCTTAAGCGGAGTGGCGTGTCGTAAGTATGCCGCGGAACATACCCACGGTACGTCACTCTACTTTAGTCACCTATTCCATCAACCAAGGGTTATCCTACGCGACGAAAGTTCGGGTCTAATACCCCCTCGACTAAGTCTAAGTTCCGTAAGGTCAAGCCTAAGTTCCGTGTATATATAGACGCCCTAGGCTCCACATAGTCAAACTTAGACTCGAACCAAGGTCAACCTAGCGCTCTGATACCAACTTTGTCACGACCCGAAAGAGCACGTGACTGGCCCTTGAACCATATGAAGTCTATAGGACTCCATCTGATCCAAGTAAGCCAAAAGCCCAGAAATCTAAAACCATTTTAAGAGTAAATAAAGAAAACTGGTTTTAAAGAAGTGAAGGAAAACATGTTTGAAAGTCAAGGTTTTTAAATAACTAAGCCGAATATGCATTTTTAAAATGTGAAGTCTTTTCTAAAAATTTCGGCAGAGTTTCTTTTCTAAATACTGGCCCCGAACGGGGTACAACAAGAACAATATATACGCAATGATAAAAGGCATCCCCAAGCGGGAGCTAGCTCTTCGTCAATCGACGGTCATAACCACGCAAGCAATATAATATACAACGCCGAATGGCGAGGGTCAAATCCAAAAGAAACTCAATAAGCATGAAAACCGCAATACTACTAAGTGCGACTCTAAGGTCGAATAATACAACACTAATGTCTAAGTCTGAAACAATATACAAGTTTTGGTTGATGGAAATTCTAGATACAATGAATAATACAAGTACAATGGTGGTTCTTGATGCAAAAGAATCCACCTACCAAATGCAATTCACCCGCAAGGAAGCAGTGTGCCAGAAATGCCGCAAAGAAACCTGTACGGCAAAACCTGCAAGAACTGTGGCACAACGGGGGTGAGTTGCCAACTCGTGAATAGAGAATATCTACAAGTAGAAACCGAATGCAAGACATAATCCTAGGTCAAAACGATCAGTATAATATAACCCACAAGAGTACGTCTGAAGCATGATAAGGTGGCAATGTAATATCTAAACATGTATGTAGTGCCAAGTACTCAGGTAATAACATGTCATCAGTATAAGGTATGTCTGCATGAAGTAAATATGAAGAAGTATCAAATGGATATCAATACGCATATATTAGCGTCCCATACCACTAATATTGGTGTAAGGGTATATATAACAGTGCCCTCATACCCTGTTATATATACAAATGGAGTATGATCAATGTAAATCCAGTCTATATGTGATCAAGTCTGTATAAACGTGGAACCCGTCCACCCGTCACCCAATGACAATAAGCATCATGTATGCAAATATGAGGATATAAACAAAATCATGGAAAAATATCATGAAACCCGTGCCTAGCATCGACACGTAAATCCTCGTCCATATGGGGCTCCGTCTGCGGTATCGGCCCTCGGCCCCGGCTGTACGGGTCATCCCATGTCCTCATCCATATGGGGCTCCGTCTGCGGTATCAGCCCTCGGCCCCGGCAGTACGGGTCATCCCATGTCCATCTCTCAACTCCGGTCGGTATCCTCCAGATATCCGCCGAGCTCAAATACAATCACCGGTAGGTAGTAGTCCCTCTGCCAGGCTCACCGTCTACTACACAGCGAAACCGTTCTCACCCCAGGGTACCATACTGGGTCCACCATGTACCCGCAATCGGCCTCATCCGCCTCCTCGAATCGGGTTTCACATGTCGCTCTCAGCACCGAGAAAACACATGGTGGACGCACTGAAATATCATATCAAGGGTAACCGGGTTTTTAACACAATTATATATTCTCTTTTGAAATACCCACGGTTCCCAAATCCAGAAATATCATGGAAACAACATATCTCAATGCGTATAATCAAAACATGATGTATGCGACATGTAAGAAAGGTAAGCATATCATGAGTCATGCAACATGGAATAGTATGTTAGTTATATGTATGCCCTAGAGGCCATTACTATACATAGGATGTATATTGTAGTGGATGCTGGGACATATATAGGGAGGACTTTCTTACTCGACATGATAGTATGCTATCTGGTTGCTCTTTACCTTAACGTGTACACTGATTGTCTCTCTGTTACATGTTGGTAAAGCCCTTAGGATGTGTACTTGACTATCTAGACTATGATGCAGATCATACTAGTGGGGACATGGTAGTCCATAAGTACATCCTTCAAAGTCCCTAGTCGTGGGTGTATCGAGACGGGGCATCGATATACCAGAGTAGACTAGCGTGTACCTTCTCGACCCATACAGATGGGCGATGGATGATCCCATATCCATTGGTGTTTGACATCAGAGATGATATACGGGTGCTCAGTGGAGACTGGGTACACTGGACGGACTCGCCGAGAACTCCCAGATGGTATTATACCTTACGTCAGATGGCAGTTCTCTGGTGACACTGGTACAGAGTAGTCTGTTGACCCGAGATCATCATAGAGTCTTGTGTGGTTCCCACTGTGCTTTGATTTCCATCTTACCACATCCAAGAGGGCGTGCAAAACGGTGGTTTTTGGGTACAGTCCCGAGTCACATGGAGGCAATGAGCGATAAGAGGGGATTCATCTCTCCCGGTATAGGGAGTTGATGTTGCGCTGTGTTCGATTGGCTATAACCGGAAATCCCTGGCCAGGGTTGCTGAGATTTACTGGTAAGTGTTACCAGTAGTTTCTCGAATTGTTATAGACCTCATATCGACACGACTTATCGAGCTATTGGGGTCTGACGTTTACCACCCCTAGGCGAGATATGCGACATATCAGACGATCAGACCGGACTGTACGGTAAGTGTTACTGGTTGGATTCACAGGAGTATGAGCGGGCTTGCTCGTCGATCTTCTGATCGCTCAATACCCGGGTGGCCGTTACGTTTAGCAGGCCGCTTGCGGCTTGTGGGTGTTTGATATGATCATCACCTGCTGCCGGCGTATTGACGAGTCTTTAGAGTCCTACACAGAGGTTTCCTGGCTCAAACGAAACGAAATAGGAGCGCATATGAGATATGTGCGGGACCGAGAATAATGCGTGTATGTGATACCGTATTCTATTCTCGCGATGAATGTATCGATTGGTTGTATGTGATATAACCTAGTTATCGAATCAAGTATTGATTCGATAAGCCGATACATAGGATACTAGTCGGTTATATGCGATATGACCGGATCGTTAAATCATGTGTTGATTTAATGATTTAATGTATAATTATATATTTGATATATTACTTTGCATTAACTAGTATTGGTTCACTTTAAATGGATATTCTCACTTGGATGTACAAGTTGTATATGTGATATACTTTTTGTGCAAATGATTGTATCATGTTTGATGATGCATGTTTACTTGGTTAAGTGTAAAGAATAAACCATGGTTAAACTAATGATTAGGGTTTTGTTTATCCATTTCCTTTTCTCACTTGATGTGCACATTGTATATGTGATATATTTTTGTGCATTTGATTGTATCATGTTTGATGATACATGAAAGCTAGGGTTTGTGTAAAGAATTAAACCTTGGTTAAATAAATGGTTAGGGTTTATATTTATTCATTCATTTATCTTTTAATTTGGATTAAAAGGAAATGGGATAAAAGAAAAACAAAATGGTTTTGTTTCTTTCTTTCATGAAGCTTGTTGAAGCTTCATGAAGCTTTGACCAATGTTACCATTTTGTCTTCATCTCCTTAACCCTAACCATTCCTTTAACCTTGGTCAATTCTCTACACATAACTATAGTTAATATTATGATAAGTATTGATTTTTCTATTCTATTCTAATTAACTTATCATAATATATCTATCTTCTTCTTCTTCTTCTTCAAGAAGAAAACCTAGATTCCATCAATGGTGATTGATGAAAATGAGTGAGAAATACAATTCTAAAGTGAACCCACTTCCTATTTCTTCATCCTCTACCTCTTGCCAAGTAGTAGAGTGTGTTTCCTTCACAAGTTTTCATGGCTTGGTGAAGGTGGAGCTTGATCTAGTGATGCCTCGACGTAGATCATCTTCGGCGTCGTAGTCGATGACCTAGCCCGTCCATTCTCCGATGAAGCCGACACTAGAGCCCGGGATCCGATGATCGCAGCGAGGAGACATCATCACGGAGCTATGGAGGTGGAGCACCGGATCTACAAAGGTTGTATTTCCGTTACACTTTAGTTAAGTTGTTAACTAGCTCCTTTTTCGCCTAGATATCTAGTTAACGATCCGTAGTCTAGGGTTTCTCGGCACCATAAAATTTGAAATTGGCATGGTTGATGTCTTATGAGACCTCTTGAGAGTGCCTAGGAACCCTACAGTGGTATCAGAGCCTAGCTAGAGCCTTAGGCGAAGTCTTGACTGTTAGTGTATATGCCCTAGAGGCCATTACTGTATCATACTAGTTTGTATATTACTTAATGGAAGCTTGGGATATTCACAGTTGTATATACAATCTTGCTCGAAATGGTAGTATGCTACTTGGTTTGTCTCTGCTTTAATATGTGCATGTGTTTCTTTTAGCATATTGCTGGTATACATATTAGTAGAGCCCTTAGGATCTTTGCTTGATTACCAGCGTTGTGATGGCGCTCGCACTCGTGGGAGCTGGGTAATCTATAAGCACATCCTTATACAGGTCCCTGGTCGTTGGACTATCGAGACAGGGCATCGATACTCCGGAGTAGACTAGCGTATGCGCTTCTCATCCCAGTGTGGGAGACGGTCTGTCCCACAGCCGTTAGTACGTCGTACTTGGGATAGTATGCGGGTGCTCGTTAGGTTACGAGTACACTGGACAGGACTCGTCGGGAACTGTTGGTTGGTAATATACCTATCGTCAGTTATCAGTTCCCAGGTGACATGAGTACAGCTTAGTCCGCTGACTTGACACTGTCACTTCGCCTCGAGTGTGTTCCCACTGCACTTTGATTACTACCCTACCACGGCTCAAAGGAGCTGTGCAAACAGGTAGTTTTTGGGTGCAGTCCCGAAGCACTTGGAGGCAGTGACGGTTAGACAGGATTCGTCTCTCCCGGTATTGGGGGTTGACATCGCGCTGTGTCCAGGAGAGCCATTACACGAGTAGTCCCTGGCCAGGGCAAGCGAGATATACTGGTAGGTTTCCAGTGTTATCTCAGGGTGTTCTGGGCTACACTCCGACACGACTTGTACCGCTATTAGGGGACTGACGTTCACCGCCCCCCTAGGCCCGCCATGCGATGTATCAGACGAACAGACTGGACTGTACGAAGATTGTCACATACAGGCTCAGTAGGAGTGCAGATGGGGTTCACCTCGTCAGTCTTCTTATCGACATCTACCTGGGGACCGTTACGTACAGCTAGTGCCGCTTGCGGTCTGTGGTTAAACCCACTGCCAGCGTAGTGTCGAGTCTTTAGAGTCCCACACAGAGAGCTATTCGCCTTTAGGCAAAATGAGTAGAGGTCGCATGGTTTTGCGACAGGGTTCGTTCGCATCCGCGCACTTGTGCACGTTTGCTGTCCGGACAGTTTATACTAGCGGGCTTTGGTTTAAGCCGGATCCTAGTATATGATTAGAGATTGGTTTTTCTCATTGTGTTCGTGTTCCTCGGATCACGAATGCGGGTGCGTATGCACAGTTGCTTGAGATTGAGGGAGAGGACCTTGATTAGGGTTAATGGCTATTGTCATTTTATTAACCCTAATATTTATATGTGTGTTATTGTTAATTAGTAATTAGTTTGATAATTATCCATGGTTGTGGTTATTGACCTTTTGACTTCTTTGACTTGTTGACCAAGGTTGACACTTTGACCATCATAATTTCTTTTGGAAGATGCTTTTTGATCTTTGCAATTTGAAATGATAATGGTCATGTCATGATTTACCATGATAATTATCTAGCTAATTATTCAATTAAATTAATTCACACATATTAGTGAGAAGAGCTCTATTATTTTCTCATTCTCTCATATCATTTCTCTCTCTTGTTCATCCTCTCCCTCAAGCTCTCTCCCTCTCATGTGTTGAGAAACAAAAAGCTTGAGAAAAACCTTCACTTGATCCTCTCTACTCTCTTCTAGGGTTCTAGTCTTAGCATTTCTTGCACTCTAGTTACTCCTAGCTTGGAGTTGAAGCTAAAGGTGGTGGCTTTCAAGTGGATCTTTCTTTGACGGAAGAAGACAAGCAAGGTGAGGCCTTTCTACCATTCCGACGAGCAAGGAGAGAAGGACTAAAGACCAAAGGTATAACCTTTCTACAACTTAGTTAGTTGTTAGTTTACTTTAGCTAGTTTTCGTTTAGCAAAGATCCTCACAAGCAAAGTCCATGTTGCCTAAGTCATTAAAAATCCGTTTTTTATTATGTTTTCCGCCTCCCGTAAGCACCGGGATGGGCAACACGGACTTACAGTGGTATCAGAGCCTAACTAAACCTAAACTAGCTAAGTAGTTAAGTGTAACGAAGTTTCGAAACCGGAAAATCGAAAAACCAAACTCGAAAAACCCTAGTTTCTGTTAATTTTTTTTTCTGGTCAAAATAAAAAACTTTATACTTCAAAAATTATCTCAGGGTTTTGTGTGAAACACCACCAAAGACGAACCAGAGAGGAGTCTAGAGGACCGCGCTTCCGCGGCATAAGGAAGCTCTTGCCGCGGAAGCGCGGCCATCTTGTCCCCTCTCTGTATCGTTTTTGGTGCAGTATGTTTCTGGGTTGGTTTTAGGATTTTTAGGATATATTATATGTGCCCAGATTTTCCAGAACTAAAATTTACTTTTGGGGGCCTATAAATCCGTATTTTTCGGAACTTCACTACACTTTAACTACATCGGTTATATCTGTAATGCTTGCATGTATTGAACGTCGGCTAATCGCTATAAGACGATTAGTCGGGGTTATACATGATCTGCGATTGTTATTGGTTTGTGGATATGAATGGATTGGATTGTCGCGGGTGAATGGCCGGGGTGGATGTGAGATGAGCGTTGTTTTTCTTTCATTCATTTGTAACATGTAAATTGATGTAATAATATTCTTTGTATGGCCGCACAACCGGGTCGGGGTTGTAGCCGTCATTGTATAATTCTTTTTACTGTTTTTGCTCCTAGGATAGACCCATGGAGGGGGTGCACAAACTACCGGGTATCTCGAAGTGCCGAGTGGCCTACTCACGGTGGTGAGGGAGGTTGATTCGCTTCGGGTGCTTGGCGGGTAGTTTGCCGCACCCGTAGGGGTCTTGGGTGGGGTATTGGCTATTCACCGCGACCGTGTAATCCGTTTTGCGTTGCAGGCTCGAACGCATTGCGGATTCCTAGTATATCCAATGTATTCATCTGTGATCTGTAATGTCTATCATTGCTATATATTTATATATAATAACTATTTAGGCGTTGCTTATGTTTTACAGCCGCGCTAGCCCAGCCCCCGCTCTGTCGTTAGTTAAGTAACCTAACGGGTGATGACGGGGCCCCGTGGCGAATGCGAATGGCATAAGCGTACGTCATATTTTGGTTGTTTTCTGCAATGGTAGGATTAAATGATGGGACGCATTAAAAGAACTAATGCAAGAAATAAACCAAGTAAAAGTCGATTGGAACACTTTGAAAACCACTCGGTTCTTTTCAAAACTAAACTTTTAAATGCGGAGCTTGAACCACTCTTTTTAAAAGCTATCTCGTTCCATCGATTATATCAAGTTCACTACGTTCACGGTTTCGCCAAAACCATCCGTAGCCCTCCATCATTTCGGTTAAATATTCGGTAGTATTCAAGCTATGTATTTTGACCTCACGCCAAGGCATAGTGATTGGTAGCTACCGGATATTTATCCGTTGCATAGATAGAATGCGTTGATTTGAGACAGTCGTACTGCCGTTTTGGCCTACGTCAAGGGTAGGTACGGGTGGGTTCAAATTAACCAGGATAATGATGGGAAGAACTTGACATGTGACTTATGACATTTTGACCTCACGCCAAGGTCATAAGAGCATGGGGCAAAAATCCACATCGGGAGTTTCATAAGTACTGAAACTTGCTAGCGTTGCATACCATTTGGAGTGTGATAATTCTGGTAGGATTCCTTCGGTTTTATCACGCGATGATATTTGGATCCCGATCCTACTGTGAGTATATGCTACTCCTCGGAAAAACTCTCACTTAACGATCAATGCTATAAACCAAGTAGGTGCCTAGAAAGGTGTTAGCGGGGCTACGCCCACAGGGAAAAGAGGTTACTTAATTAAGGAACTTCGCGAAAGCGTTGGAAAACCTCCCTCGAAGTACCGACACTGGCCTGGCTGAACGGTTAAGCAAGTATTGTACGGTGAGAATGATCCCGGCTAATCCTTTTCTTTACGGTTTGAGAAGGGATTCGAGAGACAGTGGGAGCCATCCAGTTTAGACAAACTAAAAACCACTCTAAACTTGCAAGAGCATCATGCTAAAGTGTTTCTTTTCTCTCTCCTAATTGCAGCGACCATTCAAGATGACCGGACTTAAGTTACTATTAGATAAAAACATATTGACAGGGCCAAACTACAAAGATTGGCTCAGGAATGTCAAGATGGCTATCACTTATGACAAACTGGGGTATATACTTACCACCAAAGCTCCCCCTGTCCCAGGTCCCACCTCCAGCGTCGCGGATGTTGAAATCCGTAAGACATGGGAGATAGATTGCGCGAGGGCCAGATGCCTCGTACTAGCCTCGATGGACAACGACCATCAGAGGAGGCACGAGAATATGGACCTAGAGTCCATATTTCTCCATACAAAAGAACTGTATGGAGAGCAGTCTCGTATCGCAAGATACGAAGTGTCGAAGAAGCTCTTTTCGGCAAGGTTGGCCGTCGGATCATCGGTAGCGGACCACGTGCTTAAGATGATCGGCTACATAGAGGAGCTCGCGGACCTTGGGACCACGTTGGAGAATGAACTCTATACCGATTTGATTCTCCAGTCCCTTCCTTCCACTTACGCCCAGTTCATTCTTAACTTCAACATGCAAGGAAAGGAGGTTGAACTTGCCGAACTTCTGAACATGTTGAGGACTGCTGAGGGCACCCTACAGAAGGGTAGGGAGACATCCACTTTGTTTGTAGGAGGATCTTCCTCTTCTAGGTCCAGGGCGAAAGCCAAGGGCAAGAAGAAGAAAGCCCCCGCCAAACCAAGAGGCGGTGTCGGTAAAGTGGATACGAAGGGAAAGGGTAAAGCAACAAAGGTAGCGGGGAAGCTGGTGGGGAAGGAAGAATGCTTCTATTGTCACAAAAGTGGTCACTGGAAACAAGATTGCAAGGCTTGGAAAGCCAGAACACAGGATTTGAAGCGAGTTGCAGCTTCAGCTTCAGGTGTGTATGTTATTGAAAATTGTCTATCAATAAACTCTAATTCCTGGGTATTGGATACCGGATCAGGATCTCATATCTGTAATTCTTTGCAGGCGTTGAGAAAGCGTAGAGTTTTGAAGGCAGGTGACATGACCCTCAGAGTTACGAACGGTGCTAGCATGGATGCTGAGGCCGTGGGGGACTATCACCTGGGATTATCAGATGGACACTTTTTGGTTTTGCGTAGTTGTTATTATGTACCAAATGCAACCTGTAATATCATTTCTGTATCTTTATTATCTAAAGAAGGTTATGAATTTGCATTTGTAAGTAATGTAGTGAACATTCACCTTAATCAAGTGTTGATTGGGTCAGGTACATTGAACAACGGTATATACGTTTTAAACCAACCACAGGTTTTCAATATCCAGAATACACACAAAAGAAAGTCTCCAGAAATTAATAAAACTTTCTTATGGCATTGTAGACTGGGTCACATCAATGAGAGAAGATTGACTAAGTTACATACTGAAGGATACTTAGATTCGTTCGAATATCAATCGTATGCAACTTGTCAATCCTGTCTCAAAGGAAAGATGACAAAGGCTCCGTTTTCTGGACACGGAGAAAGAGCGAGCGAGCTCTTGGGACTCGTACACAGCGACGTGTGCGGTCCAATGTCTACACATGCGCGAAGCGGTTTTTCTTACTTCATAACTTTTACGGATGATTTCTCAAGATTCGGACATGTCTTCTTAATGAAGCATAAATCCGAAGCTTTTGATAAGTTCCAGGAATATAAGAATGAAGTAGAAAAACAAACAGGCAAAAGTATCAAGATCCTAAGATCGGATCGAGGAGGAGAATACTTAAGTGCCGAATTCCTGAATTACTTAAAAGAGAATGGAATTCTCTCTCAGCTTACTCCTCCATACACTCCGCAACATAACGGTGTATCGGAGAGACGGAACCGAACCCTATTGGATATGGTACGGTCCATGATGAGTAACGCTGAGTTACCGCGATCATTCTGGGGATATGCGCTAGAAACAGCTGCATATCTTTTGAACCGTGTTCCCACTAAAACTGTGCCTACCACACCATATGAGTTATGGAGTGGGAAGAAACCCTATCTTCAATACTTGAAGATTTGGGGATGTCCAGCTTATGTCAAAAAGCAGCATGTGGACAAGCTCGAGGCACGCTCAGTACTGTGCAAGTTTGTGGGATACCCAAAGAACTCCAGGGGGTATCTTTTCTATTACGCAGAGGAACAAAAAGTCCTTGTTTCTCGCAATGCCCACTTTCTAGAACATCAGTTCATAGAAAAAGAAATAAGTGGGAGCGCAATAGAACTGGAAGAAATTCCAGAACCACAAACTACTACTGAAAGTTTAGTGGAACCAGAAGGTTCAAAAGAACAGGACATTCCTATGCCACTCCGCAGGAGTAGTAGGCAGTCTCATCCGCCCGAGAGATACTACGGTTTTCTCATTGACGGGGATAGAGAAGACTGCATCCTGGATTGTGATGAGCCTACTAGCTTCCAGCAAGCCATTCAGAGCGTCGACTCGGTAAAATGGCTGGATGCAATGCGGACCGAGATGGAGTCCATGTACACCAACAAGGTATGGACGTTGGACATTGCTCCAGACGGGGTAAAACCCGTAGGATGCAAGTGGATCTTCAAAAGGAAGATTGGTGTAGATGGACAGGTTGAGACCTATAAAGCTAGACTGGTAGCAAAGGGTTTTCGTCAGCGACCTGGTTTGGACTATGACGAAACCTTTTCTCCAGTAGCTATGCTGAAATCCATTCGGATCCTTCTTGCCATCGCTGCTTTCCACGATTATGAGATTTGGCAGATGGACGTAAAGACAGCTTTTCTAAATGGTCATTTAGAGGAGTGTGTCTATATGGACCAGCCAGAGGGTTTCATTCAGGGTGGGAGCAGCGGAAAGGTGTGCAAGTTGCTCAAGTCCATTTATGGACTCAAGCAGGCATCGCGGAGTTGGAACATCTGTTTTGATGAGACGGTCAAAGAATTTGGCTTTATCAAAAATCCAGATGAACCATGCATCTATTGTAGATTTGTAGCGAGAACTGTAGTATTCCTCGTTTTATACGTGGATGACATTCTCTTAATAGGAAATGACATTCCTATGCTACAATCTGTCAAGGGGTTCTTGTCACACAGGTTCTCCATGAAAGACCTGGGTGATGCCTCCTACATTCTGGGTATCCGGATCTACCGTGACAGATCCAAGAGGATATTAGGACTCTCGCAGTCCAGGTACATCGACACCATACTGAAGAGATTCAGTATGGAAGATTCCAAGCGCGGTAATCTACCGGCTTGTCACGGGATCACCCTCTCCAAAGAGATGTCTCCCAAGACTGATTTGGAGAGGGATCGCATGTCTATTATACCCTACGCTTCTGCGGTAGGCTCTATAATGTATGCGATGTTGTGTACCAGACCGGATGTGGCTTATGCACTAAGTGTGGTAAGCAGGTATCAGTCAAACCCTGGGGAGAAACATTGGATAGCAGTAAAGAACATTCTCAAGTACCTGAGAAGGACTAAGGAGATGTTCTTGGTGTATGGCAAAAAAGACCTTCAGGTTGAGGCCTTTGCTGACTCCAGCTTCCAGAGTGACAAGGATGATTCCAAGTCCATGTCGGGTTTTGTCTTTATCCTCAATGGAGGGGCGGTGTGTTGGAAGAGCTCCAAACAGGAAACCGTTGCTGACTCGACTATGGAAGCGGAATACATCGCTGCATCTGATGCCGCAAAAGAAGCTGTCTGGATGAGGAAGTTCTTGAAAGAACTTCAGGTGGTTCCGTCCATTGTAGACCCAATACCTCTGTATTGCGACAACAACGGGGCTATAGCTTTAGCGAAGGAACCCAGGTCCCATCAGAAATCCAGACACATCTTAAGGCGGTATCACCTGATCAGGGAGATCGTAGATCGCCAGGAGATCGAGGTCCGGAGAGTTGCATCAGAGGATAACACAGCAGATCCATTCACGAAGGCCCTACCCCAGACTCAGTTCGAGCGGCTGATCGAGATGATAGGTCTTCGATACGCCAGTACATGGCCTTAGTGCAAGTGGGAGATTGTTAGTGTATATGCCCTAGAGGCCATTACTGTATCATACTAGTTTGTATATTACTTAATGGAAGCTTGGGATATTCACAGTTGTATATACAATCTTGCTCGAAATGGTAGTATGCTACTTGGTTTGTCTCTGCTTTAATATGTGCATGTGTTTCTTTTAGCATATTGCTGGTATACATATTAGTAGAGCCCTTAGGATCTTTGCTTGATTACCAGCGTTGTGATGGCGCTCGCACTCGTGGGAGCTGGGTAATCTATAAGCACATCCTTATACAGGTCCCTGGTCGTTGGACTATCGAGACAGGGCATCGATACTCCGGAGTAGACTAGCGTATGCGCTTCTCATCCCAGTGTGGGAGACGGTCTGTCCCACAGCCGTTAGTACGTCGTACTTGGGATAGTATGCGGGTGCTCGTTAGGTTACGAGTACACTGGACAGGACTCGTCGGGAACTGTTGGTTGGTAATATACCTATCGTCAGTTATCAGTTCCCAGGTGACATGAGTACAGCTTAGTCCGCTGACTTGACACTGTCACTTCGCCTCGAGTGTGTTCCCACTGCACTTTGATTACTACCCTACCACGGCTCAAAGGAGCTGTGCAAACAGGTAGTTTTTGGGTGCAGTCCCGAAGCACTTGGAGGCAGTGACGGTTAGACAGGATTCGTCTCTCCCGGTATTGGGGGTTGACATCGCGCTGTGTCCAGGAGAGCCATTACACGAGTAGTCCCTGGCCAGGGCAAGCGAGATATACTGGTAGGTTTCCAGTGTTATCTCAGGGTGTTCTGGGCTACACTCCGACACGACTTGTACCGCTATTAGGGGACTGACGTTCACCGCCCCCCTAGGCCCGCCATGCGATGTATCAGACGAACAGACCGGACTGTACGAAGATTGTCACATACAGGCTCAGTAGGAGTGCAGATGGGGTTCACCTCGTCAGTCTTCTTATCGACATCTACCTGGGGACCGTTACGTACAGCTAGTGCCGCTTGCGGTCTGTGGTTAAACCCACTGCCAGCGTAGTGTCGAGTCTTTAGAGTCCCACACAGAGAGCTATTCGCCTTTAGGCAAAATGAGTAGAGGTCGCATGGTTTTGCGACAGGGTTCGTTCGCATCCGCGCACTTGTGCACGTTTGCTGTCCGGACAGTTTATACTAGCGGGCTTTGGTTTAAGCCGGATCCTAGTATATGATTAGAGATTGGTTTTTCTCATTGTGTTCGTGTTCCTCGGATCACGAATGCGGGTGCGTATGCACAGTTGCTTGAGATTGAGGGAGAGGACCTTGATTAGGGTTAATGGCTATTGTCATTTTATTAACCCTAATATTTATGTGTGTGTTATTGTTAATTAGTAATTAGTTTGATAATTATCCATGGTTGTGGTTATTGACCTTTTGACTTCTTTGACTTGTTGACCAAGGTTGACACTTTGACCATCATAATTTCTTTTGGAAGATGCTTTTTGATCTTTGCAATTTGAAATGATAATGGTCATGTCATGATTTACCATGATAATTATCTAGCTAATTATTCAATTAAATTAATTCACACATATTAGTGAGAAGAGCTCTATTATTTTCTCATTCTCTCATATCATTTCTCTCTCTTGTTCATCCTCTCCCTCAAGCTCTCTCCCTCTCATGTGTTGAGAAACAAAAAGCTTGAGAAAAACCTTCACTTGATCCTCTCTACTCTCTTCTAGGGTTCTAGTCTTAGCATTTCTTGCACTCTAGTTACTCCTAGCTTGGAGTTGAAGCTAAAGGTGGTGGCTTTCAAGTGGATCTTTCTTTGACGGAAGAAGACAAGCAAGGTGAGGCCTTTCTACCATTCCGACGAGCAAGGAGAGAAGGACTAAAGACCAAAGGTATAACCTTTCTACAACTTAGTTAGTTGTTAGTTTACTTTAGCTAGTTTTCGTTTAGCAAAGATCCTCACAAGCAAAGTCCATGTTGCCTAAGTCATTAAAAATCCGTTTTTTATTATGTTTTCCGCCTCCCGTAAGCACCGGGATGGGCAACACGGACTTACATTGACGACGTTTGAAATCCGAACGAACCCGAAACCCATTTCCAAAATGCTCTCTGTCCAATTTTTAAAAATCTGGATTTTTCCAGATTAAAAATATGCAGAAAATTCAGCAGGGAATTGTAAGAATTACTGTGAAGCCCGTACCCATGATTCCCTCATTGCGCGGCGGAACCGCGGCACAAAAATGGCTTGTGCGGCGGTTCCGCGGCCAAATTGTCATATCATCCAACAATTTTTGCACAGTAATTCATTTTTCCAGGTGCTGGATTTTCTGGGAATTTTTAATATTTATTCAAGAGTTGAATATTCTGAGTTGTTTTGAGGATTCGTTTATTCGATCGGATTATCGGACTTTGTCTATTGGATTTTCGGATAATTTTTGAATATGTTAAAAAGTTCGACCGGATATAAATACCCAACTTTTCCCCTGTCGGGAAATTTCCAAATGTTGGATTTTTCCGTGGTTTAACGACGTTCTAAGTAGTGCAAGTAACGCGATGGTCCCTCTAGAAGACAACAAACCTTAACTCGATTATGTGACCATCTTGAACTGCCCTTTGAACCTTCGGGTTTGGGGCAGTACGGCGTGCCACATGTGAGGCGTTAGCTTGACCCTTCTACGGCTGGACCGTTGGTGCTGAGGCACACGAACTGAATATTGTTAGACTTATTTCATGTGTTGATCTATATCGGGAAAACTTGGGTGTTCGACTGTTCGATCGGAAAGTTTAACATTTTCTATTTATCTGGAATGGGATACAATAATTGGAATTCACAAATAGTTATGAGATAACTGAATGAATGTTATAAACATAGCATTTTAGTCTCACTTGATCGGTTGCCACGGAATTTTGATGTGATCAAAAGTCCGTCGCAATCACGTAGTGTACGCGGATACTCGCCGGGTAAACTTAATAGACAGCCTCGCTCCATAGCCCCGACCAAGTGACTATAGGAGAACCCCGTCGTCGAAAGCATCCGTTCGGGTGCTCGCGGCAGCGGTGTTCCGCCTTGGTGCACTTCGTCGACGGTATCGGGGGTGCGGCCGTCTACTGAAGTTTGCGACGAGCATTCGATCAGGATGTCGGGAATCTTGTTGAATTGCCCGACTTGATATTGAAAAGAGTTTTCGATAATGAGACTAAAATGCGGGGTTTATAATTGTTAGGCATGTGATGTCTAAGTAATTCATTTGGTCAGGCATGCGATGTCTGAGGTGGTTGTGGATTCCAACTGTTGTAGTTTTACACTTTCTTTTCTGTGACCGTAAGTGTAATATGTGATATCGTCGGTTTCGTTGCTATATGTCAACGACAATTGGGATTCGTATATTTACTTACGTTGATGACATGTGATGTTATGTGTTGCTGGATATGTTATATTGGATCGTCGTGTTTGAATAGCCGGGGGTTTTTATGTGAGATGAGTGTTTTTCATTTTCATTCATGTAAAAACTTGTATGTAATATTCTTTTATTGGGGCACTTCCAGGTTGCGGAAGATGTCACCTTTTGTATATTATTTACTTTTCCGCACTAGGATAGACCCAAGGAGGAGGGCACAAGTAACCGGGTTCTGGAGTCCAGTGGGAGACCAACTCGAGGAGTCGAGTCCGGGTCTCCTAACTCTAGAATTGGCAGGGTTGCTTGCCGCTCTCGTAGGGGTCTAGGGGTGTGGGTTTGGCTATTCATCGCGACCATGGAATCCGTGTTTTATACTGGCTCGTATTGAAAACACGGACGTCCTAGTATATCCAATATTTCATATGATTCTTCTGCTGCGATATCTGTGATGTGATCATGTGAAATGTTCTATGATGGATACAGTATATAGTATATATGATATATTATATAGACGTTACTTATGTTTTACACCCGCGCTAGCCCTGCCCCGCTCTGCCGTTAGTTACCTAACCTAACGGTGCACGAGGGGACATCGAGGCGAATGCGGATGGTATAAGTGTACGACGTATTTATCTGTGATGTTTAGGTACTTAAATGATGGGACTTCATTAATGAGATTAATGAAATAAAAGAAACCTAAAGATGTTGTAGAATCGAATTTCAAAAATAAAACAGGTAGCTACAGTTCTTGCTTTGCACAGCGGTATATATGATATATCCTGCACCTTATTCGATGAGGAAAGGACCAAGATCCCTTCACCGGGAGTGACTCCTTTAGCAATAACTGCCAGATGCTACACACTCGGTTTGTCTTTTGATTGCTTTTAAGAGTTTTTGCTTTGCACAGTGATATATGTGATATATCCTGCACCTTATTCGATGAGGAAAGGACCGACGATCCCTTCACCGGGAGTGACTCCTTTAGCAAAACTAGAAAAGCCTCAAAAACACTCCATTTTAAAATCATTTGATTCTACAACGATATAAAGTTCATTACGCAAAAGGTTTTCTTAAAAACCTGACGTAGCCTCCCATCATTTCAGATAAGTCCTAGTTAGTATTCGTGCTGCGTTTGTTGACTCAGTCAAGGCGTAGTGTGCGGTAGCTGATTAGTGCTTATCTGCAAAGCATATGATGCGATTGGATTAGGGTAGTCGTGCGGCCTTGTTGACTTAGTCAAGGGTCGTGCGGGTGGGTTTAATTCAATCGAGAAATGACGGGTTGAACTTTACTTGTGGTCTATGATTTGTTGACTCAGTCAAGGTCATAGATCGCTTGGGGCAAAATATTATCGTGAATTTCAAGTGTTGAAATTTGCAATGAGATTGCATACCTTCTATGAGATAGTTGGATCCCGATACCCGCTGCGAATAAGAGTTACTCCTGAGAGAGTTTTATACATTATAATTAGCCGATCAAGTAGGTGTCTAGAAAGGTGTTAACGAGGTTACGCCTCTGGGAAAACGAGGTTTACATAATTAGGTTCGTGCGAAAGCACGGGGGACCTCCCTCAAAGTACCGACACTGGCCTGGCTGAAAGATTGGCGAACTTGTAGTGTGTAATTAATCCCGGCTAGTCTTTCCTTTTAGGGTTTGAAGGAAGATTTGATAAAAAGCAGTGGGAGCCATCCTGATTAGATAAAATAATAACCAATCTATTCTTGTAAGAGCGCACGCTGAGTGTTTTCTTCTCTCTCTCTCCAGGTAGCGACCATATCACGCCTTAATCAAGATAATTATACGGAATATTGACCGAACCCGCTTGTTATACTGAGCTGGGGAACGTTGGTCCCGCTCCAACTTATAATTGTTATAAGACAGAGCAGGAAATTGGGGATTACCAGAATTCCCGTGCCGCCCAAACGAGGAGAGTGCATGATGATGCATCATCTTCGGGTGTGTTCATTATGGAGAACTGTTTCTCAGTATCCTTTACGTCCTGGGTATGTGATACCGGATCAGGATCCCGCATATGTAATATGTTACATGGGCTACAGATAGGTAAAGAACTGAGAACGGGTGATAAGTTTCATGAGGCAGAAAACGAGGCAAGTGTTGCAGCCAAGTCTGTTGGTCACTGTCACCCTGTATTACCAATACATTGATTCTGAACGAATGTTATTAGATACCGAACCTGATATACAAAATCATATCGGTCTCTTTATTAGTAAAGAAATGATAAAATTCTGTATTGTTGGATAATGTTTTGAACATTTCCTATATCAAAAGTTGATCGGTTCAGGCACGTTATCTAAAAGCATTAATGTTCTAAATCAAACTACAGTTCTTAGTATACGGAACACACACAAGAGGAAGAGTTCAGAAATGAACGAATCCTTCTTGAGGCATTGTAGACAAGGTCATATCAATGCGACCCGACTAGCTGAAGTTACATGAAGATGCATATTTAAATCAGTTTGAATTTACATCTTGTGAAACTTGCCAGTCATGTCACAGAGATAAGATGACCACAGCTCTGTTTATTGGAAACAGAGAAAGAGTTAGTGAACTCTTGGGATGATACATGTTGATGTATAAATGTCCCCTGTCTACCATGCCAAGGCCGGTTCTTTGTACTTCATTACATTCTCTGATGATCTCTCAAGATTCAGACCTATGTTCCTGTTGAAACACAAGTCCGAACCTTTTGAGATATTCACAGAATATAAGTTAGAAGTAGAGAACCAATAACAGGTATAAGTATTATGTCCTTTGATGAGATCGAGGAGGAGAATACTTGAGCACGGAAATCCTGGATTATTCTAAAGGAGAATGAGATTCTCTCTCAGCATTACTCTTCCGTATACACCATAGCACGATGGTATATCGGGGCGGAGCAATCACACCCTATATGATAAGGTGTGCTCTATGATAAGTACTACTGAGTTACCTATTTCCTTTTTGGGAGTTATGCACTTGGGAAGTTGCATACCTATTGAATACGGTTCAAATCAAATCAGTTGCCTACCACTTCATATTTGATATGGAAAGGGAAGAGCCCATATCTTAAGATGGTTAAGATTTGGGGTTGTCTGGCCTATGTCTAAAAGCAAAATCCGGACAAGCTCGAGGCAAGATCTGTTATGTAGAACTGGAAATGTTCCAGCTATACAAACTGCAGCTAATGATTTAAAAGAACCAAAGGATTCAATAGTTACCAACGAACCTCAGCCTCTCCGCCGATCTAGTAGGGTTCCTCACCCACCTGAGAGATACTTCGGTTCCTCTATGACAGTGGGAGCGAGGATTGCATCATAAGATGATGAACCAACTAGTTTCGAGCTGGCCATCAGGAGTGGGACTCTGTAAGAATGGCTGGATGCTTAGTGATCTGAGATGGAATCCATATACACCAACAAAGTATGGACTTTGGTTGCTAAATCTGAAGGGTTAAATCCCCATCAGGAGCAAGTATATCTTGAGAAGATTACTTGGTGTAGATGGAAAAGTTGAGACTTTCAAAGCTAGACTTGTTAAAGCTTTTCGTCATCGACCAGGCGTGGATAATGATGAAACCTTTTCAAGTGGCTATGCTTAAGTCCATCCAGATCCTACTTGCCACGGCTACATACCATGACTACGATATCTGGTGGTTGGGTGTCTTGACTGCTTTTCTAAATGATGATTTGGAAGAAATCGTCTATAAGTACACAGCCAGAGGGCTTCGTAGACAGTGGGAGCAGCGGAAACATGTGCAAGATGTTTTATAGGATAAAGCAGGCATCGCGGAGTTAGAACATCTGTTTTGATGGATTAGTCAAAGAAGTTGACATCATCAAAATGGTAGATGAACCTTGTATAAACAAAAAGGTAGTAGGGAGTATGGTGACGATCCTCGTAGAGTACGTGGATGACATACTCTTGATAGGGAAGGAGTTTCCTATGCTACGCTCGATCAATCTCCGCTTATCACAAAGATTCTCCATATAGGATCAAAATGATACCTCCTAAATCATGAGTTTTGGATCTATGAGATAGATTTAATTGGATGTTAGGATACTCACTAGCTGTAGTGAGATGGTATCAGTTGATCCTGGGGAGAATCACTGGAAGGGTTCCAGGGTGATAAAGACGACTGAATGTCAGTCACAGGCATTGTCTTTACCCTCAGTAAAGGGACGGTATGTTGGAAGGGTTCCAAACTAGATACCGTGACATACTAGACGATAAAGGCAGGATACATCGCTACTTAAGATGCTACCAAAGAGGCTGTTTGGGTGTATATTGGTTCATGAGATGAACTATGTTCCTCCCATTGTGTGACAATGGAGTTGTGGCTTATGCCAAGGAACACCCGTCCCATCAATGATCCAGACAAACTCTAAGGTAGTATCACCTGATCATGGAGATAGTTGATCTCCAGGGTGATCGAGGTTAGGAGAGTAGACTCTGAGGACAACACGGCGAATCCACTCACAAAGGTCTATTCCCAGAGAGAGACTTTTATGGGATGGTTGAGTATGAGATACTACAACCACTGCTACAGATGGCCCTAGTGCAAGTGGGAGATTGTTAGTTATATGTATGCCCTAGAGGCCATTACTATACATAGGATGTATATTGTAGTGGATGCTGGGACATATATAGGGAGGACTTTCTTGCTCGACATGATAGTATGCTATCTGGTTGCTCTTTACCTTAACGTGTACACTGATTGTCTCTCTGTTACATGTTGGTAAAGCCCTTAGGATGTGTACTTGACTATCTGGACTATGATGCAGATCATACTAGTGGGGACATGGTAGTCCATAAGTACATCCTTCAAAGTCCCTAGTCGTGGGTGTATCGAGACGGGGCATCGATATACCAGAGTAGACTAGCGTGTACCTTCTCGACCCATACAGATGGGCGATGGATGATCCCATATCCATTGGTGTTTGACATCAGAGATGATATACGGGTGCTCAGTGGAGACTGGGTACACTGAACGGACTCGCCGAGAACTCCCAGATGGTATTATACCTTACGTCAGATGGCAGTTCTCTGGTGACATTGGTACAGAGTAGTCTGTTGACCCGAGATCGTCATAGAGTCTTGTGTGGTTCCCACTGTGCTTTGATTTCCATCTTACCACGTCCAAGAGGGCGTGCAAAACGGTGGTTTTTGGGTACAGTCCCGAGTCACATGGAGGCAATGAGCGATAGGAGGGGATTCGTCTCTCCCGGTATAGGGAGTTGATGTTGCGCTGTGTTCGATTGGCTATAACCGGAAATCCCTGGCCAGGGTTGCTGAGATTTACTGGTAAGTGTTACCAGTAGTTTCTCGAATTGTTATAGACCTCATATCGACACGACTTATCGAGCTATTGGGGTCTGACGTTTACCACCCCTAGGCGAGATATGCGACATATCAGACGATCAGACCGGACTGTACGGTAAGTGTTACTGGTTGGATTCACAGGAGTATGAGCGGGCTTGCTCGTCGATCTTCTGATCGCTCAATACCCGGGTGGCCGTTACGTTTAGCAGACCGCTTGCGGCTTGTGGGTGTTTGATATGATCATCACCTGCTGCCGGCGTATTGACGAGTCTTTAGAGTCCTACACATCTTGGCTCAAACGAAACGAAATAGGAGCGCATATGAGATATGTGCGGGACCGAGAATAATGCGTGTATGTGATACCGTATTCTATTCTCGCGATGAATGTATCGATTGGTTGTATGCGATATAACCTAGTTATCGAATCAAGTATTGATTCGATAAGCCGATACATAGGATACTAGTCGGTTATATGCGATATGACCGGATCGTTAAATCAAGTGTTGATTTAATGATTTAATGTATAATTATATATTTGATATATTACTTTGCATTAACTAGTATTGGTTCACTTTAAATGGATATTCTCACTTGGATGTACAAGTTGTATATGTGATATACTTTTTGTGCAAATGATTGTATCATGTTTGATGATGCATGTTTACTTGGTTAAGTGTAAAGAATAAACCATGGTTAAACTAATGATTAGGGTTTTGTTTATCCATTTCCTTTTCTCACTTGATGTGCACATTGTATATGTGATATATTTTTGTGCATTTGATTGTATCATGTTTGATGATACATGAAAGCTAGGGTTTGTGTAAAGAATTAAACCTCGGTTAAATAAATGGTTAGGGTTTATATTTATTCATTCATTTATCTTTTAATTTGGATTAAAAGGAAATGGGATAAAAGAAAAACAAAATGGTTTTGTTTCTTTCTTTCATGAAGCTTGTTGAAGCTTTGACCAATGTAACCATTTTGTCTTCATCTCCTTAACCCTAACCATTCCTTTAACCTTGGTCAATTCTCTACACATAACTATAGTTAATATTATGATAAGTATTGATTTTTCTATTCTATTCTAATTAACTTATCATAATATATCTATCTTCTTCTTCTTCTTCTTCAAGAAGAAAACCTAGATTCCATCAATGGTGATTGATGGAAATGAGTGAGAAATCCAATTCTAAAGTGAACCCACTTCCTATTTCTTCATCCTCTACCTCTTGCCAAGTAGTAGAGTGTGTTTCCTTCACAAGTTTTCATGGCTTGGTGAAGGTGGAGCTTGATCTAGTGATGCCTCGACGTAGATCATCTTCGGCGTCGTAGTCGATGACCTAGCCCGTCCATTCTCCGATGAAGCCGACACTAGAGCCCGGGATCCGATGATCGCAGCGAGGAGACATCATCACGGAGCTATGGAGGTGGAGCACCGGATCTACAAAGGTTGTATTTCCGTTACACTTTAGTTAAGTTGTTAACTAGCTCCTTTTTCGCCTAGATATCTAGTTAACGATCCGTAGTCTAGGGTTTCTCGGCACCGTAAAATTTGAAATTGGCATGGTTGATGCCTTGTGAGACCTCTTGAGAGTGCCTAGGAACCCTACATAGTAATGTGCACATGTTGAGGGAAACCGCTCTTTTAAAACGAATCAGTTTTGAAGAACATCATGCGGTTCCCAAATCTCTAATCAAGTTAGAATCATCTATGTTTGTGTACAGATATAAGTGTTCAATATGCCATGCAAGAATCATATCATGAATGCAACAGTACTACAGTGTAGTGGCATGGCAATTATCGATGATGAAGTGTGTGAGCCGGCAAATAGTGTACGTGGAACATACGCATCATCGATAATGGTGCTGGTGTCCTAACAGCATGATAATAATATAGCAATAAACTTATGCAAGCAATGTGAATAGCATGAATATGCGGAAATCAATAATCAACACCACGGTGAAGAACCTACATCAACAAGTATATATCGTGCAGTTATGTCGTTTGAAATAAGACGAATCAAGATTTTTATTAAAATAAGGGTTACAGTATATTTTAAGAAAGACACGTCCTTTAAAAAATACCCGTAGAATCTCTTTACTTGTCTTTTAAGATATTCCTGATTCGTAGTTTTGAAATAGGTATGACTCGGTCTAGTCTAACATCTACTAAGCCATGTCCATCAAGAGGGGTATGGAAACCACCTGAATCTAAATCGATATATGTATAGATATAATAGTTGGTGATCCCGCCTCAATAGTATCGCGTACGATACAGTATATCATATGACATCCTCAAGTCATGAGTGCGGATCTATCATCAATGTAAAGCTCGTACGGTAAATCGTCGTACGGCATCCCAATAGCTGGGTACGGGTCAATATCACACTAGCTCATCACATCTCAGGTATCACTATCATCATATCACATAATCTGGGGTACTGATCTAAGTCTAGTACAACTGATACCATCAATATAGTGCGTGTGCAAGCACACGTCCTAAGGCCCGCTAGAGATCACGTATCGTATCCCAAATACGAATCACATCAAATCACCTATCTCGCGGCACAATGCCCAACATCATCGACTCATCTCCAATGTCATCCAATATCATCAACACAGTGCAAGTATAATGAATATGCAAGGGTGTGCGTGTAGGTGTAAATCTATTCTAGGGTTGGCGACTATGAACTACGCTAGTTACTTCTAACCCTACACTATCCATAGTACACCTAACTATCATATCCACGACACACTATAACTATCAAGCATAATATATAGTATACTAACTACGGACTGCGGGGGTGCTATACGCCATCCACCCGACTTCCCCCAGTAGATATAATCTACTCACCTTGCGTCATCATTGTCGACGTCACCACGCATTTGCTTGTCATCCCAAAGTCTTCATGGGGTACCTACACATCAAAGTGTCGTATATGCGCATTAAAACCAAATCAAAGCTAAAACGGCACACGAATCCCAAAACGATACGATAAGGGGCATATAGGTTAGAACCTATAGCACGCCTTCAAAACCATTAACAATTCCTCTATATCGTCGTATAAACGCCAATTAGTCGAGGTAAAACACAATACACAATTTAGAATCAAAAATACGGAATACGGAAACACGAATCCAAAACAGCAACTTAGGAAATATGTTCCAGATTTCACCCTAGGTCCAATTAGACAAATCTATACATACCAAGGGCCTAAACTACAGATGTAGAAGCACCAGAACCAAAACGACCCAATTTGGTGCAGGTCTGGCCGCAATTTGCGGCCAGAGGGAATTAATTGGCGGCCGGGTCAGGGAGTTAGGGGCTAGGGTCTTGGTGGTAGCTTCCTGGGTGCCTGCACATACCACTGTCCAATCAATTTTATTTTCAGGTGTCTCGGGTGAAAGCAGATTTAATAAAACCCTCACAGATTCCATAATTTCTCCGATATCGGTTTCTAAAATCCGTATTCTGGGTTTAAGCTTCAGTTTTGGGTCTCAATTCATACACTAGGGTGTTGGTGTAGCATCTATTGAACTCAATTTCACCTTACAACTCATAATTCTTCACAACCCTAACTAGGTTTTACCTCAAGTCACCAAATCACACGATATCGGTTCAATCATAACATGGGGGTAAAGGAAATGCTAAAACTAAGTTAAAGATCCAAAAAACACCTCATTTGGCAACTCAAGAAAATTCTTGAGTTGCCCCTAGTGGCCAAAATCCTTGCTTCTTTAGTCCAAAGTGTAGATCAAGAGCTTGTGCACACATATAATGAAATGGAGATTGGGTTTTGGGGTTGTTTTAGAGGTGTTGTGAGGGGTTGAAGAGGGGAGGGAAATGAAGGAGGAGGAGCAGCAGCAAGCAAGGAAGGGGGAGAGAGAAATGAGTGTTGAAAATGGAGAAGAATGGCTAAGTCTAAGGTCAAAAAGAGCCCATACTTCTCTCTCTCACCAACTACCAATTTCTTTATTCTTTTCTCTTTTCTTTTCTTTTTCCTTAAAACCCTTCTCAGTCAAATAGTAACCCCAAAACAACCATGGCAATAAAATGCAACACAAGTGTGAAAAAGTGATATGTGCATGTTTTGCACAAAAATGCTAAAAACCGATTAGCGATTTTTAATCGCGATTAGCACTAAATTAGCATATAACTAATCAATTAAACTTAGAAATGGCATAATTCTATAAAATAACCTATTTTTGAATTTTCCATAATTTTCCCAAATTTTTTCTGTATTTAATAATACCAAAATATTAAAATATTCATTAAAATAATATTAAATTATAAAAATTCCTAAAATTAATATTTTATCTTTTTGAAATGTTACACCATGAAACCTGTAGAAATACGGATATGGCTTAATCGCGATTAGCAGTGCACTAATCGGGTTTTTTATCAAAACTGCATATAATAAAATTTAAAAACGCCAAACCCTTTAATTATATTTTTAAATGAATAAATCATTTTAATTTCCATTTATTTCACAAATATTGGTATATATTTATACCCTTTTTCGAAAACCCCAATTTCGCAAATCGGGCAGTTTTCGGGAAAAATATTATTTTAATATTAAATTCCAAAAATAATATTTTATATTTTCTGAAATGTTACAGCATCTGTGTACAATCTTTGATGTCAAACACCAATGGATATGGGATCAACCATCGCCCCCTACAAGGTCAAGAAACGTATACACTAGTCTACTCTGGAATATCGATTCCCTGTCTCGATACTCTCTCGACTAAGAACGGTTAAAGGATGTGCTTGTAGACTACACAAGTCCCAGTACTATGATCTGCATCACAGTCCTGGTAGTCAAGCAAACATCCTAAGGGTTTTATCAACATGTATCAGAGAGACAGCATAATAATACAAGTGTACATGTTAAGATAAAGAGCAACCAGATAGCATATTATCATGTCGAGCAAGAAAGTCCTCTATATATATGTCCAAGCATCCACTATAATATACATCAATGTACAATAATGGCCTCTGGGGTATACATATTCCAAACAATCTCCCACTTGCACTAAGGACAGTTGTTGTAGTATCTCATACCCAACATCCTAAATAGTCTCTCGAACGTCTGTAGGAGGGCCTTCGTCAGTGGATCCGCAGTGTTATCCTTCGTGTCAACTCTCCTGACCTCGATCTCCTATCGATCTACTATCTCTCGGATCAGGTGATACCGTCTAAGAATATGTCTGGATCGCTGATGTGATCAGGGTTCCTTGGCTAAAACTACAGCTCCATTGTTATCACATTACACAGGTATTGGATGCTCAATGGATGGAACCACACCAAGTTCAGCTATGAACTTCTTCATTCAGATAGCCTCTTTGGTAGCATCGTTGGCAGCGATGTTGTAGCGTCTTGAAAAGTCGTTTTGGTGTTTTCCTGAAATTCGGTGAAAATTCGGTATTTTTCCGAAAACCGTCTTTCTCGTTATTTTGCAGTTTAGGGCTAATTATACCTAAAATGGATAGGCAATTGCTTGTTTTTAGTAGCTAATGAGTTACTTATGAAATTTTGGTCATTTAAAATTTTTTCCCTATTTTTTAATTTTTTAATATTATTTAAGTCGGTAAGAAAATACATTAATTAGCGATAAATACAAATTTTTCCGGGCCAATTTTAATCTTTAAAATTATGATAATTAAAATCTAGTGGTAACATAAATTTTTAGTATTTTATTTTGAATTTTTACTAATTTTTATGATAGGAAACGAATTTATTGAATTTTAAGCTAAAACTTGCAATTTTTGACTTGTAGGGGGTCTTTTTGCATAAAATTTCTTTTGTAAAACCCCTCTCTCTCTTCCCTCAGCCCTAGGACAGCCCCACCTTGTTCAAGTCCAGAAATTTCTGGCCTCACCATTGATTTTCTTTCATGTGGGGAATTGTTTTGTTTAGGAAATTATTTTAAATATAGTTGTTGAAGTATGGTGCTTTGACTTTTGGGGAGTTGACTCTTGACTTTTCCTACACACCCACACCCCTCCCCCTTACCTCATACTGGCCGAAACCTGCACCCCCTCCTCTTCATCTCTTTTCTTTTCATTTTTCTTCAAATTTCTTCAAAAAAACACATCAAAATCCACAATTTATTCAAAAATCCAAACAAAATCCTTATGCTATCATTTATCCTTAGCCATTCTTGCTTGAATCTTGGAGCTAGGAAGCCATCCTTAGAGGCAAATCACATGCTTGATCCATAGATCTTGAGGTATAATTTCCATCAAGTTAATTTCTTTTGGCTAAATTCCTTTAATTATATGGTTTTAGTGTTAAAAGTTTAGTTAATTTCTAATCTAGTTTATAAAAGAGTAGTTGTTTTAAACTAGGGTTTGTTAGCACACCATTATGTGGTTAATTAAATTTATTTTGCTTGCTAGTTCCTACACAACCAAATCAAAGAAGTTACCTTGTTTATGTGGTCTTCAAATTATGCTAATTTAGTTAATTTTAAAAGTTTGATTTTGGTTGTAAATTGTTGTTTTAGGAATTTCAAGAGAGGGTTTATGTATGGAAAATGGGTTGTGAAGCATGATAAATGAGTTGAATTAGGGTTTTGAAACCATTATTTAATTGATTAAATCTACTTTGTTATCTAGTTGTTTTGCTAACCTAATCTAGAAGGTTAACTTGCTAATTGAGTTATAAATTAGTGTTAATTTAAGGTTTTCATATATAGTTTGGATTAAGAATTGCTAGGTTAGATAATTCAAGTAATGGTTGTTTATGGAAAATAGGTTTTGAACCTTTGCTAATGTGTTGTAATTATAGTGTTTGTATATTGCTTGTTGTGTGGTTGGATATTGTGTTGGATTGTGATAACCGTATCGCTAATTTTCGATTTTTGCACCAAAATTGCTAGTTTGTGCTTACTAGATTTTTTATTAAAATTATTTGGTGAATTATTTGTGATACCTTGGGGATGTTTTTAGCATCTCCTATGACGTTTAGGATGCGTGAGTGCGGATTTTTGGGTAGTCGGGTTTTAGTTTTGCCGGGCGACCAAATCGGCGTTTTTTGGCAGTTTTTGCGATTTTCGCGTGTGTTCCGCGCACCCTGCGCCCGTTGTACCTAGCTAGTGAACTTTAGTAGTTTCGTTGGGTTTTGCGTCGTTCTTGATAAGTAACCTTATGTTGGTATTGATGTAAATTCCAGGTTCGGTCGCGGAGACGTCAGACGCGGCGCGAAAGGGGAAAGCGGTGATTGGACACAGCTAGCCAGGGATTCCGGTGAGTAGATGTAACATCTACGGGGGACTATCGTTGGATGGCGCAAGCCGCCCGATAGTTTTAGTAACTTACAAGATCCTTAGTGATGTTAGTAATTAGGGGTGAAATACTTATTTGATTATTTGCTGCATCCATGCATTATATTGACATACATATACGAAACCATGTTATAGGACACCTGCACTATTGCCAGGGTTTTTATATGCAGCACGAGTACTATTCATGCTTACACACACACCCTGGTAATTGCCATGCCACCACACTAGATAACCTTTAAATTTAAACCTTTTACTAAATGATACTTAAACTTGTGCTATTGTCTTTAATTCCTTAAAATGAAACCGTAGGATTGCTATTCATGTGCATGTACTTCATCATATTAATTGTTCATGCCTAATCTATTAATCACACATCGCAACTTGATTATTGATACCATATGAATTCATTATCATTGATATATGCACTTATGAGGATTCTTGAGATTTTATGATATTTCTGGATTTCGGGGGAAAGCCGCAAAATTTCTAAACTTATTATATTTTTAAAATATGTAAATTGCGGTTTTCTAGTGATGTAAGTGTCGTCCACCATGAGTTTGCTGTGGTTTTGGAAATCCGTGTCGAGGAGTGGAGGAACCGGCACGGGTACATGGTGGGCCCGGTAAGGTACCCCGGGGCAAGAGGAATGTGGTGTTGACGTTGAGCCTGGCAGGGGACGGATTACCTACCGGTGACTGTTTGGGACGGCGGATATCCAGAGGATACCGACCGTGGCCACTAGATGATGAGATATTGATATTTGAGATGGATCAGCCGGACGGCTGAGGCCAGAGACACTATGACATGGATTTATGAGATTTGAGACAGCTTTTAGGTGTCGTTGCTGGACACCGGTTCTTGTCGATTCCTTGAGTATTATGCTGGCATTCTAAAAGAGTTTCAAAAACAAAAAGAGATAAAATGTTTCTTATAGATACCTATTGAGACCTCAGATATTCATGTTGCATACATATTCGTACACTGATGTTGTATACACACCTGCTAGTGCATCCATTCATACCTGTATTTTAGATGCTAGGATGCTTGTGTGCATGCATACGATAGCCTTTGTAGATGTTATTTATTACTCACGAGTTGGCAACTCACCCCCGTTGTGCCACAGTCTTTTGCAGGTCCGCTCCGTCAGTACAGTAGCTGGCGGGCGCACTTGTTCTTTTGCCTCCTTTGCCTGGACTCGAGGTTTTGCTCTTAGGTGGGTTATGTTACTATTTTTGTACCACCTTGTATATTCTTTGTATCTAGTGCACTCCATCTACTGTATCTACACGTATTGTTGTATATTGACTTAGAGATGAGACTGTGAGGTTTGTGGACTTTTATGCTGTATTTTGGGGTCGAGCTCACTTGAGTCGACATGCTGTTTTTCTTATGCTTCATTATGATTATTTTGCATGCTGTCGTTTTATATTGCGTGGGATTTGTGACCGCCTTATGGCGAAGAGCTAGCTCCCGCTTGGGGATGCCCTATTTTGTTGGATTCATATATATTTTGTTGTACCCATTTTGGGGGCCAGTATTTACAAAGGAGACTCTGCCGAAATTTTCGGAAAAATTGGTATTGTTTTTAAAAAGGGTTTTACATGACTTATTTGATAAACTCGCTTTCAATTGATTGGGTTTTCTTCACTCTTTTGCTTAATTGGTTTTGTTTTCTGGGCTTTGGCTTACTTATTTTACGGACGTCTTTAGACGTTTCGTAAACTTAAGTGCCAGTCACGTTCCGTACCCTGCGGGTCGTGACAAAGTTGGTATCAGAGCGATAGGTTTTACCTTTTTGAGTGTAGGATGACCCTTGGTAGATGGAGTAAGTGACTTAAGTAGGGTAACGTAGCGTGCGTATGTCCGCGGCATACTTACGATACGGTACTCCGCTTAAGTGACTTTAGGATATACTTGCTTGAAAAATTCCTTCTTCAATTCCGTGTATCCTATGATCCTATTGCACTGTCCTTACTATCCGTTTTCCTGTAACAGCCACTATGCCGCCGAAGGCTACGAGGGCACAGAGGGCTGCCGCCAGAGACGAGATTCGATCTGGCTCGTCCGAGACTAGGACTGAGCAGGGTTGTATGCCTACGCCGCAGGGACAGACCGATCCACCTTCCCCAGGCCGTATGGATAGGCTCGAGACCGGTATGGAGGAGTTGCGACAGATGATGGGAGGCATGCAGGAGCTACGTCAGATGGTAAGATCCCTAGTTGCAGCCAGTCGTACACCGAGGCCGGATGACGTACCTACTACATCACAGACGACCATGATACCTGCTCCTACTACTACCACCGTGGCCATTCCGGTTTCACTACAGGATTTCATGAGGCTGAGGCCTCCAGTATTCATCGGCACTGAGGCAGCGGAGGACCCACAGACGTTCCTTGACAGTTTAGCCAGGGTCTGCCGTTCGCTGAGATGTTCGGATGATCGATGGGTAGAGCTTGCGAGTTTCCGACTGGAGGGTCTCGCACAGACATGGTGGGAGTCAGTCTTGAGAGGTCGAGCTGCAGGTCTACCGCCTATGACTTGGGCCGAGTTTACAGCGGTCTTTCTAGCCCGTTTCCTTCCAGAGAGCGTTCGTGACGCCAGAGCTCGTAGCTTCGAGGCCTTAGTCAAGACACCTGGGATGACGGTGTCTGAGTATGACATCCAGTTTACACAGTTATCCCGATATGCTCAGTATTTGGTGGATACCGAGGAGAAGATGGTGAAGAGGTTCGTACAGGGACTTGATGCCCAGCTATATCTTGCCATTGGCGCCCAGCAATACGGCACTTATTCAGCTGCTATGGATACGGCATTGCGGATGGAGGCACGCATATCACGGACTTCGGCCGTTTCTGGGCCGAAGAGGATTCGCACCGATGTACCGTCTCAGAGGCAGCGCGCCAGATTCTTTCCGAGAGATAGGCCTGGCAGAGGATTTGGGCGGGGACAGTTATATGGTTCTTATCCCCAGGGGCAGCAGCCGTCGCCAGGGTGTTTTGGGTGCGGGAGTCCGCACCATCTTGTCAGAGACTGTCCGGTGAGACGACAGGGAGCAGCGACAGATCCGCATGTGACCCTACCACCATCACCACCCCCTCCTCAGAGAGCCCTACTTCCTACCCCAGGCGATGCTCCACGCCAGTTAGGTGCACCGAGAGGCCGTGGACGCGGCAGTCCTGTTCAGAGAGGACGAGGAGGCAGAGGCCGAGGTCGAGGTCAGCCCGCTATCGGTGGAGGACAGGCCCGAGTTTTTGCTTTGACACCGCAGGATGCGCAGGCATCCAATGCCGTTGTGACAGGTACCTTGCCAGTTTGTTCTTTCGACGCACGGGTATTATTTGACCCAGGTTCCACACATTCGTACGTCTCTACACACTTTGCACCGATGTTGGGCCGTGAGTCGTCGTCGTTAGATCATCCGCTTGTTGTTGTTACTCCGGTAGGCGAGTCGTTTGTCGCTCGTTTTGTATTTCGTTTGTGTTCCGTTCGTATCGGGGAGAGGGATTCATCAGTTGATTTGATACTCCTCGATATGTTGGACTTTGATGTGCTTCTGGGCATGGACTGGCTGGCCACTTGTTATGCTTCGGTGGACTGCCGTGAGAAGGCAGTCAGATTTAGCTTTCCGGGAGAGCCAGTCCTTGTTATTCAGGGAGACCGCAGTGTCACCCTTCCCAGCTTAATTTCGTCTCTTCGCGCTGGTCAGCTCTTGCGGAAGGGATGTCAGGGATTCTTAGCATGTATTTATGATACTCGAGCTGCAGAGGTTCCGTTGGACCGGGTCCCGGTAGTTTGTGAGTTCCCTGATGTTTTCCCTGATGAGCTACATGGGCTACCGCCTGAGCGCGATGTTGAGTTCTGCATTGATTTGATTCCCGGCTTGGGGCCTATTTCTATACCGCCTTATCGGATGGCCCCGGCGGAGGTTCGAGAGCTAAAGGATCAGTTGCAGGATTTGTTAGATAAGGGGCTTATTCGACCGAGTGTTTCTCCGTGGGGTGCTCCGGTCCTGTTTGTCAAGAAGAAGGATGGAAGTTTGCGCTTATGTATCGACTACCGTCAGCTGAACAAAGTTACCGTTCGGAACAGATATCCGTTGCCGCGCATTGATGATTTGTTCGACCAGCTTCAGGGTGCGGGGTATTTTTCGAGGATCGACTTGCGATCAGGATACCATCAGCTGCGAGTTCGACAGGAGGATATACCGAGGACAGCTTTCCGCACGCGCTACGGCCACTACGAGTTTTTGGTGATGTCGTTCGGACTCACCAACGCCCCAGCAGCATTCATGGATTTGATGAACCGTACATTCAGGCCGTATCTTGACTTGTTCATCATCGTGTTTATCGACGATATCTTGGTGTACTCCCGGAGCAGAGAGGAGCACGGGCAACACTTGCGGATTACGTTACAGACTCTGAGGGAGCACCAGCTGTTCGTAAAGTTCTCCAAGTGTGCTTTCTGGCTGGACAGCGTCGGATTCTTGGGTCACGTGGTTACGAGAGACGGCATTTGTGTGGACCCGAAGAAGATTGAGGCTGTTCAGCAGTGGCCCCGACCTACATCGGTTACTGAGATCCGTAGTTTTCTAGGCTTGGCGGGCTACTACAGGCGTTTTGTTCAGGACTTCTCCCGTATAGCTGCACCGTTGACCGGTTTGACCCGGAAGGGAGTTCCTTTCGTTTGGACAGAGGAGTGCGAGCGCAGTTTTCAGCAGCTACGGACTTGTTTGACTACGGCGCCGGTATTATCTTTGCCTTCGGGATCAGGCGGATTTGTTGTCTACTGTGATGCTTCGCGAGTGGAATTAGGATGCGTATTGATGCAGCATGGCCGGGTGATCGCTTATGCTTCTCGGAAGTTGAAGAAGCACGAACAGAACTACCCCACTCATGATTTGGAGATGGCTGCAGTGGTCTTTGCACTGAAGATTTGGCGACATTACCTGTACGGCGAGTCGTGTCAGATATTCACCGATCACAAGAGCTTAAAGTACATATTTCAGCAGCGAGACCTGAACCTCAGACAGCGTCGTTGGATGGAGTTGGTGAAAGACTACGACTGCGAGATCTTATATCACCCCGGCAAGGCAAATGTGGTGGCAGATGTGTTGAGTAGGAGGCCCGGGGGTAGTCTATCCTTTTTGCGCGCAGTGCAGAGGCAGTCGTCAGCAGATTGGCAGATGTTATGCGACAGCCGAGTTGAGTTCGAGTTCACTCAGACAGGGGGACAGCTCGCGCATGTTCGTGCATGCCCACAGTTGCTTGACCGTATATATGAGGCACAGCGCAGTGACGACCGTTGCTCAGAGATCATGGCACAGATGGGACAGGGCAGATTTTCCGAGTTCGTGGTTGACGATCAGGGGATTTTACGATATGGATCTAGACTGTGCGTACCAGATGCTGATGGATTGCGGCGCGACATTCTTGAGGAGGCACACCGATCAGTGTATAGTGTCCACCCCGGTTCCACCAAGATGTACCATGATATGAGAGAGACCTACTGGTGGGACGGGATGAAGAGGGACATTGCGGAGTTCGTTTCGAGATGCCTGACTTGTCAGCAAGTCAAGGCCGAGCACCAGAGGCCCGCAGGAGAGCTACAGCCGTTACCCATTCCAGAGTGGAAATGGGAACAGATTTCGATGGACTTCGTTGTGGGTCTACCCAGGACCAGTCGAGGGTACGACTCCATCTGGGTGATCATGGATAGATTGACGAAAGCGGCTCACTTCCTGCCAGTGAAGACGACTTTCAGCTTCGCTCAGTATGCTCAGCTCTATATTGACGAGATCGTGCGACTACATGGCGTACCGACTTGTATCGTGTCAGATCGAGGCACTCAGTTCACCAGCCGACTTTGGCAGAGACTTCAGGAGGCTTTGGGCACTCGTTTGAGCTTCAGCACAGCGTTTCATCCGCAGACAGACGGACAGTCAGAGCGGACCATTCAGACTCTCGAGGACATGCTCAGAGAGTTCGTTTTAGACTTTGGTGGTAGCTGGGATCGTCATTTACCTCTAGTGGAGTTCTCCTACAACAACAGCTTCCAGGATACTATTCAGATGGCACCTTTCGAGGCATTGTATGGGAGGAGATGCAGATCGCCCGTTTGTTGGACGGAGCTCAGCGAGAGCAGCATTTTGGGACCGCAGCTTGTTGAGGAGACGACAGCGAAGATACAGTTGATCCGAGACCGGATGAGAGCGGCTCAGAGCAGGCAGAAATCGTATGCAGACAGGCGCCGTCGCAGATTAGAGTTCGCAGTTGGCGACCATGTTTTTCTGAAAGTCTCTCCGATGAAGGGCGAGATGAGGAAGAAATATCCCCATCTCTTCGAAGATACGCGTAGCTATATTTTAAATTCGGGGACCGAATTACTTTAAGGGGGGAATATTGTAGCGTCTTGAAAAGTCGTTTTGGTGTTTTCCTGAAATTCGGTGAAAATTCGGTATTTTTCCGAAAACCGTCTTTCTCGTTATTTTGCAGTTTAGGGCTAATTATACCTAAAATGGATAGGTAATTGCTTGTTTTTAGTAGCTAATGAGTTACTTATGAAATTTTGGTCATTTAAAATTTTTCCCTATTTTTCAATTTTTTAATATTATTTAAGTCGGTAAGAAAATACATTAATTAGCGATAAATACAAATTTTTCCGGGCCAATTTTAATCTTTAAAATTATGATAATTAAAATCTAGTGGTAACATAAATTTTTAGTATTTTATTTTGAATTTTTACTAATTTTTATGATAGGAAACGAATTTATTGAATTTTAAGCTAAAACTTGCAATTTTTGACTTGTAGGGAGTCTTTTTGCATAAAATTTCTTTTGTAAAACCTCTCTCTCTCTTCCCTCAGCCCTAGGACAGCCCCACCTTGTTCAAGTCCAGAAATTTCTGGCCTCACCATTGATTTTCTTTCATGTGGGGAATTGTTTTGTTTAGGAAATTATTTTAAATATAGTTGTTGAAGTATGGTGCTTTAACTTTTGGGGAGTTGACTCTTGACTTTTCCTACACACCCACACCCCTCCCCCTTACCTCATACTGGCCGAAACCTGCACCCCCTCCTCTTCATCTCTTTTCTTTTCATTTTTCTTCAAATTTCTTCAAAAAAACACATCAAAATCCACAATTTATTCAAAAATCCAAACAAAATCCTTATGCTATCATTTATCCTTAGCCATTCTTGCTTGAATCTTGGAGCTAGGAAGCCATCCTTAGAGGCAAATCACATGCTTGATCCATAGATCTTGAGGTATAATTTCCATCAAGTTAATTTCTTTTGGCTAAATTCCTTTAATTATATGGTTTTAGTGTTAAAAGTTTAGTTAATTTCTAATCTAGTTTATAAAAGAGTAGTTGTTTTAAACTAGGGTTTGTTAGCACACCATTATGTGGTTAATTAAATTTATTTTGCTTGCTAGTTCCTACACAACCAAATCAAAGAAGTTACCTTGTTTATGTGGTCTTCAAATTATGCTAATTTAGTTAATTTTAAAAGTTTGATTTTGGTTGTAAATTGTTGTTTTAGGAATTTCAAGAGAGGGTTTATGTACGGAAAATGGGTTGTGAAGCATGATAAATGAGTTGAATTAGGGTTTTGAAACCATTATTTAATTGATTAAATCTAATTTGTTATCTAGTTTTTTTGCTAACCTAATCTAGAAGGTTAACTTGCTAATTGAGTTATAAATTAGTGTTAATTTAAGGTTTTCATATATAGTTTGGATTAAGAATTGCTAGGTTAGATAATTCAAGTAATGGTTGTTTATGGAAAATAGGTTTTGAACCTTTTCTAATGTGTTGTTATTATAGTGTTTGTATATTGCTTGTTGTGTGGTTGGATATTGTGTTGGATTGTGATAACCGTATCGCTAATTTTCGATTTTTGCACCAAAATTGCTAGTTTGTGCTTACTAGATTTTTTATTAAAATTATTTGGTGAATTATTTGTGATACCTTGGGGATGTTTTTAGCATCTCCTATGACGTTTAGGATGCGTGAGTGCGGATTTTTGGGTAGTCGGGTTTTAGTTTTGCCGGGTGACCAAATCGGCGTTTTTTGGCAGTTTTTGCGATTTTCGCGTGTGTTCCGCGCACCCTGCGCCCGTTGTACCTAGCTAGTGAACTTTAGTAGTTTCGTTGGGTTTTGCGTCGTTCTTGATAAGTAACCTTATGTTGGTATTGATGTAAATTCCAGGTTCGGTCGCGGAGACGTCAGACGCGGCGCGAAAGGGGAAAGCGGTGATTGGACACAGCTAGCCAGGGATTCCGGTGAGTAGATGTAACATCTACGGGGTACTATCGTTGGATGGCGCAAGCCGTCCGATAGTTTTAGTAACTTACAAGATCCTTAGTGATGTTAGTAATTAGGGGTGAAATACTTATTTGATTATTTGCTGCATCCATGCATTATATTGACATACATATACGAAACCATGTTATAGGACACCTGCACTATTGCCAGGGTTTTTATATGCAGCACGAGCACTATTCATGCTTACACACACACCCTGGTAATTGCCATGCCACCACACTAGATAACCTTTAAATTTAAACCTTTTACTAAATGATACTTAAACTTGTGCTATTGTCTTTAATTCCTTAAAATGAAACCGTAGGATTGCTATTCATGTGCATGTACTTCATCATATTAATTGTTCATGCCTAATCTATTAATCACACATCGCAACTTGATTATTGATACCATATGCATTCATTATCATTGATATATGCACTTATGAGGATTCTTGAGATTTTATGATATTTCTGGATTTCGGGGGAAAGCCGCAAAATTTCTAAACTTATTATATTTTTAAAATATGTAAATTGCGGTTTTCTAGTGATGTAAGTGTCGTCCACCATGAGTTTGCTGTGGTTTTGGAAATCCGTGTCGAGGAGTGGAGGAACCGGCACGGGTACATGGTGGGCCCGGTAAGGTACCCCGGGGCAAGAGGAATGTGGTGTTGACGTTGAGCCTGGCAGGGGACGGATTACCTACCGTGACTGTTTGGGACGGCGGATATCCAGAGGATACCGACCGTGGCCGCTAGATGATGAGATATTGATATTTGAGATGGGTCAGCCGGACGGCTGAGGCCAGAGACACTATGACATGGATTTATGAAATTTGAGACAGCTTTTAGGTGTCGTTGCTGGACACCGGTTCTCGTCGATTCCTTGAGTATTATGCTGGCATTCTAAAAGAGTTTCAAAAACAAAAAGAGATAAAATGTTTCTTATAGATACCTATTGAGACCTCAGATATTCATGTTGCATACATATTCGTACACTGATGTTGTATACACACCTGCTAGTGCATCCATTCGTACCTGTATTTTAGATGCTAGGATGCTTGTGTGCATGCATACGATAGCCTTTGTAGATATTATTTATTACTCACGAGTTGGCAACTCACCTCCGTTGTGCCACAGTCTTTTGCAGGTCCGCTCCGTCAGTACAGTAGCTGGCGGGCGCACTTGTTCTTTTGCCTCCTTTGCCTGGATTCGAGGTTTTGCTCTTAGGTGGGTTATGTTACTATTTTTGTACCACCTTGTATATTCTTTGTATCTAGTGCACTCCATCTACTGTATCTACCCGTATTGTTGTATATTGACTTAGAGATGAGACTGTGAGGTTTGTGGACTTTTATGCTGTATTTTGGGGTCGAGCTCACTTGAGTCGACATGCTGTTTTTCTTATGCTTCATTATGATTATTTTGCATGCTGTCGTTTTATATTGCGTGGGATTTGTGACCGCCTTGTGGCGAAGAGCTAGCTCCCGCTTGGGGATGCCCTATTTTGTTGGATTCATATATATTTTTAATTTGTACCCATTTTGGGGGCCAGTATTTACAAAGGAGACTCTGCCGAAATTTTCGGAAAAATTGGTATTGTTTTTAAAAAGGGTTTTACATGACTTATTTGATAAACTCGCTTTCAATTGATTGGGTTTTCTTCACTCTTTTGCTTAATTGGTTTTGTTTTCTGGGCTTTGGCTTACTTATTTTACGGACGTCTTTAGACGTTTCGTAAACTTAAGTGCCAGTCACGTTCCGTACCCTGCGGGTCGTGACAGATGTATTCAGCCTCCATCGTCGAGTCTGCTACGGTATCTTGCTTGGAACTCTTCCAACATACCGTCTCTCCGTTGAGGGTAAATACAAAACCCAAGACCGACTTACCGTCGTCCTTATCACTCAAAAAGCTCGAATCGGTAAAGAACTCCACTTGGAGTTCTCCTTTACCATAAACCAAGAACATTTCTTTAGTCCTTCTCAAGTACTTAAGAATGTTCTTCACAACTGTCCAGTGGTTTTCCCCAGGATCTGATTGATACCTACTCACTACACCTAGTGAGTAAGCTACATCTGGTCTGGTACATAACATCGCAAACATGATAGACCCGACTGACGAAGCATAGGGTATCCCTTGCATGCGAGCCTTTTCCAAATCAGTCTTGGGAGACATCTCTTTGGAGAGAGTGATTCCGGAGCAAGAGGGTAAATTACCACGCTTAGAATCTTCCATACTAAACCTCTTTAGTATGGTGTCTATGTACCTGGATTAGGACAATCCCAACATCCGTTTAGATCTATCTCTATAGATCTTAATCCCTAGGATGTAGGAGGCATCACCTATATCATTCATGGAGAACTTGTGTGATAAGAAGAGCTTGACCGGGTGTAGCATAGGAACATCGTTTCCTATTAAGAGTATGCCATTCACGTACAATACGAGGAAGACAACCTTACTCTCTACAAACTTTTTGTATATACAAGATTCATCTACGTTTTTGATGAAGTCAAACTCTTTGATAGCTTCATCAAAATAGATGTTCCAGCTCCGCGATACTTGCTTTAATCTATAGATTGATTTAAGCAGCTTGCACATGCTTCCGCTACTCCCACTGTCTAGGAAGCCCTCTGGATGTGTCATGTACACGCTCTCTTCTAAATCACCATTTAGAAAAGCAGTCTTGGCATCCATCTAGCAGATTTCATTGTCATTATATGCAGCAATGGCAAGTAGGATCCTGATGGACTTAAGCAAGGCGACAGGAGAAAATGTTTCATCATAATCGACACCAAGTCGTTGAGAAAACCTTTTGCTACAAGTCTAGCTTTGAAAGTCTCAACTTTTCCATCTACACCAATTTTCTTCTTAAAGATCCACTTTCTCCCAATGGATTTTACCCCTTCAGGAGCAACTTCCAAAGTCCATACTTTGTTGGTGTACATGGATTCCATCTTGGATCGCATAGCATCCAGACATTTCACAGAGTCTCCACTTGTGGTGTCCCGCTCGAAACTAGTTGGGTCATCATCTTCCATGATGCAATCCTCGTTTCTACCATCTATGAGAAAACCATAGTATCTCTCAGGTGGATGAGGAACCCTACTAGATCTGTAGAGTGGCTGGAGTTCGTTGGGTACTATTGGATCCTCCGGTTCTACCAAATTGTCGATAACAGTTTGTGTAGCTGAAACTTTTTCCAGTTCTACCTCATTGCCACTAATTTCTTTCACAAAAAATTCCTTTTCTAAAAAGGCAACATGTCGACACTTTTTGTTCCTCGGTGTGGTAGAAGATATACCCTCGCGAATTTTTGGGATATCCTACAAACTTTCACAGAACTGACCTTGCCTCGAGCTTGTCCGGATTTTGCATTTTAACATATGCTGGACAACCCCATATCTTAATAAAATTAAAACATGGTCTCTTCCCTTTCCATATCTCATATGGAGTGGTGGGTACAGATTTGGTGGGAACCATATTCAATAGATGTGCGGCTGTCTCAAGCGCATAACCTGAAAAAGAAATAGGTAACTCGGCAGTTCTCATCATAGAGCGCACCATATCTAATAGAGTGTGATTCCTGTGCTCCGATACACCATTGTGCTGTGGTGTATACGGAGGAGTAAGCTGAGAGAGAATCCTATTCTCTTTTAAATAATCCAGGAACTCCATGCTTAAGTATTCTCCTCCCCGATCAGATCGAAGGATTTTAATACTTTTACCCGCTTAGTTCTCTACTTCGCACTTATATTCCTTGAATTTCTCAAAAGCTTCAGACTTATGTTTCAACAAGAACATATGTCCGTATCTTAAGAGATCATCGGTGAATGTAATAAAGTACGAGGAATCATTCCTAGCATATGTAGACATAGGACCACATACATCACTATGTATCAGTTCCAAGAGTTCAGTAGCTCCTTCTCCGTGTCCAGTAAACGGAGTTTTGGTCATCTTACCTTTGAGACATGACTCGCAGGTTTCATAAGATGTAAATTCGAACGGATTCAAATATCCATCTTTATGCAACTTAGCTAGCCTTGTCGCATTGATATGACCTAGTCTACAGTGCCACAAGAAGGCTTCATTCATTTCTGAACTTTTCCTCTTGTGTGTGTTCTGTATGTTTAGAACTATGGTTTGATTCAGAACGTTTATACAATTAGATAACGTACCATACCCAATCAACACTTGATTTAGGAAAATATTCATAACATTATCCTCTAACGAAAAATTATATCCTTCTTTATGCAACAAAGAAACCGATATAATATTACACATCATGTTTGGTACGTAATAACAGTCGTTCAGAACCATTATATTACCATTTGGTAATACCAGGTGATATTCGCCAACTGCTTTGGCTGCAACAATTGCTCAATTCCCTACTTTTAAAGACATATCACCATTTCCCAGTTCTCTACCTCTCTTTAGCCCATATAACAAATTACATACGTGGGATCCTGATCCGGAATCCAATACCCAGGACGTAGAGAAAACTGAGAAACAGTTCTCGGTTACGAACACACCCGAAGACGGTGCATCAACAGGCTTATTCTTCATTCGAGTTGCTTGGGAATCCTGATATTCCCCTATTCCTTGCTCAGACTTATGACAGTCATAAGAAAAAGAGGAACCAACGTTCCCCAGCTCAGTATAATAAGCGGGTTCGGTTAATACATCCATATTATTATCTTGATTAAGGCGTGTCATGGTCGCTACCTGGAGAGAGAGAGAGAGAGAGAGAAGGAAACGCATTAGCGTGCACTCTTTGCAAGATTAGATTGGTTATTATTTTATCTAATCGGGATGGCTTCCACTGTTTTTATCAAACCTTCCTTCAAACCATAAAAGGTAAGATTAGCCGGGACTAATTACACCCTACAAGTTCGCCAATCGTTCAGCCAGGAAGGTATTGGTACTCCGAGAGAGTCTTCCCATGCTTTCGCATGGAACTAATTAAATAACCTCGTTTCCTTAGGAGAATAACCCCGTTAACACCTTTCTTAGTGTCACGACCCGCAGATACGGAACGCGACTGGCACTTAAATTACGAAACGTCTAGAGGCGTAACGTAATCTAAGTAAGCCAAATCTCAGAAATCTAAACCATTTTTAATGAAAAGAGTGAAGGAAAACTTGTTTTAAAGAAAATGGTTTTAACAAAGTAAGTGGCATTAAACATTTAAAAGCAACATCATATTTTCCCGAAAATTTTGGCAGAGTCTCCTTTGTAAATACTGGCCCCAAACGGGTACAAACATGCATATACATAAGTAATGAATAAAGGCATCCCCAAGCGGGAGCTAGTTCTTCGCCAATTGGCGGAAACAACCACGCAAACAATATAATATACAGCGCTGAAAGGCGAAGATCAAAACTCAGAAAGAAAACCAATATCCTCCTGAAAACCAGAGAAGAATCATAATAGTACAAGCGCGTGACTCTAAGGTCGAAAGAATAAACAACTGGTTTTCTAAGTCTATCTAATAGTAAAAGTCTGGTTGATGGAGTTTACTAGATACCACTGAAATAAATAAAAGTACAACGATGGTCACGATGCAAGTGAACCCACCTACCAAAGCAATCACCCGAAAGGAAGCAGTGTGCCAGCAAGCCGCAACGAAACCTGTACGGCCAAACCTGCAAGAAACTGTGGCACAACGGGGGTGAGTTACCAACTCATGAGTAGAAAACATCACCGAGAAGAAATCGCATGTATGACGCTCTCCTAGGTCATACAATGAAAATACACAATACTGCAACAAGGCTAACAGTATATCATAAGTGTGATATCAAAGTACTCGTGTCTGTGTCAGGAATAATAATATATCGATGCGTGACATGTACTAATACACCATCCAACATGTGTCCAGCAACGACACACAAATCATGATAAAAATCGAGTGCCCAACATCGACACTCAAAATATCTCGAAGTCCGTGTCCGACAGCGACACATAATACTCAAATCTCAGGCTCCATCAGTCCGGATCGGCCCATGGGCTCCGTCAATCTGGATCGGCCCATAAATCCATCTCTCTCATAATTCTGAACGGTATACTCTGGATATCCGTCGAGTTTCCATACAATCACCGGTAGGTAGTGCTCCCCTGCCAGGCTCATCGTCATCCCCATAAAATCACTCTCGTCCTGGAGTACCTCACCGGGTTCACCATGTACCCGCAGATGGTTCCTCCACTTCTCGAATCGGGTCTCAAAAACCAACTCAGAACCGAGAAAACATCATAGTGGACGCTACTCATCATATCAAGGAAAACCGCATCTTTCTCTTTTAAAATAATCATAAGTTTATAACATTCACATGCGGTTTTCCAAATCCAGAAATCTTATGAAGATCCAAATTCTTAAAATCACGAGTCAGTGAACAGTGAATATAGGCATAAAGCCCCACGATATTGCATAACAGAATGAATGTATAGATACATGAAGTATCTAAGTAAGAAATGCAGTATCTAAACTATCATATGAAAGGAATCGTACTAGTATTATGTTGCAACTACCAGCTAGCAATTTATACTAATGAAGTAATGTTTTCTAATGTGTACGTGACATGGAAATTACCGATGATGTGTGTGTGAGCCAGTAAGCAAGTGTACGCGGAGTATACGCATCATCGATAATGGTGCTAGTGTTCTGAAAACATGGGTTCATAATAACTAAATAAAACATATTTATAAGCATGCAATGCGATGAGAACAACATGAATATACGGAAAATGATACAATAACCGCAACATTGAAGAATATACCTATCCATATATGAGTCAGACAGTTTTTGGTGTTTGAAATAGTAAGAATCGTGGTTTTAGAAAAATAGGGGCTACGGGATCCTTGAGAAAAGATACGTCTTTTGAAAAATCCGTAGTATCCCTCGGTCTGTCTTTAAAAATACTCACGATTCGTTAGTTTTGAAAATAAGTATGACTCGAGCCCAGTCGAAAGGGTAAGGAAGTCCACCTAAAGTCCGAGTCGATATATCTAGTAGTCGGCGATCCCGCCTCAATAGCGTCACGTACAGTAAAATACATAGTACGACATCCTCGAGTCCAGAGTGCAGATCAATCATCATATCTATACCTCGTACGGTAAAATCCATCATACGACATCCCAAAATCGGGGTACGGGTCAAATATCACATGTACCTCATATTTCATATAGTATCATTATCGTAAAATCATGAATTAGAGGTACCGTTCTAAAATCTAATACATTCCAATATTATCAAACATATATCCTCATGTGTATGAAAACACATCGCCCAACGATCCGCTATAATATCATGTCGTATATCATATCACGACCCAATCATATATCCCCATCTCACGGCATCATGCCCGAACATATCGGCTCATCTCCAAGTATCATATACTGGGCTCATCATCCGTGTATACGTATATGTATGTATATATACACACACACACACCAACGCAACTATATATATATATATATATATATATATATATATATACATATAAATATATACACCCAAATCAAACCACGTGTGTGCATGTGTGTGCGTGTCAACCTTTACTCTAGGGTTTCGCGACTAAGAAACTAAACTAAAAACACTTTCCTCCAATTACACTAAATCCAACCCATGGTCTCCTAAAGCCTTTCTTGCTAGGTATTCACATCTCACAATAACACATATGAATATATATCATAAACGCATCATATCCTATGAAATTGCGGGGGTGCTATACGCCATCCACTCGACTTCCCCCGTAGATATACATCTACTCACCTTAATCCTTGCTTGTCGAAGTCGATGTCTCCATACCCTTCATTATTGTTCAAAGTCCACATGAGGGTGCCTACATATATAAACACATAGTATCATAAACAGAAATCCGCACGAAAACCAAAATGGCACACGAATCACACATAGGTTAAAACATATGGTCTACGCATGCAAGAATAACCCAACAACTCGCGATATCGACGTACAAACGTCAAGTGACCGAGACAAAACACAATATCCAAAGTTCAAGTCATTAAAAGTCACAAAACTAAAATAGCAACTCAAGAAAATGGTTCCAGATTTAGTCTCATGTAAAATTAGGCTAAACAAGCAATACAGTGGGGTAGTATTTGGGATATGTGAGCTACAGAACCAATCCTAACACCAATACCCATAGATGACCCGGCAACATCCCCCTAAATTCTGGCCTGGCCGGTCCTGGTTGCTCTGTTTGGGTTCGTCTTCCCAGGGTGGTCTTCTGGTGTTTAATATAGGTCAATAGGGTTGCTAGTTTTTCTCGTACAGGTCTTAGGTCACTCCAGATTCCCTGTAGGCATCACAAGCTACAAAACCAACACGGAAAGTTTCTAAAGTCTAAGTCTTGGGTTCCAAAATTCACTTGGTGCAGGATCTTAACACTAAAGGGGGGTTGTAGTCACTAATTACACTCACTTGCACCATTACAACTCAAGAATCCCCTAACTTCATCTTGGAATTTTCCAAGATCACTAAACCTCACCTGATCACTTCTAAACTAAAATAGAAGCTAAAGGTAATCAAATACTACACTAATGGTGAAAGAAATACCTCATTTGGCAACTCAAGAAAATTCTTGAATTTCCCCAAGTGCTCAAAATCCTAACTTGCTTGATCCACCATGCTTGTAGTGAGCTTGTGCACAATTTTAATGAAGGGAATACATGGTTTTGATGTGGAAATGGGAGTGTTGTGAGGAGGTGGAGGAGGTGGAGGGAGAGGGCAGACATAGTGTGAAGAAGGAGAATAAGTATGAAGAAAATGAAGTGAAGAAGAAATGAGCCTTGGTCAAAAGAACCCCTCACCCTCTCTCTCTCTTCTCTCTCTTACCCATACCTCCTTGCCATGCCACATTCTTTATTCTTTTCTTTTCTTTTCTTTTCTTTTCTTTTTCAATCAAAAAAAAACAAATAAAAACCAAGTAACATAAAGAAATGAAGCATGGTTTTCAAACAAATTAAGAAATGTAACAATTATTAGCAATATGACATGGTGCATGTCACATGCATAATCAAACTTAATGCATAATTAGTAATTAGTAATCAAGCTTAGACGTAAACTTGAATATAATTAATTGTATAAGATTTATAAAGTGTCTAAATCATATAATATTCTTTCAAAATCAACATTCAAAATGTAATTTTCCAATATTTTTCCAATCTATCGGTATATGCTCATACCATAACATTAAAACTAATCTCCACACATTAAATGTAAGTGTATATGCCCTAGAGGCCATTACTGTATCATACTAGTTTGTATATTACTTAATGGAAGCTTGGGATATTCACAGTTGTTTAGACAATCTTGCTCAAAATGGTAGTATGCTACTTGGTTTGTTTCTACTTTAATGTTTGCATGTGTTTCTTTTAGCATATCGCCTATACACATTAGTGGAGCCCTTAGGATCTTTGCTTGATTACCAGCGTTGTGATGGCAGTCACACCAGTGGAGGCTGGGTAATCTACAAGCACATCCTTATACAGGTCCCTAGTCGTAGGATTATCGAGACAGGGCATCGATACTCCAGAGTAGACTAGTGTATACGCTTCTCATCCCAGGAGGGGAGATGGTCTGTCCCACAGCCATCAGTACGTCGTACTGGAGATAGTATGCAGGTTCTCGTTAGGTTACGAGTACACTGGACAGGACTCGCTGGGAACTGTTGGTTGGTACTATGCCTATCGTCAGTTATCAGTTCCCGGGTGACATGAGTACAGCTTAGTCCGCTGACTTGACACTATCAATTCGTCTCGAGTGTGTTCCCACTGTTCTTTGATTACTACCCTACCACGGCTCAAAGGAGTCGTGCAAACAGGTAGTAGTTGGGTGCAGTCCCGAAGCACTTGGAGGCAGTGACGGTTAGACAGGATTCGTCTCTCCCGGTATTGGGAGTTGATATCGCGCTGTGTCTAGAAGAGCCATTACACAAAGTCCCTGGTCAGGGCAAGCGAGATATACTGGTAGCGTTTCCAGTGTTATCTCAGGGTGTTCTGGGCTACACTCCGACACGACTTGTACCGCTATTAGGGGACTGACATTTACCGCCCCCCTAGGCCCGCCATGCGATACTCTTAGAAGAACAGACCAGACAGTACGGAGATTGTCACATTCAGGCTCAGTAGGAGTTCGGATGGGTTCACCTCATCAGTCTTCTTATCGACATCTACCGGGGACCGTTACGTACAGCTAGTACCGCTTGCGGCCTGTGGTTAAACCCACTGCCAGCATAGTGTCGAGTCTTTAGAGTCCCACACAGAGGGTTATTCGCCTTTGGGCAAAATAGAGTAGAGGTCGCATGGTTTTGCGACGGGGTTCGTTCACATCCGCGCACTTGTGCACGTTTGGTGTCCGGGCAGTTATTACTAGCGGGCTTTGGTTTAAGCCAGATCCTAGTATTTATTTTGGGATTGGTTTTGTCTCATTGTATTCGTGTTCCTCGGAACACGGATGCGGGTGTGTATGCACAGTTGACAGAGGCAGAGGATTCTCATTAGGGTTGTTGACCGTTGACTTTTTCCAAACCCTAATGAGAATGAGAAATATGATTAATAATATTAATTAAAGATAATTGTGCCATGGTTAGGTTGATCATTTGACTTATGTTGACCTTTTTGACTTTGGTTGACCGGTTGACCTTTGTTAACATTTTATCATCATCATTTCATATGAAGATACTTCTTGATTCTTGCAAATTTCATTTAATGTGAAATGATCATGGTCATTCCAAACTAACCATCACAATTTCTTTTAATTATTATTATTATTTCATAATTCTCTTATATGAGAGTATGGTTGTAAAAAAAGATCCTCATTCTCTCTTGCTCTTTCTCTCTCATATGTTTGAGCTCTTCCTCTTTCTCTCAAAGCTCTCATCTCTCATGTGTTGAGAACCATGAGCTCTTGAGATAAACCATCAAGACTTCACTCTACTCATTCTAGGGTTCTAGGTTTAGCAAGCCAAGCACTTTAGTTACCTCTTGGTTGAGGTAGGAGCTCAAGGTAGAGGCCTTCGGGTGGATCTTTCTTCGGCAAAGAGAAGAAGACGAGGTGGAGCCGTTCACACCACTCCAAGAAGCAAGAAGAGAAGGAGTTCAAGACCTAGGTATAACCTTCTAACCGAGTAGCTAAACTTGTAGTTAGTTTGTTAGTTTTTGTTTAGCAAAGATCCTCTAGTTCAAGTCCATGTTACCTTGTGGTAAAAATCGTTTTTTACCTATTCCGCCTCCCCGTAAGCACCGGGGTGGGTAACGTGGACTTACAGTGGTATCAGAGCCTACCTAAACAACAACTAGTATGTTAGCAAAGTGTTTAGAACTTCTATCCGAAAAAAATCGTGAAACATGTCAAAATCTCATACTTTCTGCCGATTTTTAAAACAGCCCTATAAATATTTCCACATACCTTAAAAATCCGTGCAGGATATTTTAGGAACAGCCAAGAAAAACGAGCCCACGACTCGGTCAAAGCGCCGCGGAAGGGCGGCGAAACCAAGCATTTCGCCGCGGATCCGCGGCCCAGTTGACTCGGTCGCGACTTGGATTTCCTGCAGTTTGTTCAGTATGATGTTTTGGGATTTTTAAGATATTTTGTTTCTTCCCAGATTATCCAGAGAACAATGTTGTGTTTGGGGTAGTTACAAATTGGTATTTTGATCGAAGTTCTACAAACTTTTGCTAATTGGTTATATCTGTAATGTGATATATGCACTGAACGTCAACTAATCGCTATACGTCGATTAGTGGGGGTTGTGCATATCTGTGATCTGTAATGTTGTTGGATTGTGTATATGAACTTGTTGGATTGTCGCGGATGAATAGCCGGGGTTTTGTGAGATGAGAGTTTCTTTATCTTTCATTTGATGTAATATTATTTTTATGGCCGCACATCCGGGATGAGATTGTAGCCACCATTGTATATTATTTCTTTTACTGTTTTTGCTCCTAGGATAGACCCAAGATGGGGTGCACAAACTATCGGGTACTTTGAAGTGCCGAGTGGCCTACTCACGTTGTTGAGGGAGGTTGCTTCACTTCGGGTACTTGACGGGTAGTTTGCCGCACCCGTAGGGGTCTAGGGTGGGGTTTGGCTATTCATCGCGACCGTGTAATCCGTCTTTCGTTGCAGGCTCGAACGAAACGCGGATTCCTAGCATATCCAATGTGTTCATCTCTGATCTAGAATGGCTATCATTGCATCTGACGAATGTATATATCTATATATGATATCTAGTAGGCGTTGCTTGTGTTTTGCATCCGCGCTAGTCCAGCCCCCGCTCTTTCGTTAGTTAAGTAACCTAACGGGTGATGACGGGGCTCCGTGACGAATGCGGATGGCATAAGCGTACGTCATATTTTCGTTGTTTTCTGCAATGGTAGGATTAATTTATGGGACGCATTAAATTAATGCAAGAAAATAAACCAAGGTTAAATCGTTGGAACAATTTCAAAACCACTCGGTTTTCTTTTCAAAACAGAAAACTTTTAAAAACGCGGAGCTTAAACCACTCCTTTTAAAAGCTATCACGTTCCTTCGATTATATCAAGTTTACTACGTTCACAGTTTCGCCAAAACCATTCGTAGCCCTCCGTCATTTCATATGGATAGTCAATAGTATTCAAGCTGTGTTTGTTGGCCAAAGTCAAGGCATAGTGATTGGTAGCTATTGGATATTCATATGTAGCATAGATAGATGCGTTGGTTTGGGACAGTCGTACTGCCTTATTGACCAAAGTCAAGGATAGGTACGGGTGGGTTCAAATTAACCTGGAAAATGACGGGTAGAACTTGACATGTGACTTATGATTTGTTGGCCAAAGTCAAGGTCATAAGAGCATGGGGCAAAAATCCACATCGGGGGTTTCTAAAGAAACTGAAACTTGCTAGTGCTGCATACCATTTGGAGTGTGATGATTCTGGTAGGATTCCTTCAGCTTTATCACGCGGTGATATTTGGATCCCGATCCTACTGTGAGTATATGCTACTCCTCGGGAAATTTTCTCACTAAACGATCAATGCTATAAACCAAGTAGGTGTCTAGAAAGGTGTTAGCGGGGCTACGCCCACAGGGAAAAGAAGTTATTTAATTAAGGAACTTCGCAAAAGCGTCGTAAAACCTCCCTCGAAGTACCAACACTGGCCTGGCTGAACGGTTAAGCAAGTATTGTACGGTGAGATTGATCCCGACTACTTCTTTCTTTTTGGTTTGAGGAAGGATTCGAGAAACAGTGAGAGCCATCCTGTTTAGACAAACTAAAAACCACTCTAAACTTGCAAGAGCATCATGCTAAAGTGTTTCTTCTCTCTCTCCTAATTACAGCGACCAAACATCATGACCGGCCTTAAGTTACTACTAGATAAAAATATACTGACAGGGCCAAACTACAAAGATTGGCTCAGGAATGTCAAAATGGCAATCACTTATGACAAGTTGGGGTATCTCCTTACCACCAAAGCTCCCCCTGTCCCAGGTCCTCAATCCAGCGTCGCGGATAAGGAAATCCGTAAGACCTGGGAGATTGATTGCGCGAAGGCCAAGTGCCTCGTGCTTGCCTCTATGGACAATGATCATCAGAGGAGGCACGAGAATATGGACCTTGAATCCATATTTCTCCATACTAAGGAACTATATGGAGAGCAATCCCGTATCGCCAGATACGAAGTCTCGAAAAAGTTGTTTTCGGTGAGATTGGCCATCGGATCATCTGTAGCGGAACACGTGCTTAAGATGATTGGCTACATTGAAGAGCTCGCGGACCTCGGGACCACGTTAGAGAACGAGCTCTACACTGACTTGATTCTCCAGTCCCTTCCTTCCACTTACGCCCAGTTTATCCTGAACTTCAACATGCAAGAAAAGGAAGTTGAACTTCCGGAACTCCTAAACATGTTGAGGAGTGCAGAGGGCACCCTACAGAAAGTAAAGAAAACATCCACTTTGTTTTTTGGAGGAGCTTCCTCTTCCAGGTCCAAGGCAAAAGCCAAAGGAAAGAAGAAGAAGGCCCCCACCAAACCAAGAGGCGGTGTTAGTAAAGTGGAAGCCAAGGGAAAGGCAAAAATAGCAAAGGTTGCGGGACAGCTTGTGGGGATGGAAGGGTGCTTTTATTGTCATAAGAAAGGACACTGGAAGAAAGATTGCAGGGCTTGGAAGGCCAAGAACCAGGACCCGAAGCAAGTTGTGGTTTCGGCTTCAGGTGTGTATGTTATTGAAAACTGTCTATCAATAAACTCTACTTCCTGGGTATTGGATACTGGATCAGGATCTTATATCTGTAATTCTTTGCAGGCACTGAGAAAGCGTAGGGTTTTGAAGACAGGTGATATGACCCTCAGAGTTGCAAACGGAGCTGGCATGGATGCTGAGTCCATGGGGGACTATCACTTGGGATTGTCAGATGGACATGTTTTGGTTTTGCGTGACTGTTATTTTGTACCCAGTGCGACTTGTAATATTATATCTGTATCTTTAATGTCTAAAGAAGGTTATGATTTTGCATTTGTAAGCAATGTTGTAAACATTCACCTTAATCATGTTCTGATTGGGTCGGGTACATTAAGCAACGGTATATATGTATTGAACCAACCACAGATTTTCAATGTCCAGAATACACACAAAAGAAAGTCTCCAGAAATAAATCATGCTTTCTTATGGCATTGTATACTGGGTCACATCAATGAGACAAGGTTAACTAAGTTGCATAAAGAAGGATATTTGGATCCGTTCGAATATCAATCATATGCAACTTGTCGATCATGTCTCAAAGGAAAGATGACAAAGACTCCGTTCACTGGACACGGAGTAAGAGCGAGCGAGCTCTTGGGACTCGTACACAGCGATATATGCGGTCCAATGTCTACACATGCGCGAAGTGGTTATTCTTACTTCGTTACTTTCACGGATGATTTTTCGAGGTATGGACATGTCTTCTTAATGAAGCATAAATCTGAAGCCTTTGAAAAATTTCACGAATACAAGAATGAAGTAGAGAAACAAACAGGCAAAAGTATCAAGACACTGAGATCTGATCGAGGTGGTACTTGAGTGCCGAGTTCCTGGGTTACCTAAAAGAGAATGGAATTCTCTCTCAACTTACTCCTCCATACACTCCACAACATAACGGTGTATCGGAGAGACGGAACCGAACCCTATTGGATATGGTATGTTCCATGATGAGTAACGCTGAGTTGCCGCGATCATTCTGGGGATATGCACTAGAATCAGCTGCATATCTTTTGAACCGAGTTCCAACTAAGACTGTGCCTACCACACCATATCAGATGTGGAGTGGGAAGAAACCCTATTTTAAACACATTAAGACATGGGGATGTCCAGCTTTTGTCAAAAAGCAGCATGCGGACAAACTCGAATCACGCTCAGTACAGTGCAAGTTTGTGGGATATCCAAAGAACTCCAAGGGATACTTCTATTACGCAGAGGAACAAAAGGTTTTTGTTTCTCGTCATGCCTGCTTCTTGGAAACTGAATTTTTGGAAAATCAGATAAGTGGGAGCGCAATAGAACTGGAAGAAATTCCAGAATCACAAGCTATTACTAAAAGCTTAGTAGAACCAGAAGGCTCGAAAGAACAGGACATTCCTGCGCCACTCTGCAGGAGTAGTAGGCAATCTCATCCGCCCGAGAGATACTACGGTTTTCTCATAGACGGGGATAGAGAGGATTGCATCATTTATAATGATGAGCCGACTAGCTTCCAGCAGGCCATTCAGAGCACTGACTCGGTAAAATGGCTGGATGCAATGCGGACCGAAATGGAGTCCATGTACACCAACAAAGTATGGACTTTGGACATTGCTCCAGAAGGGGTAAAATCCGTAGGCTGCAAATGGATCTTCAAAAGGAAGATTGGTGTAGATAGACAGGTTGAAACCTATAAGGCTAGACTTGTTGCAAAGGATTTTCGTCAAAGACCTAGTTTGGACTATGACGAAACCTTTTCTCCAGTGGCTATGCTCAAATCCATTCGGATCCTTCTTGCCATTGCTTCCTTCCACGATTATGAGATTTGGCAGATGGATGTAAAGACCGCTTTTCTAAATGGAAATTTAGAGGAGTGTGTCTATATGGACCAGCCAGAGGGTTTCATTCAGAGTGGGAGCAGCGGGAAGGTGTGAAAGTTACTTAAGTCCATTTATGGACTGAAGCAGGCATCGCGGAGTTGGAACATCTGTTTTGATGAGACGGTCAAAGGATTTGGCTTTATCAAAAATCCAGATGAACCATGCATCTATAGTAAAATTGTAGCACGAACTGTCGTATTCCTCGTTTTATACGTGGATGACATTCTCTTGATTGGAAATGACATTCCTATGCTACAATCTGTCAAAGGGTTCTTGTCACACAGGTTCTCCATGAAAGACCTGGGTGATGCATCATACATTCTGGGGATCCGGATCCATCATGATAGGTCTAAGAGGATATTAGGACTTTCACAGTCCAGGTACATCGACACCATACTGAAAAGATTCAGTATGGAAGATTCCAAGGGCGGTAATTTACCGGCTTGTCACGGGATCACCCTCTCCAAAGAGATGTCTCCCAAGACTGATTTGGAAAGGGATCGCATGTCTATTATACCCTACGCCTCTGCGGTAGGCTCTATAATGTATGCGATGTTGTGTACTAGACCAGATGTAGCTTATGCACTGAGTGTGGTAAGTAGGTATCAGTCAATTCCTGGGGAGAAGCACTGGATAGCGGTAAAGAACATTCTAAAGTACCTGAGAAGGACTAAGGATATGTTTTTGGTTTACGGCGGAAAAGACCTCCAGATGGAGACCTTTGCTGACTCCAGCTTCCAGAGTGACAAGGATGACTCTAAATCCATGTCGGGTTATGTCTTTACCCTCAATGGAGGGGCGGTGTGTTGGAAGAGTTCCAAATAAGAAACCGTTGCTGACTCGATGATGGAAGCGGAATATATCGCTGCTTCTGATGCCGCAAAAGAAGCCGTCTGGATGAGGAAGTTCTTGACAGAACTTCAGGTGGTTCCGTCCATTGTTGATCCAATACCTCTGTATTATGAAAACAACGGGTCTATAGCTTTAGCGAAGGAACCCAGGTCCTATCAGAAGTCCAGACACATCTTGAGGCGGTATTACCTGATCAGGGAGATCGTGGATCACCGGGAGATCGAGGTTCGGAGGGTTGCTACAGAAGATAACACTGCATATCTATTCACGAAGGCCATACCCCAGACTCAGTTCGAGCGACTGATCGAGATGATAGGTCTTCGATACGCCAGTACATGGCCTTAGTGCAAGTGGGAGATTGCTAGTGTATATGCCCTAGAGGCCATTACTGTATCATACTAGTTTGTATATTACTTAATGGAAGCTTGGGATATTCACAGTTGTTTAGACAATCTTGCTCAAAATGGTAGTATGCTACTTGGTTTGTTTCTACTTTAATGTTTGCATGTGTTTCTTTTAGCATATCGCCTATACACATTAGTGGAGCCCTTAGGATCTTTGCTTGATTACCAGCGTTGTGATGGCAGTCACACTAGTAGGGGCTGGGTAATCTACAAGCACATCCTTATACAGGTCCCTAGTCGTACGATTATCGAGACAGGGCATCTATACTCCAGAGTAAACTAGTGTATACGCTTCTCATCCCAGGAGGGGAGATGTTCTGTCCCACAGCCATCAGTACGTCGTACTGGAGATAGTATGCAGGTGCTCGTTAGGTTACGAGTATACTGGACAGGACTCGCTGGGAACTGTTGGTTGGTACTATGCCTATCGTCAGTTATCAGTTCCCGGGTGACATGAGTACAGCTTAGTCTGCTGACTTGACAGTATCACTTCGCCTCAAGTGTGTTCCCTCTGTTCTTTGATTACTACCCTACCACGGCTCAAAGGAGTCAGGCAAACAGGTAGTAGTTGGGTGCAGTCTCGAAGCACTTGGAGGTAGTGACGGTTAGACAGGATTCGTCTCTCCCGGTATTGGGAGTTGATATCGCACTGTGTCTAGGAGAGCCATTACACAAAGTCCCTGGCCAGGGCAAGCGAGATATACTGGTAGCGGTTCCAGTGTTATCTCAGGGTGTTCTGGGATACACTCCGACACGACTTGTACTGCTATTAGGGGACTGACGTTTACCGCCCCCCTAGGCTCGCCATGCGATACTCTTAGACGAACAGACCGGACTGTACGGAGATTATCACATTCAGGCTCAGTAGGAGTTCGGATGGGTTCACATCATCAGTCTTCTTATCGGCATCTACCTGGGGACCGTTACATACATCTAGTACCGCTTGCAGCCTGTGGTTAAACCCACTGCCAGCGTAGTGTTAAGTCTTTAGAGTCCCACACAGAGGGTTATTCGCCTTTGGGCAAAACAGAGTAGAGGTCGTATGGTTTTGCGACGGGGTTTGTTCACATCCGCGCACTTGTGAACGTTTGGTGTCCGGGCAGTTATTACTAGCGGGCTTTGGTTTAAGCAAGATCCTAGTATTTGTTTTGGGATTGGTTTTGTCTCATTGTATCCGTGTTCCTCGGAACACGGATGCGGGTGTGTATGCATAGTTGACAGAGGCAGAGGATTCTCATTAGGGTTGTTGACCGTTGACTTTTTCCAAACCCTAATGAGAATAAGAAATATGATTAATGATATTAATTAAAGATAAGTGTGTCATGGTTAGGTTGACCGTTTGACTTATGTTGACCTTTTGACTTTGGTTGACCGGTTGACCTTTGTTGGCATTTTGACCATCATCATTTCATATGAAAGATGCTTCTTGATTCTTGCAAATTTCATTTAATGTGAAATGATCATGGTCATTCCAAACTAACCATCACAATTACTTTTAATTATTATTATTATTTCATAATTCTCTCATATGAGAGTATGGTTGTAAAAAAAGATCATCATTCTCTCTTGATCTTTCTCTCTCATATGTTTGAGCTCTTCCTCTTTCTCTCAAAGCTCTCATCTCTCATGTGTTGAGAACCATGAGCTCTTGAGATAAAACCATCAAGACTTCACTCTACTCATTCTAGGGTTCTAGGTTTAGCAAGCCAAGCACTTTAGTTACCTCTTGGTTGAGGTAGGAGCTCAAGGTAGAGGCCTTCGGGTGGATCTTTCTTCGGCAAAGAGAAGACGACGAGGAGGAGCCGTTCACACCACTCTAAGGAGTATGAAGAGAAGGAGTTCAAGACCTAGGTATAACCTTCTAACCGAGTAGCTAAACTTGTAGTTAGTTTGTTAGTTTTTCTTTAGCAAAGATCCTCTAGTTCAAGTCCATGTTACCTTGTGTTAAATATTGTTTTTTACTTATTCCGCCTCCCCGTAAGCACCGGGGTGGGTAACGTGGACTTACATTAAAATATTCATAATATTTATTATTTTAATTATTTAACTTCCCAAAAACAATATTTTCTTGAAATGTTACACTTAGACACCAACTTAATCAGCTAATTGTAAAGTAGAAAACTCTCCCAGGAGTTACTCTTACTCGTTGTGGGTATTGAGATCCAACTATCATATAGAAGGTATGCAATCTAATTGCAAATTTCAACACTTAAAATTCCCGATAATTGTTTTTACCCTTAACGTCCTATGACCTTGACGAAGGCCAACAAACCATAGGGCGCTTGTCAAGTTCAACCCGTTCATTTCTTGGTTGAATTAAACCCACCCGCACAATCCTTGACGAAGGCCAACAAAGTCGCACGACTACCCTCATCCAACTGCATCACATGCTGCAGATAAGCACTAATCAGTTACCACACACTACGCCTTGATGAAGGCTAACAAACGTAGCACCAATACTAAATAGCACTTATCTGAAATAACGGAGGGCTACGACTGGTTTTGAAAAAAACCTTTAACGTAATGAGCTTGATATCGTTGTAGAATCTAGTGATTTGAAAATGAGTGTTTTTTGTAGCTTTTGCTAGTTTTGCTAAAGAGGTCACTCCCGGTGAAGGGATCTCGGCTCTTTCCTCATCGAATGAGGTGCTGTATATTCATCAAGGAATACCACTATGCAAAACAAGAACTAGAGAGTCTATTAAAACAAACCGAGTGGGTTGTAGCATTTGCTAGTTTTGCTAAAGAGGTCACTCCCGGTAAAGGGATCTCGGCTCTTTCCTCATCGAATGAGGTGTTGGATATTCATCAAGGAATACCACTATGCAAAGCAAAAACTAGAGCCACCTTTTTAAAAATTTTGATTCTAAAACATCTTTAGGTTTCTTTTCTTTTCATTAATCTCATTAATGAAGTTCCATCATTTATGTTTCCTTAAACATCACAGAAAAGAACCGAAAATAAAATGTATGCTTATGCCATCCGCATTCGCCACAGGGCCCCGTCATGCACCGTTAGGTTACTTAACTAACGGCATAGCGGGGGATGGACTAGCGCGGGTGCAAAACATAAGCAACATTTATTATATATATCATATATATATATATATAGCATTCGTCTCACGCAGTTATATGATCACATCACATAACTAAGCTGCAGAAGTCAACATATGAAATATTGGATATACTAGGAGGTCCGTGTTTTAAATTAAGCCAATAATGAAAAAAACGGATTCCACGGTCATGATGAATAGCCAAACCCACATCCCTAGACCCCTATGAGAGCGGCAAGCAACCCTACCAATTCTAGAGTTAGGAGACCCGGTCTCGACTCTTCGAGATAGTCTCCCACTGGACTCTAGAACCCGGTTACTTGTGCTCCCCGCTTTAGGTCTATCCTAATATGGAAAAGTAAATAATATACATCAATCATCCTCAACCCGGAAGTGTCCCAATAAAAGAATATTACACACAAATTTTACATGAATGAAAATTGAAAAAACTCTCATCTCACGCAAGAACCCTCGGCTATTCATTCACGACGATCCAATATAACATATCTCAGCAACATATAACATCACATGTCATCAATGTAAGTAAATATGCATATCCCAAATTCTGTTAACATATAGCAACGAGATTTAGGATACCCCACATATTACACTTACGGTCGCAGAAATGAAATGAAAAACTACAATAATTAGAATCCGCATTTCATTAGACATCATAAACCCGGAATATCTCATATTTCGAATTTCATGCCTAACCTATAAACCTTGCATTTTAGTCTCAATTCAAAAACACTTTTCAATAACTTAGTCGGGAAATTCAACAAGATTCCCGACTACCCGATCGAATACTCGTCGGGAACTTTAATAGATGGTCACACCCCCGATGTCGTCGACCAAGTGCACTTAGGTGGAACACCATGGCCGTGAGCACCCGAGTGGATGCTTTTTGGCAACGGGGTTCTCCTAAAGTCACTTGGTCAGAGCTATGGGGCGTGTTAGTGTATATGCCCTAGAGGCCATTACTGTATCATACTAGTATGTATATTACTTGATGGAAGCTTGGGATATTCACAGTTGTATATACAATCTTGCTCGAAATGGTAGTATGCTACTTGGTTTGTCTCTGCTTTAATATGTGCATGTGTTTCTTTTAGCATATCGCTTATATACATATTGGTAGAGCCCTTAGGATCTTTGCTTGATTACCAGCGTTGTGATGGTGCTCACACTCGTGGGAGCTGGGTAATCCATAAGCACATCCTTTTACTGGTCCCTGGTCGTTGGACTATCGAGACAGGGCATCAATACTCCGGAGTAGACTAGCGTATGCGCTTCTCATCCCAGCGTGGGAGACGGTCTGTCCCACAGCCGTCAGTACGTCGTACTTGAGATAGTATGCGGGTGCTCGTTAGATTACGAGTACACTGGACAGGACTCGTCGGGAACTGTTGGTTGGTATTATACCTATCGTCAGTTATCAGTTCCCAGGTGACATGAGTACAGCTTAGTCCGCTGACTTGACACTGTCACTTCGCCTCGAGTGTGTTCCCACTGTACTTTGATTACTACCCTACCACGGCTCAAAGGAGTCATGCAAACAGGTAGTAGTTGGGTGCATCCCGAAGCACTTGGAGGCAGTGACGGTTAGACAGGATTCGTCTCTCCCGGTATTAGGGGTTGACATCGCGCTGTGTCTAGGAGAGCCATTACACGAGTAGTCCCTGGCCAGGGCAAGCGAGATATACTGGTAGGTTTCCAGTGTTATCTCAGAGTGTTCTGGGCTACACTCCGACACGACTTGTACCGCTATTAGGGGACTGACGTTCACCGCCCCCCTAGGCCCGCCATACGATGTATCAGACGAACAGACCGGACTGTACGGAGACTGTCACATACAGGCTCAGTAGGAGTTCAGATGGGGTTACCTCGTCAGTCTTCTTATCGGCATCTACCTGGGGACCGTTACGTACAGCTAGTGCCGCTTGCGGTCTGTGGTTAAACCTACTGCAAGCATAGTGTCGAGTCTTTAGAGTCCCACACAGAGAGCTATTCGCCTTTAGGAAAAATGAGTAGAGGTCGCATGGTTTTGCGACAGGGTTCGTTCACATCCGCGCACTTGTGCACGTTTGCTGTCCGGACATCTTATACTAGCGGGCTTTGGTTTAAGCCAGATCCTAGTATATGATTTGGGATTGGTTTTATCTCTTTGTATTCGTGTTCCTCGGATCACGAATACGGGTGCGTATGCACAGTTGCTTGAGACAGAGGGAGAGGACTTTGATTAGGGTTAATGACCATTGTCATTTTATTAATCCTAATATTTATGTGTGTATTATGGTTAATTGATATTAGTTTAATATAATTATGCATGGTTATGGTTGTTGACCATTTGACATTCTTAACTTGTTGACCTAGGTTGACACTTTGACCATCATCATTTCATTTAATGCTCTTTGATCCTTGCAATTTGCATTAAAAATGAAATGATAATGGTCATGTCTTGATTAAGCCATGACAATTATCTCACTAATTATCAATTCACAATAATTCACACATATATGTGAGAATGCTTCATAATTCTCTCATTCTACAATATACTTTCTCTCTCTTGCTCTTCCTCTTCCTCAAGCTCTCCCCTCTCATGTGTTGAGAAACACTTGAGCTTGAGAAAAACCATTCCATAGTAATCTCTACTCTCATCTAGGGTTCTAGGATTAGCACTTCTAGCACCCTAGTTACTTCTAGCTTGAAGTTGAAGCCAAAGGTTGAGGCTTTCGGGTGGATCCTTCTTCGACGTGAGAAGACGACAAAGGTGATCCCTTTCTACTACTCCAAGGAGCAAGGAGAGAAGGACTTAAAGCCCTAGGTATAACCATTCTTCCTTGTAGCTAATTTCTAGTTAGCTTTAGTTAGTTTTTGTTTAGCAAAGATCCTTCTTTTGTTAGTCCATGTTGCCTAGCATGATAAAAATCCGATTTTTATTCCGTTTTCCGCCTCCCCGCAAGCACCGGCGTGGGCAACGGGGACTTACAGGGCGTGGCTACCAAGTAAAGTTATCTGGCGAGTATTCGTGTACGATACGCTATTACAACAGAGTTTCGATCCGAATCAAAACTTCGTGGTAATCGATCAATAGAGACTAACATTCTAGATTTAGAAACAAACTAGTTTTCACAAAACTAATTTAATGTGGATTCCAACTACTGTATCACATATCAAACTTAAACCCGAAACGATATAAAAATTACAACTACGAAACACTCCGTATTAGCCCCTTAACAAAAGTTAACATCACATGCAAATTGGGATAATCAAACATAACCATGAAACCCTAAACTCAACACCACAGAACACCAAACAAAAACGAGCCCAAATCATTACTATAGAACCGGTGTCGTCGGCCATATTGACATTCTCGCCGGCCAAACATCCAATTTTTGTGCTCGTTTTTCTCTGGTGTTCTAGTTACAACACATGTAACATTCTGCACTTGTTTAAAAAAAATTCAGAGACCATTTTGAAATTTACATAAACTTGGGGTTTTGAGTTTCGGTTTCGGAGTTGTTTTGTTTTCGTAATTCTAACTACATCGTACAATCTTATAGCTTTGGCTCTAATTCAATGAAAGTGTTCATTACCACCACCACTGGGTTTTACTAGCATCAAGCATGCCATTTTTAAATTTTTGGGGTGCTAATTAACACTAACCTAGAATTTAAACTAGCTGATTAGGGTTTATGGTTTGATATCAACTAAACTAAAGCAAGTGAAAGAAATTACAACCTAGTAGATCGAGTCCTTCACTTCACAAGCTCCATGTATTAGTCCACGCGACTCCACTAGGCTCCATTTGAAGTTGGATTGAGCTACCTTTGCGATTTTCGTGCCGAAGATGATCCACCCGAAGCTCCGCTAATCCAAGCTACCTCTTCACTAAACTCTTTAGTGAAGGAAACACACAACACCAAAGTACTAATCTAGTGTAAGATGGTGAAGTAGGGGTGTTGTTTACTCGCTAGGGTTCTCACAAGCTCAAGGGTTCACAACTCATGTGAGGGATTGAGTTTGGAGGTGGAGGTGAAGAAGATGGAGAGAGCTAGAGAGCAAATGAGCTCAAGTGAAGAAAATGAACAAGTGTAGAAAAATAATTGAAGAATGGCTATCATATACCTCACTTATTGAAGCATGGATTATTTACAAATAAATAATACCAACCATGCTTCAATAGTGAGTCAAGACTAATATAATAATCACCAAAGCCATGCTTCACCATTCCACAAAAGTCTCCCCATTTTGCACCTCTTTTTCTATTTTCTAAATATAGAAAATCAACCATGCTTCATATAATATATATATATATATGAGAATAATGGAGAAAGAGGCCATAGGAGGGAATTTCTTCCTAAGGCGTCGAAAAAGTACGCCCTCCGTCATATTTTTCGACGATCGGAACCGACCATCTTCATCGTTATCATATAAGATGTAGGTACGCTAAATTTCATATGATTCTACAACTTTTTCGCCGTTGAATTAGTGGGTTCAAAATTAACAGTTTATCGACAATAGAATTTTTTACATTGCTAAATCAACGGTGAAAAAGTTGTAGAATCACATGAAATTTGGCGTACCCACATCTTAGATGATAACGATGAAGATAATGGATTCCGATCGTCGGAAAATACGACGGAGGGCGTACTTTTTCGACGCCATAGGAGGAAATTCCCTCCTATGGCCTCTTTCATCCATTATTCTATATATATATATATATATATATATATATATATAAAGATAAGCAAATAATTAGTGAGAAATAATATTAGTTTATATATAATTATATCAAATATAAATATATATCATATTATTAAATCAACACTTGATTTAATAATCCGGTTATATTACATATAACCGACTAATATTATTTATCTTTATATCACATTATCAAATCAACACTTGATTCAATAATCCGGTTATATCACATATAACCTAACTGATATCAAAAAACCGCCAGATTAGAGTACGGTATCACATACTCGTATTAAATCCCCCCGCACATATCAGCATATGTGCCCTACTTCGTTTCTCTTGAACTAAGAAACTTCTGTGTGGGACTCTAAAGACTAGTCAATACACCAGCAGTAGGTAATGATCACATTAGTTACCCACAAGCCGTCAGCGGTACTAGCTGGACGAAACGGCTATCTAGGTATTGAGCGAATAGAAGATCAACAAGCAATCTTGTCCAAACACCCATGAAGCCTATAAGTAACACTTACCATACAGTCCGGTCTCTTCGTCTGATATGTCTCATATCGAGTCTGGGGTTGGATTCGTCAGACCCCAATAATTTGATAAGTCATGCCGATATGTGGCCTATAACGGTACAAGAAACTACTGATAACTCTTACCAGTAAATCTCATCAACAGCCCTGGCCAGGGACTTCCTGTTATAGCCAATCGAGTATAGTGCAACATCAACTCTCAATACCAGAAGAGATGAAACCCCTCCTGTCGCTCATTGCCTCCATGTGACTCAGGACTGTACCCAAAATCCACCTGTTTGCACGACTCCTTTGAGCCGTGGTAGGAAGGAAATCAAAGATCAGTGGGAACCATACAAGACTCTGACGATCTTGGGTCTATAGACTAATCTGTACCAGTGTCACCAGAGAACGGCTATCTGACGATAGGTATAGTACCAACTAGGAGTTCTCGGCGAGTCCTGTTCGGTGTACCCATTCTCTAATGAGCACCTGTGTACAATCTTTGATGTCAAACACCAATAGATATGGGATCAACCATCGCCCTCTACAGGGTCAAGAAACGTACACACTAGTCTACTCTGGAATATCGATGCCCTGTCTCGATACTCCTTCGACTAGGAACTATTAAAGAATGTGCTTGTAGACTACACAAGTCCCAGTAGTATGATCTGCATGATAGTCCTGGTAGTCAAGCAAACATCCTAAGGTCTTTATCAACATGTATCAAAGAGACAGTATAATAATACAAGTGTACATATTAAGATAAAAAGCAACCAGATAGTATACTATCATGTCGAGCAAGAAAGTCCTCTATATATATGTCAAAGCATCTACTATAATATACATCAATGTACAATAATGGCTTCTAGGGTATACATATTCCTAACAGACCTCTACTGGTGGAGGTGATTTCTTTAGCACTGCCGTCGTAGAGTTCTTACGGACTTTCCTGAGTGAATCAAAGCCGTTTCCAGTTGGAATAGCAGCATTGACATCCACCATAGAAGCTGTGGGGTGAGCCCAGAGGGGGAGTTGCCCCCAGCTTCTCTCACTCGACGCCAATGGAGACGTCGAGCGTGCCTTGCTGAAGGGAATGCCTTAGCTTTGGAAGCGGCTTCATCATGCCCCGGGTTTTGCTGAGGGGCTTCAATCGGTTTTAGCCTGTTGAAGACCCCGTCTTTGATAAAGTTTGAAGAGAGCTGGCCAATCTTTCAAAGACTGACCATCTGAGAGGGAAGCACATTCGCCGGCTTTGCCTGTGCCAGGAAAAGAAATAGCTAATCATTTTGGGACAGCGCTTTCAGATATCACGGGCTTCTTTACGGGCCCGCTCGAGCTTTTGCTCAGCCTGTTGAAGACTGAAATTTCATGGTTTGACGGCTTGCTGATGGGAGCCGTTGTGGTTGCCAGCGGATGAAGACCGAATTTCGGGGAGCTTCTTCTTATGGCGTTGAGGCACCGTAACTCACAGGTGGGAGCAGGGTCCCGAAGAACAGTCCGGTAGTGGCTTGTGTGACCTGCCCCACCGGGATTGAGAAAATTGAGGCCGCATTGGGCCCATATGTCAGTCCTCCAGATGGGGTGGAGCGGGAGTTGCTGTTGCATGAGGTGCAGTAAAAAGCCATTGATTTTTCTGCACAGGAGCAAGACACCAAGTTTTATTACCTCGAATCCAAGGGCAACCATAGCGAACCGCGATTTTGTTCGCGAAACACGAGACACGAAGTGTGGAGTGGAAAGAGGAAAAGGTCCCACCGGGCATACCAGAATCTGTTTACCGCCGAAAACCGGACTGAGACGTTGGGACGTCTAGCCTGAATTTAGGAGCTGATGCTATTTGTACATATCCATCCACCTCTCCGAAGATACCAAGTTGATTTATAGCACCGTATATCGGAGGTTTAGATATATGCGACCATTGTAGCAGACTTTATCGGATCCCCCTTCATTTGAGAGGGGTTTTTGATTGTGAGGACGGTCTTTCTTGCCGATGCAAGCCCCTGCAGTTAATTACGTTATCGCATTGCGATATCAACTTTCTCCTTCTCCAGCAGTTCACTTCATGTTGTGTATTATTTTGTTTGTTAAGATTGCCCGTGGATTGTATACGGAGACTAATTTATGTCGTCGCCCGTAGGTCTTGGATCAGTCAAAATCCGTATATTTATGAATTTGGGTTTTGAACTTAGATTATATATTCCTTTAGTTCAAAGAATATAACATTTTTATTTAAGGACCGTTAATCTAGTTTGAGATTAAGATCAACTTAAATATATGAGCATTTAGGCTCAATTTATTTTAACTAAGGATACGTTAATCTTATTTTAGACTAAGATCAACTTAGCAACATTTTTCAGGATCATTAAACTTTATTAAGATCCAACAACAGAGCATTTGGGCTCAACTGTAAGAAACTTTCAGAGGGACTTAGCTAATTTGGGCTTGGTCTGCTCAGTTTTTCCTTTTTTATTCAAAAGTGCTAAGCACTTATTTGGGTTCCATTTGCTCAGCCCTTTTCCTTTTATGCGGAAGTGCTAAGCACTTGTTTAGGGCTCTGCCGCTCATATATGTATCATGTGAGGCGCTCAGACATGGGCGATGTCCAATCAGTGCTAAGCATTTTAGTCATTTTGACTGAATATAAAGTGCTAAGCACTTTGTATGGTGCTCACGTGAAGGGCACGTGAGGCGCTGCCTCGTTTATTTTATTGGGTGCTCACGTGTGCTTCACGTGAGGCGCTGGGATCTGGGCGCTGCCCAATCAGTGCTAAGCACTTAGTCATTTGGACTAATTTTATAGTGCTTCTGCACTTTTATACAGCGCCCACGTGTATTTCACGTGAGACGCTGGGCCTTCTATTTTGAGCGCCCACGTGGGAAGCACAAAGAAAAACAAAGGATCATGGCTAGATAATTAGATAGCTCCAAGTCAAATAATAAAGGACCATGGCTAGAAAATCAAACTAGAACACAAATAAAAACATACAAGGTTGAAATTACAACCTTTGAAGTATCTTCATATGCTCCCAATTGTGTTGGACTTCATATAGGCTACTAGGTGAATGGATAAGTTTGGTGATGATCTTCCCATATCAAAGATGGATCCATCTTGAAAGCTCCTCCAATGGCTTCATTATCCAAGTTAGGAGAAAACCTCGATCTTTAGCTTGCTAAGAAAAAGAACTAGGAGTTATAGTTTCCACCATTCATTAATTCTATTTATCCTTCTCTAATTTCCTCTTTATTCCCATTTCTAATTTTGCAAGAGGAGAAGAGAGGAAGAAGATGAAGTCCTATGCTTAAAAATGAGGAGAGAAGAATTGTTAAGCCTTAACCTTTTAAGTAAATGGCTATCCTCTTAATAACAATTCTCTACTCAATCCTAGCCTTAAGATTCCATCACAAAAACAAATGTCAAGACCCTCCTCTCTCCTCCACTTGTCACTGCCCTACAATCGGGTGAAGGTATGATATACCAAAGGAATAAGATAAGCTATAAAGAAAAAAGAATAAGGAAAAATGTTTAATTAATTATAATTAATATATATATATATACATAAACATATATATACCCTTGTAAATAATTGCTAATGTATTTAAAATACATAGAGAGACAACATAATTAGTGAAATAAAATACCAGTAAATACATAGAATAAATATATACATTAAATATTGAATTGACACTCGATTTAATATCCGTCTTTCTAAAAAGTGCGGCTAGTACTTCTACTGTATGATTACCGTCAGTGTATCCAATACACTAGTTTTAACCGGACATTTGCACGTACCCAGGACAGCTACTACAACATTTTGCCAAAGTTGGAAAACCTTCTGTGTGGGACTCTAAAGACTCGACAATATGCTGACAGTGAGTTTAACCATAAGCACGTCAGCGATACTAGCTGTTTGTAACGGCTACCCAGGTATTGAGCGAAAGGAAGGTCGACAAGCAAGTCCGTCTGAACCCCTACCGAGCTTGTAAGCGGCAGTTTCCTTATAGTTCGGTCTGTTCATCTAAAAGTATCGTATATTGGGTCTAGAGGGTGGATAAAGTCAGACCCTAATAACGTGATAAGTCATGTCAGTGTGAAGTCTATCACCAATTAAGAAACTACTGATCTAAATCAGTAAATCTCGTCCACCTTGGCCAAGGATTTCCAGTGATGGCCACCTGTGCACTGCATGACATCTACCCCCAATACCGGGAGATACGAATCCATGACGATCCGCTTACTGCCTCCATGTGGCTCGGGACTGTACCCAACTAAAATCTATTTGCACAACTCGGTAAAGCCATGGTAGGGTAGTAATCAAAGCACATTGGGAACATATACGAGACAAATGACGATCTCAGGTCGACAGACTAACCTGTACTCATATCACCAGAGATCTGCTATCCGACAATATGTATAATACCATCTAGTATGTTCCCGGCAAGTTCGTCCAGTGTAACTCATAACCCAATGAGCACCTGTATACAATCTTTGGTGACTAACTAACACCAATGGCTATAAACTGGCCATCGCCCCTCGGCGGGGTTAAGAAACGTATACACTACTCTACTCTGGAATATCGAAACCCAGTCTCGATATTCCCATGACTAGGGATATTTAAGGATTTGCTTATAGACTACCCAGGCCTCACTTGTATGATCACCATCATAACCCAGGTAGTCAAGCAAGAATCTTATGGGCTCTACCAACATGCAATAGTGATCCGTAATACTGCATAATACATATACATGATGATAAAGACAAACCAGATAATATACCATCATCTCGAGTACGATTGTTCTACATGTATAGGTCCTCCCTCAATCATCATAATCGCCTGCCTGCGATTGCAATAATTGCCTTGAGGGAACCACAACCAACAATAGGCAGTGGCGGAGCGGCCGTCATCGCAACTGCCACCCTCGTCAGAGTAACTGAAGACCTGAAGAGTTAAAGGAGATCCTCTGCAGAGGTAAAGACCATGATGTATTGTGACTTTGAGGTAATGAAGAACGCATTTGGGTGCCATCCAGTGAAGTTCAGTGGGAGAGTACATAAATTCTGATAAACGATTGACAGCAAATGAAACGTCGAGCCAAGTGAAAGAGAGAGGTATTGAAGAGCACTAACTAGTTGGCGATATGGTGTGGGGTCGACGGAAGGAGACCCGTTATAGAGGAGAAGGGGAGCTGCGTTGCACATTGGAGTGGTGGTTTCTTTAGCTCCTGCCATGGAGAACTTATTCAGTAGATCAGCGATGTGGCAATGTTGGGATAGGAATATTCCTTGTGATGTGGGAATAGCTTCTACACCAAAGAAGTGATGAAGGTCGCCGAGATCCTTTAGAGAAAAACATTGCCCAAGTTGACGAACAAAGGATTGAAGGAACTGGATATTGTTACCAGTGAGAATGATGTCATCAAGATACACCAAGAAGTAGGCGACGGTGAATTCCTTGGAGTAGACGAAAAGAGACGCATCTGCCACAGAGTTTGCAAAGCCAGTTTGAAAGAGATAGCCTTTGAGTTCTTGGTGCCATGCTCTAGGCGCTTGTTTGAGACCGTAGAGGGCTATTCGTAGTTTGCATACATGGTTGGGTAGGGAGGAGTGGATAAAGCTAGGTAGTTGAACCAAATACACATCTTCATGGAGAGTGCCGTTGAAGAAGGCATTGTTAATATCGAGTTGACGAAGGGGCCATCCATGAGAGAGTGTGAGGCATATGACTACACGAAGTGTTGTCGGTTTGATAACCAGGCTGAATGTGGCGGAATAGTCCAGGCTGGCCGTAAGTGGAAACCTTTGGCCTTAAGGCGAGCTTTGAATCAGGCAATGGTGCCATTGGAGTTTCATTTGATTCGGAAGACCCATTTGCAGCCAACAAGATTTTGATTTGATTTTGGGACAAGATCCCATGTTCCATTTTTCATGAAGGCATCAAATTCTTCGGACATTGCAGCACGCTATTTGGGATCCTTCACTGCTTGAGATACGCATGTTGGTTCAAGAGTTTGGGTATTGGGTAAACAATGATATGGTTGAGGTATAGGGAGTTGAAGTATTTAGGATTCAGTTTTTGTTCATGGGTGGATCAGAGATTTGGGGCTGGGGGTAGGGGATAGTTGTGGAGAGGGAAAATAAAGGTGAGCAGTTGTGGAGGGGGATGGGGAGGTAGGGTCAGGAAGGTTGGCGGCGTTATCGTGATTAGAGGGTGAGGATTGTAAGGAATCGGTGGAGGGGGATAGGTCGAGGGTGGAGGGGGATAGGTTTGGGTTTCAAAGGAGGTTTGGTTAGTTGGAGTGGGGAGGATGTGAAGTTTGGTGGGTTTGATGGTCGTGGATTGGTGCGAGGCTGCGCTAGGTGAGTCCAAATCTTGCAGGAGAACCTCTTGATGTCTACTCGAGAGCTACATGGGAAAAGTGGTTTCGATGAATTTGACATGACATGAAATGTAATTCTTGTGTGTGATGGGATCTAGATATTTGCCAGCAGATTGAGATGTTGAATAACTCAGAAAAATGTAGGGAGTGGATGTAGGTTGAAGTTTGGAGGAGGTGTACGGCCTTAACCAGGGATGCAGAGACACCCAAAGATTTTTAAACGATTGTAGTTCGGTGGACGTTGGAAGACTTTTTCAAATGAGGATTAGAAATTGAGAATCGATGTAGGAAGATGATTTATGAGATGGACAGCTGTTTGGAAGGCATGATTCCAATACTTAGAAGGAAGAGAGGCCGTATGCAAGAGTGTAAGACCGGTTTTGACAACATGACGATGACGACGTTTTGATATGCCATTGTGTTCAAGAGTGTGCGGAGGAGTGGTGAGATGAGAGACACCATAGGAGGTGAGAGTGGATGCAAGAGATGTGTATTCGCTGCCATTATCAGAGTATATTGATATTAGCGGTAATTGAAAGTATGTTTCGACAAGTTTTTTGGATTGAGGGAAAATGGTGGCAATATCATATTTACATTTCATAGGATACAGCAAAATGTATTTTGTGTAATGATCGACAAAGATTACATAATAACGGAAACCATCACACGACAGTGCTGGGAACTTATGCACAATAGCAAACTAATTTTGCAAGAGGGCGACGTGGATTTCAAAAATTTCTAGTTTGCTAAAGTTCCCAAACCAAGAATCGAACTAAAGAGCTAGGACTTGCTAAAAAAACCAAGTGAGCTAAACTAATTTACTATGTGTAGAACACTCACATCCTCAAGCTTTCTTCAAGTGCTCTGGATCGCACTTGCAAGCCGGTCCTCTTTTGCCGAAGATGATGCACCTGAGGGAAACGATCCAAGCTCCAGCTTCACCTAGCGAAGCAACCGACGCTCCAAGATCACTAGGAATGGAGAGTGGGGATGTAGGAATTTTCCACTATCTTTTTCTCTCATTTCTTAAGCTCAAGTGAGCAACTAAAAAAGAAGGGGGGGGAGGTGAAGAAACCATAGGCATGAGCAAAATGAACTAGTGTTCTAAGTATGAGAGAAAATGAGTCAAGAAGAATATAGAGTGGAATGGTTTGATCATTTTATAACCATGCAAAAAATATCCTACAACATTTTACAATAAACTAATAATGGCCATACCACTTTACATACCTCCAACCATGCTCATGCCACCCCACCCTCCACCTCATTTGCAAATAATTTACTAAAAAGAAAATCATATAATGAGATATCCATCTACTAGAAGATATTCCGTATAAATACGGAATACAACGTATAACGACCCTGAATTTTCTGTACAAAATTTTTCTTTGTTTGCAAGCCTAAGCACAATTTAAAAGTTATTTTTGTTTAAAAACAGCAAGAAATAGCTTGTATCTCATTGGTAAAGCCTTGCACTGCTGTGACATAGTCCCTGTGTTCGAATCCCATCAGCCACATATTATTTTTCCTGATTATTCTTTTAAACATTTTGGAAGCCCAAAAGTTTATACACAATAGGCGTAAAAATGAACAATCAGGAAAAAACAAACATGTATAAAATGTTGTGTACACAGAGAGAAACACGTGGCAAGCATCCAACCCCCCAACTCCATAGAATGGCAGGCGAGATCGGGCTCTGGACCGGCGACGGCGGGTGATCCGTAGGGATTAGCCCCCGTGTTTTGCACATAAAACCTTTGGCCTACCCCCATTATCCCTGCACTGTTTGTTTTCTCTGAATTAAAACAGAGACTTCAATTTCACCATAAAATCCAATTTTAATTCATTTTTTCAATTCCAAAACCCTAATTACACACTATAAATACAACACCAAACCCTAGCCCTTTTTCATTCTGAAATCCCTAGCCAAAATTATCAAATTTTTCTAAGTGCAAGTGGAGTAGAAATGGAGTTAGCCCAAGACCAACTTCCGGCGAGCAATCGAACAAGCTCCGGCGACCCCGCGACTCCACGAAGGCTACCACATCTCCATCTACCTCCTTCGTACCCTTCTAGCTGGTAAGTCCCTCCCCATTCTACTCTTTCTTCTTAAAATGATTTTTTTCCAAAATATGTCGGTAAGCGGAGTTATACCGACATTTGATTCTAAAACCCTTGAAAATACATCTTTTCTTAAGCATTACTCATTCATATTCTACACATTGATGGTTAATCATGAAACTAATAATTATAAACAACTTTCATCCTAACTCATCATGTTAAGTAACTTTAAATTCAATTTTACTTTTAAATACCATGAACTTTATATCGACCATATTTATTTGTTTTGCTTACTATTATCTTTAGAAAACTTCACGGGGTAATGACCTACCGTTCACATACACTCATGTTTACATAGCACGATACTCTTTGAAACATATTTTTATGGCAATACAATATTTCATTAAAATACCTTGAACTATAAAACCCGGTTTTCTTTTAAATGGTATTATTAAACTCTTTGCGATTATGTCTCTACAACCCATTTTGAGAAACCCGGTATTGGATGGTGCGGATTATCGCACAACCTCAGGCTGGTAGAGCGAGATGCAGACCTCCTCACGGAGCATTCGCTCTCGAAAGATTTTTAATACGATTTTTAAGAAAAATGAGATTTTCTAATTAATAATAAAATTAATATTTAATATTATATAAATATTATCAAACCACATATTTTCAAGTTATAATAAAATTCCATGTTTTTCTAAAAATAAAAGAATGACAAGTTTCACTAAAATACCATCAAGTATCAATACAATACAAGTCTTACACTAAAATACCTGGAACTATTCAAACTATATAAATATTCACTAATATACCTCACTCTTTAAAATTCACATCTATGAAAACCCTAAATAACATAAATAATTTCTCGAGGTTATTTTTGAAACTATATATTAAAAATATTTTTTCATAAAACCCCTCGAGTTATATAATTACATTTAAGGACCTTAGTAAATATAGGTTTAAGTGGGATCAATTCTCTTGAGCCTCAGGGAGCCGGAGAAAATGAGTGCTTGCCTATTTAAGGTAAAAAAACATAACGGTGTTATCAATTGTAATTGTCTTGGAAAAAGACACAAATCCTGCCGTCCATGTGCAGCAGTTACCGATAACTATCGAACTTAATTCAGAATCCAAGTCTGTTTAAAGTGTTTGACTCAAGCCTGAGTCTAAATCAAATCTGAGTCCAAACTCAAATTTGAATCCAATCTAAACTTGAATCCAATCCAAACATGAATCCAGTCCAAATATGAATCCAATTCAACATGAATCTAATATATCAAATATAAATACTTGAACCTGAACCTGAATACCACAACAATATCAACATGCAAACATGACTTGACTTGACCGAACCATGGTTATAACTTGACTTGATTACATGCCTACTTGTTTACATCCTGAACCTAATTACATGAACAACTCGTATCCACGGATTTGGCAAGACTTGTAATTATAATTCAATACAATACATTACGGGGTTTAACAGGGTAGACTGGTATGGAATGTATTATAAGTGGAACGATATGGTCACTAAAAGACATCTACATGAATATCCTATGTCGTTATTCTGTGGGTTTTGACGGGGCCTATACTACGGGTTACCATAGTCCACAGAGCAAGTTGGACTCCTCTCGTCTATACCGATACCTTCTGTACCAAGTTACAAACAACTACGTTAGTTTAACAAATATATACCTATATAATTTATCAATTCTTCCCTATCTACTTGTTATATTCTATTCTTTCTTTTAGGACTTACCGAACGCTAGTTCGCTGACGACATTCCTGCCTCTTTCTTTCTTTGGAATGTTCGTCAGGAGGACCGGATCTTCAGGAGACCGAGCCCAGCCAGAACGACTTGGAGCAGTTTATAGAGCACTCAGACTTCTAGCTTTTACTTGTACTTACCTTTTCAGTTCATATGCCACTGTTTAGGCATTGCTTTCTATCATTGTACATTTCCTTTTCAAATCAGTTGTAATGTAAAGAATGGATATTAATAAAAGTTATTGTTTATATTACATCTATTGTTATTCTTGTGCATTTATTTATATTGCTTATTTACGCTTAGCGTGTTTACTTCTGAGTAAATGCGTCGCGTGCCCGTCACGTCTACTTCCCCGTACACTGGAAAGTGGGGCGTAACAGGTTTTGTTGGCGGACCATGCTGGTCAGTTCTGCATGGAGTCTTACCATGCAGGTCAATTCTGCACGGAATTATAAGCAATATATATCACAAGAATTATAAGAATCATCAACTTTGCATTCTTTACATTTCAATTTTCTTAAATCTATCTTGAACTTCACTTTCGAATTCCTTGAATATAATCTCTCGACTTTTGAATACTTATCCCCGGTTCACCCTTCTATTTGTATCTTGTAGGCCTATTAGCTCAGTTGGTTAGAGCATCGATCGATAGAGCTCGAAAAATACTTGCCCCAATCTTATCCTTACTTTCTCGTGCCTTGCTGCATCGTACTCCTTGAGAGAATTTTGCGGATGAAATTCTTTTAAGGAGGGTAGACTATAACGTCTGCACCATGATTTCATCCCTTTGAATCTTTTCTTGCTTTCCCTGATAATCTTGTCTCGACGTAACACGAAACTACAAACTTTTGATCTCCCTTTGATTTTTCTTGATTGTTTTTTAAATCTTATCATCTTGAATCTGATGGTAAGATTTGGGTGATTTAAATGGAGTTATGTGATTGTAACCATGAACTGCAGCCTAGTTACAATGCGATACTCTACTTTAGTGACTTAGAATTCTGTCTTTGATTCTCTTTCCTCTTAATTTAGCTATGCTCTTGTAGGGTTCCTAGGCACACTTAAGAGGTTCCACAAGGCATCAACCATGCCAAATTCAAAAATCTAGCTGCCGAGAAACCCTAATGAAGATCGTTAACTAGAAATTAGGCGAAACTACAAGTTAGTTAACAACTTAACTACTAAGTGAATGGAAATACAACCTTTGTAGATCCGGTCCTCCACTTCCTTGGCTCTGTGATGACGTCCCTCCGCTGCAACCATCGGAATCCTGGACTCTCGCGGTGGTTTCATCGGAGAAAAGATCGGGCTAGATCGTTGACTTCGATGCCGAAGATGATCTACGTCGAGGCGACTCTAACTCGAGCTCCATCTTCACCAAGTCATGAAACTTGTGAAGAAAACACCCTATACTACATGGCAAGTGGTAGAGGATGAAGAAATAGAAGTGGGTTCACTTTAGAATTGGATTTCTCACTCATTTGATCATGGCACCATTGGAGGTAGCATGGTTTCTTCTTCTTGAAGAAGAAGAAGAAAAAGAATATGATAAGTATAATAAAATCAATTGATTAATTATAATAAATCAAGTGATCTTATCATATAGCAACCATGGGTTAGTGTAACTAGTGTAGAGACTAAACTAGGGTTTAGGTGAGTGGTTAGGGTTAAGGAAAAAACAAAATGGTAGATAAAGCTAAGAAGCTTCATGAAGCTTAAGCAAAGAACAAAGTTAGCCACCATTTCATTTTTGCCAAAAGATAAATAAAATGAATAAGTAATTAAGAAAAGATAACAAAACCCTAACCATTAACCTAAACAAGGTTTAAAGCATACACACACCCAAGTTTGCATGTATCATCAAACATGATACAAACTAGTGCACAAAACTATATCATATATACAATGTGCACAAACAAGTGAGAAAAATAATCTTAAGTGAACCAATACTAGTTAATGTAAAGTAATATATCAAATATATAATTATACATTAAATCATTAAATCAACACTTGATTTAATGATCCGGTCATATCGCATATAACCGACTAATATCAAGTGTATCAATGTATCGAATCAACACTTGATTCGGTAACCCGGCTATATCTCATACAACCATCCAATGATACAAATCGCGAGAATAGAATGCAGTATCGCATACTGGTATAATTCTCGGTCCCGCACATATCTCATATGCGCTCCTATTTCGTTTCGCTTGAGCCAGGAAACCTCTGTGTAGGACTCTAAAGACTCGTCAATACGCCGAAAGCAGGCGATGATCATTTCAAGCACCCACAAGCCGCAAGCGGTCTGCTAAACGTAACGGCCACCCGAGTATTGAGCGATCAGAAGATCAACGAGCAAGACCGCTCATACTCCTGTGAATCCAACCAGTAACACTTACCGTACAGTCCGGTCTGATCGTCTGATATGTCGCATATCTCGCCTAGGGGTGGTAAACGTCAAACCCCAGTAGCTCGATAAGTCGTGTCGATATGAGGTCTATAACAGTTCGAGAAACTACTGGTAACACTTACCAGTAAATCTCAGCAACCCTGGCCAGGGATTTCCGGTTATAGCCAATCGAACACAGCGCAACATCAACTCCCTATACCGGGAGAAACGAATCCCCTCCTATCGCTCATTGCCTCCATGTGATTCGGGACTGTACCCAAAAGCCACCGTTTTGCACGCCCTCTTGGACGTGGTAAGGTGGAAATCAAAGCACAGTGGGAATCACACAAGACTCTATGACGATCTCGGGTCTACAGACTAACCTGTACCAGTGTCACCAGAGAACTGCCATCTGACGTAAGGTATAATACCATCTGGGAGTTCTCGGCGAGTCCGTCCAGTGTACCCAGTCTCTACTGAGCACCCGTATATCATCTCTGATGTCAAACACCAATGGATATGGGATCATCCATCGCCCATCTGTATGGGTCGAGAAGGTATACGCTAGTCTACTCTGGTATATCGATGCCCTGTCTCGATACACCCACGACTAGGGACCTTGAAGGATGTACTTATGGACTACCATGTCCCCACTAGTATGATCCGCATCATAGTCTAGGTAGTCAAGTACACATCCTAAGGGCTTTACCAACATGTAACAGAGGGACAATCAGTGTACACGTTAAGGTAAAGAGCAACCAGATAGCATACTATCATGTCGAGCAAGAAAGTCCTCCCTATATATGTCCAAGCATCCACTGCAATATACATCCTATTTATAGTAATGGCCTCTAGGGCATACATATAACTAACAATCTCCCACTTGCACTAGGGCCATCTGATAGCAGTGGTTGTAGTATCTCATACTCAACCATCCCATAAAAGTCTCTCTCTGGGAAAAAGCCTTTATAAGTGGATCCGCCGTGTTGTCCTCTGAGTCTACTCTCCTAACCTTGATTACCCTGGAGATCAACTATCTCCATGATCAGGTGATGCTGCCTCAGAATATGTCTGGATCACTGATGGGACGGACGTTCCTTGGCATAAGCCGCAACTCCATTGTCACACAATAGGAGGAACTAAGTTCATCTCATGATTATACACCCAGATTTCCTTTTTGGTAGCATCTTAAGTAGCGATGTATCCAGCCTTTATCGTCTAGTAAGCCACGGTATCTAGCTTGGAACTCTTCCAACATACCGTCCCTTCACTGAGGGTAAAGACAATGCCTGTGGCTGACATTCAGTCGTCCTTATCACTCTGGAACCCTTCCAGTGATTCTCCCCTTGATCGATTGATACCATCTCACTACAACTAGTGAGTATCCTAACATCCAATTAGATCTATCTCATAGATCCAAAACCTAGGATTTAGGAGATATCACTTTGATCCTTTACAGAGAATCCTTGTGATAAGCGGAGATTGATCGAGCGTAGCATAGGAAACTCCTTCCCTGTCAAGAGTATGTCATCCACGTACTCTACGAGGATCACCACCATACTCCCTACTACCTTTTTGTATATACAAGGTTCATCTACCATTTTGATGATGTCAAACTCTTTGACTATCTCATCAAAAACAGATGTTCCAACTCCGCAATGCCTGCTTTAATCTTATAAAGCATCTTGTGCATGTTTCCGCTGCTCCGACTGTCTACGTAGCCCTCTGGCTGTGTACTTACAGACGCTCTCTTCTAAAACATCATTTTAGAAAAGCAGTCATGACACCCAACCGCCAAATATCGTAGTCATGGTATGTAGCCGTGGCAAGTAGGATCTGGATGGACTTAAGCACAGGCACTGAAAAAGGTTTCATCGTAATCCATACCTAGTTAATGATGCAAAGCTTTAACAAGTCTAGCTTTGAAAGTCTCAACTTTTCCATGTACACCAAGTAATCTTCTCAAGATATACTTGCTCCTGATGGGGATTTAACCCTTCAGATGAAGCAACCAAAGTCCATACTTTGTTGGTGTATAAGGATTCCATCTCAGATCGCTAAGCATCCAGCCGTTCTTACAGAGTCTTACTCCTGATGGCCAGCTCGAAACTAATTGGGTCATCATCTCATGATGCAATCCTCGCTCCCACTGTCAAAGAGAAACAAAAGTATCTCTCAGGTGGATGAGGAACCCTACTAGATCGGCGGAGAGGCTGAGGTTCGTTGGTAACTATTGAATCCTTTGGTTCTATCAAATCATCAGCTGCAGTTTGTATAGATGAAACATTTCCAGTTCTACATAACAGATCTTCCCTCTAGCTTGTCCGGATTTTGCTTTTAGACATAGGCCGGACAACCCCAAATCTTAACTAACTTAAGATATGGGCTCTTCCCTTTCCATATCACATATGAAGTGGTAGGCAACTGATTTGATTGGAACCCTATTCAATAGGTATGCAGCTTCTCAAGTGCATAACTCCCAAAAGGAAATAGATAACTCAGTAGTACTCATCATAGAGCACACCTTATCATATAGGGTGTGATTACTCCGCCCCGATATACCATCGTGCTATGGTGTATACGGAGGAGTAATGCTGAGAGAGAATCTCATTCTCCTTTAGAAAAGTCCAAGAATTCCGTGCTCAAGTATTCTCCTCCTTGATCACATCAAAGGACATAATACTTATACCCGTTTTGGTTCTCTACTTCTAACTTATATTCTGTGAATATCTCAAAAGGTTCGGACTTGTGTTTCAACAGGAACATATGTCTGAATCTTGAGAGATCATCAGAGAATGTAATGAAGTACAAAGAACCGGTCTTGGCATGTGTAGACAGGGGACCTTCATATATCAACATGTATCATCCCAAGAGTTTACCAACTCTTTCTCTGTTTCTAATAAACAGAGCTGAGGTCATTATATCTTTGTGACATGACTGGCAAGTTTCATAAGATGTAAATTCAAATTGATTTAAATATGCATCTATATGTAACTTCAGCTAGTCAAGTCGCATTGATATGACCTAGTCTACAATACCTCAAGAAGGATTCGTTCATTTCTGAACTCTTCCTCTTGTGTGTGTTCTGTATACTAAGAACTGTGTTTGATTTAGAACGTCAATGCTTTTAGATAACGTGCCTGAACCGATCAACTTTTGATATAGGAAATGTTCAAAACATTATCCAACAATACAAAATTTTATCATTTCTTTACTAATAAAGAGACTGATATGATGTTGTATATCAGATTCGGTATCTAATAACATTTGTTCAGAATCAATGTATTCTGGTAATATAGGGTGACAGTGACCAACAGACTTGGCTACAACACTTGCACCATTTTCTGTCTCATGAAACTTATCACCCGTTCTCAGTTCTCTAACTTTCTGTAGCCCATATAACAGATTACATATGCGGGATCCTAATCCGGTATCTAATACCCAGGACGTAAAGGATACTGAGAAACAGTTCTATGTAATGAACACACCCGAAGATGATGCATCAGTATGCACTTTTTTCGTTTGGGCGGCACGGGAATTCTGGTAATCCCCAATATCCTACTCTGTCTTATAACAATTATAAGTTGGAGCGGGACCAACGTTCCCCAGCTCAGTATAACAAGCGGGTTCGGTCAATATTCCGTATTATTATATTGATTAAGGCGTGAAATGGTCGCTACCTGAAGAGAGAGAGAAGAAAACACTCAGCGTGCGTTCTTGCAAGAATAGATTGGTTATTATTTTATCTAATCAGGATGGCTCCCACTGTTTTTATCAAATCTTCCTTCAAACCATAAAAGGAAAGACTAGCCGGGATTAATTACACGCTACAAGTTCGCCAATCTTTCAGCCAGGCTAGTGTCGGTACTTTGAGGGAGGTCCCCCGTGCTTTCGCACGAACCTAATTAATGTAAACCTCGTTTTCCCAGAGGCGTAACCTCGTTAACACCTTTCTAGACACCTACTTGATCGGCTAATTGTAATGTGTAAAACTCTCCCAGGAGTAACTCTTACTCGCAGCGGGTATCGGGATCCAACTATCTCATAGAAGGTATGCAATCTCATTGCAAATTTCAACACTTGAAATTCCCGATAATATTTTGCCCCAAGCGTCCTATGACCTTGACAGAGGTCAACAAACCATAGGCTGCTAGTCAAGTTCAACCCGTCATTTCCTGATTGAAGTAAACCCACCCGCACGACCCTTGACAGAGGTCAACAAGGTCGTACGACTACCCTAAATCAATCACATCATATGCTTATACAGATAAGCACTAATCAGCTACCGCACACTACGCCTTGACAGAGGTCAACAAACGCAGAACGAATACTAACTATTACTTATCTGAAATGACAGAGGGCTACGACAGGTTTTTAAGAAAACCCTTTGCGTAATGAACTTGATATCGTTGTAGAATCAAATGATTTTAAAATGGAGTGTTTTTTAGGCTTTTCTAGTTTTGCTAAAAGGGTCACTCCCGGTGAAGGGATCGTCGGCCCTTTCCTCGTCGAATGAGGTGCGGGATATATCATATATATCACTGTGCAAAGCAAAAAACTATAGAAGCAATCAAAAGACAAACAGAGGGTTGTAGCATCTGCCGGTTATTGCTAAAGGGGTCACTCTCGGTGAAAGGATCGTCGGCCCTTTTCTCATCGAATAAGGTGCAGGATGTTCTACAAGGAACACCACGATGCAAAGCAAGAACTGTAGCTACCTGTTTTTGAAAATTCGATTCCACAACATCTTTAGGTTTCTTTTCTTTCATTAATCACATTAATGAAGTCCCATCATTTATGTACCTAAACATCACAGATAAATACGACGTACACTTATGCCATCCGCATTCGCCTCGATGTCCCCTCGTGCACCGTTAGGTTAGGTAACTAACGGCAGAGCGGGGCAGGGCTAGCGCGGGTGTAAAACATAAGTATCGTCTATATAATATATCATATATACTATATACAGTATCTATCACAACATATCAAATGATCACATCACAGATATCGCAGCAGAAGAATCATATGAAACATTGGATATAGTCGGACGTCCGTGTTTTCAATACGATCCAGTATAAAACACGGATTCCACGGTCGCGATGAATAGCCAAACCCACACCCCTAGACCCCTACGAGAGCGGCAAGCAACCTTACCAATTCTAGAGTTAGGAGACCCGGACTCGACTCCTCGAGTTGGTCTCCCACTGGACTCAAGAACCCGGTTACTTGTGCTCTCCTCCTTGGGTCTATCCTAGTGTGGAAAAGTAAATAATATATATCAACGGTGACATCTTCCGCAACCTGGAAGTGCCCCAATAAAAGAATATTACATACAAGTTTTTACATGAGTGAAAATGAAAAACACTCGTCTCACATAAAAAAACCCGGCTATTCAAACACGACGATCCAATATAACATATCCAGCAACACATAACATCACATGTCATCAACGTAAGTAAACGCGCGCATCCCAATTGTCGTTGACATATAGCAACGAAACCGGCGATTTCACATATTACACTTACGGTCACAGAAAAGAAAGTGTAAAACTACAACAGTTGGAATCCGCAACCTCTTTAGACATCGCATGCCTAATCAAAGGAATTCCTTAGACATCGCATGCCTAACAATTATAAACCCCGCATTTTAGTCTCATTATCGAAAACTCTTTTCAATATTAAGTCGGGAAATTCAACAAGATTCCCGACATTCTGATCGAATGCTCGTCGCAAACTTTAGTAGACGGCCGCACCCCCGATACCGTCGACGAAATGCACTAAGGCGGAACACCGCTGCCGCGAGCACCCGAACGGATGCTTTCGGCGACGGGGTTCTCCTACAGTCACTTGGTCGGGGCTATGGGGCGTGGCCATCTATTAAGTTTACCGGCGAGTATCCGCGTACGCTACGTGATTGCGACGGACTTTTGATCACATCAAAATCCCGTGGCAACCGATCAAGTGAGACTAGACTGCTAGATTTATAACATTCAAATGTTGTTGATTAGAATTATTGTATCACATTCCAGATAAACAGAAAATGTTAAACTTTCCGATCGAACAGTCAAACACCCAAGTTTTCCCAAAACAGCTCAACACATGAAATAAGTTCAAGAACATTCACTTCGTGCCACAGTACCAATGGTCCAGCCGTAGAAGGGTCAAGCCAACGCCTCACATGTGGCACGCTTTACTGCCCCAAACCCTAAGGTTCAAAGGGCAGTTCAAGACGGTCACATAATCGAGGTAAGGTTTGTTGTCTTCTAGAGGGTCCATCGCGTTACTTACACTACTTAGAACGTCTTTAAACTACGGAAAGATCCAACACTTGGAAATTTCCCGACAGGGGAAAAAGTGGGTATTTATATCCGGTCGAACTTTTCAACATTTTCTAAAATTATCCGGAAAAACACGGACGAAGTTAAACTTCCCGATCGAAACACCGAGTCCCCAATACAACCCAGATAACTCAACTCTTGAATAGAAGTTAAAAATTCCCAGAAAATACAGCACTAACAGATAGGAATTATTGTGCAATTTCCAAAAGCTAATATGACTGTATGGCCGTGGAACCGCTGCACGAGTCATACTCGTGCCGCGCTTCCGCGGCGCTTTAGTGGATTCAGACGCACGTGCCGCACAGTATTTCTTAGAAATCCCTGCTGATTTTTCTGCATATTTTTAATTCACAAAAATCCCAGTTTTTAAAAAATGTACAGAGAAGGGTCGGATTAGGGTTTCGTGTTTCGATCGGACTTAAAACATCGTCAACACTTCGCCTAAAGCTCTAGCTAGGCTCTGATACCACTGTATGGTTCCCAGGCACACTCAAGAGATTCCACAAGGCATCAACCATGCCAAATTCAAAAATCGAGGTGCCAAGAAACCCTAATGAAGATCGTTAACTAGAAATTAGGCGAAACTACAAGCTAGTTAACAACTTAACTACTAAGTGAATGGAAATACAACCTTTGTAGATCCGGTCCTCCACTTCCTTGGCTCCGTGATGACGTCCCTCCGCTGCAACCATCGGAATCCTGGACTCTCGCGGTGGTTTCATCGGAGAAAAGATCGGGCTAGGTCGTTGACTTCGATGCCGAAGATGATCTACGTCGAGGCGACTCTAACTCGAGCTCCATCTTCACCAAGTCATGAAACTTGTGACGAAAACACCCTATACTACATGGCAAGTGGTAGAGGATGAAGAAATAGGAAGTGGGTTCACTTTAGAATTGGATTTCTCACTCATTTGATCATGGCACCATTGGAGGTAGCATGGTTTCTTCTTCTTGAAGAAGAAGAAGAAGAAGAAAAAGAATATGATAAGTATAATAAAATCAATTGATTAATTATAATAAATCAAGTGATCTTATCATATAGCAACCATGGGTTAGTGTAACTAGTGTAGAGACTAAACTAGAGTTTAGGTGAGTGGTTAGGGTTAAGGAAAAAACAAAATGGTAGATAAAGCTAAGAAGCTTCATGAAGCTTAAGCAAAGAACAAAGTTAGCCACCATTTCATTTTTGCCAAAAGATAAATAAAATGAATAAGTAATTAAGAAAAGATAACAAAACCCTAACCATTAACCTAAACAAGGTTTAAAGCATACACACACCCAAGTTTGCATGTATCATCAAACATGATACAAACTAGTGCACAAAACTATATCATATATACAATGTGCACAAACAAGTGAGAAAAATAATCTTAAGTGAACCAATACTAGTTAATGTAAAGTAATATATCAAATATATAATTATACATTAAATCATTAAATCAACACTTGATTTAATGATCAGGTCATATCGCATATAACCGACTAATATCAAGTGTATCAATGTATCGAATCAACACTTGATTCGGTAACCCGGCTATATCTCATACAACCATCCAATGATACAAATCGCGAGAATAGAATACAGTATCGCATACTGGTATTATTCTCGGTCCCGCACATATCTCATAAGCGCTCCTATTTCGTTTCACTTGAGCCAGGAAACCTCTGTGTAGGACTCTAAAGACTCGTCAATACGCCGGCAGCAGGTGATGATCATATCAAGCACCCACAAGCCGCAAGCGGTCTGCTAAAAGTAACGGCCATCCGGGTATTGATCGATCAGAAGATCAACGAGCAAGCCCGCTCACATTCCTGTGAATCCAACCAGTAACACTTACCGTACAGTCCGGTCTGATCGTCTGATATGTCGCATATCTCGCCTAGGGGTGGTAAACGTCAGACCCCAGTAGCTCGATAAGTCGTGTCGATATGAGGTCTATAACAGTTCGAGAAACTACTGGTAACACTTACCAGTAAATCTCAGCAACCCTGGCCAGGGATTTCCGGTTATAGCCAATCGAACACAGCGCAACATCAACTCCCAATACCGGGAGAGACGAATCCCCTCCTATCGCTCATTGCCTCCATGTGATTCGGGACTGTACCCAAAAGCCACCGTTTTGCACGCCCTCTTGGACGTGGTAAGGTGGAAATCAAAGCACAGTGGGAATCATACAAGACTCTATGACGATCTCGGGTCTACAGACTAACCTGTACCAGTGTCACCAGAGAACTGCCATCTGACGTAAGGTATAATACCATCTGGGAGTTCTCGGAGAGTCCGTCCAGTGTACCCAGTCTCTACTGAGCACCCGTATATCATCTCTGATGTCAAACACCAATGGATATGGGATCATCCATCGCCCATCTGTATGGGTCGAGAAGGTATACGCTAGTCTACTCTGGTATATCGATGCCCTGTCTCGATACACCCACGACTAGGGACCTTGAAGGATGTACTTATGGACTACCATGTCCCCACTAGTATGATCCGCATCATAGTCCAGGTAGTCAAGTACACATCCTAAGGGCTTTACCAACATATAACAGAGAGACAATCAGTGTACACGTTAAGGTAAAGAGCAACCAGATAGCATACTATCATGTCGAGCAAGAAAGTCCTCCCTATATATGTCCAAGCATCCACTACAATATACATCCTATGTATAGTAATGGCCTCTAGGGCATACATATAACTAACAGCTCTACCATATATCTCTGATTTTAAATATCTTTGTACCGTCCTTGACAATCCAATTCTAATTTACGTTCTTCTATTTAATTGCATGCGCTCAACTATCTTGAAAACTACTCTTGCATCCTTCCGTTCTTTTAAACAATTTTCTGGCACTTTCAGTTCCATATCAGTAGTTTTTTCACCACCACTATAAGCAAATTTTTCTTGAATCTGTTACAACTTCTTTCTATAAATTTCGAGGAAAAAATTTTTATAAGGAGAGTAGAATATAACGATCCTGAATTTTCTGTACAAAATTTTTCTTTTTAAAGTAAAGAAAAGTGTTTGCAAGCCTGAGCACAATTTAAAAATTATTTTTGTTTATGAACAGCAAGAAGTAGCTTGTAGCTCATTGGTAAAGCCTTGCACTGCTGTGACGTAGCCCCTGTGTTCGAATCCCATCAGCCACATATTATTTTTCCTTATTTTTCTTTTAAACTTTTTGGAAGCTCAAAAGTTTACACGTGCAATACACGTAAAAATAAACAGTCTGGAAAAAACAAACATGTGTAAAATGGTGTGTACACAGAGAGGAACATGGGGCAAGCATCCAACCTCCTAACTCCATAGAATGGCCGGCGAGATCGGGCTTTGGACCAGCGACGGCGGGTGATCCGTTGGGATTAGCCCCCGTGTTTTGCACATAAAACCTTTGGCATACCCCCATTATCCCTGCACTGTTTTTTTCTCTGAATTAAAACAAAGACTTCAATTTCACCATAAAATCCAATTTAAATGCATTTTAATTCATTCTTTCAATTCCAAAACCCTAATTTCACACTATAAATACAAACCCATACCATAGCCCTTTTTCATTCTGAAATCTCTAGCCAAAATTATCAAATTTTTCTAAGTACAAGTGGAGTAGAAGTGGAGTTAGCCCAAGACCAAAATCCGGCGACGAATCGAGCAAGCTCCGTCAATCCCGCGACTCCACGAAGGCTACCACATCTCCTTCTACCTCCTTCCTACCTTTCTAGCTAGTAAGTCCCTCCCCATTCTACTCTTTCTTCTTAAAATGATTTTTTTCCAAAACATGTCGGTAAGTGGAGTTATACCGATATTTGATTCTAAAACCCTTGAAAATGCATCTTTTCTTAAGTATTGCTCATTCATATTCTATACCTTAATGGTTAATCATGAAACTAATAATTAGGAACAACTTTGACCCTAATCCATCATGTTAAGTAACTTTAAATTGAGTTTTACTTTTAAATACCATGAACTTTGTATCGACCATATTTAATTGTTTTGCTTACTATTGCCTTTAGAAAACTTCACGGGGTAATGACCTACCCCTCACATACACTCATGTTTACACAGCACGATACTCTTGGAAACATATTTTTGTGGCAATACAATATTTCATTAAAATATCTTGAACTATAAAAAACCGATTTTCTTTTAAATGGTATTATTAAACTCCTTGCGATCATACCTCTACAACCCATTTTAGGGACCCCGGTATTAGATGGTGCAGATTATCGCACATCCTCGGGCTAGTAGAGCGAGATGCAGACCTCCTCACGGAGTATTCGGTCTCGAAAGATTTTTAATACGATTTTTAAGAAAAACGAGATTTTCTAATTAATAATAAAATTATTTTTTAATATTATATAAATATTATCAAACCACATATTTTCAAGTTATAATAAAATTCCATGTTTTTCTAAAAATAAAAGAATGACAAGTTTCACTAAAATACCATTAAGTATCAATTCAATACAAGTCTTATACTAAAATACCTTGAACTATTCAAACTATGTAAATATTCACTAATATACCTCACTCTTTAAAATTCACATTCATGAAAACCCTAAATAACATAAATAATTTCTCGAGGTTATCTTTGAAACTATATATTAAAAATATTTTTTTATATAACCCCTCGAGTTATATAAAATTATATTTAATGACCTTAGTAAATATCGGTTTAAGCGGGATCAATTCTCTTGAGCCTCAGGGAGCCGAAGAAAGTGAGTACTTGCCTATTTAAGATAGAAAACTTAACGGTGTTATCAATGGTAATTGTCTTGGAAAAAGACACAAATCCTGCCGTCCATGTGCAGCAGTTACCGATAACTCCCGAACTTAATTCAGAATCCAAATCAGTTTAAAGTGTCCGACTCAAGTCTGAGTCTAAATCAAAGCTAAGTCCAAACATAAATCTGAATCCAATCCAAATATGAAACCAATCCAAACATTAATCCAATATACCAAACATGAATACTTGAACCTGAACCTTGTAAGTCTATGTTACACACCCCGGTAGTTTGCGGGGAGGCGGAATAGGTAAAAATCAAAATTTTCTTACAAGGTAACATAGATTACGCTTAAGGATCTCTGCTAAACCATTGCTAACAAACAAACTAGAGGTTTTATCTACTATGCTTGAAGATTATACCTCATGCTACAAGTCCTTCGGGTCTTCTCCGCTGTCCTCCTCGTCTTCGTAGGCTCCAAGGGTCGATCCGGATCGTGGCTTCTTCAACAGCCTTCTTGAGTCGAAGATGATCCACCCGAGAGTCTATAGTCCGAGCTCCACCTCAAGACCGAGGTAACTAGGGCAACAAGCTTGCCAAACTTGATGGCCTAGGTGATGTAGAGTAAGAAGATGGATTTGTTTGTCTATTGAAACCCTAATTTTCTCAACACATGAGAGCTTAAGGGATTTCTAGTGAGGAAGAAGAAGAAGAGCAAACATGGGAGCTCTCTTGAAGAGAGAGAAGATGTATGAGATAATGATCCATGGAAAAAAGAAAACAAATCTTTCATCATGATAATTGTGATGGAAACCTTGATTTGACCATTATCATTTCACCATTAATGCTAAGCAAAATATCTAGTGCTTAACAAAAATATCTAAGTCAGCCATAGTTAACATGGTCAAATGGTCAAACCAATTAGCCATGACACAATTATCATTAAAAAGATTAGTAAACATTTTCCTCCACCTCATAATGGTTTTAATCAAGTCAATGGTCAAAACCCTAATGAGGCATCTCCTTCTTTACTCCTCACATCCATGCATACACACCCACATCCGTAATTCGAAGAATACGAATACTAAGAGACAACAACTGATCCATCTATATATATAATACTCGGATCCGGCTTAAACCAAAGCCCACTAGCATTATCCTTCCGAAGATCATACGTCCACAAGTGCACGTAAGTGATCGTAGCCCTGCCGTAAAACCATACGGCCTCTACACCTTTTGCCCAGTGAAGGGAAACTCTCTGTGTGGGACTCTAAAGACTCGACGCTAAGCTGGCAGTGGGTTTAACCACAGGCCGCAAGCGGTACTGACTATACATAACGGTCCCCAGGTAGATGTCGATAAGAAGGCCGATGAGGAAAACCTATCCAAACTCCTACTGAGTCTGAATGTGACAATCTCCGTACAGTCTGGTCTTTTCGTATAAGAGTATCGCATATCGAGCCTAGGGGTGCGGTAAACGTCAGACCCCTAATAGCAGTATAAGTCATGTCTGAGTGTAGTCCAAAACACCCTGAGAAACTACTAGAGTACCTACCAGTAAATCTCTCTTGTCCTGGCCAGGAACTTTGTGTAATGGCTCTCCAGACACAGCGCGATATCAACCCCCAATACCGGGAGAGACGAATCCTGTCTAACCGCCACTGCCTCCAAGTGCTTCGGGACTGCACCCAACTACTACCTGTTTGCACGACTCCTTTGAACCGTGGTAGGGTAGTAATCAAAGTACAGTGGAAACACACTTGAGGCAAAGTAGCAGTGTCAAGTCGACAGACTAAGATGTACTCAGGTCACCTGGGAACTGCTATCTGACGATAGGTATAGTACCAACCAACAGTTCCCAACGAGTCATGTCCAGTGTACTTGTAACCTAACAAGCACCTGCATACTATCTCCAGTACGACGTACTAATGGTTGTGGGACAGACCATCTCCCCTGCTGTGATGAGAAGCATATACACTAGTCTACTCCGGAGTATCGATGCCCCGTCTCGATAATCCTACGACTAGGGACCTGTATAAGGATGTGCTTGTAAATTACCCAGCCCCCACTAGTGTGACTGCCATCACAACGCTTGTAATCAAGCAAAGATCCTGAGGGCTCTACTAATATGTATAAGCAATATGCTAAAAGAAACACATGCACATATTGAAGTAGAAACAAACCAAGTAGCATACTACCATTTTGAGCAAGACTGTCAATACAACTGTGAATATCCCAAGCTTCCATTAAGTAATATACAAACCAGTATGATACAATAATGGCCTATAGGGCATATACACTAACAATCTCCCACTTGAACTAGGGCCATGTACTAGCGTATTGCAGACCTATCATCTCGATCTGTCTCTCGAACTGTGTCTGAGGGATGGCCTTCATGAGTGGATCTACAGTGTTATTCTCCGAATCTACTCTCCTCACCTCGATGTCCCGGCAATCAACGATCTCCCTGATCAGGTGATACCACCTCAAAATGTGTCTGGACTTATGATGGGACCTGGGTTCCTTCGCTAAAGATACAGCGTCGTTTTTGTCGCAATACAGTGGTATTGGATCAACAATGGTTGGAACCACCTGAAGTTCTGTGAGGAACTTCTTCATCCAGACAGCTTCCTTTGCGGCATCGCAGGCAGCTATGTACTCCGCTTCCATCGTCGGGTCTGCAACAGTGTCCTGCTCGGAGCTCTTCCAACAGACCGTCCCTCCATTGAGGGTAAAGACATAACCCGACATGGACTTGGAGTCATCCTTGTCACTCTGGAAGCCAGAGTCAGCAAAGACCTCGATCTGGTGGTCTTTTCCGCCAAACACCAAGAATATCTCCTTGGTCCTTCTCAGGTACTTGAGAATGTTCTTTACTGCTATCCAGTGTTTCTCCCCTGGGTTCGACTGATACCGGCTTACAACGCTCAATACGTATGCTACATCTGGTCTGGTACACAACATCGCATACATTATAGAGCCTACCGCAGATGCATAGGGTATAGATGATATGCGAGCCCTTTCCAAATCAGTCTTAAGAGACATCTCTTTGGAGAGGGTGATTCCATGACAAGCCGGTAGATTACCGCGCTTTGAATCTTCCATACTGAATCTTTTCAGTATGGTGTCGATGTACCTGGACTGTGAAAGTCCCAACATCCTCTTAGATCTATCACAATAGATCTGGATCCCCAGAATGTAGGAGGCATCACCCAGGTCCTTCATGTAGAACCTCTGTGACAAGAACCCTTTGACTGACTGTAGCATAGGAATGTCATTTCCTATTAAAAGAATGTCATCCACGTACAAGACAAGGAATACCACAGTTCTCCCTACAATCTTACTGTAAATGCATGGTTCATCTGGATTTTTGATAAAGTCGAATTCTTTGACAGTATCATCAAAACAGATGTTCCAACTCGGCGATGCCTGCTTGAGTCCATAAATGGACTAAAGCAACTTGCACACTTTACCGTTGCTCCCACTCTGAATGAAACCCTCCGGCTGATCTATATAAATGCACTCTTCCAAATTTCCATTTAGAAAAGCCGTCTTTACGTCCATCTGCCAGATCTCATAATCGTGGAAGGCAGCAATGGCAAGAAGGATCCGAATGGATTTGAGCATAACCACTGATGAAAAGGTTTCTTCATAGTCCAAACCAGGTATTTGACGAAAACCCTTCGCAACAAGTCTAGCTTTATAGGTTTCAACCTGCCCATCTACACCAATCTTCTTTCTGAAGATCCATTTGCATCCTACGGGTTTTACCCCTTCTGGAGCAATATCCAAAGTCCATACTTTCTTGGTGTACATGGACTCCATTTCGGTCCGCATTGCATCCAGCCATTTTACCGAGTCACCGCTCTGAATGGCTTGCTAGAAGCTAGTAGGCTCATCATTGTCAACGATGCAATCGTCTCGATCCCCGTCTATGACAAAACCGTAGTATCTCTCGGGCGGATGAGACTGCCTACTACTCCTGCGGAGTGGCACTAGGATGTCCTGTTCTTCTGAAATTTCTGGTTCTACCAAGCTTTCAGTAATAGCTTATGGTTTTGGAATTTCTTCCAGTTCTACTGCGCTCCCACTTTTCTGATTTTCTAAAAATTCAGCTTCCAAGAAGTGGGGATGCTGATAAACAAAAACCTTTTGTTCCTCTGCGTAATAGAAAAGATACCCCCTGGAGTTCTTAGGGTATCCTACAAACTTACACAGTACTGAGCGTGCCTCGAGCTTGTCCGCATGCTGCTTTTTTATAAAAGCTGGGCATCCAGATGTCTTAAGGTACTTAAGATAGGGTTTCTTCCCACTCCACATCTGATATGGTGTGGTAGACACAGTCTTGGTTGGAACCTTGTTCAAAAGGTATGCAGCTGATTCTAGTGCATAACCCCAGAAGGATCGCGGTAACTCAGCCTTACTCATCATGGAACGAACCATATCTAATAGAGTTCGATTCCATCTTTCCGATACACTGTTGTGTTGTGGTGTGTATGGAGGAGTAAGCTGAGAGAGAATACCATTCTCTTTTAAGTATCCCAGGAACTCATCACTTAAGTATTCACCACCTCGATCAGATCTCAGTGTCTTGATACTTTTGCATGTTTGTTTTTCCACTTTATTCTTATATTCCCGGAATTTCTCAAAGGCCTCGGATTTATGCTTCATCAAGAAGACATGTCCATACCTAGAGAAATCATCCATAAAAGTAATGAAATAGGAATAACCACCTCGCGCATGTGTAGACATTGGTCCACACACATCACTATGTATGAGTGCCAAGAGCTCGCTCGCTCTCACCCCGTGTCCAGTAAATGGAGTCTTTGTCATCTTTCCCATGAGACAAGATTCACAAGTAGCATAAGACTGATATTCGAACGGATTCAAATATCCCTCTCTATGTAACTTCGCCAATCGTGTTTCATTGATGTGACCCGGTCTACAATGCCATAAGAAAGCCTGATTTAATTACGGATAATTTCTTTTAAGTGTGTTCTGGATACTGAAAACCTGAGCTTGATTTAGTACGTATATACCGTTATCTAATGTACCCGACCCAATCAGAACTTGATTTAGGTGGATGTGGACCACATCGCTTACAAATGTAAAATCATATCCTTCCTTAGAAAGTAAGGATACAGATATGATATTACAAGACATACTAGGTATATACAAACAGTTACGTAGAATCAATATCTGCCCACTTGTCAATCCTAGATGATATTCCCCTACGGATTCAGCGTCCACGCTCATTCCGTTCGTGGCTCTGAGAGTTATATCACCTAACCTGATAACTCTATGGTTTCTCAAGGACTGTAATGAATTACAGATATGGGATCCTGATCTGGTATCTAGTACCCAGGAAGTAGAGTTAATTGACATACAGTTTTCTATTACAAACACATCCGAAGCCGAAACCACAACATGCTTCGAATCCTGGCTACTGGCTTTCAAAGCCCTGCAATCCCTCTACCAATGTCCTTTCCCGTAACAATAGGAATGTCCCTCCTTCACTATATCTAGTCCCGAAACTTTTGCCCTTCCCTTTCCTTCTACCTCCCGGACACCGCATATCGGCTTTGTGGAGGTCTTCTTCTTCTCACCCTTTGCTTTCGCCTTGGATGCAAAAGAGGAAGGTCCCCCATTAAGCAGAGCGGGTGTCTCCCTGGTTTCCTTCAGGATGTGAGTAGTTGGTAGAGACTGTAGAATCAAGTCAGTATGTGACTCGTTCTCTAACGTGGTCTTCAGGTCCGTGAGCTCATCAATATAGCTAGTCATTGTAAGGACGTTGTCCCTTACAGATGACTCAACAGCCAACCTCGCTTAAAGTAATTCTTTCGAGGTCTCATATCTTGCGATATGAGATTGCTCTCCATATAAATATTTGTTATGGAGGAATACAGAAAGTAAGTCCATCTTCTCGTGCTGCCTATGGTATACACCATCAACTGAGGCCAACACGAGGCACTTGGCATTCGCACAATCCCTTTCCGATGTCTTATGGATATCAATATCCATGATGGTGGAAACTGGACCTGAGACGGCAGGGGTTTGAGTAGTGAAGAGGTGTCCCAACTTGTCATGGGCAATGGACATCTAGACAGACCTTTGCCGGTCATTATAGTCAGATTCAGTCATTTTATTATCTAGATGTAACCTATGTCTGGTCACTGGGTCGCTGCAATTAAGAGAGAGAGAAGAAAACACTTACCATGATGCTCTTGAAAGTTTAGATTGGTTTTTAGTTTATCTAAACAGGATGGCTCCCACTGTTTCTCGAATCCTTCCTCAAACCATAAAAGAAGAATTAGTCAGGATTAATCTCACCGTACAATACTTGCTTAACCGTTCAGTCAGGCTAATGTCGGTACTTTGAGGGAGGTTTTACGACGCTTTCGCGAAGTTCCTTAATTAAATAACCTCTTTTCCCTGGAGGCGTAGCCCCGCTAACACTGTTCTAGACACCTACTTGGTTTATAGCATTGATCGTTAAGTGAAAAAAATCTTCCGAAAAGTAGCAGATACTCACAGTAGGATCGGGATCCAAATATCATTATGTGATAATGCTGAAGGAATCCTACCAACATTATCAAACTCTAAATGGTATGCAATACTAGTAAGTTTCAATTTCTTTAGAAACTCTCGATGTGGATTTTTGCCCCATGCTCTTATGACCTTGACGAAGGTCAACAAATCACAAGTCACATGTCAAGTTCTACCCATCATTGTCCAGGTTAATTTGAACCCACCCGTATATACCCTTAATGAAGGTCAACAAGGTAATAAGACTATCCCAATCTAACGCATCTATCTATACTACATATGAACATCCAACAGGTACCCATCACTATGCCTTGACGAAGGTCAACAAACATAGCTTGAATACTATGGAATATTCATATGAAATGACGGAGGGCTACGAATGGTTTTGGAGAAACCGTGAACATAGTGAACTTGATATAATCGAAGGAACCTGATAGCTTTTAAAAGGAGTGGTTTAAGCTCCGCATTTTAAAAGTTTTGCTGTTTTGAAAAAAAACGAGTGGTTTTGAAATTGTTCCGATGATTCAGCTTTTGTTTGTTTTCTTTGCATTAATACAATGCGTCCCGTCAATTAATCCTACCATTGCAGAAAACAACGAAAATATAACGTACGCTTATGCCATCCGCATTAGCCACGGGGCCCCGTCATCACCCGTTAGGTTACTTAACTAACGACAGAGCGGGGGCTGGACTAGTGCGGATGTAAAACATAAGCAACGTCTACTAGATATCATATATAGATATATACATTCATCATACGCAATGATAGTCATTCCAGATCACAGATGAATACAATGGATATACTAGGAATACGCGTTTCATTTGAGCCTGCAACGAAAGACGGATTACACGGTCGTGATGAATAGCCAAACCCCACCTTAGACCCCTACGGGTGCTGCAAACTACCCACCAAATACCCAAAGTGAAGCAACCTCTCTCAACAAAGTGAGTAGGCCACTCGGCACTTCAAAGTATTCGGTAGTTTGTGCACCCCACCTTGGGTCTATCCTAGGAGCAGAAAACAGTAAAAGAAATAATATACAATGGTGGCTACAAGCTCAACCCGGATGTGCGACCATAAAATAATATTACATCAATTTACAATTTACATCAAATGAAAGATAAAACGCTCATCTCACATCCCCGGCTATTCATCCACGACAATCCAACAAGTTCATATACACAATCCAACATCACAGATCACAGATATGTACAACCCCCACTAATCGACGTATAGCGATTAGTAGATGTTCAGTACATATATCACATCACAGAAGATCCGATTAGCTAAAGTATTTAGAATTTCGATCGATTACCATATTTGAATCTACTCCAAGTGCAACACAGTACACAAAAGATTCTGCGTGGAAACAAAGTATCAGAAAAATCACAAAACACCAAGCTAGACACTCTGCAGGAAAAACGAGTTGACTCTGAGTCGACTCAGCCGCGGATCCGCGGCGAAACGCATGGTTTCGCCGCGCTTCCGCAGCGGTCTGACCGAGTTACGACCTCGTTTTTCTTGGGTGTCCATAAAAAAGCATGCACGTATTTTTAAGGTCCCTGAAAAAAAAATTTGGACCAGTTTTTAAAAACGACAGAAAACGTGCATTTTTGACGTGGTTTTGTGATGTTTCTGGTGATCGAATTTCTAACACATTGCTAACATGTTAGGAATGGTTTAGCCTGGCTCTGATACCACTATAAGTCTATGTTACACACCCCGGTAGTTTGCGGGGAGGCGGAATAGATAAAAATCAAAATTTTCTTACAAGGTAACATAGACTATTCTTAAGGATCTTTGCTAAACCATTGCTAACAAACAAACTAGAGGTTTTATCTACTGTGCTAAAAGACTATAACTCATGCTACAAGTCTTTCAGGTCTTCTCCGCTGTCCTCCTCATCTCCGTAGGCTCCAAGGGTCGATCCGGATCATGGCTTCTTCAACGGCCTTCTTGAGTCGAAGATGATCCACCCGAGAGTCTATAGTCCGAGCTCTACCTCAAGACCGAGGTAACTAGGGCAACAAGCTTACCAAACTTGATGGCCTAGGTGATGTAGAGTAAGAAGATGGATTTGTTTGTCTATTGAACCCCGAATTTTCTCAACACATAAGAACTTAAGGGATTTCTAGTGTGGAAGAAGAAGGAGAGCAAACATAGGAGCTCTCTTGAAGAGAGAGAAGATGTATGAGATAATGATCCATGGAAAAAAGAAAACAAATCTTTTATCATGATAATTGTGATGGAAACCTTGATTTGACCATTATCATATCACCATTAATGCTAAGCAAAATATCTAGTGCTTAACAACAATATCTAAGTCAACCATGGTCAACATGGTCAAATGATCAATCAAATTAGCCATGACACAATTATCATTAAAAAGATTAGTAACCATTTTCCTCCACCTCATAATGGTTTTAATCAAGTCAATGGTCAAAACCCTAATGAGGCGTCTCCTTCTTTGCTCCTCACATCCGTGCATACACACCCGCATCTGTATTCCGAAGAATACGAATACTAAGAGACAACAACTGATCCATCTATATATATAATACCAGGATCCGGCTTAAACCAAAGCCCACTAGTATTATCCGCCCGAACATCATACGCGCACAAGTGCACGTAAGTGATCGTAGCCCTGCCGTAAAACCATACGGCCTCTACACCTTTTGCCCGGTGCAGGGAAACTCTCTGTGTGAGACTCTAAAGACTCGACACTACGCTGGCAGTGGGTTTAACCACAGGCTGCAAGCGGTACTAGATGTACATAACGGTCCCCAGGTAGATGTCGATAAGAAGGCCGATGAGGAAAACCCATCCGAACTCCTACTGAGCCTGAATGTGACAATCTCCGTACAGTCCGGTCTGTTCGTCTAAGAGTATCGCATATCGGGCCTAGGGGGCGGTAAACGTCAGACCCCTAATAGCGGTATAAGTCGTGTCGGAGTGTAGTCCAAAACACCCTGAGAAACTACTGGAGTACCTACCAGTAAATCTCGCTTGCCCTGGCCAGGGACTTTGTGTAATGGCTCTCCAGACACAGCTTGATATCAACCCCCAATACCGGGAGAGACGAATCCTGTCTAACTGCCACTGCCTCCAAGTGCTTCGGGACTGCACCCAACTACTACCTGTTTTCATGACTCCTTTGAGACGTGGTAGGGTAGTAATCAAAGTACAGTGGGAACACACTCGAGGCGAAGTAGCAGTGTCAAGTCAACGGACTAAGCTATACTCATGTCATATGGGAACTGCTATCTGACGATAGGTATAGTACCAACCAACAGTTCCCGATGTGTCCTGTCCAGTGTACTCATAACCTAATAAGCACCTGCATACTATCTCCAGTACGACGTACTAATGGCTGTAGGACAGACCATCTCCTCTGCTCGGATGAGAAACATATACACTAGTCTACTCCGGAGTATCGATGCCCCGTCTCGATAATCCTACGACTAGGGGCCTGTATAAGGATGTGCTTGTAAATTACCCAGCCCCCACTAGTGTGACTGCCATCACAACGCTTGTAATCAAGCAAAGATCCTGAGGGCTCTACTAATATGTATAAGCAATATGCTAAAAGAAACACATGCACATATTGAAGTAGAAACAAACCAAGTAGCATACTACCATTTTGAGCAAGACTGTCAATACAACTGTGAATATCCCAAGCTTCCATTAAGTAACATACAAACCAGTATGATACAATAATGGCCTCTAGGGCATATACACTAACAAACCTGAATGCGAGAATAATATCAACATGCAAACATGACTTGACTTGACCGAACTATGGCTATAACTTGACTTGATTACATGCCTACTTGTTTACATCCTGAACCTGATTACATGAACAACTCGTATCCTTGGATTCGACAAGATTTGTAATTATAATTCAATACAATAGATTACGGGGTTTAACGGGGTAGACTGGTACGGAATGTATTAGAAGTGAAACGAGATGGTCACTAAAAGGCGTCTATATGAATATCCTGTGCCGTTGTCCCGTGGGTTTTGACAGGGCCTTATACTACGGGTTAGCATAGTCTATGGAGCAAGTTGGACTCCTCTCGTATACACTGATATCTTCTGTACCAAGCTACAAACAACTACGTTAGTTTAACAAACATATACCTGTATAATTTATCAATTCTTCCCTATCTACTTATTCTATTCTATTCTTTCTTTTAGGACATACCGAGCACTAGTTCGTTAACGACATTCATATCTCTTTCTTTCCTTGGAATGTTCGTCAGGAGGACCGGATTTTTAGGAGACCAAGCCCAGCCAGGACGACTTAGACCGGTTTATAGAACAACCAGACTTCTAGATTTTACTTGTACTTACGTTTTCAGTTCATATGCCACTGTTTAGGCATTGCTTTCTATCATTGTACATTTCCTTTTCAAATCAGTTGCAATGTAAAGAATGGATATTAATAAAATTTGTTGTTTATATTACATCTATTGTTATTCTTGTGCATTTATTTATACTGCTTTTTTACGCTTAGCATGTTTACTTCTGAGTAAATACGTCACGTGCCCGTCACGTCTACTTCTCCGTACACTGGAAAGCGGAGCGTGACACAACCCGGTATACGTATCGAAATACATATACGCGTATTCGTATAAAAATACGAATAGCCAAGAGAGAAAATTAATAGTGAACAATAATACTAGAATACATATACTAAAATATATATATTAATTATTAAATCAAAACTTGATTTAATAATCCGGCTTAATCCTAAGCTGCCAGTATTATCAACCGTCCGATTAAAGTCTGTGTAGTATGTATACACATTTAATCAGACACCTGTATGTACCAACATACGTCATCTACATCATATCGCCTGAACCGGAAAAAAACCCTCTGTGTGGGACACTAAAGACTCGTCAATACACTGGCAGTGGGTTTAACCACAAGCACATCAGTGGCACTAGCTATACGTAACGGCTACCCAGGTATTGAGCGAAAGGAAGGCCGACGAGCAAACTCATCTGAACCCCTACTGAGCTTGTCTGTGACAATCTCCGTACAGTTCGGTCTGTTCGTCTAAGAGTATCACATATCGGGTCTAAGGGGGTGGATAAAGTTAGATCCATAATAACACAATATTTTGTGTCGGTGTGAAGACCATCACCCACTGAGAAACTACTGATCTAAATCAGTAATTCTCGTCCACCTTAGCAAAGGATTTCTGGTAATGGCCACCCGTGCACAGCGCGACATCTACCCTCAATACCGGGAAAGACGAATTCCCGACGATCCGCTCACTGCCTCCATGTGGCTCAGACTGTACCCAACTAAAATCTGTTTACATGACTCTTTTAAGCCGTGGTAGGGTAGTAATCAAAGCACAGTAGGAACTCACACGAGACAAATGACGATCTCAGGTCGACAGACTAACCTGTACTCATGTCACCTGAGAATTGCTATCTGACAATAGGTATAATACCATTTAGCATATTTTCGGCGAGTCCGTCCAGTGTAACTCTTAACCTAATGAGCACCTGTATACTATCTTAGGTGACTAACTGACACTAATGGCTTATGAGACCGGCCACCGCCCCTCGTCGGGGTCTCAAAAAGTATACACTAGTCTACTCCGGAGTATCGATGCCCAGTCTTGATACTTTCTCGACTAGGGACATTTAAGGATGTGCTTATGGACCACCCAGCTCCCATATATATGATCGCCATCATAATGCTGATAGTCAAGCAAGAATCTCGTGGTCTCTATCAACATGTAATAGTGATCTATAATACCACATTATGCATGTACACGATGATAGAAACAAACCAGATAGCATACTATGATCTCAAGTAAGACTGTTCTACCAGTATTGGTCCTCTCTCAATCATTATAATTGTCTGCCTGCGATTACAATAATTTCCTTGAGGGCACTAGAGCCAACAGACAGTTCAGCAGGTCCCCAAATATCAGTGTATATTAGCTGCAAAGGTTTGGAAGTGCGAAGCGAATTTTCAGAAAAGGAAGTTTATGAATTTTTTTGCAATCACAGGAGTTACATTGAATATTATTAACGACGGAGATATTAGATAGTAGTTTATTGCTCTGACCAACGGATTGAAGGATTCGAATTGAGGGATGACCAAGACGACTGTGCCACTCACTTATTTCTGATTTGGAGGTAGCGTTTATTTGAGGTTTGATGGAACATGGTAGGTAGAAAACATCATTAAGGCTATCCCCACGAAGAAGAGATGCCCTGTGTGAAGATCCTTCACCAAAAAATGGAAGGGAAAAAATTCAAGTGAGACTTTGTTAGATTTGCAAAATTTGGCGATGAAAATCAAGTTTTGAGTAATGGATGGTGCACATAGAACATTATCTAAAAGAAAAGATTGTTGAGGAGAGTGCAATTTTGTTTTACCGATATGGGAGATTTTCAAACCTGAACCAACACATATATTGATCTCATCGAGGCCACCGTAATCGGTGTAGCTGTTAAGGGTCCCAACATCAGACGTGACGTAGTGAGAAGAACCGATGTCCAATAGCCAGGAAGAGGGAGCGGGCTGGTTGACATTCGTGGTGTTTTCTACAGGTCGAGAGTCTGTCTGCGATGGATGTTGCGGTGGATTGATTTGCACCGCGTTCTAACGAAGAAAACGGGCGAGTTGGTGACAGACTCTGGTGTTGTGACAGGGACACTTACAGAAATTGCAGTAGGGGTTGGAGCGGGTCGAGTTATTGTTGCGAGCGGTGGAATATTGGTTATTGTTGTTGTTGCGAGCGAAGTTGTTGTTGCTGCTGCTGCGATTGTAGGAAGTGCTTCCACATTTTTTAGAAGGGCGATAGGAGGAGTGATTGTGTTGGTTAACATAGTTTGCAGTTGCGAGAGAGAAGGACGCACCCGACGCACCCATGTCTTCCTTCTTTAGATGACGTTTATAGTTTATGAGCTTGTCAAAAGTAATGGGGTTATCACGGACTCGGATAGCGGCTGTGACTTCTTTGAATTCATATCCGAGGTCAGCGAGTATGTAGAGGACAAGATCATCTTCAGAAAGAGAGTGGTCGGCGAGAGTGAGATCATCAGAGATAGATCTCATCTCTTGTAGGTACTCACTTATAGATCGCGAGCCACGCTGATTGTTAATGAGGTGTTCCTTGAGCGACATAACTTATGATCGAGATTTGTTCGCAAGGATAGTGATAAGTCGATCCCATGCCTCCTTAGATGAGGAAACAGTGGAGATATGGGGCTGGATCGTTTCGACACAGCTGCAAAGAATGGCGTCGAGGATGATTTGATCTTGATGGTACCATTGATGGTAATCTGGATTTTCAACATGCTTGGTGTTGTCATCGACATCAGTTATGGTCCTCGGAGGGGGAGATTTGGAGCCGTCGATGTGACCAAGGAGATTGTGACCGATTAAATTTGAAATCTCCACACAGTGAAATGTTGGATATGTATGCCCTAGAGGCCTTTATTGTATAGGATGCTAGGGATATGTATGTACAGAAACAATCTTGCTCAATATGATAGTATGCTATTTGGTTTACCTTTATCTTAACATTTGATGTGTTCTACTTGGTATTTCATATCTTGTATACATATTGATAAAGCCCTTAGGATGTTTGCTTGACTACCAGGACTATGATGAAGATCACACTAGTGGTGCTTACGTAATCCGCAAGCACATCCTTTAACAGTTCCTAGTCGAGAGAATATCGAGACAGCGCATCGATATTCCAGAGTAGACTGGTGTGTATGTTTCTTGACCCTGTATGGGGACGATGGTTGATCCCACAACCATTGGTGTTTGACATCAAAGATTGTACACAGGTGCTCATTAGAGAATGGGTACACCGAACAGGACCCGCCGAGAACTCCTAGATGGTATCATACCAATCATCAGATAGCAGTTCTCTGGTGACACTTATACAGGTTAGTCTGTAGACTCGAGATCTCCATAGTGTCTTGTGTGGTTCCCACTGTGCTTTGATTTCCTCCCTACCACGGCTTATTAGAGTCGTGCCAACAGGTGGATTTTGTGTACAGTCCCGAATCACATGGAGGCGGTGAGCGATAGGAGGGGTTTCGTCTCTCCCGGTATAGGGAGTTGATGTTGCGCTATGCTCAATTAGCTATAACAGTAATTCCCTGGCCAAGATTGTTGAGATTTACTGATAAGAGTTATCAGTAGCTTCTCGAACCGTTATGAGCCATACATCGGCATGACTTATCAAGTTACTGGGTTCCGACGTTTACCACCCCTAGACTCGATATGCGACGTATCAGATGAAGAGACCGGAATGTACGGTAAGTGTTACTTATAGGCTCATTGGGGTTAGGATGAGTTCCCTCGTCGGCCACCTTTTCGACATGTATCTGGGTAGCCGTTACGCACAACTAATGCCACTGACGGGCTTGTGGTTAAACCCACTGCCAGCGTACTGTCGAGTCTTTAGAGTTCCACACATAGGGTTTCCCTGGTTTAGGCAAAACAATGTAGAGGCCGTAAGATGTTACGGCAGGGTTTCGATCATATACGTGTACTGGTTACACGAATGATGTTGGAAGGATAATACTGGTAGGTTGGTTTAAGCCGGATACCAGTATTATATTATTAGATTATTGGTATCTCATTGTATTCGTTTTTTTAGGAATACGAATACGGGTATATTTATACGGTATACGGTGAGGGGCATTCTTGCAATTATACAATAAAAGGCTTCTAGAAGGAGACAACTCATATATGGATTTTCTATTTTGGAAAATAAATAAATGAGGTAGAATTTTGAGACTTTTTCAAAGTATGGATGAAAGAATGGCTAATGAATATTACATTCATTTGGCTTCAATAATTGGAAGTTTAGCCATATCATTTGGTTCATGCTTGACCTAGTTCATTCTTACTCTCACATTCTCTCTCCAAATTATCTCCTCCTCTGTAGCTCAACCCTAACCCTTCACATGAGTTGTGATTCATAGGGTATTGAGATCAAATAATCCTCTAGATATTCTCTACATCATCTAAGTAGTCTCTCTTAGCAAACTTGACTTCTTAGTTACCTCTTTAGTGGAGGTTGAAGCTTGATCCAAAGCTCTCGGATGGATCATCTATGGCTTAGCGGTGACTAGAGATCGAGATTGTCTCAAACACCCAAATAACCTAGTAGCGCAGTGGAAAGAAGAACCGAAGGACCGGTTCAAGAAGGTATAATCCCTATCATAGTAGTTAAAACTCCTAGATAGGGTTACTAGTTATGGTTTAGTATAAGATCCGGGAGTAAAAGTCGATGTTGCATACTTCAAAATTATTGTTTGCTACTTCCGCCTCCCCACAAGTGTTGTGGTGGTATGCAACATCCACTAACATGGTATTAGAGCCTAACTAAACCAAAACTAATATTTTAGACGATGTTTAAAACTTCGAAACCGAAACAACTCCGAAACCGTAAAATCAAAAACCAAGTTTCTGGAAATTTTTATAAGTCCTCTGAAAATTTTTTAAACATATGCAAAAGACTTGTTAAGTGATAACTAGAACACCCTAGAAAAACGACCCAAAAATTCATAAATCTCACCGGCCAAAACCTTGATTTTCCCGGCGACGTCGGTCGACTAGAGATTAGGCTTGGGTTTTTTAAAGTGTTCTGTACTCTTGGTTTTAAGTTTTATAGTTTTGTTTATTTTTTCCCAGATTGCATATGATGTTATCTAAGTGTTAGAGCAATTCGAAAGGTTTCGAAGTCGATTTTTTAGCATCGTTTTTCCGTTTTCAGTTTATATGTGTTAAGAAACGTCTATTAATTACTATACGGCGATTAGTGGGGGTTGCACATATGTGTATCATGTGATGGTATGTGTATATGAATGTGTTGGATCATTGTAAATGAATATCCGGAGGGATGCGAGAAGAGTGTTTTCTTTTTTTTCATTCTTGTAATTTGTAAAAGTGATGTAATATTATTTTGCGGGGAACATTCGGGTTGAGGTTGTAGCCACCGTTGTATTATTTCTTTTTACTGTTTTTTCTCCTAGGATAGACCCAAGGTGGGGTGCATAAACTACCGGGTTCTTGAAGTACCGAATGGCCTACTTATTTTATTGAGGGAGGTTGCTTCACTTCGGTAATTTGGCGGGTAGTTTGCCGCACCCGTAGGGGTCTAGGGTGGGGTTTGGCTATTCATCACGACCGTGGAATCCGTCTTTCGTTCAGGGCTTAAACGAAACACGGAATTCCTAATACATCCAATGTATTCATCTGTGATATGGAATGCTTATTATTGCGTGAGACGAATGGCTATATATATATATGAGATAAATAATAAACGTTGCTTATGTTTTGCACCCGCGCTAGTCCAGCCCCCGCTCTGCCGTGAGACGGGGCCCCGTGGCGAATGTGGATGGCATAAGCGTACGCTCTATTTTCGTTTCTTTTTCTGCAATGATAAGGTTAAATGATGGGAAAACATTGATGCGATTAATGTTAAGAAAAGAAACCTAAAGATGTTGTAGAATCAAAATTTTCAAAAAAGATAGCTCTAGTTCTTGTTTTGCATAGTGGTATTCCTTGATGAATATCTAGCACCTCATTCGACGAGGAAAGAGCCGAGATCCCTTCACCGGGAGTGTCCTCTTTAGCAAAACTAGCAAATGCTACAACCCACTCGGTTTATCATGATAACTTCCCTAGTTCTTGCTTTGCATAGTGGTATTCCTTGATGAATATCCAGCACCTCATTCGATGAGGAAATAGCCGAGATCCCTTCACCGGGAGTGACTTCTTTAACAAAAGCTATTCGGTTTGTTTTTGAAAAACTACTCGATTTTTAAGCGGAGCTTAAACCACTCCTTTTCAAATCGCTAGATTCTACAACGATATCAAGTTCATTACGTTAAAGGTTTTCATCAAAACCATTCGCAGCCCTCCGCCATTTTAGGAAGTATAGTACTTAGTATTCGTGCTACGTTTGTTGACTATAGTTAAGGCGTGGTGTACGGTAGCTAAGTGATGTCTTCCTATAATGCATATGATGCAATCGATTAGGACATTCGTATAACTTTGTTGACCATAGTTAAGGGTCATACGGGTGGGTCTAAATCAATCATGAAATGACGGGTAGAACTTGACTAGCGCTTATAATTTGTTGACCATGTTAAGGTCATAAGAAGCTAGGGGTAAAAACCATATCGGGAATTTCAAGTGTTGAAATTTGCAATGAGATTGCTTACCTTCTATTTGATAGTTGGATCCCGATCCCACTGTGAGTAATAGTTACTCCCAGGAGAGTTTTACACTTTACAATTAGCTAATCCAGTAGGTGTCTAGAAAGGTGTTAACAGGGTTATACCTCTAGGGAAACGAGGTTTATTTTAATTAGGTCCGTGTGAAAGAACGGAGAACCTCCCTTGGAGTACCGAACTAGCCTGGCTGACCAATTAGAGAACTTGTAGAATGTAATTAATCCTGGCTAATTTTCTTTTTAAGGTTTGAAGGAAAATTTGATAAAAAGCAGTGGGAGACATCGATTAGATAAGATTAATAATCAATCTAATCATGCAAGAGCAATCGCTGAGTGTTTTCTTTTCTCTCTCCTAATGGCAGATACCAATGTCGGGACTTAAGCTTCTATTAGACAAAAATAAACTCACGGGACCAAATTATAAAGAATGGCTGAGGAACGTAAATATTGCCCTTAATTATGACAAAGTTGCATACATCCTTACTGCTCCAGCCCCTCCCCTCCCAGGCCCTGATTCCTCTATTACGGATAAGGAAATCCGCAAGACATGGGATATAGATTGCGCCATAGCCAAATGCCTTGCTCTTGCTTCGATGGAAAATGAACATCAGAAGTAGCAAGAGAAGATGGATGTACAATCCATCTTTCTCCATACAAAGGACATGTATGGGGAGCAATCTCGTGCCCTGCGTTACGAGGCCTTAAGAAAGTTGTTTCGGATGAGGATGGCTGCTGGCACATCTGTAGGTGATCATGTGCTGAAGATGATAGGACTTACTGAAGAACTAGAGGACCTGGGATGGACGATGGAAAATGAACAATATGTTGATATAGTTCTACGGTCTCTCCCCCTGCCTATGCTCAGTTTATAGTGAACTTCAACATTCACAATCTGAAAAAGTCACTTCCTGAACTTCTCAATATATTGAGGAGTGCAAGGAGCACGCTAAAAGTAGTGAAAACTCACTCTCTAGTTGCTGGGCCATCTTCCTCTTCCGTCCCGAAAGCTAAAGCTAAGGGAAAGAAGAAGAAAAAACTGTAACACCCAAGTTCATTTATACCAATTCCAGTTCACGTATTTCTTTAATTATGGTATTTTCCTTATTTACGGTGTTTTGGGTGCAAATAATATATCTGACATCTGTATTAGCATCCGACCCGACCCGCTTGCTTGAAACCTGTCTTGATTCATGTTTATGGTTTATCCTGACTTGTTACGTAGACTTGTGCACATGCATGTATACTGCATGCTGGCATTTATCTGACATTTGCATTTTAACAATATAACATTTTAAGTCACGTAAAATATTTTAAAAAATACATTGCATGGCCTGCATAATACCCCTGACCCCGTGGTAGCATCCGCGCATCTTGTTCTCGTCCCGTTCAGTGAAACGGACGTGTTTGGATGGCTACGCGCATGTACGTGCATCCGTTCTTAGGGGTATGCATTTTCGTTACCCTGAAATTCATTTTTAGTTTTGGTCAACGCATATATTTTTCGTATTTTAAAACTGAATTTTAGACCCGACCCGGGCATATTTTGGACTATGTTTGTATTTACCAGAATATTAAATTTTATTTATATAATATTAATTTTATAAACTGATACAAATAAAAATTTAGTTAACTAATAAAAGATTTTTTAAATTTAAATCTAAACTAATTTCCTAACAAACTGACAACCCCTTTCTCTCTCTCTCTCCCCTCTGCATATATATATTTATATATTTTTTAATTTTTTTTCATTCCTTATTTAATACACAGCCTCTTCTTCTTCTTTCTTCTTTCTTTTTCTTTATCTTGTTTCTTGATTCCGGTGATCACCGCCGGAGCTATGCTCGTCGCTGACGATCCGAGTGATCCAGTGAATGTACCTTGCCTGTGTGATCACCCTCTTGCCGTGTCTGGACCCATCCCGCGTGCCGCGTGTGCGTTGCGATGATTTACCGACGTCGGACGTGCCGTGCGTATCCGTCGTGTGATCCGATCGAGGCAAGTTAATCTTGCTACATGATATACTACTATATTCTATATCCATTTGAATAATAACAATCCATAATGATTAGTTATGCATTCACATTATCATTTCGACATGTTTTACCATTTTGGATATCCGTACAAGTTATTTCACATCTAGTGCATGCAAACTTATCTTGTTACATACTATATTACAATATACTGCACTCAATGGAATATTTACATCTCATATTGTTTAATTGTACATCATGCATTTACCAGTTTATCATTTTACTGTTATATCACGTCCGTGTGCATCCATATCACTATTTACATATCTATTCGCATGCAAGTTCATCTTGCTACATGCTATATATCTTATTTTGCATCCATATGAATAAAAATATCACATGTTGATTGCACTGTACATCCATATTAAAGTTTTACCATTTTCGGATACCCGTTTGCATCCATATCATTTAAAATATATATCGTCGTAATATTTCTTATTATTATCTTTAATTAGTTTATAATCTGCATTTTTTTAATGTTATACAAAATATAGTTTGAAAATATTATAATTTACACATGAAACGTCGTTGCAAAGCGGATACGACAAATCTGAAATTTACTGTACACCTTACCTTATAAAATTCATTATAAATCATTGACAAATCATTAGTATACGTTCTTTAGTTCGTTACGAAGCTAACTCAGAATAATATAACTCTATGAAATATTTACTTATAAAATAAATTATTTAAATAACGTAAAATGCAAATGAAAATATCTCTAAACTGCTGTCCAGGGAAATTCCAGCAACAAACTTTCAACTTCGAATGTTCATAACTTTTTTTAGGAAGAACCTGAGATACTTAAACTTATAAAAATGAAAACCTTATTGAATTATCTTTGTTTTGGTATAAGACACGTCCCTTTTTGAGAATGTTTGTTATTTTTAAGCTATTTTACAAATCAGGGTGACGCTGAATTTCTGAACGGAACTTTCTTGTGCATGGTTAATCAATAACACTTTTATAGTTATTAATCGGTTTCAATATGTTATCCATGTTAATATTATTATATCAATATCTATTTAATAAATAATAGTGCTTGTGTTTTAATATTCAGCAAATTTTACCGATTTACAGTTTTATAGTATCCGTCTGTATCCGTACAGTTTATTACATATCTAGTTGAACGCTGAGACCATATTATTTCATTTTACTGTTACATTAGTATCCCATACTTGATCTTGTGCATCCTACATAGTCAAGATGTAATCCCTGATAAATATTTGTGCATCCATGCTTTATTTGTGCACCCGTACCTGTTACAGTTTTATTATGAGAATCCGTTTGATACATGTACACTACTTGACATGACCTGATACACCACTACTTGACATGACTTGATACATGTACACAACCTGACATGACCTTACATATCACTACTTGACATGTTGCCTAATCCTGTTTCTAATGCTGACAATCCTGACATGTTGTCCCGATGGACATATCATGTTGTCTGTATAGACAAACCTGTTCCTGCTTGATCCTGTATTGGTATTAGCTTCAGATTTATCAATACCTGACTTGAACACATAACTTGGGGGTATGGGGAAATCAATGATGAAACCTGACTTGTAACTCAACAGTTCGGTGCTTATACTGATCAGTTTTAGGGGCTAGGCCAGCCCTGGGATGCAGCTGCTGACATCATTCTTCTGTACATGTTTCCTGTTTAGTGCCTAGTGGCATGTCTCGGTTTCAGCCCGAGAATCTGGACCGTGGTCCCGGGCATGCACGGGATACTATTGAGTTTCATCAACGATTCATTAAATTGATTTCAAAGACTTGAGAGTAGTTAACCCAGTAGCTTAATTTAGATTACTCACTGCACGTCGCATGTGCTTATACCCTTCACTGTTTCTTATGCATGTTATTGTTATACTTATTGTTCCTACTCATGCCTGCATGTCTTGTTACCTCCTGATTATATTATTGTTTGATATTATGACGCACTTACGTCTGGGTTTTGCATGGCCCAGATCCTCTACCTTTGTCGTAGGCTGATCAGGAGTACTTCCGCCGTCAGGCCGAGCAGTGAGGATCCAGTTAGTATCCAGTTAGTTCAGTTACTTCCGTACTTTCTAGATTGTTATTGTTACTTGGATCTATTGCTTCCGCATATTATTTCTTGACTCGTTTATTCTGGCTCATGGACATGTACTAGATAGTTTATTTTATTCTTACTGTTCTTGATATCTTATATACAGCCGTAATATGACCGTGGAGGGATATTTCCTAGCCACAGGCAGCATGGTTGGCTCTATCACGTGCCTATCTTAGCGCACTCTGGGAAGCGGGGCGTGACAGGGTTTGTTTGGTATCAGAGACATAGGATTTAGGTTAATCGGGTTTGATTCTTTTGTAGTTGGGTATTGGACCCAATACACGAATCGGAAAATCCGTAATTAGGAACATGTCCTGCCACATTGTTATCGTGATTCTTGAATCATATCTTTCTCTTGATCCTTTTTCCTTGACGATATGCAAACCACTTTGCATCTTAGCTTGAATCCTTTTTGTTCCCTATTGTTTCTTCCGTCCTATTCCTTTGATTCTGATACTAGGATTTGGGAGACTTGAGTGGAGTTATGTGATTGTAACTATGTACCACGGCATGGTTACAATGCGGTACTCTATTTAAGTAACTTGGAGTCCTGGTCTTGATTCATTTTCTTGATTCATGGTCGTGAAATTTCCTCGGTTCTCTCAGTTTCATTGCTTACCAGTTCGTGTTTTGCAGATTTCTTCGTGATCGATACCGGCAGTTATGAAGTTGTCTTGGGAATGGATTTTCTCGGCACTTTCCACGCTCACATTGATTGTAGGGCAAAGAAAGTGATTTTCCAGATTCCCGGACCTCCGGAGTTTATCTTTACTGGAGGAAGCAGTTCTGTCGGGCCAGTCGAGTTTAGGGCTAGGCCGGCAAACAGTGTTCTTTCGTCGATGGAAGTTGATAAGGAGGAAGCGTCAGTTCTAGTTCGAGAGTTCATGAATGTGTTCGAGGACATCTCGGGTTTACCGCCAAAACAAGACGTGGAGTTCGCGATCGATCTTGTTCCTGGTGCAGCGCCAATCTCAAAGGCGTACTATCCGATGGCACCAGTGGAGTTGGAGGAAGTCAAGAAGCAGGTTACCGAATTGCTAGAAAAGGGTTGGATTCGCAGCAGCAATTCACCTTGGGGATCTCCAGTTCTTCTAGTAAAGAAGAAACATGGCACAAGGAGGATGTGCATCGATTATCGAGAATTAAACCGGGTGACTATTAAGAACAAGTGCCCGATCCCTCGCATTGGCGGATTATTCGAGCAACTCAGTGGCGCGAGGGTATTCTCAAAGCTGGATTTGCGATCCGGATATCATCAGGTCCGAGTTAAATCAGAGGATATTTGAAAGACTGCGTTCCGAACTCGATATGGACATTACGAGTATTTAGTGATGCCATTCGGAGTCACGAATGCACCAGTGATATTTATGGACTTGATGAACCGAATCTTTTCACCGTTCTTGGACCAGTTTATAGTGGTGTTCATTGATGATATTCTGGTCTACTCGAGGAGCATTGAAGAGCATGCGGAACACTTGAAGATCGCACTGCAGACATTGAGGCAAGAAAGATTGTATGCAAAGATGAGCAAGTGCGAGTTTTGGCTTGAAGAAGTGAAGTTTTGGGGCATGTCGTATCCAGAGATGGAATCGCCGCAGTTCAAGATTGGCCGATTCCGAAGAACGTAGCAGAAATCAGAAGTTTTCTTAGACTTGCCGGATATTACAGAAGGTTCGTGGAGAATTTTGCTCGTTTGGCTGAGCCTTTGACCAAGCTTACATGGAAGGAGGTACCGTTCGTATGGACGGATAGTTGTACATCAGCTTTTGAGGCGTTGAAGCAACGATTGATAATCGCTCCTACTTTGACCGTACCAGACGGTTTCGGAGGATGGGTGATTCATAGTGACGCATCTGGGAAAGATTTGGGATGTGTTTTGATGCAGCATGGGAAGGTTATAGCTTACGCATCGAGACAGTTGAAGACCCATGAGAAGAATTACCCAACTCATGATTTGGAGCTAGCAGCTGTGATTTTCGTTTTGAAGATTTGGAGACACTACTTATTGGGCGAAAGGGGAGAAGTATTCACCGATCACAAAAGCCTAAAGTACATGTTCACACAGAAAGAACTTAACATGAGGCAGCGTAGATGGTTGAAACTGATGGCTGACTATGATCTTGATCTTAAATACCATCCGAGGAAAGTTAATGTTGTGCCGGAAGCGCTTAGTCAGTTGCCAGCAATTCGGATGTTGACTACATAGAAGGAACTTATTGAAGACTTTCGGAGATTCGAATTGGAGATCGTGTTACCGCATTCTTCGGGACAGTTGATGCAGCTGCAAGTACAGTCGTCGTTGATCGAGAATATTAAAGCAGCGCAGTCACAGGACCCAAGATTGCAGAAGTTTCGAGAGCATGTTGAAGCAGGACTTCGAATGGACTTATTGATTCATGAAGATGGTTCGTTGCAATATGGTAGCCGTTTGTGTGTGCCAAAAGGAGACATTCATGAAGAAGTTATGAAGGAGGCGAACAGTTCCGCGTATTCCGTACATCCTGGAGGCACGAAGATGTACCGTGATGTTAAACAGCATTTCTGGTGGGAAGGCATGAAACGGGAGATCGCCCGCTTTGTAGCGAAGTGCTTGGTGTGTCAGCAAGTTAAGGCTGAACATCAAAGGGTTGCTGGTTTATTGCAACCACTTCCTATTCCTCAATGGAAGTAGGAACATATAACCATGGATTTTGTGACAGCTTTACCGCGGAGTCCAAAGGGCAACAGTGCAGTTTGGGTGATTGTTGATCGATTGACCAAAGCAGCTCATTTCATACCATTTCGAGTTGGTCAATCAACGGAAGCGTTGGCAAAACGGTACATGCAGGAGATTGTAAGATTGCATGGAGTACCTGTGAGCATCGTGTCCGATCGTGACACCCGATTCTTATCGCACTTCTGGAGGAGTTTACAGGAAAGTTTGGGGACTCGATTGAAGTTTAGCACAGCTTATCATCCTCAGAAAGATGGCTAGTCGGAGAGAACGATCCAAACTCTTGAAGATATGTTGAGAGCTTGCATGTTGGACTTCAAGGGTTCATGGGAGGATCATCTACACTTGGTGGAGTTTTCTTACAATAACAGCTTTCAGGCGACTATTCAGATGGCTCCATACGAAGCGTTGTATGGTCGTAAGTGTTGCTCACCCATTTGTTGGGATGATGTTGGAAAACGAAGATTGTTGGGACCAGATTTGATCGTGCAAACAGTTGAGAAAGTTAATACTATCCGGAATCATATGAAGGCAGCACAAGATCGGTAGGAGAGTTGGGCTGATACATCGAGAAAACCACTAGAGTTCGCTGTTGGTGATCTGGTATTCTTGAAGATATCACCGACTAGAGGAGTGATTCGTTTTGGGAGTCGAGGCAAGCTTAGTCCTCGATTCGTGGGGCCTTTCGAGATTTTGGAGCGTGTTGGAGAAGCGGCTTATCAATTGGCTTTACCACAATCTTTGGAGAATGTTCATGACTTGTTTCATGTATCTCAACTCCGTAAGTATGTTCGAGATGAAACATACGTGCTGGATCATTCGGAGCTGACCGTGAGAGAAGATTTGACCTTTGAGGAGCGACCGATGTCGATTGTTGATCAAAGAGAAAAGGTTCTTAAGAACAAGGTTATCCCTCTCGTACTTGTTTCTTGGGGAAATTGCTCAAACGGAGAATCAACTTGGGAACGAGAAGATGAGATTCGACAGAAGTTTCCATACTTATTCTTGTAGTTTCCCGACTGTTTATCTTTCTTTGTTCTTGGAATTTCGAGGACGAAATTCTTTTTGTAGTTGGGTATAATGTAACACCCTAGTTCATTTATACCAATTCCAGTTCACGTATTTCTTTAATTATGGTATTTTCCTGATATACTGTGTTTTGGGTGCAAATAATATATCTGACATCTGTATTAGCATCCGACCCGACCCGCTTGCTTGAAACCTGTCTTGATCCATGTTTATGGTTTATCCTGACTTGTTACGTAGACTTGTGCACATTCATGTATACTGCATACTGGCATTTATCTGACATTTGTATTTTTACAATATAACATTTTAAGTCACGTAAAATATTTTAAAAAATACATTGCATGGCCTGCATGATACCCCTAACCCCGTGGTAGCATCCGCGCATCTTGTTCTCGTCCCGTTCAGTGAAACGGACGTGTTTGGATGGCTACGCGCATGTACGTGCATCCGTTCTTGGGGGTATGCATTTTCGTTACGCGGACATTCATTTTTAGTTTTGGTCGACACATATATTTTTCGTATTTTAAAACTGAATTTTAGACCCGACCCGGGCATGTTTTGGACTATATTTGTATTTACCAGAATATCAAATTTTATTTATATAATATTAATTTTATAAACTGATACAAATTAAAATTTAGTTAACTAATAAAAGATTTTTTAAATTTAAATCTATACTAATTTCCTAACAAACTAACAACCCCTTTCTCTCACTCTCTCCTCTGCATATATATATTTATATATATTATTTATTTATTTTTTCTTTCCTTATTTAATACACAGCCTCTTCTTCTTACTTCTTCTTCTTTCTTCTTTCTTTTTCTTGATCTTGTTTCTTGATTCCGGTGATCACCGCCGGAGCCGTGCTCGTCGCTGACGATCCGAGTGATCCAGTGAACGTGCCTTGCCTGTGTGATCACCCACTTTCCTTGCCTGGACCCGTCCCGCGTGCCACATGTGCGTTGCGACGATTTACCGATGTCGGACGTACCGTGCGTATCCGTCGTGTGATCCGATCGAGGCAAGTTAATCTTGCTACATGCTATACTACTATATTCTATATCCATTTGAATAATAAAACTCCATAATGATTAGTTATGCATTCACATTATCATTTCGACATGTTTTACCATTTTGGATATCCGTATGCATCCGTACAAGTTATTTCACATCTAGTGCATGCAACCTTATCTTGTTACATACTATATTACAATATACTGCACTCAATGGAATATTTACATCTCATATTGTTTAATTGTACATCATGCATTTACCAGTTTATCATTTTACTGTTATATCACGTCTGTGTGCATCCATATCACTATTTACATATCTAGTCGCATGCAAGTTCATCTATGTATCTTATTTTGCATCCATATGAATAAAAATATCACATGTTGATTGCACTGTACATCCATATTAAAGTTTTACCATTTTCGGATACCCGTTTGCATCAATATCATTTAAAATATATATCGTCGTAATATTTCTTATGATTATCTTTAATTAGTTTATAATCTGCATGTTTTTAATGTTATACAAAATATAGTTTGAAAATATTATAGTTTACACATGAAACGTCGTTGCAAAGCGGATACGACAAATCTGAAATTTACTGTACACCTTACTTTATAAAATTCATTATAAATCATAGAAAAATCATTAGTATACGTTCTTTAGTTCGTTACGAAGATAACTCAGAATAATATAACCCTATGAAATATTTACTTGTAGAATAAATTGTTTAAATAACGTAAAATGCAAATGAAAATATCTCTAAACTACTGTCCAGGGAAATTCCAGCAGCAAACTTTCAATTTCGAATGTTCATAACTTTTTGTAGTAACAACCTGAGATACTTAAACTTATAAAAATGAAAACCTTATTGAATTATCTTTGTTTTGGTATAAGACACGTCCCTTTTGGAGAACGTTTGTTTTATTTAAGCTATTTTACAAATCAGGGTGACGCTGAATTTCTGAACGGAACTTTCTTGTGCATGGTTAATCAATACCACTTTTATAGTTATTAATCAGTTTGAATATGTTATCCATGTTAATATTATTATATCAATATCTATTTAATAAATAATAGTGATTGTGTTTTAATATTCAGCAAATTTTACCGATTTACAGTTTTATAGTATCCGTCTGTATCCATACGGTTTATTACATATCTAGTTGCACGCCGAGACCATATTATTTCATTTTACTGTTACATTAGTATCCCATACTTGATCTTGTGCATCCTACATAGTCATGATGTAATCCCTGATAAATATTTATGCATCCATGCTTTATTTGTGCACCCGTACCTATTACAGTTTTATTATGAGCATCTGTTTGATACCTGTACACTACTTGACGTGACCTGATACACCACTGACATGACTTGATACATGTACACAACCTGACATGACATGACATAACACTACTTGACATGTTACCTGATCCTGTTTCTAATGCCGACAATCCTGACATGTTGTCCCGATGGACATATCCTGTTGTCTGTATAGACAAACATGTTCCTGCTTGATCCTGTATTGGCATTAGCTTCAGATTTATCAATACCTGACTTGAACACATAACTTGGGGGTATGGGGAAATCAATGATGAAACATGTCTTGTAACTCGACAGTTCGATGCTTATACTGATCAGTTTTAGGGGCTAGGCCAACCCTGGGATGATGCTGTTGACATCATTCATCTGTACATGTTTCCTGTTTAGTGCCTAGCGGCATGTCTCGGTTTCAGCCCGAGAATCTGGACCGTGGTCCCGGGCATGCACGGGATACTATTGAGTTACATCAACGATTCATTAAATTGATTTCAAAGACTTGAGAGTAGTTAACCCAGTAGCTTAATTTAGATTACTCACTGCACGTCGCATGTGCTTATACCCTTCACTGTTTCTTATGCATGTTACAGTTATATTCTTATTACTGTTCCTACTCATGCCTGCATGTCTTGTTACCTCCTGATTATATTATTGTTTGATATTATGACACACTGACGTCTGGGTTTTGCATGGCCCAGATCCTCTACCTTTGTCGCAGGCTGATCAGGAGTACTTCCGCCGTCAGGCCGAGCAGTGAGGATCCAGTTAGTTCAGTTACTTCCGTACTTTCCAGATTGTTATTGTTACTTGGATCTATTGCTTCCGCATATTATTTCTTGACTCGTTTATTCTGGCTCATGGACATGTACTAGATAGTTTATTTTATTCTTATTGTTCTTGATATCTTATAGACAGTCGTAATGTGACCGTGGAAGGATATTTCCTAGCCACAGGTAGCATGGTTGGCTCTGTCACGTGCCTATCTTAGCGCACTCTGGGAAGCGGGGCGTGACAAAAACCCATCAAACCGAGAGGTGGAGTTAGAAAGGCACCGGGGAATGACAAGTCAGGGGCTGCGGCATCAGGAAAACGGGAATGCTTCTACTGCCACAAGACTAGGCACTGGAAGAGAAACTGCGTTGGGTATCTCGCCGATCTTAAGAAGAAGAAACATGCTGATGCTTCCGCTTCAGGTGTGTTTATTACCGAAAACTGTTTTTCAATTAACTCTACTTCCTGGGTATTAGATACCGGGTCAGGATCTCATATCTGCAATTGTGTGCAGAGATTTAAAAATAGCAAGGTGTTGAAGAAAGGTGATCATACTCTCCGTGTAGGGAATGGTTCGAATGTACATGTTGTATCAGTGGTAGAGTATCACCTTGGTTTACCTTCAGGATGTAAGTTTTGAACCCGTGTTATTTTGTGCCTTCCATGTTGTGTAACATAATATCGGTATCTCTGTTAGACAATGAAGGATATAATTTTGTGTTACAAAGTAAAGTTATGAACATTAATCTAAATCAACAGTTGATTGGGTATGGCACATTAAATAACAGAATCTACGTCCTGAATCAACACACAGTTTTTAACATACAACACACAAACAAACGGAAGATTTCAGAGATAAATGAAGCTTTCATTTGGCATTATAGACTTGGTCATATTAACGAAACAAGACTAACCAAGCTACATAAAGATGGATATTTAAATCCGTTTGAATATAAATCTTATGCGACTTGTCAGTCTTACATCAAGGGTAAAATGACCAAAACTCCATTTACTGGACACGGAGAGAGAGAGATACTGAACTCTTAGGCCTCATACATAGTGATGTATGTAGACCAATGTCTATACATGCAAGAAGTGGTTTTTCATACTTCATAACTTTTACTGATGATTTCTCAAGATTTGGACACATGTTCTTGTTGAAACATAAGTCTGAAGCTTTTGAAAAATTCAAGGAGTATAAACTTGAATTAGAAAAAAAAACTGGGTTGAGTATCAAGAAACTTCGATCAGATCGAGGAGGAGAGTACCTAAGTACAGAGTTTCTAGATTTCCTGAAGAGAATGGGATTCTCTCTCAGCTCACTCCTCCGTACACACCACGGCACAACGGTGTGTCAGAACGGAGAAATCATACCCTATTAGATATGGTAAGTTTGATGTTGAGTTACTACTTTCGTTCTGGGGGCATGCATTGGAGACTGCAATATATCTATTAAACAGGGTTCCGACCAAAACTGTGTCTACCACTCCATATGAGATATGGTATGGGAAGATACCATCTCTTAAACGAGTTAGGATATAAGGTTGTCCTGCTTTTGTTAAAAAGAGGAATCCAGACAAACTCGAGACACGGCCGGTTTTGTGTAAATTTGTGGGGTATCCCAAACATTCATATGGGTATCTTTTCTACCACAAGGAGGAACAAAGAGTGTTTGTTTCTCAATATACCACATTTTTAGAAAATGAATTTTTTACAAATGATACTATTGGTAATGCAATAATACTGGAAGAAATTTCAGAGCCACAAACAAACACTGACGATTTGGTTGAACCTGAAATTTCAATAGAACCCAACGAGCCTCAGTCACTCCGTAGATCTAGTAGAACTTTTCGCCCACCTGATAGATACTATGGTTTTCTAATTGATGGTGATAGAGAAGATTGCATCATAGATGATGATGACCCTACTATTTTTCAGCAAGCTATCACGAGTAGTGACTCAGTGAAATGACCGGATGCCATGCGATCCGAAATGGAATCCATGCACACCAAAAAAGTATGGACTTTGGAGGTTGCACCTTATGGAGTAAAACCCATAGGGTGCAAATGGATTTTTAAGGAAAATATTGGTGCGGATGGACAGGTAGAGACCTATAAAACTAGGCTTGTGGTAAAAGGATTTCATCAAAGACCAGGATTGGACTATGACGAAACTTTTTCTCCAGTTGTAATGCTTAAATCCATTCAAATCCTACTTGCTGTTTCTTCTTACTGCGACTATAAAATCTAGCATATGGACGTTAAAACAGCATTTCTAAATGGTGATTTAAATGAATGTGTTTTTATGGATCAGCCGGAGGGCTTCATTGACAGTGGGAGCAACGAAAAGGCATACAGGTTGCTTAAATCCATCTATGGATTAAAGCAGGCACGGAATTGGAACATCTACTTTGATGATACAATCAAAGAGTTTGATTTTATCAAAAATGTAGATGAACCTTGCATTTATAAAAAGATTCTAGGGAGTACAATCACATTACTCATATTGTACATGGATGACATTCTCCTGATAGGAAATGACGTTCCTATGTTTTAATCGGTCAAACTATTCTTATCGCAAAAGTTCTCCATAAAGGACCTGGGTGATGCCTCATGCATTCTGGGCATTAAGATCTATAGAAATAGGTCTACGAGATTGTTGGGATTGTCCCAAGCAAGATACAAAGACACCGTACTAAAGAGGTTTAGTATAGAAGATTCCAAGTGAGGTAATTTACCCGCTTGTCACGGGATCACCCTCTCCAAAGAGATGTCTCCAAAGACTGATGAAGAGAGAACTCGCATGAGCATTATACCCTACGATTCCGCGGTAGGATCTATAATGTATGCAATGTTATGTACTCGCCCAGATATAGCTTACGCACTGAGTGTAGTAAGCAGGTATCAATCTAATCCACGGGAGAAACACTGGACGGCTATGAAGAACATTCTTAAGTACTTGCGAAGGACTAAAGAAATGTTCTTGGAGTATGGTAACGGAGATCTCCAAATGGAGGCTGTTTACCGCCGAAAACAGGGAAGACAAACGTCTTGCCTGAATTTGGGGGCAGATACTATTTGGGATTATCCGTCCACCTCTCCGAAGATGCCAAGTTGATTTATGGCACCGCATATCGGAGGTTTGGATAGATGCGGCCGTTGTAGCAAACTTCGTCAGATTCCCCCTCGTTTGCGAGGAGTTTTTGATTGTGGGGACGCTCTTCCCTGCAGGCGCAAGCCCCTGCAGATAATTACATTACTGCATCGCGATAACCACTTTCTCCTGCTCTAGATGTTCACTTCGTGTCTTGTGTGTTTGTTTTATTTTTGGTTGCCCATGGATTGTATACGGAGACTAATTTGTGTTGTCGCCTGTAGGGTGTGGATTAGTCCCAATCCATATTTTCTTAGATTTGGGTTTGGGTTAATTTAAGGATCGTTAATCTCGTTTGAGATTAAGATCAACTTAAATGTTTGTTGAGGATACGTTGGTCTAATTTTAAGATCTACTCAGCATGATTTTGGGATCATTCAGACCCAACAAAAGAGCATTTGGGCTCTATTGCTTTAGTTTAAGGACATTACGGTCCATAGATCACCATTTTCTTTGGGGTGAGGGTTTAGTTTAAGGACATTGTGGTCCACAGCTAGTTTAAGGACACTGCGGTCCATATGGTTGTGCTCATGGGTTTGAGAGTGCGCCAAAGAGTTGTTGGTTGTTGGGACCCTCTACCTCTCTGACGACGTTGAAGAATTGCGACGACATATATCGGAGGTGTGGAGAGATGTACCCTTAAATCCAATTCCAGATTGAAGGAAGAGATGGGATGAACATCGATCATCTGTTAGGAGATCATTAGTCATCTTTGGGACTGGGATCGATTTGAGGAGACCTGAGCATAGGAGGGCTCGAAAGACTGGTGATCAAAAGGGTTTTGGCCTCGGGAGACTTGGCTAATTTGGGCTATGGTTGGCCTCTCATAGTGTTAAACACTAATATCTACTCGGCGCTCACGTGCTCCCATGTGAGGCTCTAAAGCAGTGTTAAACACTGAAACTTGGGACGCTCACGTATGGCACATGAGGCGCCTGAGAATTGGGCACTGCTTCTTTGGGTTTATTCCTTTTTTCTTGTATAAGTGCTAAGCACTATTGGGAGTAACGTGGGATCACGTGAGGCGCCCCAAAAATGGGAACTGTCTTTAATTTATTCTCCTTTCCTTTTATAAGTGCTAAGCACTATTAGGGGGTCATGTGAGATCACGTGAGGCGCCCAAAAATGGGAACTATCTTTGATTTATTCCCCCTTTTCTTTTATAAGTGCTAAGCACTTGGACCCTGTGATGCTCACGTGCGAACACGTGAGGCGCCTTCAAAATGTAAGTGTTGTTTTTGGATCTATTCCCTTTTCTATATAAGTGCTTGTTCGAGGGTCACGTGGGAACACGTGACTGCCTTAGGAGGCACTTCTAGTTCTTCTTTTAAGTGCTCGCGTATGAAACACATGACTCAGTCTCAACCATTCTTTTATTGTTCGTCAGAGGCGCTCACGTGGGAAACACGTGAGGTTTCATTATAGTGTTAAACACTAATGAATCACCAGGCTGTTCTTCTGTGGTTCTGAGAAATCAAGTTCTCCTTTAGTTCTTTGCAGGGATTAAATTCTTTTTAAAGGGTTAAACCCTAGTTTCAAAGAAATTAAATTCCCATATGTTTTGTAAGAGTTAAACTCTTTTGAACTCGGTTCTTTCCCTTGGGTTTTGAATCTGCATGACAGAATCTCCCCGATGAGAATTAAATTCTCAACTTGTGGGGAGATCTGCTTCTACAGATCTTAACCAGAGGAAGAACTAAGTTCTTTTAGAAGAGTTAAAGTCTTGGTTTGAGAATTAAATTCTCTTTTTGTTTTGTAGGAGCTTTTGGGAGGGGTTCCTCTTCTTTAGAGAGTTAAATTCTCTCTGTATTTTTCTTCCCCTCTCTCTGTATGACTTTCTCCTCCTCTCTTCGCTTCTATTTATATGAGAAGAACAAGAATCAATTTGTTAAGAGAATCTCTCATTGAGAGATCATGATTGATTCTATGATCTTTTAGATCAATCGGTGAATTTTATTCATCGTTGGATTTTTAATCCAAAGGCTCTCTGTTTAACAGAGAAGATTTCTTGTTTGTTTAACAAGTTTATGAATATCTTGTTAGTTTTAAAACGATTAGAATTTTATTCTATCATATCTTTTTAGTTTAACAAGATCAGAAATATATTTTCTTAATATAGAATTTAATTCTATCATATAGATATCTCGTTAGTTTAATAAGATTTGAATTTTATTCTAACATAGAATTTTATTCTGATCATATGAATATCTTGTTAATTTAACAAGATTAGGAAATTATTTTCCTAAATAGAATTTAATTCTATCAGATGATTTAATTGGTGATATTTTATCACCATCGGATTTTAAATCCAGGATTCTCTGTTAGAGGAAGATCTTTGAATTTTATTACATAGAATTTAATGGGAGCATTTTAAATTGGGGCGCTCACATGCTTTACATGTGAGAGGCAAGAGAATTCACATGTTTAACATGTGACCCCTGGTGGGGGTTTTAGCCTGTTTATGTTCAGCGTTCATATGCTTTGCATATGAGCACTCACGTGTTTTACACGTGAGGCCCATTTAGCCCTTTAGATTTATTTATATTCAGTGTTCATATGCTTTGCATATGAGCGCTCACGTGTTTTACATGAGGTCCATTTGGCTCTTAGTTATGTGTTTTCAATGCATATATGCTCTGCATATAAACGCTCGCTTATATGCTTTGCATATAAGCACTCACGTGCTTAACACGTGACGTCCAACCGTGAATTCTTTTCTTCTTTCCTCTCGCTCACGTGTTTTACATGAGGTCCATTTGGCTCTTAGTTATGTGTTTTCAATGCATATATGCTCTGCATATAAACGCTCGCTTATATGCTTTGCATATAAGCACTCACGTGCTTAACACGTGACGTCCAACCGTGAATTCTTTTCTTCTTTCCTCTCTCCCTTTTTTATAAGGGTTATAAGGGAACAAATAGCTCTTTGGCCGAAAATTTTGGTGGGAACAAATGTCCCCTACTACTTTGCCCACGTATGTATGTACGTGGGTGAAGTAGTGCAAAGTAATGTGTGACCATAGAATTGATGGCCTAGGAGACAAGTTTAGGATCCTTGTAGCCTAAGACTTTCCAACTTTATGAGCCGTGAGTCGAGACAAGTCGAGAAGTTCTCGCAGGAACATTATTTTCCCTATGAGTCGAGACGAATCGAGAAGTTCTCGCAAGGACATTATTTTCCCTACGAGTCGAGACGAATCGAGATGTTCTCGTAGGGACATTATTTTCCCTACGAGTCGAGACGAATCGAGAAGTTCTCGCAGGAACATTATTTTCCCTATGAGTAGAGACGAGTCGAGAAGTTCCCATAGGAACATTATTTTCCCTACGAGTCGAGACGAGTCGAGAAGTTCTCGCAGGAACATTATTTTCCCTACGAGTCGAAACGAGTCGAGAAGTTCTCGTAGGAACATTATTTTCCCTACGAGTCAAGACGAATCGGGAAGTTCTTGCAAGTAACATTATTTTCCCTACGAGTCCAGACGATCTCACAAGTGTATTTTCTCCCTAGAAATCGTGAGGATTTCTAAGTGTTCGTCGCCTCCGTGAGTCATAAGGATCTCACTCGGGTATTTTTCCTTACGAATCATAAGGACCCATAAGTAGCTTCTTTATTTTATTGGTGAATGTAGCTTTGGCAAATGCGGGCCGCAGATAGTCCATCTTGACCTCCTTGTAGGGCAGCGATGGCTTAGGAAACAGATTTGGATCTGCCGCCTAAGACTTTTCAATTTTATGAGCCGTGAGGGTCTCATAAAGATTTTTCTCCTTACGAGTCGCGAGGATCTCGTAGGTGTATTTTCTCCTTAGGAGTCGTGAGGATTCCTAAGTGATATTTTCTCTTGAGAGTCGTAAGGATCTCACAAGAGAATTTTCCCACTTACAAGTCGAGAGGACTCGTAAGTGGTTGTTTCCCTCCTTGTCGATATTTGACTTTAAAGAGTGTGGCCTGTGGATAGTCCATCTTGACCTCCTTGCAGGTCAGCGATGGCTTAGGAGACTGGGTTAAGGTTCTGCCGCCTAAGACTTTTCAACTTTATGAACCGTGAGGGTCTCATAAAGACTTTTCTCCCTGCAAGTCGAGAGGATCCCGTTGGTGCATTTTCTCCTTAGAAGTCGTGAGGACTCCTAAGTGCATTTTCTCTCGAGAGTCGTAAGGATCTCACAAGAAAATTTTCCTCCTTGCAAGTCGAGAGGACTCGTAAGTGGTTTTTTCCCTCCTTGTCGATATTCGGCTTTGGAGAGTGTGGCCCGTGAATAGTATGCAATAGTCCATCTTGGACAAACTTGCAGGGTAGCGATGGCTTAGGAGACAGGGTTAGGATATGTCACCTAAGACTTTTCAACTTTATGAGCCATGGGGGTCTCACAAAGACTTTTCTCCCTATGAGTCAAGAGGATCCCGTAGGTGTATTTTCTCCTTAGAAGTCGTGAGGACTCCTAAGTGCGTTTCCTCTTGAGAGTCGTAAGGATCTCACAAGAGAATTTTTCCGCTTACAAGTCGAGAGGACTCGTACGTGGGTTTTTTCCTCCTTGCCGATATTCGACTTTGGAGAGTGTGGCCCATGGATAGTATGCAATAGTCCATCTTGGACCAACTTGCAGGGCCGCGATGGCTTAGGAGACAGGGTTAGGATCTGCCACCTAAGACTTTTCAACTTTATGAGCCGTGAGGGTCTCATAAAGACTTTTCTCCCTACAAGTCGAGAGGACCCCGCAGGTGTATTTTCTCCTTAGAAGTCGTGAGGACTCCTAACTGCGTTTCCTCTTGAGAGCCGTAAGGATCTCACAAGAGAATTTTTCCCCTTACAAGTCGAGAGGACCCGTAAGTGGTTTTTTCCCTCCTTGTCGATATTCGACTTTGGAGAGTGTGGCCCGTGAATAGTATGCAATAGTCCATCTTGGACCGACCTATAGGGCCCCGGTGCTTAGGAAACAAGTCCTTATCCCCGTTGCCTAAGGCTTTTCCCTACGAGTCGAGAAGTTCTCGCAGGAACATTATTTTCCCCACGAGTCGATACAAATCGAGAAGTTCTCGCAAGGATGTCCTAACGTCACAGTTAACTCCTGCTAATAGAAGTCCGTTAGGGTCTGTGGTACTAGGGTTTTTTACCCGTCGTACCGTCATGTTGGCCGATGTATTCCTCGACACGCAATCTTTCTGTTCGAGTAGCTCCGCGACTGTCATGTCTCTGATCCCTTGGGGGCTGGACAAGACGTCTTCAAGTAATCTTTCAGGTGATATTACCATAGGAAAAGCAAGCGTTAGGGATATTCCATACCGCTTTTTACTTGAGGTTAGGCTCAGTTTGGGAGCCCCGCTGAGTCATGACCACTTCGCGTTGGTGTGGGATGATATCTGATAGTCTTTCAGGTCTCATTTGAGTTGCCGTCAAGACCCTGAAGCGAGGTATCTTCCTTTGCTTCGTTTGTTGACATTGTGTCTGCAATATTGTGATAAATGTCGAGGTTGTCTTTAGGTTGTCTGTGAACCGTCGAGTCTTGGAACTAGGGACTTTGACAAGGCTCCGTTTGTTGATGTCGCGTATGCATCCTGCTGGAGGGAGGAAGAACGCGGTTGTTGATCTCTAGGCTATGGATGTTGCCGTCGAGACTTGGAACTAGGGACTTTGCTATGGCTCCGAGGTAGTCTCTAGGTTGTCTGTGAACCGTCGAGATTTGGAACTAGGGGACTTTGCCATGGCCCCGAGGTAGTCTCTAGGTTGTCTGTGAACCGTCGAGATTTGGAACTAGGGGACTTTGTCGTGGCTCCGAGGTAGTCTCTAGGCTGTCTGTGAACCATCGAGATTTAGAGCTAGGGGACTTTGCTGTGGTACCGAGGTAGTCTCTAGGTTGTCTGTGAACCGTCGAGATTTGGAACTAGGGGACTTTGTCGTGGCTCCATTTTGCTGACGCCGTATCTGCTTCTGGTTGGAACGAGAAGGAATGCCGTTGTTGATTTCTAGGCTGTAAATGTATCCATCGAGATATGGCTTCCCTTTGACGAAGCCCGGTAGGGTAATATGGTTCCCTTTCCGTTTGTGACCATGGATTGTATACATGGGTCAATGTGATCTCACCTGTAGGGCAAAAATTTCATTTCATTTTTTTTATTTCTTTCCGCGATGCTCTTGTTAGTATATGTATGCCCTAGATGCCATTACTGTACATGTGATATATATTGTAATGGATACTTGGACGTATATAGGGAGGAATTTCTTGCTCGACATGATAGTATGCTATCCGGTTGCACTTAATCTTAACATGTACACTTATTGTCTCTCTATTACATGTTGATAAATCCCTTAGGATGAGTACTTGACTAACAGGATTATGATGCAGATCATACTAGTGGGAACATAGGTACTCGGTAAGTATATCCTTCAAATGTTCCTAGTCATGGGAGTATCGAGACAGGGCATCAATACTCCAGAGTAGACTAGCGTATACGCTTCTCGACCCATGTGATGGGCGATGGATGATCCCATATCCATTAGTGTTTGACATCAGAGATGGTATACGAGTGCTCAGTGGAGACTGGGTACACTGGACGGACTTGCCGAGAACTACTAGATGGTATTATACCTATCGTCGGATAGCAGTTCTCTGGTGACACTGGTACAGGTTAGTCTGTAGACCTGAGATCGTCATAGAGTCTTGTGTGATTCCCACTGTGCTTTGATTTCCACCATACCACGGCCAAGAGATCGTGCAAAAAGGTGGTTTTTGGTTACAGTCCCGAGTCACATGGAGGCAATGAGCGATAGGAGGGGTTTCGTCTCTCCCGATATTGGGAGTTGATGTTGCGCAATGCTCGATTGGCCATAACAGGAAACCCCTAGCCAGGGTTGCTGAGATTTACTGGTAAGTGTTATTAGTAGTTTCTCGAACCGTTATAGACCTTGCATCGGCATGACTTATCAGGCTATTGGGGTCTGACGTTATACTACCCCCAGGCTGTGATATGCGACATATCTGACGAAGAGACCGGACTGTACGGTAGTGTTACTGATTGGATTCGCAGGAGTACGAGCAAGCTTTCTTGTTGATCTTCTGATCGCTCAATACCCGGGTGGCCGTTACGTTTAGCAGACCGTTTGCGGCTTATGGGTGTTTGATATGATCATCACCTACTGCCGGCGTATTGACGAGTCTTTAGAGTCCTACACAGAGGTTTCCTGGTTCATGCGAAACGGAGTAGGAGCACATATGTGATATGTGCGGGACCAAGATTAATGCGCGTGTGTGATACCGCATTCTATTCTCGCGATTAGTGACATCGTAGGTTATATGTAATATAGCCAAGTTATCGGATCAAGTGTTAATTCGATAAGTTGTTACATTTGATATTAGTCGGTTATATGTGATATAGCCGGATCATTAAATCAAGTAGTGATTTAATAATTTAATGTAGAATTATATATTTGATATATTAAATTACATTAACTAGTATTAGCTCACTTAAGTATTCATTTTTCTCACTTATGATACATTAATATATATACATATATGTGATATATGTTAAATGTATTGTTTACTTTTTGCACAAAATATATATGTGATATATATTATTGTGTCATGCAAAGTTACACATGCAACATACATGTATGAGACTCACACCAAGCTAGGTTAATGTTAGGGTTTTATTTGTTTTAAGTAATTCAAACATTTGGAATTAGTCATGGATGAGCTTGGAGAAGCTAGTAGAATATTGACTTAGTCCACTTGTTTGTCTAGTTTAAGATATTTGTTAACCCAACCCTTAACCTTTAGCCTTAGTTTATTCTCTACAACAGTTAGTGCATGACATACACTCACCATGGTTGCATTTCTAACATCATGAGTTATTCATTCATCTTCTTCTTCCTCACTGAGAAAAAGCCTGCTAGTTTTTTCTAAGTAATGAAATCTTGTGAAAAAATAAAACTAAAGTGAGCCCACTTCCTACTTCATCATCCTCTACTATTAGCCATTTAGTTTAGGGTGTTTGCTTCACTAATCTCACCATTAGTGAAGAGGTAGCATGAGCTCGAGTCTCCTCGACGTAGATCATCTTCGTCCTCGAAGACATTGAGCAAGCTTGTTCATTTCTTCAAGTGAACCCTCTCTAGAGTCTGGGAGTTCACCATTCGCAGCGAAGGGACTACGACATGGAGCTTTAGAAGTGAACGACCGGTCTACAAAGGTTGTATTCCCTCATTCACTTAGATGTAAAGTGTTTACATTTTGTTTCGTCGGATTTTCTAGTATCGAATCTATGGTTAGGGTTGCTAGAACGGCAAAAATTTAAATATGGCATGGATGATGCCTCCCGAAACCTTGCTACCGTGCTAGGCAACCCTTCAGCTCTATCATTTCAGCATTTTATATCGCGAAAGTCGCGATTGCCTAATCATTTCGGCTATTTTCCGCGGTGCCCAATCATTTCGGCTATTTTCTTTTTACTCGCTGCTTTTTATTGCGAATTGCCCAAATATTTCGGCTATTTTCATATGCATATATTTTACTCGCTGATTTTTATTACGAGCTGCCCCATCATTTTGGCTATTTCATATGCATTTTTGGCTCGCTGATTTTTGTTGCGGGTATGGAAACTTGAGATCTGATACCAATCTTAGCATCAGCACCGCTGCGACTGGAATATGGCCAGGAGTGAATCATCATTTGCCTTGAGAGAACTTGGAATTTGGTACCAATTTAGGCATCAATATCGCTACCACTGGAATGTTGCCAGGAGCGAATCATCATTTGCCTTTGCTGATTTGAACAAAGGTAGCTTAGCAAACAGGGTTAGGATCCTGCCGACTAAGGCTTTTTGACTTCATGGGCCGTGAGGGTCTCATAAAGGTATTTCTCCCTACGAGTCGTAAGGATCTCGTAGGTGTATTTTCTCCTTAGGAGTCGTGAGGATTCCTGGTGATATCTTCTCTTGTAAGTCGTAAGGATCACACAAGAGTATTTTCTCCTTGCAAGTCGAGAGGACCTACAAGTGTTGTTCACCAAATGGGGAAATTCCGTGCCGTTGGTGGAACTAGGTGAGGGAACGTTTATTTGTGCCCGTGGATTGTGTATAAGGGATCAATGTTGACCGCCTGTAGGGCAACTTGGGGAATGTGATGGCTTAAGAATAGGTTCAGATCCCTGTAGATTAAGACTTTTGAATCTTATGAGTCGTGAGGGTCTCATAAGGGGAATTCTCCTTACGAGTCATAAGAATCTCATAAGTGTAATTTCTCCTTAGGAATCGTGGGGGTCTCTAAGTGTGTTGCTCCTTTGTGAGTAGTAAGGATCTCACGCGGGTATTTTCTCCTCACAAGGTCGAGAGGATCTTGCAAGTGCACATGAAAAAATAAATTTACGAGTCTGCGCCCTTTCGGGTTTTCACAAACTCGCTGGTAGCCCTGTTGTTTTTACTCACGGAGCCCTTTCGGGTTTTTATCCATACCCATTTCGCTTGTGGACGTACTATTTTTTTTTATTTTTGTGAATGGTGAAACTCTTGAAAATAGTTTCGTTGCAGGTGACCCATCTGTTTGCCGGTGGGACTTGGGGGTGGTTTCATTGCTGGAGTAGCTGTGTAGCCGGTAGGACTTGAGTTGCAACCTTTGTCGTTGGGACTTCGATTTCAATATAGATCTCAAGAGAGGATATCGCCGTATTTGGAGCGATGCGCCATGTTTGAGGTGGCACACTAGTTTAGGGACGTTTCGGTCCATTATCTCCATATTTGAGGAGAATTTCTAGTTTAAGGACTTTTTGGTCCAACATTCTCATTCGGTCGTGAAGTTGCATAACTCATCCCTTCCAACTCTTGTTTGCTGAGACGATGATGCTTGTCCTTTGTTTGCATGGACACTTTACACCTTAGACTATTTTTATCTTCTTGGACTTCTTCATCAATCATCGTACCAATCGGGTTATTTTGTAGGAAGTACTGGGCAATTTAAACAGCACCTGCCCCTGCTTATCAATGTCGTTTTCCGATACTGATGGAGCTTCTTCTTCATATATAAAGGAACGAGACATCACGTCATTCCTTCCGCCGAGTCTTCCTCTTCCTTGGAAGAATGAATTCGAATTTGGGTTTTTTCCTCATCGTCTGATTCGGAGTGGGACATAGGTTTCACATCCCTCCCATGGTTTTAGTTCAAGTGGGATATTCCTCTTGATTGCAAAACCCGCTTGTAAGTCCCTTGATATTCTATCTGTTCTTTGAGAAGAAAGGACCATCCCATGTAGAGATTCTTCCGCTAGTGAGAAATATGCCCCATGTGTATATCTCGGGGGGAGCGAGTACCCACGTCGTCTCTATTTTGGCTACAGGTTGCTTCAAAATCGCTCATTTTTTGTTGAGCGTTGGCGACAAATGCCACCTTACCTCCACTTTTCATTCATCTTCATCGGATGATGAAGGGTCTTGACCCAGCTAATCCAATCGAGTCATTTTATCCATGAGCTCTTAAAAGGTTGTCGGCTTGAAAAGGGTCGTAAATAGGAACACCTTTTGAATTTGGGTCATAGGTGACTATGAACATTCCCACAGATGCAGCTTCGTCGATACGTTGCTCGCATTTTGACCAGAGATTTCGCCATCGGGTAACATATTGAACCCAGGTCTCATTCGGTCTAACCCTTTCATTGACCAACGTCATTACGGTAGTGCGTTTATTCACACTAGCGAATCTCTAACAGAAGAGCATCTCCATCTCGTTGAAAGTATTGAAGGCAGTGCCCGCCAGACAACTGACAAATTGTCAGAGGAGAAGTATATCATTCTCTCCAGTGTTACCGCACATGGATTTAAATCGCGCGATGTGCTGGTGAGGATTCCCAGTTCCTTTGTATATGTGGAGTCGGAAGTATGTATTCTGACGGGTATTGTATTTGATCGTAACACACCGAATACGGTCGACCAGTCTTGATTGGCCTATTTGATGCTTCACTGGCATAGCGAATTTTGACTTGCTGAGCTATATATGTGCCCAGCTTTTCTTTTAGGAATCATTTCCTCCTCAGCCGTTGATGAGGTTTGCAGAGGATTTGAAATGTCATCCTTATCTTTAAGACCGACTACCGGCGGTTCATCTGCCAGTAGTTCCGATTGAACCATCATTCCAGCCATATTCTGAATCAGAAGGGCCATCTGGTTCATTTTAGTGGATATTTCTGTCGCTTCTTCATCTCTCTTTTTTAGAGCGCGCTTTAAGAAATCAATATCCAACTCTTTCTATACTCTTTCTTCGGGTGCGTCCTCGAGATTTTCCTTAGGCGAGGGATTAGCGTTTGCTGCCGCTTGAGCGAGCATCTCCTGTAGCTTTTCACGTTACAGTTGAACTTTTGTCAAGGACCGAGTTTGAGGTCGGTGACTAGTAGAAGCTCGAACTTTGTCTTTGGAATTCACCACGTAGACTATGTGAACTACCATGCCCCCGGTCTTGGGGTGTTTAGAGTTTTGGCCTTTGGAGTTTGCTTCGGGCACTTGAGCTTTATTAGGCCTCTCTTTTTTGTGAAAAGCCACTTTGGTTTTGGGAGGAACCGCTGTATCAGGATCCGTCTTGGGATGAATCCCCTTGTATTTGAAAGGGGATTTGTCAGAATTTGGCTAACTTCTAGGGGAAGAGCCACGGTGGACGACAGAGGCCTTCACCTGCTTCCACACCTTATATATAGATGAGGAAAGCTGTTTTAGGGAGCGAATTGGTTTATGCTCTCGTGGGATCTCCATGGGCTGTGGAGATTTCTTCAATATTGCAGTGGGAGAATTTTGTCTGACCCTTTGCAACAGTTTGAAGTTGTTCCCAATTGGAACAACAACATTCACTACTGGGGTTGAAACAGGGCCATATGGAGAACTGCCCCCAACTCATTTTGTCTGATGCCGATATCAACGTCGATCGTTTCTTACGGCCGGGATTTGATTAGCTTCAGGATTTTGCCGAGCCTGCTCCCTGTTTCCTTTAAGTGATTGAATATTCTGCCCTCTGCGTCGACCTTGGTCCTTGGCAGGTGCCAGTTGTTTGAGAACTGATTCCGTCGGCAAAGCTGCTGTTAGTGTATATGCCCTAGAGGCCATTACTGTATCATACTAGTTTGTATATTACTTGATAGAAGCTTGGGATATTCACCTTGTATAAACAATCTTGCTCAACATAGTAGTATGCTACTTGGTTTGTTTCTACTTCAATGTGTACTTGTGTTTATTTCAGTATATCACTTATACGCATTAGTGGAGCCCTTAGGATCTTTGCTTGATTACCAGCGTTGTGATGGCAGTCACACTAGTGGGGGCTGGGTAATCTATAGGCACATCCTTATACAGGTCCCTAGTCGTAGGACTATCGAGACAGGGCATCGATACTCCGGAGTAGACTAGCGTATGCGCTTCTCATCCCAGTGTGGGAGATGGTCTGTCCCACAGCCATCAGTACGTCGTACTGGAGATAGTATACGGGTGCTCGTTGGGTTACGAGTACACTGGACAGGACTCGTCGGGAACTGACAGGTTGGTATTATACCTATCGTCAGTTATCAGTTCCCAGGTGACATGAGTACAGCTTAGTCCGCTGACTTGACACTGACATTTCGCCTCGAGTGTGTTCCCACTGCACTTTGATCACTACCCTACCACGGCTCAAAGGAGTCGTGCAAACAGGTGGTGGTTGGGTGCAGTCCCGAAGCACTTGGAGGCAGTGACGGTTAGACAGGATTCGTCTCTCCCGGTATTGGGGGTTGACATCGCGCTGTGTCTAGGAGAGCCATTACACGAGTAGTCCCTGGCCAGGGCAAGCGAGATATACTGGTAGGTTTCCAGTGTTATCTCAGGGTGTTTTGGGCTTCACTCCAACACGACTTGTACAGCTATTGGGGGACTGACGTTTTACCGCCCCCTAGGCCCGCCATGCGATGTATCAGACGAACAGACCGGACTGTACGGAGAATGTCACATTCAGACTCAGTAGGAGTTCAGATGGGGTTTCACCTCGTCAGCCTTCTTGTCGGCATCTACCTGGGGACCGTTACGCACAGCTAGTGCCGCTTGCGGTCTGTGGTTAAACCCACTGCCAGCGTAGTGTCGAGTCTTTAGAGTCCCACACAGAGGGTATTCGCCTCTGGGCAAAACAGAGTAGAGGTCGCATGGTTTTGCGACAGGGTTCGTTCTCATCCGCACACTGGTGCACGTTTGGAGTCCGGACGGATTATACTGGCAGGCTCTGGTTTGAGCCAGATACTGGTATATGTTTTGGGGGTTGCTTTTATATCTTGGTATTCTTGTTCCTCGGAACGAGAATGCAGGTGTGTATGCACAGTTGCTTGAGGCGGAGAATGAGGTTTTTCATTAGGGTTTCGGATCGGGTGCGTATGCACAGTTGACAGTCTTCATTTTCCAAACCCTAATGGATTTATATATTATCTATTAATAATAGTAATTAAATAAGAATTATGTTATGGTTGTTTTTGTTGACTTGTTGACCTTGGTTGACTTGTTGACCATTGACCACTTTCATGCCTTGAAAGTCTTCCTTGATTCATGCTTACACTTCATTTAAAGAAGCATGATAGTGGTCATTCCAAAATTACCATCAACTATTCTTATTTCAATTATTATCATTTAGATAATTCATTTCTTTTGCAATATGGTTGCAAGAAAGAAATAATTGAGCTCATTCTATCATAACCTCTCTCTCTCCTCATTTTCATCTTCTTCTTCCTCTTGAAAAGAGAAACCTTCTCATGTGTTGAGAATCATTCTCTTTAGAAAGAAAAGCAAACCCTAATCTCTCTCTACTCATTCTAGGATGAAGGTTTAGCAAGCCGGAAACCCTAGTTCACTCAAAGATCGAGGAAGAGCCCAAAGTCGAACCTTCGAGGTGGATCCATCTTCGACGGGAGAAGGCGACGTAAAGAGAACCATCAACCTCTACAAGGTTTGAAGAAGAAGGAGTTCAAGTTAGGTATAACCATCTTCCATAGTAGCTAACTCTCTTTAGCTAGATTGCTAGTTTTAGTTTAGACAACGATCCCGACCAAGTTTAGTCCATGTTGCCTCTTGCGATAAAAATTCGTTTTTTATACCGTTTCCGCCTCCCCGTAAGCACCGGGGGTCGCAATATGGACTTACAGTGGTATCAAAGCCTAACTAAACTTAAACTAGCTTGGTAGTGAAGTGTAACGAAGTTCGGAACCGAAAAATCGCAAAACCGGAAAATCAAAACCCTAACTTTCTGTTGAAATTTTTTCTGCTCAAAATGAAAAACTTTATACTTGTAAAATTGTCTCAGGGTTTTCTAAGAACACACAAGAAAAACGATAGCATGTTTCATCAAAACCGCCGCCCTTCCGCGGCCTGAGCTACTCATCTGGCCGCGGAACCGCCGCAAGTTGCTGTCATCTTTGCATCGTTTTTCGTGCAGTGTTCTTCTGTGTTGGTTTTGGGATTTTTAAGATATATTATATGTACCCAGATTTTCCAGAACTGAAATTCACTTTTGGGGTCCTATAATTCCGTATTTTTTTCCGAACTTCACTGCACTTTGGCTATGTTGGTTATATCTGTGATGTTTGCATGTATTGAACGTCGGCTAATCGCTATAAGTCGATTAGTCGGGGTTATACATGATCTGTAATGTGCTGGAATGTGTATATGAATGTGTTGGACTGTCGCGGGTGAATAGCCGGGGTGGATGTGAGATGAGCTTTTGTTTTTCTTTCATTCATTGTAAATGTAAATTGATGTAATTATATTATTTGTTTGGCCGCACAACCGGGTCGGGGTTGTAGCCGTCATTGTATAATTCTTTTTACTGTTTTTGCTTCTAGGATAAACCCATGGTGGGGTGCACAAACTACCGGGAACTTGGCGGGTAGTTTGCCGCACCCGTAGGGGTCTTGGGTGGGGTATTTGCTATTCACCGCGACCGTGTTATCCGCTTTTCGTTTCAGGCTCGAAAGAAATGCGGATTGCTAGTATATCCAATGTATTCATCTGTGATCTGTAATGTCTATCATTGCTTTCTATTTAGGCGTTGCTTATGTTTTACAGCCGCGCTAGCCCAGCCCCCGCTCTGTCGTTAGTTAAGTAACCTAACGAGTGATGACGGGACCCCGTGGCGAATGCGAATGGCATAAGCGTACGTCATATTTTGGTTGTTTTCTGCAATGGTAGGAATTAAATGATGGGACGCATTAAAAGAACTAATGCAAGAATATCACGCATTAAAAGAACTAATGCAAGATAATAAACCAAGTTTAAGTCGATGGAACACTTTCGAAAAACCACTCGGTTCTTTTCAAAACTAACTTTTAAATGCGGAGCTTGAGCCACTCCTTCTAAAAGCTATCTCGTTCCATCGATTATATCAAGTTCACTACGTTCACGGTTTCGCCAAAACCATTCGTAGCCCTCCGTCGTTTCACATAAATAGTCAATAGTATTCAAGCTGTGTTTGTTGGCCAAAGTCAAGGCATAGTGATTGGTAGCTATTGGATATTCATGTGCAGCATAGATAGATGCGTTGATTTGGAACAGTCGTACTGCCTTGTTGGCCAAAGTCAAGGGTATGTACGGGTGGATTCAAATTAACCTGGATAACGACGGGAAGAACTTGACATGTGACTTATGATTTGTTGGCCAAAGTCAAGGTCATAAGAGCATGGGGCAAAAATCCACATCGGGAGTTTCATAAGTACTGAAACTTGCTAGATTTGCATACCATTTGGAGTGTGATGATTATGGTAGGATTCCTTCATTTTCGTCACGCGATGATATTTGGATCCCGATCCTACTGTGAGTATATGCTACTCCTCGGGAAATTTCTCACTAAACGATCAATGCTATAAACCTAGTAGGTGCCTAGAAAGGTGTTAGCGGGGCTACGCCCCCAGGGAAAAGAGGTTCTTAAATTAAGGAACTTCGCGAAAGCGTTGGAAAACCTCCCTCGAAGTACCGACACTGGTCTGGCTGAACGGTTAAGCAAGTATTGTACGGTGGGATTGATCCCGGCTAATTCTTCCTTTGTGGTTTGAGGAGGGATTCGAGAGACAGTGGGAGCCATCCTGTTTAGACAAATTAAAAACCATTCTAAACTTGCAAGAGCATCGTGCTAAGTGTTTCTTCTCTCCCCCTGCAGCGACCAAATCGAAATGACTGGACTTAAGTTACTTCTAGATAAAAACATACTGACAGGGCCAAACTACAAAGATTGGCTCAGGAATGTCAAATTGGCAATCTCTTACGACAAGCTGGGGTATCTTCTTACCACCAAAGCTCCCCCCGTCCCAGGTCCCACCTCCAGCGTCGCGGATAAGGAAATCCGTAAGACTTGGGAGATTGACAGCGCGAAGGCCAGATGCCTCGTACTTGCCTCGATGGACAATGACCATCAGAGGAGGCACGAGAATATGGATTTGGAATCCATATTTCTTCATACAAAAGAACTGTATGGAGAGCAGTCTCGTATCGCAAGATACGAAGTGTCGAAGAAGTTATTTTCGACTAAGTTGGCCGTCGGATCATTGGTAGCGGACCACGTGCTTAAGATGATTGGCTACACTGAGGAGCTCGCGGAACTTGGGACCACGTTGGATAGTGAACTCTACACAGATATAATTCTCCAGTCCCTTCCATCCACTTACGCCCAGTTCATACTGAATTTCAACTTGCAAGAAAAGGAAGTTGAACTTTCAGAACTCCTCAACCTGCTGAGGAGCGCAGAGGGCACCCTACAGAAGGGTAGGGATACATCCACTTTGTTTGTAGGAGGATCTTCTTCTTCTAGGTCCAAGGCGAAAGCCAAGGGAAAGAAGAGGAAAGCCCCCGCCAAACCAAGGGGCGGTGTTAGTAAAGTGGGTGCGAAGGGAAAGGAAAAGGCAACAAAGATAGCGGGGAAGCTTGTTGGTAAAGAGGAATGCTTCTATTGTCACAAGAGTGGACACTGGAAGAAAGATTGCAGGGCTTGGAAAGCCAGGACACAGGAACTGAAGCAGGTTGCAGCTTCAGCTTCAGGTGTGTATGTTATTGAAAACTGTCTTTCTATAAACTCTACTTCCTGGGTATTGGATACCGGATCAGGATCTCATATCTGTAATTCTTTGCAGGCGTTGAGAAACCGTAGGTTTTTGAAGGAAGGTGACATGACCCTCAGAGTTGCGAACGGAGCTAGCATGGATGCTAAAGCCGTGGGGGACTATCACCTAGGAATGTCAGATGGACATGTTTTGGTTTTGCGTAATTGCTTTTTTGTACCCAACGCAACTTGTAATATCATTTCTGTATCTTTGGTTTCTAAAGAAGGTTATGAATTTGCGTTTGTGAGTAATGTTGTTAACATTCACCTTAATCAAGTTCTGATTGGGTCAGGTACATTGAGCAATGGTATATACGTATTAAACCAACCACAGATTTTCAATGTCCAGAATACACACAAAAGAAAGTCACCAGATATTAATCAGACTTTCTTATGGCATTGTAGACTGGGTCACATCAATGAGAGAAGGTTGACTAAGTTACATACAGAAGGATATTTGGATCCGTTCGAATATCAATCATATGCCACTTGTCAATCCTGTCTCAAAGGAAAGATGACAAAGACTCCGTTCACTGGACACGGAGTAAGAGCGAGCGAGCTCTTGGGACTCGTACACAGCGACGTGTGCGGTCCAATGTCTACACATGCACGAAGCGGTTATTCTTACTTCATTACTTTTACGGATGATTTTTCAAGATACGGTTATGTCTTCTTAATGAAACATAAGTCAGAATCTTTTGAAAAGTTCCAGGAATTTAAGAATGAAGTAAAAAAACAGACCGGCAAAAGTATCAAGATTCTAAGATCGGATCGAGGTGGAGAATACTTAAGTGCCGAGTTCCTGAATTACTTAAAAGAGAATGGGATTCTCTCTCAGCTTACTCCTCCATACACTCCGCAACACAACGGTGTATCGGAGAGACGGAACCGAACCCTATTGGATATGGTACGGTCCATGATGAGTAACGCTGAGTTACCGCGATCATTCTGGGGGTATGCACTAGAATCAGCTGCGTACCTTTTGAACCGAGTTCCTACTAAGACTGTGCCTACTACACCATATGAGATGTGGTGTGGGAAGAGACCCCATCTCAGTCACATCAAGACTTGGGGATGTCCAGCTTTTGTTAAAAAGCAGCATGCGGACAAGCTCGAGGCACGCTCAGTACAGTGTAAGTTCGTGGGATATCCAAAGAACTCCAAGGGATATTTCTTCTACTGTGAAGAGGAACAAAAAGTCCTTGTTTCTCGTCATGCCTACTTCTTGGAAACTGAGTTTTTGGAAAACCAGATAAGTGGGAGCACAGTAGAACTGGAAGAAATTCCAGAACCACGGACTATTACTGAAAGCTTAGTGGAACCAGAGGGTTCAAATGAACAGGACATTCCTATGCCGCTCCGTAGAAGTAGTAGGCAGTCTCATCCGCCCGAGAGATACTACGGTTTTCTCATAGACGGGGATAGAGAGGATTGCATCATAGACTATGATGAGCCTACTAGCTTCCAGCAGGCCGTTCAGAGCATTGACTCGGTAAAATGGCTGGATGCAATGCGGACCGAAATAGAGTCCATGTACACCAACAAAGTATGGACGTTGGACATTGCTCCAGACGGGGTAAAACCCGTAGGATGCAAGTGGATCTTCAAAAGGAAGATTGGTGTAGATGGACAGGTTGAGACCTATAAAGCTAGACTTGTAGCAAAGGGTTTCCGTCAAAGACCTGGCTTGGACTACGACGAAACCTTTTCTCCAGTGGCTATGCTGAAATCCATTCGGATCCTTCTTGCCATTGCTGCCTTCCACGATTATGAGATTTGGCAGATGGACGTAAAAACCGCTTTTCTAAATGGAAATTTAGAGGAGTGTGTCTATATGGATCAGCCAGAGGGTTTCATTCAGAGTGGGAGCAGCGGAAAGGTGTGCAAGTTGCTTAAGTCCATCTATGGACTAAAGCAGGCATCGCGGAGTTGGAACATCTGTTTTGATGAGACGGTCAAGGAATTTGACTTTATCAAAAATCCAGATGAACCGTGCATCTATAGTAGATTTGTAGCGAGAACTGTGGTATTCCTTGTTTTATACGTGGATGACATTCTCTTAATAGGAAATGACATTCCTATGCTACAATCTGTCAAGGGTTTCTTGTCACACAGGTTCTCCATGAAAGACCTGGGTGATGCCTCTTACATCCTGGGGATCCGGATCCATCGTGATAGATCCAAGAGGATATTAGGACTTTCACAGTCCAGGTACATCGACACCGTACTGAAAAGATTCAGTATGGAAGATTCCAAGCGCGGTAACCTACCGGCTTGTCACGGGATCACCCTCTCTAAAGAGATGTCTCCCAAGACTGATTTGGAGAGGGATCGCATGTCTATTATACCCTACGCTTCTGCGGTAGGCTCTATAATGTATGCGATGTTGTGTACCAGACCGGATGTAGCTTATGCACTGAGTGTAGTAAGCCGGTATCAGTCAAACCCTGGGGAGAAACATTGGATAGCGGTAAAGAACATTCTCAAGTACCTGAGGAGGACTAAGGAGATGTTCTTGGTGTATGGCGGAAAAGACCTCCAGATTGAGGCCTTTGCTGACTCCAGCTTCCAGAGTGACAAGGATGATTCCAAGTCCATGTCGGGTTTTGTCTTTACCCTCAACGGAGGGGCGGTGTGTTGGAAGAGTTCCAAACAGGAAACCGTTGCAGACTCGACTATGGAAGCGGAATACATCGCTGCATCTGATGCCGCAAAAGAAGCTGTCTGGATAAGGAAGTTCTTAAAAGAACTTCAGGTGGTTCCGTCCATTGTTGACCCAGTACCTCTGTATTGCGACAACAACGGGGCTATAGCTTTAGCAAAGGAACCCAGGTCCCATCAGAGATCCAGGCACATCTTGAGGCGGTATCACCTGATCAGGGAGATCGTGGATCGCAAGGAGATCGAGGTTCGGAGGGTTGCTTCAGAAGAGAACACTGCAGATCCATTCACCAAGGCCCTACCCCAGACTCAGTTCGAGCGGCTGATCGAGATGATAGGTCTTCGATACGCCAGTACATGGCCTTAGTGCAAGTGGGAGATTGTTAGTGTATATGCCCTAGAGGCCATTACTGTATCATACTAGTTTGTATATTACTTGATGGAAGCTTGGGATATTCACCTTGTATAAACAATCTTGCTCAACATAGTAGTATGCTACTTGGTTTGTTTCTACTTCAATGTGTACTTGTGTTTATTTCAGTATATCACTTATACGCATTAGTGGAGCCCTTAGGATCTTTGCTTGATTACCAGCGTTGTGATGGCAGTCACACTAGTGGGGGCTGGGTAATCTATAGGCACATCCTTATACAGGTCCCTAGTCGTAGGACTATCGAGACAGGGCATCGATACTCCGGAGTAGACTAGCGTATGCGCTTCTCATCCCAGTGTGGGAGATGGTCTGTCCCACAGCCATCAGTACGTCGTACTGGAGATAGTATACGGGTGCTCGTTGGGTTACGAGTACACTGGACAGGACTCGTCGGGAACTGACAGGTTGGTATTATACCTATCGTCAGTTATCAGTTCCCAGGTGACATGAGTACAGCTTAGTCCGCTGACTTGACACTGACACTTCGCCTCGAGTGTGTTCCCACTGCACTTTGATCACTACCCTACCACGGCTCAAAGGAGTCGTGCAAACAGGTGGTGGTTGGGTGCAGTCCCGAAGCACTTGGAGGCAGTGACGGTTAGACAGGATTCGTCTCTCCCGGTATTGGGGGTTGACATCGCGCTGTGTCTAGGAGAGCCATTACACGAGTAGTCCCTGGCCAGGGCAAGCGAGATATACTGGTAGGTTTCCAGTGTTATCTCAGGGTGTTTTGGGCTTCACTCCAACACGACTTGTACCGCTATTGGGGGACTGACGTTTTACCGCCCCCTAGGCCCGCCATGCAATGTATCAGACGAACAGACCGGACTGTACGGAGAATGTCACATTCAGACTCAGTAGGAGTTCAGATGGGGTTTCACCTCGTCAGCCTTCTTGTCGGCATCTACCTGGGGACCGTTACGTACAGCTAGTGCCGCTTGCGGTCTGTGGTTAAACCCACTGCCAGCGTAGTGTCGAGTCTTTAGAGTCCCACACAGAGGGTATTCGCCTCTGGGCAAAACAGAGTAGAGGTCGCATGGTTTTGCGACAGGGTTCGTTCTCATCCGCGCACTGGTGCACGTTTGGAGTCCGGACGGATTATACTGGCAGGCTCTGGTTTGAGCCAGATACTGGTATATGTTTTGGGGGTTGCTTTTATATCTTGGTATTCTTGTTCCTCGGAACGAGAATGCAGGTGTGTATGCACAGTTGCTTGAGGCGGAGAATGAGGTTTTTCATTAGGGTTTCGGATCGGGTGCGTATGCACAGTTGACAGTCTTCATTTTCCAAACCCTAATGGATTTATATATTATCTATTAATAATAGTAATTAAATAAGAATTATGTTATGGTTGTTTTTGTTGACTTGTTGACCTTGGTTGACTTGTTGACCATTGACCACTTTCATGCCTTGAAAGTCTTCCTTGATTCATGCTTACACTTCATTTAAAGAAGCATGATAGTGGTCATTCCAAAATTACCATCAACTATTCTTATTTCAATTATTATCATTTAGATAATTCATTTCTTTTGCAATATGGTTGCAAGAAAGAAATAATTGAGCTCATTCTATCATAACCTCTCTCTCTCCTCATTTTCATCTTCTTCTTCCTCTTGAAAAGAGAAACCTTCTCATGTGTTGAGAATCATTCTCTTTAGAAAGAAAAGCAAACCCTAATCTCTCTCTACTCATTCTAGGATGAAGGTTTAGCAAGCCGGAAACCCTAGTTCACTCAAAGATCGAGGAAGAGCCCAAAGTCGAACCTTCGAGGTGGATCCATCTTCGACGGGAGAAGGCGACGTAAAGAGAACCATCAACCTCTACAAGGTTTGAAGAAGAAGGAGTTCAAGTTAGGTATAACCATCTTCCATAGTAGCTAACTCTCTTTAGCTAGATTGCTAGTTTTAGTTTAGACAACGATCCCGACCAAGTTTAGTCCATGTTGCCTCTTGCGATAAAAATTCGTTTTTTATACCGTTTCCGCCTCCCCGTAAGCACCGGGGGTCGCAATATGGACTTACAGCTGCTGCTTGGGGAGCCAGCCTGTAGAAGACAAACTTCTTCTGGGCTTCCTCCTTCGACGTTCAGGCACCGAGAGTGGGAGGTGGGAGTATCGACCCAAAGAGGAGCCAGTTGATTTCTTGAAGAGCCGGATTGCAGAGATTTGAGGCTGCAAGTGGCCCATACTTGACTTCACCGGATATGACAGAGCTTGAGTTGCTAGGGTAGGAGTAAATGCCATTCTTCATAGAGACGAAACGCCGGCTTCAGTATCCCATCACCCAAGGGAAACCACAAACATATATACCGCAATTATTTGATCGCGGAAAAACACGACACACGAAGTGTGGAGTGGAAAGAGGAAAAGGTCCCACCGGGCATGCCAGAATCTGTTTACCGCCGAAAACCGGGAAGACAAACGTCTTCCCTGAATTTGGGGGCAGATGCTATTTAGGTTTATCCGTCCACCACTCCGAAGATGCCAAGTTGATTTATGACACCGTATATCGGAGGTTTGGACAGATGCGGCCGTTGTAGCAGACTTCGTCAGATTTCTCCTTGTTTGCGAAGGATTTTTGATTGTAGGGACGCTCTTCCCTGCAGGCGCAAGCCTCTGCAGTTAATTACGTTACCGCATCGCGATAACCACTTTCTCCTGCTCCAGATGTTCACTTCGTGGTGTATGTGTTTGTTTTATTTTTGGTTGCCCGTGGATTGTATACGGAGACTAATTTGTGTTTTCGCCCGTAGGGCGTGGATTAGTCCCAATCCGTATTTTCTTAGATTTGGGTTTGGGTTAATTTAAGGATCGTTAATCTCGTTTGAGATTAAGATCAACTTAAATGTTTGTTGAGGATATGTTAGTCTAATTTTAGACTAAGATCTACTCAGCATGATTTTGGGATCATTCAGACCCAACAAAAGAGCATTTGGGCTCTATTGCTTTAGTTTAAGGACATTACGGTCCATAGGTCACCATTTTCTTTGGGTGAGGGTTTAGTTTAAGGACGTGCGGTCCACAGCTAGTGTAAGGACATTGCGGTCCATAGGGATGTGCTCATGGGTTTGAGAGTGCGCCAAAGAGTTGTTGGTTGTCGGGACCCTCCATCTCTCTGACGACGTTGAAAAATTGCAACGACATATATCAGAGGTGTGGAGAAATGTACCCTTAAACCAAATTCCAGATTGAAGGAAGAGATGGGATGAACATCGTTTTAGATACCATATGTTAGGAGATCATTAGTCATCTTTGGGACTGGGATCGATTTGGGGATGTTGGGTTATAGGCAGCGCCCCTGCCATCAATCCGTGACTAAATGCGGAATAAAAATTTATAAAACTTGGTGCTACCACAACCAATTACCCGGATCTACCCATAAGCTCTAGATAACAAAACATGCAAAGGAGTTAGAATGGTTATACCGAATAGATCTGTGTCCTTCGGTCTTCAACCATCATCCCAAGCTCCCAGGGGCTTCCTTGATCAAGCTTGATCTCCGGTCTCCCTCCATCGAAGACGATCCACCCGAGAGTCTATACAATGAGCTCCAACCTCATATCCGAGGCAACTAAGGCACCTAGATTGCTACTCTAGATACTGTAGATGAAGTAGAGAGTGATGAAGGATTAATTTGTCTCAAGACACCCAAGGATTCTCAACTCATGAGAGCGTTTGGGTGGAGCTAGAGGAAGAAGAAGATGCCATGAGAATGAGGTGTTGAGAGCAACTCATGAGAGAGAAAAAGAAATGAATAATGGCTTGTATTTTTGTTTGTTGTGTGAGTGTGATAAGAAATAATGGAGCCATCACATAAATGTCCATGTCTCCAAAATATCTTAGTCAACAAAAATATCTCAAGTCAACATAATCTCACAACGTACAAAAACCCTAAGCATGTTAGAATAGTAACCATGGGTCACTAATTAGCCATGCCACAAAAATGCAATAAATACATCATCCTACACCTCAATAACCTTTTAATACAAAAAGGTCTAAACCCTGATGAGGTGTGATCTTCTAAAAGTAATCTTGTAATAAATTACAAGAATACCCATCAACCGTATATACATACCCGCATCCGTATTCCGAAAAATACGAATACAAAGAGACGAAAATAATCCAACAAATATAATACTAGGATCCGGCTTAAACCAAAGCCCACTAGTATTATCCGTCCGAACATCATGCGTGCACAAGTACACGTATGTGATCGAACCCTGCCGTAAAACCATACGGCCTCTACATCGTTTTGCCCGAAGCAGGGAAACCCTCTATGTGGGACTTTAAAGACTCGTCAATACGCTGGCAGTAGGTTTAACCACAAGCACGTCAGCGGCACTAGCTGTACGTAACGGCTACCCAGGTATTAAGCGAAAGGGAGGCCGACGAGCAAACTCATCCTGAAACCCCTATGAGCCTGTCAGTGACAATATCCGTACATTCCGGTCCGTTCGTCTATGAGTATCGCATATCGAGTCTAGGGGTGGATAAAGTCAGACCCCTAATAACGCGACATTTAGTGTCGGTATGAAGCCCATCACCACCTGAGAAACTACTGATCTGAATCAGTAATTTCGACTACCTTGGTTAAGGATTTCTGGTGATGGCCATCCGTGCACTCCGCAACATCTACCCCCAATACCGGGAGAGACGAATCCCCTGACGATTTGCTCACTGCCTCCATGTGGCTCGGAACTGTACGCAACTAAAACCTGTTTGCACGACACCTTTGAGCCATGGTAGGGTAGTAATCAAAGCACAGTGGGAACTCACACGAGACAAATGATGATCTCAGGTCGATAGACTAACCTGTACACATGTCACCTGGGAACTGCTATCTAACAATAGGTATAATATCAACTAGCATGTTTCCGGCGAGTCCGTCCTGTGTACTCATAACCCAATGAGCACCTGTATACATCTTAGGTGAACCAACTGACACCGATGGCTTATGAGACCGGCCACCGCCCCTCGACGGGGTCTCGATCCATATACACTAGTCTACTCTTGGAGTATCGATGCCCAGTCTCGAAACTCCCACGACTAGGGACACTTTAAGGATGTGCTTATAGACCACCCGCTCTCACGTATATGGTCGCCATCATACTGCTGGTAGTCAAGCATGAATCCTAAGGGCTCTATCAACATGTAATGTCAGCTGAAGCATGTACACGATGATAAAGATAAACCAGATAGCATACTATCATCTCGAGTAAAACTGTTCTACCGGTATAGGTCCTCCCTCAATCATTGCAATCACGTGCCTGCGATCCAATAATTGACTTGAGGGCACTATAGCCAACAATCTCCCACTTGCACTTAAGGCTAATTATTGCGGCGGCGCATACTCACAGCCCGTGTGATACTGAACACCCAACTTCTCTACTAATCAGTTTTACAAAGCTCGTTTGTAAAACTATTGCGTTCGAGAAATAGCCTCAGTGAATGGATCCGCTCCAAGGTTTCTTTTTATGTCTCTCTTTATCTCAAGTTCGCGGAGAAATCCATCTCCCTAAATGAGGAATACATGTCTTAGAATATGTCTGGATATCTGATGGGACCCAGTTCACAAATGAACTCCAAATCCAGCAAAACTTCTTAGATTGTATCGTCCACTGAATTTAATCAGTATCCTGCGCCATACCTCCCTCAGTATCCGTTTGGATCACCTGTCCAAACTACTGCCCCTCGTTAAGAGGGAAGACTATAACCCTGACAGTCGCTCTGTCATCCAGGTCACCTTGGAAGCCTGGAATGGTTACCGTCTCCTGAAGGAGGCAGCCGTTACCAAATCCCTAGAACATTCACTTATGTTCATAAACTGTTTCCGAATGTTTCTCCAGGATTGGATCAATATATGAACTTATTGCATCTAGTGAAAAAACAACATCTGGTGTGGTACTTGACATCTCATGATTGACTCAATTGCCTAAGCATGTGATATGACAATCATGCACATCCCTCTCCCCTTTAGTCTGTAAGACACCTTTAGAGAGGGTGACTCCATCACCTGCAGGTTCACCACCATGCCAGGAGTCGCCCATTCTAAAACACCTTTAGAATACTGTCTAAGTACCCAGATTGGGAAACTACCCAAATATAGATCTAAAACCATAGATCTAGTAACCAGAATACCTGATATAATATCCATATCTTATGTGGAGAAATCACTGTGTGACAACCACAGTATAACCGATCGTAGTGCAGGAATTTCACTACCTACAAAGTGTATGTCATCCATATACCAGGACATCACACCCTACTACCTTCTTAATAGATCCATCTCCTATTTTGATGAAATCAAAGCCTATGACTGTCACATCAAAAATAGATGATCTATCTCCGCTATACATGCTTTAGTCTATAAATAGACACAAGCTACATGTCCATTATACTTCTGTTGCTCCCACTAACTATAACAACCCTCTGGCAGAGTCATATACACGTGAACTTCTAAAGCTAGTTTGGAACGACGCTATACTCATCCTCCTGCCGGATCTCATAGTCTAGAACAGCAGTAATGGCAAGTCTAGGTAAACAAGAACCTCCATGTCGCCATCTTTGAGGATATCGAAATACCTCTCGGGTGCCTGAGGTTACCTACCATATCTGCGGAGTGGCTAATGGAATGTCAAATCCGATTGAATCTTTAGGTTCTATTAAATTTTCAGTAATCGTTTGTGGTTCTGGAATCACTTCTAGTTCTACCATACTCCCACTACCGTTTTCTGAAAAAGTCCATTTTACTAAAACTGTGGCGAGTCAAGAACAATATCACTATTGATCTTCCAGATGGTAGAAAGTTATCCCTCGTCATATCCCAGGATAACCCACAAACTGCCATTACAGAAACGTGCCTTGAGTTTATCCAGAGTCTGGTTTCAAGCATAAGCCGGACAACTCCATATACCTTAACATCGTTAAGATATGAACCATTCTATATACAATATAGAAACAGAGGCACTAATTTAATTGGAACCAGATTCAAATCATGCAGCTGTCTCCAGTGTATGTCAACTAAATGGAAAAAGGCCGATCAACATTACTCAACTAGGAGTGCATCCATATATGAGTAACCTGAAAGAGAAGCAAGTTCTCAAAACCATTACTATCAACTGAATACCAAACACAAGTTCTCTACTTTATTCTTGTACCTATAACTTCTCAAAACTTGGACCTTGTATTTCTACGAAATACTTGTCTAAAACTGGAGAAGTCACAAGTAAACAGAACATAGCACGAGCACCAACCCCTCTGTCAAAATGGACACTGGACAACATACAATACTTTGTATAAGTCCTCTGAGTTCAATAACTCAAACCATGTACATCGTAGATTGAAAACTGTACTATAGTTAAGAAGAATTACACCGTTGTTGAATACTCCTTACCTAAAGATCAACCGATATAGGTAAATGTTATAGACATAATTTCAAAAAGTTATATCTCACTTTATAAAATAAACGTACAGATATATCAGTTTGAAACTGGTGCATAACTACGGATATTCAAAACCAAATATTTGTCGTCCTGGAAAAACCCAGGTGATTTCCTCAAATATCACCAATTACAACGAATTCTGATATAATGAGGATATAATCACCTAATTCCCAATATCTTGCTCCCACTCATCATCTGTAATACCATACATGTCACGACCCGAAGGTACGGAACGTGACCGGCACTTACATTACAAAATGACTAAAGGCGTAACGTAATCTAAGTAAGCCGAAGCCCAGAAATCTAAACCATTTAAAAGAAGAAGTGAAAGAAAACATGTTTAAAAGCAATATCAAATTTTCTCAAAAATTTCGGCAGAGTCTCCTTTGTAGAAACTGACCCCAAACGGGTACAAATAAGAACATAAACATAAGCAAATAAAAGGTATCCCCAAGCGGGAGCTAGCTCTTCGCCAATTGGCGGACACAACCACGCAAGCAATATAATATACAATGCCGAAGGACGAGAATCAAAACCCAAAAGAAAACCACCAAAACCACAAAAAAACATAATAATACAAGCATGACTCTAAGGTCAAAAGAAAACAACTGGTCTTCTAAATCTATCAAATAATACAAGTCTGGTTGATGGATCTTACTATATACAAATGTAATAAATAACAGTAAAATGGCGGTCCCGATACAATGAACCAACCTATCAAGCAAATCACCCTGAATGAAATGATGTGCCAACAAGCTGCCAAGGAAACCTGTACATCTAACCTGTAAGAAAAATTTGGCACAACGGGGGTGAGTTGCCAACTTGTGAGTAGAAAACATCTGCGAGTAGAAATCGCATGCACGACGATCTCCTAGGTCATAATAATATACATAAATAACACTAGTCATCTAGTTGTGACAGGGTAATCATCTTTGCAAAAGTGCAGTACTCAGTGCATCGTGTCAGTGTCACTAAACAATAATGAGTCACATATCTGAGGTATGTATGCATCATGAATGATAAAATCAACCACGAAATCTGAATAATCTGATATAAGAAAACATCAATAAATCTCGTATAATAAAACTGAAACATCATCAGTGAAATCGACAGAAATCCGTGTCCAGCATCAACACAATATATCAATATCTCAAGTCTCAATATCTCAATGTCTCAGTATCTCAATGTCTCAACATTTCAATGTCTTAATATCTCGGGCTCCGTCGATCCGGATCGGCCCATATCATCAAATCTCACGGAAATGGTCGGTATCCTCCGGATATCCGCCGCGCCAGGTAGGTAGTCCGTACCCCTGCCAGGCTCATCGACTACAACTCGAGCTTCTTGCCCCGGGGTACCTTACCGGGCTCACCATGTACCCGAAACGGTTCATCCTACTCCTCGAATCGGGTCTCGAAATCCAACAGCAATCATGAAAACTCATGGTGGACGACACATACATCACGAGAAAACCGCAACTTGCATTTTAAAAAGAGAGAGAGAGAGAGAAGTTATTATAAATTCTTGCGGTTTTGCCCCAAATCCATAAATCTCATGGAAATCCGAAATCCAAGAATCAAGAGTAAATAAACAGTGAATTTTGGCATAAAGCCCCAGAATAGTATATGAATGAATATATGAATGCATAAAGTATCTATGTAATGAATGCAATCTCTAAGTTAACACATGAGAGCAATCACACAAATATTATGTGGTAACTAGCCTTTAGCTGATTATATCAATGAGATAATATGTTCTAAAGTGTACATGACATGGCGATTACCGATGATGATGTGTGTGAGCCGGCAAATATGTATACGTGGAACATGTGCATCATCAGTAATGGTGTTGGTGTCCTAACAGATGGAATCATAACAGTTAGGTAACATATGTATAAATATGCAGTATAATGAGAATAACATGAATATAACAGAGAAGGAGTAATAACTGCAATACCGAAGAATATACTTTTCTACTATACGAGTCATACCATTTTAGTGTTTGAAAAAGCACGAATCGTTGTTTTTAGAAAAAATAGGGGGCTACGGTGTTTTTGAGAAAAGATACATCCTTTGAAAATCCGTAATATCCCCCAGTTGTCTTTTTGAAAAATGCTCACGATTCGTTGGTTTTGAAAATATGTATGGCTCAAGCCTGATCTAGCATCTACCTAAACCACTAATAGACTAACTAAGGAACTGGTCGAAAGGTAAGAAAAGTCCACCTAAAGTCCGAGTCGATACCTCTAAGAGTCGGCGATCCAGCCTCAATAGCGTCACGTAAATAGTACGACTTCATCGAGTCAAAAGTGCGGATCAATCATCATATCTATACCTCGTATGGTAAAATCCATCGTACGGCATCCCAAAATCGAGTTACGGGTCAACTATCATATATATAACATCAATCATATGGTATCATCATCAACAATATCACAATCTGGTTACTGATCTAAAGCCTCATACAATCCGATGTCATCAACACATATTATTATATATGAATTGACATTGCCTAAGCGATCCATTATAAATATCATAACATATCTCAATTCATATCTTGATCATATGTCAACTATCATATATATATCATCATTCACGAGGTATCATCGTCAAACAATATCATGATCTGATTACTGATCTAAGTCTCAAAACATTCCAATGTCATCACACATTTATCGTATAGTATATATTTTCTTATCGCACAACGATCCGCTATAATACCATAACTCGGTCATATATCAAATTTCATACGGCATCATGCCCGATCATATCGACCCATCTCCAAGTATCATATAACATCCTCATATCCCGTGTATATGTTATGTGTGTGTGTGTGTGTATTGAAACCTACACACACACACACACACCCTAAGTCAAGTGATGTGTGTGCGTGTGTGTGTCAACCTATACTCTAGGGTCTCGTGACTAAGAACTAGACTAAAAGCACTATCATCCCACTTACACAATTTCCGATCCGTGGTCTCCTAAAACCTTTCTTTCTCAGTATTCGTATCTCATAATAACATATCTATATATAAAAATATCAAGACCACGTCATATCCTACGAAGTTGTGGGGGTGTTATACGCCATCCACCCGACTTCCCCCGTAGATATACATCTACTCACCTTGTCCTTGTCTGCCGAAGTCGATGCTGCCATCCTCTTCTTCATCGTCCGAAGTCCATGTGAGAGGTACCTATATGCAAACGTATATAATATCGTAAACCGAAATCACGGATAAAAACCAAAATGGCACACGAAACGCGCATAGGTTAAAACCTATGACCCGCTCATACAAAAGAATCAAATAACCCTCGATATCGGCGTACAAACGCCGATTGTTTGAGAAAAACCTAAACATACCAATCGCGGTTTTAAAACTCACTAATTATATATGAAATATGGTTTAAATTATCAAAACCTTAAAATTAATCAAATCATTTTATTTCGTAAAAACCTCTGTTTCCTGGTTTAAAATCAGGAAAGCTTCTGGGAAAAGCTTCAGAAGAGGGTCACGTGCTTACACGTGACTAGCGGTCACGTGTTGGCACGTGACACCTAAAAACATCATCAAGGCAAGTTCAGTTTCCTGACTACGTTGAAGGAAAGGGGGCTTCAGAAAGAGTCACGTGCTCCCACGTGACCCGGGTCACGTGGCGACACGTGACATTTAAATGCAAGAGTCAAAAGGCACACCAGTTCCCTGATCAAGTCAAGGAAAAGGCTTCGGAAGAGGTCACGTGCTTCCACGTGACCAGGGTCACGTGTTGCCACGTGACGTTCAAGACAGCAGACTCGTTCTCCAGTTGAACCAAGGAAAGAGAGAGTTCAAACAAGGGTCACGTGCTCACACGTGACCAGGGGTCACGTGGTGGCACGTGACGTTTAAGCAACGATCAGAAGACAGAGCGCAAAAGAAAGGAAAAGGCTCATTCCAAAGGGGGTCACGTGCCCACACGTGACCATGAGTCACGTGGTCACACGTGACCGGCTTTCAAAGCCCATTTTTGTCAAACAGAATTAAATTCTGAAGGAGAATCAAATCTTTCCAAAGGAAAGCGGCTATCTGGAAACGATCGAATTAAAGATTCAGAGGTGATCTATCTATGGGAAAATCTCGGGTTTGGAAAGATTTCCCCTTTAAATCTAACCAAAATAACAAAGGAGAATCTCTGGATTTAAAATCCAATGGTGAATAAAATTCACCTAATAATCCAGAGGTCCAAAACGAATGATGGATGCAAATTAAATCTCTCATGAAGATTCGTCAAAAACTGATTGATTCGGTTGCTTCTCCTATAAATAGGAGCCAAGAGACACAGAGAAAAGAGATACACATACGCAGAGAAAAAAAAAAGAAAAGAAAGAGAGCTTCGATACTTGGAGAACTTGGATCTTCTGCAAAAACCCTAGGTAAGAAAGGGAAAAGCTCCTTGAAAGAAGAAGAGAATTTAATTCTCAACAGAGTTTAACTCTGATACATAAAAACAGAAGAACATATTTCTTCTCTCTTTGATAGAGGATCTGCAAAGTGCACATCTCCCCTTAAGGTTGAGAATTTAATTCTCAATGGGTCGAGATCCTGCCATGCAGATCCAAAACATAGAGAGGGAATGCAAGCATGAGAATTTAATTCTCACAGAACTATAGGAATTTAATTCCTTTAAAATAAAATTAGGGCTTGACCCTGTATCATGGGAATTTAATTCCTTCAGAATAAAAAGAAACATGGTTTAACCCTAATTAAGAACTTAATTCTGTTGAAACGACGGGAATTTAATTCCTTTAATCATCATTTAACAGGGAATGGGAATTCAATTCCTTAAAAACTTTTATTAGGGTTTAACCCTATTTGGTTCTTCACATATATGAGGAATTTAATTCCTACAGAAAATTCAGAGTTAAACTCTATCCCAGAATATAAGTCTTCGAAAGGAAGTAGGAATTTAATTCCTCTGAAATTTAAAGCTTGAGGAATTTAATTCCTGAAAAAAAAAAGATTAACAAAGCCTCTAAACAAAATACAAAGAGGCAGGGTCACGTGTCATCACGTGACCCCCCAAAAGATCTACAGAAAGCCCCTTTGAGGCAGCACCCCACGTGATCCACGTGACCCTTGGCAGAAGCTCTAATATATAGGCATTTGAATGCCCATCACGTGATGGCACGTAACGCTCTGAAAGACGCGATAATATCAGCAGAATAAATAAAGGGAGGGCGCTCTCACGTGCTGCCACGTGACCCCTCTTGCCTTAGTGTTTAACACTAAATTGAAACTCTCGAACCCAGTGTTAACATACTGTTGGGCCTTAGTGTTCAACACTAATTAAAAAGCTTTATCTGCAGTGTTCAACACTGATTGCCTTAGTGTTTAACACTAATCTGAGATCTTCATTTGCAGTGTTCAACATTGATCTGTTTTAGTGTTTAACACTAATTTGAAAAGCCTTGTTGCTGGTGTTTAAACACCAATTATCTCTTAGTGTTAAACACTAACTTGTCAACCTCATTCCCAGTGTTCAACACTGATTGCTCTGTAGTGTTTAACACTAGGCTTTGGCCCAATTGGCCTAAATGGATGGAGGCAAAGCCTCTCCTGATTGGACTTAGCCCAAGATGGCCATAAGTCCTCAATTTGTGCTTAACTGGGCCAATGGACTCATAACATAATTAATCGTCTTGATCCCAAATTGGGCCAAGGACTATTTAATCCACTCCGGTTCTAGGGTACATCTCTTCACTCCTTTGATACTTGGCATTGTAATCCCTCAATGTCTTCAAAGAGGTGACGGGTCCCGACGACCACACATTGATACGGACTGCGGAGTCCTTAAACCCGTGTTTAATGCAAATTCCTGGTTACGTGGAACGCGGATAATATCACTCTTTGACCCCGTGGAAAACGTCCAGAGCGGAGCCTGGTCCTCGCAGAACACGGCAGCGAACCCGTGTGAAGCATCCAGAGCACATAACGGACTGTGGGGTCCTTAAACCCATGGACTACGACGTCCTTAACCTTGACCGAGATGTCTTAAAACTAACAACGGACTGTGGGGTTCTTAAACCCATGGACTACGACGTCCTTAACCTTGACCGAGATGTCTTAAAACTAACAGTGGACCGCAATGTCCTTAAACTACCCATGGACCGCAATGTCCTTAAACTACCCATGGACCGCAATGTCCTTAAACTAAAACAATAGAGCCCCGCATGCTCTTTTGTCGGATCTAAACGGTCCCGTTTAAGTTGATCTTAGCCTCAAAGATGGCTAACGTATCCTTAAACCTTCAAACAGAGTGGACTATAAATCCCCCCAATTAACTCTGGCTCAAGGGTACATCTCTAAACTCCTCTGACATCCGTCGTTGTAATTCTTCAACGTCGTCAGAGAGGTGACGGGTCCTGACGGCCATACATACGTTGGACCTCTAGGTCCCTAAACTGGAACAATGGAGTTCAAACACTCCTTTATCGGATCTAAACAATCCCGTTAAGTTGATCTTAGTCACAAAGTTAGACTAACGCATCCTTAACAAACGTTTGAGTTGATCTTAGCCTCAAGTATGGCTGACGTATCCTCAAACCAAACCCCCAAACCCAAATCTAAGATAATACGGATTTGGACTAGTCCACGCCCTACGGGCGACGACATAACTCAGTCTCCATAAACAATCCACGGGCAACAAAACACAAAACAAACACCCACGACACGAAGTGACCAGCTGGAGAAGGAGAAAGTTGTTACCGCAATGCGGTAGCGTAATTAACTGCAGGGGCTTACGCCTGCAGGGAAGAGCGTCCCAGCAATCAAAAACCCCTCAAGCGAGGGGGAATCTGACGAAGTCTGCTACATCGGACGCATCCGTTTAAACCTTCGATACATGGTGCCATAAATCAACTTGGCATCTTCGGAGAGGTGAACGGATAGCACCAATTAGCATCTGCCCCGAATCTCAGCGCCAAGACACCGCAGTCCTGCGCGCCGTCTTTCGGAGGGGAACAGATTCTGGCACGCCCGGTGGGACCTTTTCCTCTTTCCACTCCACACTTCGTGTGTCGTGACTCGCGAACCAATCGCGGTTCGCCAATGGTTGCCCTTGGGTTTCAAGATACTAAGAATTGGCGTCTTGCTTATTGCAGAAAGCAAAGGATCGATGGCTTCTACTTCCATGAAATTCTCCAACTGCTCAGGCTGCAATTGCAGCCAACGCTCTGCCTCGCCAGGAGGTATAGCCTACGGACCCCAAGCTGCTTCGCTATTCACAATGCCCGTGGAACAGGTCACTCGCGCCACCACAGGATTGTTCTTTGGGACCATGCTCCCGCCTACAGACTTCACCGCTCCAGCGCTGACAACGGAAGCTCCCAAGAAGTCGGTCTTTGATCGTCTTACCCCTGCCGCGGCTCCTCTCAACGAGTCGCCCAACGTCAACGCCTCGGTCTTCTCTAGATTGGGCCAGAAATCCTGCGAACCCATCATGGGACCTACAATCTCAGAGAAGGCTGCTTCTAAGAAGGTGCCCGCTCCTGCCCCCGAAATCGTCAAGGCAGCTTCTCCGGCCAAAAGGTCGGTCTTTACAAGATTAACGGCTTCAGCTCCCGCTCCTACTGCCCAAAGGACATCGGTCTTTGACAGGCTAATACCAACTGCAACCCCCCACCCAGACAGGGGGCAAGACGAAACCATTCTTACCGCTGACCCTACACCGTCCGCTCGACACGCTCGACGTCGCCATTGGCGCCGAGTAAGGAAGGCTGGGGGCAACTCCCCCTCCGGGTTGACTCCATCGGCCCCGATGGCAGAGGTTAATGCTGCTGTTCCAACTGGGAACAGCTTTGAAATGCTAAATAAGGTGCGAAGGAATTCTCCTACGGCAGTGCTGAAGAGGTCTCCTCCCTCATTAAAAAAGGTTGTCGAAATAAAACCCGAACAACCCCGATCTCCTCAACGGCTGTCTTCCAAAATCTATAAGGTTTGGCGGCAGGCACGGGACTCGATCATCGATCCAAACTTCTCTCGCCAACACAAGAAGCTGAAAATCCAACCGGAAGCTGGTCACCAGGCTAAACCCCAAAAGGCTGTCTGGACGCCCACCTCAACGGCCCCCTCAACCTCCATGGCTCATAAAAGGAGGAGGCCACAGAAAACCCCACAGCATGCAACGACGGCTAAAAGCACTGAGCCCAGACGCCCTAAGTCTGGGAGCATGGTGGTCCACACTGTTTACATGGCCTCTGGAAAAGAGGAAAGCCGCACGTCTACGGGCCACCGACCGCTAACCCGATCCGTGACGAAGGCTCAAGAGCAGCAACAAAAGCTTCAAGAAATGATGAATGCTATGGCCGCGCTCACCGGGCCAAAAGAAAACCCAGAAACATCCTCAGACGCACGCCGGGAGGAAGAAACCGATGCTGAATTCCTTCGCCGAACACTGGAGAAAAGGGATAAAGAGGCTGCTGAACAAGCGGCCAATATACAACGGATGGGCCTCCTCTTCCAAGATGTGATAGGAATGATGATCCAGCAGGACTTACCCGCCGAGGATCCCCCAATCGTTCTTGAAGACGACCGAGGAGAAACGTCAAATCCACCACCAGCCCTCTCAACGGCCAAGGAGGAGGCAATCTCTAAGGCTGACTTGGCTGACTACATAGCCCAGCAGATCCGGGTTCATCACGCGACTGAGGCAGCTGGTCAAGTCGTGAAAACGGGGCGGCCGTATCCGAGCTGGTACGACCAAATCAAATACCCGCAAGGCTATACAATACCAAAATTCCACGTGTATAAGGGGACCGGCAATCCCCATCAACATGTCGCCCAGTTCCGGGCCCTCTGCGGTAACACCGGCGGTGATGATAAACTGTTGCTCCGCCAGTTCGTGGGCAGCCTATCGGAAACTGCGTTCGAATGGTATTCAGAACTCCCGAACGATTCTATCAAAACGTTCGCTGAAATGGAGCTGTTGTTCACTCAGCGATTCGCAAGTGCCAGCGAACGCACTCCAATAACTGCACTGATTAACGCCAGGGTAAAACCGGGCGAAACCTAGGTCCAGTACGCTATACGCTGGCGGAACTTGTGGTCGAGATGTGAGCAACGCATTGAGGAAGCACCTGCGGTGGGCATGTTCGTGGGAACTCTAGACCCTCACGCAACTATCTCCCAGTTTATGATGTTCTTTAAGCCAACCACATTCCAGGCTTTAATCGACAAGTTGGCTCAGATGGACCAGATGGGTCATAGACCACCTGCCCCGAAGTCGGAATCTCGGAATGACAAGGGTAAAGGGAGGGCAACCTTTGTTGCAAATGCCCAGCAGCAACCTATCGCCCCGAAACCGGCAGATCAACTCGAGGAAAGGCGTCGGTATTATAATGAGAAGATGAAGCGTCCCTACTCGTTCCCACGGGACAAGACGAAACGGCTATTCGAGCTGGCAATACGCAACAGACTTATAAACCTGCCAAATCCAAGACGACCGCCGCAACCCACTGAAGTGAGTAACCCTAACTATTGCCCTTACCATCAAACGGTAGGCCATCCGATTGAAGATTGCTTCATCTTCAAAGGATGGATTGAAGACCAATACCTCCAGGGGAAGTTTGTACTGTCCGAAAAGTGGAAGGTGAACCCCCCACAGCCGCATGCTCCTAGGAAAGCGGATACACCGGGGGCAACATGTTCTTTTATTGAAGAAGCTCCATGGGAGGTCGTGCTATCAACTAAAACCAGAAGAATGCTGAGAGACCTTCATGCGTGCCCTGCGATCGAATGGAAGGACCCTCTTGAACCTCAAATTATCGAAGGGATGCTAAGGCGCCGCCCGACTACAAAGACTCATGATAAGAGCCCAGATACTCACGCCCAATCGTCAAAATCTTCAAAGAAAAAGAAGAAGAAATCCAAGAAGTCCTTGAAGCCTGGAAAAGAGCACACGAACTTGCAGAAGCAAATCGACGCACTGGAAGAGTACAATCAAAAGGCGCGAACCCCTGTCACATTGCAAGAGTTCCTCAACCACATCTTTCAAGAAGAAGATGATGGAGAAAGCTCGTCGGATGAATCCGAAGGATATGTGGCGAGTTGTAACGTAATCTCCCATTCGTTTACCGATGATGGGAAAACTCCTGGCACTAAAAAGTTGGAGGCAGAGCCTGTACCAGAGCGTGCATGGCCAACAGATGAAATGATCGACGCTTTTCTAGACGAGATTCGTCTAAAATGTAAAGCGGACCAGGAGCGTGAGATGACCATGTCGGAAGGAGCCAAATGCGGGCAACTGAACGAAAGAGTTGAACTACCCCTGCCAGAGCGTAAGGCATCCGAAGTAGACAAGAAGATATTCAAGACGAGGAAAAGGTTTGCCAAAGCCATGTCAATGGGAATGAAGCTACCACCCTCGGAAGGAAACACACACGATGGGGTAGAGACGCACCCTGACTATTGCACATATCATCGGAGAATATCACATCCCACGGAGGAGTGCGACGCCTTTAAGATATGGTGGCAAGGATATGTCGCTCGTCGGCAACATGTTAAGCGCATGAAACGCAAGAGCCGTCGGGAGCGAAGAAGTACTGTCGATGGGCACAACAGAACGACTGGCAACTGTTACATGGTTAACGCCAGGGGGTCACAAGTTCTCACCTTTGGGAGCGACTCTGACGAAGAAATAGCTCTGGGCCCTCTCTTTAAAGAATCCGTTTTGGGGAAAGAAGAAGAATCGGAGGCCTGCGAGAACATTCAGCTGCGCAATCGCACACTCCCAGAAAAGAATCTCGGGCCCGGGAATAGAAGGGATAAGGGAAAGGAAAAGGTCTCTGAAGATATCACTTTAGATGACCAAGTCATGACGGAGCTGGCTGCCAAAGACCCTCCTAGGAAGAGTAAAGTGGACTATAACATCCTCGCGCACCTAAGGAAACTGCCTTCTCAGCTTAGCATTCTCGATGCCCTCCTACTATCAAAAGAAGCGCGAGACTCACTAATTAAGGCGTTACAAGAACCTGAGCAATTCCAAGCCTTCCTCGCCACTGAAAAGATGAAGGATGAACTGGAGGAAGTGCATACAGCCGACATCACTTTCGGTGATGAAGACCTCCTTCTCGGGACATGCGACCATAACCGTCCCCTATATGTCTCCGGATACTGCCATGATATCAAGATAGGCAAGATCCTGGTGGATAATGGATCCTCCGTCAACCTCCTTAATGTTCGGGTGTTGAAGGAAATCTGCATGAGTGTGCAACACCTCGCTCGTGACAAAATTACTATCTCCGGTTTCGATTCACAATCGTCACGGACTCTCGGATCTGTGATACTAACATTACGCTTTGGACTTCTCGTCACAGACATCAAATTCCATGTCATTGACGCCAAGACCTGCTACAACGCCTTGCTCGGTCGTCCTTGGCTACACGAGTACAACATCATCCCTTCTACACAACATCAGTGTATGAAGTACTTTAAGGACGGTTTCGAGTATACCGTAACAGGCGAGCTGAACCCATTTTCCGTGAACGAAGTCCGCAAATACGAAGATGCGAAATACTTTTTGCCAGATTTCGAGGATACAGAAAGGTGTCGCAATCCGGAGAACAAAACCGCCGCCACCATCCCGATTTTCGGGAGCGATACCGAAGAAGAGGAAGAGATAGTTTATGCAGGGTCATCTCGACGCAACAACCTGGGACGCTCGCCCCCGTGTTGGTCTTCGGAAGTGATTCAGAAGATGAAGTTAATGCTGTGTTCTCCAATCGGTTGTCAATACAAGCACCCCCTGGCGATGACCATAGTTTGCAAATCACCATGGTACCGCGAGAACACTACAAGGATCTCGACGCGCTTCAGGCTCACAATGTGCAGGACCTGCAAACATTTTACGTCCCTCCCAGGTGAAAGGGTGAGAAGGTGATCCTATTCTACCGATCCTCAGAGTCGAAAATAGATAAAGAGATCTGGCATGGCACGGATGCTACGCTTGACAGGCTCCAACCAATCCGTCTGCCCAGATACTATACAAATGGATTAAAGAAGCTATTGAAGCGCCAAGGAGTACCCTTAGAACAGACCGTTCGGCAGGCGCGGTTCTACAACAGGATTTGGGATGTCCCCGGGACTCAACGCAAATTGCCCAACGGGAAGATGGAAACACTCGGGCTTGGATACGCAAGAGCCGGAAAACGGGAACGGGCCCACAGTAGCTACGCCATATATACCTTTGATGAAGAGGAGGACGCCCTGTCAGGAGATGCCAACCACCCATCAAAACTAGACCCCGCAATTAAAGCGCCGAGTACGTCGTTTGAAGAGCGAGTGGGCAAGCCTATCAGGAAAATGGGTCAGGAAGCTCGGGAAGACCACAACCGCGAAATGGCCATCTACGAGAAGGCCAGGACGCAACGTCTATCTCAACGTGCTGCAAAAGACAAAGACGCTTATCCTCGTCAATCCGTTGTACGAAAGGCCCGACGCAGAGACGGAAATAAATCAAGAAGCGGCTTGGGTTTGTCCCTCATGAAGAAGATGAGTCGAGCGTACTCCTTCCCCCGAGACAAAACGGGGAGGTTACTTAACCTCGCCATAAAACATCAAATGATCACGCTTCCAGAGTCTAGACATCCTGAGCAAGCTAGTAAGGCTTCTCATCCGAGTTATTGCTCTTATCACCGAGCCATAGGACATCCTACCGAAGACTGCTTCACCTTCAAGAACTGGGTCGAGAACCAGTACCGACGGGGCAGATTCGCTTTATCCGACGGCTGGAATGTGACGCCACCGCAAAAGCATGAGCCCAAGGCCGCAAGAGCAGAACCGGGTCCACCTCAGTCCAGGGAGCGGGTTCGCACTTGTTATACGATTACGATATTAGGAAAAGAGCCCGAGAATGTAGATGACCTTTACCGGTGCTTTGAGAACAGCGATGATGAGGTGATCTCGGAATTTCCGCCCGCTCCAAAAGAACTGGAAGATGGTATACATACTACTGCAGATAATCTCAAGAAGATTGAGTTGGGATCGGCAGACGACCCACGACCGACATTTGTCAGCGAGCTGTTATCCGAAGAAAAGGTGGCTGCGTTAAAGAACGTGCTTCTACGGCATAAAGATTGCTTCGCGTGGAACTACTCCGAGATGCCAGGATTGGACCCGGAGATTGCTGTGCATAGGTTAGAAATATCCCCAGATATCAAGCCAGTCAAGCAGGCGCCAAAGAGGATGCGACTCGAGCTTGAAATGAGCATCAACGCCGAAGTCAAGAAGTTGATCGATTCTGGATTTATCCAAGAAGTCCAATACCCCGACTGGATCGCCAATATCGTCCCGGTAATGAAGAAGAATGGGACGGTACGCATATGCGTGGATTTCAGGGATCTCAATAAAGCCTGTCCAAAGGACGATTTCCCGGTGTCGGTAACCGAGCTAATGATAGATAACACGTCCACTCACGAGGTTTTCTCCTTTATGGACGGTTCATCAGGATACAATCAGATAAAAATGCATCCCGAAGACCAGAAGCACACCGCTTTCCGGACCCCTTTGGGTATATTTTGCTACAGGGTTATGCCCTTTGGTCTTAAGAACGCTGGCGCTACCTATCAAAGGGCCATGACAAAGATCTTTGATGACCTCATACACGACGTCGTCGAGTGCTATATCGACGACCTCGTAGTAAAGAGCATGTCATACGAAGATCATTTAAAGCATCTGGAGACTGTATTTCGACGCCTTCGGCAATATAATTTGAAAATGAATCCCCTCAAATGCGCGTTTGGAGTCTCCTCGGGCAAATTTCTGGGATTCATCGTTCGACACCGAGGTATTGAAATAGATCCGTCAAAGATTAAGGCGATCATGGAAATGCCTCCGCCAAGAACCCTCAAGCAGTTGCGGTCTCTCCAAGGGAAGCTCGCATACATCCGGCGGTTTATCGCTAATCTTTCGGGCAAATGCCGTCCTTACAGCCACCTGATGAAAAAGGGAACTCCATTCGTTTGGGATCACAAATGTCAAGGTGCACTAGACGAGATCAAGCAGTACCTGCAGAACCCTCCAGTGTTGGCTGCTCCAGTGAAGGGAAAGCCTCTCATTCTTTACACGGCCGCCCTCGAAGGTTCTTTGGGCGCATTATGGGCACAAGAGAACGATCAGGGGAAAGAAAGAGCACTTTACTACTTAAGTCGAGTGCTGCTGGGGGCAGAAAGCAACTATTCCCCCATTGAAAAGCACTGCCTGGCGTTGATCTTCGCAATAACAAAGCTTAGACATTACGCGTTAGCACATGAAGTCCGTCTTATTTCGAAGGTGGACCCTCTCAAATATCTGATGTCGAAAGCCATATTGACGGGACGACTTGCTAAGTGGGCCCTGCTCTTGATGGAGTTCTCGATAACATATCAACCTCTCAAGGCAGTGAAAGGCCAGGCCATTGCCGACTTCCTCGCCGAGCACCCGATACCGGCCGATTCTCCTCTGAACTGTGATTTGCCGGACAAGCATGCATTTGATGCGATTAGCGGCGGAAGCACCCGATGGGAACTCTATTTCGATGGAGCATCCTCCATAAAGAAACAGAAACAAGGTGTCCCAATGGTCAAATCAGGGATAGGCCTCATCTTTGCAAGTCCACAAGGAGGGATAATGCGCTTCGCCTTCTCCTTAACAGAACCGAGGACAAACAATGAAGCCGAATACGAAGCTCTGATAGCAGGCCTCGAAATCGCCATCGACATGGGAATTGAAGACCTCCTTATATACGGGGATTCTCAGCTGGTCGTTAGTCAAGTAAATGGTGACTACCAAACGTGCAAACCGGAGTTGGTGAAGTACGGCGAAAAGGTGCAACAACTATTGACCCAAATTCCCTCATATACTTTGGAGAACATACCGCGCGCGGAAAACAGCAAAGCAGACGCGTTGGCTAAACTTGCTAAAGAACTGGCTGACGAGAACCTCGATGACGTCAGAATCGTGGTACAAAGCCGTCAAGTGCTCGCCCCAGCAGAAATATCTCTGGAATCATGCGAAGAAAAGGGAACGACTGAGCAGACGACCCTACAAATAAAAGACCATGAGAAGGCCGAAGACTGGAGGGAAGTCTTCACAGACTACTTTAAGTCCCACCGAATGCCCGAAGAAGCCTCCTCAAGACATCAGCTCATGAAACGAGCTTTATCTTTCGCTTTTGTCAACGATATTCTATACAAGAGATCGTTTGATTCTCTATGGCTGAGATGCTTAGGACCTGACGAAGCAGAAAGAGTCATTCAGGAAGTTCATGACGGACTTTGCGGTTCTCACCAAGCAGGCCCAAAGATGAAGTTAAAAATCAAACGGATGGGTTACTATTGGCCCACGATGACCCAGGACTGCCTCGAGTATGCGAAGCAATGCCACTCATGCCAGATTCATGGAGACTTCATCCACCAACATCCGAATCCACTGCATCCAACGGTGGCTAGTTGGCCATTCGAAATGTGGGGGACTGACATAGTAGGCCCCATTGAGCCAGCATCATCCCGGGGACACCGTTTTATTCTGGCAACAACTGATTACTTCTCCAAATGGGCAGAAGCAGTACCACTGAGGGAAGTAAAGACGGAGAATATCCTCCATTTCTTCAAGACGCACGTCATCTATCGGTTCGGGACTCTACGGCGGATTATCTCCGATAACGGGCCGGCCTACCGAAGCCATAAGATTAGCCGCTTCGCACAGCAGCACAATATAGACTGGAGATATTCTTCGGTTTACAATCCACGAGCTAACGGTCTGGCCGAGGCCTTCAATAAGACCTTGACGAAGATCATAAAAAAGACCGTTTCCAGGAATAAGAGAGACTGGCACGAAAGGCTGCAAGAAGCCCTTTGGGCTTATCGAACTACATTCAAGACGGCCACGAACACAACGCCGTACGCGTTGGTATTTGGGACGGAAGCAGTGCTCCCCCTCGAGATAGAGTTACCCTCTTTACGAGTAGCAGTCCACCACGAGCTGACGAACGAAGAAAATGCTCACCTTCGGCTTGAGGAGCTTGATGCCCTCGACGAAACCCGGCTCATAGCGCAACAACATCTAGAGGCCTACAAAGCAAAGATGACGCGCTCATACGAAAGATTGACCAGGCCGAGGACATTCCGCCAAGGCGAACTCGTACTAGTGGTCAAAAGACCTATGATCCCTAATCGTGCCAAGCGAGGAAAATTTGAGCCAAACTATGAAGGCCCGTACATCATAGACAAGGTCTACCAGGGTGGAGCCTACCTACTCATGGACATGCACGGTGAAAGGCCTTTCAGGCCGATAAACGGCCGCTTCTTAAAGAAATACTATGCTTAATAAGCCACAGCCTGGGTCAATGATAGATGACGACGACTATGTCCGCTCACTATCTTCCTAGGCTCAGACTTTACAAGCAGCAGCCAGCCTTCCCATATCGACGGACCGAAACGTCCTTAAACTAACGGCGGACCGAAACGTCCTTAAACTAACGGCAGACCGAAACGTCCTTAAACTATCGACGGACCGAAACGTCCTTAAACTAACAACGGACCGAAACGTCCTTAAACTAACGACGGACCGAAACGTCCCTAAACTACTACCGTAACATCCTTAGGCTGACGAGATGGATAAAAAAAAAAGGAGTGAAAAAGAATTAAAAAAACGGTATGTCTATAAGCAAAATGGACACGGATGAAAACCCGAAAGGGCTCCGTGAGTAAAAACAGCAGGACTACCGGCGAGTGTTTGTGAAAACCCGAAAGGGCGCAACCTCGTTAAAGGACACTTACAAAGTCCTCTCGACCTTGTAAGTAGAAACCACCTGCGTGAGATCCTTACGACTCACAAAGGAGTAACACACTTAAGGATCCTCACGATTCCTAAGGAGAAAATACACTTACGAGATCCTCACGACTCGTAAGGAGAATTCTCTTATGGGACCTTCACGGCTCATGAGATTTGAAAGTCTTAAGTTACAGAAACCTAAACCTGTTCTTAAGCAAATCCTCCACAACCTCCGATGTTGCCCTACAAGAGGCTCAATACTGACCCTTGTATACAATCCACGGGCGCGAATAAACATTTCCCCAGCAAAGTCCAACCCTTGTAGGTCCTCCCGACCCATAAGGAGAAAACCCTCTCGTAGGATCCTTACGACTTACAGAGGAACATACACTTAGGAATCCTCACGATCCCTAAGAAGAAAATACACCTGCAAGATCCTCACGACTTGTAGGGAGAAATACCTTTGTGAGACCCTTACGGCTCATGAAGTCGAAAGCCTTAGTCGACAGGACCTTAACCCTGTTTGCTAAGCCACCTTTGTTCAACATCGACAGAGGCAAATGATGATTCGCTCCTGGCAATATTCCAGTTGCAGCGATGCTGATGCCTAAACCGGTATCAAATCCCAAGTTCTTTCATGGCAAATGATGATTCGCTCCTGGCAACATCCCAGTTGCAGCGATGCTAATGCCGAAATCGGTGTCCAAAATCCGAGCTTGCGGCGAAAAAGCTAGCAAGCCACACATGCCTACAAAATAGCCGAAATGATGGGGCAACTTGCAATAAAAAAGCAGCAAGTAAAAATGTATGCATGAAAAATAGCCGAAATGATGGGGCAACTCGCAATAAAAAGCAGCGAGTAAAAATAAAACAAATAGCCGAAATGATTGGGCACCGCGAAAAATAGCCGAAATGATTGGGCAATCGCGACCTTCGCGATATAAAAAGCTGAAATGATAGAGCATCGCGGAAAGAATTTAAAAAAATGACGAAAGAATGAAATCTTCGCCCTACAGGTAATGTTACATCTATCCCTGTATACAATCCAGAGGCGCAAACAAAGAAGGAGTCGTACTCCTCCCCCAGGTTTCATCATGAGAGGAAGCCAAATCTCGACGGTTCACAAATAACCTGGAGATCATCTCGACGCAGCAGACACAACTTCAAGCTAAGCGGAACAGCGGCAACTCCCAGTTCCATGGCTCGGTGGTACACATATCGCCAACAGTCAAACCTCCATTCCGTGAAATGCGGATACAATCGATAAAATTCCTGGTTACGTGGAACGCGGATAATGTCACTCTTTGATCCCGTGGAAAACGTCCAGAGCGGATCCTGGTCCTCGCAGAGCATGGCGGTGAACCCGTGCAAAGCATCCAGAGCGGAGCCTAGTCCTCGCCTAACGCGGCAGTGAACCCGTGTGAAGCATCTAGTGCAAAATTCCTGGTCACGTGGAACGCGGATAATGTCACTCTTTGACCCCGTGGAAAACGTCCAGAGCGGATCCTGGTCCTCGCAGAGCATGGCAGTGAACCCGTGCAAAGCATCCAGAGCGGAGCCTAGTCCTCGCCTAACGCGGCAGTGAACCCGTGTGAAGCATCTAGTGCAAAATTCCTGGTTACGTGGAACGCGGATAATGTCACTCTTTGACCCCGTGGAAAACGTCCAGAGCGGATCCTGGTCCTCGCAGAGCATGGCAGTGAACCCGTGCAAAGCATCCAGAGCGGAGCCTAGTCCTCGCCTAACGCGGCAGTGAATCCGTGTGAAGCATCTAGTGCAAAATTCCTGGTTACGTGGAACGCGGATAATGTCACTCTTTGACCCCGTGGAAAATGTCCAGAGCGGATCCTGGTCCTCGCAGAGCATGGCAGTGAACCCGTGCAAAGCATCCAGAGCGGAGCCTAGTCCTCGCCTAACGCGGCAGTGAACCCGTGTGAAGCATCTAGTGCAAAATTCCTGGTCACGTGGAACGCGGATAATGTCACTCTTTGACCCCGTGGAAAACGTCCAGAGCGGATCCTGGTCCTCGCAGAGCATGGCAGTGAACCCGTGCGAAGCATCCAGAGCGGAGCCTAGTCCTCGCCTAACGCGGCAGTGAACCCGTGTGAAGCATCTAGTGCAAAATTCCTGGTTACGTGGAACGCGGATAATGTCACTCTTTGACCCCGTGGAAAACGTCCAGAGCGGAGCCTGGTCCTCGCCAAGCACGGCAGTGAACCCGTGTGAAGCATCCAGAGCAAATACCGGACTGTGGAGTCCTTAAAATCTACGGACTATGACGTCCTTAACCTCGACCGTGATGTCTTAAAACTAACGATCAACCACCCCGATTCCCTACAGACTTCGCCTTGGTTTAAGGGTACATCTCTTCACTCCTTTGATGCCCGGCGTTGTAATTCCTCAACGTCTTCAAAGAGGTGACGGGTCCCTGCAACCAAACACCGGACTGTGGAGTCCCTAAATCCACGGACTATGAGGTCCTTAACCTTGACTGTGATGTCTTAAAACTAACAGCGGACTGTGGAGTCCTTAAATCCACGGACTATGAGGTCCTTAACCTTGACCGTGACGTCTTTAAACTACGATACCTTGAGAAACTCCTGACTCCGTAAAACACGGACAAGAGTGACCGCATCCAACACTTGCAGGCCCTCACGACCTGTAAGGAAGAAAAAACTCTCTTGCGAGATCTTTACGACTCTCAAGGGAAGACCCGCTTAAGGATCCTCACGATCTTTAAGAAGAACTTACACCTATGGGATCCTTTCGACCTGTGGGGAGAAAAGCTCTTTATGAGACCCTCGTGGCTCGTGAAATGCAAAAGTCTTAGGAAGCAGATCTTAACCCTGAGTCCTGAGCCATTGCTGTCCTACAAGAAGATCAAGATAGAATATCCGCAGAATACGTTCGATGAAAAGGAGACACATCATTGAGAAGAAAAATGTATCTTTATTCATAAACCAAAACGGGTACAAAGTACAATTCATGAAAGAAACAAAAAGAAAATACTCTCATCCATGAGTATGTACAAAAAGGAAGAAAAAGATACAAATGTTTCAAGCCGGCGGGCGATTCAGCAGCTTGGTCAGCTCATCCTGCTTTTGCTGAGCCACGGCTTCATGACGTAAGATCTCCAGAAGACGAGCCTCTGCTTGAGCTTGCTGAGCCTGAGACGAAGCGAGCCGAGCTTCGAGCTCTTTCTCGGTGGCTTTATGAGCCTCGACCCTCTCACAAGTGAACATGGCAACTTTATCAAGAGCCACCACCTCTTTTGTGGACTCCTGAAGCACCCGCCAGAATTCGTATGCTTTGTTGGCCTTGGCTATAAGGCTGGCCTGAAGCTCGCTCAGCGCCTTAGAAGCCAATGCCCTTTCCGAAAATTTACGGCCGAGCCCTTTTCTCGCACAACAATATGTTCGCTACGTGTCGCTCTGTCAAGCCACGTAAGCTCGCTTTCGTGACAGCGGCCTTGGAAACAAGACATTTACAAGACCATATAAATGGGCTTCCGATCGACAGCAATAATCGATCCAAAATGCGCTCACACAACCCGGTATGAAAAGCAACAAAATTTTTCCGACGATTATCCTATCAAGCATGTGCTCGCAATCATGTGAACATCCGAAAAAGGAAATAAAATTCGAAGCTGTAATGTGCACGCGACATGACAACAGTATTGATAATTGAAGAAAATTTTCATAAAAGGAACACAAAATTTATTCATACAAGCGGAAACATACATACGAGTACCGAGCCTACATGAAGGTTCAACATAAAGCATACAAAAAGGAGGGACTAATTTAAAGAGGTTCTACACTAACGGAAAAGGTCACCAAACACAGGATCAACGGCACAGGGGTTGATGAAGCAAAGGATAAAATTCTCCATCTCTCTCTCCGCTTTCTCCAACACAACGAAGCGACGATTCTCGCGAGAAGTCGCTCCCCATCGGTTGGTGCCATGTTCGTCCGCGAATGCAAACATAATAGCTCGCCGGGCCTTTATCTCGCTCAGCAGATGAATTGAGCAGTCCTTCAAAGCCTGAGTAATCAGGCATGCTTCATGAAAGCCCTCGAGCTTTTCTTCCGCCGCATCAAGCATTGCCAGGGTCATCTCTGCCGGGTGAGGAGGAATGTCGGCAAGCACGGCCATGAGGATCATCCGGAGCAAGAGAGAACCCATCGGGAGGGGAGATCCCCTACGGATCGAGAGTTCGTGCATGGCTGAGTCGCATTCGTTGTCGGTAAGGAGGGGATCCACCAACCGAGCAGCAAAGCGGGGGATCATCTCTTCAATAGGAACTTCCCACGGCTGTCGGCGAGCATGAGGACGATTGCAGGCCATGACGCTCGTTTGTTTCTCAAGATAAGTTACTCAAAAAAAAATAATAATAATAATAATATGAAGCTCTCTGTGAAAGGAAAAGAAAGCTATAGCTTCATATATAAAGAAGTGCATTAAGTGCTGTGCGCGGAAAATCTGGCATGGTAAGGCTATTTCCGAGGCCCAAAAAAGGAAGGGCATCTAAAATCAAGGAAATGAAACTATTTCCAAGGCCCTTTCTCTGCATCCAATATTATGCACTGAAAATACGGCATGAGAAAATTTTGTGAACCGCCCCATCAAGGGACCCACGTGCAGAATACGTGAGGCCTAAACCTGATGCGCGCTTAAAAGGAAATATATGGAGTAGTACCCTGCATATTAAAAGCACAAACGACAACAATAGCAAAAATGATAAAATCCCAGATGCAAACATAGAAAGACATAATAACAATTTTCACTCATACTTCAAGAGGTTCATACAAAACACAGAGGACGCATTTACAACGGTAAAGCTTCAGATGCGGGACATGGGTTGAGAAACTCAAAATTAACTTTATCCAAGATTTTCCAAGCATTTCGAACCTCCCGAGTATGTTTCCTCTCACGATCACAAGCATCGGGGTCCTCACGAATGTCCTCCACCCTCCGATAGGCGGCAAGTATGGCCGACTGCTGGAACATCTGATGCAGGAGATCAATGAGATTATCCCGCCTTCTCTTTGAGATCAAGTGCATCAGATACACCGAGTGTACTTTATCCTCGGCGGCGTCCAATGCCCCAAGCGGCACATCAGCACAGAATAGAGGGAGAGCCTCCCTGATCGCCAACACGATCAGCCTCAGAAGAGAAGAGCGACGGGGGAGTAACCGATGGTTGTACTCATCAAAGCGGCTCATAATCTCGGCACATTGAGCATCGGTGAACTCCTGGTTCTGACTGCGGCCCAGCGCACGAATATTCCCATAGGAAATGATCTCGTCAAGATCATACAGATGGGCATCCATGATACCTGAAATAAAGGTCGTGAGATTCATTACAAAGCCCCCATTGCATTAATTGCAGAAGAACAACCTCGGGCCAAGAGACCCCAGGAAGCCTCTGTGTGAAGAAATCGAGTTCTTCGTTGGAATTAAATTCCTTATTGAGAAAAGGGAATTAAATTCCCAGAAGCATTTTGGATGGAATTAAATTCCATGGATTTGAACCGTCATCATCATCTCCCCAAAGATCATCTAAACCCTAAGAGATCTACAGTTGAAAGATTAAACAGTTTCATGTTCTTATGGAAAATATGAAGAAAAAAGGGTAAAAACCCTTGTTTTGGATTTAAAATCCAGAGAAATGTGAAGGTCCATCGTTGTCCAAGAACATTACCTGAGGAAAAAGGATTCCTTTCGAACAGATTTAAACTCTGAAGATTGTTTCAAGAAAGAGAACTAAGCTCTGAAAGCGAGAATTAAATTCTCAAAGAAGAAGTTCTCAGAAGAAGAAGATGAACAAAGTGAAGGCTCCTATGAAGAGACAGAGGTATTTATAGAAGACGATGAAAACGTTTCGTCTCCCCAGATCCCTAGAAGAATCCAACGGTCGCAAGAGGTGACAGCGTTGCACTCACGTGCAGACACGTGAGAACAACGCTGTGGGGGCATTTGTTTCCTGATTTAAAATCAGGAAAGCTTCTGGGAAAAGCTTCAGAAGAGGGTCACGTGCTTACACGTGACTAGCGGTCACTGTTGGCACGTGACACCTAAAAACATCATCAAGGCAAGTTCAGTTTCCTGACTACGTTGAAGGAAAGGGGGCTTCAGAAAGAGTCACGTGCTCCCACGTGACCCGGGTCACATGGCGACACGTGACATTTAAATGCAAGAGTCAAAAGGCACACCTGTTCCCTGATCAAGTCAAGGAAAAGGCTTCGGAAGAGGTCACGTGCTTCCACGTGACCAGGGTCACGTGTTGCCACGTGACGTTCAAGACAGCAGACTCGTTCTCCAGTTGAACCAAGGAAAGAGAGAGTTCAAACAAGGGTCACGTGCTCACACGTGACCAGGGGTCACGTGGTGGCACGTGACGTTTAAGCAACGATCAGAAGACAGAGCGCAAAAGAAAGGAAAAGGCTCATTCCAAAGGGGGTCACGTGCCCACACGTGACCATGAGTCACGTGGTCACACGTGACCGGCTTTCAAAGCCCATTTTTGTCAAACAGAATTAAATTCTGAAGGAGAATCAAATCTTTCCAAAGGAAAGCGGCTATCTGGAAACGATCGAATTAAAGATTCAGAGGTGATCTATCTATGGGAAAATCTCGGGTTTGGAAAGATTTCCCCTTTAAATCTAACCAAAATAACAAAGGAGAATCTCTGGATTTAAAATCCAATGGTGAATAAAATTCACCTAATAATCCAGAGGTCCAAAACGAATGATGGATGCAAATTAAATCTCTCATGAAGATTCGTCAAAAACTGATTGATTCGGCTGCTTCTCCTATAAATAGGAGCCAAGAGACACAGAGAAAAGAGATACACATACGCAGAGAAAAAAAAAGAAAAGAAAGAGAGCTTCGATACTTGGAGAACTTGGATCTTCTGCAAAAACCCTAGGTAAGAAAGGGAAAAGCTCCTTGAAAGAAGAAGAGAATTTAATTCTCAACAGAGTTTAACTCTGATACATAAAAACAGAAGAACATATTTCTTCTCTCTTTGATAGAGGATCTGCAAAGTGCACATCTCCCCTTAAGGTTGAGAATTTAATTCTCAATGGGTCGAGATCCTGCCATGCAGATCCAAAACATAGAGAGGGAATGCAAGCATGAGAATATAATTCTCACAGAACTATAGGAATTTAATTCCTTTAAAATAAAATTAGGGCTTGACCCTGTATCATGGGAATTTAATTCCTTCAGAATAAAAAGAAACAGGGTTTAACCCTAATTAAGAACTAAGTTCTGTTGAAACGACGGGAATTTAATTCCTTTAATCATCATTTAACAGGGAATGGGAATTCAATTCCTTAAAAACTTTTATTAGGGTTTAACCCTATTTGGTTCTTCACATATATGAGGAATTTAATTCCTACAGAAAATTCAGAGTTAAACTCTATCCCAGAATATAAGTCTTCGAAAGGAAGTAGGAATTTAATTCCTCTGAAATTTAAAGCTTGAGGAATTTAATTCCTGAAAAAAAAAAGATTAACAAAGCCTCTAAACAAAATACATAGAGGCAGGGTCACATGTCATCACGTGACCCCCCAAAAGATCTACAGAAAGCCCCTTTGAGGCAGCACCCCACGTGATCCACGTGACCCTTGGCAGAAGCTCTAATATATAGGCATTTGAATGCCCATCACGTGATGGCACGTGACGCTCTGAAAGACGCGATAATCTCAGCAGAATAAATAAAGGGAGGGCGCTCTCACGTGCTGCCACGTGACCCCTCTTGCCTTAGTGTTTAACACTAAATTGAAACTCTCGAACCCAGTGTTAACATACTGTTGGGCCTTAGTGTTCAACACTAATTAAAAAGCTTTATCTGCAGTGTTCAACACTGATTGCCTTAATGTTTAACACTAATCTGAGATCTTCATTTGCAGTGTTCAACACTGATCTGTTTTAGTGTTTAACACTAATTTGAAAAGCCTTGTTGCTGGTGTTTAAACACCAATTATCTCTTAGTGTTAAACACTAACTTGTCAACCTCATTCCCAGTGTTCAACACTGATTGCTCTGTAGTGTTTAACACTAGGCTTTGGCCCAATTGGCCTAAATAGATGGAGGCAAAGCCTCTACTGATTGGACTTAGCCCAAGATGGCCATAAGTCCTCAATTTGTGCTTAACTGGGCCAATGGACTCATAACATAATTAATCGTCTTGACCCCAAATTGGGCCAAGGACTATTTAATCCACTCCGGTTCTAGGGTACATCTCTTCACTCCTTTGATACTTGGCATTGTAATCCCTCAATGTCTTCAAAGAGGTGACGGGTCCCGACGACCACACATTGATACGGACTGCGGGGTCCTTAAACCCGTGTTTAATGCAAATTCCTGGTTACGTGGAACGCGGATAATGTCACTCTTTGACCCCGTGGAAAACGTCCAGAGCGGAGCCTGGTCCTCGCAGAACACGGCAGCGAACCCGTGTGAAGCATCCAGAGCACATAACGGACTGTGGGGTCCTTAAACCCATGGACTACGACGTCCTTAACCTTGACCGAGATGTCTTAAAACTAACAACGGACTGTGGGGTCCTTAAACCCATGGACTACGACGTCCTTAACCTTGACCGAGATGTCTTAAAACTAACAGTGGACCGCAATGTCCTTAAACTACCTATGGACCGCAATGTCCTTAAACTAAAACAATAGAGCCCCGCATGCTCTTTTGTCGGATCTAAACGGTCCCGTTTAAGTTGATCTTAGCCTCAAAGATGGCTAACGTATCCTTAAACCTTCAAACAGAGTGGACTATAAATCCCCCCAATTAACTCTGGCTCAAGGGTACATCTCTGAACTCCTCTGACATCCGTCGTTGTAATTCTTCAACGTCGTCAGAGAGGTGACGGGTCCTGACGGCCATACATACGTTGGACCTCTAGGTCCCTAAACTGGAACAATGGAGTTCAAACACTCCTTTATCGGATCTAAACAATCCCGTTAAGTTGATCTTAGTCACAAAGTTAGACTAACGCATCCTTAACAAACGTTTGAGTTGATCTTAGCCTCAAGTATGGCTGACGTATCCTCAAACCAAACCCCCAAACCCAAATCTAAGATAATACGGATTTAGACTAGTCCACGCCCTACGGGCGACGACATAACTCAGTCTCCGTAAACAATCCACGGGCAACAAAACACAAAACAAACACCCACGACACGAAGTGACCAGCTGGAGAAGGAGAAAGTTGTTACCGCAATGCGGTAGCGTAATTAACTGCAGGGGCTTGCGCCTGCAGGGAAGAGCGTCCCCACAATCAAAAACCCCTCAAGCGAGGGGGAATCTGACGAAGTCTGCTACATCGACGCATCCGTTTAAACCTTCGATACATGGTGCCATAAATCAACTTGGCATCTTCGGAGAGGTGAACGGATAGCACCAATTAGCATCTGCCCCGAATCTCAGCGCCAAGACACCGCAGTCCTGCGCGCCGTCTTTCGGAGGGGAACAACCTCGAAAGCCTCAAATAACCGTTTTAATTCGAAGCTTGATGTTTTAAAAAAAACTAGTGGCTATAATATTCACTAAATATCCTAACTAGACATACAAACCATTACTATATTTTTATCACACCAATTTTCATTAAACCTAAAATTCTAGTTTGCAAAATTATCCAATTTTAACAATTTCAAAGTAACAATGCACAAAACAACAACTAAACTAGGTTTTGCATGATCTAAAGTATTAAACTACAATTTATAATGTTAATAATGTCATGAAAACCCTAATTATTTTTAATCTCAATTATTTAATCAATTTCTAAAAACCTAGTTTGCAAAATAGCATAATTATCACAATTTTAAAGTAACAATTAGCAAACTAGTAACTAGATTAGGTTTGCATTCCATTAATATATTAAACTACTCATTAAAACCATAACCTAATGATAAAAACCCTAATTTGATCACAAACATTTTCTAGAAATTTTAATTTAGCAATTAGATCCATAATTAAACACCGAAATCCATTAAATTAAAGTAATTAACCTACAATTAACACTAGGGTTAGGATTATATCTCAATAAACATGAGATCAAACATGCACCCAAACCTCCCAAAAATGCTAACTTTGCTCCAAGATCCAAGCTAGATAGGCCAAAGAATAATGGGTAGAGATTGGATTTGGACTTTGAGGTTTTATTTTGGATTTTTTGATTAATTTTTGGAGATTTTTTAGAGGAAATGAGTTTGGGAAAAATTGGGGGCTGCCTCATGAAGGAGGCTCGGCCAAATTGAGGGTAAGTGGAGAGAGAGAGAGAGAAATGAGTGTAGAATGGTGTAGAAACTTCATCCTTTATTACATCATTTCATTCATTTCTTAATTTATTTAATTTTCTTTTACTAAATAATCCTAGAATTCTCTAGAATTTTGAAGACAATCCAAGAATAGAAGAGCATGCTACAAACCTAATTCTAATATGTCATGGTTCACTTTTGTAAAATTAACCCACTCCAATTTGTAATTTACACTGATTAAATGTATAATTAAAAGCTTATATTAATATTTAAAATAATTAATTAAGGAAAAATATTTGAGTAAACTAGAAATTTACAAGTGACCAAATAAATACCAAATACTAGCAATTACATAGTTAAAATAGGCGTATTAAATTTTATGATGAAAAATAACTATAGTTATGTTTTACGGAAAAATGCGGTTTATTTTACCGATTATCAGAAAATTCACCTAAAGGATTTTATTTATTTAATTATTTATTTATTTATTTTTAAAACGTTACAATACAGATGTGAGAATCAAACCTGGTAAATACATACCCTGGAGTAAGAATCTAATTGAGAAATCAGTTTTCAATTAACAACTCACAGTGAAACTGAAACATGAAAATGTTTCGAAGGGGTATCCGGGTATTCCTAGTAATGCCTCTTCCACTATCCAAATTCATGACTGTAACCGTATATTTCATTACTATCTCTCCAATCCCTTTATTTGTCTTTACTTATTCCTTCTGTACACCGTACGTAGGCTAAATGGTTTTCTTCCTTCCCTACCTTTTGGCACCAGCCTAAGGTTTGGAAGAAAACTATCCAATAAGCGTAATATGTGTACCCTCCTAATCTTAGGAGCCTTCGCAACCTGAGAGAAGGTAAAGGGAAAAGACAACTGAATAATCCTTATTCTATTTCTCCTGAACCAAAATCCATCCTCGAACTGGAAAAAGTTCCTTCGAGTTCGTATGTAATTATACGATAGATTATCCAATAAGCGTGGATTTTTGTAGTGATACGGGGTGTTCTGGAGAAATTCAAAGGTGAAGTAGGAGTGGCTATGTTATACACGGTTTGGTCATGAATGATAGCAGTCGCAATTTAGTTTGCTATCTTTCTAATCCATTTATTTGTCTTTACTCATTACCTTTTGTACACCACACTTAGGCTAATTGGTTTTCTTCCTTCCCCATCCTTCGGCACCAGCCTAAGGTTTGGAAGAAGACTATCCAATAAGCACAATAGGTGTACCCTCTCCTAATCTCAGGAGTCCTTACAACCTGAGAGAAGGTAAAAGGAAAAGACAATTGAATATTCCTATTCAATTTCTCCAGAACCGGAAACCATTTTCGAATCTAAAACAAGTTTCTTCGAGTTCGTATGTAACTATACGATGGTCATATCCAATAACTGTGGATCTTCGTAGTGATACGGAATGTTCCGGAGAAAAGCAAAGGGTAAAAGTAGGAGTGGCAATGAAGTATGCAACTCTGACAATCCAAAAGCCAGTGTGTTTTAAGAAGGTTCGGTTAACTTGGTTCATGAGTTCTAGTCTAGCGTCGGGCCATGATCGTTGCTAAAGAAAGAGAGAAAAGAAACACTCAGCGTGCACTCTAAACTAAATTAGAATGGCTAATCACTTTATCTAATCCGGATGGCTCCCACTGCTTCATTGAATCCTCCCCCAAACCCAAAGGAGAATTAGTCGGGATCATCTAAAATCACCCGAGGAGTAAACCAACTCATCAGTGGAAATCGGGATCCAACTATCATCGCATGATAACTTGATGGAATCCACTCAAGTTATCACACTCCAGAAGGTATGCACATGCCTGGAAAGTTTCAGTTTCTTTAGAAACTCCCGATGTGATTTTTACCCCATGCTCTTATGACCTTGACTAAGGCCAACAAATCATAAGTCACATGTCAAGTTCTACCCGTCATTGTCCAAGTTAATTTGAACCCACCCGTACTTGTTAGTTATATGTATGCCCTAGTGGCCATTACTGTACATGGGATGTATATTGTAGTGGATGCTTGGACATATATAGGGAAGACTTTCTTGCTCGATATGATAGTATGCTATCTGGTTACTCTTTGTCTTAACATGTTGACTAGTATACGTAATGCTGTCTTGCTCTCACATGTTGATAAAGCCTTTAGGATGTGTACTTGACTACTAGGACTATGATGGAGATCATACTAGTGGGGCCAAGGGTAGTCCACAAGTACACCCTATAATTGTTCCTAGTCGTGGGAGTATCGAGACAGGGCATCGATACTTTAGAGTAGACTAGCGTATACGCTTCTCGACCGATCTGATGGGTGATGGATGATCCCATATCCATTGGTGTTTGACATCAGAGAAGGTATACGGGTGCTCAGTGGAGACTGGGTACACTGGATGGACTCGCCGAGAACTCCTAGATGGTATTATACCTATCGTCGGATAGCAGTTCTCTGGTAACACCGGTACAGGTTAGTCTGTAGACCCGAGATCGTCATAGAGTCTTGTGTGATTCCCACTGTGCTTTAATTTCCACCATACCACGGTCAAGAGATCATGCAAAAAGGTGGTTTTTGGGTACAGTCCCGAGTCACATGGAGGCAATGAGCGATAGGAGGGGTTTCGTCTCTCCTAGTATTGGGAGTTGATGTTGCGCTATGTTCGATTGGCCATAACAGGAAATCCCTGGTCAGGGTTCTGAGATCTACTGGTAAGTGTTATCAGTAGTTTCTCGAACCGTTATGGACCTTGTATCGGCATGACTTATCAGGCTATTGGGGTCTGACGTTATACCACCCCAAGCTGTTGATATGCGACATATCAAACGAAGAGACCGGACTGTACGGTAGTGTTACTGATTGGATTCTCAGGAGTATGAGCAGGCTTGCTTGTTGATCTTCTGATCACTCAATACCCGGGTGGCCGTTACGTTTAGCAGACCGCTTGCGGCTTGTGGGTGTTTGATATGATCATCACCTACTGCCGGCGTATTGACGAGTCTTTAGAGTCCTACACAGAGGTTCCCTGGCTCAAGCGAAACGGAATAGGAGCATATATGTGATATGTGCGGGACCGAGATTAATACGTGTATGTGATACCGTATTCTATTCTCATGATATGTGACATAGGTCGGTTATATGTGATATAGCCGGGTTATCGGATCAAGTGTTGATTCAATAAGTTGTTACACTTGATATTAGTCGGTTATATGTGATATAGCCAGATTATTAAATCAAGTGTTGATTTAATAATTTAATGTAGAATTATATATTTGATATATTAAATTAAATTAACTAATATTAGCTCACTTAAACATTTATTTTTCTCACTTATGATACACTTAACATATATGTGATATATGTTAATTGTTTTCTTTGCACACAAAATATATATGTGATATATATTGTTGTGTCATGCTAGGTTACACATGCAACATATATGTATGGGACTTATACCATGCTAGGGTTAAAATTAGAGTTTTATTTGTTTTAAGTAATTCAAACACTTGGATTTTGTCATGGCTTGTGGAAACATGTTGAACATTGACATAGTCAACTTGTTTATCTTGCTTAAAATATTTGTTAACCCAACATTAACCATACACCAAGGTTGATTCTCTACATGAGTTGGGCATGAGATATTAACTCACCATGGTTGCATTTCTAACCTCCTGAATTCATTCATCACTTCATCACTTGATCATTTTCTTCTTCCTCTCATTGAAGCTTTCTAGCTTCATGAAAAGTGATGAAACCTTGTGAGAAAAATAAATCTAAAATGAGAAAAATTCCCACTTCATCATCCTCTACTACTAGCCATTTAGTATAAGGTGTTTGCTTCACTAATTCCACAATTAGTGAAAGGGTAGCTTGGGTTAGTGTCTCCTCGACGTAGATCATCTTCGGCCTCGAAGACTTCGATGCAAGCTTGTTCATTTCTTCATAGGAGCCTCTCTAGAATCCGGGAGTTCGTGATCGCAACGAAGGGACTACTATACGGAGCTAATGAAGTGAAGGACCGGTCTACAAAGGTTGTATTCCTTGTTCACTTTAATTGCAAAGTTGTTTGCATTCGCTTCGTCGTATTTTCTAGCTTCGATTCTAGGGTTAGGGTTAGCTAGAACGGAAAAAATTTAAATATGGCATGGATGATGCCTGCCGAAACCTTACTGCCGCGCTAGACAACCCTGCAATACTCGCCCTTGATTAAAGCCAACAAGGCTGTACGACTGTCCCAAACCAACGCATCTATTTATGCAACAGAAAAGTAACAAATAGCTACCATACACTATGCCTTGACTAAGGCCAACAAATATAGCATGAATACTAAGTGCTACCCGTCTGAAATGACGGAGGGCTACGAATGGTTTTTGGCGAAAAACCTTTAACGTAATGAACTTGATATCGTTGAAGGAACCGGATAGCTTTACAAATATATAGTGGCAAAAACTTTTGCTAAAGAGGTTACTCCCGGTGAAGGGATCTCGGCTCTTTCCTCGTCGAATGAGGTGCAGGATATTCCAAACTGAATATCACAATGCAAAGCAAAAAGTAATCGACTATAGTGAAGTTATTACTCTGACGCAAAGTTCTGCCCAAGAGTTCACTCCCGGTGAAGGGATCTTGGCTCTTGCCTCGTCGAATGAGGTGCTGGATATTCATAACCGAATATCGTTGTGCAAAACAAAAGAAAACGTCTTTGTAATAACAGCTTTTGAAAATTGTTCCAACAACATCGAATAGGTTTGTTTTCCTTGCATTGATCAGAATCACCGCAATCCCATTAGTTAATCACACCAGAAAAGAACGAAAATATGATGTACCTATATGCCATCCGCATTCGCCACTGGGCCCCGTCATCACCCGTTAGGTTACTTAACTAACGACAGAGCGGGGGCTGGACTAGCGTGGGTGCAAAACATATATAACATCTACTAGTATATATATAAATATATATAACAATCATCCCAGGCATGATATAAAGCAACATCTCAGAATCACAGCCAAGTATCACAGAGTGGTGGATAATCCTGGAGCCCCGGGTTTCACTTGAGCCACAAATGCAACCCGACGTTCCTCTGGTCGTGTGGATAGCCTGTGAAATGAAAACCTAGACCCCTACGAGCACGACAAGTTACCCGCCAAAACCAGAAGTGAGGCAACCCCTTTCATCAACGTGAATGGGCCACCCGGCACTTCACGGAATCCGGTAACTTGAGCACCCCTCCTTGGGTCAACCTGTACCCCTTACGAGTGCGGTGAATAGCCCGCCAATTCTAGAGTGAGGCCCCCTCCGTCTCAACTCTATAAGATGCGGATCCGTTGCCCTTCAGAACCCGGCTATCCGTATACTCCATCACGGGGTAATCCTAGTACAGAAAAGAAAAATATATACAACGGTGACATCGACATCAACCCGTCGTGCCCCAAACAAATAATATACGAACAGGCAATGATGGCAGTCCACATGTCGGACGCTCGCCCCGCGATATCAAATGTACAAATAAATCCAAACGGTATTACCATTGCACCCAAGCTATCCACCACAATGATCCCGCCACAACCACAGCACAACACAAAACATCAACGTGAATGTCACGTTCGCAAACCCGTCTAAAATAGCATATAGCAGTTAGACGAGAGTTGTACCGCTCTAATGATATTAACGGTCGCAGATAGTAATGTATGTACTGAAAACTACGACAATAGAATTCTGCACGCAGTTAGCAAACTAAACCAATTTCCAAAACCATGAAAAAAAATAGTGAGCTAAAGTTCCAAAAACCGACCGTTTAAAGCCAATTCTGAAGTCCGAATTAAAACGAAACACGCCCAAACCTTTGCAGGGAGTTAGAGCACGAAATTAACTTTGAGTTGGGAGGCCTAGAAGGGATACCCCACCCCCGAGGCCGCCACGAGGTGGCCAGGGGGTGAGTCAGACCCGAAACTGCCCAAGGTGGGGCAATTTCGGGTCCCCATCGCCAAGACCACCTTGTGGTAGTCTTGGGGAGTGGGCCCAGCCATTCGGTCCTCCCCGGGGTTTCCCCGGGATGCCCATGCACCATCCCGCGGCTTCTCAGTTCAAACCGTGAGCCCGCGAGGTGTGCAAACATCTCAAACTTTCAGTTTTCGGAACTGTTTTTGTCGGCAGTTTTTGCACGACAAAAACGGCGGATTTCTAATGTCGCAATGAGTTAACTAAGGCTTATGGAGTAGCTCCAGTACCATATTGGGTTATGGGCAGCCCTCGGCCATCAATCCGTGACCAAATGCGGAACAAAAATTTATAAAACTTGGCGCTACCACAACCAATTACCCGAATCTACCCATAAGCCCTAGATAACAAAACATGCAAAGGAGTTAGAATGGTTATACCGAATAGATCCATGTCCTTCGATCTTCAACCATCATCCCAAGCTCCTAGGGGCTTCCTTGATCAAGCTTGATCTTCGGTCTCCCTCCATCGAAGATGATCCACCCAAGAGTCTATGCAACGAGCTCCAACATCATATCCGAGGCAACCAGGGCACCTAGATCGCTACTCTAGATACCGTAGATGAAGTAGAGAGTGTTGAAGGATTAATTTATCTCAAGACACCCAAAGATTCTCAACTCATGAGAGCGTTTGGGTGGAGCTAGAGGAAGAAGAAGATGCCATGAGAATGAGGTGTTGAGAGCAACTCATGAGAGAGAAAAAGAAATGAATGATGGATTGTATTTTTGTTTGTTGTGTGAGTGTGATAAGAAATAATGGAGCCATCACATAAATGTCCATGTCTCCAAAATATCTTAGTCAACAAAAATATCTCAAGTCAATATAATCTCACAACAAACAAAAATCCTAAGCATGCTAGAATAGTAACCATGGGTCACTAATTACCCATGCCACAAAAATGCAATAAACACATCATCCTACACCTCAAAAACCTTTTAATACAAAAAGGTCTAAACCATGATGAGGTGTAATCTTCTAAAAGTGATCTTGTAATAAATTACAAGAATACCCCTTAACCGTATATACATACCCGCAACCATATTCCGAAGAATATGAATACAAAGAGACGAAAATAATCTAACAAATATAATACTAGGATCCGGCTTAAACCAAAGCCCACTAGTATTATCCGTCCGAACATCATGCGTGCACAAGTACACGTATGTGATCGAACCCTACCATAAAACCATACGGCCTCTACATCGTTTCGCCCGAAGCAGGGAAACCCTCTGTGTGGGATTCTAAAGACTCGTCAATACGCTGGCAGTGGGTTTAACCACAAGCACGTCAGCGGCACTAGCTGAACGTAACGGCTATCCAGGTATTGAGTGAAAGGGAGGCCGATGAGCAAACTCATCCTGAAACCCCTACTGAGCCTGACAGTGACAATATCCATACAGTCCGGTCCGTTCGTCTATGAGTATCGCATATCGAGTCTAGTGGGTGGATAAAGTCAGACCCCTAATAACGCGACATTTAGTGTCGGTATGAAGCCCATCACCACCTGAGAAACTACTGATCCGAATCAGTAATTCTCGACTACCTTGGCCAAGGATTTCTGGTGATGGCCACCCGTACACTCCGCGACATCTACCCCCAATACCGGGAGAGACGAATCCCCTGACGATCTGCTCACTGCCTCCATGTGGCTCGGGATTGTACCTAACTAAAACCTGTTTGCACGACTCCTTTGAGCCGTGGTAGGGTAGTAATCAAAGCACGGTGGGAACTCACACAAGGCAAATGACGATCTCAGGTCGATAGACTAACCTGTACACATGTCATCTGGGAACTGCTATCTGACAATAGGTATAATATCAACTAGCATGCTCCCAGCGAGTCCGTCCGGTGTACTCATAACCCAATGAACACCTGTATACATCTTAGGTGAACCAACTGACACCAATGGCTTGTGAGACCGGCCACCGCCCCTCGTCGGGGTCTCGATCCGTATACACTAGTCTACTCTTGGAGTATCGATTCCCAATCTCGAAACTCTCACGACTAGGGACACTTTAAGAATGTACTTATAGACCACCTAGCTCTCACGTATATGATCGCTATCATACTGCTGGTAGTCAAGCATGAATCTTAAGGGCTCTATCAACATGTAATAGTTATCTATAATGTCACCTGAAGCGTGCACACGATGATAAAGACAAACCAGATAGCATACAATCATATCGAGTAAGACTATTCTACCGGTATAAGTCCTCCCTCAATCATTGTAATCACGTGCCTGCGATCCAATAATTGACTTGAGGGCACTATAGCCAACAGGGGAGACCTGAGTATAGGAGGGCTCGGTTGATTGGTGATTAAAAGGGATTTGGCATCGGGAGACTTGGCTAATTTGGGCTAAGGTTGGCCACTCATAGTGTTAAACACAAATATCTACTCGGCGCTCACGTACTCCCAAGTGAGGCTCTAAAGCAGTGTTAAACACTTAAACTTGGGACGCTCACGTGTGGCATGTGAGGCGCCTGAGAATTGGGCACTGCTTCTTTGGGTTTATTCCTTTTTTCTTGTATAAGTACTAAGCACTATTGGGGGTCACGTGGGATCACGTGAGGCGCCCCAAAAATTGGAATTGTCTTTGATTTATTCTCCTTTTCTTTTATAAGTGCTAAACACTATTAGGGGGTCACATGAGATCGCGTGAGGTTCCCAAAAATGGGAACTGTTTTTTATTTATTCCCCCTTTCCTTTTGTAGGGTGTTTTTCGTCACCCCATTGAGATGGGAATACGCGCACGCTTGTCAGGTGCATTACAGATTCCTCCTGTTTGGGTAGGCTAGGGTTTATTGATTGTGGGGATCCGAATCTCTGGCAGCCGCGGACTAAACTGCCATTAATTACCCCTCGCCTTTGGAGCAAGAGAACCTCCTATTGACGGGTCAAACAAGTCATGCGAACTCAATGTGCAGTGTTGTATTTTGAAGGGGTTTTGGATATATCAGGGGTCCCGCAGAGTATTTTACAGGGGTCCCGCTACCCGGATAGCGGGCTGGGGGGTAAAGGGGGCTAGCAGCCCCCTTGCGGGGTGCGGGGTACGGGACAGCGTCCCGTTAGAAATTTTTTCTAACAGAAACAGTGTTGTGGAGTGTGTGTGTATGTGAAAAAAAGGGGAGAACATCGTCCAAAGGACGCATGGGCGCTGGCGCCTCACGTGCTTGGCACGCAGGCGCCGGGCGCCGACGCCTCACATGCTTGGCACACGGGCGCTAGGCGCCGGCGCCCCACGTGCTTGGCACTCGGGCGCTGGACGACTTTTCCTGCATTGGGAGTTGTGCTCCCGATTTGACTTCTGGAGTTAAACTCCTAAAAAGAGATTAATTTATGGAGTTGAACTCCAACAGATCTTGAATGGAGTTAAACTCCAAAAAATCTTTAGAAATGATCAAAGGGTCTATTTGTTTCTCTCCCCTTTGGCCGTGGATCTTTCCAAGATCGGATTTTTGGAGATGGGTCTCCTTCTTCTTCCTCTCGGTTGGCCGGACCTTGAAGGAAAAGGGGAGTGAGATTAAAAATCCCCCTTTTAGAGATCTGATGGGAGATCCGAGCACCCCTTTGTAGGTTATATGATGAAAAACTATTTCTTTTTTAAAAAGGAAGAGCTAAACTCTTGATTTAATTCAAAGAGGGGAAGAAGGTTTAGAATCTTGAGGAAGGAGAAGGAGGCACAAACCCTAGTTTTTTTTAGAATGGAAAAGTCCTCTCTTTATTTCAACATCATGTTGCCTTATATAGGCTTACAAATTTACATATAGCCCCTTGGGCTTTGCAAAATGGCATTTTGCCCATCTCATCCCTCATGTGCTCATTTCTTTTGCACATGAACCATGGGCTCTACAAAAATTTGGCTTCATGCCCATTCATGCATAAAAAAATTACATTAAAATTATTTATTACATGATTTTTTATTTTGGCATGGGGGAGGCCGGCCGCGGGGCTCGACTTGGGCATGGGTCCACTTGCTTGGGCTTGGGCCCGCTTACTTGGGGTTGACCTTGACTTTGACCCGGTCAACTGGGGTGCAAATTTTGACCCCAACACCTTTTATAAGTGCTAAACACTTGGACCCTGTGATGCTCACGTGCGAACACGTGAGGCGCCTTCAAAATGTAAGCGTTGTTTTTGGATTTATTCCCTTTTCTATATATGTGCTTGTTCGGGGATCACGTGGGAACATGTGACTGCCCTAGGAGGCACTTCTAGTTCTTCTTTTAAGTGTTCGCGTGTGAAATACGTAACTCGGTCTCAACTATTCTTTTATTGTTCGTCATAGGCGCTCACGTGGGAAACACGTGAGGTTTCATTATAGTGTTAAACACTAATGAATCACCAGGCTGTTCTTCTGTGGTTCTGAGGAATCAAGTTCTCCTTTTGTTCTTTACAAGGATTAAATTCTTTTTAAAGGGTTAAACCCTAGTTTCAGAGAAATTAAATTCTCATATGTTTTGTAAGAGTTAAACTCTTTTGAACTCGGTTCTTTCCCCTGGGTTTTGAATCTGCATGACAGAATCTCCACGATGAGAATTAAATTCTCAACTTATGGGGAGATCTGCTTCTGCAGATCTTAACCAGAGAAAGAACTAAGTTCTTTGAGATGAGTTAAACTCTTGGTTTGAGAATTAAATTCTCTTTTTGTTTTGTGGGAGCTTTTGGGAGGGGTTCCTCTTCATTAGAGAATTAAATTCTCTCTGTATTTTTCTTCCCCTCTCTCTGTGTGTCTTTCTCCTCCTCTCCTCGCTCCTATTTATACGAGAAGAACAAGAATAAATTTATTAAGAGAATCCCTCATTGAGAGATCATGATTGATTCCATGATCTTTTAGATCAATCGGTGAATTTTATTCACCGTTGGATTTTTAATCCAAAGGCTCTCTGTTTAACAGAGAAGATTTCTTGTTTATTTCACAAGATTATAAATATCTTATTAGTTTTAACAAGATTGGAATTTTATTCTATCATGTCTTTTTAGTTTAACAAGATCAGAAATATATTTTCTTAATATAGAATTTAATTCTATCATATAGATATCTCGTTAGTTTAATAAGATTAGAATTTTATTCTAATATAGAATTTTATTCTGATCATATGAATATCTTGTTAATTTAACAAGATTAGGAAAATATTTTCCTAAATAGAATTTAATTCTATCAGATGATTTGATTGGTGATATTTTATCACCATCGGATTTTAAATCCAGGATTCTCTGTTAGAAAAAGATCTTTTAATTTTATTACATAGAATTTAATGGGAGCATTTTAAATTGGGGCGCTCACATGCTTTGCATGTGAGAGGCAAGAGAACTCACGTGTTTAACACGTGACCCCTGGTGAGGTTTTAGCATGTTTTTGTTCAGCGTTCATATGCTTTGCATATGAGCGCTCACGTGTCATATGAACGCTCACGTGTTTTACACGTGAGGCCCATTTATCCCTTTAGATTTATTTATATTCAGCGTTCATATGCAAAGCATATGAGCGCTCACGTGTTTTACATGAGGTCCATTTGACTCTTAGTTATGTGTTTTCAATGCCTATATGCTTTGCATATAAACGCTCGCTTATATGCTTTGCATATAAGCACTCACGTTCTTAACACATGACGTCCAACCGTGAATTCTTTTCTTCTTTCATCTCTCCCTTTTTTATAAGGGTTATAAGGGAACAAATAGCTCTTTGGCCGAAAATTTTGGCAGGAACAGAGGCCTTTACCGATTCCAGTTTCCAGAGCGATAAGGATGACAGCAAGTCCATCTCAGGGTTTGTATTTACCCTCAATGGAGGGGCGGAATGTTGGAAGAGTTCCAAGCAAGATACCGTCGCTAACTCTAAGATGGAAGCTGAGTATATTGCTACTAATAATGCCACAAAAGAGGCAGTCTGGATGAGGAAGTTCATTTCTGAACTTTAGGTGGTTCCATCCATTGCTAATCCAATACCTTTGTATTGTGATAACAATGGTGCCATGGTTTTGGTAAAGGAACCACGGTCCCATCAGAAATCCATATATATCTTGAGGCGGTATCACTTCATCAGGGAGATCGTGGATCGTCAGGAGATCGAGGTGCGGAGAGTGGACACATAAGATAACACAGCCGATCCATTCACCAAGGCCATCCCTCAAGTCCAGTTTGAGAGATTGTTCGAGATGTTGGGCATGCGGTATGCCAGCAACTAGCTATAGTGCAGACAGTGGGTACTTATTGCGCCAACTAAAGGCCTTAGTGCAAGTGGGAGATTGTTGGATATGTATGCCTTAGATGCCTTTATTGTATAGGATGCTAGGGATATGTATGTACAGAAACAATCTTGCTCAATATGATAGTATGTTATTTGGTTTACCTTTATCTTAACATATGATGTGTTCTACTTGGTATTTCATATCTTGTATACATGTTGATAAAGCCCTTATAATGTTTGCTTGACTACCAGGACTATGATGCAGATCATACTAGTGAGGCTTGCGTAGTCCGCAAGCACATCCTTTAACAGTTCCTAGTCAAGAGAATATCTAGACAGGGCATCGATATTCCAGAGTAGACTAGTGTGTACGTTTCTTGACCCTGTATGGGGGCGATGGTTGATCCCACAACCATTGGTGTTTGACATCAAAGATTGTACGCAGGTGCTCATCAGAGAATGGGTACACCGAACAGGACTCGCCGAGAACTCCTAGATGGTATCATACTTATCGTCAGATAGAAGTTCTCTTGTGACACTTGTACATGTTAGTCTGTAGACCCGAGATCGTCATAGTGTCTTGTGTGGTTCCCACTGTGCTTTAATTTCCTCCCTACCACGGCTCATTAGAGCCGTGCAAACAGGTGTATTTTGGGTACAGTCCCAAATCACATATGGAGGCGGTGAGCGATAGATGGGGTTTCGTCTCTCCCGGTATAGGGAGTTGATGTTGCTCTATGCTCGATTGGCTATAACAGCAATTCCCTGGCCATGGTTGTTGAGATTTACTGATAAGAGTTATCAGTAGTTTCTTGAACTGTTATGAGCCACACATCGGCATGACTTATCAAGTTACTAGGTCTGACGTTTACCACCCTTAGACTCGATATGCGACGTATCAGACGAAGAGACCGGACTGTACGGTAAGTGTTACTTATAGGCTCGTTGGGGTTAGGATGAGTTCGCTCGTCGGCCACCTTTTTGACATGTACCTGGGTAGCCGTTACGCACAGCTAGTGCCGCTGACAGGTTTGTAGTTAAACCCACTGCCAGCGTACTGTCGAGTCTTTAGAGTCCCATACAGAGGGTTTTCCTGGTTCAAGCGAAACGATGTAGAGGCCGTAAGGTGTTACGGCAGGGTTTCGATCATATACGTGTACTAGCTACACGAATGATGTTCAGAAGGATAATACTGGTAGGTTTTGGTTTAAGCCGGATACTAGTATTCTATTATTGGATTATTGGTATCTCATTGTGTTCATATTTTTCGGAATATGAATACGGGTATATTTATACAGTATACGGTGAGGGGCATTCTTGCAATTATACAAGAAAAAGCTTCTAGAAGGAGACACCTCATATATAGATTTTCTATTTTGGAAAATAAATAAATGAGGTGGAATTCGGAGACTTTTTTAAAAGCATGGATGAAAGAATGGCTAATGAATATTATATTCATTTGGCTTCACTATTAAAGCATGGTTTATTATTTTTTAGAAAAATAATCCATGCTTCAATAATTGGAAGCTTAGCCATATCATTTGGTTCATGTTCTATTTGCGAAAATAAATAAATGAGGTGGAATTTGGAGACTTTTTCAAAGCATGGATGAAAGAATGGCTAATGAATATTATATTCATTTGGCTTCACTATTGAAGCATGGTTTATTATTTTTGAGAAAAATAATCCATGCTTCAATAATTGGAAGCTTAACCATATCATTTGGTTCATGCTTGACCTAGCTCATTCTTACTCTCTCTCCAAATTATCTCCTCCTCTCTCTCTAAATTATCTCTCCAAATTACACATTCTCTCTCCAAATTATCTCCTCCTCTCTAGCTCAACCCTAACCCTTCACATGAGTTGTGATTCATAGGGTATTGAGATCAAATAATTCTCGAGATATTCTCTACATCATCTAAGTAGTCTCTCTTAGCAAGCTTGACTTCTTAGTTACCTTTTTAGTGGAGCTTGAAGCTTGATCCAGGGCTCTCGGGTGGATCATCTATAGCTTAGTGACCGGAGATCGAGATCGTCTCAAACAACCTAGGAGCGCAGTGGAAAGAAGACCCGAAGGACCGCTTTAAGAATGTATAATCCCTATTACAGTAGTTAAAACTCCTAGATAGGGTTACTAGTTATGGTTTAATATAAGATCCGGGAGTAAAAGTCAATGTTGCATGCTTCAAAATTATTGTTTACTACTTCCGCCTCCCCTCAAGTGTTGTGGTGGTGTGCAATATCCACTAACATGAAATTTGTGTGGGTAAGCTTTGTTGGAAAAGAGAATTTTGAAATGATTAGAGTTTTGAGAGGTAGCCATGGATAAAGAAAATTGAGATTTTAGTCGCAAGACTCTTATACAATATAGAAAATATGTAATTAGGGATTTTTGAACCTTGTTGTATGTATTGAATTTCATAGAGATATTTATAATTACAATTACATGGTGAGAAATAAAATCAAATAGGATTAGGATAAAATCAGATAGGATCTTTTCTGATCTTCCTACAATTAATTTTGGTAGTTGAGGATTTGATTGGTGTTGATTGAGATCAACGACAGCTTGCCTTAATTTGGACAGACGTCTGACTCATCTTCGTCAAATGTCTGCGAGCCCTCTGATTTTGCTGAAGACTTATGCCAGATGTCTGGAGCTTCTTCATCATACGTCTTGCCCCGCTATCATGACCCAAATATGGCACGTGACCGGCACTTAAATCACGTGACATCTAAAGACGTCGACACGGTTCAAGTAAGCCAAAACCCGGAATCTAAACCCTTTTAAAAATATTGGAGGTGAGTTTAAAATAGTCATCAGATGGAATCAGTTTAAATAACATTTAAATTTAACTAAGTATGTTTGAAAAGCATCTATGACGTTTTGAAATCTGACAGCACCTCCTTTGAAAATTTTATATAAAAACCCGATACACTACAATAATAAAATAGCATCCCAACGGGAGCTAGCTTTCACGTTCAAAAGACGGAACAGCTAAACAATCTATATCAAAAGTCGACTCTAAAGAGTGCAATCTCACAATTTCTAAGTCTCGCTTCTAAGGCCACAATATACCATTTCTAAGTTGATAGAGTTTTCACTAGATACAAGAATATAAGAATAACCAAGTGCGAGTACGATACAATAGTAACTCACATACCCATCAATCGCCGAGAAGAAAAATGTGCCCAAATCTGCTAATAATCCAAGCGGTAAAACCTGTAAGAAACTGTGGCACAACGGGGATGAGTTGCCAACTCAGTGAATAAAAGTACATCTAAAAGTAGAAATCGAAATGTACGACTATACCTAGGTCATATATGTAGTACTATCATAATCTGTACAATATACTATATGATATGCATATGTATTATAATGCAACACTATCTATCATGCAATCTTAAGTAATACATATCAATGCAGATGACCTATATCTAGGTATAAGCCCAATATAGCCGAAAATATGTATATATAAACCTCTTCTTTAAAATAGCCGTGGAATTGATATATCACAGCATAAAGCAGACGTGATAGTATGAAATATAATAGGTATCGTATTTAGGATATACGTCCTGCTATTTTAATAAATAGTGTTAAGAGGTTTACAGTTTAAAAGAGTTCAGTGTCATCTCAGACACGTCAAAATAATGAAGCTATAGCTCGAGTTTGAAATCCTGTTTATGTATATGAATGTCCGTGCCAATATATACAGGTATTGTCCCCAGGATCAGTCTGTTAGTGTATATGCCCTAGAGGCCATTACTGTATCATACTAGTTTGTATATTACTTAATGGAAGCTTGGGATATTCACCTTGTATAAACAATCTTGCTCAATATAGTAGTATGCTACTTGGTTTGTTTCTACTTCAATGTGTACTTGTGTTTATTTCAGTATATCACTTATACGCATTAGTGGAGCCCTTAGGATCTTTGCTTGATTACCAGCGTTGTGATGGCAGTCACACTAGTGGGGGCTGGGTAATCTATAGGCACATCCTTATACAGGTCCCTAGTCGTAGGACTATCGAGACAGGGCATCGATACTCCGGAGTAGACTAGCGTATGCGCTTCTCATCCCAGTGTGGGAGATGGTCTGTCCCACAGCCATCAGTACGTCGTACTGGAGATAGTATACGGGTGCTCGTTGGGTTACGAGTACACTGGACAGGACTCGTCGGGAACTGACAGGTTGGTATTATACCTATCGTCAGTTATCAGTTCCCAGGTGACATGAGTACAGCTTAGTCCGCTGACTTGACACTGACACTTCGCCTCGAGTGTGTTCCCACTGCACTTTGATCACTACCCTACCACGGCTCAAAGGAGTCATGCAAACAGGTGGTGGTTGGGTGCAGTCCCGAAGCACTTGGAGGCAGTGACGGTTAGACAGGATTCGTCTCTCCCGGTATTGGGGGTTGACATCGCGCTGTGTCTAGGAGAGCCATTACACGAGTAGTCCCTGGCCAGGGCAAGCGAGATATACTGGTAGGTTTCCAGTGTTATCTCAGGGTGTTTTGGGCTTCACTCCGACACGACTTGTACCGCTATTGGGGGACTGACGTTTTACCGCCCCCTAGGCCCGCCATGCGATGTATCAGACGAACAGACCGGACTGTACGGAGAATGTCACATTCAGACTCAGTAGGAGTTCAGATGGGGTTTCACCTCGTCAGCCTTCTTGTCGGCATCTACCTGGGGACCGTTACGCACAGCTAGTGCCGCTTGCGGTCTGTGGTTAAACCCACTGCCAGCGTAGTGTCGAGTCTTTAGAGTCCCACACAGAGGGTATTCGCCTCTGGGCAAAACAGAGTAGAGGTCGCATGGTTTTGCGACAGGGTTCGTTCTCATCCGCGCACTTGTGCACGTTTAGAGTCCGGACGGATATTACTGGCTGTCTCTGGTTTGAGTCAGATACTGGTATAGTATTTGGGGTTGCTTTTATCTCTCAGTATTCATGTTCCTCGGAACAAGAATGCAGGTGTGTATGCACAGTTCTTTTTGAGGAGGAGGAAGATGATTTTTCATTAGGGTTTCGGAACGGGTGCGTATGCACAGTTGACAGTTGTATTTTTCCAAACCCTAATGGATTTGTATTATATCATTTAATAATATATAATAAAATGAAATTGTGTCATGGTTAGTTTTTGTTGACTTGTTGACCATGGTTGACTTGTTGACCATGGTTGAACATTTGACCATTATCATTACAAGAGAAAGATGCTCTTGATTCTTGCATTTTCATTTAATGCTTGTAATGATATTAGTCATTCTAAAACTTTCCATCAACCTTTTCATTTTGATTATTATTATTTGATAATTCATTTTCTTTTTGCATTATGGTTGCAAGAAAGGAAATGAGAGCTCATTCTATCATAACCTCTCTCTCTCCTCATTTCATCTTCTTCTTCCTCTTGAAAAGAGAAACCTTCTCATGTGTTGAGAATCATTCTCTTTAGAAAGAAAAGCAAACCCTAATCTCTCTCTACTCATTCTAGGATGAAGGTTTAGCAAGCCGAAAACCCCAGTTCACTCAAAGATCGAGGAAGAGCCCAAAGTCGAACCTTCGAGGTGGATCCATCTTCGACGGGAGAAGGCGACGTAAAGAGAACCATCAACCTCTACAAGGTTTGAAGAAGAAGGAGTTCAAGTTAGGTATAACCATCTTCCATAGTAGCTAACTCTCTTTAGCTAGATTGCTAGTTTTAGTTTAGACAACGATCCCGACCAAGTTTAGTCCATGTTGCCTCTTGCGATAAAAATTCGTTTTTTATACCGTTTCCGCCTCCCCGTAAGCATCGGGGGTCGCAATATGGACTTACAGTGGTATCAGAGCCTAACTAAACTTAAACTAGCTTGGTAGTGAAGTGTAACGAAGTTCGGAAACGAAAAATCACAAAACCGGAAATATTACAAAACCTGAGTTTCTGTTGAATTTTTTTTGGCTCAAAATGAAAAACTTTATACTTGTAAAATCGTCTCAGGGTTTTGTAAGTGCACCCATGAAAAACGATGACCTAATTCCCTTAAGCCGCCGCGCTTCCGCCGCACGAGGTAGGCATGTGCGGCGGAAGCGCCGCGCTTTGTATTCTTCTGTCCATCGATTTTCGTGCAGAGTGTTTGTGTGTTAGTTTTGGGATTTTTAAAATATATTATATGTGCCCAGATTTTCCAGAACTGAAATTTCCTTTTGGGGTCCTATAATTCCGTATTTTTTTCCGAACTTCACTGCACTTTGGCTATGTTGGTTATATCTGTGATGTTTGCATGTATTGAACGTCGGCTAATCGCTATAAGTCGATTATTCGGGGTTATACATGATCTGTAATGTGCTGGAATGTGTATATGAATGTGTTGGACTGTCGCGGGTGAATAGCCGGGGTGGATGTGAGATGAGCTTTTGTTTTTCTTTCATTCATTGTAAATGTAAATTGATGTAATTATATTATTTGTTTGGCCGCACAACCGGGTCGGGGTTGTAGCCGTCATTGTATAATTCTTTTTACTGTTTTTGCTCCTAGGATAGACCCATGGTGGGGTGCACAAACTACCGGGAACTTGGCGGGTAGTTTGCCGCACCCGTAGGGGTCTTGGGTGGGGTATTTGCTATTCACCGCGACCGTGTTATCCGCTTTTCGTTTCAGGCTCGAAAGAAATGCGGATTGCTAGTATATCCAATGTATTCATCTGTGATCTGTAATGTCTATCATTGCTTTCTATTTAGGCGTTGCTTATGTTTTACAGCCGCGCTAGCCCAGCCCCCGCTCTGTCGTTAGTTAAGTAACCTAACGAGTGATGACGGGACCCCGTGGCGAATGCGAATGGCATAAGCGTACGTCATATTTTGGTTGTTTTCTGCAATGGTAGGAATTAAATGATGGGACGCATTAAAAGAACTAATGCAAGAATATCACGCATTAAAAGAACTAATGCAAGATAATAAACCAAGTTTAAGTCGATGGAACACTTTCGAAAAACCACTCGGTTCTTTTCAAAACTAACTTTTAAATGCGGAGCTTGAGCCACTCCTTCTAAAAGCTATCTCGTTCCATCGATTATATCAAGTTCACTACGTTCACGGTTTCGCCAAAACCATTCGTAGCCCTCCGTCGTTTCACATAAATAGTCAATAGTATTCAAGCTGTGTTTGTTGGCCAAAGTCAAGGCATAGTGATTGGTAGCTATTGGATATTCATGTGCAGCATAGATAGATGCGTTGATTTGGAACAGTCGTACTGCCTTGTTGGCCAAAGTCAAGGGTATGTACGGGTGGATTCAAATTAACCTGGATAACGACGGGAAGAACTTGACATGTGACTTATGATTTGTTGGCCAAAGTCAAGGTCATAAGAGCATGGGGCAAAAATCCACATCGGGAGTTTCATAAGTACTGAAACTTGCTAGATTTGCATACCATTTGGAGTGTGATGATTATGGTAGGATTCCTTCATTTTCGTCACGCGATGATATTTGGATCCCGATCCTACTGTGAGTATATGCTACTCCTCGGGAAATTTCTCACTAAACGATCAATGCTATAAACCTAGTAGGTGCCTAGAAAGGTGTTAGCGGGGCTACGCCCCCAGGGAAAAGAGGTTCTTAAATTAAGGAACTTCGCGAAAGCGTTGGAAAACCTCCCTCGAAGTACCGACACTGGCCTGGCTGAACGGTTAAGCAAGTATTGTACGGTGGGATTGATCCCGGCTAATTCTTCCTTTGTGGTTTGAGGAGGGATTCGAGAGACAGTGGGAGCCATCCTGTTTAGACAAATTAAAAACCATTCTAAACTTGCAAGAGCATCGTGCTAAGTGTTTCTTCTCTCCCCCTGCAGCGACCAAATCGAAATGACTGGACTTAAGTTACTTCTAGATAAAAACATACTGACAGGGCCAAACTACAAAGATTGGCTCAGGAATGTCAAATTGGCAATCTCTTACGACAAGCTGGGGTATCTTCTTACCACCAAAGCTCCCCCCGTCCCAGGTCCCACCTCCAGCGTCGCGGATAAGGAAATCCGTAAGACTTGGGAGATTGACAGCGCGAAGGCCAGATGCCTCGTACTTGCCTCGATGGACAATGACCATCAGAGGAGGCACGAGAATATGGATTTGGAATCCATATTTCTTCATACAAAAGAACTGTATGGAGAGCAGTCTCGTATCGCAAGATACGAAGTGTCGAAGAAGTTATTTTCGACTAAGTTGGCCGTCGGATCATCGGTAGCGGACCACGTGCTTAAGATGATTGGCTACACTGAGGAGCTCGCGGAACTTGGGACCACGTTGGATAGTGAACTCTACACAGATATAATTCTCCAGTCCCTTCCATCCACTTACGCCCAGTTCATACTGAATTTCAACTTGCAAGAAAAGGAAGTTGAACTTTCAGAACTCCTCAACCTGCTGAGGAGCGCAGAGGGCACCCTACAGAAGGGTAGGGATACATCCACTTTGTTTGTAGGAGGATCTTCTTCTTCTAGGTCCAAGGCGAAAGCCAAGGGAAAGAAGAGGAAAGCCCCCGCCAAACCAAGGGGCGGTGTTAGTAAAGTGGGTGCGAAGGGAAAGGAAAAGGCAACAAAGATAGCGGGGAAGCTTGTTGGTAAAGAGGAATGCTTCTATTGTCACAAGAGTGGACACTGGAAGAAAGATTGCAGGGCTTGGAAAGCCAGGACACAGGAACTGAAGCAGGTTGCAGCTTCAGCTTCAGGTGTGTATGTTATTGAAAACTGTCTTTCTATAAACTCTACTTCCTGGGTATTGGATACCGGATCAGGATCTCATATCTGTAATTCTTTGCAGGCGTTGAGAAACCGTAGGTTTTTGAAGGAAGGTGACATGACCCTCAGAGTTGCGAACGGAGCTAGCATGGATGCTAAAGCCGTGGGGGACTATCACCTAGGAATGTCAGATGGACATGTTTTGGTTTTGCGTAATTGCTTTTTTGTACCCAACGCAACTTGTAATATCATTTCTGTATCTTTGGTTTCTAAAGAAGGTTATGAATTTGCGTTTGTGAGTAATGTTGTTAACATTCACCTTAATCAAGTTCTGATTGGGTCAGGTACATTGAGCAATGGTATATACGTATTAAACCAACCACAGATTTTCAATGTCCAGAATACACACAAAAGAAAGTCACCAGATATTAATCAGACTTTCTTATGGCATTGTAGACTGGGTCACATCAATGAGAGAAGGTTGACTAAGTTACATACAGAAGGATATTTGGATCCGTTCGAATATCAATCATATGCCACTTGTCAATCCTGTCTCAAAGGAAAGATGACAAAGACTCCGTTCACTGGACACGGAGTAAGAGCGAGCGAGCTCTTGGGACTCGTACACAGCGACGTGTGCGGTCCAATGTCTACACATGCACGAAGCGGTTATTCTTACTTCATTACTTTTACGGATGATTTTTCAAGATACGGTTATGTCTTCTTAATGAAACATAAGTCAGAATCTTTTGAAAAGTTCCAAGAATTTAAGAATGAAGTAGAAAAACAGACCGGCAAAAGTATCAAGATTCTAAGATCGGATCGAGGTGGAGAATACTTAAGTGCCGAGTTCCTGAATTACTTAAAAGAGAATGGGATTCTCTCTCAGCTTACTCCTCCATACACTCCGCAACACAACGGTGTATCGGAGAGACGGAACCGAACCCTATTGGATATGGTACGGTCCATGATGAGTAACGCTGAGTTACCGCGATCATTCTGGGGGTATGCACTAGAATCAGCTGCGTACCTTTTGAACCGAGTTCCTACTAAGACTGTGCCTACTACACCATATGAGATGTGGTGTGGGAAGAGACCCCATCTCAGTCACATCAAGACTTGGGGATGTCCAGCTTTTGTTAAAAAGCAGCATGCGGACAAGCTCGAGGCACGCTCAGTACAGTGTAAGTTTGTGGGATATCCAAAGAACTCCAAGGGATATTTCTTCTACTGTGAAGAGGAACAAAAAGTCCTTGTTTCTCGTCATGCCTACTTCTTGGAAACTGAGTTTTTGGAAAACCAGATAAGTGGGAGCACAGTAGAACTGGAAGAAATTCCAGAACCACGGACTATTACTGAAAGCTTAGTGGAACCAGAGGGTTCAAATGAACAGGACATTCCTATGCCGCTCAGTAGAAGTAGTAGGCAGTCTCATCCGCCCGAGAGATACTACGGTTTTCTCATAGACGGGGATAGAGAGGATTGCATCATAGACTATGATGAGCCTACTAGCTTCCAGCAGGCCGTTCAGAGCATTGACTCGGTAAAATGGCTGGATGCAATGCGGACCGAAATGGAGTCCATGTACACCAACAAAGTATGGACGTTGGACATTGCTCCAGACGGGGTAAAACCCGTAGGATGCAAGTGGATCTTCAAAAGGAAGATTGGTGTAGATGGACAGGTTGAGACCTATAAAGCTAGACTTGTAGCAAAGGGTTTCCGTCAAAGACCTGGCTTGGACTACGACGAAACCTTTTCTCCAGTGGCTATGCTGAAATCCATTCGGATCCTTCTTGCCATTGCTGCCTTCCACGATTATGAGATTTGGCAGATGGACGTAAAAACCGCTTTTCTAAATGGAAATTTAGAGGAGTGTGTCTATATGGATCAGCCAGAGGGTTTCATTCAGAGTGGGAGCAGCGGAAAGGTGTGCAAGTTGCTTAAGTCCATCTATGGACTAAAGCAGGCATCGCGGAGTTGGAACATCTGTTTTGATGAGACGGTCAAGGAATTTGACTTTATCAAAAATCCAGATGAACCGTGCATCTATAGTAGATTTGTAGCGAGAACTGTGGTATTCCTTGTTTTATACGTGGATGACATTCTCTTAATAGGAAATGACATTCCTATGCTACAATCTGTCAAGGGTTTCTTGTCACACAGGTTCTCCATGAAAGACCTGGGTGATGCCTCTTACATCCTGGGGATCCGGATCCATCGTGATAGATCCAAGAGGATATTAGGACTTTCACAGTCCAGGTACATCGACACCGTACTGAAAAGATTCAGTATGGAAGATTCCAAGCGCGGTAACTTACCGGCTTGTCACGGGATCACCCTCTCTAAAGAGATGTCTCCCAAGACTGATTTGGAGAGGGATCGCATGTCTATTATACCCTACGCTTCTGCGGTAGGCTCTATAATGTATGCGATGTTGTGTACCAGACCGGATGTAGCTTATGCACTGAGTGTAGTAAGCCGGTATCAGTCAAACCCTGGGGAGAAACATTGGATAGCGGTAAAGAACATTCTCAAGTACCTGAAGAGGACTAAGGAGATGTTCTTGGTGTATGGCGGAAAAGACCTCCAGATTGAGGCCTTTGCTGACTCCAGCTTCCAGAGTGACAAGGATGATTCCAAGTCCATGTCGGGTTTTGTCTTTACCCTCAACGGAGGGGCGGTGTGTTGGAAGAGTTCCAAACAGGAAACCGTTGCAGACTCGACTATGGAAGCGGAATACATCGCTGCATCTGATGCCGCAAAAGAAGCTGTCTGGATAAGGAAGTTCTTAAAAGAACTTCAGGTGGTTCCGTCCATTGTTGACCCAGTACCTCTGTATTGCGACAACAACGGGGCTATAGCTTTAGCAAAGGAACCCAGGTCCCATCAGAGATCCAGGCACATCTTGAGGCGGTATCACCTGATCAGGGAGATCGTGGATCGCAAGGAGATCGAGGTTCGGAGGGTTGCTTCAGAAGAGAACACTGCAGATCCATTCACCAAGGCCCTACCCCAGACTCAGTTCGAGCGGCTGATCGAGATGATAGGTCTTCGATACGCCAGTACATGGCCTTAGTGCAAGTGGGAGATTGTTAGTGTATATGCCCTAGAGGCCATTACTGTATCATACTAGTTTGTATATTACTTAATGGAAGCTTGGGATATTCACCTTGTATAAACAATCTTGCTCAATATAGTAGTATGCTACTTGGTTTGTTTCTACTTCAATGTGTACTTGTGTTTATTTCAGTATATCACTTATACGCATTAGTGGAGCCCTTAGGATCTTTGCTTGATTACCAGCGTTGTGATGGCAGTCACACTAGTGGGGGCTGGGTAATCTATAGGCACATCCTTATACAGGTCCCTAGTCGTAGGACTATCGAGACAGGGCATCGATACTCCGGAGTAGACTAGCGTATGCGCTTCTCATCCCAGTGTGGGAGATGGTCTGTCCCACAGCCATCAGTACGTCGTACTGGAGATAGTATACGGGTGCTCGTTGGGTTACGAGTACACTGGACAGGACTCGTCGGGAACTGACAGGTTGGTATTATACCTATCGTCAGTTATCAGTTCCCAGGTGACATGAGTACAGCTTAGTCCGCTGACTTGACACTGACACTTCGCCTCGAGTGTGTTCCCACTGCACTTTGATCACTACCCTACCACGGCTCAAAGGAGTCGTGCAAACAGGTGGTGGTTGGGTGCAGTCCCGAAGCACTTGGAGGCAGTGACGGTTAGACAGGATTCGTCTCTCCCGGTATTGGGGGTTGACATCGCGCTGTGTCTAGGAGAGCCATTACACGAGTAGTCCCTGGCCAGGGCAAGCGAGATATACTGGTAGGTTTCCAGTGTTATCTCAGGATGTTTTGGGCTTCACTCCGACACGACTTGTACCGCTATTGGGGGACTGACGTTTTACCGCCCCCTAGGCCCGCCATGCGATGTATCAGACGAACAGACCGGACTGTACGGAGAATGTCACATTCAGACTCAGTAGGAGTTCAGATGGGGTTTCACCTCGTCAGCCTTCTTGTCGGCATCTACCTGGGGACCGTTACGCACAGCTAGTGCCGCTTGCGGTCTGTGGTTAAACCCACTGCCAGCGTAGTGTCGAGTCTTTAGAGTCCCACACAGAGGGTATTCGCCTCTGGGCAAAACAGAGTAGAGGTCGCATGGTTTTGCGACAGGGTTCGTTCTCATCCGCGCACTTGTGCACGTTTAGAGTCCGGACGGATATTACTGGCTGTCTCTGGTTTGAGTCAGATACTGGTATAGTATTTGGGGTTGCTTTTATCTCTCAGTATTCATGTTCCTCGGAACAAGAATGCAGGTGTGTATGCACAGTTCTTTTTGAGGAGGAGGAAGATGATTTTTCATTAGGGTTTCGGAACGGGTGCGTATGCACAGTTGACAGTTGTATTTTTCCAAACCCTAATGGATTTGTATTATATCATTTAATAATATATAATAAAATGAAATTGTGTCATGGTTAGTTTTTGTTGACTTGTTGACCATGGTTGACTTGTTGACCATGGTTGAACATTTGACCATTATCATTACAAGAGAAAGATGCTCTTGATTCTTGCATTTTCATTTAATGCTTGTAATGATATTAGTCATTCTAAAACTTTCCATCAACCTTTTCATTTTGATTATTATTATTTGATAATTCATTTTCTTTTTGCATTATGGTTGCAAGAAAGGAAATGAGAGCTCATTCTATCATAACCTCTCTCTCTCCTCATTTCATCTTCTTCTTCCTCTTGAAAAGAGAAACCTTCTCATGTGTTGAGAATCATTCTCTTTAGAAAGAAAAGCAAACCCTAATCTCTCTCTACTCATTCTAGGATGAAGGTTTAGCAAGCCGGAAACCCTAGTTCACTCAAAGATCGAGGAAGAGCCCAAAGTCGAACCTTCGAGGTGGATCCATCTTCGACGGGAGAAGGCGACGTAAAGAGAACCATCAACCTCTACAAGGTTTGAAGAAGAAGGAGTTCAAGTTAGGTATAACCATCTTCCATAGTAGCTAACTCTCTTTAGCTAGATTGCTAGTTTTAGTTTAGACAACGATCCCGACCAAGTTTAGTCCATGTTGCCTCTTGCGATAAAAATTCGTTTTTTATACCGTTTCCGCCTCCCCGTAAGCACCGGGGGTCGCAATATGGACTTACACAGTCCTGGTCGGCTACAGTAACCATAATCTACTGTATATCTCATGATAACCACATCTCAAAATATATCTATGGATGTCCAGCATCGACACCCAAAAACCAGAAATCACTCGTGTCCATCATCGACACGTAAATACAGATACCGTCGACACCACCTCAACAGATGATCGCCACCCGATATCCTGGCTACGATCAGTATCCTCTAGATATCCGCCGTGCCCAATCGAAACCCGGTCAGTATCCCCTGGATATCTGTCGTGCTTATCTCTATCTCCGGTATTGAGTATCCTCATTAGGCACCCCGCCTATAATGCGGCTATCCTGCCCCTCGGCCCCGAACCGGGTCCACCATGTATCCTACTGTATGGCTACTCCACTCAGTACGGATATTTCACAAATTCGAACCGTATAGCTACCCCACCCGATTCGGAATCAAAATCAGAAACACAAAACTCATGATGGACGTTTAACTCATCATATCAAAATATCAGGTAAGGAATAAGAATACTTGCATAGATTATATTGATGATATATTATATATATACATATATAACAGTGTCACATACCACCGATATATATCATCAGGAGTAAAATATCCAGAAAATCCATAAGAATCAAATATAACATCTATAGTACTAATATTCGTAAATTACAACAGGAATAAAAAAAGACTACGTAATTATATCACATAGGCATAATGATCTCAATTCTACTGTGTCATGGCACTACTAATGATGTGTAGTGTAGCATACACGTCTGTGCTCGTGCAATATGGCAATCATTAGTATTTGTGCAAGTGTTTTACGGTGTAACAACCTGTTTATATTAACACATGTATATATACGCATTATATAATAGAACGGTTCTACAGTGACATGGCAGTACTAATGAGGTGTAGCATAACATATATTTACGTGCTTGTGCAGCATAGTATTCATTGGTATTTGTGCAGTGTTCTATCAGAGTGTTCGCATCGTAGATAACGTCTATAATATAATGCAAACATGTAAAGTAATCTAAACATAACTACTGTAATTACTTGCTATGAGCTATACTATTATCTTTAGGAGTAAACGAAACTTTTGAAATAAGGAAGCTGCCCTAAATTTAAAATAGATATTCGTTTTGAAAATTGGCACTACATCCTAGTATTTTATTAAAAGATAAACGAATCGTGGTTTTTAAAAGAATATAGCTCACACATTTATTACGTCCTAAAACGGAATATCACCTATTGCTACAAGTCTAAAGGAAAACCTTGCCATTATTCGGCATACGAATTTCATCAATTCCAATACGTATAAACTCTTGTATAATATCTCATCGTATCGCTATATCTGTATCATCTCAAGTACGACATAATCCCTCGTACAAATCCATCAAACCATATCCATGTATACGGATCTAACATCACATACGTATCTCATTTAAAACTACATATGAAACTTTATGCAAATGAAAGACACACAAGATGCGATACTATATCAATATATTGAATAAATACTACACTAACTAGATATCATAATAATACTTATAAGGTTGCGGGGGTGCTATACGCCATCCACCCGACTTCTCCCGTTCATGTAAATCTACTCACCAACTTAAAAGCTTGCTGAATCCACACCGCTATATCGCCAAATCCGTCTCGGAATCCTTGAATCGTACCTATATTCGTATTTAAATCTCATTGATGTAAATATCATATCGAAAACCAAAACAACGAGCTAAACATCCGTAGGTTAGAACCTACAGCTCACTTACTCCAAAGACAACAATATAATTCTGTCGTTAACGTATAAACGTTAACGGTTCAGCTGCAACATCAAAATACGAAAACTCCGTATCGTAAATATCTGAATTTTGATAAAACCATTTCTAAAACGTTCCCAGATTTTACTGTGTACATATTTAGACAACACAAACAATACAGAGACTTGTAAAATACCAACTCAAAACTACAGAAGAAGAATAAACACCAAAAGCCATAAGATGGCCAGCGTCGCCGGATTTTAGGTGTTTGTCGCCGGATGGAATAGGGAGTTTGGGGCTTGGGTTCTATGTGGTGACTCCTAGTGGTCTCATTATACTTTTGGTATTGCTAGTTATTCTAGTGATTATACCTATTAGTTCCAGATTCAATTACAGTAGCTAAATTATCACAAAATCCTAGTTTATGATATTGCACAACTAAACATGCTACGTATCGTATAAAGAATTTTACTCCAAAACTGATACCAGCCTACAAACTCTACCTACTGCTAAAATAACTTAAATAAACAATACCAAACATACCTAAACACCTACAGAGATATACCCTAAAAATTACAACACCCAACTCCCCCACAAATCCGGCGAGCTCAGATTTTGCCTTCATGTCGCCGGCCAAAATCCGAGGTAAAGGTCTCGTCTTCCTATGGTTTATTCTAGGTCCAATTTACAAGGTTAAGGCACTGTTTGGGTTTTTTAATTTACATCTAAACTATAGCAGAATCAAAACAGAGTCTAAACGTATCAAAATACGATATCCAATTTCTAAAATAAAACGATACTGAACTTAAGTTACAAGGTTGAAATTTTACCTACTGAAAGATCACTAAAAAAGCTTCCTCTAAGATGCACAAGCTCAAGGTCCTAGCTAGAAGGTGGTGATAGTGACCTTTAGTACTTAGTCTCTCCTTTCTTTTCTTTGATTTGATGAAGGATTTAAATTTGGGGAATGAGGTGTTTGGCTCAGTTTGATATATAGAGTTTAATATTAGAAGATAAGAATAGGTGTGAGCATTTATTGTAAAGAAAGGAGGAGGTGGCATGGAGGAAGGAGGTTGTGTCACTTGATGAAGCATGAATGATTCATGCAAGGAGGAGGTGTTGGATTTGAAGAATGGGGTGTAAAGCTATGAAGGAGGAGGGGTAAGGTTATAAATAAGAGTGAAAATGAGGTGTTTGTGTGAAGGTTAACATATAATGATATGCCATCTATGATAAAAATATAACAATAAGTAAAAACCTTCATATCATAAATCCAAATCTATATAACATAAGATATGAAATGATAAATCTATCACTTAATTAACATTTGCTTAATGAAAAATACAATGTCATGATAAAATAATTAAAATATCATTTTCTTGATATCACCCACTTATTCATATTTATCAAAATAATTACATTTTTCGGATATGATTCCGATACTGTAACGTTTCGAAAATCGTTTCGGTGAAATTTCGAAAAAACGGTAAAATAAGGGTTTTTCTGTAAAAAGTCAAAATGCAAATATCTTTATTATAAAATTAAATATACATATTCTAGCTATGTATTGCTAGTATTTAGTGTTTATTGAGCCACTGGTGAAATTTCAAATTTTCTGAAAAATTTTCCGAAATTAATTATTTTAATATTATTTTAAGCCGTCACTAATACATTTAATTAGGAAAAATTACAAATTGGAATGAGTTGAAACAAATTTTGTACATCATAAAACATTAAATAAAATTTTATCATGTAGTTTTTGAAATTAAATGGTTTGCCAAAACGGTTTAGAAAATTAAAGAAAAGGGCATCAAATAAGACTTGGTTGTCTAACATAGAAATTTCTATACAAAAAAAAAAAAACCAACACACCCCACATTTTCCTTTAATGGACGAGCCATGATCTGTTGCCCCTTCTTACCTTTCAACATGTGATTCCTTGCTACCAAAATAAAAGAAAATTAATAAATTAATGAATGGGTAATGAAGTGTTATGGAATTAGATATATATGGAATGGGCTTTGTTGACTTTCACACCCACCCCCATTTTTCTCTCTCCCCTCATCTCCAATTCCAGCCGAGCCCCTCACCTCCCCAATTCTGCCTCAGCCCTCCCCAAAATCCCCCCTCATTTGCCACTAAAATCCATCAAATTTTGCATCAAAAATCCAACAAAAACCTCACAAATTCCAAATCCATTCTCTACCCATTATTCTTTGGCCTATCTAGTTTGGATCTTGAAGAAAAGTTGGCACTTTGGAGGCTACAATTTGCATGTTTGATCTCTTGTTATTGAGGTATAAAATTTTATCCAAATTTGTTACTTGCTAATTGTATGTTTGAATCTAGTTTTAATTAGATGTTTAATTATGGAATTAATTAAACATTAACTTTCAAGAGAAGGGTTTGAATGCAAGTTAGGGTTTTGAGTAATTGGTTTATAGTTGTGTGTTGTATTTAACCTCTTATGGCATGTTAAAACAAAGCTAGTAGCTAGGTTGCTAATTGTTAGTTTAAATTGTTGAAAGTGGTTAACTTTGCAAACTAGTTTTTTTTTTTAAATTAATACAAAATATTGTGATAAAATCTAGTAAATTTTTATATGACTTAATTAAGATGTTTAACGAACATTATAGCCACTAAAAATGTTAAAACATTTAGATTGGTGCTAAAACAGGAAATTTAAGCTTACTAGGGTTCTTGAAAATAAATCGATTTGAGCAATTTTAAGGTTTTTATGAATTGCACCATATTTTCGTATAAATTTTAGTGCGTTATGAATGCGTGATTGGTACGTTAAGTTTTTCTCGATGGTTTGATATTTGTACATCGACATCGAGTATTGGTTTAGCTATTCTTGCATGCGTAGTCGATAGGTTTTGACCTCTGCGTGATACGCGTGCCGAATTGGTTTTCGTATACCGTATCGATTTCGGATTTGGTTTTTTATGCGATACGGTGCGTTATGATATGTAGGTACCCCATGTGGACTTCGAGACGACAAGCAAGCGCGTGGCGACGTCGGCACCGGCGAGCGAGGACCAGGTGAGTAGATTTATATCTACGGGGAGAAGTCGGGTGGATGGCGTATAGCACCCCCGCAGTTTGTGGTGATGTATACGAATACGTATACACACATTTTTTTTTATTATATATTGTATGAGTTATTGATGATAAATATGGATGATTTAGTGTCGCGAAACCCTAGAGTAGTGGTCGCACCATACATGCACACACCCACCCATACTTGCATACATTCTTCTTCCTTTTGTGCTTACGGGAATATATATAATTATGTGTTCACATAGGTATGGGACTATGTGATCATATACTGGATTTGAGGATAGAATTTGGGATTTGAGATGAGTCGATAAGATTTGATTGAGACCGCGAGAACGGTGATATGGCAGGATTCGTACTTGAGGTACGTCCTGGTGTTATAGAGGATCTTGGGGCGACGATACGGGTGAATAGTGTTATAAATAAGTGGTCGACATGTGATCGTGATATGAGATATGATATGCTAGGATATTGATCCTAGGTTGTATTGGGCGATGTATACCCCTTGATGATGATATGTGATGATGATATCAGTTTGTACGAGACGGTCGATCAGTAGCCAGATCATGACTATATTGATGATATCAGTATTGTACTAGACCTAGGTCAGTACCTTAGACTATGATCTTTGATAAAGAGGATACCGGATGAATAGTGTGATGAATATGATATTGACCCGTACCCAGATTTGGGGATGCCGTACGACGGATTTACGTACGAGCTATATTTTGATGATTGATCCGCACTCTTGACTTTGGATGTCTGATTTTAGATATGATATCGGATATGATATTATTGAGGCGGGATCACCGACTAATATATATACAGGTATGTATATGTATCGACTCAGATGTTAGGCGGTTTCCTTACCTGTAGTCCAGCTTGTTAGCTTAGCCCTTTAGTTTAGTTTAGTTGTTAGATTAGATTCGATTCTTACCTATTTCAAAAAAACTAACGAATCGTGGGCATTTTAAAAGACAGCCCAAGGGATCCTACGGATATTTCAAAAGACGTATCTTTTCATAAAAACACCGTAGCCCCTATTTTCAAAACCCCACGATTCATGTTATTTTCAAAAGGCACCATTATAGGACTTATATTAGGTTAATGCAGATTAGTTATCGTTGCATCTAGTGTTCAGCTCCCGCTCATTATTGTGGTTCGCTCCGCATCGCATGCTTATATTATGCTTCATATTCTACTGTTGATATCTTGTGGTTAGGACACCAGCACCATTACCGCTGATGCGTATGTACCACGTACACTTACTTGCCGGCCCACACACATCTTCATCGGTAATTGCCATGTCACGTACACCTTAGAAAATATTATTGCTTGACATAGCCTGTTAGCTAATAGTTTAGACATGATATTAGTATACTTGCCTTATATGTTAGTTTAGACATTGTAGTTATTACCTGCTACTTCATGCATACTATTATTCATTGTTATGCCGCATTCATGGATTCTTATGCATATATTCACTTTTTACGTGCTATTGAGGTTTTGGATTCGGATTTCCATGAGATTTTCTGGATTTGGGGAAAACCGAAAAACAAATACAAACTTCTTCTTTCTCTTTTTAAATGAAAAGCGCGATTTTTCCCATGATGTATAAGTCGTCCACCATGAGTTTGCTGATGGATTTCGAGACCCGATTCAAGGAGTTGGATGAACCGCTTCGGGTACATGGTGGGCCCGGTACGGTACCCGGGGACGAGAAGGCCGTGTTGTTGACGTTGAGCCTGGCAGGGGAGCACTACCGACCGGTGATATTACCCGACGCGTCGGATATCCGGAGGATACCGTCGTGGTCTTGAGATGGATGGTAGGGGCCGGTCTGGACTGACGGCGCCCTAAATATTGAGATTTCGAGATATTGAGGTACTGAGATTTGATGATACAGGCCAGTCCGGATAGCCGGAGCCTGAGGTTTTGAGACATTGAGATTTATGTTTTGTGTCGATGCTAGACACTGTTGATGCTGATTTCATTTATGATAGCTCATTTTAAAATTACAAAGGAAATCTCACTAATTTATGAAAACAGTTTTCTTGAGTACATGCATTCTGTTTCATGCATTCATACATCATCCATATGATATATTGCTACCTGAGGCACTGACACGGGCCTATGGGATTACACTTGGGTCAGATATTTATCCTAGTCATTGTTAGACTGCTGGTTATATTTTGAGGATATATTATGATCGTATGACCTAGGATTGCATCTTACATGCGATTTTCTGTTCGTAGATGTTTTTCTATTCACGAGTTGGCAACTCACCCCCGTTGTGCCACAGTTCTTGCAGGTTTCGCCGTACAGGTTTAATTACGGCTTTGCTGGCACTATTTCCATTTCCGGGTGACTTGCTAGCAGGTGGGTTATTTGTATCGCACCCATCATTATATCTTGTATATCATTATTCAGTTGTATCTAGAAGTTCCATCAACCAAACATGTATTTATTTTTGAGATAGAGACCAGTGATGTTATTCTTTCGACCTTAGAGTCGCGCGTTGTATTTCTGTGGATTTCTTGTTGTTTTGCGTTTCCTTTTGAGTTTTGATCATCGCCCTTGGCGTTGTATATTATATTACTTGTGTAGTTTTGATCGTCGATTGACGAAGAGCTAGCTCCCGCTTAGGGATGCTTTTTTTGATTTCGTATACTATTCATGTTGTATCCCGTTTGGGGGCCTGTATTTACAAAGGAGACTCTGCCGAAATTTTCAGGAAATATTTGATGTTTTTAAAACCGCATAATTCGGCTTATGCTATTAAAACTACTTGATTTTAAATTGGTTCTTTCACTCTACTAAATTTCTTGGTTTGGATTTCTGGGTTTTCGGCTCACTTAGATTACGTACGCCTCGAGACGTTCGTAGTTTAAGTGCCGGTCATGTTCCATACTTTCGGGGCGTGACAAAGTTGGTATCAAAGCGTTAGGTTTTACCGTCGGAGCATAGGATGACCCTTGGTTGATGGAATAGGTGACTAAAGTAGAGTGGCGTACCGTGGGTATGTTCCGCGGCATATTTACGATACGCTACTCCACTTAAGAAGCCTTAGGATGTACATTTCTTTGCTCAGTATTATATTTATTCCGATCTAGCCTCATCAGTACCAGTTATGGTTTTGCTGCCATGATTACGGGCAGGGAGAGCTACGGCTAGAGTTGCGGTCAGCACGAGCTCGTCACGAACGAGGACTGACCAGGGCGAAATTCCGGTGATACACGATTGCGGAGATGTTTTCACGCTCCGAGCGTTTGATGGATCGCTGTATGAGATTTCTCGAACGTGCAGATCAGCACCAAAGGATCGGGCCATCGTTAGGGCTGCCAGTTGAGAGAGGACTGTTGATGTACAACATACCTCAGAGACTGATAGGATGTCGCTTCCGGAGCTTACGAGCTGAGATAGCTGGAGCTTCCAGGCAGATATGAGACAGGTGATAGCTAGTCTACCCCGATTTGAGAGACGAAGGTGATTCGCCCGACTTATGCGCCGGAGCAGGCCAGTTGAGTTGAAGATTTCCAGTGTGGAGGGTCTTACTCAGATCTAGAGCAGACCGGTTTAGAGATGACCGCCAATGTATCGCCTTTCCTGGAGGATTGAGGCACTGTTCAGCGTGCAGACGAATGAGCCAGTTATTGCTGCGAATGACGAGATATCGCCCCAGATGTTGGAGCTATTGTAGTACGAGTTGTACTAAGAGATGATAGAAGGTCGCTAGTCATCGAGGACGAATGACTAGGACATGTGGATCGTTCGCCTACCCCGATGCGAGGTTATCAGATAGATTGACTCCAGCTAGAGACGACTTCACGCGGAGACGTTGAGAGTCGACAGAGACGATCGAATGTCAGAAACCTATTATTCCAAGTTTAAAGTAGTCGGAAAGACATGCAGGCAATTCTATGGTCCCTCTAGAAGAATGAAACCCTAACTCGACTTAATGACCGTGTGAAAACCTTTGAACCTTCGGGTTTGAGGCAGTTCTGCGGCGCCATTAGTGAGGCTTGGGTTTGCCCTTCTACGGCTGGACCACCGATACTGTGGTATGTACTCGATACTATTATACTGTACCCAAGATGTTGAGCTCTTGGGGGATTATGAAGTTTTAACCAATCGATCGGATGGCTCGACTTAATTCGGATGCTAGGTGGTGAGATGCATTTCTTGGGAGACTCCAGATACGAGGATAGCCGTTGGAGCTCAGTCCATGCAGCCGCGACGAGGCGAGTCCAAAGCAGGCGACATTAGAGAAAAGTGGAGTAAGAGGTTCATACCAGATCTAGATGAGATGACGTTCCACTCCGCCGACATCAGAGATGCGATGCGCATGCCGAGGCATGGTACTTGGATTTACCTTTCAGAAGGAGTCACGATGAGTATGCAGTCGTTCCAGAGCAAGATGCAGATATAGTAAAGGACGATAACTTCCGGACAGTTCGGCAGAGACGTGATTTGGGAGAGCCTCGACGGGACCTTTCTGGAATGAATTACGAGAAAACTAGGACCCAGGAGTGGTCATGTTACGCACGCCAGTAGACCAGAGTTCTTGATCATTGATGAGACATGCTATGAGTGACCACGACAGTTGGCCAGAGGTTCTTGAGTATGTGCTTGAGCGGGACTATTCCGCCATACTAGATTTCGATGTTTTGGGTGATTTATTCGCATGATTTGGTTTTGATGATTGAGGATTTACGATTTTCGCACAGTCGTTGCACTTGATATCGTTTTCGTGCTTTGGTTTCACATGTTTGTGATTTTACGGTTTTAGACATTTGAGTTGATTTTGTGCGTATGCACGCACACGATTTGGTTCCTGCACTCTGTATAGTTTATATATGCTTGCAGTGCAGTGATACGCCTTTTGTGCACTTAGATGCACTGGACTTCGATTCGATTGTGATTCTCGATATTTGTTTTGTGCACCTTGTGCACCTGATTTGATTTTGCGCATGTTCGGCGCTTGATACTGGATTTCATGATTTCGTGCACGATGGATGCACCTGATTTGGATTTTCGCGCATGTTGAGCGCATGTCTTGAGATGCGATTTGGTGCACACCAGATGCACTAAATCGGGATTTTCGTGCATGTCAGATGCACCTGATTTTGCGGTCAGGCACACACGTGCCTATGACCGATGTTGTGTGCACAACCGTTGCACCTTGATGTTGTTTCTGTGCACCTGCCTGGCACATGTATGGATCTTGATTTTCGTGTGCACCAGACGCACGTGGTATTCATATGCACTTTTTGGGATTGATTTCTTATAGAGCAGTACGTTTTTATGATGATTGCTATGAGTTTTTGTACTGAGCAGGACTAGTCAGAGGACAATACCTGAATGTATTTTTCATGCATTAATAGCTATAGAAGGAAATTCCAAAAAGCGAGCTATAGTCTCAGTATTTACCTACGTGTCTGATATGACACGAAACGTTTAAAATAAGGAAATCCTTCTAAATTGTTTCCCAAAACGGCGGAACGTACATTTCAAACAAAGGTATATATGTATATAGTTATTTTCTTATGATAGACGTCCGCAACTGTGCAGTGTTATGTGCATTGCACAGCAACTTAAAGGATTTGGCATGCATTTCCTCCTGATATTTACATGTATAGTTCCGATTTATAGCATATCGGTCTTGCTTGAGATTTGGCATTCGTGTCTTCACCTTGACTCCGATGATTGCGGGATACTTGATGGAGTTTTGATTTCGAGTTATCTACTCATTACTCATGCGCATGCATTGCGCTATGATGCGTTTATGTATTTATGATTTCGGAGCCCCGGCGATTTGATGGTTTTGGCTGAAATATTTTAGTATTTGGGGGGGAGTTTTAATTTAAATTCGGGGACCGAATTTTTTTAAGGGGGGAAGATTGTAACGTTTCGAAAATCGTTTCGGTGAAATTTTGAAAAAACGGTAAAATAAGGGGGTTTTCTGTAAAAAGTTAAAATGCAAATATCTTTATTATAAAATTAAATATACATATTCTAGCTATGTATTGCTAGTATTTGGTGTTTATTGAGCCACTGGTGAAATTTCAAATTTTCTGAAAAATTTTCCGAAATTAATTATTTTAATATTATTTTAAGCCGTCACTAATACATTTAATTAGGAAAAATTACAAATTGGAATGAGTTGAAACAAATTTTGTACATCATAAAATATTAAATAAAATTTTATCATGTAATTTTTGAAATGAAATGTTTTGCCAAAACGGTTTAGAAAATTAAAGAAAAGGGCATCAAATAAGACTTGGTTGTCTAACATAGAAATTTCTATACCCAAAAAAAAAAAAAACAACACACCCCACTTTTTCCTTTAATGGCCGAGCCATGATCTGTTGCCCCTTCTTACCTTTCAACATGTGATTCCTTGCTACCAAAATAAAAGAAAATTAATAAATTAATGAATGGGTAATGAAGTGTTATGGAATTAGATATATATGGAATGGGCTTTGTTGACTTTCACACCCACCCCCATTTTTCTCTCTCCCCTCATCTCCAATTCCAGCCGAGCCCCTCACCTCCCCAATTCTGCCTCAGCCCTCCCCAAAATCCCCCCTCATTTGCCACTAAAATCCATCAAATTTTGCATCAAAAATCCAACAAAAACCTCACAAATTCCAAATCCATTCTCTACCCATTATTCTTTGGCCTATCTAGTTTGGATCTTGAAGAAAAGTTGGCACTTTGGAGGCAACGATTTGCATGTTTGATCTCTTGTTATTAAGGTATAAAATTTCATCCAAATTTGTTACTTGCTAATTGTATGTTTGAATCTAGTTTTAATTAGATGTTTAATTATGGAATTAATTAAACATTAACTTTCAAGAGAAGGGTTTGAATGCAAGTTAGGGTTTTGAGTAATTGGTTTATAGTTGTGTGTTGTATTTAACCTCTTATGGCATGTTAAAACAAAGCTAGTAGCTAGGTTGCTAATTGTTAGTTTAAATTGTTGAAAGTGGTTAACTTTGCAAACTAGTTTTTTTTTTTAAATTAATACAAAATATTGTGATAAAATCTAGTAAATTTTTATATGACTTAATTAAGATGTTTAACGAACATTATAGCCACTAAAAATGTTAAAACATTTAGATTGGTGCTAAAACAGGAAATTTAAGCTTACTAGGGTTCTTGAAAATAAATCGATTTGAGCAATTTTAAGGTTTTTATGAATTGCACCATATTTTCGTATAAATTTTAGTGCGTTATGAATGCGTGATTGGTACGTTGAGTTTTTCTCGATGGTTTGATATTTGTACATTGACATCGAGTGTTGGTTTAGCTATTCTTGCATGCGTAGCCGATAGGTTTTGACCTCTGCATGATACGCGTGCCGAATTGGTTTTCGTATACCGTATCGATTTCGGATTTGGTTTTTTATGCGATACGGTGCGTTATGATATGTAGGTACCCCATGTGGACTTCGAGACAACAAGCAAGCGCGTGGCGACATCGGCACCGGCGAGCGAGGACCAGGTGAGTAGATTTATATCTACGGGGAGAAGTCGGGTGGATGGCGTATAGCACCCCCGCAGTTTGTGGTGATGTATACGAATACGTATACACACATTTTTTTTATTATATATTGTATGAGTTATTGATGATAAATATGGATGATTTAGTGTCGCGAAACCCTAGAGTAGTGGTCGCACCATACATGCACACACCCACCCATACTTGCATACATTCTTCTTCCTTTTGTGCTTACGGGAATATATATAATTATGTGTTCACATAGGTATGGGACTATGTGATCATATACTGGATTTGAGGATAGAATTTGGGATTTGAGATGAGTCGATAAGATTTGATTGAGACCGCGAGAACGGTGATATGGCAGGATTCGTACTTGAGGTACGTCCTGGTGTTATAGCGGATCTTGTGGTGACGATACGGGTGAATAGTGTTATAAATAAGTGGTCGACATGTGATCGTGATATGAAATATGATATGCTAGGATATTGATCCTAGGTTGTATTGGGCGATGTATACCCCTTGATGATGATATGTGATGATGATATCAGTTTGTACGAGACTGTCGATCAGTAGCCAGATCATGACTATATTGATGATATCAGTATTGTACTAGACCTAGGTCAGTACCTTAGACTATGATCTTTGATAAAGAGGATACCGGATGAATAGTGTGATGAATATGATATTGACTCGTACCCAGATTTGGGGATGCCGTACGACGGATTTACGTACGAGCTATATTTTGATGATTGATCCGCACTCTTGACTTGGGATGTCTGATTTTAGATATGGTATCGGATATGATATTATTGAGGCGGGATCACCGACTAATATATATACAGGTATGTATATGTATCGACTCAGATGTTAGGCGGTTTCCTTACCTGTAGTCCAGCTTGTTAGCTTAGCCCTTTAGTTTAGTTTAGTTGTTAGATTAGATTCGATTCTTACCTATTTCAGAAAAACTAACGAATCGTGGGCATTTTAAAAGACAGCCCAAGGGATCTTACGGATATTTCAAAAGACGTATCTTTTCATAAAAACACCGTAGCCCCTATTTTCAAAACCCCACGATTCATGTTATTTTCAAAAGGCACCATTATAGGACTTATATTAGGTTAATGCAGATTAGTTATCGTTGCGTCTAGTGTTCGGCTCCCGCTCATTATTGTGGTTCGCTCCGCATCGCATGCTTATATTATGCTTCATATTCTACTGTTGATATCTTGTGGTTAGGACACCAGCACCATTACCGATGATGCGTATGTACCACGTACACTTACTTGCCGGCTCACACACATCTTCATCGGTAATTGCCATGTCACGTACACCTTAGAAAATATTATTGCTTGACATAGCCTGTTAGCTAATAGTTTAGACATGATATTAGTATACTTGCTTTATATGTTAGTTTAGACATTGTAGTTATTACCTGCTACTTCATGCATACTGTTATTCATTGTTATGCCGCATTCATGGATTCTCGTGCATATATTCACTTTTTACGTGCTATTGAGGTTTTGGATTCGGATTTTCATGAGATTTTCTGGATTTGGGGAAAACCGCAAAACATATACAAACTTCTTCTTTCTCTTTTTAAATGAAAAGCGCGATTTTTCCCATGATGTATAAGTCGTCCACCATGAGTTTGCTGATGGATTTCGAGACCCGATTCGAGGAGTTGGATGAACCGTTTCGGGTACATGGTGGGCCCGGTACGGTACCCGGGGACGAGAAGGCCGTGTTGTTGACGTTGAGCCTAGCAGGGGAGCACTACCGGCCGGTGATATTACCCGACGCGTCGGATATCCGGAGGATACCGTCGTGGTCTTGAGATGGATGGTAGGGGCCGGTCTGGACTGACGGCGCCCTAAATATTGAGATTTCGAGATATTGAGGTACTGAGATTTGATGATACAGGCCAGTCCGGATAGCCGGAGCCTGAGGTTTTGAGACATTGAGATTTATGTTTTGTGTCGATGCTAGACACTGTTGATGCTGATTTCATTTATGATAGCTCATTTTAAAAATACAAAGGAAATCTCACTAATTTATGAAAACAGTTTTCTTGAGTACATGCATTCTGTTTCATGCATTCATACATCATCCATATGATATATTGCTACCTGAGGCACTGACACGGGCCTATGGGATTACACTTGGGTCAGATATTTATCCTAGTCATTGTTAGACTGCTGGTTATATTTTGAGGATATATTATGATCGTATGACCTAGGATTGCATCTTACATGCGATTTTCTGTTCGTAGATGTTTTTCTATTCACGAGTTGGCAACTCACCCCCGTTGTGCCACAGTTCTTACAGGTTTCGCCGTACAGGTTTCATTACGGCTTTGCTGGCACTATTTCCATTTCCGGGTGACTTGCTAGCAGGTGGGTTATTTGTATCGCACCCATCATTATATCTTGTATATCATTATTCAGTTGTATCTAGAAGTTCCATCAACCAAACATGTATTTATTTTTGAAATAGAGACCAGTGATGTTATTCTTTCGACCTTAGAGTCGCGCGTTGTATTTCTGTGGATTTCTTATTGTTTTGCGTTTCCTTTTGAGTTTTGATCCTCGCCCTTGGCGTTGTATATTATATTACTTGTGTAGTTTTGACCGTCGATTGACGAAGAGCTAGCTCCCGCTTGGGGATGCTTTTTTTGATTTCGTATACTATTCATGTTGTATCCCGTTTGGGGGCCTGTATTTACAAAGGAGACTCTGCCGAAATTTTCAGGAAATATTTGATATTTTTAAAACCGCATAATTCGGCTTATGCTATTAAAACTACTTGATTTTAAATTGGTTCCTTCACTCTACTAAATTTCTTGGTTTGGATTTCTGGGTTTTCGGCTCACTTAGATTACGTACGCCTCGAGACGTTCGTAGTTTAAGTGCCGGTCATGTTCCGTACTTTCGGGGCGTGACAGATACCCAAATTCATAACGATATCATTTTCGTAAAAATATTAATTTCATTATTTTTATAATAAAAATTATAATTAAATATTCTTAATTTTCCAAAATGTTACAGTCTCTCCCCCTTAAAGAAATTCGGTCCCCGAATTTAAATTAAACCTCTTTCATAAAACATTTTTCTTAACCCAATCAACTTATTTCAAAACAATTTCCCGGGGTCAAATTTTAAAACATGAAATTTGCTCGATATAATAAGACTCCAAAGCCCCATACGAGCTAGAATGCACCACAACGCAACCGTGTGCGTGAAACTCAAAAGATATAGTCTCTCATACCTGTAACTCTAGCGGTTGCTATGAGAATTACTCCAGGTATGACAAAAAAAATTTCAAATACGAAAACCGTTGTGTATCCTCAGTACCCAATCAATGCCATAATCGCAGTGCAATATCAATGCACACAACCAAGCGAAAATATAGAAATCAACTATATCACATATCCTATTAAGTGCAAAGCACGAAAACAAAATCAACCTTAATGGGTTTGCATGTAAATCTCAAACCACACATCATGGTGTGAATGAAAACAAAACTGTGGTAAGTGCAACAGGCGTGCACGAAACGATATCTACCGCATCCACTGTGCATGGAACATAAGTATACAAAATGTATCAAGTGCATCGGAATGCACAAAATAAAAATCAAGTATACCTAAGGTATATATATATAATCTTTTAACCTTGTGCATCTGATGTGCATGGAAATAACAGTGTAGTGCATCCGATGTACAGAACACTCCAATCGAGTGCAGTCACCTCGCACAAAATCTCAACAAGTGCACCTGGTGTGCACAAAACATAAGTCAAAGTGAAATTACTGTACATAGAAATCTCATCAAGTGCACCTGGTGTGCACAAAACATAAATTGATCCTCAAATCCTCAAAATACATATATCAAAAATCACGGACGTCGAGTTGTCCTTTCTCCAACGTTTGAAAATGAACATTTTAGATTTTAAAAATGTAAATCGAACTCAAAGGATATCGAAGCATATTCTCCTCAATGTCGGAAGGTGTTTATACCACCGGAATTGGTATAGCAAGGATTACTACTTGCCGTCTGCCACGTTCTAACGTCCCTTGTCTCCGAATTCTGGTTCTTCTTGCAGATCTCTAATACCATAGCTTCTGTATGCGATTGTCCGGTGAGGAGCAACGACACCATTCGTCTTATTGCCGATACATCCCATCACACCTTCATGATCCCATCACACCTTCATGATCAGTAGTTCAGTCTCTTGTAATGCAACAGGTTGATAACGGAAATCTCTGTCCTCAGCTTATGTACTAACAACTAATCCTAGTCCAATCTTATTTATTATAAACTCCTGGGAGAGAATCCATCAAGTCTCCTGCTAAAATCATTTATCCATCCTGCTCGGAACTAGCACTCCTTTCTTAACCTATTTTCCCTTTAACAATCATTGTCATTCCTTTTTTATTTCCTCCTGAAAGTGTAGTCGTACGCGTCATCAAATCTTCAATATCCACTGTATAGAATAACTGTCCACTGAAACTTCGCACCAATCTCCTGTCCCATGAATTCCCTATATCAATCACTTAAGAAGTGTATCTGCCTAGTCACGCGAATTGCAAGTCATACTTGGTTATGACCAAACTCGGAGTCTTACAAACTTAGAAACATGAATCCGTCATCTTTGATACTCTGTAGAGGAATCTGGCTAATCTCACCTTCAAAGACTCGTCCCAATTTGTCGGAGGAAAACTTACTGCACGATCTCCTTCTTGAACGACTTGCATCTGGTCTAAGCAAGATCCATCTGTAGAAGTACATCAATTTCACCGATCTCGTATCGGAGCACCGCAATGAATTAAAAGTCTTAACCATACCACCTCTGAATGGCTATGAATCCTGCTGACCCATCTACACTTGTAAACATCGTCAACCTTTAGGTCCATGAACTCTGGAGGCACAATCTCAATAATCTCAGCAAGGATTAGTACCGTTGTCTGAATAGTACACAACACCATGATCTTCGGAGAGGAGAAAACATCACGTCTCAAGTCTGTTTGATCCCTAACAATGACTCTACCATCTGGTGCGGATCCCGAAGAAACTCGCTTCAATATTAGAACTCGATCAATATCAATAAACGGCGTGTCTCTATATCAGCGGAATGTCATCCTGATCAGTCCTTGTCCCAGACAAGTCTGCTCTGACCATATCTCTAATTGCAGTCCTCTCGGCTCCCATAAACATGGTGGCCAAAACAATCATCATGTACTGACGAGGATAGATCAACGGAAGAATAGAAGGAAAATCTCAAGATATAAATTCTAAGGTAACTTAGGCGGAGTATCATATCGTAAATATGCCACGGAACATATGTACGGTACGTCACTCTACTTAGTACATACTCCATCAACAAAGGCCATCCTATAAAACGAAAGTTCGGGTATAAGACCCCCAAAGTCAAGTCTAAGTCCTATAAGGTAAAGTCTATGTAACAAAATGTATGCTCAGACTCCATATAGTCAAACCTAAACTCGAACAAAAGTTAAACCAAACGCTCTGATACCAACTTTGTCACGACCCAAATGTGGCGCGTGACCGGCATTTAAATCACGTGACATCTAAAGACGTCAACGCGGTTCAAGTAAGTCGAAACCCGGAATCTAAACCCTTTTAAAAATTTTGGAGGTGAGTTTAAAATAGTCATCAGATGGAATCAGTTTAAATAACATTTAAATTTAACTAAGTATGTTTGAAAAGCATGTATGACGTTTTGAAATCTGACAGCACCTCCTTTGAAAATTTTATATAAAAACCTGATACACTACAACAATAAAATAGCATCCCAATGGGAGCTAGCTTTCACGTTCAAAAGACGGAACAACCAAACAATCTATATCAGAAGTCGACTCTAAAGAGTGCGATCTCACAATTTCTAAGTCCCGCTTCTAAGTTCACAATATATCATTTCTAAGTTGATGGAGTTTTCACTAGATACAAGAATAGAAGAATAACCAAGTGCGAATACGATACAATAGTAACTCACATACCCATCAATCACCGAGAAGAAAAATGTGCCCAAATCTGCTAATAATCCAAGCGGTAAAACCTGCAAGAAACTGTGGCACAACGGGGATGAGTTGCCAACTCAATGAATAAAAGTACATCTAAAGGTAGAAATCGAAATGCACGACTATACCTAAGTCGTATATGTAGTACTATCATAATCTGTACAATATACTATATGATATGCATATGTATTATAATGCAACACTATCTATCATGCAATCTCAAGTAATACATATCAATGTGGATGACCTATATCTAGGTATAAGCCCAATGTAGCCGAAAATATGTATATATAAACCTCTTCTTTAAAATAGCCGTGGAATCGATATATCACGGCATAAAGCAGACGTGATAGTATGAAATATAATAGGTATCATATTTAGGATATACGTCCTGCTATTTTAATAAATAGTGTTAAGAGCTTTACAGTTTAAAAAAGTTCAGTGTCATCTCAGACACGTCAAAATAATGAGGCTATAGCTCAAGTTCGAAATCCTGTTTATGTATATGAATGTCCATGCCAATATATACAGGTACTGTCCCCCGGATCAGTCCTGGTCGGCTACAGCAACCATAATCTACTGTATATCTCATGATAACCACATATCAATATATATCTATGGATGTCCAGCATCGACACCCAGAAACCAGAAATCCCTCGTGTCCATCATCGACACGTAAATACAGATACCGTCGACACCACCTCAACAGATGATCGCCACCAGATATCCTGGCTACGATCAGTATCCCCTGGATATTCGTCGTGCCCAATCGAACCCCGGTCAGTATCCCCTGGATATCTGCCGTGCTCATCTCTATCTCCGGTATCGAGTATCCTCGTTAGGCTCCCCGTCTATAATGCGGCTATCCTGGCCCTCGGCCCCGAACCCGGTCTACCATGTATCCTACTATATGGCTACTCCACTCAGTACGGATATTTCACAAATTCGAACCGTATAGCTACCCCACCCGGTTCGGAATCAAAATCAGAAAACACAAAACTCATGGTGAACGTTTAACTCATCATATCAAAATATCAGGTAAGGAATAAGAATACTTTCATAGATTATATTGATGATATATTATATATATACATATATAACAGTGTCTCATACCATCGAAATATATCATCAGGAGTAAAATATCCAGAAAATCCATAAAAATCAAATATAACATCTATAGTACTAATATTCGTAAATTACAACAGGAATAAAGAAAGACTACGTAATTATATCACATAGACATAATGATCTCAATTCTATTGTGTCATGGCACTATTAATGATGTGTAGTGTAGCATACGCGTCTGTGCTCGTGCAACATGGCAATCATTAGTATTTGTGCAAGTGTTTTACGGTGTAACAACATGTTTATATTAACACATGTATATATACGCATTACATAATAGAACAGTTCTACAGTGACATGACAGTGCCAATGAGGTGTAGCATAACATATATTTACGTGCTTGTGCAACATAGTATTCATTGGTATCTGTGCAGTGTTCTTTCAGAGTGTTCGTATCGTAGATAACGTCGATAATATAATGCAAACATGTAAAGTAATCTAAACATAACTATTGTAATTACTTACTATGAGCTATACCATTATCTTTAGGAGTAAACGAAACATTTGAAATAAGGAAGATGCCCTAAATTTAAATAGATATTCGTTTTGAAAATTGGCACTACATCCTAGTATTTTATTAAAAGATAAACGAATCGTGGTTTTTAAAAGAATATAGCTCACACGTGTATTACGTCCTAAAACGGAATATCACCTATTGCTACGAGTCTAAAGGAAACCCTTGTCGTTATTCGGCATACGAATTTCATCAATTCCAATACGTATAAACTCTTGTATAATATCTTATCATATCGCTATATCTGTATCATCTCAAGTACAGCATAATCTCTCGTACAAATCTATCAAACCATATCCATGTATACGGATCTAACATCACATACGTATCTCATTTAAAACTACATATGAAACTTTATGCAAATGAAAGACACACAAGATGCGATACTATATCAATATCTTGAATAAATACTACACTAACTAGATATCATAATAATACTTATAAGGTTGCGGGGGTGCTATACGCCATCCACCCGACTTCTCCCGTAGATGTAAATCTACTCACCAACTTAAAAGCTTGCTGAATCCACGCCGCTATATCGCCAAATCCGTCTCGGAATCCTTGAATCGTACCTATATTCGTATTTAAATCACATTGATGTAAATATCATATCGAAAACCAAAACAACGAGCTGAGCATCCGTTGGTTAGAACCTACAGCACACTTACTCCAAAGACAACAATATAATTCTGTCATTAACGTATAAACGTTAATGGTTCAGCTGCAACATCAAAATACGAAAACTCCGTATCGTAAATATCTGAATTTTGATAAAACCATTTCTAAAACGTTCCCAGATTTTACTGTGTACATATTTAGACAACACAAACAATACAGAGACTTGTAAAATACCAACTCAAAGCTACAGAAAAAGAATAAACACCAAAAGCCATAAGATGGCCGGCGTCGCCGGATGGAATAGAGAGTTTGGGGCTTGGGTTCTATGTGGTGACTCCTACTGGTCTCATTATACTTTTGGTATTGCTAGTTATTCTAGTGATTATACCTATTAGTTCCAGATTCAATTACAGTAGCTAAATTATTACAAAATTCTAGTTTATGATATTGCACAACTAAATATGCAACGTATCGTATAAAGAATTTTACTCCAAAACTGATACCAGCCTACAAATTCGACCTACTGCTAAAATAACTTAAATAAACAATACCAAACATATCTAAATACCTACAGAGATATATCCTAAAAATTACAACACCCAACTCCCCCACAAATCCGGCGAGCTCGGATTTTGCCTTCATGTCGCCGGCCAAAATCCGAGGTAAAGGTCCCGTCTTCCTATGGTTTATTTTAGGTCCAATCTACAAGGTTAAGGCACTGTTTGGGTTTTCTAATTTATATCTAAACTATAGCAGATTCAAAACAGAGTCTAAATGTATCAAAATATGATATCCGATTTCTAAAATAAAACGATACCGAACTTAAGTTACAGGGTTGAAATTTTACCTACTGAAAGATCACTAAAAAGGTTTCTCTAAGATGCACAAGCTCAAGGTCCTAGCTAGAGGGTGGTGATAGTGACCTTTAGTACTTAGTCTCTCCTTTCTTTTCTTTGATTTGATGAAGGATTTAAATTTGGGAAATGAGGTATTTGGCTCAATTTGATATATAGAGTTTAATGTTGGAAGATAAGAATAGGTGTGAGGATTTATTGTAGAGAAAGGAGGATGTGGCATGGAGGAAGGAGGTTGTGTCACTTGATGAAGCATGAATGATTCATGCAAGGAGGAGGTGTTGGATTTGAAGAATGAGGTGTAAAGCAATGAAGGAGGAGGTGTAAGGTTATAAGTAAAGATGAAAATGAGGTGTTTGTGTGAATGTTAACATATAATGATATATGCCATCTTTGATAAAAATATAACAATAAGTAAAAATCTTATCATAAATCCAAATTCATATAACATAAAAGATATGAAATGATAAATCTATCACTTAATTATCATTTGCTTAATGACAAATACAATGTCATGATAAAATAATTAAAATATCTTTTTCTTGATATCACCCACTTATTCATATTTATCAAAATAATTATATTTTTCGGATATGATTCCGATACCCAAATTCATAAGCGTTATCATTTTCATAAAAATATCAATTTCATTATTTTTATAATAAAAATTATAATTAAATATTCTTAATTTTCCAAAATATTACACCCTTATTTAAGAGGGCGTCTAACAGACGTCTGCCACGTTCTTCTTCAGATGTCTGATCCTGCTCTGATGTTTGAGCAGACGACTGCCGCATCTGAGTCTGCCGCCGTCTTAGGCATGTGTGATAGGTAAAATATACTAAAATAAAAAATAGCTGGTCTCATCATCACACCAATGGGAACACAATTAGAAACTTCCATTCAAATTGGCCCTGCACAAATCTCAACTCAAAAAAGTTATAAAAAAAAATTCAAAATCACACCCAACCTCCACCAAGGATGAAGGATTCATTCATTTCCCACACTCTCCTATACGTGGGTCCCATGTTTCATTGGTTAGGTGAAAATAAAAAGGCAAGTGAGCTTACCAAAACAGAAAACAATTTCCAACAAAAAGGTCTCATTTCTTCTCATGGTCAAAATACCTCCCTCCTCTCCCTCATCAGAACCAAAATGCAAATAAATTTACTCACCACCAAACTATTCAAGAACTCTCAGCTGCTCATCAAAAAAAAACCCAACCGATTCTCTCTCTCTCTCTCTCTCTCTCGAAGCTGGTAACAATGTGGCAGAGGAGAAGCCTTCTTCTTGTTGCTGCATCCTTGGTTCTGCTTCACTGCGGTAGGGTCACCGCCCAAACCCCAAAATCACCATGGTTAACTTTGAGTGGTAATTTTTCTCCCTCATTTTGATTCAATCATGTGTTTATGTGGTTTGGTTCTTTAGTGGGTCTATGTTTGTTTGTTTGTGAGGCCAATTGCATGAATTTGAGAACAACCCCCAAACATGATACTTAATAACACTGATTGATAATTTGCTTCTTTCGATGCAGGTAATGCACCATCTGTTGTGGCTAAGGGAGGGTTTTCAGGGTTATTTCCCGACTCTAGTCAACTTGCTTACCAGGTTACATATCAAGTTAGCTCACCCGATACAATTTATTGGTGCGATGTGCAATTAACGAAAGATGGTGTTGGTCTCTGTGCACCCTCCATGTTGTTAGATAATTGTACGGATATTGAAGGCGTGCATCCTGATGCATTGAGGAATTACTCCATTAATGGCGTCCCTATGTCTGGGTGGTTTTCTATTGACTATGACTTTGACAAAATATCACAAGTTGCTGGTAAGATGCAATTCTTGATAATTGATGCTACTAATTATGCCATGTCTACAACAACTATGACAACAGAAGCTGAGGAAATGGCCCTGAATGGAGTAAAGACTTTCTTTTTTGATTGTTTTGTATTCTCTATTATATTATAGAAACGGTTGGTGCAATGGATTAACAAAGCCAATTATGCCTTCTCCATTTTCCCTCCTTTTGCGAGTTGTTATGATGCTTCATTATTCATTAAACAACAGTTCTGCAAGGCCTAAATCAGGATATGCACAATGGCATGAATGGTTAGATTAGGCTGCTAGGAATCGTAGGTGTATACTAATTTACTTAAATGCCATGCCGCTGCACCTGAACCCCTAAGTTATGATAAGGGTTGATTGATAAACATTTATAATCTAACTCGCCTCCATAGGTTGAGCACCCTTTTATGAGCCAAAATCTGCACTTTTACGCAGCGGTATCTTTTACAAATTAATTTTCTATATATACACACCTGATGTGATTTGAACCTGGGTAGCTTTCATACAAACTTAAATGTCCATGTCACTACACCAAAACGCCGAGGTTACAACGATGGTCGACTGATACTTTTACAGTCTAACAAAGTTAACCATGACTTTAACAATCTTCCTAGTCAATTTTTCAACCAAATCTCACACCTTATTTCTTTTTTAACTAATCCCCATTTCACCATAGCTTAATAGTCTACAAAGGTCATCATTATTGTTTTTATTATGATGCCTGATTTAATGATGTACTGGAGACTTCTTATGACTTGAGCAGGGATTCAATCAACTTTTTCTCGAACGGATAGGTTTGATTCGTTGAGTCACGTTTTTCGCGTTGAAGATGTAAAAACACTTATTAACACATCAGCCTTTTGGTTAAATTTACAGGTATGCAAGTGAGAACTATTCTCTTCTCTATATTGATCTCTTTTTTAAAATGTTAATGGCTATCTCAGCTAGTTTCCAATTCATCATCATCATGGTCTAAGCATATTCCCATGAAAATGCGGTTATGAATTAAAAACTCCATGAAAGATTTAACAGAGTTTTTTTGACCGGCTATAGACCTGACATCGTCTCTCACTTAATTTGTGGACGATGGATTTGCTTCCCATAATTCAAATGCTTAAATGGCCATCATCGTTCTTCAGAAATTGTCCTAACCTGGGACAAAGGCCTAATAGAAGGAGAATCATAGTTGATTTGCTGTATGAAGTTATGTTCTAATGCCGGCACTGATAAAGCCAAGGGTGAAACGCAACACAATCTCACAGTTAATTACCAACTAATTGTTCTTACATCTTTGTTGTCCAGCATGATATATTCTACAACGGGCATAATCTGAGCATGAGAAGCTACCTACGGGATGTATTAAAAAAAGTTGATGTGAACTATGTATCATCACCCGAGGTGACATTCCTCTCTTGGGCAAGACAGAGATTCAAAGGAAGCAAGACAAAGCTTGTGTTCCGCTTTCTTGATCAAGATGTTGCTGAGCCTTCTACGAACCAAACCTATGGTTCACTGTTGAAAAATCTTTCCTTCATTAAAACATTTGCCTCTGGAATCCTTGTTCCGAAGAATTACATTTGGCCCTTAACGTCCGATCTTTATCTTCAACCTCACACTTCGGTTGTGTTGGACGCTCACAAGGAGGGGCTTGAAGTATTCGCCTCGGACTTTGCAAATGATGCAGCTTTTAGCTATAATTACAGTTATGATCCTTTAGCTGAGTATCTCAATTTCATTGACAATGGGGTTTTCTCTGTTGATGGCGTGCTGACAGATTTCCCCATAACTGCGTCGGAGGCTATAGGTGATGTTTTCTTTGCTTTGGTTAATTGAATTGATTTACAAAGATTAGAATTATTATGTGTTATAATTCTCCAGAAATACTCTATATGAAAATATCAAACATAAGATCACACAGCTCTACTTTTAAAGCGGTTGCTGTAATTTCTTTGTACTCTTTAAGAAGAGAGAATTACATTTAGTAAGTGACTGTTGCTGCTTAATGCTTGTCACATCTCGTAACAACTTTTTGTATGTCTCTCTTGAGTATCAGAGAGTACATTTGAATATATTAGTAATGTAAGGCAATATTTTGTTTATTTTAATGAGTTTATTTGTTAATGTTTATGATATTCATTTTAGTTTCATTGGACTTTCACAACATACTAGAATAAATATCTTGCGTGGAAAATTTTCCCCTAGTTCAACTATTATTCAAGTTTATTCATGCCAAAAAATTAAGAAAGAAAATCTATATTTAGCGGCAAGGTAGAGGGGCTGCATCAAGAATTTTATAGATTGGTAGAGTGGGCAACTTGGTAGCACTTTTCATATTATGATGCGTACACGGTAGATAAAGCCGATTCGAGATGGCGAATCTTCTTTAGCCGATTCGAGATGGCGAATCTCCTTTAGAATATGCTAAAATAGCATTTTTAGGATTTCATTAATTGTTTCTTACATTCATTGCAACTGCATTATATAGAAAACAAATAAAAGTTATTACAAATTATAGATTTGAGAAGAGAGGAAAATATTATTAAAAATTGATCAAGAAGAAAAATACAATGTGCTTCTCTATATATAGCCTACAAAATTAAATCACAATAATAAAAGATAAAATCAAATCTTTATACAAAGAGACATATTAAACTGAATATCTTAGCAGCCCCCCTCAAACTCACGGTGAATCATAAACCGAGAGTTTGGACAAGAAATACGAAAGTTGAGTACGTATTTGAGGTTTCGTAAAAAGATCAGCCACTTGATTATTAGAATGAATGTAAGGAAGTGAAATCCGATCTCGATCGTACTCTTGACGAACTATGTGACAATCCACCTCAATATGCTTAGTACATTCATGAAAAACTGGATTTTCGGAAATACGAACAACACTCTTGTTGTCACAATAAAATGGAACGCGAGAAGTAATGACGACATCTATATCAAGTAAACTACAAAGCCATTTAAGCTCTGCAGCAGTATCAGCCATTGCACGGTATCCAGCTTTAGTACTTGAGCGAGAAACAGTATCTTGACGCTTGCTGCGCCAGGAAATCAAGGATGTACCCAATAAGACACAGAACCCGGTGATAGATCGACGAGTATCAGGGTCGTCAGCTCATCCAGCATCAGAGTATGCATGTAAAGCAAGGTTAGAATCGGAAGAAAACAACAGTGACCGTGTATGAGTACCATGAAGGTATCGAAGAACCCGTATGAGAGCTGTATAGTGAACTGATATAGGAGTACTCATAAACTGACTGAGAACATGAACATGTGCAATGTCTGGCCTGGTAAGAGAGATGTTGATAACTGCACCAACCAACTCACGATACCGAGTGCGATTTGGTAGGGTCGCTCAATCTGCTTGACGAAACTTCAGATGAAATTCCATCGGCGTAACTGCAAATTTTACTGGCAGTAATAGTAGAATCATCAACTGTGGCTCGTGCAAGATCTTGTAATTCTGTTGTGACAGAAGATAACCATAGGAAGAGTAAGCAATTTCGATCCCCAAAAAATAGTGTAAATATCCAATATCTTTTATTTCAAACTGCTGTTGAAGAAGTTTTTTTTAGAATTGTGATAGTTATCACCGGTGATAATCATATCATCAACATAGATCAAGAGAAGAGCTCGGCCTTTTGAGGAAGAGCGATAGAAGAGTGCATAATCAGCAAGGCTTTCGGTGAATTCTGCTAACAGAAGAGTTTGACGAAATCGCTTAAACCAAGCGCGGAGTGCCTGTTTAAGACCATAATGACGTAGACGACACACATATCCTGGGGAAGCGGAGACACCAGAAGGAGGCTCCATATAATGTCTCCGAAAGATCATAGTTAAGAAAAGCATTTTTAACTTCCATATGAAATAAAGGTCAGCAACGGATTGCAGCAACTGCAATGAGCGCACGAATGGAAGTGATCTTGGCAACATGAGCAAAAATCTCTTCATAATCAATGCCATATTCCTGAGAAAACCCACGAGCCACAAGACGTGCCTTGTAACGTTCGACTGATCCATCTGACTTAGTTTTGACCTTATAAATCCACTTACAGCTAATGAGCTTGACGTCTGATGGTAAAAGAACAAGATCCCACGTGTGAGTATCACGGAAAGCCTGCAATTCTTCTTGCATAGCTTGCCGCTATTCTGAATATTTCATAGCCTCAGTATATGACTTGGGTTCCTGAACAGAATGAATAGCAGAAAGAAAAGATAAACCGAGGAGAATAATTGTCAGTCATGTAAAAGCTATAACGGACAGTTGGCCGTCTTTCTAGTGGAGGATTCCAACAAGGTGGAGGAGGAGAAATGGCATCCGGAGAAGACGGTACATGCATAGGTGAATACTCAGTCGTCACTGTATCCGGAGAAGGTGTAGGAGCATCATAGGTGTAACAGAAGATGGAACAAGAGCATTGTTTTAAAAAAGCGCAAGCGTCTAAGCGGACGCTTAAGCGGCCGAGCGGGTTTCGCCGCACCGCTTTATCCCGCTTAAGCGGGAGATACTGTATAACTTATTTTATTGATGTATATACCTCATAAGTGTTATGAAGGGTATATAAGTTTTGCTATTGGAGTAAGAATACACAAATACCAATTAATACAACATTTTTTTCTTTTTTCTTTTTCCACGTTTCTATTCTGTGCTTGACTCGATAAATCCTACGGTTGTCGAGCCGATTTTGAGACACTTCAAGATTTGGGTTTCAAAACTCCAAAATTTTAGATTTAACAACTTCAAGAAGTCAAGATCTAAATCGATTTCAAGCAATTCTTGAGTTTTCTATTTCGATTTCTACTAGTTTTTGAATTTTGATCTTGAAATTCCAATTCGATTTTGACTCTGTCTGGTTTCGAGTTACAATCTTTTAAATATTTTTTAAAAATAATTTGGTAAGTATTTTTACTGACTTGGGTTATGATGCTGGGTATTGAAAAGCTTATAAGCACTTTATAAACCGATAAATTTTAAAGAAAATTTCAATTTTGTATTGAATTATTTGAGCATATTTTAGCAAATAATATATCGTCTAAGCAAATTTATTAAATTTTGGGTAAATTTAGGCATTTTCTAGTACAAAAGAAACATAAAAATAGTTAGAATGAAATGAGAATCATTATTTATTGACAAAAAAAGGAATATTGATGAAACACCACTGTTCTAATTTTTGAGCGGCTGCTTAAGCGTTTTGGTTTCTTGACCGTTCTGCTTTTCTTTTCCGCTTTAAAACACTGAACAGGAGTGTATGTAGGCACAATAGTGGGTGTAACAGACGATGAGGTAGAGAATCAAGGAAGGACACATCTATCTCAGAACGAGCAAAATACGACATTCTCGAAAAACGTGACGTTTCGAGAAATGTGAAGTCGTCTACTACTAAGATCGTAATATATATATATATATATCCTTTATGAGTCGGACTATATCCCATCATAAAACATTTCACTGAGTTTGAAGAAAGTTTATCTTGTTCATAAGCAGGTAGAAAAACAAAACAAACACAACCAAAGGTGTGCATAATGGAATAGTCAAAGGGGAATTTGTAGAGTCTCAAGTATAAGGTGACATTTGGAAATAAGGAAGATAGAATTATATTGATGAGAAGAACATATATTAACAAAGTTTTAGCCTAATAAGAACGAGGAACTGAAGAAGAGAGTAAGATGGCGCGTGCAATCTCTAAAACATGTCGATATTTTTTCTCAGCTATACCATTTTGTTCATGAGTGGGTGGCATGATTGTTATGGAAGTGTATCATGAGACTTAAGAATGGTTTGAATAGATGACGAAACATATTCATATTCACAAGCATTGTCAGATTTAAAAATTTTAATTCATTTTTGAAATTGAGTATAAATCATATTTGTAAATTCAGTATAAATGGAATGAATCTCAAATCTGGCATGCATAAGATAAACCCAGGAATAACGAGAATAATCATCTATAAAGCTAACATAATATCGAAAACTAGATATGGACGCAAAAGGAGTAGGTCCCAAAATATCAGAATGAATCAAATCAAAATATTCTAATGAAGTTTTATTATGAGATACAAAAGATAAAGCAGTTTGTTTTGCCAAACGACATCCAACACACTTATTTAAGGTACTAACACGAAGGGACACTAAGACTCCAGACTCAGATAAAAGATTTAAGACACGAACTCGAAATGTGACCTAAACGACTAGCCACATATCGGAAGTAGCCAAACCAGCTACAATTTTATTTAAGGTAGGTAAATGAAGATGCTCTAACTTGTACGGTCCATTCACTCTACGATCCGTCTTAATTTTCTGACTGGTGTTCGAATCCTGCAAAATACAAGAAGTGGATAAGAAGGTAATGGTGTGATCAGAATCAGCAATCTGACTAACAGATAAAAGATTCATTGTTAATTTAGGTATATGTAATACAAATGAAAGACTAAGATTGCCAGGAGAGTGAGTGGTAGATGTGATGTCTCCACATTAATTTATTGCAAGTGATGAGCCATTAGAACAGTTTCTAAGAAAGAATTTATCAAAATTCATATGATACAAGGCACCTGAGTCAAATATCTAAGGATTAGAAATACCAGAATTAGCGGTTGATGCAGTGAAGGTAGAAGGTGCAGGAATTCCACTGACACGAAAACTCTGTTGAACAATATTTGCAATCTTTGTTATCTATGCGAAAGAGAATGTATCTGAAGTTGCACTAGAGGCTGCTGATGACACAACAGTAGATGCAGCTGGAGGGTGATTGCGATAGCGAGCAGCTAAACGAGTTTGAGTATTTGTCGACTTGTTGTGAAGTATCCAGCACTGAGAGATATGATGTCCGGGTTTCTTATAATATGCACAAACTCGTTCGGTAGAAGGAGAAGGCAATGGTGGAGCTGTGACGGGTCTGGTTTGTGCAGCAAAAATAGTAACCGATGGTGTCATAGATAAGCCCGTATCACGAGTACTAGTGGATGTAGCTGTCAACATCTGTAGGCGGGTCCCCTTAGAGATGAATTCGGCTACTGCAGCCTCAAGGCTAGGCAAAAGAACACGATGAAGTATCTGACTGCGTAGTCTTTCAAGATCTGGTCGAAGACGCATAGCAAAGTGGTACAAATGCTGACGATCACGCTGCTTGTAGAAATCGATAAAGATATCCCGATAATGCTGGAATATGAACATCAAATGTAATCCCCTCCGAAACCCGATAGGAGTAAAAATCCTGAACGGACTGATCCCTTTTTTAGCATCCATAGAGCCTGACGAAGTTGGTATTTACGAGCGGCACCTGTCTGAACAAACATGCGGCTAAGAGCAATCCATTGCGGACGAGAGGTATTCAGGTGTTCAATAGATAGATGAATGAGAGTTACCACCGAGTATACAATATATGCCATAATCTGCTGATCAGTTTGCATCCAACGATCATGAGTAAGAATGTAAACACCTGAAGGGTCGGTGGAATCAGTAGTGGAAGAAGTCTCAAGCGTAGATGCGATGACGGTGGAAGAAGGGCAAACAAGTGTGCCATGAATATAGCCCCATAATGCCAAAGCTCGAAGATTATACTGCATAGTAAGGGTCCATCCAGTATAATCTGCACTTGGTGAGAAGAGTGCTAATTTGAGGAAAGGAATAGAGTCCACACTTATCCACAACTCGAAAAAAATTTGAATTAGCTTGAAAAACGAGTTCAAATGGTTAAAAATAGAGGAAAAGAAAAAATGTCCCAAATAAATAAGCTTCTCTCTAAATGTCTCTAAAGCAACTTTCTGGTAAAAAAAAATTCACTGAAAAGAATCAATTCCTTTGCAAAGTCCTTGCAAAGTCTCGTATTTACTTCCAAAAAAGTTTCTTCCTTATGTGACCGTGAGGGTGGCTTGTCGGTGAGTTGGGCGGTCGTAGGCTCGGCAAATACGAGGATGGCGACGTTGACGGGGGCGACGTCGGCAAATACGAGATCCGAGGCGATCGATTGATCTCGTATTCTGGAGATCTGAGGCGGCGTAGTCATGGGTTCTACGAGATCCGAGTTCGGCGAAGTCGAGAAATGGTTGATCAGATCGATCTGGAGGAAATGGATCGATCTTGAGGCTTTCATCTATGCGATAGATCTGAGGCGATGGATCTGAATTTGCAGGCGACGATGGCAGCGGAAGATGTGAGGGGTTTGACGGCGATTGGTGAGGAAGAGATGCACAACAAGGATTTATCGGTGAACAAATCGGGAGACAGATAGCAAGGGTCTCGATGAGGATATGAACATGATCAATCAATTGGTAAGCTCTGATACCATATTACAAATTATAGATTTGAGAAGAGAGAAAAATATTATTAAAAATTGATTAAGAAGAAAAATACAATGCGCCTCTTTATATATAGCCTATAAAATTAAATCCCAATAATAAGCAATAAAATCAAATCTCTATACAAAGAGATAAATATTAAACTGAATATCTTAACAAAAGGAGTGCAGAGATAGTCTTCTAAAATAGAGGATGCATAAAAGAAAGTTCAAATATGGCTTAAATAGAACATGTGTTAGTGGGAGTGGGTTGGAGTAATGAGTTTCATACAAACATCAACCCATCTCTCTTCAAACAATCTTGTCCTCAAGGTTGACACATTTCAGCAACATCTTGAGCCTCGGGTTAAGTGGATTGTTGTCGGCCATCGCGAAGAATCGAAGAAGCTTTGCAATGAAAAACTCAAGGGAATGCGCAACATCTTGTAGCCTCGGGTTAGGCGGATCGTAGTCAGTCATCGTGGAGGATTGAGAGGCCTTCGAGCTGTTGATGTACTATCTCAATAACGTCTTGATCACTCGAGTTAGGCGGATTGATGTCGACCATCATGGAGGATCCTGGCGTTGTCAATACATCATCTCAGCAACGTCTTAAACGCTCGGGTTAGGTGGATTGATGTCGGCCATTGCGGAGGATCAAGAGGCTCCGATACCAAATGATACGTATACGATAGATAAAGCTGATTTGATATGGTGAATCTCCTTTAGCCGATTCGAGATGGCTAATCTCCTTCAGGACATGCTAAAATAACATTTTTTAGGATTTCATTAATTGTTTCTTGCATTCATTGCAACTGCATTATACAGAAAACAAATAAAAGTTGTGGAGAGATTGTCTCATAAAATAAAGAAAGCATAAAAGAAAGTGCAAACATAGCCTAAATAGTTGAGAACATGTGTTAGTGGGAGTGGGTTGAAGTAATGAGTTTCATGCACACATCATATTATTCCTCTATTTTTATGAATGTGTTTTTTTTGGGGTTATGTTTCTTAATTGATAAGTTAACATGCTACTATTCAAGTATTTATGGTTGCAGGATTGAGTTATACTCAGATGCATATCATAACATAATATTTGCAGATTGTGCTTTGAATGGGACCTCTTTATGATTTCAATCTCATTATTATTGCAGGTTGTTTCTCTCATGTCAAAAACAACTTCTCTGAACATGGTTAGTATCTCCATCAAGGCTCTGAGCTTTAATGTGTTCCCATATGCAAATGCCATAAAAATCTTAGGGAATATATATATTGTTGTAATGTGTTACTTTGTGATTACAGAAAAGCCTATAGTTATCACACACAACGGAGCTAGTGGAATTTACCCGGATTGCACGGACTTGGCTTATAAGCAAGCAATTGAAGATGGTGCAGATATTATCGACTGTCCCGTTCAAGTAACACAAGATGGAATTCTCATATGCATGAGTTCTATTAATCTTATGCAGACTACTACAGTCACAACATCTCCGTTCCGTTCTCGTTCTAGTGTTATCCCACAACTCCAGGCCGCTCCTGGAATTTTCACCTTCAATTTCACCTTGGATGAGATTCAGAAGAACCTAAAGCTTAAGTTACCTTTTCCCTCCATTCTTATTTTGCATCTAGAATAGAAGAAGAAATGCTAGAATATAAAAATATCTCTCTCAGCCCTCGTCATAACGTCAGAGTTGTGACATGGTGGCAGGCACTTGAAGAATAATGATGACTAAAATGCTGATTCTTTTAGCAGATTATTCAAGTACTAAACACTCAGTATCTGCATTGTTATCTTTTTTCGCTAAATACGAAACTGATGTCTACGATTATTTCCCCTCTCGATATTGAGTATGATTTTACTGTTCTACTAATAGCATTCCTTAAGTATGATGGACATTCAAGAGTAGGGTATGTTATATGGTAGGCGATGCATCGGTTTTGACTAGGTTTACGAGTATAAGACGGGTTTCTAATGGGATTCAGTGGTAACTGGTATGTGAACATTAACTAAACAAAGGGGCAAGAAGTCTTTTAGTATGATCATATATATTTGACAGTATCTAGGCATCCCTCTTAGTACTCTTTTAAGCATCATAGCAATACAATAAAGAACGAATGGAACATTTCAAAACCACAATAGAAAAATTTGTGCATATATTTAATTGTGTTATTTTGTGGGATGGAATATATAAATGAGTTTCTATATATGCGACACACTAGCTATGGAATGGAAATGAGAGCAACTTGTATCTAAAACCGCTACATATTTGATTTATAATAAAGAGTCTCTTATATGTGAGGATATAATTGGTCATGCCTCTCTTTATGATTTTCATCTTGCCACTTTTTGAGCCCCTGATGGTTGTTTTAATTATAAGGTTCAGGTTCATGGATGGTTGATATGCTAGTACTTTAAATTGTAAGTTTGTGTCTTTTATATCTTTGCTTGTTGGAGTAATGAAAATGTGAATATATATGCTGAGGTCGTTACTGGCGTGCATAAAAATTAATTAAAAAATGAACAAAGTGTAATCCATTCATTTAAGAACAGTAAACTTGCTAACCCCCTTACTCTTGCCCGACAAACAGGAAACCCTTTGTAAACTTGGAAAACATACCGTTGGTTTTTTTTTGTCCTGAAGTCTTTCTTCTCCAAATGCTCTCCTTTTCTTCTCTTTTTTTTAATAAAAAATCTGAACTTCTTTTCTTCATTTCTTCCCCAAAATCTTTAATTCAAAACACCACGAACCTTCTCTCTACTCCAAAAGTGAGCATGGATTCAAGAGAGTATATATTTGAAAATGATGAAGAAAATAAGAGAGAATATTGTCAATTATATTTATTAGACGGGCATTTTTGGCATCAAAGTCTTATGGATGAGAAAATTAACACTTAAGATTTTTGGGGGTAAAGTGCATGTTTTCCAAGTTTAGGGAGGTTTTCTTCTTCTCAGGCAAGAAATAGGGGGATTTCATGCATTTTAGCCTCTTATTTTGGAAGAAAACACGGCGTAAGTTGCTACTTTTTTTTGTTTCTCCCTTTCAGCTGCAATTTCTACTCCAGAACTGAAGTACATCTTGGTCCGGAACCCACGATATAAAAATGCAGGGAATTTCATGAAATTATCTGATTTTTTGACATATGCAAAAGGCAAGGCTCTTTCCGGAATCTTGATCAGCGTTGAGGTGACGACAAGCACATATGTTTGCTTTCGAAATAGTTTTTCCATCCATCAAATCAAAGGTGAACTAATATTGTCACACACTCACACTCAGAAATCTAGTAATAAAGGCGTTTGCCTAGAATTAATCATTAAAATCTGAACTAGTAATATGTGTTGTTTCTGTAAATTACACCGGAGTACATTTTAGGTTTAATTGCATAGTTTTCTAGTTCTAACTCTTATTTACTTATTCTCAATTATTATTTCTTGATGCAAAACATCTCTTGCATGCTCATTCGGACTGCATGCGTTTCATTTTTGGTATGCAGCTGACAATATTTGAAATATTCCTGTTTGCAGAATGCAGCATTTTTTGCAGAGAAGTTAGGATACAGCCTCACCGATGCTATCATCAAAGCCTTAAAAGACTCCAATTTTGATAACCAAACAGCTCAGGAAGTTACGATTCAATCCGCAAACAGTTCTGTTCTTCTGGCAATTAAGCAGCAATCTAATTACAAGCTTTGTCTACAAGGTTGATGAAACCATTGGCGATGCTGATGCATCATCGTTAGCTGATATAAGAAGGTTTGCTACTTATATCACAGTTGAAAAGAAATCGATATATCCTGTAAGCCTACAGTTTATCAAAAGCCCAAACCGATTTGGTCAAGAATTTGCAATATGCTGGTTTCCTTGTGTTTGTGTATGTCCTTAGAAATGAGTATCCGTATCAGCCATGGGATTTCTTCTCGGATCCTACAGTGGAGATCAACTCGTTTGTTCAAGGAACTGGAGTCGATGGCATCATCACTGAATTTCCGGGAACAGCTACACGATGCAAAAGTACGTATTGCCCTAATGCGCAATGCTTAATTTTTTCATTGTATTATTTACAATAGATCTTTAGCACCTGTGTTGCATCCGACGCAAAACTCAACTATCAAAATAACATATGAATTTATATAAAACTTGTTTATAGGTACATGGATAGGGTCAAATTGGCCCTATAGCATTGCATTAAATATGGGGTAAATTTTAGAATACACCATCAACTTTTCACGATTTTTGATAAAACACCATTGAACTTTCAATTTGCCATACATTCCTTAGGCGTTAAACTGTAATTACATGTTAATAGCATTTTTTAGCTTTTGGAAGAAAAGTTGGGCTAATTAATCAGCCATTATCGATAAAAAAGACTTTAAATGCATGCAAAATACTGAAAGCTAACAACAATTTGTAAATAAATCATTGGAGTGACAATTTTGCTAAAGTTCATTATTTTACCTTGTTTTCTAGTTAGCCCTTTTCTATATCATGTTTAGCAGCAACCCTTTTCTTTCTTTTCCAAAATAATACCTGTTCTTGTTAAAGTTCTTCTCACTGCACCAAAACTTCAGGTCGGCGAGGCTTGCATGCTGAAATCTAGTTTTGTGTGGGATTTAAATCTGGGTTCCTCTGATGTCATCTTGATGATTTTATATGCGATCATGCAGGAAATTATTGCTCAAAACTTGGCGACAACAAACCAAGCTTCATGATCCCAGTTCCAGTCGGTGGCTTGCTCAGCATCATGGATCCTTCAGCATTGCCGCCAGCCCTAGCTCCACTGCCAGTCCTTGACGAATCCAATGTGGTCGAGCCACCGCTGCCTCTTGCTTCATCAAATCCAAACACAACCACTCCTGCAACCTCTCAGGCGGGGCAGGGCACACTCGATGTGTAGCTGCGTCGTTCTTGCTATTTTTGGCTATAGCGTTGCTCTGTGGTTGCCACATTCTATCCTGAGATTAGGGTTCAGAAAGAAGCTAATTTGGTGATATTGGTTAATTGGTGGGTGTTTTTCTTTGGTTTTTGAACATTAGGTCTATTGTTGAATGATGAATTGCGAATTATGAAATTGTAGATTGTCAAAACACCCAAAGCCTGCTGACAAAAATTCCCTCAAAAGTTCTTTGGAAAATTACACACACATATATATGAGAGTGCTTTAGTGCAAGCCGGTCTGCGTTTTTAAAAAACAGGAACTCTCATTCTACGTCATATTTTAATGATTCAATTCATTCAAGTTGATCATCCTACCCTCGAATGTATGTGTACGAAAAATCAGAGGATTTGAAAACCTCTAGCCTATGCATCGATGGGTGCAAAAATGAACATCTTTCGATAATGCAACATAAACTTCGTTCAATGTATAGGCTAGAGGTCTTCAAATCCTGTGATTTTTCATACACAAGCATTTGAGGGTAGGGTGGTCAATTTAAACGGATCGGATTGTTAAAATACATCATAGAACGGGAGTTACCGTTTTTTAAAAATATGGACCGGTTTGCAATGGAGCATTCCCAATATATATATATATATATATATATATATATATATATATGAAGAAAAGAGGCCATATGAAGAAAAGATGCCATATGAGGTTTTTTTATTAGGTGACATAAAAAATCTATATCCTCCACCAAATTTTTGACGGTCGGCATTCACCATCTTCATCTTTACCATGTAAAATGTGGATACACCAAATTTCTTATGATTCTACAACCTTTTCACTGTTGATTTAGCAATGTAAAAAATTCTATTGTCGGTAAACTGTTCATTTTGCACCCACTAAATCAACTGTGAAAAGGTAATGGAATCATATGAAATTTGGTGTATCCGCATTTTAGATGGAGATGATGGATTTCAATCGTCAAAAAAAATCATGGAGGTTGTATATTTTTGATGCCACAGGAGTGGCACCTTTTATCCATTATATATATATATATATATATATATATATATATATATATAGAGAGAGAGAGAGAGAGAGAGGGGGGGGCGAGTTATCAGTTAGCTAGCTGATATTAAACCGTCAGCTAGCCTATTATATAACCCAATCCGACAGTCAAATCGACGATCTTCTCTGGCCATCTTGTTCCACACATGGAGTGATATTTTGATTGTTATGATGCATTATAACTGATGGATCAAGCATTTAAAAAATGGATGGCTGTTAAACACAATAAAAATGTCATATATGTTGGATATATATGCCCTAGAGGCCTTCATTGTATAGAATGCTAGGGATATGTATGTACAGAACAATCTTGCTCGATATGATAATACGCTATTTGGTTTGTTTTTATCTTAATATGTGATATATTTTGTTTTGTATTTCATATATTGTGAACATGTTGATGAAGCCCGTAGGATATTTTCCTGACTACCAGCGTTGTGATGGCAGTCATACTTGTGGGAGCTGGGTAGTCAATAGGCACATCCTTAAATGTCCCTGGTCGTAAGAGTATTGAGACTGAGCATCGATACTACAGAGTAGACTAGTGTATATATATCTAGACCCTGACGAGAGACGATGGATTGGTCCCGCAGTCATTGGTGATGTGCACCTAAGATTGTATACAATGCTCACTGGGTGTGAGTTCACCGGACAGGACTCGCCGTGGACTGAATAGATGGTATTATACCTAGCGTCAAATTGCAGTTCTCTGGTGACATATGTGCAGATAGTCTGTCGACCTGAGATCGTGATTTGTCTCGTGTGAGTTCCCACTGTGCTTCGATTACTACCCTACCACGGCTCAAAAGAGTCGTGCAAACAGGTTTTAGTTGGGTACAGTCCCGAGCCACATGGAGGCAGTGAGCGACTGTTGGGGATTCATCTCTCCCGGTATAGGGAGTCGATATCGCACAGTGATCGATTGGTCATTACCATAAGTCTTTGGCCAGGGCTGATTGAGAATTACTGGTGGACGGATTAGTAGATTCTCGGATGGTCTTGAGCCACACCGATACGACTTGTACGGTTATTAAGGGTCTGACGTTTTCCACCATCTAGACCTTACATGCGATACTCTCAGACGAACAGACCGGACTGCACGGATATTGTCACGGACAGGCTCAGTAGGGGTTTCGGACGAGTTCGCTCGTCGGCCTCCTTTTCGACATGTACCTGGGTTGCCGTTACGTACAGCTAGTGCCACTGACGGACTTGTGGTTAAACCCACTGCCAGCGTACTGTCGAGTCTTTCGAGTCTCACACAGAGGTTTTTCCTGAATCAGGCGAGACGATGTAGAGGCTGTATGGTCTTACGGCAGGGTTTCGATCGCATACGTGTACTGGCTACACGAATGATGTTCGGACAGATAATACTAGTGGGCTTTGGTTTAAGCCGGATCCTAGTATTATATATTGGATTATACTTGTCTCTGTGTATCCGTATTTTTCGGAATACGGATACGGATATGTATATACGGTGAGGGCATTCTTGTAATTTTACAAGAATGAGCTTCTAGAAAGAGACACCTCATTATTGATTTATCCTTTTTTGATAAAGGATTAATGAGGTGGAAATTAGGAGATATTTGAGGAATGGGTTGCAAGCATGGCTTTGTGAATTGTTTATTCATTTGGGGTTACTATTCAAGCATGGTTGATTATTTTGAGACTAGAATAATCCATGCTTGAATTATTGTTTCAAGACTTGGCCATTCTTTCATCTCATTTCTCAAGTTCATTCTCATGATATCATTCTCTCTCTTAGATTTTCTTTCCTCCTCTCTCAAGTTCATGCCATCATATGTGTTGTGAATCAATGAGCTTTGAGACTAATTAATCCAATACTTTTTCTCTACTTCTACTTAGTGATCTTCCTTAGCAAGTTGGATTACCAAGTTACCTTTTTTGAGGTTGGAGCTTGACCATAGATCCTCGGGTGGATCCTTCTTCGACACAAAGGAGACCGGCAACCGAATTCTTTTGAAGCCTTGGAGAAACCAAAGAAAGGAGATCAAGAAGAAGGTTTGAACTAAGGAGCAAAGAACCACTTGAAGACCCGAAGACTTAACATGAGGGTATAAGACTTTAACCTAGTAGTTAATACCCTCTAGTAGTCTAGTTTTGTTAACTAAGGTTTAATCAAGATCCTAAAAGTGGAAAAAGTTTATGCTGCAAAGTCAAACATGATCTTTTGATGTGAGAAAAATCGTTTTTGATGTATTCCGCCTTCCCGCGAACACGTGGGGTGTGCTGCATAGACTTACAATATATTGGAGACACTTGATCAAAGATATAGATGGTGTCAAAGTGATTAAAATTTTGTACACATAGATCACTCTATGCGTAGAACAAGGTGATCGGAGCGGATCGTCGATTTGACTGACGGATTAGGCTATGTAATAGACTAGTTGACAGTTTAATATCAGCTAGCTAGCAGTAAACCCCATGCGATGCGGCAGGTTTTGGAATAATCTGTGAAGATTGTATTTATTAGTGAAAAACAAAATCTATGGTATTTATCCGAAAAAGGTTGGAATTTATTTAAGAATGTTGAAATTTAATATTATTTATTTGTAACGGACAAAACCATGATATTTGTCTAATGAATTTATTGATATTTTTTGTTACTAGACAAAGTCCATGATATTTATCTGAAAAACATTGAAAGTTAATGGTGTTTTCTTATAACGGACAAAGTTCATAATATTTATTTGAAATAGGGAAAGTTCATCGTATTTTAATGAATATCTAATGATATTAACTTATAAAACATTGAATGTTTATATTACTTATTTGTAAACAGAGCAAGTCCATGGTATTTATTTAAAAATCAACAAAAGTTAACGTTATTTGTAACGAAAAAAGCCCATGATATTTATTTGAAAAACTTTGAAAGTTAACGATATTTATAACGGACAAAACCCATGATATTTATCTTTAAAACGTTGGATATTTATGGTGTTTTTTATGAAAAAAATTCATGGTATTTATTTGAAAAAAGCAATTAATGAAAACCTAATGGTATTTATGTACAAAAACATGGAAAGTTCATGGTATTTTATGAAAACCTACTTGAATTTTGAATTGATGGGATACTTGTAATTATTGAAATTTTTTGAAATAATTGGCACATTTGTAAACGGAAGAAGTTTAGATAATGGCAAGGCAGTAAATAATGAGAAGTTGTCAAAATTTTGTCCTGAACTATCTAAAATACCTCCACCAAAACAATAGAATTTACAAAAATACAAAAAAATTTGCAAACAAATATGAGGGAATATTATATCATTAAGGACATTTTGGGGATACCACTAAATTTTCATCTCTCATATACCTTTCTATTAGTATAATAAATGATGGCAGAAAATTGTATAGATATCGCATGAAGCATAGATATCACATAACAACTAGATATAGCATGCAACTACATAGATATTGCAGACAGGGAGTTTCCAGGGGTTTCTAACACGTGCCTCGGGGACAAGGGTTTTGTCGGCAGGAAAATGCGCTAGCTAGGGGTGTTTTGACGATTTACCTTCTTTTTTTAAAAAAAAAAAAGAGAAGAAAAAAGAAAACAAAGGGTAAAAATTATGTTTGTTTCACAATTTTAAAGTTGCTCATTGGTGTGATTTTGAATTCTCAGCTATAAAATTATTCTTTATCTGTTGCACTTTTACATAGAGCAAGTTGTCCATCAAATTGATAAGACAGATTATAATTTTTATTTTTCAAAAAATTATTACCACCATGATGGAATAATAGATACCTTGGATGAGAATCAATGCCTGTATATTTCTACAATAGGAGTGCTTGTGATGCCTATGAAACATTACATAAAATTCTAATTACAATTATGAAATATACAAAAATACTTTGGAAGAATCCATCAATATTCTTTGATTCACACACCAAACAAGCCCAGAGATGGTTAAGAATCTGACATGTATATATACAGGTGCTGTTGTTGCAGAACTTTGATCAAACTTAAAATTAATCAATCACCCTTGACATTATTACTAACCCTTATCTTCTTGAAGAACATAATTCATTCCTAAAGCTCACATACACCCTTCCCTACAAATAAACCGTGTACCGCATGCTTTCACGCAACATAAAATCAATGATCTCCTCATCATGAAGCTCATCACCGGCGCCATCGCCAGACCGGCATGTAAGGCATGACACGACCTCAATGGGCATGGCTAGCAATGCAACAAGAACAGCCGATAGCCCACTGGGTCGCCGCCTGTGCTCAAAACCACCGTTATCGGCACCGTCGCCATCGAAAGCGCTCTCATCAACTACCCGAGCAGTTCGTTTTGGCCCGCTAAGCCTCAGATTCCACATAGATTACCAGATGAGCTTAAACTAAGAGTCTGGATTAGGAAAGATCGACGATAAAATGGAACAGAACAGGTGGATTGGGGTGTGTAGAATTGCACCATGCACCCACCACCACCTTCTTCTTCTTCTTCTTTGTTCTCTCGTTTACTCCTTTTTGAGGTGTTGAAGATTAAGAGGGGCTGAGAAAGTGATTAATAGTAGGTAAAATGATGGTTTGGCTTGAGAGCCATTGGTAATGGTTAATTAAAACAATAGTGAGCATTTATGGGCTTAATATAGCAAGTGGTTGATGTTACATTGACCTTTTTACTAGGTTTGGTCACAAGCCATTTTCATCCTCTGCATCCACAGCTCACTGCTGCATTTGGCAAAGAATTCTAGAAGATAGTATTCATTGGTGCATCTAAATTTATTGATTTTTCTTTCAAGAGCTTTTGAAATATAAGGATTTTTACTTCTAAAACAAGGGGGAGAAATGGTTCTTAATAGAATAAATTGCTTAAAAAAAGTTTTCCATATTTTACGTTATGCCCGTTAACACTCGCGTACTTCTAGTAAAGAGTTTAAGAATGCTAATATACATTGTGAAATTTTAAGAATGTGTTTTTGGGTAAAGGGATGGCTTAGAATGTTTTCAATTATTAATGTTATAAATTTTAAAGGTTACTGGACTTGGTGAGCTCCTCAGGCCCAATGCGATCCTAGCTCAGGCTTTTCAATTATTAATGTTATAAAAAAAATTCAATTATTAATGTTATAAAAAAATTAAACTAAGATTTTTTAGATGTCTTTGGTTCTGACTTGAGAATAAGATCCTAGCTCAGGCTCTTCATTGCCTAAAATAACAATAAGAGTCTTAATTCAAAAAACTTTTAGGATACCCTGACACCTTGCTATCACCAAAACTCATATACAATATGACATGTTAGGATCCAAGAGTTTGGAAACAATAATCAATATGTTCATAAAAGATAGAATTATAAGACATCTTCTAATCTAAAGCAAATTGAATTTAATACTCGATGGAGATTAGGTTAAAAACTTACAATGGACAAGATTTAAAGAGGAGTCCCTTGTCTCATCTATGTGCGCATCGCTAGGTATGTGGAAGGAATCAAAGGATTCCGATTCCAAATTCATCAACAATTTCTATGCTTTTGACCTAAAAAGCACTCACTCACACAAAGCTATTTACTTTTGATATTTGAGTGAATGAGAGGTGATCATTAGTGCCCAATTTAGAGCTTATCATTCATGCTGAGAAAGAAAGCCAGCAAAATGGGGAGAATTTGTGGTTCTCAATGCATCCACACTCGCTTCATGTATTGGCCACCAACAAAAATATCTAGCAATTAATCAAAGTTTATAGTATGGCATCACAAATAATTTGTTATTATGAATATAATATGGTATGTAGCACTAAACAAGATTATTGCTCACATGCGTACCAGATGTTTCTATGATCTTAAAATGTGAAGTGGGCACATCAATTGTTTTAGTTTTCACACATTTTTAATTGGTGGTAGTGCCATATGGAAACATTGTAGATAGAAGTTAGGTTATGATGATACTCAATATTGGCGGTCTTCAAGATCAGGACACGTGGCAGATGCCGTGTCCCAGAACTCAGAAAAAAGGGCCACAGGGACTGACCAGGCCGCCCCTGTACCCGACCTGCAAGCACAAGCTGACTCACCTTAGAGCCCCCTAAAATTTGGCTTCCTCGGCCTCTCAGCTGACCCCGAGCTGCCTCAGGACCAAGACTCTTCGGCCCTCTCGCTCGTTCCCGGGCCCCCCTTCCGAGGCCATCTTCCTCGGTCCTCCGACCGACCAACTGCACCACTCACAGGCGTAACCGCCGTTCCGTAAATCTCGCCATGCGCCGACTCTCCGCCAGCAACATCCCACGTTCCACGCCACCACGATCCCTATTAATGGCGATCCGCTCTTTACGCGGGCGTGACGTCGGGAGCGTAACTGCCGGCGAGATTCTCACGCCTGCTGCTGCGTGCTGCCGCCACTATATAAACCCCCATCACAGAGGGGTCAAATAAGCCATTTTTGACTCCACCTAGCCGTTACGCTGCTCGGATCTAGTACTAACTTGATCGCCGGAGGGTCCTCGGTGGTACCAAACCACCCCGGGACTTCCGTGCAGGTACTCGGCGCTAAACCCCTCAAATCATCAATCTCCTCAAAACCTATTATGACCCACACGCAACAGGAGATCACCTCCAAAATCCACCGGGAGATCGACGGAAGACAACATCTGAAGGAGACCCGAAAAGGACCTCCATCAGTTGGCGCCGTCTGTGGGAAAACAAAACTCCACAAAAACAAAAGTTGGCCTTTCGATCTCTGTCCACATGGCGTGCGATCACCCTGAAGATCCAGGTACCAGCCGCCGCCTCCCCCTCATCGGAGGCGCGGATGAACCTCCTCCAGGGACCGTCATCAACGCCCTCGCCGGCCGAATAGACCGACTAAAGTCCAAACGGCCAGGCCAGGGCCCCAGATCGCCGCTCCCCCGCCTCCAGAAGACTCTGTCCTCGTCGGCAAGGCTGACCACCGGCAGGCTACGTCCCATGGCCACAGATCTCACCGGCCGATACTCGTCCGCTGGGCGATCATTAAGCCTCCTCTGGCGGAATCGAAACGACACGACTCTGGCGCTTCGCCTCCCCGCACAATCGATGCGCATGCTACGCGCACATTCACCGCGACCGTTCCTGTTCCCCATACCTGCAACTGGATGGTCGGGCGAAATCTCATAAAGAATCAGCCAAGCAGCTACTCTGCTCGGTTATCCCTGGCCGGTAGCTTCCCAACTCGCAACGCCAGGGATCGAAGCCCTTGCAAGAGGTATCCGAGTGGCTACCCCGCTTGGTCATCCCAGGCCGGTAGTTGCCTACCCACGACGCCAGAGATCAAAGCCCTCGCCAAGAGGCAACCGCGTAACTTCACTGCCCAGTCATCCTTAGTGGGCTTCTTACATCCCCTCCAACACTAAGGATCAAAGTCCTCCGTAGAGGCAGCCGAGCAGCTTCTCTGCTCGGCTATCCCTGTCCGGTAGCTTCCCTACTCGCAACGCCAGGGATCAAAGCCCTCGCCAAGAGGCAACCCAGCAGCTACCCTGCTCGGTTACCCCTGGCGGGTAGCTTCCCTACCGCAACGCCAGGGATCAGAAAGTCCTCCCAGAGGCAGTCGAGACCGACCCTCGCTCGACTATCCCTGGCGGGTAACTTCCCTACCGCAACGCCAAGGATCAGAAAGTCCTCCCAGAGGCAGTCGAGCCCGACCCTCGCTCGGCTATCCCTGGCGGGTAGCTTCCCTACCGCAACGCCAGGGATCAGAAAACCCTCCCAAAGGTAGTCGAGCCCGAGGATCCCTCGCTCGGCTATCCTTCAGGACAAAAGCCCTCGCCAAGAGGCACCGGGCAGTAACCCTGCCCGGTCAAGGGTCCTTGGTAGGCTTCTTACAGCCCCTTCCGCGCCAAGGACCAAAGTCCTCCCAGAGGCAGTCGAGTCCTTGCTCGGCTATCCCTGGCTGGTAGCTTCCTACCACAACCGACAGGGATCAAAGTCCTCGCCAAGAGGCACTGGGCAGTAACCCTGCTCGGTCCCCGTACTGAAGGATCAAAGCCCTCGCAAGAGGCAACCCAGCAGCTACCCTGCTCGGTCATCTTCGGCTGATAGCTCCCTACCCATGACGTCAGGGATCGAAGCCCTCGCAAGAGGCATCCAAGCGGCTACCCCGTTCGGTCATCTCAGGCTGGTAGTTGCCTACCTACGACGTTAGAGATCAAAGCCCTCACCAAGAGGCAACCGCGCAGCTTCACTGCCCAGTCATCCTTAGTGGGATTCTTACTGCCCCCCAACGCTAAGGATCAAAGTCCTCCTTAGAGGCAGCTCAGCAGCTACCCTGCTCGGCTATCTCCGGCTGGTATCTCCCTACCCATGACGTCAGGGATCGAAGCCATCGCAAGAGACATCCGAGCGGCTACCCCGCTTGATCATCCCAGGCTGGTAGTTGCCTACCCATGACGCCAGAGATCAAAGCCCTCGCCAAGAGGCAACCGCGCAGCTTCACTGCCCGGCCATCCTTAGTGGGCTTTTTATAGCCCCTCCAACGCTAAGGATCCAAAGTCCTCCCAGAGGCAGTCGAGCCCGACCCTCGCTCAGCCATCCCCAGCTAGTGGTCGTTGCTCGCAACGCCAGAAGTCAAAAGCCCTCACCAAGGGGCAACCAAGCAGCTTCCCATTCATGCTCGGCATAAATACGGCGGACGGCCCTCTGCCCATCATATGCAGAGGATCCGAGGCCTCAACAGGGGGCATCAAGTCTATTCGAGTTTGAGCGATCCCCCCTCGACTTCAGGGCCATGGACACGCCTCCTTCTCGGCAGCGCTTGGTACGTTTGGCAAGTGATCGAAATCAACTCGACGAACGATCGCTAGACAGATGGCCGACCTGACATGGAAGCCCAACAGTGCAAGCAGAGATATTTTACAAGCATTCTTCACAAACAGAAGATAAAGTGCAAACCGATGAAACTAAAGAAAAAAGTTTTATTACCGAAGGCAAAGTCTTTAAAAAGGGTATTTTGGGGCTCCCCCGCCTTACAAACTGCCCGGAGGCTTACAAAAATTCCAGAAACAACAAAATAAAGGAAAAGGAAGACAGGGGCTTTAGGCCTCGGGGCCAGGCGCGACCTCGGGATCCACGACATCCGCCACAAGACGAGCAGGGTCCTCGGAGACTTCCTCGTCAGGAATCTCTTTCCCCTTCTCCTCGGCGTCCGCGAGGGGGTATTCGGCCCGGAGCTCTTCGTCGGCGAACCCGGACATCCGGGCCTTAACGGCGTCGAGGGCCTCGTGCCAGATGAGGGTTGTGGCCACGGCCAGGTCATCATAGAAGTCCTTCGAGTTCTTGTAGCCCTCCACCGCCTTCGCCGCCAAGAGGTCGGCCAACTTCACCGCTCTCAGGTCGGCCGACTTCGCCGACTCGGCCGCCGCCCCCAGCTCCTTCCGGAGGGTCTTCACCGTCTTCTTCAAGTTGCCGGTAAGCACCTGAGCGTCCTTAAGCTTGGTCTCGGCAGCCACGGCGGCCTTGCGGTATCGGGAAACCTCCCGTTTCCCGGCCTCCACCTCGCCTTCCAGGGCGGCGACCCTCTCCATCACCACCTCCAGCTCCCGCTTGGAGCTCTCCTCAAGCAAGGCGAGCTGGCCCGCAGCTTTCATCGCCGGGGCTATCACCTCGGCCTCCATGCGTATGGCGAGGGCAACGTGCTGGAGAACCTGAAAGATTGGAAAGACGAAGGAGGCGCCGAATTTCACAAACAACCGAGCACTAACCTGCACGGACTCCTGGGCGATGGACGCCATCTGAGCCCTGAAGGTTCCCCCGGGGATCCTACCCCCTGCCGACCTCTCTATGTCGTACAGCAGGCTATCTGCGACTGATAGCTCCGAGGGCACCGCGAACTGGAGGTCCCCCTCCTCCACCATGATCGGCGAGGGCGGGCCCTGGGAAGACCTCTGGGAAGGCCTCTTAAGCGGCTCCGATGGGGATCCGATCTCCTCCTCCGAGGCCGGGTCCTCCAGAATTCGGGCCCGCTTTCGGCCCGGCGCTCTGCTCGGCCCCGGGACGGGGTCCGCCCTCGAACGCTCACAGGACGCGGCCACCGGAGGAGAGGGAGCCGGGGCAGGCTTCGCACGTGAAGAGCTAGCGCCCCCATCCTTCATGACCTTCCTCGGATGGAGCATGGAAGCTCGAAGCTCGTCTATATCCATGGATCCTGCACAAACTAAATGCAAAGAAGTCAGCGACACGAGCGATATAAAAGCCAAAAGAAAGCCTAACATACCGACGAACTCAACGGGGCTGAGCCCAGCCCAACTCAGGACCCTCTCAGATAGCAGCACGTCGAATCGGGGGATGGCCTCCCACAACGCCACTCTCACTACGGCGAGGTCATTGGACTGGTTCCCCGGCAAACATTTCTCCCTCGACCACTTTGTAGGCACGGGCCAGTCCTCACCCTCGGGAGGGGAAACGAAGAAGAACTTCTTCTTCCAGTCGTGAATGGAAAAAGGCAAGGCCACAACCCCTGTCCCGGCGGTGCCCCCTGTCGCTTTCTGAAAGAAAGGTAGACCCACCTCGGGTTGCCTGCTCGACCACTAGGGTGATTTTTGAAGACGAGGGAAGAATCAAGGAGTGAGAGGCTGAAGGGAACCGCCTGTAACTTCAGGCAGATCAGGAACCTGAGGAGAATCCTCCACGAGTTCGGCACCAACTGGCCAGGGGCTAACCCGAAAAAGTTCAGCGCTTCGACAACCTCGGGAGAGAAGGGCAGGTGCATTCCACCCCAAAAAGCTTCCAAATATAGGGCGATCTCCCTGCCCTGTACTTGGTCTGCCCTCTTTCCCTCCTTGGCCAGACGAAGCGTATAGCATGAGGGGATGTGGAAGCGAGCTCGAGTATTGGCGAGCTCGTCCTCATGTCTCACCCAACACGAGGCGCCGGGGGCAGCATCTACCGCCTCCTCCCTGGGGGCTGCCCCCGCCGCACGATCCCGGGGAGAGGATCCGACCCCTACTCCCCGGGAGGACTCAGGCTCAGCTAAAGGGTCCCTAGAACCTGCTCCTACGACATCTACCGACTCTTCAAAAGAAGACATCTAACCTTGAGAAGAGGGATCCTCGGGAAATGAAAGCGGAAGAGAGAAGACGAGCGCCGAGCAACCAGGACTTAAAACGGGGAAATATAAGGGAGTAGGGGCCCTGGAACGGGCCCCACCCCTATTTATCAACGCAAGCGACCTCATCCAACGGCGCCCTTCATCTCCCGCCAAAATGCCTCCTCGCGTCTAACGGCTCCGATCGCTCCACCTGTCGTTCCCGTACTGGACCGCGCCCCGTCAGACGCCGCAGGTCTGTACACGTCGCGTCGGCCAACTGAAGCTCGACACGTGGACCATCACTTCAGTGGCAGGATGCACGAACCGGCGCATCTTCCTTAAATGCAGAGATCTCGCTCTGATTCGCTGGCAGAAAAGACAGCTGACAGCCCGGGAACACGTCCTAACGAAACCTTAAGAGGGAGTTCATCCCGGGCGGCCCGGCAGTCCACTCCTGACCAGACCCGCTAGCTGGTCGGGACAAGAGTGGGGGGCTAATGATGATGCTCAATATTGGTGGTCTCCAAGATTAGGGCACGTGGCAGATGACGTGTCCCAAAACTCAGAAGAAATGGCCACAAGGGCCGACCAGGCCGCCCCTGTACCCGACCTGCAAGCACAAGCTGGCTCACCTCAGAGCCCCCTAAAATTTGGCTTCCTCAGCCTCTCAGCTCACCTCGAGCTGCCTCAGGACCAAGACTGCTCGGCCCTCTCGCTCGTTCTTGGGCCCCCCATCCGAGGCCATCTTCCTCGGTCCTCCGACCGACCAACTGCACCACTCACAGGCGTAACCGCCGCTCCGCAAATCTCGCCATGCTCCGATTCTCTTCCAGCAATATCCCACGTTCCACGCCACCACGATCCCCATTAATAGGCGATCCGCTCTTTACGCGGGCGTGGCGTCGGGAGCGTAACTGCCGGCGAGATTCTCGTGCCTGCTGCTGCGTGCTGCCGCCACTATATAAACCCCCATCACAGAGGGGTCAAGTAAGCCATTTTGACCCCACCTAGCCGTTACGCTGCTCGGATCTAGTACTAACTTGATCGTCGGAGGGTTCTCGGTGGTACCAAACCACCTCGGGACTTCCGTGCAGGTACTCAGCGCTAAACCCCTCAAATCATCAATCTCCTCAAAACCCATTGAGACCCACACGCAACAAGAGATCACCTCCAAAATCCACCGGGAGATCGACGGAAGACAACATCTGAAGGAGACCCGAAAAGGACCTCCGTCAGGCTATTAGGGGCTGTTTGGTTGCTGGATTTGAGAAGGATTGTGAGTTTTGGATTCACAAATCCTTCGGATTCACTAATTCTTTCTTTGGTTGGGCCCAAAACAATTGCTTGGATTCTTAGCCACGTAGGCAACAAGCAGGATCCTAAAGTCCTGAAAAAAACCAGGATTTGTGAGAAATCCTCAGCCACGTAGCATTTCCACATTAAACAATTCGTGGGCAGGCTTTACTCTCACTCGCGTTCTTTCCTTCTCTCTCTTCTTTTTCTCTTCGAGATCGGCGACCAGTCCCTTTCCCAAATCGACGTCGTGATCTCGCCGATGACGACCGTGGTTCGACGAAGCCTACTTTGAAGCCTTGCAAGCAAACATCCCCTATTCTAAGGACAAATCGAGCTCGATTTGGGGTTCGACGGTGAGTTCGACATGCTCAATTTGGGGTTCGGTGGAAGTCGACGACATGGCTGCGAGGATGACAACCATGGTGCGACGACCCTAGTTCGCAGCCTGAGAACAGAACCCTCCTAATCTAAGAACAGATCAAGCTCGATTTGGGGTTCGGTCACGAGTTCAACGCGGTGTGAGTTCGACGAGGTCGATTTGGGGGTTGGTGGTCGGTGTCAGTTCGACGAGCTCTGAAAGGTGGTTTGGTGATCGGTTCGACGACGGTGGTGACTTGGACGACTCTCACGGCACTGATCGGTTCTGCAATGGTGGATTTCTTCGACGGTCACGAGGCCGGTCGCTGCAACAAAGGTGATCACTTCGACGATTGAGATCCCCGATCTCCTACCGTTAGGGGCTGCAAAGGTAAAACTAACATGGTTTTAGCTAAAATTTTGAACATAGATATATTTTTTTTGCTGCACAGATGAATTATTTGTGTAGGATGTCTCATGCTTGAAATTGTTCTAGTTGTGTTTTATGCATCATAGCTGTGTATCAGGTGTATGGAAAGAAATGCAGGGAGATAGTGTTGGTTGTTGATGGTTTTGCAGGCATGGAACTGTTGATATTTTCCGATTTTCATCTGCAATTCTAACTCTGTTGTTCGAGTCTCAGCTTACTGCTAGAATCATTATGGTCTTCGAATGCATTGGTTGTGATTGGTGTCTTTAAATTTTTCTTCTGCATGTTTAGTTGTGATATTTTTTTTTAATTTGCGATTGTAGATGGGCTCACAATCGGAGAAAATGATTTTACGACTTTGCATTAGAGGTGCCACTGCTGTAGTCCTTGCGCTAAGAGCTTATGTTCTTTTAAAGCGTAACGAACATAATACAGGTAGCAACATTCCTAGAGACCTCTCATGGAGAAGACATTTATGTAGAAATGTGCACATATTTCGGATATTGAATGATAGTGGTACTAGTTGTGTTGATTACCTACGAATGCGTAAAATACCTTTTCTCAAACTTGCACAACTATTTAGGGAGTTACGAATCTTGCAAGACACCGTTCATGTACCAATTGAAGAGCAAGTAGCCATGTTTCTTCATATAGTAGGACACAAAACTAAAAACAGAGTTGTGAGACTGGAATTTGTAAGATCCGGTGAAATGGTTAGCCGTTATTTTAATGACGTCTTGCGCACTATATTTTCTATTCGTAACCGTTTTATGAAGCAACCAACCGGTGCTACTCCTTCAGAAATCGTCCATAATCCTCGTTAGTATCCATACTTTTCAGTAAGTAAGTATTAATTTTTATTCGTAAGCGGTATTTGAAATCACAAGTAGCACTTGAAATTTGTTGTAGAACTGTATTGGGCTGATCGATGGGACACATATAGGTGCAATGGTCCCCATAAAGGACGTACCGCGTTTTAAGGGCCGTAAGGGCCTGACGCAAAATATTTTAGCAGCCGCAACTCCGGATAAACTATTCACCTATATCTTGGCTGGTTGGGAAGAAGCAGCCAATGATTGTACCGTCTTAAGGACGCTTTATCATTACCACTGCCACACGGTTTGCGAGTGTTAGAAGGTACAAAATATCTTCGTTAAATACGATTAAGATTAAGTAACTGATAATCAATTAATAAACTATTATTTCGTTTCTTAGGGAAATACTATTTAGGCGATTCGGGTTACAGTACAGGTCATGGAGTAATTTCATCTTATCGTGGTGTTCGATACCACTTGAAGGAGCATTCTGGTCACATGCCCACCAATAGAAAAGAGCTTTTCAACCTACGTCATTCTACTTTACGAACAAAAATTGAAGCCACATTTGGGATTCTAAAAAACCGATTTAAAATACTATCGGTAAGGCCACATCATCCATTTCCAACATAAGTTTAAATTGTTATGGCATGTGCTATTATTCATAACTACATAGCTATGGTTGATCCGGATGACGACATATTCAACGACGTCCAAGAGCCCAGGTTTGAAGAAGGTGAGGTTGTGGATGAGGATGGTCCGGACATCATTCAGTTCAACCTAAATCAGACACACGCCGAGTTGATGGCGGAAAGAGAAGAGTGGAAGACCCGACGAGATCAATTAGCTTAGGATATGTTGGTAGATTATTGCAGTGAATATCATGGGAGGGGACACAACAGAGTCGATTGTATGATGCTCTTTTTTAATTCAATTTATATTGTAACCAAGATAAATATTAACGGAGTCGGGCACTCTTTGTTTTTGTTTTATATTGCATGTAGTAAATATTATTTTATGTTCATTTCATTTAGATAGTGCTGTTTGTTTAAACTTATTAAGTCTTTATATCATATTTCATTGTGTTAAATTTTAAGTGCGTTTATTGCATGTTTTGAATTCTATTTTACTTTCCAATAACATAGTATGTCATGTTGTTTGTTGTTATGATTTAGGTATGTCGAATACTCCTCCAAGATTCCATCCTACAACTGGCGAGTGGGTTCAGTTTCCATTCTCACCCCCGACTCAAAGTCCCCCGGATCCGCAAGAAGATAATAATCATGCTCGATTCAGGTATTCTCCACCTAGCGCGGGTTTTTACCCCCCCCCCTCCCTCCGTGCCCGGTATGATGAACATGTACCCTCCCATACAAGGTGAGTCTTTCTTTCATGGTTTGATGCCGGGTTCGGCAAATCAAGGTTTCATGCCGTACTTTAACAGCCCTGGCAATACACATGTACACTATCCAATGAGCTTGAACGCAAATACATTCATAGAATCATCAAATAGCGATGCACATGGATTTAATACTAGCGGTGGATCAGGAAAATCTTTACATGGTCGTGCCGAAGAGATTGAGCATTCTTTGCCTATGAAAAAACTTAATAAGAAAGCCGCTGCAAAACCTAAGGAAACAATTCCGGTTATGAGAGGATGAAATAAAATTTGGCTAGATGCCCATAATGATATACTCATCCCCTTTTTGGCCTCACAGGCTAAAAAAGGATTGAAAGGAGATAAAAGGTTTAAGGTAACAGCTCTCACGGCAGCAGCCATACATATTAACCAAGAATTTGGTGAGACTTACATTACGGATAATGTGCACAATCACATTAAAGCTCTGAAGAAGACGTATGCAAAAATACTTAAATGTTTTGATTTGACCGGCGTGGGATGGGACAAAGATAAGAAAATGCTAGTAATGGAAGACGAGGAGTACAAAACCTTATCAAAGGTAAAATTGCTTCTAATTTATGCTTAAATTTTATCTTCATTAAATAACTTGATTAATTTATTTGTAATATTTATTTTGGCAGACTAATCCTAAGCTGAAAGATTATGTGAACCATCCACTCACACATTTTGATGATCTTAAACTAATATGTTGGGATGACTGGATCACGGGAGCCTACAAACATTTGATTTATGAAGAAGTTGATAGGCCGCAAGCTTACGAGGCTCCAAGCGGAGAGAATGCTAATGAAACACAAAATGCAAGTTCGTAAAAATAGCAATGTCTCTTCGAGCATCAATAGTCGAGGGAGTCGTCGTCAGACCAAAGGTAAGACTATATCGAATGATGTTGAATCTCTTGATAATGTTATGAGCGGCACAGAAAAGATTGCTATGTTGATCCAAAGGGCGCAATGCATTGGATCGAGAAGCTTTCAGAGTGTATGCATGAAGTTGGGAGAAACTATCCCCGCAAACTCTTGGATAAGGCAGTCCAAAGCTTTCGTAATGATGAAATAGGTGCGCAGATATTTACGGTGATGTCGGAAGAATCGAGAAGGGATTGGGTAGAGGAATTTGCATCAAATGAAGGCGTAGACGTTCAAGATGGTGGGAGGGACCGTGATGATGGAAACGATGATGATGAAGTTACTTCTCTTTAGGATTGAGATCTTTTGAATTTTATAATATTGTTGAGGATGTATTTTCTAATATTTTTATTCTCCAGTTGGTACTTGTTATATTATGGTGGTAGTGTTGTTGGTGTTCATAATATTACTGTTATTGTTAGTATTGTTGTTCTTATTTTTGATATTGTTCTAGTTGTTATTATTGTTGTTGCTATAATTGCAATGCTCATGTTAGTAGTGTTATGATTGTTATTAATATTTGTTGATGTTGGAATAATGTTGTGTCATGTTGGTGTTCATGTAAATTACATTCAAGCTATATTTGTTGATGTTGGAATATATGCAGCAGCAGCAAATGTTGGAATATTTGTTGATGTTGGAATGATGATTGAAACACTTCTACTGGTTATAATTGATAATGGTATGATATTATTGTTGATGTTGGAATACTGTTGCTTTATCTCTTTTTATGTCGTTTTCATTATATTGTCTATTTCTTCGCTATAGCGTCGTATATATGCTTGTGGTGGTTGTTTTCCGCTTTTGAGCGTGATTCGCTCCCGTTTGGGGATGCTTTACTTATATCCTATGTTTGTACTCGTTTTGGGGCCAGTTTTTACAAAGGAGGTGCTGCCGCAATTTTTGAGAAAATGAACTTAAGCTTTAAACTTTTACTTGAGATTTCCAAATATTTTTAATAATGTTTTTATCACTTACTTCTTTTTATGGTTTAGATTTATGGGTTTTCGGTTTACTTAAATTGCATTACGCATGTTGACGTCACGTGGTTTAAGTGCCGGTCACACGTCAAATCTTGGGTCGTGACAAATCCTAAAGAAGTTAGTCCTCATCCCGATTGAGCTTCTTGCATGCTGCTGCTGCATATGCAGGTAACAAAACATTATTCTTGCTGCTGCTGCATATGCTGCATTTTTTAAACAATTTTTTTCAAAACAATAAAAATCCTTTTTTGTCTTATTATAAGGTAACAACTCTTACACTCGCCTCTTTAAAGTTACCTATAAATCCTTCTTTTAGAATCCATCATTACAATCCTACAACCAAATAAGGATTACAAGGATTTACTAATCCAAAACTAGGATTTCATACCAACCAAACAACAAATTTCACAATCCCTAAAATTTCAAAACTAGGATCTTGGAATCCAAATTTGGAAATCCTGGAACCAAACAGCACCTTATGGTAGTTGTAATAAAATATGCTGGATTAGCATTTAGATAGTCAAGTTATGCCCCAAATATTGAAACAAGCCATCTAATAGTCTAGTGACCATCTTGGATAACATGACTAACTATATTTTCTTATTTTTCCCTCAACCTTTTTCAAGGGAAAAAGCAAGGCAATTCTTTACTCCTAAAAGATACAAATATAGATAAATATAAAGAACAAAGTATAGAAAGACAAAAACAATAGGCTTAGTTAAAAAAAAATTGATACGAAGGTAATAGGCTATCTTACAGTCTTATTTAAAAGCGGAAATCGTACCTAAAATCATCATCCGTTACTTAAACACAACTAAAAGATAGTCTATTGCGTTCTTAGTTTTTACATCAAAAAACCAGAAACCTAGCACCTAAAAGATACATCATTACCGAGAACAAACAAACGGTGTACATACTTACTTGTGAATACCAACATGTACGTACTTGTGTAAGAAAGTTCACTAATTCCCACCATTCAACCACGCACAATGACACTTAAATAGTGGCTTATATAAGGAAAAAATAACTTATTTCATACCAAAACAATTAGCATCTTATGTGAATACCAACATGTCCATACTTGTGTAAGAAAGTTCACTAATCCCCACCATTCAACCACACACAATGACACTTGCATAGATGAAGAAATATGTTTTCACCTGATGTCTACAGTAAAATGAATGGTTAGATAACTTACTATATTGGGGCTTTCCTATGATGGACTCCTAAAACATGGCTTATTCTTAATATATCTAGATCATTGAGAAGTGTTTTTTTTTATATGCAACCAGTGAAAATCTCATACTTTGAAAATTAACCATAAAAAAGCTATTTTAAAAAGCAACCATAAAATCTTAACTGTTAACTAAATACCACTTTCTGTTAGTTTGACTTGGATTCAACCTAGTTATACGATAACCATGGTTGAATGATGTGAGTAATTTTCGTAAATACCCCCTCTTCCATCAATCATGAGTTTAAACTTGCCAAAACCCTAAAAATCACTCACCAAATGCCTTTTTTCTTCTATCAATATCCTCCCTCCCTCTCTCTCTCTCTCTCTCTCACTCTCGATGGGGAACGCTCCATTAAATCTCAACTAAGACAATCGCCTCTCCTCCTCTAAACCTAACAAAGAGCCAACCCATGAAGTGGAGGTCGTCATTCAAAAGAGCAGCAATCAAAGTCCATCACTAGCGTACCTCAACAATCATCAACTCCATGAGAAGATCCAAGGATTCGATCAAATTTGGCTCTAGATTCGAATCAAAAAGTTCAGATCAAACTTCACCGCTCTGTTGTTTCATTCTAAGCTGCTTGCAATTTTGTCTCTAACATAAAATATTAGCTCAATTCTTTTCTACTATTTAGTTATTAATGGATGGATGGCTGATAAAGGCAAGGGATCCAATAACTCTGATGGGTACCAATGTGTTGTTAAAAAATGCTCTATCACAGCAGAGATGTCGAAGGAGATGTTGGAGAGAGGATTGGGGAGACGTGTTAAGGAGAGAAGGTGATACTGGTCTTGTTGGAGGGGGCTATGTATTGCTGCTGCAAATCTATTGATATTCTTGCAAATCGAGAAGAAACGGCAGGAATTGTGGGGTTTTAAAGAGATGATATAGCCATTGAAGAGGCAAAACAGTCATCCCTAATGGCTAAAACATATTTAGTACTCATGTTTACTATAGGGTTGTATTTAGTTAAGTTAGAGATTTTAATGGTTGTTTTTTTTAAGGGTTGATTTCAAAATATGGGATTTTTTAATGGACGTATATTCAAAAAGAAAAAAATATCTGATACAAACAAACCCATTTTTTTTTTTTTGGGTTCGGGCTAACCTGGATCAGGTTATGATATATCTTCTTCCCCTTCATTCAATTAAACTTCCTATGAAACCTCCAAAGCAGCTTCTTTCCCCTCAATTTACTGATCCTTCCAAAACTCTTATGCTGGTGGTGATGATCCTTAAAGTTGTCTCAGCCTTGCAAGCTTACTGATGTACAAGTTACAGAAGTTTGCACATCAACAGTAGGCAAGGATGATGGCTTTTTTCCAAAAAGGAATATAAGCATCACAAGGTCCTATTTAAACCTAAGAACTAACGGCTAAAAGGATGGGAGTGGATCATGGCAAAGCTTTAGGGGTTGCATTTTGAAATAAAATGTTCTAGGAGCAGCATTTAAAATTAGAGGTCCAAAGAAGCCTATCATATTCGACAATGCAGATAGGCTGCTGCCCCGATCTAAAATATGTTCCTGAAGAATAACAAGTGTTTGGTGCAGGTTATCCTTAATATATTTCAGCAAAAGGTGATTATGCAGAACAAAATAAAGCAGGATCTTGATTCATCAGACATGAATCATACAAATTTCATTGCAGTAAAAATATCTTAAATGCTAAAAATACCAAGATATTTTGTTTTCAAATAAAACTCTTGCACCAATACAAATGTAATATCATCAAGCAAATAATGTTCTGCGGACCAAAGCATATAGTGCTAAAAGTAAGGATTTTAGCCCTTTTTGGACACAGAAATGCTGAAACAAATTTCCCAAGTGAGCAAGCATCTAAAAATGAAAAAAACATGATCATAAGGTAAATAATAACATTAAAATAAAAGGACATAACCAAAATGCTCAAAAATGGTAGCACAACAATTGTACTCGAAATAAAATCGACACAAATACAATATAACAGTGTAAGGAATTGATGCTCTGCGACAATAATAGCATTTTTCCGCTATTAAAACAGTAAAAATGAGGTTTTGGAGAAAAATCTCCACAATTAAAAAAAATTAAGGGAGAATCTCCCACAATTAAAAATTATTTCAATAAAAAGACTTCAACCTAAGAAAAAGATGCAAGCAAAAACTAGAAATGTTTTAATTTTCATCACCATCTATTGTGGCGCGATAATCCACTGCTGCTGCTTAAGCTCCGCCAGATCCATACTTCTTTCCGAGGAGGAGTAACTGAAGCTTGTCATAACCGGAGAGCACACCGGCTCCAGCAACTGCACGGAGAATGTTGGCTCCCGCGCCCTTGAAGAGAGACTTGGCGCCTTCATTCTTGAGAATTTGTTGGAAGGCATCGAGGGAGCTCTTGTACTTGACGGCCTCACCTGATGTCATCATCATACGTCTGCGGACTGTGTCGATGGGGTAGGATGCGAGCCCAGCTCCGTTAGTGATGACCCAACCTAGGGCAAAGCTAGCAAAGAAACTATCCTGTAATCATCAAAAAAAAGTAGAAAGATTGTTTGAGTACATGCAGGTATTATCATCAGAAATGGGAGAAGTTTATATAGGTACTAGCATTAATTTTTTTTTAAATGGTAAATTAAACTTAAGAACCTCGACTATCACAGTGTTTCTTCTTAAACTACCTTAATGTTTTTTATTACGGTAAAATCCCTAGAACTATGGTATTAAAGGGGGTTTTCACTAAAACACCATAAAAAATAACGCCTAAAGGCTGTAATAGAAAAAACTTTATAGGCAAAACAATGAAAAAACACGAGTAAAAGGGTAATTTTTAGTGCAACTTAAAGATAGAAAATTTTGGATAATTATAAATTATTTCCCTGCTATTAAAATGAAGGTTTGCAAGTTTGCACCACAATTAAAAGCCTCATTAAATGCCAACTGAAAACTTTATAGGCAAAGTAATCGATCTTGACATGACTTGGGTAAATGTCCATTCTTACATAAATCGATAACAGTTTAGTATTTTGCAATTGAGGCCACTATCTTTGGGAATATCTCCCTAATAATCCTTTTATCTGGACTCTAAAACAGTTTAAATTACATGTGTTCAAAAAACAGATTATATAAATTCTATTACTCGTGCCAAAAACTCTAGTTCTTAAATAGTTTCTCTTAAAAAAATATCCTAAAAGAAATTCAATTATTAACTTATATGAAAGGTGGGCATGTGACAGATTCAATTATTATGTAAACTCTATTGCAAATTGCAGCTAAATTGATAGCCACACAACCGCTTTCAGAGATGAAAGGTGAAAAACAATATGAAATCCCCAGAGATGAAAGGTGAAAAACAAGATGAAATCCCCAAATAACAAACAGCTTCACATATTGTAATATATAGTAAAAGATGGATATTATACATAAATAGAAAATTTGCAAACTGGTATTTATGAAAATCCCATCCTATACACTACACCCCCTAACCAATGAATTTATGAGAAGTTCATCCCGATATCTGTCACATGCTTGTCAAGGAGATCTCATGGGTGAGCTATAAAAAATGCATCCTATATTTGGCATTTCTTATGAGCAAAATGATATCCCCAAATAACAAACCGCTTCTAAGTTCTAACATTGTAATACTAAATATAAAAAGAAAAATTGAAATATAAATGAGGATCAGTATAATATATTGTAAAAGCAATCCTTTACCAGTAATCTCTGCTCAATTCATGTGTATCTAAGAGACAATTGGATGAACACCACTTGGATACTAGCTATCTTGATTGTCTACTTGTTAATCACGCAGATATATCAGCAAGAGACAAAAAAATAATTTTTTTATAAACTAAATAAATTGTATTGCAATGAGATGACCGGCAAGAATAACCCATTGCATAGAAGACAAGGTCATAAGGTCACATAAATCTATAACTCCCTGTCTTTAAATTTTTAAAGCAACACAACAGATCTAGAGTTTCTTACTATTAATGATATTGTATATAAATGTAGTGTCCTCTATTTCAACAAACCATGTATCTAATCGGTTCAACTCTTATACCTTGAAAATCAAGTTATTTATACGCAATAAATAAGCAGTAACTATACGGCACACCTTCGCTCCTGTGTGATTTATATATTAAGGCAATTTACATACTATGTTGAAATTTATGCAAAATCTCATCATCCTAATCCTATCCAACAAATTTAAGAAGATTAAAATTTCATCCCAATACACATGACATGCTTGTTAAGCTGATTGCATGGATGAGAGCCTAAATATGCAGCCTATTGTGACCTTTCTTATAACCGATTATATAGTAACCGATAACGATGTTATAAAATTTGAATTTCACAAATTTCCATGCATGTTTCAGGAATTTTAATGTTATATAATACTATCTACGTCGAAAAAATTCAATTGCATATATCCAGAATATATCAAGGAAACATTTACCTGCATCTTCCCTGTTAAAACAACAGGCTTCAAAGAATCATACATTCCAAAGTATAGCCCACGGTATACGATGATTCCAACACAAGAGATGTTAAACCCACGGTAAAGTCCAGCAAGGCCATCAGACTTCAAAGTCTTTCTGTAGACATCAACAAGACCATTGAACTGCCTCTCTCCTCCCTTTTTGGCAGCCTTAGCATCGTTGGCCAAACGAGTACGAGCATAGTCCAAGGAGTAAACAAAGAGTAGTGACGAAGCACCAGCTGCACCACCAGAGGCAAGATTGCCAGCGAACCATTTCCAGTAACCATCACGGTCTTTCTTGAAGTTGAACAGCCTCTTGAAGTAATCCTTGAAGGCAAAATTCAAAGCCTAGGAGAAATGACAGCGAAAAGATATTAGCATAACTGAAAAGACTAAGCTAACACCGAAGGAAAAAATAAATAGTTAAACATACAGAATACCAGTCACAACTTAATGTTATCCTTTTCTTAGCCAGATCTATATGAGTGATCGAGATACAAGTTCACAAGGATGGCCAAGCAAGCCCTTTTGCTGTAAGATTGCCAAAATTATATGAAGACAAGGGGTAATCCATTAAATATACCAGTTGTCAGCTCATTTAAAAAATGCATGGCAAATAAAGCCAGATTAGCCTTAACAAAGAGCAACTAACAAACTATACCAGTGATTTAATTAAAGATTTAACTGTCATGAATATCAACAATAAGATACAATTACAATACGAATATGGAAGAAAAATACTGAGACTTTTTCGTCAAATGTGTGGAGCATGTATAAGAAGCTACATGTGTATAGAGATAACATCAAAAACCCAATAAATTATATAATTGTAGCTGAAAAGCCTCAACATTTAGCACTCCAAATAATAAAAAAATATGGAAGTAAATTCAGTGCAAATCAACTATAAATAATCATACTACTACAGTGAAACAATAGCCACCTAAAAGACTTTTACAGAGAGAGAAATAACATTGTAATTGATAAGTAGAATTTACCTGGGTTGGGAAATATCTGATGACATTTGCAGTGTTTCCTCTCCACAAAGAGCCAAATCCTTCCTCCTGAATAGTCCTCTTGAAGCACTCACCAATTCCCTTATAGGGTTCAGAGAGACGACCGGCCTTGATCATCTCATCTTGATTCTGGATGAGAAGCTTCACACGCTCAATAGGAGCAGCGGCAGTCTTGGAGACTGCAGCAGAGACTCCACCCATAAGGAAATCAATCACGAAACTCTTCTCAGCTGGTGCCTGAGCATAAACAGGCGAATATGTGGGCACCATAGCGAGCTCAGAGCCTCGTGTCAAAGGCATCTGGAGCCCACCATTCACATAGCTGCTAGTTGTGAAGCGCCTCTCGCACATAGAAGGCCTACAGACGTTCTGGCGGGGGAAGCTAGAACTGAGGTGGAACTGACCAGACATCTTCTGGAAAACTGTTGGATGGTTAACTTGATCCGCCATTTGTCAGCCAACACAGACACCTGAAGCATATAAACATTACAAAAACCATTACAAAATTAATCCTGCATGATAAGCATCGATGTAAGAATACATTGTCAGTGCATTAAATCCATAATAATAATCAGATAATTCATTAGTAGACCTTTTGGTTTGCAAATTTGATCAACTAGCCCTATATGTATGGAAATGGGTCAGCTACAAGCATATCTTATCTTAAAGCCAATAAGCCACAAAGAATAGTAAAACAAGTTTTTATAATCAAATATAAACCAAACACCAATACTCTATATATGTTGGTGTCAGAGTCCTAAAGAGGCACATTCCATAGAAAAGTGGGAACCCAGAGGGTGGATAGTCCCATTTCTTTTGCTAGTGCAGTTAAAGCATAACCAGCACATTGCATTCAAGAGTTCGGTGAGGTAATAATGCATCTCCTGTTTAGCGGGGAAACAACTATTCATTAAGAGAAACTTCAATCCCTTTTCATCAAGACAATAGAATTGATTGTCACAAGCAAGACTCTGTAGAGAATTTAAAAAATATAAGATGATTACAAAGACTACTAAAGAGGTAAGTTCTGCTACACTGATTTGTAGCTTTGCCAAACCACCTATTGACCAAACGTCTCTAGTGAGACAGTTAGAGCAGAACGAGAGAATAAGTAATAAGATATTCTATGAGATACAGTCTTAGACGCACAAAGAAACAATCAGATGACGCAATCCTTGATCCCATGAGCTCCTTTAACTACCTAATTACTGCTCCAAGCACTTCATGACTATACATTAAATTTCTAACATTAGAAAAATCACATGTGCTAAGAATAAGCATTTCAGTGCAGCATGTTAAAGGGAATGCTTGGAATGTGACGAAGCGAATTTGAGCAACCACTGACACAAAAACCAATACGAAGGCAATGGGCATCATACCAAAAAATATAAAAACACTGACATTAACGTTACTAATAACTATAACACCCCTATATATCAAATTCAATCAGAAAAGCAATCTACTGTTTAGATACCAACATTTAATAGTAATTAATGGCAATAAGCAATAATATCATATTGCGCTATTAGAGAGAAGGCAGCATGAAGATCATTCACCAGCACAATGGAACACATTTGTGATAATATTGAACTGGAGCTGGCCAAGTAGTCTAGAATCTAATATGTTATCAAATTAAAATAACGAGTATTGCAACATATAAGTTACAATTTTTAGTAGCAATATCCAACCAGCACTAGTAATAGAAATATAATCTATAATTAAGTGCAAGGTAGTGACAAACAAGCTTAAACATATACGCAACATTTTATGTATTTTTTGGATGCAAATCATTGACAGATCAAATCGGCGACCTCTCACTTTGGAGAAAAGGCTTTGTCGCAAGGATATTTCCTTTTGGTATAACAAAGCATTTGTGCGTGTGTGTTAACTACATATATTTTTGTCATCCCTACATTAGGTGCCAACACTTTGTCAATATCTAATGTGAATACACATAAACTCACACGCACTCGCACGGAATTTTCAAGAGATTATTTGGGTGAGCAGATAATATTTTGTTTTGTAGACATAAATAGTTAAAACAAAACCTTGCACCAAAATAAATACAAATCAAAAAAAAACTGTGAAACAAAATGACAAATTGAGGCCGTTAAAAGATTTATATAAGACAACAGATCTATGTAGGACGATGTGAGATGTGGTAAATCCAATATATATTATGGTATAGGTTTAAAAACATTATATTGCAAAACATGTTTTACAAGAATTGAACATTGGGAATAAGGTTTCCAAAAACATGTATATGAACATCTGATTGAACTTTAATTTATAAATTTGCGATTAAGCAAGAAACTTTAAACATGAAATAACAGTTGCAAGACATACTGTGGGAAATTAGGAATACAAAAGGTAAATTTCATAAAACACCATCAACTTTTCAGGGTATTCAAGATGACACCAATTAACTTCAATAATACCATGAAACCCTCCATGAACTAGAAATGTAATCTGAAACAATCTGATTTAGGTCCAATTAAGAAGATTTAAAGTTGGATTTAAGATGGTGCATGAGATATAAAACACTGAGAATGATCGCTTTCGAAAATAAAACTTCTTGTCTTCTCCGAATCAAACCCTAATTCTTCTTAAATCAAAAACCAAACAGGACACTTTCAGGTTGCATTGATACAGTGAGGTTTCATGGCATTTTTAAAGTTCAACCCTTAAAAGTCAATACTATTTAATAGAAACTAAACAAATCTAAGATTAAAGAGGTTCAAATACCAATTGGATGCATCAAAAAGTTAAAGTGGATGGACTTTCGATTTTAAATAGGTTTAATAATTAAAAAACACATTTTTAGATCGTAAATAGATCCCAGACTACAGATCTATCAGCGACGATACTAAAGCACAGATCTAAAAACAAAAATCATTTATCAATCGATATTTATCGTATAATCAGCGAGCGCAATCAAATCGATCGTTCTAACCTAAACCAATGCTAGATCACAACAGAAACCAATAGATCGATCAAAAAATCACAAGCAAGTCAGCAAGTCTACGAGTTTCTACCATCGATTAACAACACCTTAAACAAAGAACTCAGATCTGGCCAACGAACAGCAAAAATCGATCAACAACGGATCATAGCAAGCATTCAAACGATCAGATCGAAGATCAAATCGAAGAAAAAGAAAAGAAATTAGAAAAATCTAAGAGCTTGCTTACCCTCTATGAAATCGTTTGTGATCTGAGAGTTTTGAGGAGCTCTCTCAGCCTCTCGTTGGTCCGTTTTGTATACGGAGAGAGCGATGCTATGGCTGCGAATGAGAGAGAGGGCAGAGCCTAGGGGGGATCTTTATAGACCCTTCTTTAATTTCCATTCGTTGACCCTCGAGATTATTTGTTTACAAGTATCCGCATAGACTTTATTATGCGGATTCTAATCCACCGTTGGATTTAGTCGGCTGACGGTGGATGTAAATTAGTTTTCTTTTTTGGAGGGAGCGATGATGATTTTTCCATGTAAGTCCCTAATCTTAGGATTTCTTTGTATAGGACCTCATTTTTCTGGGAATGGATTTGTTTTCTTCTTTTAGAAAAAAATTGAAGTATAAATTCATGGCTAAAATTAATAAAATGTTTAATTTTGTTTCAAAGGTGTTTTTGAAAAATCGAAAGGAAACGTTTTCAATCTGCATATAAAATTTTTGTGTTTTAAACTGAGTATTTCTTCTGAACTTTTCTCGTCTTATGTTTTTTCTGGGATTTAAGCTGAGCAGAAGGTCTGGGGTTCAAACTCCGCGCATATTAAATAGCCATCCATTTTTTTTCCAAAAAATATTCTTTCAATTCTTCACAAGAATACGGTTGTTGCTTGCTTAGCGATTAGGTAAAATCAGTTGGTTGGGTAGATGTGCTCCTGATCCTATGTTTTTTTTGGGATTTAAGCCGAGCAGAAGGTCTCGGATTCAAACTCGGCTCATATTAAGTAGCCATATTTTTTTTCCAAAAGATAGTCTTTCAGTTCTTCACAGGAATACGGTTGTTACTTGTTTGGGGATTATGTAAAATCAGTTGTTGGAAGGGTCCCTTAGCTTGCTTGTGGATGCTAATATTAAAATAGCTATAATGTAAGGGGTTTATACGAAAATAACCCAATTAATTAATTGCTAGTCTCTTCCGTTTTGGTATCAATGTTGGCGGGAGCGGGACAGATGCGCCGATAATCTGGACCAAGGAATATGACGATCGGACGGTCGAGATTGATTCCAATGGATTTGGACGGTCACGATCTTGACAGAGAAGGTGAGTTGCTGAATCACGTTTTTTTAGGGTGGAGTTGCTCGAAACTTGGAAAGTTGGTGCCGCCAGAATAGATGTTTTCATGTTAATAGGAAAAAGCAAATAAACACTCTTCTGGAATAATATTAAGGCACATGTTGTTTTTCTAAGTCTTCCATCCTTCGCAACTTTTCTTTAATAACATGAAAACAGTGATGTAGTTCTGGCCCTAAACCAACTATTATTGATCAAAAAACGTGATATCGGATCGAAACCTACACAGATCTGACCCGTCCATTTAAAAGTTTCATCAAATCGATCTCATCCGCAGGTTTATGCATTTTACCTGTCCCGCATAAAAAAACAATCTTGTAATTTTCATTCCATGTTTCTCGTCATGAACATAAAAATTTCTTATTAGAATATACCTGAAGTACTAAGTAGTACTAAGTAGTTCATGGAAATATATATTTGAATGTAGTCATTACCTTTACATAAGATAGGTAATGTATTTACATTCAAAATGTGTAAACCGTTGAGAAAGGTTTATAAAGATAAGAACGAAATATAGAAAATCAATATAGAGAAAATATTTGTTTATTCTTATTGTATCCAATGCATTTTACAATACCTCTATTTATAGGCTCATAAAATGGGAAATCAAAAGTCATAAGTCACAAAGAGTTATCATCCACTCTCTCCACTTTCTCCATTATCTCATATATTGATGACATGTTATAAGTACAAAGAGTTAATTCATTATGTTAGAGTGATCAAAAGGTATCCACTATGTAATAATAATACAATTTATAACACTCCTCCTTGAATGTCCATTTTACAAAGATATGCCTCGTTAAAACCTTACTAGGGAAAACCCAGTGGGAAAAATCCTAACTAAGCAAAAAGAATACATTATATTTTATGTTAGATAATACGAACAAATTGCTGTCTCGTTAAAAACCTTGTTAGAAAAACCTAGTGAGAAAAACAATGGATAAGGGAAAAAGAGTGCAATGCGTATTATCTCGCCCTGTTAGAAATATCCTTGCGCCGGCGCATTCCAATATTATAAACCAATTTCTTAAATGTTGAAGTAGGAATGCCTTGGTAAACAAATCAGCTAGATTATCATTTGAACGAATTTGTTAAACTTTAATTTTACCCATTTCTTGAATTTCATGCGTAAAAAAGAACTTTAGTGAAATATGCTTCGTTCTATCTCCTTTAATAAATCCACTCTTTAACTGGGCAATGCAAACGGTATTATCTTCATATAGTGTTGTTGGAATTTTTTTTATATGAACATAAACCACAAGTTTCTCAGATACATTAGGTCATCGATCTTAGCCAAATACATTCCCTACTTGCCTTATGAATTGCTAATATCTCTGCATGATTTGAAGTGGCGGCAGCTAAAGTTTGTTTTGTGGAGCGCCATGATATAGCTGTATCACCATACGTGAATAGATAATATGTATGAGATCGAGCTTTGTGCAGATCAAATAAATATCCTGCATCTGCATAACCAATTAGTTGAGATTTCGACATATTCGAATAAAAAAAAACTCATTATTGGATATAGGTGCCCTCAAGGCAATTATTGTAATTGAAGGAGGATTTATACGAAAGAACAATTTTACTCGAGATGATAGTATGCTATCTGATTTCTCGTTTTTTTTCATGTGATGCACTTTATTTATTATCACGTATTGTTTAGACATGAGATAAAGCCCTTAGGATTTTGCTTGACTGCCAGGACAATGATGAAGATCATACTAGTGGGGCCTAGGTAGTCGATAAGCACATCCTTAAATGTTCCTAGTCATAGGAGTATTGAGACTGTGCATCGGTACTCCAGTTTAGACTAGTGTGTACATTTCCGGACCCGGTTAGAGGGCGATAGCTAATCCCATAGCTATTGGTGTTTAACAGCGAAAATTGTATACATGTGCTCATTGAATGAGCAACACCGAACGAATTCACCGAGAACTCCTAGTTGGTTATATACCAATGTCAGATAGCAGTTCTCTGGTGACATGAGTACATGGTAGTCCTTAGGACCTGAGATTGCCATAGTGTCTCGTGTGTGTTCCCACTATACTTAGACTTCTACCCTACCACGGCTCAAAGAAGTCGTGCAAACAGGTTTTTCTCGGGTATAGTCCCGAAGCATGTGGAGGAAGTGAGCAGTCGAGGGGATTCATCTCTCCCGATATAGGGAGTCGATGCCGTGTTGTGCCGGACATGACCACAACCATAAGTCGGTGGCCACTGCAGTGGAGATAAATTGATAAGTGTTATCAGTTGTATCTACGATTGGTTATGAGTTCTCTGTTGCACGACTTATCGAATTATTAAGGTCTGACAGATTCCAAACCTTAAACCCGATATGCGATACTCTCAGACAAAAAGACCGGAATGTACGATGAGCTTGCTCGTCGACTTTCTTTCGATCAATACCTGGATAGCCGTTACGTGCAGCGAGTACCACTGAGGTGCTTGTGGGTTATAGATATAATCCTAACCTACCGCCAGCATATTGTCGAGTCTTTAGAGTCCCACACAAAGGTTTCCTAGCACATGCGAAACGATATAGGGCACATATGAAGATACGCGCAAGAGTTCGATTAAACACGTGTATGTGATACACATATTTTAATCGGGTGTTTAAGGATATTAGACAGTATATATATGATAGAACCGGATTATTAAATCAAGTATTGATTTAATAATTAAATATATATTTATATATTGATATATTTATATATTAACTGATACCATGCTCATTTTATTATTTTCTTCTCTTTATTAATAATTATATTTGATATAAATATTGTGACATGTATCTTGACACATATGAGATGGGTGTATATGACTCATATAGTTAAGATGAGAACATTCTTATTCTTTTATTATTTTTAAAAAGAGAACGAGTCTTAGAAAATTGGATGCTAGTAGAAGGCTTTAGGTTTTTTCTTTGATAACTCATTTTTGGATGGTTTCATTCTCATCTCGAACCTTATCATCTCTTTCTCATCTCTATGATCATCTCTCTCTTGAGTTTATTCTCAAGTGAAGAAAGAAAAGAAAAGAGAAGAAATTAGTGAGCTAATTATTCTACATCTCCTATTAATTATCCTTAGCAAGTTTAATTAGTGGGTTATTTCATTTTGATGAGATCAATTTGAAACTAGCTTGTGTTGGAATTATCTCAAGGTGGATCATTTTCGGCAAGGAGATCATTAATCAAGCTCGATCCGGATTGCGTAGGAGCGATGGTGGGGTCTTCCGGAATTATCCGGACACGCTACAAAGGTTGTAGCTCTCAATTTTCTCTTTTGTTTTCTTATTTAGCAATTGTAGTGCATGAAATGATCTTGTTGTGGTTAATTGATACTAAGCTCTAATAAAATTTTGATTCTATAATTCCGTGATTCCGTGATTCTGTCGCGGTCATAATTGTTGCGGCTCTAGCCTTGACAAACTAACAGTGTATCAGAGCCGATCATTCACTACAAATTGCAATTTGATAGCTAATTGATTCCGTTAACCAATTTAGAAAACAATTTTCTCACCGGTTTTCAAAACTGTCAAAACCGGCAACTTTTCTTGCTATTTCTCGTGTCCCGGGGCTTTCGGTTCGGACTGAGAGCTCTGTGATTGCTCAGTGTAACACCCTACTTCATTTATACCAGTTCTATTTCGAGTATTTCTTTATTTATGGTATTTTCCTGATTTATTGTATTTTGGGTGAGAATAATGTATTTGACATCGGTATTTGCATCCGACCCGACCCGCTTGCTGGAAACCCGTCTTGATTCCTGTTTATATAAGTGGATCCGTGCACTTTCATTTATTTATTTATATATATACTGCATACGGGCATTATATCTGGCATCTGCATTTTTTAATATAACATATAAAGTCAGATAAAATATTTTAAAAATATCTAGCATGACCTGCATCATACCCCTAACCCTTTCATGACATTCGTACACCTTGTTCTCGTTCCGTTTAGTGAAACAGACTCGTTTGGATAGCTACGTGCACGCTACGTGCATCCGTTCTTGGGGGTATACTTTTGTTAGTTGTATGTATGCCCTAGAGGCCAATATTGTACAGATGATGTATATTATATTGGATGCTTGGACATATAGAGAGAGGACTTTCTTGCTCGATATGATAGTATGCTATCTGGTTGCTCTTTACTTTAACATGTATACTTGTCTCTTTATACTGTCTTATCGTTACATGTTGGTAAAGCCCTTAGGATGTGTACTTGACTACCTGGACTATGATGCGGATCATACTAGTGGGGACATGGTAGTCCATAAGTACATCCTTCAAGGTCCCTAGTCGTGAGTGTATCGAGACGGGGCATCGATATACCAGAGTAGACTAGCGTATACGCTTCTCGACCCATGAGATGGGCGATGGATGATCCCATATCCATTAGTGTTTGACATCAGAGATGGTATACGGGTGCTCAGTGGAGACTGGGTACACTGGACGGACTCGCCGAGAACTCCCAGATGGTATTATACCTCACGTCAGATGGCAGTTCTCTGGTGACACTTGTGCAGGTTAGTCTGTACACCCGAGATCGTCATAGAGTCTTGTGTGATTCCCACTGTGCTTTGATTTCCACCTTACCACGTCCATGAGGGCATGCGAAACGGTGGTTTTTGGGTACAGTCCCGAGTCACATGGAGGCAATGAGCGATAGGAGGGGTTTCGTCTCTCCCGGTATTGGGGGTTGATGTTGCGCTGTGCTCGATTAGCCATAACAGGGAAGTCCCTGGCCAGGGCTGATTTAGATATTTACTGATAAGTGTTACCAGTAGTTTCTCGACCCGTTATGAGCCTCACATCTGCATGACTTATCGGTTATTAGGGTCTGACGTTTACCACCCCTAAACTTGATATGCGACATATCAGACGAGGAGACCGGACTGTATGGGAAGTGTTACCGGCAGGCTTTTACAGGAGTTGGAGCGGGCTTGCTTGCTGATCTTCTGATCGCTCAATACCCGGGTAGCCGTTAAGTCCAGCTAGTACCGCTGACGGCTTGTGGGTGCTTGATGTGATCATCACCTACTGCCGGCGTATTGACGAGTCTTTAGAGTCCTACATAGAGGTTTTACTGGCTCAGGCAAAACGAAATAGGAGCACGTATGTGATATGTGCGGGACCGAGAATAATGCGTGTATGTGATACCGTATTCTATTCTCGTGACTTTTTGTATCGGTCGGTTATATATGATATAGCCGGGTTATCGAATCAAGTGTTGATTCGATAAGTCGATATAATGGGTGTTAGTCGGTTATATGAGATATGACCGGATTATTAAGTCAAGTGTTAATTTAATAATTAAGTGTATAATTGTATATTAGATATACTAGTTTACATTTACTAACACTTGTTCACTTTAGGGTTTTTCTCACATTAGCACAATTTTAATGTATATATGATATACATTAAAATTGTGTTTTCTTAATGTATCATGGTTGATGATACACATGACTTGGGTGTATGAGACTTACACCATGCTATATATTATGTTGGGTTTTTATATTTTAAGTAATTACAAAATTAAGTGGAGGATTAGATCAATGCATGAAGCTTGTGGAAGCTTGTGGATGTATTGACTAAGTCCACTTGAGTTTGTTTTTACCATAGATATTTCTTAACCCAACCATAAGTGTTAGCTATGGTTATGGCTCTACAAGAGTTAGTATATGATACTCACTCACCATGGTTAGCCTTCTCACTTGATCATTATCCTCATCTCTTTCTTTTCTTCTTCTTCTTCTTTATAACTAGAAAGAAAAAGCTTGCTAGGGTTTGATCTAAAGTGAGATAGATCGTGAGAAACAAAATTCTAAAGAGAACCCACTTTCTATTTCTCCATCCTTTACTAGACTAACACTTTAGTTTGGGGTGTTTGCTTCACTAATTCTCAAGTCAGTGAAGTAGAAGCTTGAGTCGGAATTCCCTCGACGTAGATCATCTTCGGCCTTGGAGACTTCAAGCAAGGTCGCACCTTTCGCCTCGTGAAGGCATGCAAGGGTCCGGGAGAACCACGATCCCAGCGAAGGGACTTCATTAAGGAGCTAAAGAAGTGAAGGACCGATCTATAAAGGTTGTATTTCGTATTCCCTTTAGAGTAAAGTTGTTTACTTGCTATTAGTCTCGCCTAAACTCCAGTATACGATCTTGCTTAGGGTTGTTCGGCACATAAAATTTTATTTTGGCATGGTCGATGCCTTGTAGAGCCTTGTTAGTGTGCCTAGTAACCCTACAGTGGTATCAGAGCCTAGCTAGAGCATTAGGCGATGTGTTAACGAAGTTAAACCTCCGATCGAACCCGAAAACATCAAAACGACCCCCTCTCTGGACTTTTTTCAAAATCTGTGATTTTTCAGTATTAAAAATACCTAAAAAATTCAGCAGGGTTTTCTAAGAATTACGGTGCAAATTTGATGACCTAACTCGTACGGACCGCCGTGGTTCCGCGGCAATACCCTGCTTATGCCGCGGAACCGCAGCCGTACAGTGACCTTGGGCTTCTCTGTTTGCACAGTAATGTTAGATTCTGTTAGTGCTATTTTATGGGTATTTTTAAACTGACTCAAGTGTTGAGTTTTCTGGGGATCCTTTTGTATTTGATAATTCGATCGGAACATTTAATTTCGTATTGTTATTCCGGATAATTTAGAAAGTACTAAAATGTTCGAACGGATATCATTAACTCAATTTTTCCCGGCACGAAAAACATTCAAGTGTTGAATTTTTCTCGGGTTTAAATCTTTCGGAAATACGTGCATGTGATGCGATGGACCCTCTAGAAGACAACAAACCTTAACTCGATTATGTGACCGTCGTGAACTGCCCTTTGAACCTTAGGGTTTGGGGCAGTACGGTGTGCCACATGTGAGGCGTTGGCTTGACCCTTCTACGGCTGGACCATTGCTACTGTGACGTTTTCTGAAATTTTTGAACTCCGCTCAAGTGTTGAGCTATTATGGAAATCTTGGGTATTTGATTATTCGATCGGAAAGTTTAATACTGTTTATTTATCTGGAATGTGATACAATATGTGGAATTCACACAGGTTAGGCATGAAATGTGAAATATGTGATATTTCGGATTTACGATGTCTAAAGAGATTGTGGATTCCAAATGTTGTAGTTTTACACTTTCTTTTCTGTGACCGTAAGTGTAATATATGATATCGCTGGTTTCGTTACTATATGTCAACGATAATTGGGATGCGCATATTTACTTACGTTGATGACATGTGATGTTATGTGTTGCTGGATATGTTATATTGGATTGTCGCGTTTTGAATAGCCGGGTTTTTTTTATGTGAGATGAGAGTTTTCATTTTCATTCATGTAAAATTTAAATGTATGTAATATTCTTTTATTGGGGCACTTCCGGGATGAGGTTGATGTCACCTTTTGTATTTTATTTACTTTTCCGCACTAGGATAGACCCAAGGAGGAGAGCACAAGTAACCGGGTTCTGGAGTCCAGTGGGAGACCAACTCGAGGAGTCGGGTCCGGGTCTCCTAACTCTAGAATTGGTAGGGTTGCTTGCCGCTCTCGTAGGGGTCTAGGGGTGTGGGTTTGGCTATTCGTCGCGACCGTGGAATCCGTGTTTTATAGAGCCTCAAAATAAAACACGGACGTCCTAGTATATCCAATATTTCATATGTTTCTTCTGCTGCGATATCTGTGATGTGATCATGTGATGTGCTATGATAAATACTGTATATAGTATATATGATATATTATATAGACGTTACTTATGTTTTACACCCGCGCTAGCCCTGCCCTGCTCTGCCGTTAGTTACCTAACCTAACGGTGCATGAGAGGACATCGTGGCGAATGCGGATGGCATAAGTGTACGTCGTATTTATCTGTGATGTTTAGATGACTTAAATGATGGGACTTCATTAATGTGATTAATGAAAGAAAAGAAACCTAAAAGATGTTGTAGAATCAAATTTTTTAAAAAAAGGGTAGCTACAGTTTTGCTTTGCATAGCGATATATATGATATATCCCGCACCTTATTCGATGAGGAAAGAGCCGATATCCCTTCACCGGGAGTGACCTCTTTAGTAAAACTGGCAGATGCTACAACACTCGGTTTGCTTTTGATTGCTTTTGGAGTTTTGCTTTGCATAGTGATATATATGATATATCCTGCACCTTATTCCATAAGGAAAGAGCCGAGATCCCTTCACCGGGAGTGACCTCTTTAGCAAAACTAATGAAAGCCTTAAAATCACTCCATTTCAAAATTCACTCGATTCTACGACGATATCAAGTTCGTTACGCAATAGGTTTTCAGAAAAACCTGTCGTAGCCCTCCATCATTTCAGATAAGTCCTACTTAGTATTTGTGCTACGTTTGTTGGCCTGCGTCAAGGCGTAGTGTGCGGTAGCTAACTAGTATTTATCTGCTTATGCATATGATGCAGATTGGATTAGGGTAGTCGTGCGACTTTGTTGGCCTGCGTCAAGGGTCGTATGGGTGGGTTTAATTCAATTAAGAAATGATGGGTTGAACTTGACTAGCGCACTATGGTTTGTTGGCCTGCGTCAAGGTCATGGGACGCTAGGGGCAAAATATTATCAGGAATTTCAAGTGTTGAAATTTTGCAATGAAATTGCATACCTTCTATGAGATAGTTGGATCCCGATACCCATTGCGAGTAATTGTTACTCCCGGGAGAGTTTTACACAGGACAATTAGCCGATCAAGTAGGTGTCTAGAAAGGTGTCAACGGGGTTACGTCTCTGGGAAAACGAGGTTTACTTTAATTAGGTCCGTGCGAAAGCACGGGGAACCTCCCTCAAAGTACCGACACTGGCCTGGCTGAAAGATCGGCGAAGTTGTAGGGTGTAATTAATCCCGGCTAGTCTTTCCTTTTAGGGTTTGAAGGAAGATTTGATAAAAACAGTGGGAGCCATCCTGATTAGATAAAATAATAACCAATCTGATCTTGCAAGAGCATACGCTAAAGTGTTTCCTTCTCTCTCTCTCCAGGTAGCGACCATATCATGCCTTAATCAAGATAATAATATGGATGTATTGACCGAACCCGCATGTTATACTGTGCTGGGGAACGTTGGTTCCGTTCTTTCTTATAAGAGTTATAAGACTGAACAGGATATAGGGGAATACCAGGATTCCCAAGCCACCCGAATGAAGAAAGTACATGATGATGCATTTTCTTCGGGTGTGTTCGTTACAGAGAACTGTTTCTCCATTTGCTCTACGTCCTGGGTATTAGATACCGGATCAGGATCCCATATATGTAATCAGTTACATGGGCTTAGGAAAGGTAGAGAACTTGGAGAAGGTGATAAAGACATAAGGGTTGGAAATGGTGAAATTGTTGCAGCTAAAACCGTCGGGGAATATCACCTTATATTGCCAACTGGTAATACATTGATTCTGAACGAATGCTATTACACGCCGAACCTGATATGCAACATTATATCGGTTTCTTTGTTGAGTAAAGAGGGATATAATTTTGTAATACAAGATAATGTTATGAACATTTTCCTTAACCAAAAGTTGGTTGGATCAGGCACGTTGTGCAGTGGCATTTATGTCCTAAATCAATCAACGGTTCTAAGTATAACAAACACACACAAGAAGAAGAGTTCATAAATGAACGAGTCCTTCTTGTGGCATTGTAGACTGGGTCACATTAATGCGACATTACTAGCTAAGTTGCATAAGGATGGATATTTAAATCCGTTTGAATTTTCATCTTATGACACTTGCCAGTCATGTCTCAAAGGCAAGATGACCAAAACTCCATTTACAGGGCACGGAAAGAGAGTTACGGAACTCTTGGGACTAGTACATAGTGATGTATGCGGCCCCATGTCTACACATGCCAGGAATGGTTCTGCGTACTTTATTACATTCACTGACGATCTCTATAGATTCGGATATGTGTTCCTGATGAAACACAAATCAGAAGCTTTTGAGAAATTTAGAGAATATAAACAAGAAGTCGATAACCAAACCGGGAAAAGTATTAAAATCCTACGATCTGATCGAGGGGGAGAATACTTGAGCAATGAATTCCTGGACTTTCTAAAAGAGAATGGGATTCTCTCTCAGTTAACTCCTCCATATACACCACAGCACAACGGTGTATCCGAACGGAGGAACCGCACCCTATTAGATATGGTGCGCTCTATGATGAGCACAGCTGAGTTACCTATTTCCTTCTGGGGATATGCACTGGAAACAGCTGCAGACCTATTGAATATGGTTCCCACCAAATCTGTGCCAACCACTCCATATGAGATATGGAAAGGAAAGAGACCATGTCTTAATTATGTTAAGATATGGGGTTGTCCGGCCTACGTAAAAACACAAAATCCGGATAAACTCGCGGCAAGGTCCATTCTGTGTAAGTTTATTGGATATCCCAAACATTCGCGCGGGTATATCTTCTACCAAACCGAGGAACAAAAAGTGTTTGTTTTTCGACATGCCACCTTTTTAGAAAAGGAATTTCTTGAAAAAGAGATTAGTGGCATGGAGGTAGAACTAGAAGAGGTTCCACCAATACAGACTACAACAGAAGATTTGGTTGAACCAGAGGATTCGGTAGTTCCCGATGAACCCCAGCCACTCCGCAGATCTAGTAGGGTTCCTCACCCACCTGAGAGATACTACGGTTTTCTCATGGATGGTGGGAGCGAGGATTGCATCATGGTTGATGATGACCCAACTAGCTTCGAGCAGGCCATCACGAGTGGGGACTCAGTGAAATGGCTGGATGCAATGCGGTCCGAGATGGAATCCATGTACACCAACAAAGTGTGGACTTTGGAAGTTGCTCCTGAAGGGGTAAAACCCATTGGGAGTAAGTGGATCTTCAAGAAAAAACTTGGTGTAGATGGGAAAGTGGAGACTTTCAAAACTAGACTTGTTGTAAAGGGTTTTTCGTCAAAGACCAGGTGTGGACTATGACGAAACCTTTTCTCCAGTGGCTATGCTTAAATCCATCCGGATCATGCTTGCCATCGCTGCATATCATGACTACGAAATCTGGCAATTGGATGTTAAGACCGCCTTTCTAAACGGTGATTTAGAAGAGTGCGTGTACATGACTCAGCCAGAGGGCTTCGTAGATAGTGGGAGCAGCGGGAAGGTGTGCAAGCTGCTTTAATCCATTTATGGATTAAAGCAAGTATCGCGGAGTTGGAACATCTGCTTTGACGTCGTTATCAAAGAGTTTGATTTCGTCAAAAACGTAGATGAACCTTGTATCTACAAGAAGGTGGCAGAGAGTAAGGTTGTCTTCCTCGTATTGTACGTAGACGACATACTCTTGATAGGAAATGACATTCCTATGCTGCAATCGGTGAAGCTCTTCTTATCACAAAGATTCTCAATGAAAGATCTTGGTGATGCCTCCTGCATATTGGGAATTATGATCTATAGAGATAGATCTAAAAGGATATTGGGATTGTCCCAATCCAGATACATCGACACCATACTAAAGAGGTTTAGTATGGAAGAGTCCAAACGTGGGTTTTTACCCACGATCTCAGGGCTCACTCTCTCCAAAGAGATGTCTCCCAAGACTGATTTGGAGAGAGCTCGCATGAAAGGGATACCCTATGCTTCGGCTGTAGGCTCTATCATGTACGCGATGCTATGTACCAGACCCGATGTAGCATACTCACTAAGTGTAGTGAGTAGGTATCAAGCTGATCCTGGAGAGAGTCACTGGACAGCTGTGAAGAGCATTCTCAAATACTTGCGAAGGACTAAAGAGATGCTCTTGGTGTATGGTAACGGAGAACTCCAAGTGGAGTCCTTTACCGATTCGAGCTTCCAGAGTGATAAGGACGACTCTAAGTCGCAGTCGGGATTTGTCTTTACCCTTTACGGAGGGGCGGTTAGCTGGAAGAGTTCCAAGCAGGAAACCGTGGCAGACTCGACGATGGAGGCTGAATACATCGCTGCCAATGATACTGCCAAAGAGGATGTTTGGATCAAGAAGTTCATTACTGAACTTGGAGTGGTTCCATCCATTAAGCATCCAATACCTTTGTATTGTGATAACAATGGAGCGTTGGCTTTGGCCAAGGAACCCAGGTCCCATCAGCGATCCAGGCATATTCTGAGGCGGTATCACTTGATCCGGGAGATAATTGATCGCCGGGAGATCGAGGTCAGGAGGGTTGACACGAAGAACAACACTGCTGATCCACTCACGAAGGTCATTCCCCAGATACAGTTTGAGAGACTCTTCTGGATGCTCGGTATGCGATACTACAGCAGCTGGCCCCAGTGCAAGTGGGAGATTGTTAGTTGTATGTATGCCCTAGAGGCCAGTATTGTACAGATGATGTATATTATATTGGATGCTTGGACATATATAGAGAAGACTTTCTTGCTCGATATGATAGTATGCTATCTGGTTGCTCTTTACTTTAACATGTATACTTGTCTCTTTATACTGTCTTATCGTTACATGTTGGTAAAGCCCTTAGGATGTGTACTTGACTACCTGGACTATGATGCGGATCATACTAGTGGGGACATGGTAGTCCATAAGTACATCCTTCAAGGTCCCTAGTCGTGGGTGTATCGAGACGGGGCATCGATATACCAGAGTAGACTAGCGTATACGCTTCTCGACCCATGAGATGGGCGATGGATGATCCCATATCCATTGGTGTTTGACATCAGAGATGGTATACGGGTGCTCAGTGGAGACTGGGTACACTGGACGGACTCGCCGAGAACTCCCAGATGGTATTATACCTCACGTCAGATGGCAGTTCTCTGGTGACACTTGTGCAGGTTAGTCTGTACAACCGAGATCGTCATAGAGTCTTGTGTGATTCCCACTGTGCTTTGATTTCCACCTTACCATGTCCATGAGGGCGTGCGAAACGGTGGTTTTTGCGTACAGTCCCGAGTCACATGGAGGCAATGAGCGATAGGGGTGGTTTCGTCTCTCCCGGTATTGGGGGTTGATGTTGCGCTGTGCTCGATTGGCCGTAACAGGGAAGTCCCTCGCCATGGCTGATTTAGAGATTTACTGGTAAGTGTTACCAGTAGTTTCTCGACCCGTTATGAGCCTCACATCGGCATGACTTATCGGTTATTGGGGTCTGACGTTTACCACCCCTAGACTTGATATGCGACATATCAGACGAGGAGACCGGACTGTACGGGAAGTGTTACCGGCAGGCTTTTACAGGAGTTGGAGCGGGCTTGCTTGCTGATCTTCTGATCGCTCAATACCCAGGTAGCTGTTACGTCCAGCTAGTACCGTTGACGGCTTGTGGATGCTTGATGTGATCATCACCTACTGCCGGCGTATTAACGAGTCTTAGAGTCCTACATAGAGGTTTTACTGGCTCAGGCAAAACGAAATAGGAGCACGTATGTGATATGTGCGGGACCGAGAATAATGCGTGTATGTGATACCGTATTCTATTCTCGTGACTTTTTGTATCGGTCGGTTATATATGATATAGCCGAGTTATCGAATCAAGTGTTGATTCGATAAGTCGATATAATGGGTGTTAGTCGGTTATATGAGATATGACCGGATTATTAAGTCAAGTGTTGATTTAATAATTAAGTGTATAATTTTATATTAGATATACTATTTTACATTTACTAACACTTGTTCACTTTAGGGTTTTTCTCACATTAGCACAATTTTAATGTATATATGATATATATTAAAATTGTGTTTTCTTAATGTATCATGGTTGATGATACGCATGACTTGGGTGTATGAGACTTACACCATGCTATATAATATGTTGGGTTTTTATATTTTAAGTAATTACAAAATTAAGTGGAGGATTAGATCAATGCATGAAGCTTGTGGAAGCTTGTGGATGTATTGACTAAGTCCACTTGAGTTTGTTTTTACCATAGATATTTCTTAACCCAACCATAAGTGTTAGCTATGGTTATGGCTCTACAAGAGTTAGTATATGATACTCACTCACCATGGTTAGCCTTCTCACTTGATCATTATCCTCATCTCTTTCTTTTCTTCTTCTTCTTCTTTATAACTAGAAAGAAAAAACTTGCTAGGGTTTGATCCAAAGTGAGATAGATAGTGAGAAACAAAATTCTAAAGAGAACTCACTTCCTATTTCTCCATCCTCTACTAGACCAGCACTTTAGTTTGGGGTGTCTGCTTCACTAATTCTCAAGTTAGTGAAGTAGAAGCTTGAGTCGGAATTCCCTCGACGTAGATCATCTTCGGCTTCGGAGACTTCAAGCAAGGTTGCACCTTTCGCCTCGTGAAGCCATGCAAGGGTCCGGGAGAACCACGATCGCAGCGAAGGGACTTCATCAAGGAGCTAAAGAAGTGAAGGACCGATCTACAAAGGTTGTATTTCGTATTCCCTTTAGAGTAAAGTTGTTTACTTGCTATTAGTCTCGCCTAAACTCCAGTATACGATCTTGCTTAGGGTTGTTCGGCACATAAAATTTTATTTTGGCATGGTCGATGCCTTGTAGAGCCTTGTTAGTGTGCCTAGTAACCCTACAGCTTTTTCGTTACCCGGATATCCTGTTTTGGTTTTGGTTGACACGTATATTATCCGTATTTTTAAACCATAATTTTAGACTCGACCCGGGCGTATCTTGGAATAAGTTTGTATTAGCCTAAAACTCAAATTTTCTTAATATTATATTCTAATATATTTAACTGTTAATATATATTTCGTTTATATTTTTTTATCAAAAGAAAATCCTCAAAATATTTATAAAATCCTACTCTAAACAAACTAAACTCATCTCACTCTCTCTGTCTCTCTCCTCTATCTACCTATGTATATATCCTATATATAATATTTTTTGTTACCCAAATAAAACCCACTCCCTCACGTTCTCTCTTCGTTCTGCTCATCTTCTTTTCATTTTTCCCGCGTTCGTCATCCTTCTCGCGAGAACCCATGCCTCGCCGCCTCACGTCGTCACCACCTTCCCGACCTCCTCACCATCATTCTCAGCCCCTCGTCTCACCCTCGACGTCGCCTCCTCTCCGCGACCACCTCACCTCTCCTCTCTTCTTTCCCGACGAAGAGAAACCCCACTCCGAGCGAACCCACCGCGACCATCTCCTCCTTTACCTACACCCTCACCACCGGCGACCCTCACCTCGTCGTCGCCTTCGCCTCCATCCACTCCTCCTCTTCTTTCCCGCTTTGAACCCTGCCGCGACAAACCCAAGAACCTGACGCCTTCGCCCTCGACCTCGCCTGCATCTCGTCGCTACCCTCGTGGCCGCTTATCCCAGCCTCACCGACGCCACCACCCTCACCCTTGTCGTCACCACCTTCTTCCTCTTCTCTTCCCTTCTCGACCTCTGCGAACCCGACAACCCCAGGCCAACCCAAGAAAACCATCACCGCCCTTGCCGGCACCCTCACGTCGCCAGATCTCTGACCCCAGTCGTCTCTATACCCGTCACCACAACCTTCTTCTCTCCTCTTCCACCTCCCGCCCGACTCTTTCCCTCCAGAAACCCGACACCCGACGAGAACCCTAGTACCCGCTGCCCATCACCGGAAAACCCACGGTTCATCGTCGTTTTTTCTCATCCTCTGTCCCGGATACCCCGATTCAACCCCAGAGACCCCAGTGCAACCTTCTTCTTCTACTTCTTCTTCTTCTTGTTCTTCTCTTCTTGCTTTTCTTGATCTCATGTTTTTCCGGTCACCGCCGGAGCCGTGCCGCTGCCGATGATCCGAACAACCCTGTAGACATCCCAGCCAGCATGGTTACCTTCTTGCCTTGCCTGGACCTGTCCCGTGTGCCGTGTATGCATTGCGACGTTTACCCTACGTCGGACGCAGCGTACGCACCCCGTCGTGAGATCCGTTCAGGCAAGTTCATCTTGCTACAAGTTATGTATCTTATTTTGTATCCATATGAATAAAAATATCACATGTTGATTGCACTGTACACCCATATTAATGTTTTACTGTTTTCGGATACCCGTTGTTTCTCCCAATCAGAGCAAAACTCTGTTCAAATTTCAAATTTTGAAATGAAGCAGCACTTCATAATGGCGCCAGCACTAAGAGTTAAAGACTCTGAGGCAGCGCTCACGTGCAAAGCACATGAGCGCTAGCGTTAAGAGCGCTGCAGCGCACCACATGCAAAGCACGTAAGCGCTAGCGTTAAGTGCGCTGCACTCTAAGCAGCGCATCACGAGAGCGCTAGTGCTGGAACGAAATGTTCCCAACCGTTGGATCAAAGATCCAACGAATATGATTAAAAATCATCAGTTGATCGGAATAAAATTCTGTTAAGAAAACATTCTTCAGAATCTTTCCAAACAAAAAGATTTTGCTCTGTAAATCAGAGCACCGTCGGATCAATGATCCAATGGTGATTAAAAATCACTAAAATACAGAATAAATTCTGTGTCGGGAAAGATTTCCCAATCTTGTTAAAAACAAGAAGATTGCCTTCTGTAAATCAGAAGCCCTAGGATCAAAGATCCAACGGTGGGGAGATCCCCAAATCAATTAGAGAAAAGATCTCTTCAACTGATTGAACAAATCGGCCTTGCCCTATATAAAGGCCCCAAGACTTCAAGTCGGATAGAGATGAACCCCCTCATAAACTTTGAGAAAATTCAAAGACGAAGAGAAAGCTCTCAGAAGAAGAAGAAGATTTTCTTCAAGGTAAAAAAAAAGAACAGAGAGATCATCTCATATTAAAAGAAGAATTTACTTCTTTTTCTAAGATCATAGATCTATAAGACTAAGGTCTTTCACAATAGAGATCAAAGTATCTCATCACAAAAAAAGAAGGGGAAGAACTTAATCTTCTTCAGATCATAGATCTAGAAGACAAATTGTCTTTCAGACATTATAATATCTCATTATAAAAAGGGGGGAGAATAATTCGATTATCTTAGGATAACAGATCCAAAAAGGCAAAGCCTTTCACCGAAAATCTAAGAGGTTGAAATATCTCCTATAAAAATAATAAGAACTTTGTTCTTAGATCCATGAGACAAAATCTCTTATAAGAAAGAGAATTTAATTCTTAGGGCGCAAAGTTGCCTAAAAAGAGGCTTAGCGCTCTAAATTAAAAGAAGCGCCTCAACGCTCCAAATATAGCGCACAGTGCTGCAGCACCTCAGTGCTCCAAATATAGCGCACAGCGCTGCGAGCCTTAGTGCTCCAAATTTCACAAGAAGCGCACTGAGCCAAGCGCGCCACGTGCTCCTCACGTGTGTGCTACTTCACCAGAAGCGCAATGCGCTCATTGTCTGGCGCTCAGCGCCAAGCGCGCCATGTGCTCCTCACGTGTGCGCTACTTCACCAGAAGCGCAATGCGCTTATTGTCTGGCGCTCAGCGCCAAGCGCGCCACGTGCTCCTCACGTATGCGCTACTTCACCAGAAGCGCAATGCACTCATTGTCTGGCGCACAGCGCCAAGCGTGCCACGTGCTTCTCACGTGTACACTAAACGAATATAAACTGTTCTTTGAATAATGAAAGCCCCAGAGCTATAATGAGTGCTCAGCACTCAATAAAAGACAAAAAGGCTGTCAGAATCTAAACCAATGCTCAGCATTGCTAAATGTTCAACATTCTAACTGAGTGGGCCGAGCCCAAAGTGGCCACAGAACCCCCAATTCAGATTAATTGAGCCTATATGCTCATAAATCTTTGATCTTAGTCCCAAATTGGACTACAGATCTCCCAACCAATATTAGTTCAAGGGTACATCTCTTCACTCCTCTGATATTTGTCGCTGTAATCCTTCAACGTCTTCAGAGAGATGACGGGTCCCGACAACCAGACATTTCACGGACTATGGGGTCCTTAAACTCATGGACTATGATGTCCTTAAACTTTACAGACTATGATGTCTCTAAACTACCACGGACTATGGGGTCCTTAAACTCATAGACTATGATGTCTTTAAACTTTAGAGATTATGACGTCTTTAAACTATGGACTATGATGTCCTTAAACTCCATGGACTATGATGTCCTTAAACTTTTGGACCGCAAAGTCTGTAAACTAAAACAATAGAGTCCAAATGCTCTTTTGTTGGATCTAAATGATCCTGTTAAGTTGATCTTAGTCTAAAATTAGACCAACGTATCCTTAACAAATTGTTAAGTTGATCTTAGTCTAAAATTAGACTAACGTATCCTTAACAAACGTTTAAGTTGATCTTAGTCTCAAATGAGACTAACGTATCCTAAAACCCAAACCAAAAAACCAAATCTAAGAAAATACGGATTTGGACTAATCCACGCCCTACGGGCGACAACATAAATTAGTCTCCGTATACAATCCACGGGCAACCAAAAACAAAACAAACACACACAACACGAAATGACCATCTGGAGAAGGAGAAAGTGGTTACCGCGATGCGGTAGCGTAATTAACTGTAGAGGCTTGCGCCTGCAGGGAAGAGCGTCCCCACAATCAAAAACCCCTCAACGAGGGGGAATCTGACGAAGTCTGCTATATCGGCCGCATTCGTCTAAACATCCGATACACGGTGCCATAAATCAACTTGGCATCTTCGGAGAGGTGGACGGATAGCACCAAATAGCATCTGCCCTCAAAATTCAGGCTAGACGGACCTACGCGGTCATGTCTCTGTGTTCGGCGGAGAACAGATTCTGGCACGCCCGGTGGGACCTTTTCCTCTTTCCACTCCACACTTCGTGTGTCGTGTTCGCAACGAATCGCGGTATAATATGGTTGCCCTTGGGTTCGAGGTACTAAGATTTGGTTTTGTTCCTATGCAGAAAAAAGAACATCAATGGCCTCTAACTGCTCCAGCTGCAACTCCCATTCCGCCTCATCTGGAGGAGTAACCTATGAACCCCAAGCGGCCTCACTTTTCATAATGCCGGTAGAACAAGTGACCCAAGCCACCACTGGGCTATTCTTCGGGACCATGATCCCACCAACAAGATTCAATGTTCAGATGCTAGCGCAAGAAGCTCTGAAAAAGTCAGTCTTTGATCGGCTTGCAACTACTGCGGCCCTCTCAACGGATCGCCCAAGTCCACTGCCTCAGTTTTCAACAGACTGGGCCGAAACTCAGATGGGCCCATGAAGAAACCCACAATTCCTGAAGAGGTTATCCCAAAGCGGATAGCTATTCCTACTCCTGAAGTCACCAAGGCGGCTTCTCCTGCTAAGGGGTCGGTCTTCACAAGACTAGCCGTTTCAGCTCCCACTCCACGTGAAGTTATGAAGGCCATTTCCCCTGTTCGAAAGTCGACTTTCACAAGACTGACTATCCCTTCTCAACGGACGTCAGTCTTCGACAGGCTAGCGCCAATAACAGCCTCTCCTCAAAGCAGGGGGCATGAGGAAGTTCATCCAACAGCAGAGATGATCCCGGCCGCACGACATGCTTGACGTCGCCACTGGCACCGAGTGAAGAAGGCTGGGGGCAGTTCCCCTTCTGGACTGACACCGCCGGCTCCAACGGTGGAAGTCGATGCTGCTGTTCCAACTAGGAACAGCTTTGAACCACTCAGGAGGGTCCGCAAGAACTCTCCGACTGCTGTGCTGAAAAGGTCTCCTCCGTCTATGGAGAATACCACAAAGGCGAAGCTCGAACAACCCCCTCAGCGGCCATCCTTTAAAATTTACAAGGTCTGGCGTCAAGTCCAAGACTCGGTGATTGATCAAGATTACTCCCGCTGACAAAAAAAGATGAAGGTTCGGTAAGAGAAGGACCATTCTGTCGTACCACAGAAGGTGTTGTCTACCTGGGTGCCTGCTGCAACGGCCCCCTCAACTTCACCAGCCCACAAAAAGAGAAGGCCGGAAAAAATCCCCGTGTCTACGACAAATGTCAAGGGTACTGAGCCTAAACTCCCTAAGTCTGAGGGCATGGTGGTGCATACCGTCTATATGGCATCCGGAAAAGAGGATAGCCGTATCTTCACAGGTCATCGACCGCTTACGCGATCAGTGACTAAGGCTCAGGAACAATAATAACAAAAGCTCCAAGAGATGCCAACAGCCATGGCCGCACTCACTGGACCAAAAGAAGGCCCAGAGACGTCTTCAGAACAGCGTCATGAGCAGGAAACTGATGCCGAATTCCTTCGGAGAATGCTTGAGAAAAAGGACAAAGAGGCCGTGGAACAAGCGGCCAACATAAAACAAATGGCCCTTCTATTCCAAGATATGGTGGGCATGATGATCCAGCCGGACCCTCCAGCCGAAGATCCTCCAGTAATAATTGAAGATGATAGAGGATTGACATCAAATCCTCTGCCGGCTTTGTCAGCAGCCAAGGAGGAGACCATCTCCAAAGCCACGCTCGATGATTATATAGCTCAACAAATACGAGCTCATTAAGCGAATGAAGCAGCTTGCCAAGTCGTTAGAACTGGACGGCCCTATTCGGGTTGGTACGATCAAATAAAGTACCCGCCAGGATACACGATTCCTAAATTCCATGTGTACAAGGGGACAGGCAATCCCCATCAACATGTCGCCCAGTTCAGGGCTCTCTGCGGCAACACTGGAGGGGATGATAAGCTACTGCTTCGCTAATTCATTGGCAACTTGGCGGAAACGGCATTCGAATGGTACTCAGAGCTTCCCAATGACTCCGTCAAAACTTTTACAGAGATGAAATTGCTGTTCACCCAGCGTTTCACAAGCGCTAACGAACGCACCCCAATCACCGCATTAATTAATGCCAGAGTAAATCCAGGCAAAACATGGGTGCCATACGCGATACGGTGGCGGAATCTATGGTCGAAGTGCGAGAAATGCATCGAAGAAGCACCTGCGTAGGCATGTTCGTGTGTACTCTTGATCCGCAGGCGACCATATTTAAGTTCATGATGTTCTTCAAGCCAACTATTTTCCAGGCCTTGATTGACAAGCTGTCCCAAATGGATCAGATGGGTCATAGACCATCTCCTTTGAAGTTGGAATCTCGAAATGAAAAAGGGAAAGGGAAAGCGACCTTTGTCGCCAATGCACAGCAGCAACCCAGTGGTCCAAAGCCAACTGATCGCCAAGATGAAAGACGGCGATTCTTCAATGAGAAACTGAAGCGCCCTTATTCGTTTCCTCGGGATAAAACGAGGAGACTGTTCGAGCTGGCGGTGCGCAACAGGCTCATCACCTTGCCAGATCCGAAACGCCCATTGCAACCCGGTGAGGCCAATAATCCCAATTATTGCCCCTATCACCAAGTGGTCGGCCATCCAATCGAAGATTGCTTCGTCTTCAAAGGCTAGATTGAGGACCAATACCTACAGGGCAAATTCACACTATCCGAGAATTGGAAAGTAAGCCCGCCACAGCCGCATGCTCTTAAAAGGGGGACGCACCGGGGGCATCATGCTCTTTTATAGAAGAAGCTCTATGGGAGGTCGCTCTTTCAGCCAAGACAAAACGAGTGCTGAAGGATCTCCAAACATGCCCGGTGATCAGATGGAAGAGTCCGTTAGAACCCGAGATCATCGAGGGGATGCTGAAGCCGCGCCCAACGCTGAAAGTTGGTGATGATAGTCAAAACGCCCATGTCCAGCCGTCAAAGTCTTCAAAAAAGAAGAAGAAGACCAAAAAGCCCATGAAGCATGGTGACATGCACACGGACCTGCAAAACCATATTGATGCATTGGAAGAATATAACCAGAAGGCGTGAACCACGGTCACACTCCAAGAGTTTCTTAACCACATCCTTGAAGACGGAGATAGCAACAAAGATGAGGGAGAAGACTCGTCAAATGAACCTGAGGATTATGTGGTAAGCTACCACGTGATCTCTCACTTGCCGGTAGATAGTGAAGAAGCTCCTGATGTGGAGAAAATGGGGGCAGATCCCGAACCGGAACTCCTAGGACCGTCAGACGAGATGATTGACGTATTCCTGAATGAGGCCCATCAGAAAAGCAAAGCCAATCGAGAACACGACCTGGCCATATTCGAAAAAGCCAAACGCCGGCGACTGAATGAAAAGGTTGAAGCACTCCCATCAAATCAAAGCACATCCGCCACAAATAAAAGCAGGTTCAAGACGAGGAAAAGGTTCGCCAAAGCCATATCGATGGGAATGAAGCTGCCACCCTCCGAAGGAAACACTCCTGATAGGATACACTTTAACGAAGAGGATGCACATCCAAATTACTGCTTATACCATCGGAGGACCACACACCCTACTGAGGAATGCATGGCCTTTAAAAACTGGTGGCAAGGATATGTTGCCCACCGGCAGCATTTCAAGCGGATGAAGCGCAGAACGTGTCGAGAGCAGAAGAGCACGACAGATGAGCACAAAAGAACTACCAGCAACTGTCATATGGTTAATTCCAGGGGATCGCAATTTCTCACTTTCGGGAGTGATTCTGATGAAGAAATAGCCCTCGGCCCTCTCTTCAAGGAATCCATCTCTGAAACAGAAGAGATGAAGACCTGTGAGAACATTCAGTTGCGCAATCGCACATTACCCGAAAAGAATCTCGGACCCGCAAATAAGGGATTGAACAAAAAGGATAAGGGGAACGAAAAGGTCCCCGAGGATATCACCCTCGATGACCGAGTCGTCGAAGAGCTGGCAGCCAAGGACCCACCCAAGAAAAACAAGGTGGATTACAATGTTCTGGCACACCTGAGGAAAATACCTTCGCAGCTAAGCATTCTCGATGCCCTTCTGCTATCTAAAGAGACAAGAGATTCTCTGATCAATGCACTAGAAGAACCTGACCAGTTCCAAGCTTTCCTTGCCGAAGAAAAGATGAAGGACGAGCTGGAAGAAGTTCACACAGCCGACATCACCTTCAGCGATGAAGACCTCCTCCTCGGGACATGCGAGTACAACCGTCCCTTATATGTCACCGGATACTGTCATGACATTAAGATAGGTAAAATCCTGGTTGACAATGGGTCCTCCGTCAACCTCCTCAATGTAAGAGTGTTGAAGGAAATCTGCAAGAGCGTTCAAAACCTCGCTCGTGATAAAATCACCATCTCCGGGTTTGACTCCTGGTCATCACGGATGCTCGGGTCTGTGATACTGACGTTACGCTTTGGGCTGCTCGTCACGGACATCAAATTTCACGTCATTGACACCAAGACATGTTACAATGCTTTGCTCGGCAGGCCTTGGTTACACAAGTACAACATCATCCCTTCTACACAACATCAGTGTATGAAGTATTTCAAGGATGGTCTCAAGTATGCCGTGACAGGGGAGCTGAACCCATTCTCTGTGAATGAAGTCCGAAAGTACGAAGATGCAAAATACTTCTTACCAGGTTTCGAAGACATGGAAAGATGCCACAAACCGAAGAACAAAGCTATCACTACTATTCCAGTCTTCGGGAGTGATACCGAGGAGGAAGAAGAAATAGTTTATTCAGGACCGCCCCAATGCAATAAACCGGGACCGTCTACCCCTATTCTGGTCTTCGGCAGCGACTCGGAAGATGAGGTCAATGCCATATTTTCTGTTCGGCCATCGATACAAGCCTTCGCTGGCAATGATCGGAGTTTGCAAATCGCTATGGTTCCGCAAGAGCATTACAAAGAGCTCGACACGCTTGATACCTTTAGTGTGCAGGAACTGCAGACATTCTACGTCCCTCCCAGGCAAAAATATGAAAAGGCGATCCTCTTTTATCGATCCACGAAAACCAAAATGGAGAAAGAAATTTGGCATGGTACCGATTCTACACTTGACAAGCTCCAGCCCATCCGTCTGCCCAGATACTACACAGAAGGATTAAAAAGGCCGTTGAGGCACCAAGGCTTACCCTTCAAACAGACTGCTCGAAAAACTCAGTTCTACAACAGGATCTGGAACGTTCCTGGAACTTAGTGAAAATTGCCCAACGGGAGAATGGAAACGATCGGGCTTGGATATGTTCAACCCAAGAAACGGGAGCGATTCCATGGTTGCTACGTCATACATGATTTCGATGAAGAAGGAGATGCTCTGATAGAAGATGCTAACCCTGAACCAAAACAAGATCAAGCCATGAAAATGCCGAGTCCGTCATTCGAAGAACAGATGTATAAGCTAATAAGGGAAGCGGGTCAAAAGGCCCGGGATGACCATAACCGCGAAATGGCCATTTACGAGAAATCCAGGACGCAGAGCTTCCTTCAGCAGGCCACGCAGAATGACGATGCCCTTCGTTGCCAGCCCATCATACAAAAGACCCGACGCGGAGGCAAAAATAAACTGAAGAACGGAAAAAATATTCAACGGCAGCAAAACGGGTCCAAGAAGCCTCGCGATCGAAAATTGAGCAACCGGGATCCGTCTCTTATAAAGAAGATGGGTCGAGCATATTCTTTTCCCCAAGACAAGACAAGAAAGATATTCGATCTTGCTATAAAATATCAGATGATGACACTCCTGGAGTCCAAGCACCCCGAATAAGCACGTGAGGTTCATCGCCCAGGCTATTGCTTCTATCACCGAGCAATAGGACATTCTCTTGAAGACTGCTTCACCTTCAAAGGTTGGGTAGAAGACCGGTATCAACAAGGAAAGTTCGCTTTATCCAACAGTTGGAGGGTAACCCCGCCACAGAAGCATGAACCGAAAGCCGCATATGCAGCGAGAGTAGAGCTGGATCAACATCGGTCCTGGAAGCGATCTCGTACCTGTCACGCGATAACGCTGTCAGGAGAAGGAGTACGCGAGGATATGGCTGACCTCTCCCAGTTCTTTGAAAATGAGGATGAAGATGAAGTGATCTCAGAATTTCCACCAGCGCCAAAAGAGCTGGAAGATGGGATACACACAACTGTAGATAACCTCAGAAAAATCGACTTAGGAACGGCAAACGACCCACGGCCGACGTTCGTCGGTGAGTTGTTGTCTGAAGAAAAGGTGGCTATGCTTAAAGACATGCTCATGTAATATAAAGACTGCTTCGCATGGAACTACTCCGAGATGCCGGGGCTAGATCCGGAAATAGCGGTGCATAAATTGGCGATATCTCCGGACGTCAAGCCAGTCAAACAAGCGCCGAGAAGGATGCGGCTCGAGCTTGAAATGAGCATCAATACCGAGGTCAAGAAACTAATCGACTCCGGCTTCATCCAATAGGTCCAGTACCCTGACTGGATTGCCAACATCGTCCCTGTAATGAAGAAAAATGGGACAGTGCGCATCTGCGTAGATTTTCGGGACCTCAACAAAGCTTTCCCAAAGGATGATTTTCCCATACCGGTTACCGAGCTGATGATAGACAACGCGTCCACTCACGAAGTCTTCTCCTTCATGGATGGCTCATCAGGGTATAATCAAATAAAGATGCATCCCGAAGACCAGAAGCATACTGTTTTCCGGACTCCGCTGGGGATATTCTGCTATAAAGTGATGCCTTTCGGTCTGAAGAACGCCGGCGCTACCTATTAGAGGGCAATGACGAATATTTTCGACGACCTCATACATGAAGTCGTTGAATGTTATATTGACAACCTTATGGTGAAAAGCAAATCGCACGAGGAACATTGGGAGCATCTGAAGATAATGTTCCAACGTCTTCGGAAATACAACCTCAAGATGAACCCTCTAAAATGCGCGTTCGGAGTTTCCTCGGGCAAATTCCTAGGATTCATCGTACGACATCGAGGCATCGAAATAGACCCGCCGAAGATCAAGGCGATCATGGAAATGTCCCCGTCAAGAACTCTAAAACAACTGCGGTCTCTACAAGGATAGCTCGCGTATATCTGACGGTTCATAGCTAACCTCTCCGGCAAATGTCGTCCCTACAGTCACTTGATGAAGAAGGGAACCCCTTTCGTCTGGGATCGTAAATGCCAAAGCACACTGGACGAAATCAAGCAATACTTGCAGAATTCGCCGGTATTGACAGCTCCGGTCAAGGGAAAACCTCTCATCCTGTATACAACTGCCCTTGAAGGCTCCTTAGGCGCGCTATGGGCATAAGAGAATGATCAAGGGAAGGAGAGAGCCCTCTACTATTTGAGTTGAGTTCTTCTGGGGGCAGAAAACAATTACTCTTCCATTGAAAAACACTGCCTGGAGTTGATCTTCGCGATAACAAAGCTAAGGCACTATGCGTTGGCACATGAGGTCCATCTCATATCAAAGGTGGATCCTCTCAAGTATTTTATGTCAAAAGCCATTCTAATGGGACGGCTAGCTAAATGGGCCCTACTCTTAATGGAATTCTCGGTGACATACCGACCTCTCAAGGTAGTGAAAGGCCAGGCCGTCGCCGACTTCCTTGCCGAGCATCCTATACCTGTCGATTCACCTTTAAATTATGAGCTGCCAGACGAGCACGCGTTTGACACGATCGACAGGGAGAAAGAAAGGAGTGATACCGATAGGAACTCTATTTCGATGGAGCATCTTCCATGAAGAAGAGAAAGCACAACTCCCCCATAATCAAATCTGGGGTAGGCCTCATCTTCGTGACTCCACAAGGAGGAATAATGCGCCTTGCCTTTTCTTTGACAGAGCCAAGGACAAACAATGAAGCCGAATATGAATTTTTGATAGCAGGTCTTGAGATCGCTGTCGACATGGGAATCGAAAACCTCCTTATATACGGAGACTCCCAGCTGGTCATTAGTCAGTAAATGGTGACTATCAAACGTGAAAACCAGAGTTGGTAAAGTATGGTGAGAGAGTGTAACAACTGCTGACTCGAATCCCTTCCTACGCCCTGGAAAGCATACAGCGCGCGAAAAATAGTAAGGCGGATGCATTAGCCAAGCTCGCTAAAGAACCGGCCGACGAGAACCTCGATGACGTAAGGATCGTTGTGCAAAGCCGTCGGGTTCTTGCACCGGCAGAAACATCTCTGGAGGCGTCTGAAGAAAAGGAAGCAACCAAGCAAGCGACCCTACAGATAGAGGACCAAGAAAAGGTCAAGGATTGGAGAGAAGTCTTTATAGACTACTTCAAATCCCGTCGAACACATGAAGATGCGTTCTCAAGACAACAACTCATGAAACGAGCTCTATCCTTCGCCTTCGTCAATGACACTCTATATAGGAGATCGTTTGATTCTCTATGGCTAAGGTGCCTGGGACCAAAAGAAGCGAGGAGGGTTGTCTAAGAAACTCATGACGGACGCTGCGGTTCTCATCAAGCCGGGCCAAAGATGAAGCTGAAGATTAAAAGAATAGGTTACTATTAGCTCACAATGATTCAGGACTGCCTTGAATACGCAAAGCAATGCCATTCGTTCTAGATTCATGGAGACTTCATTCACCAGCATCCAAACCCGCTACACCCAACAGCGGCGAGCTGGCCGTTCGAAATGTGGGGAACCGACATAATCGGGCTCATTGAACCAGTATCATCCAGGGGACATCGATTCATATTGGCGACAATGGATTACTTCTCTAAGTGGGCAAAAGCAGTACTACTAAGAGAAATGAAGACGGAGAATATCCTCCATTTCTTCAAGACACACATCATCTATCGATTCGGCACTCCGCGACGAATTATCTTCGATAACGGGCCGGCCTACAGAAATCATAAAATCAGCCGCTTCGCACGGCAACATAATATAAACTGGAGATACTCTTCATTCTATAATCCCCGAGCTAATGGTCTGGCTGAGGCTTTCAACAAGACCGTGACAAAGATCGTGAAAAAGACAGTGTCCAAAAATAAGAAGGACTGGCACGGGAGACTGTATGAAGCTCTTTAGGCGTATCAGACTACGTTCAAGACGGCCACCAACACAACACCGTATGCATTGGTATTCGGCACTGAAGCAGTACTCCCTTTAGATATAGAGCTACCCTCCTTATGAGTAGCGGTTCATTATGAACTGATGGACGAAGACAATGCTCATCTTCGGCTTGAGGAACTTGATGCCCTCAACGAAACCCGGCTCATGGCGCAGCAAAACTTGGAAGCTTACAAAGCAAAAATGACGCGCTCGTACGAGAAATTGACTAGACTGAGAACATTCCGCCAAGGCGAACTCGTGCTAGTGGTCAAGAGACCTATGATCCCCAATCGTGCCAAACGGGGAAAGTTTGAGCCAAATTACGAGGGCCCGTACATCATAGACAAAGTCTACCAGGGTGGGGCTTACTTGTTCATGGATATGCATGGCGAAAGATCCTTCAGGCCAATAAATGGCCGTTTCCTAAAAAAATACAACGCCTGACGAGTTACGGCCTAGGTTAATGATAGATGACGACGCCTATGTCCGCTCGCTATCTTCCCGAGCCTGAACTCTATAAGTAGTATCCGACGAAACCTCGCCTCGAAAACGTGCAACGGACCGAAATGTTCCTAAACTAACAATGGACTGCAATGTCCTAAAACTTGCAACTGACCGAGATGTCTATATATTACTATGGACCGCAGCATCTCAAAGCTGACACAAAAAAAAACGGTACGTCCATAAGCGAGATGGGCACAGATGAAAACCTGGAAGGGCTCCGTGAGTAAAAACAACAGGACTACCAGCGAGTTTGTGAAAACCCGAAAGGGCGCAATCTCGTTAAAAGACACTTGCAAGGTCCTCTCAACCCTGTAAAGAGAAAATACCTGCGTGAGATCCTTACGACTCACAAGGGAGCAACAAATTTAGGAATCCCCACGATTCCTAAGGAGAAGTTACACTTACGAGATCATCATGACTCGTAAGGAGAACCCTCTTATGAGACCCTCATGACTCATAAGATTCAAAAGCCTTAAGCTACAGGGATCTAAACCTGTTCTTAAGCCATCACAACCTACAGACTGCCCTACAAGTGTTTTAAAATTGACCCTTGTATACAATCCACGGGCACGAATAAACATTTCCCTAACAAGGCCCCATCAGCGACTAGGGATATGCTCACACGGTGAACGACCCTTGTAAATCCTCTCGATTTATAAGGAGAAAACACTCTTGTAAGATCTTTACGACTTATAAGAGAACATACACTTAAGAATCCTCACGATTTTTAATGAGAAAACGCACTTACGAGATCCTCATGACTCGTAGGGAGAAATACCTTTATGAGACCCTTACGGCTCGTAAAGTCAAAAAGCCTTAGTCAACAGGATCCTAACCCTGTTTACTAAGCCATCTTTGTTCGACATTGACAAAGGAAAATGATGATTCGCTCCTGGCAATGTCCCAGTTGTAGCGATACTGATGCCTGAATCGGAATCGAATTCCAAGTCCTTTCATGGCAAATGATGATTCGCTCCTGGCAATATTCCAGTCGCAGCGATACTGATGCTAAGACTGGCACCAGATTCCAAGTTCCATACTCGTGATAAAAATCAGCGAGCCAAAAATGCATATGAAATAGCTAAAATGATGGGGCAACTTGCAACAAAATCAGCAAGTAAAAATATATGCATACAAAATAGCTGAAATGATCGGGCAACTCGCAATAAAAAGCAGCGAGTAAAAAGAAAATGGCCAAAATGATTAGGCACTGCGAAAAATAGCCGAAATGATTGGGCAATCGCAACTTTCGTGATATAAATAGCTAAAATGATAGAGCATCGCGGAAAGAAAAAAAAATACATATGAAATGAAACTTTTGCCTTATACAATCCAGGGGCACAAACAAAAAGGGGATCATATTATCCCACCAAGCTCTTTCAAACGAAGAGTCATATCTCAAGAGCGACATCTACAGCTTAGAGATCATCAACAGTGTTCCTCCTCATTCCAGCAGGATTCAGACACGACAATCAATCTCGGAGCCACGACAAAGTCTCTAGTGCACGGCAGCGCCCTGGCCGTCAATCCGACGCCGGAATGCGGAAACGAAACTTTTACAATACTTGTAAACCGACACTACCGCGCACTATAAACCCGGATCGGGCCATTAACCTAATCCTAGCAAACTAGAGAATGGGTAGAAAGTTATACCGAGCGATCCGTGTCCTTCGGTCTTCGGCCTCCACTCCGATCTCCTCACGGAATCTCCGGTCTTCATCTCCTCGTCGGAACAGGCACCACATCGCCGGGTTCTTTTACGGGCTCCCACCTCTGGACCGAGGCAACTCGGGCACGAAGCTGGCGAGCCGACGTGTCCAAGAATGCTGTAGGCTAGTGTAGAGTGGTTTGTCTCAAGCGGGTATGAAGTTGCCATGTATGATGGAGGAGAAGAATGAACAATGGAGATAAGCTTTATGAACTTTGGTGTAAGATAAAATGAGAAGAAGAATTTTCCCACACCAAAAAATTAATCCTCTCTCTCTCAAGGAAGTGGCCGGCCAATACAAATATGGTGGAGGGAAAAATCAACAAGGGAGGTGAGTGTAGGAAAAGGAAAAGGTGACCATAACCCAAAAGCAAGCCTCACATCATAATCCAAATCAATCCAATCTCAAATCCTTTCTCATTAATGCAAAACCATGATCACTAGAAAAAGCAAAGATGCTATATCCATCATAATCCTCCATTTACAAATAAACCCTTCCACCAAGCTAATTTGTACACTTGCAAATAAGCCTCTCTCATCACAAAAGTTTGACCATGAAGGAACAAAGGAAAAATGGCCGAAACGGAATGCAAACTGGCAATTTCAAAAAACTGATCCCGTAATAAATTACAGGAAAACCCCGCGACTGTATATACATACCCGTATTTGTATTCCGACCGAATACAAATGCAAAGAAACAAAATCTACACTGTACAATACTAGCATCTGGCTTAAACCAAAGCCAACTAGTATTATTTGTCCGATCATGATTCGTGCAATACCGCACGGATAAGATCGAACCCTGCCATATCTCCATACGGCCTCTACAGCATTTCGCCCGAAACTTGAGAAACTGTCTGTGGGGGACTCTAAAGACTCGTCAATACTTTGGCTGTGGATTTAACCACTAGCACGTCAGAGGTATTATCCATACATAACGGGCTACCAGGTATTGACCAAAAGGGACGTCGATGAGCAAACTCATCCTGACACCCTACTGAGCCTGTCAGTGACAATATTCGTACAGTCCGGTCCGTTTGTCTATGAGCATCGCATGGCGGGCCTAGGGGGTTGGCAAAAGTCAAACCCCCAAAAGCGGTACAAGTCGTGTCGGAGTGTAGCCCAGAACACCCTGAGATACTACTGGAATAGCTACTAGTAAATCTCCTGCCTTGGCCAAGGACTTCGTGTAATGGCTCTCCTAGACACAGCGCGACCTCACCCCCAATACCGAGAGAGACGAACCCCTGCAGATCCGCTCACTGCCTCCATATGACTTGGGACTGTACTCGGGACTGTACCCAACTAAAACCTGTTTGCACGACTCCTTTGAGTCGTGGTAGGGTAGTAATCAAAGCACAGTGGGAACTCACACGAGACAAATGACGATCTCAGGTCGATGAACTAACCTGTACACATGTCACCAGGGAACTGCTATCTGACGTCAGATATAAGACCAACTAGCATGTTCCCGGCGAGTCCTGTCCGGTGTACTCATAACCCAATGAGCACCTGTATACATCTTAGGTGAACCAACTAACACCAGTGGCTTGTGAAACCGGCCACCGCCCCTCGTCGGGGTCTCGACCGTATACACTAGTCTACTCTGGAGTATCGATGCCCTGTCTCGAAAACTCCCACGACTAGGGACCTTTTAAGGATGTGCTTATAGACCCCAGCTCCCACGTATATGATCGCCATCATACTGCTGGCTGTCAAGCAAGAATCCTAAGGGCTCTATCAACGTGCAATAGTGACCTGTAAGGTCACCTGAAATAGTACACGATGATAAATATAAACCAGATAGCATATTATCATCTTGAGTAAGACTGTCCTACCGGTATAGGTCTTCCCTCAATCATTGCAATCACATGCCTGTGATCCAATAATTGACTCTGAGGGCACTATCTCCAACAATCTCCCACTTGCACTCAAGGCTAATTATTGCGATGTCGCATACTCACAGCCCGTGTGATACCGAACACCCAACTCCTCTACTAATCAGTCTCACAAAACCCGTTTGCGAAACTATTGCGTTCGAGGAATAGCCTCAGTGAGTGGATCCGCTCAGATGTTTCTTCCTATGTCTCTCTTTATCTCAAGTTCGCGGAGAAAGCCATCTCCCGAAATGAGCAATACCTGTCTTAGAATATGTCAGGATATCTGATGGGACCTAGTTCATAAATGAACTCCAAATCCAAACTTCTTAGACTGTATCGTCAACTGAACTTAATCAGTATCCTGCGCCATGCCTCCCTCAATATCCGCTTGGATCACCTGTCCAAACTACTGCCCCTTGTCAGAGGGAAGACTATAACTCTGACAGCCACTCTGTCATCTAGGTCATCTTGGAAGCCTGGAATGATAATTGTCTCCCGAATGAGGCTGTCGTTATCATATCCCTAGAACATCCACTTATGTTCTAAAACTGCTTCCAAATGTTTCTCCAGGATTGGATCAATATCAACTCATTGCACCTACTGCAAAAACAATATCTGGTGTGGCACTTGACATCTCATGATTGACTCAATTGCCTAAGCAAGTGATCCGCCAATCATGCACATCCCTCTCCCCTTTAGTCTGTAAGACTCCTTTAGAGAGGGTGACTCCATCACCTTCAGATACACTACCGTGCCAGGAGTCGTCCATTCTAAATACTTTTAGAATGCTGTCTAAGTACCCTGATTGGGAAACTACCCAAATCTAGATCTAAAATCATAGATCTAGTAACCAGAATGTCTGATATATCCATATCCTATGTGGAGAAACCACTGTATGACAACCAAAGTATAACCGATCGTAGTATAGGAACATCACTTCCTACTCTGTGTATGTCATCCAAATACTAGGACATCACACCCTACTACCTTCTTAACAGATCCATCCCCTATTCTGATGAAGTCAAACCTATGACTGTGACATCAGAAATATATGATCTATCTCCGCTATATCTGCTTTAGTCTATAAATAGACATAAGCCACTTGTCTACTATGCTTCCGCCGCTCCCACTGACAACGACAACCCTCTGGCAGAGTTATATACACGTGCACTTCTAAAGCTAGTTTAGAACGATGCTATACTCATCCTCCTGCCGGATCTCACAGTCTGGAACAACAGCAATGGCAAGTCTGGGTAAACAAGAACCTCCCTGTCACCGTCCTTGAGGCTACCGGAGTACCTCTCGGGTGCCTGAGATTACCCACCATATCTGCGGAGTGGACAATGGAATGTCAAGTCAGATTGAATCTTTAGGTTCTTATCAAATTTTCAGTAATCGTTTGCGGTTCTGGAATCACTTCCAGTTCTACCATACTCCCACTACTGTTTTCTGAAAAAATCCATTTTTGTTAAAACTGTGGCGAGTCAAGAACAATATCACTAATGATCTTCCAGATGGTAGAAAGTCAACCCTCGTCATAGCCTGGGTCAACCCACAAACAGCCATTACAGAAACGTGCCTTGAATTATCCAAAGTCTGATTTTAAGCATAAGCCGGACAACTCCCCGTACCTTAACAATGTTAAGATATGAACTGTTCTATATCCAATACAGAAACAGAGGCACTAATTTAATTGAACCAGATTTAAATCATGCAGCTGTCTCCAGTGCATGTCAACTAAATGGAGACAGGCCGATCAACATTATTCAACTTATGAATGCTTCCAATTATGAGTAACCTGAAAGAGAAGCAAGATCTCTTAAAACCATTACTATCAACTGAATACCACACACAAGTATCTACATCTTTGATCACCTTGAAGAGTCTTGATACTTGCATTACCTGGTTCTCTACTTTATTCATATACCTATAACTTCTCAAAACTTGGACCCTATGTTTCTACGAAACACCTGTCTAAAAACTAGAGAAGTCATAAGTAAAACGAATATAGTACGAGAACCAACCCCTCTGTCCTCATGGACACTGGACAACATACAATACTCTGTATAAGTCCCCTGAGTCTAATAACTCATTCCCTGTGTATCGTAGGTTGAAAACTGTACTTATGGTTAAGAAGAATTACACCGCAGTATTAATGCTCCTTACCTAACCATCCACTGATATAGGTAAATGTCATAGACATAATTTCAAAAAGGTATATCTCACTCTATAAAAATAGAGGTATAGATATATCAATTTAAAACTGGTGCACAACGACGGATATTCAAAACCAAATATTTGTCGTCCGGCAAACAACCCAGGCGATTTCCTCAAATATCACCAATTACAACGAATTCCGATATAATGAGGATGATCACCTAATTCCCAATAATTTACTCCCACTCATCATCTATAAAACCATACAGATATGAGAATCATACCTGGTAAATACATACCCTGGAGCAAGTGTCTAATTGGGAAATCAGTTTTCTTTTAACACTACACAGTGAGATTGAAACATTGAAATGTTTCGTGGGGTATCCGGGTATTCCTAGTAATGCCTCTTCCATTATCCAGATTCACAATTGTAACCGTATATTTCTTTGCCATCTCTCCAAATCCCTTTATATGTCTTTAGTCATTACCTTCTGTACACCCCTTTAGGCCAAATGGTTTTCTTCCTTCCCTACCGTTCGGCACCAGCTTATGGTTTGGAAGAAGACTATCCAATAAGCATAATGGGTGTACTGTCCTAATCCTAGGAGCACGCGCAAAGCGAGAGAAGGTGAAGATAAAAGATAACCGAATAAACCTTATTCCTATTTCTCCCGAACCAGAATCCATCCCCGAACTGGAATAAGTTCCTTCGAGTTTGTATATAACCATACGATGGAGTATCCAATAACTGTGGATCTTCGTAGTGATACGGAGTGTTCTGGAGAAATACAAAGGTGAAATGGGAGTGGTAATGAAATACTTGGTTTGGTTGTGAATAGCAGTCGCAATTTACTTTGCCCTCTTACTAATCCCTTTATTTGTCTTTACTTAATACCTTCTGTACACCATCGTTAGGCTAATTGGTTTTCTTCATTCCCTACCGGTCGGCACCTGCCTATGGTTTGGAAGAAGACTATCCAATTTGCGTAATAGGTGTACTGCCCTAATCCAAGGAGCACTCGCAACCTGAGAGAAGGTAAAAGGAAAAGACAACTGAATAGTCCTATTCGTTTTCTCCAGAACCGGAAACCATCCTCGAATAAATTCCTTCGAGTTCATATATAACTATACGATGGTTTTATCCAATGGAAGTGGATGTTCGTAGTAATACGGGGTGTCCTGGAGAAAAGGGTAAAAGTAAGAGTGGCAATCAGGTTTGCAACTCTGACAATCCAAAAGCCAGTGTTATAAGAAGGTTCGGTTAATCTTGGTCACTGAGTCATAGTCAAGGGCCGGGCCATGGTCGCTGCCAAAGAGAGAGAGAAAAGAAACACTCAGCGTGCACTCTAATCTAGATCAGAATGGTTATCACTTTATAAAATCAGGAAACCTCCCACTGTAACGTCAAATTCTCCTCCAAACCTGAAAGAACAATTAGTCGGGATCACCCGAGGAGTAAACCAACTCATCAGTGGGAATCGGGATCCAACTATCATCGCACGATAATGTGATGGAATCCACTCACGTTATCACACTCCAGAAGGTATGCGCATATCTGGCAAGTTTCAGTTTCTTTAGAAACTCCCGATGTGATTTTTACCCCATGCTCTTATGACCTTGACGAAGGCCAACAAATCATAAGTCACATGTCAAGTTCTACTCGTCATTATCCAGGTTAATTTGAACCCACCCGTACATACCCTTGACGAAGGCCAAAATAGTAGTACGACTGTCCCAAACCAACGCATATATCTATGCTGCAGAAAAGTAACAAATAGTTACCATACACTATGCCTTGACGAAGGCCAACATACATAGCATGAATACTAAGGGCTACCTTTCTGAAATGACGGAGGGCTACGAATGTTTTTTGGCGAAAAACCTTTAACGTAATGAACTTGATATCGTTAAAGGAACCGAATAGCTTTATAAAAATATAGTGGCGAAAACATTTGCTAAAGAGGTCACTCCCGGTGAAGGGATCTCGGCTCTTTCCCCGTAGAATGAGGTGCAGGATATTCCAACTGAATACCATGATGCAAAGCAAAAATGATCGACTATAGTGAAGTTATTTCCCTGACGCAAACTTCTGTCCAAGGGGTCACTCCCGGTGAAGAGATCTCGGCCCTTGCCTCGTCGACTGAGGTGCTGGATATTCATAACCGAATACCACTGTGCAAAGCAAAAATGATCGACTATAGTGAAGTTATTGCCCTAACGCAAACTTCTGTCCAAGGGGTCACTCCCGGTGAAGGGATCTCGGCCCTTGCCTCGTCTACTGAGGTGCTGGATATTCATAACCGAATACCACTGTGCAAAACAAAAGAGAAGTCCTTGCAATAACAGCTTTTTGAAAAATGTTCCAACAACATCAGAATAGGTTTGTTTAGCTTGCATTGATCCGAATCAACTCAATCCCATCAATTGATCACACCACAAAGAACGAAAATAATGATGTACGTATATGCCATCCGCATTCGCCACTGGGTCTCGTCATCACCCGTTAGGTTACTTAACTAACGACAGAGCGGGGACTGGACTAGCACGGATGCAAAACATATACAACATCTACTAGTATATATACCAATATATAATATTCGCTCAAGGCGTGATAAAATGCAACATCACAGAAATGTAATAAGCATCACAGAACAATACAGATATCTGGGATCCCCGGGTTTCATAGAGCCGCTACTGAAACCCGACGTTCCCTTGGTCGTGTGGATAGACTGTGCAATGAAATCCTAGACCCCTACGGGCGCGGCAAGTTACCCGCCAAAACCTAAAGTGAAGCAGCCCCCTTCAACAACGTGAATGGACCACCTAGCACTTCAGGAAATCCGGTAACTTGAGTACCGTTCCTTGAGTCAACCTGTACCCCCTACGAGTGCGGCGAATAGCCCGCCAATTCTAGAGTGAAGCCCCCTCCGTCTCAACGCCATGAGATGCGGGCCCGTTGCCCTCTAGAACCCGGCTATCCGTGCACCCCACCGTAGGGTAATCCTAGTACAGAAAGTAAAATATATACAATGGGTACATCGACCTCAGCCCGGTTGTGCCCCAAAAGAATAATATACAAACAGGCAGTGTCCACATGTCAGACGCTTGCCCCGCAATATCAAATGTATATATACAACCAAACTGTACTAACATTGCATCCAGGCTATCCACCATGACAAATCCGCAACATCTCAACACAACACAGAATATCAACGTGAATGTCACGTTCGCAAATCCATCTAAAAGGGCTATAGCAGTTAGACAGGATTTACCGATCAAGTGACATTCGCGGTTGCAGATATAATGTAAATACTGTGAACTAACATGTTTAAAATTTTTGATCGACTAAATTTTCCGAAGTGGGCCCCAAGCACAACTGTAGCACTCAAAAACATCTGGGCCCAAAAGGAATATACCAGAAACCCTATTTCCATGTCAGAGAGCCGCTGTAGAAATTTGGTGCAGTTTAGCCACAAAACGGAGGCGGATCCGCGGCCAAAACATGGTTTTGGCCGCTGATCCGCCGCGCTACAGTAATATCAGCCGACCAAATTTTCACAGAATTCTCAAAAAACCCTGCACGTATTTTTCCAATATACCAAATAATTTTTAGAGTAAGGAAAAATTCGACAGAAAGTGCGCCATGGAAATGCGGTTTTTCGAAAATCCGTTCGATCGAACTTGTAAACACGTTAGAGCAAGCTAGACTAGGTTAATGGCGTGGCTCTGATACCAGTGTAAGTGCACGGCAGCGCCCCGGCCGTCAATCCGACACCGGAATGCGGAAACGAAACTTTTACAATACTTGTAAACCGGCACTACTGCGCACTATAAACCCGGATCGGGCCATTAACCTAATCCTAGCAAACTAGAGAATGGGTAGAAAGCTATACCGAGCGATCCGTGTCCTGCGGTCTTCGGCCTCCACTCCGATCTCCTCGCGGAATCTCCGGTCTTCATCTCCTCGTCGGAACGGGCACCACATCGCCGGGTTCTTTTACGGGCTCCCACCTCTGGACCGAAGCAACTCGGGCACGAAGTTGGAGAGCCGATGTGTCCAAGAATACTGTAGGCTAGTGTAGAGTGGTTTGTCTCAAGCGGGTATGAAGTTGCCATGTATGATGGAGGAGAAGAATGAACAATGGAGATAAGCTTTATGAACTTTGGTGTAAGCTAAAATGAGAAAAAGAATTTTCCCACACCAAAAAATTAATCCTCTCTCTCTCAAGGAAGTGGCCGGCCAATACAAATATGGTGGAGGGAAAAATCAACAAGGGAGGTGAGTGTAGGAAAAGGAAAAGGTGACCAAAACCCAAAAGCAAGCCTCACATCATAATCCAAATCAATCCAATCTCAAATCTTTTCTCATTAATGCAAAACCATGATCACTAGAAAAAGCAAAGATGCTATATCCATCATAATCCTCCATTTACAAATAAACCCCTCCACTTAGTTAATTTGCACACTTGCAAATAAGCCCCTCTCATCACAAAAGTTCGGCCATGAAGGAACAAAGGAAAAATGGCCGAAACAGAATGCAAACTGGCAACTTTAAAAAACTGATCCCGTAATAAATTACAAGAAAACCCCGCGACTGTATATACATACCCTCATTTGTATTCCGACCGAATACAAATGCAAAGAGACAAAATCTACACTGTACAATACTAGCATCTGGCTTAAACCAAAGCGCGCTAGTATTATCTGTCCGATCATGATCCGTGCAATACCGCACGGATAAGATCGAATCCTGCCATATCTCCATACTGCCTCTACAGCGTTTCGTCCAAAACTTGAGAAACTGTCTGTGGGGGACTCTAAAGATTCGTCAATACTTTGGCTGTGGATTTAGCCACTAGCACGTCAGAGGTATTAGCCATACATAACGGGCTACCGGGTATTGACCAAAAGGGACGTCGATGAGCGAACTCATCCTGACACCCTACTGAGCCTGTCAGTGATAATATCCGTACAGTCCGGTCCGTTCGTCTATGAGCATCGCATGGCGGGCCTACGGGGTTGGTAAAAGTCAGACCCCAAAAAGCGGTTACAACTCGTGTCGGAGTGTAGCCCAGAACACCCTGAGATATTACTGGAATACCTACCAGTAAATCTCCTGCCTTGGCCAAGGACTTCGTGTAATGGCTCTCCTAGACACAGCGCGACCTCATCCCCAATACCGGGAGAGATGAACCCCTACAGATCCGCTCACTGCCTCCATGTGGCTCGAGACTGTACCCAACTAAAACCTGTTTGCACAACTCCTTTGAGCCGTGGTAGGGTAGTAATCAAAGCATAGTGGGAACTCACACGAGACAAATGACGATCTCAGGTCGATGAACTAACCTGTACACATGTCACCAGGGAACCGCTATCTGACGTCAGATATAAGACCAACTAGCATATTCCCGGCGAGTCCTGTCCGGTGTACTCATAACCCAATGAGCACTTGTTTACATCTTAGGTGAACCAACTGACACCAGTAGCTTGTGAGACCGGCCACCACCCCTCGTCGGGGTCTCGACCGTATACACTAGTCTACTCTGGAGTATCGATGCCCTGTCTCGAAAACTCCCACGACTAGGGACCTTTTAAGGATGTGCTTATAGACCCCAGCTCCCACGTATATGATCTCCATCATACCGCTGGCCGTCAAACAAGAAACCTAAGGGCTCTATCAACGTGCAATAGTGACCTATAAGGTCACCTAAAACAGTACACGATGATAAAGATAAACCAGATAGCATACTATCATCTTGAGTAAGACTGTCCTACCGGTATAGGTCCTCCCTCAATCATTGCAATCACGTGCCTGTGATCCAATAATTGACTCTGAGGGCACTATCTCCAACAGACGCGACAATCAATCTCGGAGCCACGGCAAAGTCCCTAGTTCCAGATTTCAACGGCGACCTCTACAGCCTAGAGATCGTCAACAGCGTTCCTCCTCATTCCAGCAGGATTCAGACGCAACAATCAATCTCGGAGCCACGGCAAAGTCCCTAGTTCCAGATTTCAACAGCGACCTCTACAGCCTAGAGATCATCAACAACGTTCCTCCTTATTCCAGCAGGATACAGACGCGACAATCAATCTCCGAGCCACGACAAAGTCCCTAGTTCCAGATTTCAACGGCGACCTCTACAGCCTAGAGATCATCAACAACGTTCCTCCTCATTCCAGCAGGATACAGATGCGACATCCACCAAACAGAGCCATGACAAAGTTCCTAATTCCAGATTTCAATAGCGACCTCTACAGCTTAGAGATCATCAACAACGTTCCTCCTCATTCATACAGACGCGACATCCACTAAATGGAGCCAATGCAAAGTCCCTAGTTCCAGATTTCAACGGCAACATCTACAGCCTAGAGATCATCAACAACGTTCCTCCTCATTACAGCAGGATTCAGACACGACAATCAATCTCGGGGCCACGGCAGAGTCCCTAGTTCCAAGTCTCGACGGCCACATCTACAGCCTGGAGACTCACAACAACGTTCCTCCTCATTCGAACAGGATGCAGACGCGACATCAACCAACGGAGCCATGGCAAAGTCCCTAGTTCCAAATCTCGACGGTTCATAGATAACCTAGAGACTACCTTGACATTCGTCTCGTTATAATAGGCGCAACGTCAGCAAAGCGGAGCCGCGGCAAAGTTCCCAGTTCCAGGACTCGGCGGTGCACAGACAACCGAGAGTCAACCCCTGACCCCGTACGGCCAAAGTCAATCCTGACCGCGTATGGCTAAAGTCAACCCCTGACCCCATACAGCCAAAGTCAATCCTGACCCCGTATGGCTAAAGTCAACCCCTGACCCCGTACGGTGTTCATATCAGAATTTTGCATTATTATATTCCCCATTCTTAATCATATTGCAAATAAATAGGTGCTTTTGATCCATGTCTGCTGAATAGTTGCAGGTTACAGGTTCTCGGAACAATACAGTGAAAATGGTGAAAAGACGCTACAAAAGTGAGACTGTGACCAACAAATAGAAGAATCTTTATGATGCCGTCTACAGTTTAAGGAACAAACGAAGATCGATGAACAGTTCGATTTCACAAAGCATGAAGGCAGCACAAGATTCAAGATTTCAACACGAAGCGAACGGTAAAAGTCCACAACATTTCTGCACTGTGGAAATCTGGAAGAAACTAGAAAAGATTATGAAGAACCAAGTGAAGAAAACAGAAGCAAACAGCAACATGAAGCAACCCAGAGAAAAAAAGCCCAAGAGCCCATCAAACGGCCGCGGGACCGCGGCCAAACAAGGCTTATGGTCGCGGATCCGCGGCCGTGCTGTGCACGTGTCAGTGCATGTCGGTGGAGTCGGTGCATTGACCCGGTTTTCTTAGGGTAGTTTAGTAAATTCAAATGCGGATCAGATGTAAACCCTAGGGTTTCTATTATCTACAAATAGGAAGCCTACAGCTCTTTTTGGAGCGTGCCTCTTTTTGGGTGCCTCTTTTGAGATGCCTCTTTTTATTTTCTAGTTTAAAATTTTCATTCCATTGTAATCGTCAAGAGGTCATCAATAAAGGTATTTTTATTTTTGCATTCTTTTTGTTATCTGAATTTAATTCGTGCAATTTTTTATCTGTTTTTTATTATCTGCACATTAGATAGTCTTTTAAAATGAAAATTATAAAAATGAATTCTTTTGTCATATTCCTAATGAGTGAGTAGTTCCTCACTTGTTAGGGTTAGGAGAGGGAAGGTTTGAGAGAAGGAAATCTCTCTCACTCCTTTCTTTGCCCATATAATTTTTAATTAGGACTCTATTTAAATAAATCACATACCGCTCACTACGACACCCTATCCCACGAGATAGCAGTGATTCCCTAGTTAAGACCGGTTGTGGTTGTTTTACATAGAGGTTAGGGCTAAGAGTTAAGAAAGGACGGATAAGGACCAAAGGGGAGAAACGAAGTTTCTTCCTGTTCGTGCTAATCCCCTTTGTTGACTATTACCCTAACACCTAAATTCCTAACTAGAGCAAAGAAAGCAGTGAGTAGAGTTCTTTTTCCAAACTAACCTAATTTTAACCCTAGCAAGCTTTTTACAAACTTTTGTCTCATTCTTAGATCTTAAAATAAAACCCAAAATCTTTTGGATTTAACTCGTTAAAACATAAATAAAAGGAATCCATCTCCCTGTGGACCGACCCGTACTCAACCGGCTAGCTACCAAGCGACACCGTTCTTGATTGCGGTTAATTCTTTGATTTCAAAACGCATACGCAAACCTTTTCTCAATCAAATGGCGCCGTTGCCGGGGAGACGGTAGTCTCTTTCTTTATGTAATTTTGGGTTTAGAAAAAGTAAAAAAATAAAAAAATTTAAAATTTATAAAAATTGAAAAATTTTAAAACAAAAAAAAATTTAAATAAAAAAAAATAATTTTCATCTTGTTCTTTTTGAGAGGTATTATGTGAATTGCGCAGGAAAAGAAGATGGACTGATTCAGATCTGGAAAAAGCCAGTGAACAAATCAACAAACAGAAGATCTGAACAGACATAGGAGAATCATAACAACAAACAGAAAATTTTTGGAGATTTAAACCACCTAAACCGCCGCGGAACCGCGGCAGAATTGACAGTTTGATCGCGGAACCGCGGTCAAAGGGTGACGTCAGCAAATCAAAATTTCTGTAAGTATCTCTTTTCTTCTTCTCTCCTACCCTGAGCTCCACTGAAAATTTTTCCTGCAGGGTTCTTTGCGCAAAATCTTTCTCCATCTCCAATAAATTGTTTTTGTGCAGGATTCTTTGCGCTGCAAAATAAAAAAAATTTTGAAAGTATTTTAGATTTTTGGTGTGTTAACTGCTTTGCATAATTAATACGGACTTTTAAGGGGCTATAACACCAATCAAGATTGGGTGGGGATTTTATTACCCTTCCTAGGACCCAAAAATCATAAAAAGCATATGCATCAACTCTCGAGTTAATTAAAAAATATTTAGATTCAGCCAATAAGGACTGTCGCACTCATTAGGACAAAGGAAGGTTGTGGGCAATCGGTCGTTTATCTAAACCTGACTTTGTGGTGCCTAGGCTAGACAAGTGGGAAAGGTAATTTTAAAAGGCCCGTTTCACGGTGATTCGTGTGTGGATCCCTCTTTTCTTCATTTGTGCTTACCTGGCTACAATTGGTGGTGAAGAGGTGATTTGAGGGATATCTCACAACTTGTCGCTTTGGACCAGTTAGGAGCAGTCTAGTTGACTTAGGAGACCCTAGCTCTAGGTTTGATTGTGCATGTTTAAATTGTGGTTGTTTGAAATTATGTCGTAGATCCTACAAATTTTTGCAAAAACTCTTTCTAAAAAAAACACTTTCAAAAATTTCAAAACTTCAAAAACAAACAATTTTTTTTAATAATTTTTTTTTAAAAAAAAATAAAAAAAAAATAAAAATCATCATATTCTTCTTCTTTCTCACATCATGGGTACCTCACCTCGCAAAACTCTTGCCGAACTTTTGTACCCTCAACCAGACATTATTTCCTACGCGCATTGTTTTGGTCGAATTTCGGACGACCCCTCCATGCCTAAATTTTGTTTGAAAGATCGAATAGAAGCGTTTAGGAGAAACAGTTGGACTCCGCAATCCACTTTGTATCAACCGTTTCAACCTTCACCATCTTTTTACGTTGATATCCCTTTTGAGAGTCCGGTGGTAACTCCGAAACCCATGTCTATTGCTGAACATTTTGAACAATCTCGTAGCCGATCTTTCACTCCTTTCAACACTTCCAGTTCTTGGGATCAACAATTCCATTCACCTTTTTATCCAAATGTTGATCCTAATACTGTCCAACCATTCAATTCCTATCCATCTTACCCAACTGTTGCATCTTCCTTAGACATTGCTTCTGAACAGCCATTTGGGAGTTTCCAATATCCAAACAACTTTAAATTTTTTACTGAAACCCCGTTACAACCCATGTCTAGTCTGGAACAGTCGTTGGAAGATTTTATGGTAGCGTCAAGACAACAGATTAAGGATTTGAATAAGTCCATGGCCTCCCTTATACAACCTAGTGACCCGGTAGCTAGTTTCCAACTAGCTCCAAATTTTCCAATGTATGATGAGGTGGTTGGACGGATTGAGAATTTGAGTGGAGAGAGTGAGCTGTGCACCCTTCCAAATCAAACCTACCCATCCCCAATTGAATCCTAGAACTCCGGTTTTGAATGTCTATCAAGTGTCCCAAATGATTCACCAGTTGAAGATAAAACGTGTAATGAGTTGTGCGACTTTGTAGTGTTTGATTTACCTGATTGTGAAAAGCCATTTTCGAGTGAAACCATCACCAATCCTTTTGACCTCTACACCTCCACTCTAGAACCTGAATTGATTGATATCCATGCTTTTGATGAGGTGTCTGAGAAAATTAATTTTCACTTGATCGAGGATATTGACGCTGGGAATATTTTGGATGATGAACTCGCAGATTTAACTGAATTTTTCTCTCCAATTCATCATCCCGAGTCATTAAATGTTTCTCCCGAACTTCATATGCGTCTTGATTTTGTTGATAATTGCATGGATGATATAACTTTTGAGGAGAATTATGAGGATAGTATTGAGGATGAACCAGTTTTGTTTGATAAGTCAGATTTTCCAATTCATCATGTCCCTTCCACTGACTGTGTACACCCTCCTGAATCTTTAACTGTTACCCTTCCTCAATCACTTCCCTCCATCCTTGTTCCGACCGCGCAAGAAACAGTATCCCTTTCATTTTCAATGTTTGCTTTACCAAGTTCGACGTACTCATGTTTTCTCACGAATCTTGAGGGATTTGACCTCATTTCTCAGTGGGTTGATAGATTAGCACAATCGCTTTTTACACATCGGTCATTACAAATTGTGCTAATTTATACACTCCATTTCCACCCTCAAGTTCGTATTCAACTTCTTTCTTCCACTTTCTCAGGTTCCTCTTCTATTCTTTCTATAATTTCAGTGAGTGTTGATGAATCACAATCCGATAATTCAAGTTTGATCATTCCAGAAAGCCAACTTGATTTGGATACTTTTGAAAATGAGGTAGATGAGTTTTTCGAGTCTCCTACCTCCATAATTTTTGACAAATCAAGTATGATAAATTCTGGCACAAAACTTACTGACAGCAAAATATTCAATTACATCGATGGGAGTTTTGAAGAACTTTTTGCTGACAAACTTGCATTCCTAAATGACACGGATTTTGTGATTAATCAACCTCCACCTGAAGAAGTCGAACCACCACCATTTCTTTTTCCCTTCCGCCATTCTCCTCCTCCACCGAGACCGTATACTGCTTCTATCTTCATATGGTCTCGTGTGTTTCTCATTTTATTTCTCTACACTCTATTCTTTCACCAACCACACCATTATAACGATAAATTTTTTGAATGGTTGGTGCTAACTTTTGGCCTGTGTAAGGCCTTGTATAGCTTGATACTGTGTTTTTCTCCCCCCTAACTCTGAACTTTAACAGTGGAAACACTGTTTCTATTAAGTTTAGGGGGGGCTTTTTGTATATATATTTTGTTTTCTTTTTCTGTTAATAATATAAAAAAATTTAAAAAAAAATAAATAAACAATGGAGTGCCGACAATTTTGACCCTCTTGACGTGGCATGACAGTGAGGGCACTGTCAAGTTTAAGTTTGGGAGTGTGCTCGGTAAGGTTTCTTCCTTCGCATTCATATGTATATTTTTGCATTTGCATACTTATTTTAAAACCCATAAAAATTGAAAAAAATTTAAAATTGAAAAGTTCAATTTCGGCCATATTTGACTTAAGTTTAACATGACGGTTGACTAGTTAGGAAAAACTAGATCCTAAACTTAGTAAATTAAAAACCCTAAAAATAACCTTGCTTAAAGTTTAACTGTAGAAAATATATGTCCTTATAGTTTATTTAGAAATAAGCAAATTTTGAGTTCAGTTCTTGGGCTAAGTCAAAACAAGGGAAGAATATTGAAATTTTTATTTGAAGTGTAAGTCTGAAAAATAATTCCGAACCTTAAGTCTAAAATTCTGAAAATATATACCCTACAACTCGCACATACACGCACCTTGAAACTTGGAATAGTAGAGGATACCTTGAAATGCTCTTGTCTAAAATCCTTAGTATGAAGGAAAAGAAAATAAAAGTATAAGTGTGAATAAAGAGATATAAAAAAATGAACACTAGTTTTGTAATTACTTAAGGCTGCGTAAAAAAAAAATATATATATATATATATATAGTGAGGGTGCTTTATCACCTAGTGCCTTAGACCAACTGATTTGGGAGCCACTGCTAAAGCCTTAGGTATTACAAGACGAGGAATTACGCCTTAATGCGCAAATACATTTTGTAATCGGTCGTTAGTACCTCAAGAAGTATTAATGGTCGCATGAAGGATGTGTGAGCAATTTCATCTAAAATTCACCAACTAAAAGTACTTTGGACAATGGACAAGAGTATGATAGCTTGAATTGAATTTCCAGGTGTAGGGGTGACACATACACACATGTAGGGGTATATGATTGGGGTTTGGATGAGAGATAGGAATGAAAGATATGGTTTATACCTTCAGTAGAGATGATAAAAATTCCTAAGTTGAGATGGAACCTTAAAAGGAAAATTCAAAAGATACTGAAAGCTTAATAAATTTGCAGAACATATACGATCTTAAGTTAAATGATAAGTAAGTGTGAAAAATACGGGTTGATAATTTCTGAGTTGAAGATAATAGAATTTCTTGCTAGAACACCGAATTGAAGAATGAAAGTCAACATGCCAAATTGATCGGATTTTGTGGGTAGTATCTGTTGAAAACCCTTAGGAGACAACACTCCTCCTACTAGGGACACCTAGAGGTTTAACGGCTTGTTGCACGAGCTCAGTGCAATCGCGTTTCCCTGAGAAAGTGAGGTTAGGTTTTTTCGAGAATAAAACTAGTTTTGCTCGGGACGAGCAAAAGATAAGTTTGGGGGTATTTGTTCATATCAGAATTTTGCATTATTATATTCCCCATTCTTAATCATATTGCAAATAAATAGGTGCTTTTGATCCATATCTGCTGAATAGTTGCAGGTTACAGGTTCTCGGAACAATACAGTGAAAATGGTGAAAAGACGCTACAAAAGTGAGACTGCGACCAATAAATAGAAGAATCTTTATGATGCCGCCTACAGTTTAAGGAACAAACGAAGATCGATGAACAGTTCGATTTCACAAAGCACGAAGGCAGTACAAGATTCAAGATTTCAACACGAAGCGAACGGTAAAAGTCCACAACATTTCTGCACTGTGGAAATCTGGAAGAAACTAGAAAAGATTATGAAGAATCAAGTGAAGAAAATAGAAGCAAATAGCAACATGAAGCAACCCAGAGAAAAAGAGCCCATCAAACGTCCGCGGAACCGCGGCCAAACAAGGCTTATGGACGCGGATCCATGGCCGTGCTGTGCACGTATCGGTGTGTGTCGGTGGAGTCGGTGCATTGACCCGGTTTTCTTAGGGTAGTTTTGTAAATTCAAATGCGGATCAGATGTAAACCCTAGGGTTTCTATTATCTATAAATAAGAAGCCTACAACTCTTTTTGGAGCGTGCCTCTTTTTGGGTGCCTCTTTCGAGATGCCTCTTTTTATTTTCTAGTTTAAAATTTTCATTCCATTGTAATCGTCAAGAGGTCATCAATAAAGGTATTTTTATTTTTGCATTCTTTTGTTATCTGAATTTAATTCGTGCAATTTTTTATCTGTCTTTTATTATCTGCACATTAGATAGTCTTTTAAAATGAAAATTATAAAAATGAATTCTTTTGTCATCTTCCTAATGAGTGAGTAGTTCCTCACTTGTTAGGGTTAGTAGAGGGAATGTTTGAGAGAAGGAAATCTCTCTCACTCCTTTCTTTGCCCATATAATTTTTAATTAGGACTCTATTTAAATAAACCACACATCGCTCACTACGGCACCCTATCCCACGAGATAGCAGTGATTCCCTAGTTAAGACCGGTTGTGCTTGTTTTACATAGAGGTTAGGGCTAAGAGTTAAGAAAGGACGGACAAGGACCAAAGGGGAGAAACGAAGTTTCTTCCTGGTCGTGCTAATCCCCTTTGTTGACTATTACCCTAACACCTAAATTCCTAACTAGAGCAAAGAAAGTAGTGAGTAGAGTTCTTTTTCCAAACTAACCTAATTTTAACCCTAGCAAGCTTTTTACAAACTTTTGTCTCATTCTTAGATCTTAAAATAAAGCCCAAAATCTTTTGGATTTAACTCGTTAAAACATAAAGAAAAGAAATCCATCTCCCTGTGGACCGACCCGTACTCAACCGGCTAGCTACCAAGCGACACCGTTCTTGATTGCGGTCAATTCTTTGAATTCAAAATGCATACGCCAACCTTCTCTCAATCATACGGCCAAAGTCAATCCTGATCTCGTATGGCGAAAGTCAACCCCTGACCCCATACGGCCAAAGTCAATCCTGACCCCGTACGGCCAAAGTCAATCCTGACCCCATACGGCTAAAGTCAACCCTGACCCCGTACAGCCAAAGTCAATCCTAACCCTGTACGGCCAAAGTCAATCCTGACCCCGTATGGCTAAAGTCAACCCTGACCCCGTACGGCCAAAGTCAATCCTGATCCCGTATGGCTAAAGTCAACCCTGACCCCGTACGGCCAAAGTCAATCCTGACCCCGTATGGCCAAAGTCAACCCCCTGACCCCGCGGAACACGGCTAAAGTCAATCCCGACCCCATGGAAAACGGCCAAAGTCAACCCTCGACCTCCCCGTCAAAGCAACGCTTTGATTCGGGAGTATGTCAACTCATCAATCACTTACGAATCATCTCGACTTGTAAGGAAGAATATTCTCTTGTGAGATCTGTATGACTCTCAAGAGAAAAGCACACTTAGGAATCCTCACGATTCCTAAGGAGAAAATACACCTATGAGATCCTCTCGACTCGTAAGGAGAAAAATCTTTATGAGACCCTCACGGCTCATAAAGTTGAAAAGTCTTAAGTGGTAGATCCTAACCCTGTCTCCTAAGCTATCATTGCCCTACAGGGAGGTCAAGATAGACTATCTACGGGCCATATTCTCCGAAGTCAAATATCGGCAAGGAGGGAAACAATCACTTACGAATCCTCTCGACTTGTAAGGGAGAAAATTCCTCTGTGAGAGAAAACACACTTAGGAATCCTCACGATTTCTAAGGAGAAAATACACCTACGAGATCCTCATGACTCGTAGGAAGAAAGATCTTTATGAGACCCTCATGGCTCATAAAATTGAAAAGTCTTAGGTGACAGATCCTAACCCTATTTCCTAAGCCATCACCACCCTGCAAAGAGCCCAAGATGGACAGCTATATACTATCTACAGGCCACACTTGCTATAATCATATGGCAACAACACAGCAAGGAGAAGAAAGCAACAGTAGAACAAAAAATGTGTATCTTTTATTCATGAATTCATTGAGTACAAGACGAATCACATAAAAGAATAAAAATGGATACATGTTATTCAAAGATTACAAGTGTTCAATCTATACAAAACAGCTACTGAGAGGGAGGCGTCTTCGATAAATCAGCTAGCTGCTCGCGCACTCCTCTCAACTCCTTCTCACGATCTGCCGTCGCGGCCAGCTCTGCTTCGATTTGGGCCCGTTGCTGCAGATAGGATGAAAGTTTCTGATCAATTTCCTGCTGAGCAGCCTCCTGACTCTGCGCAACCTGCTCACTAAGATCAAGCTTCTTCCTCAACACCAGCCCGTCAGAGATACGTCATTGAAGGTTTTCAAAGATGGAGTTCAGCTGGGCAGCATTTACTGCGATCTCAGCACACAGTTGAACAGATTCAGCGGAAGTCGCCTCACGTTCCTTTTGCATAAGGGTTACCTCTTGTTCGAAATGGCGAAGGAACGGAACGCTCTGCTCAACCCATGTAGCTCGCTGGGAGTTCAAAGCCAACGCCTCCAGAACAGGACGCCTAAGCTCATGCAGGCAGGCCTCAATCTTCCTGTAGTGATTAACCCAAGACTCAATGATGCCTTCGCTATGGAAGTTCACGAGCGTCGCCAGCATGGGATTAACCTCAGCAGCAAAATCTGCAGCAAATGCAAGGACCTCCATGTTAAGCTCCTCGATGTACTCACTTAACATGCGCAGGCTGGTCACAGCGCCCTTGGAAGATGTACGTCTGGAAAAGGGCCCTGCCTGCATTATGATGCGAGACTCGAACGGAGCTGGAATCGGTGCAACCACTGCAAAAAAAATCATAGTCAGATGTCGGCTTAAGAAATAAAGAAAATACACAAACAATAGAGTCTACTATACCGGCTGCAACAGAGGACAGAGTTTGGAGTACTGGCAGCACGACGATTCCCTCGTCCCCTCCTTCGATTTGTAGTGCTACAATCAACTCAAAATTAACAACGGCCGGGTTGCCCATCTAAGAAAGGAAAGGACGTCGGTTTAAAAACTATACTCACTGGCACCAGCAGGCAGAGTAACTTCCGACTGGAACGAGAAATGCGGATTCAGCACTTGATATAGATGATCAAGAGAACTCCTGCCAGGTTACGATGATACATAGTCGGTACACGAAAGATGCTGTCCCTGATTTAAATTAATCGCAAACCCATACCTTCCAGCATTTGAGAGGGTATAAGAGGAGATGAACGGGCAGCGACCGTCAAAACAGCAGCTGGTGGTGCTTCTTCAGGTGTCGCAACCTCAGCGCTCACCACACCTACATTTGAAAGGAACAAAATGTTATCAGAAGGGATTGCAAATCGAAAAGAATGCAGCGACCCAAGACCTACCAGATAGGTCATCATCCAAAACGGTGACGGAAGCATCGCCAAGCATCACGACTTCTTCGATCTCATTCGGGGGGATGGTTTCGCCGCCCGTGGCTTCGTCCCCTGATTCCACGAGGGCCATCGTGACACTCGCAATGCCAGGCGATGGCAGGGAACCACAGGTGGAAAGAGCAGCAATTGGAGCAGTCCCGGACTCCTGAGAAAGAGTAGCCGCTTCGGGCTCGATAGTTGCCGTCATCTCGCCTGCCACCTCCTCACCCGGACTTGGCCCTGCAGAGTATGATATATGAGAATCTGAAGATTAAACTCTAATAAAAGGACCCAGTGTTACGATACCTTGGGTCGGCTTTTCAATTGCTGCCCGAGCCGCACGTGCCGCCTGTCTACGAGTGGTAAATAAGGTGACCGGAGCACCCTCTGAAGAAACAGGGACAGGGGAAGCAGCGCTCGAGCCTGCACCTACAGCTAAGGCGGCGTTACGTTCTCTTGCTGCATGCCTCCTGCGCTTCCTTTCTGCCTGGGCCGTGAAAGCTGATCTTCTTAAGACCTCCGACAAGGAGACGTCATCGTCCAAGCCAGGAGCTACCTCTGGAGCCGTTATGGCGTTCATCATCGGTTGCTTAAGTGAAGCTTCTTTCGGCAATACTGGCGGAGCTGGGACTTGGACAGCCGGCCTTGGGAGCATCGCCGCATCACTACTTGCAATCGGCATGGAACTTGGGATAACCTGAGTCGAGATAGTCCCTGCAATAAGATGGAAAAGAAGAGTTAGTTTACCCATAAAAACGGGAATGGAGGCACAGTGAGCCAAAATGTACCAATGCCCAAGGAAGCACGAAGCCTTTCCTCCTCTTCAAAAGTCTTGAGAGAAGCCGCAAGAGCTTCTTCAGTAGAGATGCCTATTGAAGAAGAAGTGTCAGTCAAGACATGATAATAAAAACGTAATAGCGAAAAGATACAACTGAAGTTTACCTGACTGTGCAAGGGTGACCAGTCTTGCTTTGTAGCTTACTAATCGCTCGGAAGCTGCAATAGCAGCCTCGAGGTCGGTATCATCCGGCACCATGAATAAGCCTTCATTGGTCCCATATTCACTTATGCCCTCGCTGTAAGGAGCATGAGGCTCCTGTCCGAATGCAACGTCTGCAGAGAGTATTGACTTCTTTTTCTTCTGACGAGCGCCGGTAGCCGATAATACAAGCTTGCGGTTGGAGGGCAACTTTGGGCAACGAGTCCCAATTTTCGTACCCACATCCGACTCAGGAGACGCAGCAGCTACCTCTTTTTTAGGTACACTGGGTAGGGGCAGCTCAGGTATAGCACGTGGAACCGAAGCCGCAGCAGCTTCTCTCAAGGGAGGACGGACAATGGTTCGTCGCTTCAGAGGAACATTTGGATTACCAGCCGGCGCTGCACCCTTGCGATCAAGCATCAATCTTTTTTCCTCTCTAATAACGGCGCCCATTGAATGCTGGTACCACGCCACATATACATTTAGGGCTTTTGGAACGTAACTCGGCTCACTAATAAAGAAATTGAAGCCGGTGTTCAACCGCATAAAATGATGCAACGCGCTCCGGATACCCTCTTCAGTAGCAGCCGGTTCTGCTAAGAAGGCCTCAAGCGGGACGTCCTGATTATAGCTTAACTGCTGGGCGAAATGATGCGGGTTGTATCTCATAAACAACGCCGAATTATTCTGCCCAAACATGAGAAAGCCTGGCCTGATGGAGTATAAATGAAGAATCTCCCGAGCTTTCAAGACAGAGGCCCCGTCTTTAAAGATGTCATGCAATGGCTGCACCGTTTTTGTGGATTCCTGGCCGACGGTCAGAATTTTATCGGTGAAGGTCATGCCATCTCCAACCGTGCGCGGACGAAGGAGCAAACCTCTAGCTTCCCGCGGTGTCGGATTTACAATGGATGCGTCGACTAGCCGCATGATCCGAGGGAACTTACACTTGTCATAGAAGCAAGGCCTTTTGTGGATACCGAAGACGCCAAGTACATGTAGCTCGATCCAGGACATAAAATAATGCATCGAGAAATTCACGTAGTGCACCCCTGGTTCAGTAGTGTCTGCTGCCAAGCTAAGGCAGTGATATAAATGGGCTAACCCAGCGATCCCGACGACCACTTGCATCCCAGCAACCATTCGGTGAGCTGGATAAAAAACGGACGGCCTCATATGGCGAGGGTGTATCGGAAGTGCAAACCAGTTTAGCCATAGCCCGAGGAACCCCAAAAAGAATGTTTCTTCGTCAATTCCAGGAGTTGCAAGTTCTGTGAAAGAGACGACCGGGGTGTTGGGGAGAAAGAAATTTCTCTGATGCGCCTTTGCTGCCAGTTGGTTGTCCAAACCGAAACCAAAAGGATCGTCGAGTTTGACAAATTTCGTGACTTCCTTCGACAGGACTTCCGAGCGGAGAAAACGGGCGATAAAATCTGTGAAATTAACCCCGCGGCCTCCGGATTCAAGAAAGAGGCTTTCATAGATATTTAACACCTTTATCAAACTTGGGAATTGGTGTTTTATGGCGTTCTCTAGGGTAAGACCCATTACCACTGATTTGGTGGCAAAAATATACTCATCCGGAGGAAGCAGCTCCTCATAATGCTCTCCCCTAACCGGTAAGTCGGAAACCTCGGCAAACTCCTCTTAAGAAATTGAAACTTCTCGATCCAACAGAAGGAAGGTGTGGGTCGGAATGTTCCATTGCTCTAGAAAGGCCTTGACCCACCAGGAAGGAGGCGTGAAATACTGGAAGAGAGATGCATAAACTGCAGGATACAACCCAAGCTTCAGCAGTTGCGACTTCTTAGCCGATAAAATATAGCAGGCTCATTGTAGATATCCGGCTGGGTGACGGAGAGTTAAGCCTATGTTATATGGCTGTCCCCAAGGACGCGACTCACCCTGGCATATACGCCGTCCTAGAGTATCCAAAGCCGCCGCCGGTTGTACGTGTATTGCAGCCATAGAAGGCTGAAGGAGACCCTCCGAAGTCCAATTGACTTCCTCCATGGCATAGTTTATCGGGAGTGTATCTGCATAAGGGATCGTCGAGATAGGCTCCGAGGGCGTCGCACAAGAAAAGCTCCATCAGCCTCTAATAATTTGACTGTACCATCTACCCCATAGATGAAGATTCTTGTGCTCTGGGTCATGATCCATTATCAATGCGAAGATTTCCCTATCCACTGGCGCTGTAGGGAATCCGCCTTCTGAACGAACAAAGGGAAACGAAGTATCGAGAGACATAGTACCTGCACAGAAAAGAACAAAGTTAGCCGTCAATACTATAAGTCAAGTTCGGTACTTGGTACTTTAAATCCGTACGACACTGCAATGCAGTAAACAGGGGCCAAAGGGGACCTACACAATCTAGATGATAACTCATCATTAATAAAACAATCTCATCATTTGATGAGACTGTCATTAAATGAGTAAATCCTCAAAAGATTCTCATTTAATGAGGGCCCTCGGGTCAAGGAGTAAATCTCCCATTGAGAGCAGCGCTCTACAACAGAGTGACATCTGTCAACTCTGATGATGAAAGGAATAAAATTCCTCAAAAATCTTGAAGAGCCATGCTCTGTAAAATGATGGAATAACCCATCAGAAAATTTAAAGCAAAGCTTTTTAATGATTCAAAAATTCCGAGATCTTTAAGATCTATGAACAAACTCTAAGAGTTTCCATAAAAGATTAACAAATCCATATGATTTGAAGAGAGCAAAGCTCTATTAATGGGTTAAGAAACCCTAAGAAAGATCTCTTTAGATTTATGAAGAGCAAAGCTCTATTGAGAAACCCTAAAAATTTATATGATTTGAAAAGAGCAAAGCTCTGTTAATGGGTTAAACCTTAGAAAGATTTAATTTTTACCTAAATTTTTGACATAGTTTTGTCCCTAAGAAAATTCTTAAGACGAAGAGCTGTGCTGTGAAGGAGAAATAATTCTCAGAAAAAAGTAAGAAGATGAACAGAGATCGTCTCAAAGGGCCAAGGGTCCTATTATAGGCACTGAGAGCCATTTCAACTTCTAAGTTGATCTAAGGGCGCAGATGCTGCCACCGTTGCACTCACGTATGAGCCACGTGAGCGCAACTGTGGGGGGAGGGGCATTTGTTTCCCCCAATCAGAGCAAAGCTCTATTCAAATTTCAAATTTTGAAATAAAGCAGCGCTTCATAATAGCGCCATCGCTGAGAGTCAAAGACTCTGAAGCAGCGCTCACGTGCAAAGTACATGAGCGCTAGCGCTAAGAGCGCTGCAGCGCACTACGTGCAAAGCACGTAAACGCTAAGTGCGCTGCACTCTAAGCAGCGCATCACGAGAGCGCTAGCGCTGGAACCAAATGTTCCCAACCGTTGGATTAAAGATCCAACGAACATGATTAAAAATCATCAGTTGACCGGAATAAAATTCTGTTAAGAAAACATTCTTCAGAATCTTTCTAAACAAAAAGATTTTGCTCTGTAAATCAGAGCACTGTCGGATCAATGATCCAATGGTGATTAAAAATCACTAAAATACAGAATAAATTCTGTGTGGGGAAAGATTTCCCAATCTTGTTAAAAACAAGAAGATTGCCTTCTGTAAATCAGAAGCCCTAGGATCAAAGATCCAACGGTGGGGAGATCCCCAAATCAATTAGAGAAAAGATCTCTTCAACTGATTAAACAAATCAGCCTTGCCCTATATAAAGGCCCTAAGACTTCAAGTCTGATAAAGAGGACCCCCCATAAACTTTGAGAAAATTCAAAGACGAAGAGCAAGCTCTCAGAAGAAGAAGATTTTCTTCAAGGTAAAGAAAAAAGAACAGAGAGATCATCTCATATTAAAAGAAGAATTTACTTCTTTTTCTAAGATCATAGATCTATAAGACGAAGGTATTTCACAACAGAGATCAAAGTATCTCATCACAAAAAAAATAAGGGGAAGAACTTAATATTCTTCAGATCATAGATCTATAAGACAAATTGTCTTTCAGAAATTATAATATCTCATTATAAAAAGGGGGAGAATAATTCGATTCTCTTAGGATCACAGATCCAAAAAGGCAAAACCTTTCACCGAAAATCTAAGAGGTTGAAATATCTAATATAAAAATAACAAGAACTTTGTTCTTAGATCCATAAGACAAAGTCTCTTATAAGAAAGAGAATTTAATTCTCAGGACGCAAAGCTGCCTAAAAAGAACCTTAGCGCTCCTAATTTAAAAGAGCCTTAGTGCTCTAAATTAAAAGAAACGCCTCAGCGCTCCAAATATAGCGCACAGCGCTGCAGCACCTCACTGCTCCAAATATAGCGTAAGCGTTGCAGAGCCTTAGCGCTCCAAATTTTACAAGAAGCGCACTGCGCTGATTGTCTGGCGCTCAGCGCCAAGCGCGCCACGTGCTTCTCACATGTGCGCTACTTCACCAGAAGCGCAATGCGCTCATTGTCTGGCGCTCAGCGCCAAGCATGCCATGTGCTCCTCACGTGTGCGCTACTTCACCAGAAGTGCAATGCGCTCATTGTCTGGCGCTCAGCGCCAAGCGCGCCACGTGCTCCGCACGTGTGGGCTACTTCACCAGAAGCGCAATGCGCTCATTGTCTGACGCACAGCGCCAAGCGCGCCACGTGCTTCTCATGTGTGCGCTAAACGAACATAAACTTTTCTTTGAATAATAAAAGCCCCAGAGCTATAATGAGTGCTCAGCACTCAATAAAAAACAAAAAGGCTGTCAGAATCCAAACCAATGCTCAGCATTGCTAAATGTTCAATATTTTAACTGAGTGGGCCGAGCCTAAAGTGGCCACAGAACCACCAATTCAGATTAATTGAGCCTATATGCTCATAAATCTTTGATCTTAGTCCCAAATTGGACTACAGATCTCCCAACCAATATTGGTTCAAGGGTACATCTCTTCACTCCTCTGATATTTGTCGTTGTAATCCTTCAACGTCTTCAGAGAGGTGACGGGTCCCGACAACCAGACATTTCACGGACTGTGGGGTCCTTAAACTCATGGACTATGATGTCCTTAAACTTTACAGACTATGATGTCTCTAAACTACCACAAACTATGGGGTCCTTAAACTCATAGACTATGATGTCTTTAAACTTTACAGACTATGTCGTCTTTAAACTATGGACTATGAAATCCTTAAACTCCATGGACTATGATGTCCTTAAACTTTTGGACCGCAAAGTCCCTAAACTAAAACAATAGAGTCCAAATGCTCTTTGTTGGATCTAAATGATCTTGTTAAGTTGATCTTAGTCTAAAATTAGACTAACGTATCCTTTACAAATTGTTAAGTTGATCTTAGTCTAAAATTAGACTAACGTATCCTTAACAAACATTTAAGTTGATCTTAGTCTCAAATGAGACTAACGTATCCTTAAACCCAAAACAAAAAACCAAATCTAAGAAAATACGGATTTGGACTAATCCACGCCCTACGGGCGACAACATAAATTAGTCTCCGTATACAATCCACGAGCAACCAAAAACAAAACAAACACACACGACATGAAGTGACCATCTGGAGAAGGAGAAAGTGGTTACCGCGATGCGGTTGCGTAATTAACTGTAGGGGCTTGCGCCTGCAGAGAAGAGCGTCCCCATAATCGAAAACCCCTCAACGAGGAGGAATCTGACAAAGTCTGCTACGTCGGCTGTATCTGTCTAAACCTCCGATACACGGTGCCATAAATCAACTCGGCATCTTCGAAGAGGTGGACGGATAGAACCAAATAGCATCTGCCCTCGAAATTCAGGCAAGACGGACCTACGCGGTCGCATCTCTGTGTTCGGCGGAGAACACCCGTATGCATCCATATCATTTATTATATATGTAGCTGCATCTACAGATCATATTATTTTATGTTATTGTTGTATTAACACCCCATGCTTGATAATGTGCATCCTACATAGTCATGGAGCTGTAGTTTTAACCCCTGATAGATAATTGTAACCCATGTTTTATTATGTACCCATACCATTAATTCTATATATCTAGTTGCATGTCATGCCATATTAATTCATATTACTGTTACATTAGTACCCTATGCTTGATAATATGTATCCTACATAGTCATGATGTAACCCTGATAGATATTTGTGCATCTATGCTTTCACCGTACATCCGTACTTTTACCGTGATTCGATACTTGCCAAATTCTACTGTTGGGCACCCACTTGATGCATGTGCACTACTTGACGTGACCTGATATACCACTTCTTGACATGTTAACCGATCCTGTTTCTAATGCCAACAATCCTGACATGTTGTCCTGATGGACGTTATTCTTGTCTGCATAGAAAAAACCTGTACCTGCTTGATCCTGTATTGGCATTAGCTATTGATTGGCAATACCTGACTTGAACACATAACCTTTGCGGTAAGGGGAAATCAAGAATGTAATGGAACGCAACTCAAAGGGTTATTATACTATTTGTCGTTTTTCCGGGCGTTACGGAATAATCCTGTTACCGTGGTCCCGTGGGGCATGAACGGGGCATAGACCGATGGGTTACGATGAGGATTACATTAAATTGATTTCGAAGACTTTAGAATAGATAACCCAGTAGTATAGTTTACGTTACTCACTGCACATCATCTGCACGTGTACTCTTCACTGTTCTATATCCATGTTTACTTGTTACATTCATGTTACCATTCATGCCTGCATATCTCGTTACATCCTGGTTGCTTGTTATTATTGATATTATGACGCACTGACGTCTGGGTTCTGCATGACCAGATCCTCTATCTTTGTCACAGGCCGATCAGGAGTACTTCAGTCGACAGGCCGAGCAGTGAGGATCCTGTTAGTATTTTAGTTTAGTTTTCTTTCAGCATTTTTCATTTCCCGATGTGAGCCCGTATTTGGGACGTACTTTCCAGATTGTTATTGTTACTTGGATTTATTGCTTCTATATATTATTTCTTAACTCTTTATTCTGGCAGATGGACATATACTAGATAGATTATTTTATTTTATTGTTCTTGATATTTTATAGACAGCCGTAATGTGACTGAGGAGGGATGTTTCCTAGCCACAGGTAGCATGGTTGGCTCTGTCACGTGCCGATCTTAGCGTACTCTGGGAAACGGGGCGTGACACTCGGGACCGACCCTAGGGCTATTCCCGGAGGCTTGGGTGGGTTCCCCACACCCGAGACCACCGCAAAGTGGTCTCGGATGAGAGGCTGGACAGCAAACATCCAGATGGATGCTCGTTGTTCAGCAGTCGTCTGTGGCCATGGGACGGGGGGCCCACCCAATGCTCCTCCGGGGCCCTATAGGTCATGCCCGAGGTCCCCATCGGGTTCTCGGGCGGTTTTCGGGTCCTCTTGGATTTGTTTCATGCAATAAATGAGTTGGTTTTTTGAGTTGGGCTGATCTTGAGATTCAATTTTTGGAATTTCAAGTGTACGGCTTCACGGGTTACGATTTATTTGGCCATGGCTCCGTATTAATGCGATCAAAGTATTAGATCATGTTGATTCAGCTGCACATGTCGATATGTGGTGTTTAACGTCGACGAACTGAGTCGATCAATTCGACGGGGTCGCACGTTATATATATTGTGATATATTGTATTTCTTGTATGGAATGTGTTTGGATTGTCTCGAAATGAATAGCCCCTGTACGGAAGTATGATGTTGTGATAAGTGTTATTTCCGTTCATTCTTGTAGCCATCTTGTATATTCATTTTTTCGGGACGAGCTCCAACTTGTGGTTGTTTCCGCTATATGTATATTCTTTATTTCGGGACTTAGCGGTTCACATGTGGCCACAGTCACCGCTTATTGTATTATTTTTTGTCGGAGCACGACCAGGTTGCAGTCGTGGCTGCCGTTGTATTAATATAGGTTTAGGATTACCCTCCGGAGAAGCGCACGGGTGGCCGGGTTCTAGATTACAGCGGGTAGCCATCTCAAGGAGTTGATATCGGGTCACTCGAGTCTAGAATTGGTGGGTTACTTGCCGCGTTTGTAGGGGATATAGGATAGACCAGCGGAGGAGTGTTCAAGTCACCGGATTCGAGAAAGTGTCAGATGTCCTCCTCATAATGATAATGTTGGGTTGCCTCGTTTCTTGAGTTACCTGGAAGCTCGCCGCACTCGTAGTGGTCTGCTTTTAGCTACGCATGGATAATTCACGTGACCGGGGAATGCCATGTTTTGTTTGTGGCTCAAATAAAATGTGGGATTCCTACGTAATCCGAGCATTCTTATTTTGTGTTGTTCACTACATGCCTGTAATATGTTTACCTGCGTGTGATGATATTTATTGCTTGCCTGTAATGTTGATTATCTGTCTGCGACGATATATATATATATATATATATATATATATATATATATATATATATATATATATATATATATATGCTATATACGTTTTTTACCCGCGCTAGCCCTGCCGTAATACAGATGGTGTATATGTGCATTCTATTTTTTTCATATTTTTTCTGTAATTGTGTGAAGAGATGCAGATAATTAGATTATCTAAATGATAGAATTGCATTGATTTGGATTAGTGTAAAGATAATAAACCTAAAACACGTTGTAGGGACCAAATATCTGATATTGTGGTGTTATAGTCGAATTTTTTGCTTTGTGTAGAGGTATTAGGTTAGGAATATTCTACATCTCATTCCACGAGGAAAGAGCCTAAATCCCTTCACAGGGAGTGACCTCTTTGGAAAAAGATTGTGATATTATAAATTTTCAAATTGTATAGCCGTAGTCTTTTTTTATACATCGAGGTATTCAGTTAGGAATATCCTGCACCTCATTCGATGAGGTAAGAGCCTTGAACCCTTCACCGGGAGTTCGCTATTAAGCAAAAGTTTATATAACTATAAATTTGAAAAACTACTCGGTTGCTACGATGAGATCAAGTTCATTACGTTAAAGGTTTTCTTCAAAACCAGCAGTAGCCCTCTGTCATTTCAGGAAGTAGAGTACTTAGTATTCGTGCTGTGTTTGTCGACCTCGTTAAGGCGTAGTGTATGATAGCTAAGTGATGTTTTCCTGCTAGCATGTGATGCGATTAGTTAGAACAGTCGTACGACTTTGTGGACCTTGTTAAAGGTCATACGGGTGGGTCTAAATTAATCACGAAATAATGGGTTGAACTTGACTAGCGATTTATGATTTGTTGACGTTGTTAAGGTCATAAGCCGTTAGGGGTAAAAACCTATATCATGAGTTTCAAGTATTGAAACTTGCAATGCGATTGCATACCTTCTATGGTGTGGGGTAACTTGTTGATCCCGTCAAGGTTACCACTCTATGATAGTTTGGATCCCGATTCCCACTGTGAGTAATAGTTACTCTCGGGAGATTTTCTATAAATGATCATAGCAAGTTCTCTTTTTAGGGTTTGAAGGGGAATTCGAAAAAACAGTGCGAGACCAGATTAATAAATTAATTAACCAATCTAATCTTGATAGAGTGCACGACAAGTGTTTCTTTTCTCTCTCTCTCTCTCTCTCTCTGGCAGCGACCTAAGACCGACCTTAAACTAAAACTCGTAAACCTAGTTAACCGAACCTTTTTACAATCAATGGCTTTGGAATGCCATGATTGCCCTATTTTACGACATAGTCGCATATATCCTTACCCCTCTCACTTCAACTTTTGCTTTCTCCAGAACACTCTGTATCCGATACAGAGATCCATATTGCTTGTAAGGCCATCGTATATTTAGATACGAACTCAAAAAAATTGTTTCAGTCGAGGATGGTCGCAGATTATGGAGAAAGTGAATTGTATATGATACAATTAATCTGTCCTCTCCACCTTATTTCAAGTTTGAGAGCTCCATAAATATAGAGAATATACCAGTTACGTTTGTTGGATAATTTTCATTCAATTCCGATGCTGGAGCTGAAAGGAAGAATAAGAAGAAAACCAACTAGCATAAGTTCGATAGAAATAAAGTAAGAAAGAGAGATAACAATAGGGGACTGTAGGGATGTCTAGTGCGGCGGCAGCAAGATTTCGGGAGGCATCGTCCATGCCAATTTCAAAATTTTGCCGTTCTAGATAACCTTAACCAAGAATCGATACTAGAGAATCATGTGGAAACTTAAAGCAAACAACTTTACTTCTAAGTGATAGGGATTACAACCTTTGTAGTCCGTTCCTTTGCTTCATAAGCTCCAAGTCGTGGTCCTTTCACTGCGATCATCAAGCTCCCGGACTCTAGAGAAGCTCCATGAAGTGAATGATGCATCCTTGCTAGAAGTCTTCACTATCCAAGATGATCTACTTTGAGGAGTCACAAACCCAAGCTATCTCTTCACTAATTAGGGATTAATGAAGCTAACACACTAATCTATATGGCTAGTATAGAAGAGGATGATGAAGTAGGCATTTTACTCTCTTTAGTTTTCTTTTTCTCACAATGTTTTATTAATTCATCACAAGCTAGAAAGCAAAATAAGAGAGCAAGAAGAAGATGAAGTAAGTGATGAATGAATTATTGTTGAGCTTAGAAATGCAACCATGGGTTAAGAATATCATGCTTAACCCTTGTAGAGACTTAACCATGAGCTAGGATTAGGGTTAGGTTAACAAATATCTTAGTAAATATCAAGAGAGTGGACTTAGTCAACATAAACAAATATCTTAATTAAAGTCTAAAATTTTGAATTAACTAAAATAAATATATATCTAACCCTAATTCTAGCAATAGTGTGAATCTCATAAACCCTAGTTGCATGTATAACCTAGCATGTTACAATTATATATATCACATATATATAATTTTGTAACAAAAGAAAAGAATACAATAAACATATATCACATATATATTAAATGTATTCAAATGTGAGAAAAAGAAATACTTAAGTGAATATATATCAAAGGTTACTGGGCACTATCACAAGGCTCTATAAGGCATCAATCATGCCAAAATTAAAATTTTCAAGTACCGAACAACCTAAAGCGAGGATCTTTGCTAGAGAATTAGAGTAAACATTGAACAAGTAAACAACTTTACTTCTAAGAGATTAGGATTACAACCTTTGTAGTCCGTTCCTTCGCTTCATAAGCTCCGTGTTGAGGTCCATTCGCTGCGATCATCAAGAAGTCCGACTCTCGGGAGGCTCCATGAGGTGAATGATGCACCTTGCTTGTAGTCTTCATGATCTAAGATGATCTATCTTGAAGAATCTCAAACCCAAGCTAACACTTCACCAAACAACTTATTAGAGAAGTAAACACCCTAATCTAAGTGGCTAGAATAGATTATGATGATGAAGTAGGAATTTTGCGCTCTTTTGTTTTCAATATCTCACTTTTATTCACCACTTTTGAAAAAGCTAGTGAAGCTTTTCAACAAGGAAGAAGAAGCAAGAAGAAGAGCTAATCCTTTTGTGATGAACAATGAATTATTGTTATGACTACAAACACAACCATGGGTTAAGTATGAAGGAGTTAACCATTGTAGAGAATTAACTAGAGTTAATGGTTTGGATTGGGTTAAAAAAATATCTTCACAAAATATCAAGCTTAAGACAAAGTCAAAGCTTCATGAAGCTTCATGGAAGCTTCATGCAAAAGCTAACCCTAATCCAAACCATAACCAAGTTTAAACCCTAAACCTTTGTTAAATTTGTAACCCTAACATGTTACAATATTATATATCACATATACAATATATTTTGTAACAAAAGAAAATAACACAATTAACATATATCGCATATATATCAATGTATTATCCCGTGAGAAAATGAATCAATAAAGCGAGCTTATATCAGTTAACGTAACGTAATATATCACATATATAATTAAACATTAAATTATCGAATCAACACTTGATCCGATAACCCGGCTATATTACATATAACCGACTAATATAACATGTACCAATTCATCGAATCAATACTTGATCCGATGACCCGGCTATATCATATATACCCGGACGATATCACATATCGCGAGAATAGAATACGGTATCTCATATCGTATTATTCTCGGTCCCGTACATATCACATATATGCTCCTACTCCGTTTTTCCTGAGCCAGGAAACCTCTGTGTAGGACTCTAAAGAATCGTCAATACGCCGGCAGTAGGTGATGATTATATCAAACACCCACAAGCTGCAAGCGGTCAGATAAACGTAACAACCACCCAGGTATTGAGCGATCAGAAGATCAACAAGCAAGCCTATGCATTCTCCTGTGAATCCAATCAGTAACACTACCGTACAGTCCGGTCTCTTCGTCTGATATGTCGCATATCCAGTCTAGGGGTGGTAAACGTCAGACCCCAGTAACCGATAAGTCGTGTCGATGTGAGGCTCATAACAGGTCGAGAAACTACTGATAACACTTACCAGTAGCACTCCATATCAGCCCTGGCCAGGGACTTCCAGTTATAGCCAATTGAACACAGCACAACATCAACTCCCTATACCGGGAGAGACGAAACCCCTCCTATCATTCATTGCCTCCATGTGATTCGAGACTGTACCCAAAAGCCACCATTTTGCACGCCCTCTTGGATGTGGTATGATGGAAATCAAAGCACAGTGGGAATCACACAAGACTCTATGACGATCTCGGGTCTACAGACTAACCTGTACCAGTGTCACTGGAGAACTGCTATCTGACGATAGGTATAATACCATCTAGGAGTTCTCGGCGAGTCCGTTTAGTGTACCTAGTCTCCACTGAGCACCCATACACCATCTTTGATGTCAAATACCGATGGATATGGGATCATCCATCACCCATCATATGGGTCAAGATGCGTATACGCTAGTCTACTCTGGTGCATCGATGCCCTGTCTCGATACACCCTCGACTAGGAATAGTTATAGGATGTACTCGTTGACTACCCTGGCCCCACTAGTATGATCTTATCATAGTCCCAGTAGTCGAGTACATTTCCTAAGGGCTTTATCAACATGTGATAGCAAGACAGTAAACTAATACAAGTCAACATGTTAAGACAAAGTGAAACCAAATAGCATACTATCATGTAGAGCAAGAAAGTCATCTCTATATATATCCAAGCATCCACTATAATATACATCATATGTACAACAATGGCCTCTAGAGCATATATATAACTAACAATCTCCCACTTGCACTAAGGCCAGCTGTTGTAGTATCTCATACCCAACATCCCGAAGAGTCTCTCAAATTGTATCTGGGGTATGGCCTTCGTGAGTGGATCCGCAGTGTTGTCCTTCGTATCAACTCTCCTGACCTCGATCTCACGGCGATCAACTATCTCTCGGATCAGGTGATACCGCCCCAGAATACGTCTGGACTTCTGATGGGACCTGGGTTCTTTGGCCAAAGCCACAGCTCCATTGTTATCACAATACAAAGGTATTGGATGCTCAATGGACGGAACCACACCAAGTTCAGTGATGAACTTCTTCATCCAGACAGCCTCTTTGGCAGCACCATTGGCAGCGATGTATTCAACCTCCATCGTCGAGTCTGCAACGGTTTCCTGTTTGGAACTCTTCCAACACACCGCCCCTCTATTGAGGGTAAAGACATATCCCGATTGCGACTTAGAGTCGTCCTTATCACTTTGGAAGCTTGAATCGGTAAAGGACTACACCTGGAGTTCTCCGTTACCATACACCAAGAACATCTCCTTAGTTCTTCTCAAGTACTTGAGAATGTTCTTCATAGCTGTCCAGTGACTCTCTCTAGGATCTGCTTGATACCTACTCACTACACTTAGTGAGTATGCTACATCGGGTCTGGTACATAGCATCGCGTACATGATAGTGCCTACTGCCGAAGCATAGGGTATCCCTTGCATGCGAGCTCTTTCCAAATCAGTCTTGGGAGACATCTCTTCGGAGAGAGTGAGTCCAGAGATCGTGGGTTGGTTCCCACGCTTGGATTCTTCCATACTAAATCTCTTTAGTATGGTGTCAATGTACCTGGATTGGGACAATCCCAATATCCTCTTGGATCTATCTCTATAGATCCTAATCCCCAAAATGCAGGAGGCATCACCTAGATCTTTCATTGAGAATCTATATGATAAGAAGAGCTTGACCGAGTGCAGCATAGGAACATCATTTCCTATCAAGAGTATGTTATCCACGTACAATGCGAGGAAGACGACCTTACTCTCTGCAACCTTCTTGTAAATACAAGGTTCATCTACGTTTTTGATGAAGTCAGACTCTTTGACTACAACATCAAAGCAGATGTTCCAATTCCGCGATGCTTGCTTTGACCTATAAATGGATTTAAGCAGCTTGCACACCTTTCCGCTGCTCCCACTATCTACGAAGCCCTCTGGCTGAGTCATGTACACGCACTCCTCTAAATCACCATTTAGAAAGGCGGTCTTAACATCCATTTGCCAGATTTCGTAGTCATGGTATGCAGCAATGGCAAGTAAGATCCGGATGGACTTAAGCATAGCCACTGGAGAAAAGGTTTCGTTATAATCCACACCTGGTCGTTGACGAAAACCCTTTGCAACAAGTCTAGCTTTGAAAGTCTCCACTTTTCCATCTACACCAGTTTCTTCTTAAAGATCCACTTGCTCCCAATGAGTTTTACCCCTTCAGGAGCAACTTCCGAAGTCCATACTTTGTTGGTGTACATGGATTCCATCTCAGATCGCATTGCATCCAGCCACTTCACAGAGTCCCCACTCGTGATGGCCTGCTCGAATCTAGTCGGGTCATTATCTTCCATGATGCAATCCTCGCTTCCACCATCAACGAGAAAACCATAGTATCTCTCAGGTGGATGAGAAACCCTACTAGATCGTCGGAGAGGCTGAGGTTCGTTGGCTACTATCGAGTCCTCCCGTTCCACTAAATCTTCAGTTGTAATTTGTTCTGCCGGAACTTCTTCCAGCTCTACCGCATCGCCACTAATTTCTTTTGCAAGAAATTCCTTTTCTAAAAAGGTGGCATGTCGAGAAAAAAACATTTTTTGTTCCTCGCTGTGGTAGAAAAGATATCCATGTGAATGTTTAGGATATCCTACAAACTTACAAAGAACTGACCGTGCCTCGAGTTTGTCCGGATTTTGCTTTTTGACATAGGCCGGACAACTTCATATCTTAACTCGTTTAAGACATGGTCTCTTCCCACTCCATATCTTATATGGTGTGGTAGGTACAGATTTAGATGGAACTTGATTCAATAGGTATGCAGCTGTCTCCAGTTCATGTCCCCAGAAGGAAATAGGTAACTCAGCAGTGCTCATCATAGAGCGCACCATATCTAATAGGGTGCGATTCCTCCGCTCCGATACACCGTTGTGTTGTGGTGTATAAGGAGGAGTAAGCTGAGAGAGAATCCCATTCTCTTTTAGATAGTCTAAGAACTCATTGCTCAAGTATTCTCCTCCTCGATCAGATCGAAGGATCTTAATACTTTTGCCCGTTTGGTTCTCTACTTCGTGCTTATATTCCCTTAATTTCTCAAAAGCTTCAGACTTGTGTTTCATCAGGAACACATGTCCGTATCTTGAGAGATCGTCAGTGAATGTAATGAAGTAGGAAGAACCGTTCTTGACATGTGTAGACATGGGTCCACATACATCACTATGTATCAGCCCTAAGAGTTCTGTAACTCTTTCTCCGTGTCCACTAAACGGAGTTTTGGTCATTTTGCCTTTGTGACATGACTGGCAAGTGTCATAAGATGAAAATTCGAACGGATTCAAATATCCATCCTTATGCAATTTAGCTAGACGTGTCACATTGATATGACCTAATCTACAACGCCACAAGAAGGATTCGTTCATTTCTGAACTCGTCCTCTTATGTGTGTTTTGTATATTAAGTACTGTAGTTTGGTTGAGAAAGTATATGCCATTATTTAACGATCCTGATCCAATCAACTTTTGATTTAGGAATATGTTCATAACATTATCCTGTACTATAAAATTATATCCTTCTTTACTCAAAGAAACTGATATAAGATTGCATATCAGGGTCGGAATGTAATAACATTCGTTCAGAACTAATGTATTACCATTCGGTAATACAAGGTGATATTCGCTAATTGCTTTGGCTGCAACATTTGCACCATTCCCTACTCTTACGGAATGATCACCCTCTCCCAGTTCCCTACCTTTACGTAGCCCATGTATCATATTACATATATGGGATCCAGATCCGGTATCTAATACCCAGGACGTAGAGTGAACTGAGAAACAGTTCTCGATAACTAACACACCTGAAGAAGATGCATCAACACGCTTATTCTTCAATTGGGCGCATGAGAATCCAGATATTCTCCTATTCCCTGCTCGGACTTATAACAATTATAAGTGGGAGCGGGACCAACATTCCTCTGCTAAGTATAATAAGCGGGTTCAGTCAATACATCCATATTATTATCTTGATTAAGGCCTGACATGGTCGCTACCTGGAGAAAGAGAGAAGAAAATACTTTAGCGTATGCTCTTGCAAGATTAGATTGGTTATTATCTTATTTAATCAGGATGTCTCCCACTGTTTTTATCAAATCTTCCTTCAAACCCTAAAAGGAAAGACTAGCCGGGATTAATTACACCTTACAAGTTCGCCAATCTTTCAGCCAGGACAGTGTTGGTACTTTGAGGGAGGTTCCCCGTGCTTTCGCATGGACCTAATTAAAATAAACCTCATTTTCACAGAGGCATAACCCCGTTAACACCTTTCTAGACACCTACTTGATCGGCTAATTGTCCTGTGTAAGATTCTCTCAGGAGTAACTCTTACTCGCAGTGGGTATCGGGATCCAACTATCTCATAGGAGGTATGCAATCTCATTGCAAATTTCAACACTTGAAATTCCCGATAAAGCTTTTACCCCTAACCCCCTATGACCTTGACAAAGGCCAACAAACCATAAGAAGCTAGTCAAGTTCAATCCGTCATTTCTTGATTGAAATAAACCCACCCGCACGACCCTTGACAAAGGCAAATAAGGTCGTACGACTAGCCTAATCCAATTACATCACATGATTAAACAGATAAGTACTAGTCAGCTACCGCACACTACGCCTTGACAAAGGCCAACAAACGCAGCACGAATACTAAATAGTCTTTATCTGAAATGACGGAGGGCTACGCAGGTTTTTCAGAAAACCATGAGCGTAATGAACTCGATATCGTTGTAGAAACATGTGTTTTTCAGAAGGAGTGTTTTAAAGGCTTTTCTAGATTCGCTAAAGAGGTCACTCCCGGTGAAGGGATCTTGGATCTTTCCTCATCGAATAAGGTGCAGGGTATATCATATATACCGCGGTGCAAAGCAAGAACTATAGAAGCAAAAAAAAAACTAAACCGCGAGTTTGTAGCATCTGCCAGTTTTGCTAAAGAGGTCACTCCCGGTGAAGGGATCTCGGTTCTTTCCTCATCGAATAAGGTGCAGGGTATATCATATATACCGCTATACAAAGCAAAACTGTAGCTACCCTTTTTATAAAGTTTTGATTCTACAACATCTTTTAGGTTTCTTTTCTTTTATTAATCTCATTAATAAATCCCATCATATATGCTTCCTAAGCATCACAGAAGAAACGAAAGCAGTAATATTTATATATCATCATATATATATATATATATATATATATATATATATATATATAGTATAAGCATTCGTCTCAGGCAGTAATATGATCTCATCACAGAACATTGCAGCAGAAGATAACATATGAAATATTGGATATACTAGGACGTACGTGTTTTAAATCGAGCATGTATAAAACACGGATTCCACGGTCGCGATGAATAGCCAAACCCACATCCTTAGACCCCTACGAGAGCGGCAAGCAACACTGCCAATTCTAGGGTTAAGAGACCCGGTCTCGACTCCTCGAGATGGCCTCCCACTGGACCCTAGAACCCGGTTACTTGTGCTCCCCTCCTTGGGTCTATACTAATGCGGAAAAGTAAATAATATACAATGGTGACATCATCCTTAACCCGGAAGTGCCTCAATAAAAGAATATTACATACATTTGAATTTTACATGAATGAAAATAAAAACCCTCATCTCACATAAAAACCCCGGCTATTCAGAACACGACTATCCAATATAACATATCACAGCAACACATAATATCTCATATCATCAACGTAAGCAAGTATGCGTATCCCGATTGCCGGCGATACACTACATACTACGCTTACGGTCACAGAAAAGAAAGTGTAAAACTACAACATTTGGAATCCACAATCACTTTAGACATCTTAAATCCAAAATATCACATACTTCGCATTTCATGCCTAACTATATAAATTCCACATATTGTATCACATTCCAGATAAATAGAGAATGTTAAACTTTCCGATCGAATAATCAAATACCCAAGATTTCCTAAATAGCTCAACACTTGAGCGGGAGTTCAAAAATCCCAGAACATGTCATAGCCCCAATGAACCAGCCGTAGAAGGGTCAAACCAACGCCTCACATGTGGCAACGCTAAACTACCACAAACCCTAGGGTTCAGTGGCAGTTTTGACGGTCACATAATCGAGTTAAGGTTACGTTCTTCTAGAGGGTCCACAGATACGCTAGCATGATTTCCCAAAAGTTTTAAACTCGGGAAAAATCCAACACTTGAAAGTTTTCCGTCATGGGAAAAAGTGAGTTATTGATATCCGTTCAAACCTTTTAACACGTTCTAAATTACCCGAAAAACTAAACGATGTTAAACTTTCCGATCGAATCAACGAATTCTTAAGATCTCCAGAAACCTCAACACTTGAGTAATATTAAAAATTCACAGAAGCATATAGTAATACCTACGGATGTTACCTAGAAATATCTATCCCTAATACCCAAGTACGGCTGCGGAACCGCCGCTAAAAGCCTGGTATTGCCGCGGTTTCTGTTGGAGATAGTGCCCTCATAGTCAATTATTGGATCACAGGTACGTGATTGCAATGATTGTGGAGGACCTATCCCGGTAGAACAGTCTTACTCGAGATGATAGTATGCTATCTGGTTTGCCTTTATCAGTCGTGTACATGTTCAGGTGACTGATTGCATGTTACACTTTGATAGAGCCCTTAGGATCTTGCTTTACTACCAACAGTATGATGGCGATCATATACGTGAGAGTTGGGTAGTTTATATGCATATCCTTAATTGTGGTCCCTAGTCGTGGGAGTTTCGAGACAGGGCATCGATACTCCGGAGTAGACTGGTGTATACAGTCGAGACCCCGACGAGGGGCAGTGGCCGGTCTCACAAGCCACTGGTGTCAGTTGGATCATCTAAGATGTATACAGGTGCTCATTGGGTTATGAGTACACCGGAATGGACTCGCCGGGAATCTGCTAGTTAGTACTATACCTATCGTCAGATAGCAGTTCCCTGGTGACATGTATACAGGTTAGTTCATCGACCTGAGGTCGTCATTTGTCTCGTGTGAGTTCCCACTGTGCTTTGATTTCTACCCTACCACGGCTCAAAGGAGTCATGCAAACAGGTAGCTTTTGGGTACAGTCCCGAGCCATATGGAGGCACGTGAGCGGATCGGCAGGGGATTCGTCTCTCCCGGTATTGGGGGCGAGGTCGTGCTGTGTCTAGGAGAGCCATTACACAAAGTCCATGGCCATGGCAGGAGATTTACTGGTAGGTACTCCAGTAGTATCTCAGGGTGTTATTGGGCTACACTCCGACACGACTTATACTGCTATTGGGGGTCTGACGTTACTAGCCCCCTAGGCGGATATGCGATACTCATTGACGAATGGACCGGACTGTATATACATTGTCACTGTTAGGCTCAGTAGGGTTTCTGGATGAGTTCGCTCATCGGCCTCCCTTGAGTGCGCTCATCGGTCTCCCTTGAGGTCAGTCCATGGGCAGCCGTTACGCATAGCTAGTGCCGCTGACGGTTTGTGGTTAAACCCACTGCCAGGGTACTGACGAGTCATTAGAGTCCCCCACAGACAGTTTCCCAAGTTCGAGCGAAACGTTGTAGAGGCCGTATGGTTTTATGGCAGGGTTCGGAAAATGCACGTGCGTTTACGCACGTGTCAGTTTTCGGGCAGATGATACTGGTCGGCTTTGGTTTAAGCCGGATCCGAGTATTATATTGAGTAGGTATAATATCTTTGTCTCAGTTGCATTCGTATTCGGTCGTAATACAAATGCGGGTATATTTATACAGTTTCGGGGTTATCCTGAAATTCGTTTCAGGATCACTTTTGGAAGTTGCCAGTTTCCAGTTTTCTATCAGCCGTCTTTTAACATTCGGTTAAAGACGGATTTATCTTTTCTTGGATGAGAGTGAGTCATGCTTCTAGAAGGTTCTAGAATGTTCTAGAATTTGATGACAAGGTTAATGACTCATGCTTTGATTTCAATGAGGTTTTGTTTTCCTTAAGATATTTATTTTGTGTTCACACATGATATTTGCTTAAGGTTACTCTCCCCTCTCCTACACTCACCTCCCTCTTTGCCCTATAAATGGCCGGCCCCTCCTCTCTCTCTCATACTTGAATTTTCACTTGAAAAGATTATGATAGGTTTTATCGGTGTATGGAATTTCACAGTTCATTTCATTCCATCACCCGATTCCTTCGGCAACTTCATTTACCGATCGTCCACGGACTTGGACGAAGTGAGACAAAGTCATCTACTCATTCTCTACATCATTCTTGGTCGTCTCTTTTAGCAAACTTGACGACCGAGTTGCCTCAAGTCAGAGACGGGAGCCCGTTTAAAGAATCAGTGATGTGGTGCCACCTCGACGAGGATATCGGAGTTCGACGAGATCGGAGCAGCCGCAACGGAGCGTGGGATGATGGTTAAAGAACGAAGGACTCGGATCGTTCGGTATAACCTTTCTACACTCTTTACAGTTTGTTAGTTTAGCAATAATGGCAGATCCGGGTTAAAGTATACGATAGCGCCAGTTAAAAAGTTTTTGTTCCGCATTTGGCGGCTGAAGACGGCTGGGGCGCTAGCGTAGACTTACAGTTTCGAGGCGACTTGAAGGAATAAAGGGTTCGTATTTCACAGTTATCCATAGACTTGCCGGGTGTTCCATTCACTATGCTGTGGGGACTATCTCGCTTCAGGTTTTGGCGGGTAACTTGCCGCACCCGTAGGGGTCTAGGTTTCATTGCACAGGCTATCCACACGACAGGGGAACGTCGAGTTTCAGCAGCGGCTCTGTGAAACTCGGGGATCCCAGATTATCTATATTGTTCTGTGATGCTTATTACTTTTCTGTAATGTTGCATATTATCACGCCTGGAGCGATTATTGTATATTGGTTTATATACTATTAGATGTTGTATATGTTTTACACCCGCGCTAGTCCAGTCCCCGCTCTGTCGTTAGTTAAGTAACCCAACGGGTGATGACGGGACCCAGTGACGAATGCGGATGGCATATACGTACATTTTATTTTCGTTCTTTTCTGGTGTGATTGATTGATGGGACTGCGTTGATTCTGATCAATGCAAAAAGTTAAACAAACCTGTTTTAGTTGTTGGAACAATTTAAAAAGTGTTATTGCAAAGACGTTTCCTTTTGTTTTGCATAGCGGTATTCAGTGGAATATCCTGCACCTCATTCGACGGGGCAAGGGCCGATATCCCTTCACCGGGACTGACCCCTTGGGCAGAAGTTTGCGTCAGGGTAATAACTTCACTATAGTCGATTACAAGTTGCTTTGCATCGCGGTATTCAGTGGAATATCCTGCACCTCATTCCACGAGGAAAGAGCCGAGATCCCTTTACCGGGAGTGACCTCTTTAGCAAAAGGTTTTCGTCACTATATTTTAAAAAAGCTATCAGGTTCCTTCAGCGATATCAAGTTCACTACGTTAAAGGTTTTTCGCCAAAAACCAGCCGTAGCCCTCCGTCACTTCTTTTGAGTATTCAGTAGTATTCAAGCTATGTATTTTAGCCAAAGTTAAGGCATAGTGTTTGGTAGCTGCTGGGTATTTCAATTGTTGCATAGATAGATGAGTTGGTTTGGGACAGTCGTTCTGCCGATTGGCCAAAGTCAGGGGCATATGCGGGTGGGTTCAAATTGACAAGATAGTGACGGGTAGAACTTGGCATGTGACTTATGACATTTTGACCAAAGCCAAGGTAATAAGAGCATGGGGCAAAAAATCGTATCGGGAGTTTCTAAAGAAACTGAAACTTGCCAAGTATGCGCATACCTTCTGGAGTATGAGTAACGTGGATGCATTCCATCACGTTATCATGCGATGAGAGTTGGATCCCGATTCCCACTGATGAGTTGGTTTACTCTTCGGGTGATCCCGATTGATTCTTCTTTCAGGTTTGGAGGAGAATTTGACAGGACAGTGGGAGGTTTCCGGATTAGATAAAGTGATAGCCATTCTGATCTAGGTTAGAGTGTACGCAGAGTGTTTCTTTTCTCTCTCTCTCTTTGGCAGCGACCTTTGACCGACCCTAGACTATGACTCAGTGACCAAGTTGACCGAACCTTCTTAAAATACTGGCTTTTGGATTGTCTGAGTTGCATAAATCATTGCCACTCCTTCTTTTACCCTTTGCATTTCTCAGAACACCCGTATTACTACGGATATCCACTTCCATTGGATAGATCCATCGTATGGTTATATACGAACTCGAAGGGACTTCTTCGAGGATGGATCAAGGTTCAGGAGAAATAGAATTGGTTTATTCAGTTGTCTTTTATTATCACCTTCTCTCAGGTTGCGAGAGCTCCTTGGTTTAGGAGAGTACACCTATTACGCTTATTGGATAGTCTTATTCCAAACCATAGGCTGGTGCCGAAAGGTAGGGAATGAAGAAAACCAATTAGCCTAAGTAGGGTGTGCAGAAGGTAATATGTAAAGACAAAATAAAGGGATTAGAAAGAGGGCAAAGTAAATTGCGACTGTTATCATTCACGACCAAAACCGCGTAATTCATCGCCACTCCTATTTCACCTTTAAAGGAATAAGATATTATTCAGTTGTCTTTTATCATCACCTTCTCTCAAGATACGAGTACTCCTTGGTTTAGGAGGGTACACCTATTATGCTTACTGGATAGTCTTCTTCCAAACCATAGGCTGGTGCCGAACGATAGGGAAGGAAGAAAACCATTTAGCCTAACGATGGTGTACAGAAGGTAACGACTAAAGACAAATAAAGGGATTTGGAGAGATGGCAATAAAATATACGGTTGAAGTCATGAATTGGATTATGGAAGAGGCATTGCTATGAATACCAGGATACCCCTACGAAACATTTTCATGTTTCAGTGCATTGTTAAAGGAAAACTGTTTTCCCGATTAGACACTTACTCCAAGGGTATGTATTTACCAGGTTTCATTTTCATATCTGTATGGTTTTACAGATGATGAGTGGGAGTAAGTTATTGGGAATTAGGTGATTATCCTCATTATGTCGGAATTCGTTGTAATTGGTGATATTTGAGGAAATCGCCAGGGTACAGTTTTCAATCTACGACGCACAGGTTATGAGTTGTTTAACTCAGCGGACTTATACAGAGTATTGTATGTTGTCCAGTGTCCTTCAGGACAAAGGGGTAGGTCCTCGTACTATGTTCTGTTTACTTATAACTTCTCTAGTATTTAGACAAGTGTTTCGTAGAAATACAAGGTCTAAGTTTTGAGAAGTTGTGGGTATAAGAATAAAGTAGAGAACCAGATATCACAAGTATCGGGATTCTTCAAAGAGATAGAAGATGTAGATCCTTGTGATTGGTATTCAGATGATAGTGATGGTTTTGAGAAATGTGTTTCTCTTTCAGGTTACTCATAAATGGATGGATTCCTAAGTTGAGTAATACTGATTAGCCTCTTTCCATTAAAGTGATATGCACTGGAGACAGCTGCATGATTTGAATATGGTTCCAATTAAATAAGTGCCAAAGTTTCTATATTAGATATAGAATGGATCGTGCCTTAAAAGATGTTAAGGTACGGGGAGTTGTCCAGCTTATGCTCAAAACCTGACGCTGGATAACTCAGGGCACGTTTCTGTAATGGCTGTTTGTGGGTTGACCCTGGCTACGACGAGGGTTGATATTCTACCATTTGGAAGATCAATAGTGATATTGTTCTTGACTCGCCACAGTTTTAGTAAAATGGATCTTTTTCAGAAAACAGTAGTGGGAGTATGGTAGAACTGGAAGTGATTCCAGAACCGCGAACGATTACGGAAAATTTAATAGGACCTATATATTCAATCAGGTTTGACATTCCATTAGCCACTCCGCAGATATGGTGGGTAACCTCAGACACCCGAGAGGTACTTCAGTAGCATCAAGGACGGTGACAGGGAGGTTATTATCTACCCAGACTTGACACTACTGTTGTTCCAGGATATGAGACCCGGTAGGAGGGTTGTCGTAGTCAGTGGGAGCAGCAGAAGATTAGTGGGCAAGTAGCTTATGTCTATTTATAGACTTGAGCAGTTATAGCGGAGATAGATCATCTAATTTTGATGTGACAGTCATGGGTTTGACTTCAATCAGAATAAGTGGATGGATCTGTTAAGAAGGTAGTAGAGTGTGATGTCATGGTATTTGGATGACATACACAGAGTAGGAAGTAAAATTCCTATACTACGATCGGTTGTACTGTGGTCGTCACACAGCTGTTTCTCCAGATAGGATATGGATATAATATTTGACATTCTGGTTTCTGGATCTATGGTTTTAGATCTGGATTTGGGTAGTTTCCCAATATGGGTACTTTGACAGATATTCTAATGGTTTTTAGAATAGTTGACTCCTAGCATGGTGATGTACCTGCAGGTGATGGAGTCACCCTCTCTAAAAGTGTCGTATAGACTAAAGAGGAGAGGGAAGTGCATGATTGGCAGATCACTTGCTTAGGCAATTGAGTCAATCATGAGTTGTCAAGTACCACACCAGATGTTGTTTTTGCACTAGATGCAATGAGTTTGTATTAATCCAATCCTGGAGAAACATAAGGAAGCAGTTTTAGAACATAAGTGGATGTTCTACGGATTTGATGACGGCAGCCTCCTTCGGGAGACGATTATCATTCCAGGCTTCAAAGGTGACATGGTTGACAGAGTGATTGTCAGAGTTATAGTTTTTCCCTCTGACGAAGAGGGACAGTATTATGGACAGGTGGTCCAAGAGGATACTGTGGGTGGCATGGTGCCGGATACTGATTAGGTTCAGTGATCGATACAGTCTAAGAAGTTTGGATTTGGAGTTCATTTATGAACTAGGTCCCATCAGATATCCAGACATATTCTAAGACAGGTATTACTCGATTCGGGAGATGGCTTTCTCCGCGAACTTGAGATTTAGAGAGATATAGAAAGAAACATCTAGGCGGATCCACTCACTGAGGCTATTTCTTGAACACAATAGTTTTACAAACGGGCTTTGTGAAACTGATTAGTAGAGGAGTTGGATGTTCGGTTTCACACGGGCTGTGAGTAGTCGACATCGCAATAATTAGCCTTGAGTGCAAGTGGGAGATTGTTGGAGATAGTGCCCTCATAGTCAATTATTGGATCACAGGTACGTGATTGCAATGATTGCGGAGGACCTATCCCGGTAGAACAGTCTTACTCGAGATGATAGTATGCTATCTGGTTTGCCTTTATCAGTCATGTACATGTTCAGGTGACTGATTGCATGTTACACTTTGATAGAGCCTTTAGGATCTTGCTTTACTACCAACAGTATGATGGCGATCATATACGTGAGAGTTGGGTAGTTTATATGCATATCCTTAATTGTGGTCCCTAGTCGTGGGAGTTTCGAGACAGGGCATCGATACTCCGGAGTAGACTAGTGTATACAGTCGAGACCCCGACGAGGGGCAGTGGCCGGTCTCACAAGCCACTGGTGTCAGTTGGATCATCTAAGATGTATACAGGTGCTCATTGGGTTATGAGTACACCGGAATGGACTCGCCGGGAATCTGCTAGTTAGTACTATACCTATCGTCAGATAGCAGTTCCCTGGTGACATGTGTACAGGTTAGTTCATCGACCTGAGGTCGTCATTTGTCTCGTGTGAGTTCCCACTGTGCTTTGATTTCTACCCTACCACGGATCAAAGGAGTCGTGCAAACAGGTAGCTTTTGGGTACAGTCCCGAGCCATATGGAGGCACGTGAGCGGATCGACAGGGGATTCGTCTCTCCCGGTATTGGGGGCGAGGTCGTGCTGTGTCTAGGAGAGCCATTATACAAAGTCCATGGCCATGGCAGGAGATTTACTGGTAGGTACTCCAGTAGTATCTCAGGGTGTTATTGGGCTACACTCCGACACGACTTATACTGCTATTGGGGGTCTGACGTTACTAGCCCCCTAGGCGGATATGCGATACTCATTGACGAATGGACCGGACTGTATATACATTGTCACTGTTAGGCTCAGTAGGGTTTCTGGATGAGTTCGCTCATCGGCCTCCCTTGAGTGCGCTCATCGGTCTCCCTTGAGGTCAGTCCATGGGCAGCCGTTACGCATAGCTAGTGCCGCTGACGGTTTGTGGTTAAACCCACTGCCAGGGTACTGACGAGTCATTAGAGTCCCCCACAGATAGTTTCCCAAGTTCGGGCGAAACGTTTTAGAGGCCGTATGGTTTTATGGCAGGGTTCGGAAAATGCACGTGCGTTTATGCACGTGTCAGTTTTCGGGCAGATGATACTGGTCGGCTTTGGTTTAAGCCGGATCCGAGTATTATATTGAGTAGGTAGAATATCTTTGTCTCAGTTGCATTCGTATTCGGTCGTAATACAAATGCGGGTATATTTATACAGTTTCGGGGTTATCCTGAAATTCGTTTCAGGATCACTTTTGGAAGTTGCCAGTTTCCAGTTTTCTATCAGCCGTCTTTTAACATTCGGTTAAAGACGGATTTATCTTTTCTTGGATGAGGGTGAGTCATGCTTCTAGAAGGTTCTAGAATGTTCTAGAATTTGATGACAAGGTTAATGACTCATGCTTTGATTTCAATGAGGTTTTGTTTTCCTTAAGATATTTATTTTGTGTTCACACATGATATTTGCTTAAGGTTACTCTCCCCTCTCCTACACTCACCTCCCTCTTTGCCCTATAAATGGCCGGCCCCTCCTCTCTCTCTCATACTTGAGTTTTCACTTGAAAAGATTATGATAGGTTTTATCGGTGTATGGAATTTCACAGTTCATTTCATTCCATCACCCGATTCCTTCGGCAACTTCATTTACCGATCGTCCACGGACTTGGATGAAGTGAGACAAAGTCATCTACTCATTCTCTACATCATTCTTGGTCGTCTCTTTTAGCAAACTTGACGACCGAGTTGCCTCAAGTCAGAGACGGGAGCCCGTTTAAAGAATCAGTGATGTGGTGCCACCTCGACGAGGATATCGGAGTTCGACGAGATCGGAGCAGCCGCAACGGAGCGTGGGATGATGGTTAAAGAACGAAGGACTCGGATCGTTCGGTATAACCTTTCTACACTCTCTACAGTTTGTTAGTTTAGCAATAATGGCAGATCCGGGTTAAAGTATACGATAGCGCCAGTTAAAAAGTTTTTGTTCCGCATTTGGCGTCTGTAGACGGCCGGGGCGCTAGCGTAGACTTACAGTTTCGAGGCGACTTGAAAAAAAGAGGTTCGTATTTCACAGTTATCCATAGAATCACCTGCTTAATTTTCTAAGTATTTTTAATAAGGAAAAAACCATATTTTAAAAAAATTTCCAGAGAGGGGGTCAAATATGACGTTTCAGGGTTTGATCGGACTTTTAACTTCGTTTACATGTCGCCTAATGCTCTAGCTAGGCTCTGATACCACTGAAAGGTTACTGGGCACTATCACAAGGCTCTATAAGGCATCAATCATGCCAAAATTAAAATTTTCAAGTGCCGAACTGTAAGTCTACGGTAGCGCCCCGACCGTTAATCTGATGCCAAACGCGGAACAAAAACTTTTATAACTGGCGCTATCGCATACTATAACCCGGATCTTTACATTAACGATAAACCAACAAACTGTAAAGAGGTAGAAAGGCTATACCGATCGATCTGAGTCCTGCAGTCTTTAGCCATCATCCCACGCTCCTCGCGGCAACTCCGATCTCTCGTCTCCTCATCGAGGTGGCACCACGTCAACGGATCTTTAAACGGGCTCCCGCCTCTATAACGAGGCAACTCGGTCATCAAGTCTGCTAAAAGAGATGACCAAGATAAAGTAGAGAATGAGTAGAATACTTTGTCTCAAACATCCTAGGGTTCTCATCACATAAGAGGGTTAGGGTGGAGGTTGAAGAAGATGCTTAGGATTGGAAATGGTGAACTCAAGAAAAACTATCTCAAGAGAGCAAGAACTCAAGCATAATAAACTTATGGTCATTTCTTTTGTGATTAGATATATATGGTTTGTGTAAAGAAACTATCTCAAAAAATATCTCCCAAAAATATCTCCATAAAACCCTAAAATATCTATTCACAAAAAAAATTACAATTAATTATATCATGACTCACTTAGTGACTCATTAGCATGAGTCACTAATGAACATGCTAGAAGAAATGTGTCACCAAAATGAGTCACCCTTTCCAAAATCCATTTAATCATTTAAACCAAAATGATTAACCAAAAGAAATGCATCTTCTAAAGTATTCTCGTAACGGATTACGAAAATACCCCTCACCTGTATATACATACCTGTATCCGTATTCCGACCGAATACGAATACGAGAGACTAAGATATTCCTACTCAATATAATACTTAGATCCGGCTTAAACCAAAGCCCACCAGTATTATCTGTCCGAAATATGACACGTGCACAAGTGCACGTGCATTTTCGAACCCTGCCATAAAACCATATGGCCTCTACAACGTTTCGCCCGAACTTGGGAAACTATCTGTGGGGGACTCTAAAGACTCGTCAGTAGCCTGGCAGTGGGTTTAACCACAAGCACGTCAGCAGCACTAGCAGTGCGTAACGGCTGCCCATGTACTGACCGAAAGGGAAGCCGATGAGCGAACTCATCCTGGAACCCTACTGAGCCTATCAGTGACAATATACGTACAGTCCGGTCCGTTCGTCTATGACCATCGCATATCGGGCCTAGGGGCTGGTAACGTCAGACCCCCAAAAGCGGTATAAGTCGTGTTGGAGGGTAACCCTGAACACCCTGAGATACTACTGGAGTACCTACTAGTAAATTTCCTGCCTCGGCCGAGGGCTATGTGTAATGGCTCTCCTAAACACAGCGCGATCTCACCCCCAATACCGGGAGAGACGAATCCCCTACCGATCCGCTCACTTGCCTCCATGTGGTTCAAGAATGTACCCAACTAAAACCTGTTTGCACGACTCCTTTGAGCCGTGGTAGGTTAGTAATCAAAGCACAGTGGGAACTCACACGAGACAAATGACGATCTCAGGTCGATGAACTAACCTGTACACATGTCACCAGGGAACTGCTATCTGACACTAGGTATAATACCAACTAGCAGGTTCCCGGCGAGTCATGTCCGGTGTACTCATAACCCAATGAGCACCTGTATACATCTTAGGTGATCCAACTGACACCAATGACTTGTGAGATCGGCCACCGCCCCTCGTCAGGGTCTCGACTGTATACACTAGTCTACTCCGGAGTATCGATGCCCTGTCTCGAAACTCCCACGACTAGGGACCACTTTTAAGGATGTGCTTATAGACTACCCAACTCTCATGTATATGATCGCCATCATACTGTTGGTAGTCAAGCAGGATCCTAAGGGCTCTATCAACGTGTAATAGTGAACAGTAATGTCGCCTAAAGCTGTACACGACCAATAAAGGCGAACCAGATAGCATGCTATCATCTTGAGTAACACTGTCCTACCGGTATAGGTCCTCCCTCAATCATTGCAATCATGTACTTGCGATCCAATAATTAACTTTGAGGGCACTACATCCAACAATCTCCCACTTGCACTTAAGGCTAATTATTGCGATGTCGCATACTCACAGCCCGTATGATACCGAACACCCAACTCCTCTACTAAAAAGTTTCACAAAGCTCGTTTGTAAAAACTCTTGTGTTCGAGAAATAGCCTCAGTGAGTGGATCCGCCCTGATGTATCTTTCTATGTCTCTCTTAATCTCAAGTTCGCGGAGAAAGCCATCTCCCGAATTGAGTAATACCTGTCTTAGAATATGTATGGATATCTGATGGGACCTAGTTCATAAATGAACTCCAAATCCAAACATCTTAGACTGTATCGTCAACTGAACCCCTGCACCATGCCTCCCACAGTATCCTCTTGGACCACCTGTCCATAATACTGCCCCATTCATCAGAGGGAAAACTATAACTCTGACAATCACTCTGTCATCCATGTCACCTTTGAAGCCTGGAATGATAACCGTCTCCCGAAGGAGGCTGCCGTCATCAAATCCTTAGAACATCCACTTATGTTCTAAAACTGCTTTCGTATGTTTCTCCAGGATTGGATTAATATAAACTTATTGAATCTAGTGCAAAAACAACATCTGTGTGGTACTTGACATCTCATGATTGACTCAATTGCCTAAGCAAGTGATATGCCAATCATGCACATCCCTCTCCCCTTTAGTCTGTAAAACACCTTTAGAGAGGGTGACTCCATCAGCTGCAGATACACCACCATGCCAGGAGTCGTCTATTCTAAAATACTATTAGAATACTGTCAAAGTACCCTGATTGGGAAACTACCCAAATCTAGATCTAAAACCATAGTTCTAGTAATCAGAATGTCTGATATTATATCCATATCCTGTATGGAGAAACAACTGTGTGACAACCAAAGTACAACCGATCGTAGTATAGGAATTTTACTTCCTACTCTGTGTATGTCATCCAAATACCAGGACATCACACCCTACTACCTTTTTAACAGATCCATCCCCTATTCTGATGAAGTCAAAGCCATGATTGTCACATCAAAATTAGATGATTTATCTCCGCTATATCTGCTCTAGTCTATAAATAGCCATAAGCTACTTGCCCACTATGCTTCCGCTGCTCCCACTGACCACAACAACCCTCTGGCAGAATAATATATACGTGCACTTCTAAAGCTAGTTTAGAACAACGCTATACTTAACTTCCTGCCGGGTCTCATAGCCTGGAACAACAGTAGTGTCAAGTCTGGGTAAACAAGAACCTCCCTGTCACCGTCCTTGAGGCTACCAAAGTACCTCTCGGATGCCTGAGGTTACCCACCATATCTGCGGAGTGGCTAATGGAATGTCAAACCTGATTGAATCTTTAGGTCATATTAAATTTTCCATAATCGTTTGCGGTTCTGGAATCACTTCCAGTTCTACCATACTCCCACTACTGTTTTCTGAAAAAATCCATTTTACTAAAACTGTGGCGAGTCAAGAACAATATCACCATTGATCTTCCAGATGGTAGAAAGTCAACCCTCGTCATAGCCTGGGCCAACCCACAAACTGCCATTACAGAAACGTGCCCTGAGTTATCCAGAGTCTGGTTTTAAGCATAAGCCGGACAACTCCCCATACCTTAACATCGTTAAGATATGAACCATTCTATATCCAATATAGAAACTTTAGCACTTATTTAATTGGAACCAGATTCTAATCATGCAGCTGTCTCCAGTGCATATCAACTTAATGGAGAGAGGCCTGATCATCATTACTCAACTTAGGAATGTATCCAATTATGAGTAACCTAAAAGAGAAACAAGTTTCTCAAAACCATTACTATCAATCTGAATACCAATCACAAGTATCTACATCTTCGATCTCTTTGAAGAATCCCGATACTTGCGACATCTGGTTCTCTACTTTATTCCTATACCCGCAACTTCTCAAAACTTAGACATTGTATTTCTACGAAACACTTGTCTAAAAACTAGAGAAGTCACAAGTAAACAGAACATAGTACGAGGACCAACCCCTTTGTCCTGATGGACACTGGACAACATACAATCCTCTGTATAAGTCTGCTGAGTTGAATAACTCAAAACATTTGCATCGTAGGTTGAAAACTGTACCTATGGTTAAGAACTGCTCCGCTGTTCAATGCTCCTTACCCAATCGTTAACTGATATAGGTAAATGTCATGGACATAATTTCAAAAAGTTATATCTCACTTTATAAAAATAAACGTACAGATATATCATTTTGAAATTGGTGCACAACAATGGATACTCAAAAACCAAATACATGCCATCCGGCAAAAACCCAGGCGACTTCCTTAAATATCACCAATTACAACGAATTCCAATATAATGAGGATGATCACCTTATTCCCAATAACTTACTCCCACTCATCATCTGTAAAACCATACAGATGTGAGAAACATACCTGGTAAATACATACCCTGGAGTAAGTATCTAATCGGGAAATCAGTTTTCCTTTAACAATGCACAGTGAAACTGAAACATGAAAATGTTTCGTAGGGGTATCCTGGTATTTCTAGTAATGCCTCTTCCATAATCTAATTCATGACTGTAACCGTATATTTGTTTGCCATCTCTCAAAATCCCTTTATTTGTCTTTATTCATTACCTTCTGTACACCCCTTTAGGCTAAGTGGTTTCTTCATTCCCTACCGTTCGGCACCAGCCTATGGTTTGGAAGAAGACTATCCAGTAAGCATAATAGGTGTACTCTCCTAAACTAAGGAGTACTCGCAACCTGAGAGAAGGTGATGATAAAAGACAACTAAATAATACCTTATTCTATTTCTCCCGAACTGGGGAAAAAAACCAAAGGTGAAGTAGGAGTGGCGATGAAGTACGCGGATTGGTCGTGAATGATAGCAGTCGCAATTTACTTTGCCCTCTTTCTAATCCCTTTATTTTGTCTTTACTTATTGCCTTCTGTACACCCTACTTAGGCTAATTGGTTTTCTTCATTCCCTACCTTTCGGCACCTGCCTATGGTTTGGAAGAAGACAATCCAATAAGCGTAATAGGTGTACTCTCCTAAACCAAGGATCCCTCGCAACCTGAGAGAAGGTGATGATAAAAGACAACTGAATAAACCAATTCAATTTCTCCTGAACCTGCATCCATCCTCGAAGAAGTCCCTTCGAGTTCATATATAACCATACGATAGATCTATCTAATGGAAGTGGATGTTCGTAGTGATACGAGGTGTTCTGAGAAATGCAAAGGGTAAACGAAGGAGCGGCAATGACTTATGCAACTTAGACAACCCAAAAGCCGGTATTTTAAGAAGGTTCGGTCAACTTGGTCACTGAGTCATAGTCTAGGGTCGGTCAAAGGTCGCTGCCAAAGAGAGAGGGAAAAGAAACACTCTGCGTGCACTCTAACCTAGATCAGAATGGTTATCACTTTATCTAATCAGGAAACATCCCACTGTACTGTCGAATTCTCCTCCAAACCTGAAAGAAGAATCAATCGGGATCACCCAAAAAGTAAACTAACTCATCAGTAGGAATCGGGATCCAACTCTCATCGCATGATAACGTGAAGGTATCCACTCACGTTATCACACTCCAGAAGGTATGCGTATGCCTGGCAAGTTTCAGTTTCTTTAGAAACTCCCGATATGGATTTTTGCTGCATGCTCTTATGACCTTGACTAAGGGCCAACAAATCATAAGTCACATGTCAAGTTCTTCCCATCATTATCTTGTTAATTTGAACCCACCCGTACATACCCTTGACGAAGACCAACAAGGTAATATGACTGTCCCAAACCAACTCATCTATTTATGCAACATGTGAACACCACAGCAGCTACCAATCATTATGTCTTGACTAAGGGCCAAACCAACATAGCTTGAATACTACTGACCATTCATATAAAATGACGGAGGGCTACGGCTGGTTTTTGGTAAAAAACCTTTAACGTAATGAACTTGATCTCGTTGAAGGAACCTGATAGCTTTTTATAAAATATAGTGGCGAAAAACCTTCGCTAAAGAGGTCACTCCCGGTGAAGGGATCTCGGCTCTTTCCTCGTAGAATGAGGTGCAGGATATTCCAACTGAATACCGCGATGCAAAGCAACAAGTAATCGACTATAGTGAAGTTATTACCCTGATACAAACTTCTGTCCAAGAGGTCACTCCCGGTGAAGGGATCTCGGCCCTTGCTTCGTCGAATGAGGTGCAGGATATTCCAACTGAATACCACTATGCAAAACAAAAGAAAACGTCTTTGTAATAACACTTTTTAAAACTGTTCCAACAACGTACAAAAAGGTTTGTTTTCCTTTGCATTGATCAGAATCAACGCAGTCCCATCAATTAATCACACCAGAAAAGAACGAAAATAAAATGTACGTATATGCCATCCGCATTCGCCACTGGGTCCCGTCATCACCCGTTAGATTACTTAACTAACGACAGAGCGGGGACTGGACTAGCGCGGGTGTAAAACATATACAACATCTACTAGTATATACACCAATATACAATAATCGCTCCAGGCGTGATAATATGCAACATTACAGAAAAGTAATAAGCATCACAGAACAATACAGATAATCTGGGATCCCCGGGTTTCACAGAGCCTCTGCTGAAACCCGACGTTCCCCCGGTCGTGTGGATAGCCTGTGCAATGAAAACCTAGACCCCTACGGGTGCGGAATGTTACCCGCCAAAACCTGAAGCGAGGCAACCCCATACAGCAAAGTGAATGGACCACCCTGCACTTCACGGAATCCGGTAACTTGAGCACCCCATCTTGGGTCAACCTGTACCCCCTACGAGTGCGGCGAATAGTCTGCCAATTCTAGAGTGAGGCCCCTTTGCCTCTCAAAGCCATGAGATACGAACCCATTGCCCTCCAGAACCCGACTATCCGTGCACTCCGTCGCGGGGTAAACCTAGTACAGAAATGAAAAATATGTACAACGGGTACATCGAACTCAGCCCGGTCGTGCCCCAAAAGGATATTATACAAACGGGCAGTGACGGCAGTCCACATGTTGGACGCTCGCCCCGCAATATCAAATGTACAAATAAATCCAAATTGCACTACCATTGCACACTGCTATCCACCACGACAAATCCGCAACATCACACCACAACACAGAACATCAACGCGAATGTTACGTTCGCAAACCCGTCTAAAAGGACTATAGCAATTAGACGCAATTTACCGCTCGAATGACATTCACGGTCGGAGATATAATGTAAGTACTGTAAACTAACAAGTTTAAAATTCCGATCGACAAAACTGCCCGAAGTGGGCCCCATGTACAACTGCAGTACACAAACAAAATCTGGGCCCAAACAAAATATTCCAGAAACCACAATATTACATGAAAGACCCTACTGTAGAAAAATGGTTCACTGTTGCTCCAAAACGGCGGCGGAACCGCGGCCAAACCATGGTTTGTGCGGCGGTTCCGCGGCGTTCTGGAAGCTTCAGTCTACCAAATTTCTACAGTTTTCTTAAAAAAGCCTGCTCGATTTTCTGAGATGCCCAAAATGATTTTTAGACCAGTTTTAAAAATCAACAGAAACTTTAGCCTGAAAAATGCGGTTTTGGAAATTTCATTCGATCGATATTTTAAACACGTTAGAACAAGTTAGTAAAGGTTAATGGCGTGGCTCTGATACCATGTAAGTCTACGGTAGCGCCTCAGCCGTCAATCTGACGCCAAACGCGGAACAAAAACTTTTATAACTGGCGCTATCGCATACTATAACCCGGATCTTGCCATTAACGCTAAACTAACAAACTGTAAAGAGGTAGAAAGGCTATACCGATCGATCCGAGTCCTGCGGTCTTTAGCCATCATCCCACGCTCCTCGCGGCAACTCCAATCTCTCGTCTCCTCATCGAGATGGCACCATGTCAACGGATCTTTAAACGGGCTCCCGCCTCTATACCGAGGCAACTCGGTCATCAAGTCTACTAAAAGAGATGACCAAGATGAAGTAGAGAATGAGTAGAATACATTGTCTCAAACACCCTAGGGTTCTCATCACATGAGAGGGTTAGGGTGGAGGTTGAAGAATATGCTTAGGATTGGAAATGGTGAACTCAAGAAAAACTATCTCAAGAGAGCAAGAACTCAAGCATAATAAACTTGTGGTCATTTCTTTTGTGATTAGATATATATAGTTTGTGTAAAGAAAATATCTCAAAAAATATCTCCACAAAACCCTAAAATATCTATTCACAAAACAAACTACAATTAATTCTACATGACTCACTTAGTGACTCTCATGAACGTGCTAGAAGAAATGTGTCACCAAAATGAGTCACCCTTTTCCAAAATCCATTTAATCATTTAAACCAAAATGATTAACCAAAAGAAATGCATCTTCTAAAGTATTCTCGTAACGGATTACGAAAATACCCCTCACCTGTATATACATACCTGTATCCGTATTCCGACCGAATATGAATACGAGAGACTAAAATATTCCTACTCAATATAATACTTGGATCCGGCTTAAACCAAAGCCCACCAGTATTATCTGTCCGAAATATGACACGTGCACAAGTGCACGTGCATTTTTGAACCCTGCCATAAAACCATACGGCCTCTACAACGTTTCGCCCGAACTTAGGAAACTATCTGTGGGGGACTCTAAAGACTCGTCAGTAGCCTGGTAGTGGGTTTAATCACAAGCACGTCAGCGGCACTAGCAGTGCGTAACGGCTGCCCATGTACTGACCAAAAGGGAAGCCGATGAGCGAACTCATCCTGGAGCCCTACTGAGCCTATCAGTGACAATATACGTACAGTCCAGTCCGTTCGTCTATGAGCATCGCATATCGGGCCTAGGGGCTGGTAACGTCAAATCCCAAAAAGCGGTATAAGTCGTGTCGGAGGGTAGCCCTGAACACCCTGAGATACTACTGGAGTACCTACCAGTAAATCTCCTGTCTTGGCCGAGGGCTATGTGTAATGGCTCTCCTAGACACAGCGCGATCTCACCCCCAATACCGGGAGAGACGGATCCCCTGCCGATCCGCTCACTTGCCTCCATGTGGCTCGGGACTGTACCCAACTAAAACCTGTTTGCACGACTCCTTTGAGCCGTGGTAGGGTAGTAATCAAAGCACAGTGAGAACTCACATGAGACAAATGACGATCTCAGGTCGATGAACTAACCTGTACACATGTCACCAGGGAACTGCTGTCTGACGCTAGGTATAATACCAACTAGCAGGTTCCCGGCGAGTCCTGTCCGGTGTACTCATAACCCAATGAGCACCTGTATACATCTTAGGTGATCCAACTGACACCAATGGCTTGTGAGACCGGCCACCACCCCTCGTCGGGGTCTCAACTGTATACACTAGTCTACTCCGGAGTATCGATGCCCTGTCTCGAAACTCCCACGACTAGGGACCACTTTTAAGGATGTGCTTATAGACTACCCAACTCTCACGTATATGATCGCCATCATGCTGTTGGTAGTCAAGCAGGATCCTAAGGGCTCTATCAACGTGTAATAGTGAACAGTAATGCCACCTAAAATTGTACACGACTGATAAAGGCGAACCAGATAGCATACTATCATCTTGAGTAAGACTATCCTACCGGTATAGGTCCTTCCTCAATCATTGCAATCACGTACCCGCGATCCAATAATTGACTTTGAGGGCACTACATCCAACACGAACAACCTAAAGCGAGGATCTTTGCTAGAGAATTAGGGTAAACATTGAACAAGTAAACAACTTTACTTCTAAGAGATTAGGATTACAATCTTTGTAGTCCGTTCCTTCGCTTCATAAGCTCCGTGTTGAGGTCCCTTCGCTGCGATCATCAAGAAGTCCGACTCTCGGGAGGCTCCATGAGGTGAATGATGCACCTTGCTTGTAGTCTTCATGATCTAAGATGATTTACCTTGAAGAATCTCAAACCCAAGCTAACACTTCACTAAACAACTTATTAGAGAAGTGAACACCCTAATCTAAGTGGCTAGAATAGATGAGGATGATGAAGTAGGAATTTTGCTCTCTTTTGTTTTCAATATCTAACTTTTATTCACCACTTTTGAAAAAGCTAGTGAAGCTTTTCAACAAGGAAGAAGAAGCAAGAAGAAGAGTTAATCCTTTTGTGATGAACAATGAATTATTGTTATGGTTACAAACACAACCATGGGTTAAGTATGAAGGAGTTAACCCTTGTAGAGAATTAACTAGAGTTAATGGTTTGGATTGGGTTAAAAAAATATCTTCACAAAATATCAAGCTTAAGACAAAGTCAAAGCTTCATGAAGCTTCATGGAAGCTTCATGCAAAAGCTAACTCTAATCCAAACCCTAACCAAGTTTAAACCCTAAACCTTTGTTAAATTTGTAACCCTAACATGTTACAATATTATATATCACATATACAATATATTTTGTAACAAAAGAAAATAACACAATTAACATATATCGCATATATCAATATATTATCCCGTGAGAAAATGAATCAATAAAGCGAGCTTATATCAGTTAACGTTACCTAATATATCACATATATAATTATACATTAAATTATCGAATCAACACTTGATCCGATAACCCGGCTATATTACATATAACCAACTAATATAACATGTATCAATTCATCGAATCAACACTTTATCCGATGACCCGGCTATATCACATATACCCGGCCGATATCGCATATCGTGAGAATAGAATACGGTATCTCATATCGTATTATTCTCGGTCCCGCACATATCACATATGTGCTCCTACTCCGTTTTGCCTGAGCCAGGAAACCTCTGTGTAGGACTCTAAAGAATCGTCAATACGCCGGTAGTAGGTGATGATCATATCAAACACCCACAAGCTGCAAGCAGTCAGCTAAACGTAACAGCCACCCAGGTATTGAGCGATCAGAAGATCAACAAGCAAGCCTGTACATTCTCTTGTGAATCCAATCAGTAACACTACCGTACAGTCCGGTCTCTACTGAGCACCCGTCGATGTGAGGCTCATAACGAGTCGAGAAACTACTGATAACACTTACCAGTAGATCTCCATATCAGCCCTGGCCAGGGATTTCCAGTTATAGCCAATCGAACACAGCGCAACATCAACCCCTAATACCGGGAGAGACGAAACCCCTCCTATCGCTCATTGCCTCCATGTGATTTGGGACTGTACCCAAAAGCCACCGTTTTGCACGCTCTCATGAACGTGGTAAGGTGGAAATCAAAGCACAGTAGGAATCACACAAGACTCTATGACGATCTCGGGTCTACAAACTAACCTGTACCAGTGTCACCAGAGAACTGCTATCCGACGATAGGTATAATACCAGCTAGGAGTTCTCGGTGAGTCCGTTCAGTGTACCCAGTCTCTACTGAGCACCTGTACACCATCTTTGATGTCAAACACCAATGGATGTGGGATCATCCATCGCCCATCATATGGGTCAAGATGCGTATACGCTAGTCTACTCTGGAGTATCAATGCCCTGTCTCGATACACCCTCGACTATAAACAATTATAGGATGTACTCGTGGACTACCCTGAGCCCACTAGTATGATCCACATCATTGTCCTAGTAGTCAAGTACATATCCTAAGGGCTTTATCAACATGTGAGAGCAAGACAGTAGTACAATACAAGTCAACATGTTTAGACAAAGTGAAAGCAGATAGCATACTATCATGTCGAGCAAGAAAGTCCTCTCTCTATATATATCCAGGCTTCCACTATAATGTACATCATATGTACAACAATGGCCTCTAGGGCATATACATAACTAACAGGGACGAAATGAGCGGAAAGAAAAATGCAACTACTGTTATGACTATGGGCAGTGAAAGAGGCATTATTAGGAATACCCAGCCATCCTTTGAAACATTTTGATATTTCATGTTTCTATGTTATAATAAAAAACTTTTTTCAATTAATTCTAACTCCTGGGTATATAGATATCGGATTAACATCTCACATCTGTAAGTTGTTATAGATACTGAGAAAGATTAGAGTATTGAAAAAGGTGATTTAATCTTGAATATCGGATATCAGAGCAATTGTTGACATTGTGGAAATCACTTGTTTTTGGCTTTTGACAAACTTTTGGCTTTAAATATATGTTATTATGCACCAAATTTTAAAAACTAATATATCTGTCTCTTTATTTGATAAAGTAGGTTATAAATTTTCAAAAAAATTATGTTATGAACATTTGCCTTTATCATTTGATGATTGGGTAAGATGCATTAAATAACTGGTCTACTACGTTTTAGACATGTCGTAGACTCATTTTTTGCAATATTCAGCGATCCCCCTTCCGAGATATCAATTCTAACTGGAGCATTAAAAGCAGGAATATGTGATCTGATTACTTATTTATTTAGGTCGGTAAAGACATCTGGCAGCTGAGTTGCTATAAATTGCAACTATACTATCTTTTGAACCTCTAGTTCACACTGTCTTGTGTGGGGATCAAATTTAGATAAAAATAACACATTTCATGTAACCTCTTTTTCCTACTTATTTTCTTCCCCTAATGCTGGGAACACATTTTCATTAAAATGACAGTCGGCAAACCGTGCAGTAAATATATCTCCTGTCAATAGTTCAAGATATTTAATTATGGAGGAAGACTCAAAACCAACATATATTCCCTGCCTTTTTTGAGGACCCATCTTAGCGTGCTGTGGTGGAGCAATTGGAACATATACAACACACCCAGAGATTTTTAAATGGGAAATATTTGGCTCCTGACCAAAAGCCAATTGTAAAGGGGAGAACTTATGATAACTTGTTAGTCTGATACATACAAGTGCCGCTGCATGCAAAATAGCATGCCCCCATATCGAAATTGAGATCTTTGTTCTCATAATTAATGGTCTAGCAATTAATTGGAGGCGTTTAATAAATAGTTCAGCTAAACCATTTTGTGTATGAGTATGAGCAACATGATGTTCAACAACTATCCCAATTGACATATAATAATCGTTAAATACTTGGGATGTAAATTCACCAGTATTATCAAGAAGGATTCTCTTAATTGCATATTCTAGAAATTGTGCTCGTAATCTAATTATTTGAGCAAGTAATATTACAAAGGCAGCGTTGCGAGTTGATAGTAAACTGTCACGACCCGTAATTTAGCACGTGACCGGCACTTAAATTACGCAACGTCTAAAGGCGTGATGTAAATCAAGTAAGCCGAAGCTTAGAAAATCAAAATCTTTTTGCGGAAAATAGTGGGGGTGCAGTTTTGAAATAAATGTATAATGAATCATGTTTTTCTTTAAATGCATAACTAATGAAATATGAAAATGCAAGTGGATTATACTAGAGTTGAAAACATGTTTCGTCTTTAACAAATTTGGGAAGCACCTCCCTTGTATATTGTGATCTAAAAACATATACACAAAAATATATAGGCATCCCCTAGCGGGAGCTAGCTCTTTGCAAACCGGCAGAATCACAACCACGCAATAACATATATACGACGCCCAACGGCGAAGAATCAACCCAGAAAGAACAAATAAAGAAGCAAGATATCAAAACTCAAGAAAACGATCATAAACCCATTGCTCTATGTCTCGCACAATACCCAAGTCTAATTAGGTCTACCAATATACAATTTCTAGTCTCTGATTTGATTTGATCTGATGGAGTTTATCTAGATACAATGGAGTATAAAATACAAGAGTGGGCACGATCTAACATGTGTCCTATCTACCAAAACAAAGCACCATGGATGAAGCTGTGTGCCAGCAATACCGCAACTGATCCCAAGCGGTCAAACCTGCAAGAACTGTGGCACAACGGGGGTGAGTTTCCAACTCGTGAGTAGAAAACATCAGCAAATAGAAATCGAATAAAATAACGATTTCCTAGGTTACTATATCCTGAAGGTAATACTATGATATCTAGGGTGACCATGTATGCATATATGTCAACAATCGATCAATACAATGACATATATAAATAAACATCCGACATCATATGCTTGTATGCATGTGGATATCATCCACGTGTCCATTAACGACACAAACAATATCATGGAACCTGAGTGTCCCATACCGACACTCGAAACATCATGAAAACATATGCATGTATGTATGAGGATATCAACCACGTGTGTCCATCAATGACACATCCAAATTATGGAACCTGAGTGTTCAACACCGACACTCGAAACATCATGAAAACATATGCTTGTATGTATGAGGATATCAACCACGTGTGTCCATCAACGACACATCAAATTCATGGAACCTAAGTGTCCAATACCGACACTCGAAACATCATGAAACCCGTGTCCAGTATCGACACGTAAATCCTTATATCTCAGGCGCCACATACTCAGATCGGCCCTCATATCTATCTCATCTCAGGCGCCGCATACTCAGATCGGCCCTCATATCAATCTCACGACTCCGGTCGGTATCCTCCGGATAACCGCCGAGTTCTATACAATCACCGGTAGGTAGTAGTCCCTCTACTAGGCTCATCGTCTACTGCACAACATACCTTTCTTGCCCCGGGGTACCATACCGGGTCCACCATGTACCCGTAGACGGCTCATCCAGCTTCTCGAATCGGGTATCACATAGCTCAGAACCGAGAAAACTCATGGTGGACACCTCGAAATATCATATTAAGAGAAACCGTGTTTTTAAAGCAATACACAATTTCTTTTGAAATTAAACTGCGGTTCTTAAATCCAGAGATCTCATAAAAACAGCATCTCAATGCATATAACTATAAAGTACGATGTATGCAACATAGAGTAGTAATATGAGCATATCGAGTATATCATGCAAGCATGTCAAGTGATAGTACTGAACAATGAATGTATTTTTACGGTTAAGAATAATATCATGATAGGACAGTTCTACTGTATAAGTAGCATGACAATTACCGATGATGAATGTGTGTGAGCCGGCAAATCTGTGTATGTATAACATGCGCATCAACGGTAATTGTGCAGGTGCACTAGCAATTGATATCATATAGCATTAAATACCAGCACGTTGTATGTACATCACGAGAGGTAATATCCTACACAACATAGACAATCAATGGGTACATCTATCTATACATGAACCATACGGTCACTTTTAAAAGATACGAATCGTCGCTTTGAAATCAGGTATGGCTCAGGTAGCAATCTTTATATCGGCGATCCCGCCTCATAACATTCGATATGACAATCATCCTCAATCATCATCCTCAAATCGCTAGCGCAGATCATTCATCCGGTAACTCACCGCGTACTGTAATCTATCGTACGGTGATATTAAACAAAATAGGGATTCTATCGTCCTATTCATTAATAAGGGTACGGATCTAAAATCTCGTACAGCATATCACTCTTAATCATCATAAAAAATATATATACACATATATCTCAAATTACATTCTATCAATCTCATATAATGATATCTTGCATATACGTCATATCTTATTAATCTCAAGTCGTATCGATCTTGATCTCATATCATACCACTATCAACTCATACTTGTCCTCTTTCAATTTATACTTATCATGATTCACTTTCTCATTTCATATTCTCATAACAATCCGAGTCATCTATAATTATCATCACAATACCCCGCGTCAAGTTATCTTATATACATATATCATATTCTCAAGCTAATATATCCATTAGTGTCAACTTTTATCACATCATCTCTTACCAAATCCTATAATCATGTTCGTAAGTTTGTAGCATATGCTTTATTAAAATTATAATTTATAAAACGGTCTTCCATAGCAATGGTTGCGGGGGTGCTATACGCCATCCACCCGACTTCCCCCATAGATATAAATCTATTCACCTGCTAAAATCCTTGCTTAGCCGAAGTCGATGTGCTACGTCGTCTCGGAAGTCCACGCGAAGGTACCTACAATTCAAAACATATTGAAATGCAATTAAAATCAAGTCCGGAAAACCGATACGGCACACGAATTGGTTATGGGTTATAACCTATAGCCTACACATGCAAGATCAACCAAATAACTCTCATTGTTGACGTACAGACGTCCAACAACCAAATCAAATCCAAACACCAAAACCACGAATTCAAATATCTTTAAAATATAGCCAAAACACTTTCAAGTAGCTCCCAGATTTTGGCTCAGGTTAATTGGGACTAAACAACCAAGTATAGGGGATAGGTTATAGGGTAAGTGAGTTACAGGAAAAACCCAAACACCATAGCAAATAGGGGACCCAGCGAGATAGCCAAGTAATTCAGTGTCGTCGGTCAAACAAGGGAGATTTGGATTCGTACTTATGTGGTGGTCTTCTAGTGGTTTATCTAGGTCAATAGATTTGTTTGATTTTCTTAAAAACATCCCATATTGCTCCAGATACCCTGTAGTCCTCTAGGTTTTACAAAACCGACACGGGAAAATTCTAAGTTCGTGTATCAGGTTCTATTCTCTGTTCTAGGTCAGGAAATCATCTCTAAGGTCTTGTAAACACTCACTACACCTCTACTACATTTTTATAAGTCCACAAAATCACTAAACATCAACTTGGAAATTTCCAAGATCACATAACCTAACTAAATCAAATTCTAAACTAAACTAGGATATATAAACACAAATACTAATCTAAAAGTGAAGGGATTACCTCATTTGGCAACTTAGGAAAATTCTTGAGTTGCCCAAAGTCTTCAAAATCCAAACTTGAATGGTTCAAAGGGTTTAGAATAGACTTGTGCATCTTTTTAATGAAGGTGGCATGTAGTTTTGAACAAGGATGGGTGATGATACATGGAGGTAGTGAGATGAAGAAGATGAAGAAGAATTATGAAGAAGAGAAGAAGAATGAAGAAAGAAGAAGAATGGAGAAGAAGTCAAGTACTACTCTCTCTCTCTCTCTCTCTCTTAATCTCACTCTCTCTTAAACTCACTCTCCCTCTAAAATATCTATTTGTTTCTTTCTCTTTTTGTTTTGCACTCATAACTCCTCTTTTCTCTTTGCTTTTCTTTTCTAAATCTCACAAACTCACAAGTCACAAACACAATGCATAACATGCATATGACATAGTGCACTAGCCATGGAAAAATGTAAAAATACGGATTTGGCCAAATCACGATTAGTAGTGCACTAATCGATTTAATTTAAACTTGCATATATTTAATTATAAAAATGCCAAAATCCGATAAATATATTTTTAATGAATAAATCATTTTAATCTCTGATTATTTTCCAAATATTGGTATATACTTATATCATTTTACGAAAAAACCCCTATTCGCAAATCGAATAGTTTTCGCGAAATATATTATTTTAATATTAAATTTCCAAAAATAATATTTTATATTTCTGAAATGTTACAGTCTTCCCCCTTAAATAAATTTGGTCCCCGAATTTAAATTTAAATCCCAAATACTAAAACATTTCAATAATCGGCTCAATCAACGGGGCTCCAAAATCACGGAAGATATAGAAATACCACAGCGCATCCTGTGCGCCTGAAAACGAGTGCGAAACTCAAAATCGAACTCCGTCAAGCGTCACGCAATTATCGGAGTTATAAAGAAAATACGAATATCGAATTCTACTACTGGAATCCAAATGCACTATAGTCAAATCATAATACGTATATAGTACGCATCTTTGTAAAACCATTTCAAAAGCTGAATAACTCATTCCAAATCTTTTCCAAATCGCCGTGCTATGCGTAGCTCCAGGTACAAGTGGCGGACGATCATTTGTAAAGTAGTAAATATATAATTATATAGGTTTTGCTCAATTTATACGTCCCGCTTTTTTGAAACATCCTAGAAAGTTTTCCTTGTGAAATTTCGTGTCACTCACGGACACATAGTAAATAGCGAGACTATAGCTCTTTTTTGAAAACCTCTTGGTAAACTTTTCATGCATATAAAATTACTCAGATACTGTACTCAGACCAGCCCTGCTGTAACGTTTTAAAAATCGTTTAGGTAAATTTTCCGATAATCGGTAAAATAACTTGTGTTTTCCGTAAAAACTAAGATATAATTATTTTTCCACATAGACTTAAATACACCTATTTTAACTATATAATTGCTAGTATTTGGTATTTATTTAGTCGCTTATAAATTGTTAGTTTACTTAAATATTTTTCCTTAATTATTTATTTTTAATATTAATTTAAGCTTTCACTTATACTTTTTTTAATGTAAATTACAAATGAGAATGGGTTAATGGCATATTAGTGCACCATGACAACTAATAGCTAGTTGTAACATATTCTTGTTGTTCTTTAATTGTCTCAATGGTTCTAGAAAAGTCTAGGGTTGGCTAGAAATAAAATAAAATAAATTAATTAAAAAAAGGAATTAATAAATGAGAAAATGGGGGGTGTTCTTGACTTGGAATTTTCTACACACACCCACACACACTCTTTCCTCCCCATGGCCGAGCCAAACCTGCATCCCCTCCCCATTTTTCCCACCTCATTTCACTTCAAAAATCTTCATGAAATGCATCAAAAATCAATATAAAGTCTCACTAATTCTTCATTAAACCTTTACCCAATATTCTTTGGCCCAAACTAGCTTGGATCTTGGAGCAAGAGAGCATTTTGGGAGGCTAAGTTGCAAGCTAGATCTCATGATTGTTGAGGTATAATCTTAACCCAATGGTTACTTGTTGGATAATTACTTCAATCTAATCTATTTAGGTGTTTAAATATGGTTTTAATTGCAATATTTAGTTTTCAAGAAAAGTGTTTGAGATCAAGTTAGGGTTTTTATTATTTGATTATGGTTACAATGTGTTGTTTAATATCTTAAGACTTGAAAAATCTAGTCTAGTTGTTAGTTTGCAAATTTTTACTTTAAAATTGTCCAAATTATATAATCTTGCAAACTAAATTTTAGGATTAATGTAAATAGGTGAGATTAAAATCTAGTTAATATTTGTGTGACCTAGTTAAGATATTAAGTGAATATTGTGGCCACTAGAATTGCTAAAACATCTAGATTTGCACTAAAATGGTTAGGTGATGCTTACTAGGTTTTTGGAATAATTAAGTTTGAGGTTTTGATGATTTATAACCTATTCCCTAAAATATTTAGTGCGTTGCAAATGCGCGATTGGTGTGATTTGGTTCTAGGCTTGGTAGTTGTCACGTATATCGACCTTAGTTGTAGTTTGTGGCATTGTCGCGAGCGCGTTTTGAGCACCAAGTGCATGCGTGTCTAGTTAGTGCGCGTGGTTGACTTGTATCGTTGTGTCTGCGACTATTCAAATACATATCCTCTTGTTTACTTGTGTGCGATTCTAGGATCGGGTGCAGAGGCGTCGGACGTGGTGCGGAATGACAAGGCTGAGATCAGATCAGATTAGCCGATGCGTCCCGGTGAGTAGATGTACACATCTATGGGGGGATCGTCTGGATGGCGCAAGGCGCCCGATAGTTAGGATTACTAATAGTTCCTGTATTTATATGCGTAGTCTCCTAGTCATTCATCTCATTGCATTGCATCATCTTATATATACTCATGATATTATCTCACAGGACACTTGCATCATTACCATTGGTTCATACCGTACGTGCACTATTCATGTAACACACGCCTTTGGTAATTGCTATGCCACGAACACTATAGAACTTGCTTAAATTTGTATCTAAACCATTTGCGTCATATATAATATGTAAACTGATAATTGTATATTCATTCATCAACATTGATACGTAGGATGGCTAGTCACATATACATACCTCACTGAATCATAATTCATACATAGTTTCTGGTCATGTATTGCATGGTATATGCTATCGTATCATAGACATCCATCATCACCGGCATGTTTACATATTGTGATTCTTCTCTAGGATTTCAGTATTTATGAGATTTCTGGATTTTTGGGGAAAACCGCAAGAATTTTATAAACCTGTTATCATTTTAAAAATATAAGTTGCGGTTTTCTCGTGATATGATGTATGTGGCATCCACCATGAGTTTTCTCGGTTCTTGAGCTGTATCATATACCCGATTCAAGGAGGGGGATGCACCGTCTGCAGGTACATGGTGGACCCGGTGCGGCACCTCGGGGCAAGAAGATCGCATAGATGGCGTTGAGACAGGCAGGGGAACACTACCGACAGGTTATTATTGGCGCAGCGGATATCCGGAGGATACCGACCGTAGTTGTGAGATTTGATGAGATGGGTCGATCCGGACTGACGGAGCCCGAGACATTGAGATATCGAGATATTGAGACTTTGAGATATTGAGATATACATATATTGTGTCGATGCTTGACATGGATTTTCTGTTGATTTCATTGATGGTACTTCGGTTTATTGCACAGAGATTTTTCTAAAATAGAAATAAAGATTTTCTCATACCAGACAAGTTCAAGTTTCGTGTTTGATTATGCATTCATATTGCATCCATACGAGTGCATCGCATTGTAATGATATATGTAGGCTGTGACGCATTGCGTGCATGCTTACGATGGCCTTATTAGATGTTACTTACTACTTACGAGTTGGCAACTCACCCCCGTTGTGCCACAGTACCTTGCAGGTTCGACCCGTCAGCGCAGTAGCGGCGGGCGTACTTTCTTTTTTTTACTTCATTGCATTGATTTGCAGCTTTGCTCATAGGTGGGTTGCGAGGATACTTTTGTTCCATCTTGTATTATTATTTGTATCTAGTATACTCCATCCACCCTTGTATATTAGACTAGACGGTGAGACTCGTGAGACTTGTATTTGCAGTGTTTGGTGTCAATGCTCACTTGAGCCGACGTGGTGTTTTTCTTATTCTTGTTTTCAGATACTTATTTTGCACTTTATGTTATATATTAATTGCATGTGGTTGTAATTCCGCCATTGGCGAAGATCTAGCTCCAGCTTGGGGATGCCTTTATTCATTCTTGAATGTATTCTTGTTTTGTACCCATTTGGGGCCAGTATTTACAAAAGAGACTCTGCCGAAATTTTCGGGAAGTTTTGATGTCTTTAAAAATGTTTAATACGACTTATTTTGTTAAAATCGCTTTTTTAAATAAGTTTTCCTTCACTCTATTTCTTTAAATGGTTTAGATTTCTAGGCTTTGTCTTACTTAAATTACGTTACGCCTTAAGACGTTTCGTAATTTAAGTGTCAGTCACGTTTCGTACTTTCGGATCGTGACACCTGCTAGGCTACAATATAGTATCCATCATCAGAACACGATACTCATAAATAAAATCAGCTTCAAAATGCGTATCCAACATCACATGCGTCTGGTGCGCACGGAAAAATCAAATCCAATACAAGTGCCACGAATATGCACAAAAGCAAAACTAAGTGCAGGTGTGCACGAAAGCATCTGTCCAGTGCAAAGAATGTGCACGACAAAAATATCAAGTGCATCTATAGTGCATGAAAATCTCTACCTAGTGCAACTAACATGCACGAATGAAAATCCCAATCAAGTGCATCCAATAATGTATCCAAAAAATCTCAATCAAGTGCATCCAAAAAATCTCAATCAAGTGCATCCAATCATGCAGGAATAAAAATCTCTATCGAGTGCACCCGGTGTGCACAAAATCTCATATCATGCACTCAACATGTGCGAAAATCCAAAACAAGTGCATCTGGTCCGTATAAAACATCTAGTTTAATAGTGTGCACGATAACGAACGTCAAGTATAGACGCCCACGAAAACATAAATCTGGTGCAACAAATGCATGAAATACAAATCTGGTGCAACCAATGCACGAAATACAAATCAAGTGCAACCAATGCACGAAATACAAATCTGGTGCAACCAATACACGAAATACAAATCTAGTGCAATCAATGCATGAAAACTCATCAATATCTCAAATGCTCATAAAAACAACACCGAGTATACTGTTGGCTATAGTTCCCTCAAGGCAATTATCATAGTCGCAGACAGGTGATTATGATGATTGAGTGAAGACCTATATCAGTAGAAGAGTCTTACTCAAGATGATAGTATGCTATCTGGTTTGTCTTTATCATCATGTACATATTGATAGAACCCATAGGATTCTTACTTGACTACCAGCATTATGATGGCGATCATATATGTGGGAGCTGGGGGTCTATAAGCACATTCTTAAATGTCCCTAGTCATGGGAGTATCGAGACTGGACATCGATACTCCAATGTAGACTAGTGTATACTGATCGAGACCCCGACGAGGGGCGGTGGCCAGGTCTCACAAGCCATTGGTGTTAGTTTGTTCACCTAAGATAGTATATATGTGCTCATTGGGTTATGAGTACACTGGACGGACTCGCCGGGAACATGCTAGTTAGTATTATACCTATTGTCAGATAGCAGTTCCCAGGTGACGTGTACAAGTTAGTCTGTCGGCCTGAGATCGTCATTTGTCTCATGTGAGTTCCCACTGTGCTTTGATTACTACCCTAACACGGCTCAAAGGAGTCGTGCAAACAGGTTTTAGTTGGGTACAGTCCCGAGCCACATGGAGGCAGTGATCGGATCGTCGGGGATTCGTCTCTCCCGGTATTGGGGGTTGATATCGCATTGTGCACGAGTGGCCATCACCAGAAATCCATGGCCGCGGTGGACGAGAATTACCGATCCAGGATCGATAGTTTCTCAGGAGGTGATGGGTTTCATGCCGACACTAAATGTCGCGTTGTTAGGGGTCTGACTTTATCCAACCCCCCTGACTCGATATGCGATACTCTTAGACGAATAGACCGGATTGTACGGATATTATCACTGTCAGGCTCAGTAGGGGTTCAGGATGAGTTTGCTCATCGTCCTCCCTTTCGCTCAATACCTAGGTAGTCGTTACGTACAGCTAGTGCCGCTGACGTGCTTGTGGTTAAACCCACTATCAGCGTATTGACAAGTCTTTAGAGTACCACACAGAGGGTTTCCCTGGTTCTGGCGAAATGATGTAATAGCCGTATTGGATACGTGCAAGGTTCCGATCGATTGATGTACTTTGTACCCGGACTTTCGATCGGACAGTTGATAATACTAGCCAGCTCGGGTTTGAACCGGATTATTAAATCAGGTATTGATTTAATAATTTACATATATGTATTTCGATACGTATATTCTAGTATTATGTTCTTTGTGTTATTCTATCTCTTTGGGTATTCGTATGTCGGTACGAAAGCAGATATGTATATACAGTAGAATGTAATCTGTATTTTATTCGGAAAACATTCTAGAAGATGCCCACCTCATTTTTGGATTTGACCATTTTTGGAAAAATGGTAAATGAGGTGGATATTAGAATGAGGGGAGTATGGTGATGACCATGCTTGCATAGTGAACACAAATGAATTGTTAATTCATTTGTGCTCACTATTCAAGTATGGGAGCTATTTTAAAATGCAAACAATTGTTTTACAAAACCTAGCATGCTCATTTTCTCTCTCCAAGAGAGCTCATTTTTGGATGCTTCATTTTTCTTCACTTGAGCTAGCTTTGAGCTCCTTCACCATTTGTGCTTCACTCTCCTCTAGTTTTCATGTTTTGCCTCCACCTTCATTCTTCACCTCCTCTCAACCCTCTCATGTGTTGAGAATCATGAGAGGAGGTGAGATGAGATAGACCAACACTTGGATGACACTCACTACATCCTAGGCTTTCTAGAGTAGCATCCTAGAAACCCTAATTGCTTCACTTGCATCCATTGCGTGAAGCTAGAGCCAAGACTACATCCCTCGGATGGATCATCTTCGATGGAGGGAGACTGGTGACCAAGCTTGATCAAGGAGCCTTTAGGAGCTTGGGAAGATGGTTGAAGACCGAAGGACACGGATCAACTCGGTATAACCATTCTAATTTCTTTATATAGCTTGCTAGTTTAGGGTAGATTCGGGTATCGGATAATGGTAGCGCCAGTTTAGTAAATTTTTTGTTCCGCATTTGGCCACGTTTCGATGGCCGGGGCGCTGTTGTAACCCAACATATACCAAGGTGTATAGAATCATAAACGTGTGCAACTGCATGCACAAAATCCATCCCAATGCACTGCAAGCACATATAAGTTATACCGAGTGCATAAGTAAAGGCAAGTGCGTATGACATGCACGAAATCGAATCGACAGTATCAAATCCACGAAACCATAAATACATGCAACGAAGGCACAAATCGATACCAAGTGAAACAGATATGCACAAATCATAAACCAATGTAGCGGTGTATAAAATATAAATCAATCATCAATTTCAGTAGTTTTTTACACTCGGTGCAATAACTGTGCACAAAATGTAAATCTCCACTAGGTGCAGCCATGGTGCACGAAAACATAATTCACGAAACCCAATCATCGAAACTCAAGTCCAAGCGATAATAGGTAAAATCGTTTATGCGAATTTTCCGTTAATAGGTAAAATAAACTGTGTTTTCCGTAAAAACCTAGAAGTGATCATTTTTCAGTATAGAATTAACTGCACTTAGTTTAACTAGGAAATTGCTAGTTGCGGTATTTAGTTAGTCGCTTGTAAATTTTAGTTCACTTAAATATTTTTTCCTTAATTAAAATATTATTATAAGCTTTTAATTATACACTTAATTAGTGGTAATTACAATTTGGATTAGGTTAATTATGCTAATTTGAATCCATGCCAACTTAATCACAAGATTAAGCATTTTGTCTTCTTTGCAAAATATCTTGGAAATATCAAGATATTTTGAAGGTTTAAAGGAAATTTTAATTAAAGAATTAAGAAGAGGCATAAAGAAATTGAGCTTTAATGTGTTTTTAACCTAGTTTCTTTCCACACACTTCCACAACCCTCTTCTTTCTTCCAAGTGGCCGACCCCTCCCCCTTTGGCTCCCACTTCTTTTCTCCATCCTATTTCCACTCCTTCAAGCTCCAAAAATTCATCAAAAATCAACAAATAATCCCACAAACTCTAAAACAAATTCATACCCATTATTTCTTTAGCTTAAATCTTGCTTGGATCTTAATGAAAGTTAGCATTTTGGAGGCTATTTTGGAAATCTTTTTGCAAGTTTAGAATCAAGTTTTGAGGTATAAAATCATAACCCTAAGCTTAGTTGTTGTTTTAATACATTAAGCTAGCTTATTATATGTTTAAATATGGCTTTAATTTGCATGTTTAGAAATTCAAGAAAAGGTTTTGAAGATCAAGTTTGTGTTTTGATTGTTTGTAATGGTTAAGTGAGTAGTTTAGACTTGGAAAACTTAACCTAGTTGTGAGATTGTTAATTGTTATTTTCCTAATTGTCTAATTAAGCTTGATTGCAAACTAGCTTTTACTAAATCTTATATGAGTGAGATTAAAATTGTAGTAAAGGTTTGTGTGGCTTAATCAAGCTATTATGTGATGATTGTGGCCACTAGATTTTGTTAAACTTCTAGATTTGAGCTAAAATGATTAAAATATGCTTACTAGGTTTTCGGATAAATTAGGCGTGGTTTCTTTTGACATTGCGATGTTATATATATTATCTTCCACGATATATATTGTGTTGTGAATGCGTGATCGGTACGATCAGGGTCTAGGCTTGGTGGTTGTGTCGTTTAGCATTCCTAGCTGAGGTTGTGCCGATGTCGTACGCGTTTTGTGCACTAAGTGCACAGTGTGTATATCTTGTGGACGTTATCCTTGTGTTTCGTTGTCTTTGTGTCGGCGCAAGATATTTAGCCTTATGTGTTGTGTTTGTGAAATTTTAGGATCGCAGGCGGGGATTTCGGACGCTGCGAAGAAGGGAAAGCAAGTGGTTGGCTTTACTTAGCTCAAGATTATCTGTAAGTAGATTTAACATCTACAGGGAATCGCCCGTATGGCGTTATGCGTCTGGGCTAGATTCAATGACATGATTATTAGTTATAAGTATATGGACATTGATTATGCATGTGTACCATTGTTGCATACCTCATGTTCCTATTGCATATGGACATAGTATAAATGAGACACAACACAATTACTGACGGTTCATGTTGCACGAGCACTAAATTGTATGCTACACCCACACCGTCGGTAATTGCCATGACACGCACAACATATATACATATGTGATACTGTATCGGTTATTGCCATTGAGACATTGATTCTTATTCCATTGCGTATATGAAAGGTAGTATACATGCTATACCTACATGTACACCCACATACCTGCTATAGCTACATGTACATCATGCATATATACTTACATGTGCACCCACATACCTTACTACAGCTACATGTACATCATGCATACATACTTACATGTACACTCACATACCTTTCTATAGTTACATATACCACTAAGTGGTATTGTATTGTCATTTGACATTGAGACGTTGATTATTGTGCTATTGCGTTTATGAAATGCATCATACATACCTGCTTACATGTAGATACACATATCTTGCTATAGTTACATGTACACCTCATATGATGCTGCACTTGATTTTGGAGGAATTGGGAACCGTATGATATATTTTAAAACTAGATTCATTGAAAGAGCGGTTTTCCCTTAATATACTCATATTGCTTTTTTATGTTGCATACATCAAATTTCATGGATTTACGCATTGAGATATGGATTTCATATGATTTATGGATTTGAGAACCGTGGGGGTATTTCAAGAATTTATGTATTGTTTTGAAAACCCGGTTTCTCTTGATATGATATTTCGATGCGTCTACCATTAGTTTTCTCGGTTCTGGGAATTGTGTTAGAAACCCGATTTGAGAAGCGGGAGGCACCGTCTGCGGGTACATGGTGGACCCGGTATGTGTTAGTGATATGTATGCCCTAGAGGCCATTACTGTACATAAGATGCATATTGTAGTGGATGTTTGGACATATATAGGGAGGTCTTTCTTGCTCGACATGATAGTATGCTATCTGGTTGCCCTTTATCTTAACATGTACTCTAATTGTCTCTATGTTACATGTTGATAAAGCCCTTAGGATGAGTACTTGACTACCAGGACTATGATGCAGATCATACTAGTGGGGACAGTGTAGTCGCTAAGTACAACCTTCAAATGTTCCTAGTCGTGGGTGTATCGAGACAGGGCATCGATACACCAGAGTAGACTAGCGTATACGCATCTTGACCCATATGATGGGCGATGGATGATCCCATATCCATCGGTGTTTGACATCAAAGATGGTGTACGGGTGCTCAATGGAGACTGGGTACACTGAACGGACTCGCCGAGAACTCCTAGATGGATTTATACCAATCGTCAGATAGCAGTTCTCCGGTGACACTGGTACAGGTTAGTCTGTAGACCCGAGATCGTCATAGAGTCTTGTGTGATTCCCACTGTGCTTTGATTTCCACCTTACCACGTCCAAGAGGGCGTGTAAAATGGTGGCTTTTGGGTATAGTCCCGAATCACATGGAGGCAATTAGCGATAGGAGGGGTTTCTTCTCTCCCGGTATAGGGAGTTGATGTTGTGCTGTGTTCGATTGGCTATAGCTGGAAGTCCCTGACCAGGGCTGATATGGAGTGCTGCTCGTAAGAGTTATCAGTAGTTTCTCGACCTGTTATGAGCCTCACATCGACACGACTTATCGGTTACCACCCCTAGACTAGATATGCGACATATCAGACGAAGAGACCAGACCATACGGGTGTGTTACTGATTGGATTTGCAGGAGAATGTATAGGCTTGCTTGTTGATCTTCTGATTGCTCAATACCTGAGTGGCTGTTACGTTTAGCTGACCGCTTGCAGCTTGTGGGTGTTTGATATGATCATCACCTACTACCGGCGTATTGACGATTCTTTAGAGTCCTACACATAGGTTTCCTGGCTCAGGCAAAACGGAGTAGGAGCACATATGTGATATGTGCGGGACCGAGAATAATGCGTGTATGCGATACCGTATTAGATTCTCGCGATATGTGATATCGGCCGGGTATATGTGATATAACCGGGTCATCGGATCAAGTGTTGATTCGATGAACTGATACAGATTATATTAGTCGGTTATTTGTGAAATAGCCGGATTATCAAATCAGGTGTTGATTCGATAATTTAATGTATAATTATATATTTGATATATTATATTACATTAACTAATATAAGCTCATTTAAAGATTCTTTTTCTCACTTGGATAATACATTGATATATGTTAATTGTATTATTTTGTTTTGTTACAAAATATATTATATATGTGATATATAATATTATAACAAGTTAGGCATACAAATGCAACATGTTTTGTGGAGTTTAAACATTGTTAGGGTTTGGATTAGGGTTAAGCTTGGATGGAGCTTCATGAAGCTTTGACTTTGACCTTTGAAATTTTGTGTTGATATTTATTAACCCAACCCAAACCTTAGCCTCTAGTTTATTCTCTACAAGGGTTAACTCTATCATTCTTAACCCATAGTTGATTTGTAAGCACAATAATGATTTTTATTATTCATCACAAAAGGATTGCTTCATCTTCTTCTTCTTTCTTCTTTGATGAAAAGCTTCACTAGCTTTTTCATAAGTGATGATAATAAGTGAGAATATGAAAACAAAAGAGAACTAAATTCTGTTCACACCATAATATTGCATTATTATATTCCCCATTCTTATTCTTTTTATAAATAAACAGGTACTTTTGACGCATGTCTGCTACATGTTACAGGTTGCAGGTTCTTGGACAGGAAACAGTGAAAACGATGTAAAGACAATGAAAATATGGACTTTTGACCAACAAACAGAGGACTCTTGATCAAGCCTACATCAAAGAACAGTTCACAATCAACAAGGCAAGGCAAGGTCCAAAATAATAAGGCAAACGGTTAAAAGATCCATTGCAAAATGTTCACTGAAGATCTGGAACCAATGGAGAGCCCAATTAATAAAATAAACCCAAGAACTAGAAGCCCAAAGAACCATGAAGCAGCCCAGAAAAATTCATGAGGTGATCTCACCAATGGGCTGTGGAACCGCGGCCCAAGCCTGCCATTGCCGCGGTTCCGCGGTCGTCTAGTGCCCGTGCTGCGTAAAAATTTTACAGTAATTTGGGTTCTGTGCTGAAAAGATTTTCTAGGGCTATTTTTGTAATTGTAAACATGCGGATCAAAATGTAACCTAGGGTTTCTATTTCCTATAAATAGAACTCTAAAGATTGTAAATTTTATGCCTCCTTTTAATAATAAAATACAGATTTCTTTATGGAGAGCATCGGTGCCTCTTTTCAATTCAGAAATTCAGATCTGACAAACCTGCGTTGATGATTGGAGAGAGCCATCTGTAAGTAGATTTAATTTCATGCCCTAGAAACTTGTTTAGGGTTTAGCTTTAAGAAAGGATTTTGAGAGAAGAGATCTCTCATCCCTTTCTTACCCACCAAATATTTACAATAGGACTCTATGCATACACGCACACACCGCGCCCTACGGCACCCTATCCCTCGAGGTAGCGGTGATACCGTAGTATAAAGGCCCGGTTGCGCGCGTTTTCCATGGAGGTTAGGGTAAGGATCTCTAAAAGAAGGACAAGAACCTAGAGGAAGAAACACCTTCCCGAATGGATCTAATCCCCTTTATTGATAATTACCATAACTCCTCTTAGATCCTAATTTGGGTATAGAAAGCTTTGAGATTTATTTACATTTCCAAACCATTCCTAAACCTAACCCTAGCAAGATTTAGATCTAGATTAATTTAGTTTTTTAGATAGATTTAGTTTTTATATTTAATAATCAATCCGAACACCCTTCGGAATTAACTCGCAAGAGCGAATAGGAGATTCACAACATCCCTGTGGACCGACCCGTACTCACCGGCTAGCTGCAAAGCGACGCCGTTCTTGATTGCGGTTTAGAAATAGTTTTTGAACAAATAAAATTCCTACTTCATCATCCTCATCTATTCTAGCCACTTAGATTAGGGTGTTTGCTTCACTAATACATGATTAGTGAAGTAAGAGTTTGGGTTTGAGTTTCTTCAAGGTAGATCATCTTAGTTGTTGAAGATTGGAAGCAAGCTTGCACTTTCTCTTCATGGAGCCTCTCTAGAGTCCGGGTACTTGATGATCGTAGCGAAGGGACCTCAACACGGAGCTTGTGAAGTGAAGAAACGGACTACAAAGGCTCTAATCCCTAACTCTTAGATGTAAAGTTGTTTACATGCAAGTTAACCCTAATTCTCTAGTTAAGATCTTGGTTAGGGTTTTTTTAGCACCCTAAAAATTTTAAAGTAGCATGATTGATACTTGCCAAAACCTTCACAAGGTGCTACGCTAACCCTACAGTGGTATCATAGCCAAGCTAGAGCATTAGGCGCTGTTTAGACGAAGTTTGAAGTCCGATCGAACTCCGAAACCCCGATAAATCCCACTTTCTGGAAAAATTTTCAAAAGTTGAATTTTTTCATATTAAAAATGCTCAGAAAATCATGCATGGAATTCTAAGGATTACTGTGAAGTACGAAACCATAACTCACTCAAGAGACCGCGGAACCACGGCCAAACCATGCGTTTGGCGGCGGTTCCGCGGCCAACTTTGGGAGTTGGGGGCTAATACTTCAGGGGTTTATTCTTGGGTACTTTTTCATGCTTCTGGGAATTTTTAATTCTACTTAAGTGTTGTGCTTTCTGGGAAATATTAGGAACTCGTTGATTCGATCGGAAAGTTTAACTTCGTTTAAGTTTTTCTAGGTTATTTAGAACGTGTTAAAAGGTTCGAACGGATACTAATAACTCATTTTTTCCCCTGTCGGAAAACTTTCAAGTGTTGGATTTTTCCTGAGTTTAAAACTTTCAGAAAATCATGCAAGCGAATCTGTGGACCCTCTAGAAGAACGTAACCTTAACTCGATTATGTGACCGTCAAAACTGCCACTGAACCCTAGGGTTTGTGGTAGTTTAGCGTTGCCACATGTGACGCGTTGGTTTGACCCTTCTACGGCTGGTTCATTGGGGCTGTGACATGTTCTGGGATTTTTGAACTCCGCTCAAGTGTTGAGCTATTTGGGAAATCATGGGTGTTTGTTTATTCGATCGGAAAGTTTAACATTGTCTATTTATCTAGAATGTGATACAATATGTGGAATTCATATAGTTAGGCATGAAATGCAAAGTATGTGATATTTCAGATTTAAGATGTCTAAAGTGATTATGGATTCCAAATGTTGTAATTTTACAGTTTCTTTTCTGTGACCGTAAGCGTAGTATGTGGTGTATCGCTGGCTTCGTTGCTATACATCAACGACAATCGGAATACGCATACTTGCTTACGTTGATGATATGAGATATTATGTGTTGCTGTGATATGTTATATTGGATCGTCGTGTTCTGAATAGCCGGGGGTTTTAAGTGAGATGAGGGTGTTTATTTTCATTCATGTAAAATTCATTGTATGTAATATTCTTTTATTGGGGCACTTTCGGATTGAGGATGATGTCACCATTGTATATTATTTACTTTTCCGCATTAGGATAGACCCGAGGAGGGGAGCATAAGTAACCGGGTTCTAGGGTCCAGTGGGAGGCCATCTCGAGGAGTCGAGACCGGGTCTCTTAACCCTAGAATTGGCAGTGTTACTTGTTGCTCTCATAGGGGTCTAGGGGTGTGGGATTGGCTATTCATCGCGACCATGGAATCCGTATTTTATACAGGCTCACATTCAAACATGGACCTCCTAGTATATCCAATATTTCATATATGTTCTTCTGCTGCAATATTCTATGATGAGATCATATTACTGCCTAAGACGAATGTTTATATTATATATGAGATATATATTGTATATTGTTGATTTTGTTTCATATCTGATACTTGTAAGTCTACGTTAGCGCCCCGACCGTCTAACAGACGCCAAATGCGGAACAAAAACTTTTTGACTGGCGCTATCGTATACTATAACCTGGATCTGCCATTATTGCTAGACTAACAAACTACAAAGTGGGTAGAAATGTTATACCGAACGATCCGAGTCCTTCGGTCTTCAACCATCATCCCACGCTTTGTTGCGGCTGCTCCGATCTCTTGAATCTCCAGTCTTCTCGTCCAGGTGGCACCACGTCGATGGATCTTTAAACGGGCTCCCGCCTCTGAACCGAGGCAACTCGATCATCAAGTTTGCTAAAAGAGATGACCAAGATTGATGTAGAGAATGAGTAGAACACTTTGTCTCGTTACATCTAAAGCTATGGATGAACGGTTAATGAAGTTGCCTTTTTGGATCGGGTAAATGAGAAATCGGCAATTCTAATTTTCATGAACCAAACTCTATAATATTTTCTTTTGCAAAATCAATCCTCTCTCTCTCACTCAAGGGGTCGGCCACTTAAAGGAGTAGGGAGGTGAGTGTAGGAGGAAAAAATGGTGACCATAATGATAAATGAATGAGTGAGTCACAATAACACCTAGCACAACAATTAATGAAAACAATGAATCATCTAACCTTGTCATCCTTTCATTAAATGATCAATTAATGCACTAATGAGTCACTAAACACCTCATCATCCTAGTCACCATCTAGAAGCTTCTAGAACCATGACCCACCCTTATGACTCACCCTAGTGACGAAATGATAAATCCGTCTTTAACCGAATGTTAAAGACGGGTGATAGAAAACTGGAAACTGGCAACTTCCAAAAGCGATCCCGAAATGAATTTTAGGATAACCCCGTAACAGTATAAACATACCCACATTTGTATTACGACCGAATACAAATGCAACTGAGACAAAGATATTATATCTACACAGTATAATACTCGGATCCGGCTTAAACCAAAGCCCACCAGTATTATCTAGCCGAAATATGACACGTGGGTAAACGCACGTGCATTTTCCGAACCCTGCCATAAAACCATACGGCCTCTACAACGTTTTGCCCGAACTTGGGAAACTGTTTGTGGGGGACTCTAATGACTCATCAACACACTGACACCGGGTATAACCACTAGCATGTCAGAGGTACTAACTGTACGTAACGGTTGCCTATGTATTGATTGGAATGAAAGCTGACGGGCGAACTCATCCAGAAACCCTACTGAGCTTGATAGTGACAATATCCGTACAGTCCGGTCTGTTCGTCTAAGAGTATCGCATATCGAGTCTAGGGGGGTGGATAAAGTCAGACCCCTAATAACGCGATAATTCGTGTCGGTATGAAGCCCATCACCTCCTGAGAAACTACTGATCCAAATCAGTAATTCTCCACTACCCCGGCCGAGGATTTCTAGTGATGTCAACCCGTGCACTGTGCGACATCAACCCCCAATACCGGGAGAGACGAATCCCCGACGATCCGCTCACTGCCTCCATGTGGCTCGGGACTGTACCCAACTAAAACCTGTTTGCACGTCTCCTTTGACCATGGTAGGGTAGTAATCAAAGCACAGTGGGAACTCACACGAGACAAATGACGATCTCAGGTCAACAAACTAACCTGTACACATGTCACCAGAGAACTGTTATCTGACGATATGTATAATACCAACTAGCATGTTCCCGGCGAGTCCTGTCTGGTGTACTCATAACCCAATGAGCACCTGTATACATCTTAGGTGAACCAACTGACACCAATGGCTTGTGAGACTGGCCACCGCCCCTCGTCAGGGTCTCGACTGTATACACTAGTCTACTCTGGAGTATCGATGCCCTGTCTCAAAACTCCCACAACTAAGGACACTTTTAAGGATGTGCTTATAGACCCCAGCTCCAACGTATATGATCGCCATCATACTGCTGGCAGTCAAGCAAGAATCCTATGGGCTCTATCATCATGCAATAGTGAACTAAATCATGTATACGATGATAAAGACAAACCAGATAGCATACTATCATCTCGAGAAAGACTGTCATATCGGTACAGGTCCTCCCTCAATCACTGCAATGACGTACCTGCGATCCAATAAATAACTTTGAGGGCACTATATCCAACAATCTCCCACTTGCACTTAAGGCTAATTATTGCGATGTCGCATACTTACGTCCCGTGTGATACCGAACATCCAACTCCTCTACTAAACAGTTTCACAAAGCTCGTTTGTAAAACTATTATGTTCGAGAAATAGCCTCAGTGAGTGGATCCGCCCTGATGTTTCTTTCTATGTCTCTCTTAATCTCAAGTTCGCGGAGAACGCCATCTCCCGAATCGAGTAATACCTATCTTAGAATATGTCTGGATATCTGATGGGACCTAGTTCATAAATGAACTCCAAATCCAAACATCTTAGACTGTATCGTCAACTGAACCTAATCAGTATCCTGCACCATGCCTCCCATAGTATCCTCTTGGACCACCTGTCCATAATACTGTCCCTCATCATAGGGAAAACTATAACTTTGACAATCATTCTGTCATCCATGTCACCTTTGAAGCCTGGAATGTTAACCGTCTCCCGAAGGAGGCTGCCGTCATCAAATCCGTAGAACATTCACTTATGTTCTAAAACTGCTTCCTTATGTTTCTCCAGGATTGGATTAATATAAACTTATCGCATCTAGTGCAAAAACAATATCTGGTGTAGTACTTGACAACTCACGATTGACTCAATTGCCTAAGCAAGTGATATGCCAATCATGCACATCCCTCTCCCCTTTAGTCTGTAAGACACCTTTAGAGAGGGTGACTCCATCACCTGCAGGTACACCACCATGCCAGGAGTCATCTATTCTAAATACCTTTAGAATACTGTCAAAGTACCCACATTGGGAAACTACCTAAATCTAGATCTAAAACCATAGATCTAGTAACCAGAATGTCAGATATTATATCCATGTCCTTTGTAGAGAAACAACTGTATGACAACCATAGTATAACCGATCGTAGTATAGGAATTTTACTTCCTACTCTGTGTATGTCATCCAAATACTAGGATATCACACCCTACTACCTTCTTAACAGATCCATCCTCTATTCTGATGAAGTCAAACCCATGACTGTCACATCAAAAATAGATGATCTTATCTCCGCTATATTTGCTCAAGCCTATAAATAGACATAAGCTACTTGCCCACTGTGCTTCCGCTGCTCCCACTGACTACGACAACCCTCTGGCAGAATAATATATACATCCACTTCTAAAGCTAGTTTAGAACGACGCTATACTTAACCTCCTGCCGGGTCTCATAGCCTGGAACAACAGTAGTGTCAAGTCTGGGTAAACAAGAACCTCCCTGTCACCGTCCTTGAGGCTACCGGAGTACCTCTCGGGTGTCTGAGATTACCCACCATATCTGCGGAGTGGCTAATGGAATGTCAAACCTGATTGAATATATAGGTCCTATTAAATTTTCCGTAATCGTTTGCGGTTCTGGAATCACTTCCAGTTCTACCATACTCCCACTACTGTTTTTAGAAAAAATCCATTTTACTAAAACTGTGGCGAGTCAAGAACAATATCACTATTGATCTTCTAGATGGTAGAAAATCAACCCTCGTCAAAGCCAGGGTCAACCCACAAACTGCCATTACAGAAACGTGCTTTGAGTTATCCAGTGTCTGGTTTTAAGCATAAGCTGTACAACTCACTGTACCTTAACATCATTAAGATATGAACCATTCTATATTCAATATAGAAACATTTGGCACTTATTTAATTGGAACCAGATTCTAATCATGCAACTGTCTCCAGTGCATATCATCTTAATGGAGAGAGGCTAATCAGCATTACTCAACTTAAGAATCGATCCAATTATGAGTAACCTGAAAGAGAAACAAGTTTCTCAAAACCATTACTATTATCTGAATACCAATCACAAGAATCTACATCTTCGATCTCTTTGAAGAATCCCGATACTTGTGACACCTGGTTCTCTACTTTATTCTTATACCCACAACTTCTCAAATTTTAGACCTTGTATTTCTACGAAACACTTATCTAAAAAAACTAGAGAAGTTGTAATACCCAGCCCCTTTTAATACCAATATCCGTATTTCTCTTTAACTTATAAATTTTTATTTTATTTATAATTATTTATTTACTTTAAAACCCCATTAAACCCAAACCACCATATAATTCCCTCAGCCCATTTCTTTTATTCATTATAATTAAACCCAAACCATCAGATAAATTCCCTCGGCCCAATCCCTTGGCCGCAGCCCATCAATAAATGAAAAGAAATTCATTTTATTTAATACTCCTTCCCTCAGCCCAGCAGCCCGGCCCTTTTCCATTCTCTTATAATTCTTTTATTTACCCCGTCCCACTTCCTTCAGCCGCAGCTGCCTTACCCGACCCGGCCTACTACCCTTCTCCTCTTCTTCCAACAGCTAGTTCTTCTTCCCGCTCACTTCGCCGCACCCCACGCCCACGCCCACGCCCACGCTCATGCGCCGTTACCCCCACGACACGCAACCCTCGCGTCTTCCCTATCTCTCCCCTCACATTCTCTCCCTCTCGCTTTCTCCCATTCTTCTTCTCATTCCGCTCCTTCTCTAGAACCCTCGCCGCCTTCACCGAAGCTCACCTCGTCGCCGTCGTTACACCATCCCCTTCCTCCGACGAGCCCTGGCTACCTCTCCCATCGACCACGACTCCCTACAACCACCTCCAGCACCACCAACCTAAGCCGTCACTACCCTTCACCACCTCTCTCCTCTACCCAACTCCTTTCAACTGCCGACCATCATCGACCCCATCTCAACGCCGACAAGCCCACCAACGAGGTCATCTCTACTGCCACCTCGCCGAGCTCCCCTAGCCAAGCCGAGCCCCAAGCATCCAAGCTACCCTGCACCGAGCTCTCTCGTCAGCCGCCACCAAACTCACCTGCACCCGAGATCCACCCGACCACCGGCACCCACGACACCGGCGAGCCCCACTGCACCTGAAACCCCCTCGTCGACCTTCTCCATCCTCAGTATCGTCACTTCACCATCACCACCTCCGAGCTCTCTCTCTCTCTCTCTCTCTCTCTCTCTCTTCAAAAACACCCTAACCCAAAAACCCAAGTCTCGAGCTCCACTGTTGCCCATCGCCGGAGCGCCGCCGCCGACCGTCGTCGAGCCCAGCACATCCCAGGCCAACCACAGAGCACCACCTCCGCTTCCAGCAAGCACTTGACGCCTCCGGGCAACTCCGACGTCAAATCCAAATCGCGAGCTGAGGCCGTGCATCCAATTCACGCCGTTCGTTGCGAGTTCGCGATGCTGCTGCTGCCGTGCATCCACGAAATGTTTCCAGACAAGTATTTTACTTGCTACATGCTAATCTATTTATGTTACAAACTCAATTAGTATAAATTGCAATACTACAATTCATGATAACTTATACTATTTACCTGTTCGATGCATGATCCCAATGAAATTATTCATCTAATTTGACGGAATTGGATTGTTTATGTTGGCCCATGTAGTGACGAATATCTTGTATAAATTTCACTGGAAAATACGACTATTAATGACTAAAACGATTACCCCCAAATATACCTGTAAAACTTGAATTTTCCCGTATCTGAAAACCGTTAAAATTACCATAAATTATATACACGCTGGAATGATGCGTTCGAGGGCTTAAATCGAATCCGACTCGACGAACTATAACTCTATGCAAGTTTCTAATGGTTTCTATACTTAAATTGTGACGATATTTGGATCGGAGTGCGACTCTGGACTGCAGTCCAGAACGACTCTGGTTACTGTGTGCTGTCCCGTGATATGTACCACCTTGTTTCCTGAACTCGTATGTTGTGGAACTCCGCATTTTATAAAAGGTAAATCTGTTAGCTAGATAAAACAACTAGTTTCATTCCGTTTCATCGTCGTTTGCTATTTAAATTGTAAATTAAAAGAGCTGGACGTATAACAGTCCAGAACAGATTCAGAAGTGACAAACTAGTGATAAACAGTGTGCAACTCCTGACGTACAGACGCGATTGAAAATACGTCTATTGAGTTGAAAACCTTACTGAAAACCCTATATATCATTCAACTGTAGCGTCACTAAATTCTGATCCCTACTGGGGTTAAAATGTGTTGCGAAACGGACTTCCGATTCTGAAACCGGATTTCCAGCAGCGAACGCTTAAAATGAAATGTCCGTATCTAGTGATCCTGAAACCTGATTGACGTGAAACTAAATTCGCTGGATAGATAATCAAACATATTATTTATTTCCCCATTCATCGTTTCGCTGAACTGTACACGTATGATTTATGATAAATTGTGCAAGTGGTAGAATATTGATTTATGACATCTTAATCATGCTTTACATACTGTTTCCTCATCATATCATACATATGTCACTGCATTGATAACCTAGTGATCATGTGCATTACCCAGTGTTAGGTATTAGTGGTGGTTGTGGCAAGTACGTTAGTGTTCGTGCATGAGTGGATAAGTGAAAGTGATACGTACTTGTACACAATCAGTGAACCCTTTTATTCTATTGCATTGTCGACGTCTGTGGGACGCGTGTAAGTGTGACTATAAGTGGTATGGGACACTTATGGAAGCTCTCACATGGGTGTCACAGATAAGGCACCAGACACTGCCATTTATCTTGGGTATTAGTCGGGACGTGCTAGATGGAGATCTTGTCTCCAGTTCTCGCGCAGACTTGTCATGGACCGACAGGTATTTGAGGTTATGGTTGGCGTTTGATGTAGACCACGGGGTGTGGGGTAGTTTGAGTTTGAGTTCAACAGAATCTCGGGAGTCCCATGCCGGCTTATATATATGGAGATATATGGAGATTTACAGGGTACATGATTATTACCGTGAGTTATATTTTGGGCCCGTGGTCCCTTGCTCTTGGGTCCTACCCTTGGATGGAGGACACTCGCGAGTGATTGACTCTCACACTTGGACTGACGATAGGCTTAGTGACCTGTATAGTGAGACTTAGAGACTGATAGGGATAATGGCATTGATATACATTACTTACTGTGTTGACATACCCGGCATACTATTTTACTGCTTTACCGTTCACCTGATCTATTGGACATTTCATTGGTTACTGCATATTCATACCTATACCGTCTTGATTTACTGTTATATATATCTATTATCACTATTCGAGTTGCCACTTGCATCTATATGTTTATATTGCTATTGTGTCGCTCTGACGACCTGAGTATGCATGCTCAGAGTGAGGAGTGGATCTAGCCTGGACCAGGACTAGACGTTCATCGCGGACATCTTGATCAGCTATCCAGAGTTATACTCTTTTTACCTCCATCAGGTCAGTTCTTTGTACTTGTTTTGTTTCCGTTACTGCATTTCTCATTACCTGCGCATTGTTTACTGATTACCACGTAAAGCTAGAAGCCGAAGTGTGACTACGGCAGGATAATTCCTTGACCGTAGGAGCATGGCTGGCCTTGTCAACCCCTCGTATTCCGTATTTTAGGAAGCGGGGCGGGACATGGTTTTGTTGGTATCAGAGCCAGGTTTTGCTTCGATTGGGATTGCAGTTTTCCGTGTATAGCTTGACAATCTAAGACATCCCTTGGTCTAGCTTGTAAACTTGTTATTCATGATCCATATTCACATTGTGTGTTCCGTTATCCATTCGCTAGGGTTTCAGGTAACTTGGCAAAGTTACGTGGTTGTAATTGTGGAATACATCATAGTTACACTACCATACTCTGCTTAAGTGACTTAGAGTCCTATAATTGATTTCCACTTATAATGAATTTCATCACACCCGATGTTCTTGATTCCTTGCCCAATCTATAATATATTTTAATTCTCATAGATTGTGCCTCATATCGTCCTCAAAATTATTGTTTCAGGGTCATGTCGCCCAACGACTCTTCCTCTATCTCCACTCTCCAGAATCAGACCGTTGAGATTCTGAGTGTACTGTAAGGTCTGAAGGAAGCCCAGGAGCGAACGAACGACTTGTTAGCTGAAGGACTGAGAAGGCAGGTGAATCAGGCACCAGCAGGAGTCCCCAATCGTAAAGGGATCTCTGTTAGACGAGGAAAAGAGAAGAAGATGAAGCGCCCATTTGTTTTCCCGCGACAGAAGCAGCAGAAGACCCAATGTTGTGGGTACTGTAAGAGGCCAGGACATCTTCAGAGGGATTGTCGCCTCGCCCAAGGGAAATGTCTGATTTGCGGATCCAGCAAACATCTTATCAACGGTTGCCCAAAAAGGAAGGAGCTACAAGGAGGAGACTCGTCCACACTCTCCACTTCTGCCAAGTGATGATTATTGCGTAGTTCGAACTTCGAGGATAAGGCGGACCCAGCGCAGGATTCAACTCGCGTGACGAGAATGTAGCGGCCTAGTAATCGAAGAAGAGTTATCACGTTTTCTGCTTTGAATAAAATGTTGTAAATATTTCTTTTCGTTTGAAATCTTGTATCCGTCGAACTGTTAGTTGAATGCAATAAAAACTTTGAATCGTAATATATGTATCGTTCTCTTACTTTCCCCCTTATTTATACTATTCATTACCACAGCATTTCTAATTCTGATTTTTCAGTTCCTGCCCACCGCATATTTTCCTATACTCCGTACCCTTAGCTATTTTCTTGATGTGCTCCACTGTCTAATCATGACTCTTTCTTTTCAGGCTATGGCCCATCCTGGAGCAGCGCCGCATCTAGTTGAGGATGCACAGTCATGAGTTTCCTTAGACCGCATGCTGGTGAGCTCGGACGACGAGATCAACGGCCCCCAGGTCATCTTCGAAAACAGCGATTCCTAGGACGAAGGAGCCGCCGCCCCAGAGGTTGACACGATAGGCGATTCCGACGAAGAGGAAGGAGGCCCTGAAGAGAACCCGATAGAGGAAAATCCCGAGGAAGGCCCGATAGAAGAAAATCCAGTGGAGGAAAATCCCATGGAAGGGGATCCAGAAGAAGAGAATCACATGGAAGCAGACCTCGATGAAGAAGCTCCAGCCGAGGAAGAAGGACCAGAAGAACAAGACCCTGCGGTGGAAGAACTCCCAATGGCGGTCCCTGTGAGGCGCTATGGAAATGGACGTCCCTACCTGAACGCGCGAGCCTACCGCATCCTGCTGAACCTCCACAACCGCGACTGATGGGATTTTTAGTTGTTGTCTTCTCTGGCCACTACCTGAACGCGCGAGCCTACCGCATCCTGCTGAACCTCCACAACCGCGACTGATGGGATTTTTAGTTGTTGTCTTCTCTGGCCAAATAAACCTATGTATAGTTTAGGGCCATCTGTTACTCTTCGAGAGTGCTTTATTTCGAATCTTCTAGAATGAAATAAACTTTCTGAGTTCGCAAATCTTTTGATTACTGGTTCACTTGATACTTTGACTTTTCCCCTATACCGTTATTTCCTCCTGAGACCCCTGACTGTCCACTTCTATACCCTGTGTTGTTCCGACCCTCACTTAGATTAACAGGTACCGCACCCTGATCTTTTGAATGGGCCATCCTTCATCCTTCGTATATACCTCGTTTGAGATCCTTCTGGGAGGGAAAATTGATAGTAAAATTTCCGAGTTAACTGACCCTTCAGATTTTTGATTCACATGATGTATCGACCGTTATCCTCCCCATACATTTTCCCCTTGTAGTCCTTTGCTGTTCACCCTTACTTCCTGTGCTGACCCGACCCCAATCTCTTTGACCTTCAGTCTAAAGCTATCACACTCCGACCTTTTGAATGAGCCACACTCCATGGTAATCCCTACCCTAGCTATCCCTTTACATATTTGTGCTTTTCCCTATTACCCTAACTATATTTAGGGACATTATTATTCGAAAATTTAGTTTTCATTTTTGTATTTATCGAAGAGTGCTTGTTATTGACTACTCCGTCTATGTATTTTAAGTACACTACTATTCTTCTCATTTTTGGTAGCACGACTATATGTTTTACACATACTATTTTGGTGCCATGCTTCTTATTTTCACCATGTGGTTTTCTAAGCTATGTTAAAATGGTTTGATTAATACGTTATTCTAAAAATGTTTTAAACCACCGACAAGTTCTTCACTGTTTCATTATGACTATGCCTTATACTCATTATTATTTCTGCTGTGCTACTTTTGATATACTTATATGTGCACATATTTGGGTTTCGATTTTATCGAGCACGCCTCGAATATTATTGTTCGTTATTGTTGTTTTTATTCTCGTATACATGTAGTTTGTCCTATAGTTGTCCTGCCTTATACTTATTTAGACTTATTCTTTTGTATGTTGTTCTTACATATACCTTCAAAATTTTGTCCATCCGTTTTAAGTAAATTACTAGGTGTTAGCGTTCCATGTGGTAGCCTTTCGCGTGTTATTTTGTAGCTTATCGTTATTTTAAATTTCGAGGACGAAACTTTTGTATGGGTGGTATGATGTAATACCCAGCCCCTTTTTATACCAATATCCGTATTTCTCTTTAACTTATAAATTTTAATTTTATTTATAATTATTTATTTACTTTAAAACCCCATTAAACCCAAACCACCATATAATTCCCTCAGCCCATTTCTTTTATTCATTAAAATTAAACCCAAACCATCAAATAAATTCTCTCGGCCCAATCCCTTGGCCACAGCCCATCAATAAATGAAAAGGAATTCATTTTACTTAATATTCCTTCCCTCAGCCCAGCAGCCCGGCCCTTTTCCATTCTCTTATAATTCTTTTATTTACCCCGGCCCACTTCCTTCAGCCGCAGCTGCCTTACCCGACCCGGCCCACTACCCCTTCTCCTCTTCTTCCAACGGCTAGTTCTTCTTCCCGCTCACTTCGCCGCACCCCACGCCCACGCCCACGCCCACGCTCGTGCGCCGTTACCGCCATGACGCGCAACCCTCACGTCTTCCCTATCTCTCCCCTCACGTTCTCTCTCTCTCGCTTTCTCCCATTCTTCTTCTCTTTCCGCTCCTTCTCTAGAACCCTCGCCGCCTTCGCCGAAGCTCACCTCGTCACCGTCGTTACACCGTCCCCTTCCTCCAACGAGCCCTGGCTACCTCTCCCATCGACCACGACTCCCTACAACCACCTCCAGCACCACCAACCTAAGCCGTCACTACCCTTCACCACCTCTCTCCTCTACCCAACTCCTTTCAACTGCTGACTATCATCGACCCCATCTCAATGCCGACAAGCCCACCAACGAGGTCATCTCTACTGCCACCTCGTCGAGCTCCCCTAGCCAAGTCGAGCCCCAAGCATCCAAGCTCCCCTGCACCGAGCTCTCTCGTCAACCGCCACCAAACTCACCTGCACCCGAGATCCACCCAAGCACCAGCACCCACGACACCGGCGAGCCCCACTGCACCTGAAACCCCCTCGTCGACCTTCTCCATCCTCAGTATCGTCACTTCACCATCACCACCTCCGGGCTCTCTCTCTCTCTCTCTCTTCAAAAACACCCTAACCCAAAAACCCAAGTCTCGAGCTCCACTGTTGCCCATCGCCGGAGCGCCGCCGCCGACCGTCGTCGACCCCAACACATCACAGGCCAACCACAGAGCACCACCTCCACTTCCAGCAAGCACTTGACGCCTCCGGGAAACTCCGACGTCAAATCCAAATCGTGAGCCGAGGCCGTGCATCCAATTCACGCCGTTCGTCGCGCGTTCGCGACGCTGCTGCTGCCGTGCATCCCCGAAACGTTTCCAGGCAAGTATTTTACTTGCTACAAGCTAATCTATTTATGTTACAAACTCAATTCGTATAAATTGCAATACTACAATTCATGATAACTTATACTATTTACCTGTTCGATGCATGATCCCAATGAAATTATTCATCTAATTTGACGGAATTGGATTTTTTATGTTGGCCCATCTAGTGATGAATATCTCGTATAAATTTCACTGGAAAATACGACTGTTAATGACTAAAACGATTACTCCTAAATATACCTGTAAAACTTGAATTTTCCCGTATCTGAAAACCGTTAAAATTACCATAAATTATGTACATGCTGGAATGATGCGTTCGATGGATTAAATCGAAGACGACTCGACGAACTATAACCTTATACAAGTTTCTAATGGTTTTTGTACTTAAATTGTGACGATATTTGTATCGGAGTGCGACTCTGGACTGCAGTCCAGAGCGACTCTGGTTACTGTGTGCTGTCCCGTGATATGTACCACCTTATTTTCTGAACTCGTATGTTGCGGAACTCCACAGTTTATAAAAGGTGAATCTGTTAGCTAGATAACACAAGTGGTTTCATTCCGTTTCATCGTCGTTTTCTGTTTAAATTGTAAATTAAAAGAGCTGGACGTATAACAGTCCAGAACAGATTCAGAAGTGCCAAACTAGTGATAAACGGTGTGTAACTCCTGACGTACAGACGCGATTGAAAATCCGTCTGTTGCGTTGAAAATCTTACTGAAAACCCTAGATATCATTCAACCGTAACGTCTCTAAATTTTGATCGCTACTGGGGTTAAAATGCGTTGCGAAACGGACTTCCGATTCTGAAACCGGATTTCCAGCAGCGAACGCTTAAAATGAAATGTCCGTATCTAGTGATCCTGAAACCCGTTTGACGTGAAACTAAATTATCTGGATAGATAATCAAACATATTATTTATTTCCCCGTTCATCATTTTGCTGAACTGTACATGTATGATTTTTGATAAATTGTGCAAGTGGTAGAATATTGATTTATGACATCTTAATCATGCTTTACATACTGTTTCCTCATCATATCATACATATGTCACTGCATTGATAAGTTAGTGATCATGTGCATTACCCAGTGTTAGGTATTAGTGGTGGTTGTGGCAAGTACGTTAGTGTTCGTGCATGAGTGGATAAGTGGAAGTGACACGTACTTGTACACAATCAGTGAACCCTTTTATTCTATTGCATTGTCGACGTCTGTGGGACGCGTGTAAGTGTGACTATAAGTGGTATGGGACACTTATGGAAGCTCTCACATTAGTGTCACAGATAAGGAACCAGACACTGCCATTTATCTTGGGTATTAGTCGGGACGTGCTTGATGGAGATCTTGTCTCCAGTTCTCGCGCAAACTTGTCATGGACCGACCGGTATTTGAGGTTATGGTTAGTGTTTGATGTAGACCACGGGGTGTGGGGTAGTTTGAGTGTGAGTTCAACAGAATCTCGGGAGTCCCATGCCGGCTTATATATATAGAGATATATGGAGATTTACAGGGTACATGATTATTACCGTGAGTTATATTTTGGGCCCGTGGTCCCTTGCCCTTGGGTCCTACCCTTGGGTGGAGGACACTCGCGAGTGGTTGACTCTCACACTTGGACTGACGATAGGCTTAGTGACCTGTATAGTGAGACTTAGAGACTGATAGGGATAATGGCATTGATATACATTACTTACTGTGTTGACATACCCGGCATACTGTTTTACTGCTTTACCGTTCACCTGATCTATTGGACACTTCATTGGTTGCTGCATGTTCATACCTATACCGTCTTGATTTACTGTTATATATATCTATTATCACTATTCGAGTTGCCACTTGCATCTATATGTTTATATTGCTATTGTGTCGCTCTGACGACCTGAGTATGCATGCTCAGAGTGAGGAGTGGATCTAGCCTGGACCAGGACTAGACGTTCATTGCGGACATCTTGATCAGCTATCCAGAGTTATACTCTTTTTACCTCCATCAGGTCAGTTCTTTGTACTTGTTTTGTTTCCGTTACTGCATTTCTCATTACCTGCGAATTGTTTACTGATTACCACGTAAAGCTAGAAGCCGAAGTGTGACTACGGCAGGATAATTCCTTGACCGTAGGAGCATGGCTGGCCTTGTCAACCCCTCGTATTCCGTATTTTGGGAAGCGGGGCATGACAGAAGTCTTAAGTAAACAGAACATAGTACGATGACCAACCCTTTTATCCTGATGGATACTGGGCAACATACAATACTCTGTATAAGTCCGCTGAGTTGAATAACTCATAACCTGTGCATCATAGGTTGAAAACTGTATCCAGGTGATTTCATCAAATATCACCAATTACAACGAATTCCAATATAATGAGGATGATCACCTGATTCCTAATAACTTACTCCCACTCATTATCTGTAAAACCATATAGACGTGAGATCATACCTGGTAAATACATACCATGGAGTAAGTATCTAATCGGGAAATCAGTTTTCCTTTAACAATGCACAATGAAAATGAAACATGAAAATGTTTCGTAGGGGCATCCTGGTATTCCTTGTAATGCCTCTTCCATAATCCTATTCATGACTTTAACCGTAAATTTCTTTGCCACCTCTCCAAATCCCTTTATTTGTCTTTATTCATTACCTTCTGTACACCATCGTTAGGCTATGTGGTTTTCTTCCTTCTCTACCGTTCGACACCAGCCTATGGTTTGGAAGAAGACTTATCCAGTAAGCATAATAGGTGTACTCTCCTAATCCTAGGAGTACTCGCTACTTGAGAAAAGGTGATGATAAAAGACAACCGAATAATACCTTATTCTATTTCTCCCGAACTGGGAAAAAAGCAAAGGTGAAAAATAGGAGTGGCGATGAAGTACGCGGTTTGATCGTGAATGATAACAGTCGCAATTTACTTTGCCCTCTTTCTAATCTCTTTATTTTGTCTTTAGTTATTACCTTCTGTACACCCTACTTAGGCTAATTGGTTTTCTACATTCCCTACCTTTCGGCACCTGCCTATTGTTTGGAATAAGACTATCCAATAAGCGTAATAGGTGTACTCTCCTAAACTAAGGAGCCCTCGCAATCTAAGAGAAGGTGATAATAAAAGACAACAGAATAAACCAATTCTATTTCTCCTGAACCTGGATCCATCCTCTAAGAAGTCCCTTCGAGTTCGTATATAACCATACGATGGATCTATCCAATGAAAGTGGATATCCGTAGTAATACGGGATGTTCTGAGAAATGCAAAGGGCAAAAGAAGGAGCGGCAATGACTTATGCAACTCAAACAATCCAAAAGACAGAATTTTAAGAAGGTTCGGTCAACTTGGTCACTGAGTCATAGTCTAGGGTCGGTCAATGGTCGCTGCCGAAGAGAGAGAGAAAAGAAACACTCTGCGTGCACTCAAACCTAGATCAGAATGGTTATCACTTTATCTAATCAAGAAACCTCCCACTGTACCGTCAAATTCTCCTCCAAACCTAAAAGAAGAATCAATCGGGATCACCCGAAGAGTAAACCAACTCATCAGTGGGAATCGTGATGCAACTCTCATCGCATGATAACGTGACGGAATCCACTCATGTTATCATACTCCAGAAGGTATGCGCATACTTGGCAAGTTTCAGTTTCTTTAGAAACTCCCGATATGATTTTTTCCCCATGCTCTTATGACCTTGGCGTTAGTCAAAATGTCATAAGTCACATGCCAACTTCTACCCGTCACTATCCAGGTCAATTTGAACCCACCCGCACATGCCCCTGACGTTGGACAAATGGCAGAACGACTGTCCCAAACCAACTCATCTATCTATGCAACAAATGAATACCCAACAGCTACCAAACACTATGCCTTGGCGTTGGTCAAAATACATAGCTTGAATACTACTAAATACCCAAAAGAAATGACGGAGGGGTACGGCTGGTTTTTGGTGAAAAACCTTTAACGTAACGAACTTGATATCGCTGAAGGAACCTGATAGCATTTTATAAAAATATAGTGGCGAAAACTTTTGCTAAAGAGGTCACTCCCGGTGAAGGGATCTCGGCTCTTTCCTCGTGGAATGAAGTGCAGGATATTCCAACTGAATACCGCGATGCAAAGCAACTTGTAATCGACTATAGTAAAGTTATTACCCTGACGTAAACTTCTGCCCAAGGGGTCACTCCCGGTGAAGGGATCTCGACCCTTGCCTCGTCGAATGAGGTGCTGGATATTCCAACTGAATATCACTATGCATAACAAAAGGAAACGTCTTTGTAATAACACCTTTTAAAACTGTTCCAATAACTGCCAAACATGTTTTTTTTTCTTTGCATTGATTAGAATCAACGCAGTCCCATCAATCAATCACACCAGAAAAGAACGAAAATAAAATGTACGTATATACCATCCGCATTCGTCACTGGGTCCCGTCATCACCCGTTAGGTTAGTTAACTAACGACAGAGCGGGGACTGGACTAGCGCGGGTGTAAAACATATACAACATCTAATAGTATATATATTAATATACAATAATCGCTCCAGGCATGATAATATGCAACATTACAGAAAAAGTAATAAGTATCACAGAACAATACAGATAATCTGGGATCCCCGGGTTTCACAGAGCCGCTACTGAAACCCGACGTTCCCTTGGTCGTGTGGATAGCCTGTGCAATGAAACCTAGACCCCTACGGGTGCGGCAAGTTACCCGCCAAAACCTGAAGCGAGTCAGCTCCATACAGCATAGTGAATGGACCACCCGGCACTTCACGAAATCCGGTAACTTGAGCTCCCTTCCTTGGGTCAACCAGTACCCCCTACGAGTGCGGCGAATAGTCTGCCAATTCTAGAGTGAGGCCCCTCTGCCTCTCAAAGCCATGAGATACGGACCCGTTGCCCTCCAGAACCCGGCTATCCGTGCATTCCTTCGCGGGATAAACCTAGTACAGAAATGAAAAATATATACAACGAGTACATCGACCTCAGCCCGGTCGTGCCCCAAAAGAATATTATACAAACAGGCAGTGACGGCTGTCCACATGTTGGACGCTCGCCCCGCAATATCAAATATACAAATAAATCCAAACAGCACTATCATTGCACACTGCTATCCACCACGACAAATCCGCAACATCACAGCACAACACAGAAGATCAACGCGAATGCCACGTTCGCAAACCCGTCTAAAAGAACTATAGCAATTAGACGCAATTTAGCGCTCAAATGACATTCCCGGTCGGAGATATAATGTAATTACTGTATACTAACAAGTTTAAAATTTCGATCGACAAAACTTCCCGAAGTGGGACCCACGTACATCTGGTGTACAGTAATAAAGTCTGGGCCCAAAAGAAATATTCCAGAAACCACAATTCACTGTGTAGAAGACACAGTAGAAATTTGGAGTATTGATCCAACAATATGGCAGAGGATCCGCGGCCAAACCCTGGTTTCGGACGCAGATCCGCGGCCGTACAGTAAGTTCACTTGACCAAATTTCACCCGTATTCTTAAAAAAGCCTGCTCTATTTTCTGTGATATGCAAAATGATTTTTAGACCCTTTTAAAAATCGACAGAAACTTTAACCCAGAAAATTGCAGTTTTCGAAATTCCGTTCGATCGATGTTTTAAACATGTTAGCACAAGTTAGTAAAGCTTAATGGCAAGGTTCTGATACCACTGTAAGTCTACGTTAGTGCCCCGGCCGTCTAACAGAAGCCAAATGCGAAACAAAAACTTTTTGACTGACGGTATCGTATACTATAACCCGGATCTGCCATTATTGCTAGACTAACAAACTACAAAGTGGGTAGAAATGTTATACCGAACGATCCGAGTCCTTCGGTCTTCAACCATCATCCCACGCTTTGTTGCGGCTGCTCCGATCTCTTGAATCTCTAGTCTTCTCGTCCAGGTGGCACCACGTCGATGGATCTTTAAACGGGCTCCCGCCTCTGAACCGAGGCAACTCGATCATCAAGTTTGCTAAAAGAGATGACCAAGATTGATGTAGAGAATGAGTAGAACACTTTGTCTCGTTACATCCAAAGCTATGGATGAACGATTAATGAAGTTACTATTTTGGATCGGGTAAATGAGAAATCGGCAATTCTAATTTTCATGAACCAAACTCTATAATCTTTTCTTTTGCAAAATCAATCCTCTCGCTCTCACTCAAGGGGCCGGCCACTTAAAGGAGTGGGGAGGTGAGTGTAGGAGGAAAAAATGGTGACCATAATGATAAATGAATGAGTGAGTCACAATAACACCTAGCACAACAATTAATGAATACAATGAATCATCTAACCTTGTCATCCTTTCATTAAATGATCAATTAATGCATTAATGAGTCACTAAACACCTCATCATCCTAGTCACCATCTAGAAGCTTCTAGAACCACGACTCACCCTCATGACTCACCCTAGTGACGAAAAGATAAATCCATCTTTAACCGAATGTTAAAGACGGGTGATAGAAAACTGGAAACTGGCAACTTCCAAAAGCGATCCCGAACGAATTTCAGGATAACCCCGTAACAGTATAAACATACCCTCATTTGTATTATGACCGAATACAAATGCAACTGAGACAAAGATATTATATCTACACAGTATAATACTCGGATCCGGCTTAAACCAAAGCCCACCAGTATTATCTGCCCGAAATATGACACGTGCGTAAACGCAAGTGCATTTTCCGAACCCTGCCATAAAACAATACGACCTCTACAAGGTTTCGCCCGAACTTGGGAAACTGTCTGTGGGGGACTCTAATGACTCATCAACACACTGGCACTGGGTATAACCACTAGCACGTCAGAGGAACTAACTGTACGTAACGGTTGCCTATGTATTGATTGGAAGGGAAGTTGACGAGCGAACTCATCCAGAAACCCTACTGAGCTTGATAGTGACAATATCCGTACAGTCCGGTCCGTTCGACTAAGAGTATCGCATATCGAGTCTAGGGGGGTTGATAAAGTCAGACCCCTAATAACGCGATAATTCGTGTCGGTATGAAGCCCATCACCTCCTGAGAAACTACTGATCCAAATCAGTAATTCTCCACTACCCCAGCCGAGGATTTCTAGTGATGTCCACCCGTGCACTGTGCGACATCAACCCCCAATACCGGGAGAGACGAATCCCCGACGATCCGCTCACTGTCTCCATGTGGCTCGGGACTATACCCAACTAAAACCTGTATGCACGTCTCCTTTGAGCGTGGTAGGGTAGTAATCAAAGCACAGTGGGAACTCACACGAGACAAATGACAATCTCAGGTCGACAAACTAACCTGTACACATGTCACCAGGGAACTGCTATCTGACGATATGTATAATACCAACTAGCATGTTCCCGGCGAGTCCTGTCTGGTGTACTCATAACCCAATGAGCACCTGTATACATCTTAGGTGAACCAACTGACACCAATGGCTTGTGAGACCGGCCACCGCCCCTCGTCGGGGTCTCGACTGTATACACTAGTCTACTCTGGAGTATCGATGTCCTGTCTCGAAACTCCCACGACTAGGGACACTTTTAAGGATGTGCTTATAGACCCCAGCTTCCACGTATATGATCGCCATCATACTGCTGGCAGTCAAGCAAGAATCCTATGGGCTCTATCATCATGCAATAGTGAACTAAAGCATGTATACGATGATAAAGACAAACCAGATAGCATACTATCATCTCGAGCAAGACTGTCATATCGGTACAGGTCCTCCCTCAATCATTGCAATCACGTACCTGCGATCCAATAATTGACTTTGAGGGCACTATATCCAACAGTGAAGCATAATAAATGGGACTTCATTAATGAGATTAATGAAATAAAAGAAACCTAAAGATGTTGTGGAATCGAATTTTCAAAAACAGGTAGCTCTAGTTCTTACTTTGCATAGCGGTGTTCCTTGTAGAACATCCAGCACCTTATTCGATAAGGAAAGAGCCGAGATCCCTTCACCGGGAGTGACCTCTTTAGTAATAACTGGCAGATACTACAAATCTCGGTTTTGTCTTTTGATTGCTTTTCTAGTCCTTGCTATGCATAGTGGTTTTTGTGAAATATCCTCCACCTTATTCGATAAGGAAAGAGCCGAAATCCCTTCACCGGGAGTGACCTATTTAGCGAAACTAGAAAAGCCTCAAAAACACTCCTTTTCAAAATCACTTGTTTCTACAACGATATCAAGTTCATCATGCTCATGGTTTTCTGAAAAACCTGCATAGCCCTCCGTTATTTCAGATAGAGACTAGTTGGTATTCGTGCTGCGTTTGTTGACCTTAGCCAAGGCGTAGTGTACGGTAGCTGATTAGTATTTATTTGCTAAAACATGAGATATGATTGAGTTAAGGTAGTCGTACGACTTTGTTGACCTTAGCCAAGGGTTGTACGGGTGGGTTTAATTCAATCGGGAAATGACGGGTTGAACTTTGCTAGCACTTATGATTTGTTAACCTTAGCCAAGGTCATGAGTTGCTAGGGGCAAAAGCATTATCGGGAATTTCAAGTGTTGAAATTTGCAATGAGATTGCATACCTTCTATGAGATAGATGGATCCTGATACCCACTGCGGGTAAGAGTTACTCCTGGGAGAATTTTACACAGGACAATTAGCCGATCAAGTAGGTGTCTAGAAAGGTGTTAACGGGGTTATGCCTCTGGGAAAACGAGGTTTATTTTAATTAGGTCCGTGCGAAAGCACGGGGAACCTCCCTCAAAGCACCAACACTGGCCTGGCTGAAATATTGGCGAACATGTAAGGTGTAATTAATCCCAGCTAGTCTTTCCTTTTAGGGTTTGAAGGAAGATTTGATAAAAAGCAGTGGGAGACATCCTGATTAGATATATTAATAACCAATCTAATCTTGCAAGAGTATACGCTGAGTGTTTTCTTCTCTCTCTCTCCAGGTAGCGACCATGTCACGCCTTAATCAAGATAATAACATGGATGTATTGACTGAACCCGCTTATTATACTAAGCAGGGGAACGTTGGTCCCGTTCTTTCTTATAAGTGTTATAAGACTGAGCAGGGAATAGGAGAATATCTGGATTCTCACGCCACCCAAATGAAGAATAAGCATGTTGATGCATCTTCGTCAAGTGTGTTTGTTATCGAAAACTGTTTCTCAGTTCACTCTACGTCCTGGGTATTAGATACCGGATCGGGATCCCACGTATGTAATATGTTACATGGGCTACGAAAAGGTAGGGAACTGGGAGAGGGTGATCATTCTGTAAGAGTAGGGAATGGTGCAAATGTTGCATCCAAGGTAGTTGGCGAATATCACCATGTATTACCAAATGGTAATATATTGGTTCTGAACGAATGCTATTACATTCCGATCCTGATATGCAATCTTATATCAGTTTCTTTGTTGAGTAAAGCAGGATATAATTTTGTAGTATAGGATAATGTTGTGAACATATTCCAAAACCGAAAGTTGATTGGATCAGGATCGTAAATAATGGTATATATGTTCTCAACCAAACTACAGTAGTTAATGTACAAAACACGCACAAGAGGAAGAGTTCAGAAATGAACGAATCCTTCTTATGGCATTGTAGACTAGGTCATATCAATGCGACAAGGCTAGCCAAGTTACATAAGGATGGATATTTGAATCCGTTCGAATTTTCATTTTATGATACTTGCCAGTCATGGCTCAAAGGCAAGATGACCAAAACTCCGTTTAGTGGACACGGAGAAAGAGTTACGGAACTCTTAGGGCTAATACATAGTGATGTATGTGGTCCCATGTCTACACATGCCTGAAACGGTTTCTCATACTTCATTACAGTCACTGACGATCTCTCAAGATACGGACATGTATTCTTGTTGAAACACAAGTCTGAAGTTTTTGAGAAATTCAGAGAATATAAGAACGAAGTAGAGAACCAAACAGGCAAAAGTATTAAGATCCTTTGATGAGATCAAGGAGAAGAATACTTGAGCACAGAATTCCTGGACTATTCTAAAAGAGAATGAGATTCTCTCTCAGCATTACTCCTCCGTATACACCACAGCACGTCGGTGTATCGGGACGGAGCAATCGCACCCTATGTGATATGGTGTGCTCTATGATGAGTACTACTGAGTTGCCTATTTTCTTTTGGGGTTATGCACTTGAGAAGTTGCATGCCTATTGAATTGGGTTCCAACCAAATCAGATGCCTGCCACTCCATATGTGATATGGTATGGGAAGAGCCCATCTCTTAAGGAAGTTAAGATTTGGGGTTGTCCGGCCTATGTCAAAAGCAAAATCCGGACAAGCTCGAGGCAAGGTCAGTTCTGTGGAAGTTTGTTGGATATCTCAAGCATTCGCAAGGGAATATTTTCTACCAAACTGAGGAACAAAAGATGTTTTCTCAGCATGCCACCTTTAGGAAAGGGAATTTCTTGTGAAGAAATTAGTGGTCATAAGGTAGAACTGGAAGTAGTTCCAGCTGAAACAAACTGCAGCTGATGATTTGGTAGAACCGGAAGATTCAATAGTTTCCAATGAACCTCAGCCTCTCCACCGATCTGGTAGGGTTCCTCATCCACCTGAGAGATAGTTCGGTTTCTCTATGACAGTGGGAGCGAGGATTGCATCATGAGATGATGACCTAACTAGTTTCGAGCAGGCCATCAGGAGTGGGGACTCTGTGAAGTGGCTGGATGCAATATGATCTGAGATGGAATCCATGTACACCAACAAAGTATGGACTTTGGAAGTTGCTCCTGAAGGGGTAAAACCCATTGGGAGCAAGTGGATCTTTAAGAAGAAACATGGTGTAGATGGAAAAGTTTAGACTTTCAAAGCTAGATTTGTTGCAAAGGGTTTTCGTCAACGACTAGGTGTGGATTATGACGAAACCTTTTCTCCAGTGGCTCTGCTTAAGTCCATCCGGATCTTACTTGCCATTGCTGCATACCATGACTATGAAATCTGGCAAATGGATGTTAAGACCACTTTTCTAGATGGTGATTTAGAAGAGTGCGTGTACATGACTCAGCCAGAGGGCTTCGTAGACAGTGGGAGCAGCGAAAAGGTGTGCAAGCTGCTTAAATCCATCTACGGGTTAAAGCAGGCATCGCGGAGTTGGAACGTCTGTTTTGATGTAGTAGTCAAAGAGTTTGACTTCATCAAAATGGTAGATGACCCTTGTATATACAAAAAGGTAGTAGAGAGTATGGTGGTTATCCTCGTATAGTACTTGGATGACATACTCTTGATAAGGAAGGAGTTTCCTATGTTACGCTCGGTCAATCTCCTCTTATCACAAGGATTCTCTATATAGGATCAAAGTGATACCTCCTAAATCCTGGGTTATGGATCTATGAGATAGATCTAATTAGATGTTAGGATTCTCACTAGTTGTAGTAAGATGGTATTAATCGATCCTGGGGAGAATCACTGGAAAGGTTCCAGGGTGATAAAGATGACTGAATGTCAGTCACAGGCATTGTCTTTACCCTCAGTGGAGGGACGGTATGTTGGAAGAGTTCCAAGCTAGATACCGTGACATACTAGACGATTAAAGGCTACATACATCGTTACCAAGGATGCTACCAAAGAGGCAGTCTGGATATATATGAGTTCATGAGATGAACTTCATTCCTACCATTATGTGACAATGGAGTTGTGGCTTATGCCTAGGAACCACCGTCTCATCAGAGATCCAGACATATTCTTAGGCAGTATCACCTGATCATGGAGATGGTTGATCTCTAAGGATATCGAGGTTAGGAGAGTAGACACAGAGGATAACAGTGCGGATCCACTCACAAAGGCCTATTTCCCCGTAGAGACTTTTATGGGATGGTTGAGTATGAGATACTTCAACCACAGCTGATTGTTGGGTATGCGATACCAACACAGATGGCCCTAGTGCAAGTGGGAGATTGTTAGTGATATGTATGCCCTAGAGGCCATTACTGTACATACGATGTATATTGTAGTGGATGCTTGGACATATATAGGGAGGACTTTCTTGCTCGACATGATAGTATGCTATCTGGTTGCCCTTTATGTTAACATGTACTCTGATTGTCTCTATGGTACATGTTGATAAAGCCCTTAGGATGAGTACTTGACTACCAGGACTATGATGCAGATCATACTAGTGGGGACAGAGTAGTCGCTAAGTACATCCTTCAAATGTTCCTAGTCATGGGTGTATCGAGACAGGGCGTCGATACACCAGAGTAGACTAGCGTATACGCATCTTGACCATATGATAGGCGATGGATGATCCCATATCCATCGGTGTTTGACATCAAAGATGGTGTACGGGTGCTCAGTGGAGACTGGGTACACTGAACGGACTCGCCGAGAACTCCTAGATGGATTTATACTAATCGTCAGATAGCAGTTCTCCGGTGAAACTCGTACAGGTTAGTCTGTAGACCCGAGATCGTTATAGAGTCTTGTGTGATTCCCACTATGCTTTGATTTCCACCTTACCACGTCCAAGAGGGTGTGTAAAATGGTGGCTTTTGGGTACAGTCCCGAATCACATAGAGGCAATGAGTGATAGGAGGGGTTTCGTCTCTCCCGGTATAGGGAGTTGATGTTGTGCTGTGTTCGATTGGCTATAACTGGAAGTCCCTGGCCAGGGCTGATATGGAGTGCTGATGGTAAGAGTTATAAGTAGTTTCTCGACCAGTTATGAGCCTCACATCGACACGACTTATCGGTTACTAGGGTCTGACGTTTACCACCCCTAGACTAGATATGCGACATATCAGACGAAGAGACCGGACCGTACGGGAGTGTTACTGATTGGATTTGCAGGAGAATGTGCATGCTTGCTTGTTGATCTTCTGATTGCTCAATACCTGGGTGGCTGTTGCGTTTAGCTGACCGCTTGCAGCTTGTGGGTGTTTGATATGATCATCACCTACTGCCGGCATATTGACGATTCTTTAGAGTCCTACACAGAGGTTTCCTGGCTCAGGAAAAACGGAGTAGGAGCACATATGTGATATGTGAGGGACCGAGAATAATGCGTGTATGCGATACCATATTAGATTCTCGCGATATGTGATATCGGCCGGGTATATGTGATATAGCCGGGTCATCGGATCAAGTGTTGATTCGATAAACTGATACAGATTATATTAGTCGGTTATTTGTGAAATAGCCGGATTATCGGATCAAGTGTTGATTCGATAATTTAATGTATAATTATATATTTGATATATTATATTACATTAACTAATATAAGCTCATTTAAAAATTCTTTTTCTCACTTGGATAATACATTGATATATGTTAATTGTATTATTTTGTTTTGTTACAAAATATATTATATATGTGATATATAATATTATAACAAGTTAGGGTTACAAATGCAACATGTTTTGTGGAGTTTAAACATGGTTAGGGTTTGGATTAGGGTTAAGCTTGGATGAAGCTTCATGAAGCTTTGATTTTGACCTTTGATATTTTGTGTTGATATTTATTAACCCAACCCAAACCTTAGCCTCTAGTTTATTCTCTACAAGGGTTAACTCTATCATTCTTAACCCATGGTTGATTTGTAACCACAACAATGATTTTTATTATTCATCACAAAAGGATTGCTTCATCTTCTTCTTCTTTCTTCTTTGATGAAAAGCTTCACTAGCTTTTTCATAAGTGGTGATAATAAGTGAGAATATGAAAACAAAAGAGAGCTAAATTCCTACTTCATCATTCTCATCTATTCTAGCCACTTAGATTAGGGTGTTTGCTTCACTAATACATGATTAGTGAAGCAAGAGCTTGGGTTTGAGTTTCTTCAAGGTAGATCATCTTAGTTGTTGAAGATTGGAAGCAAGATTGCATTTTTCTCTTCATGGAGCCTCTCTAGAGTCCGGGTACTTGATGATCGTAGCGAAGGGACCTCAACACGGAGCTTATGAAGTGAAGGAACGGACTACAAAGGTTTTAATCCTAACTCTTAGATATAAAGTTGTTTACATGCAAGTTAACCCTAGTTCTCTAGTTAAGATCTTGGTTAGGGTTTGTTTAGCACCCCAAAAATTTTAAAATAGCATGATTGATGTTTGCCAAAACCTTCACAATGTGCTATGCTAACTCTACAGTATGGTTCCCCGGGGCGAGAGGTGATTTTCGTGGTGTAGACAATGAGCCTGGCAGAGAGATTAGTACCTACCAGTGATAGTATTTGGACTCGACGGTTATCCGGAGGATACCGACCGGAGTTATGAGATGGATATGCATCGACCCATTCTGCCGGAGCCCGCGGGCCGATCCCGCAGATGGAGTCGAGATATGAGGATTTACTTATCGATGCTGGACACAGGTTTCATGGTGTTTCGAGTGTCGATGTTGGACACTCAGGTTCCATGAAATTTACAGATTTAGGGCCGATCAGGGTGACGACGCCTGAGGTATTGGGATTTGGGGTGTCGTTGATAGACACCTGGATTTTCCACGATGATGATTCATTGATGATGTTATGTTTTATCCCATACTCAGCATTTATTTTATATGCATTGCTTCATGTATTTGTAGTACCTGATAGAGTACCTTTCATGACTGTTGCATATACATATTGCCATATTATACTATCAGTTTGCATGTGATAGATTATCGCGGTACATGTATACCTGCGATTACCTGCATGATGTTATTTACTATTTACGAGTTGGCAACTCACCCCCGTTGTTCCATAGTGTTTTGCAGGTTAGACCCTCAGAGTAGTCGCAGCAGGGCTTCATATTATCTCTATTTTTGCGGATACCACTACGGTTAGCTGCGAGGCCTTTGCTATAGGTGGGTTCGCAGTTATCCGTTTATGTACATCGTATATCTCTTGTTGTATCTAGTACTCTCTATCTACCACCTTCATGTATTTGACTTAGAGACGAGTTGTAAGGATCGATATTGTATTATTTTGTGACTGCTGGGTGTCGTGCTCATGGGAGCCTGTCTTGTTATGTAGTGTTACCTCCTTATGCTGTTTTCATTTATATTTCTTTGCTATGGCATCGTATATCTTCTTGTGGTGGTTGTTTCCGCCTTTGGGCGAGATTTGCTCCCGTTTGGGGATGCTTTATTTATATTCTATATTGTACCCGTTTCGGGGCTAGTTTTTACAAAGGAGGTGCTGCCGAAATTTTTATGAAAGAAACTTTAGTTAAAAAATTTTACATTGAGATTCCCAAAAGTTTTTAACAATGTTCTTATCACTTACTACTATTGATGGTTTAGATTTCTGGGTTTTCGGTTTACTTAAATTGCGTTACGCCTGTAGACGTTACGTGGTTTAAGTGTCGTCACGTGCCAATTTTGAGTCGTGACAACCTCTTACAATGTCGAAAAATACCGGTATGCCCAAGCTGGCAGAGCAAGATCATCTACTTGCCTCCTGCTCACAATATGGCGTCTTCGGTAAATTGGTTCCCGTTTCTTTGTAGATTACCAATCTCACGATCCTTCTGCTTGTCGACCTGGTCAGGTGTACTAACGGAACAGTCCCGCTCTAGAACTCTTCTGATCACCATTTGGCCAATCAACATGACCACTCTCAAAGACAAATTACTGACGGCGGCATCTGGCTCTCTGAATATGCACGATATAACTGATCCTGGGTGCAAATCTTTATCGAAGCGGTGTCCTAGAAAGAACCTACTTGTGGCTTCTTCTGATCTCACATATGCCGAACTATACGAAGGTTGGCACTCTTGCTTAACTCTTTTCTCATAACCGGAGCTGTGTCCTCAGCACTACTTTCATCTGGAATTTGGCCGTATCTAACGCCTCTATACACATATCAATCCTTTAGCATCAACGGAGAGTAACAACCGCACATTAACATCTCGGACGAATCTATTGTTCCACTCGTCTTTATTATTGTCTACTTCGACGTCATCTCTTGCTGTCTACATCTTGCAATTCGTTCTCGGCTACAGTCAATCTGGAGTCTCTCATACGGACTCGAAATTATAAACTCGGTATCTTCATCACTCTATAGAAGATATCTAGCCGAACACGTCCTTGGGAACTCGTCCAAATTATCGGAGGAATACACTTTATCCATCCGTTCTTGATCAACTCACAACGCATTAGGGTGAGGTCCTTCTATCTTAAACTGGTCAACTTACCGATCTCATATCGGAGCATCCGACGAACAACGTCCTCTCTTGATCAATCTACTCTAGATCCAAGTAAGATCCTTCAACTGGAATTCTTTGACTCAACTAAGCCTGCATCGGCATATCAAATCTGGTGAATCATATCAGTCGCTCAACTCGAGATAGACTAGGTATCTCCTGTCACATCTCTGCCTGAAATCTCCAGCGGTTTCAGCTCATAAACTCTGGAAACGACATCCCATCAATATTAGCAATAGCTGAGTCATCTGTCTGCATGGTAGACAACATCACAACCTCAGGGGTAGGCTGTACATCAATAGTCCTCTCAATCCAGCAGCCTTTATCAATGGCCTGATCATCCGGTTCAAAATCGAACACTCGCCTCAAACGAGAGTCACAACACAACACTATACCTACACGTTCCTGTGTCACCAGAAAACAACATGCTCAGTCCTCGTCCGTGACGAGCTCGCCCTGACCGCATCTCTAGCAGCAGCTCTCTCTGCGCTCAAACCATGGTGACAGGAACCTCAAGCAGGTATCGATAAAGATAGATCGAATGAACGAAAGAAATCAACAGATTCCAAATGGATATATGATCATAGGAACGAATAGTATCACAGATCTCAAGATAAGTACATCCTAAGGTTTCTTAAGTGGAGTATCGTATCGTAAGTATGCCGCGGAACATACGTACAGTACGTAACTCTACTCAAGCTACCTACTCCATCAATCAAGGTCAACTTATGAAACGAAAGTCAGGGTCTAATACCCGCCGTCAAGTCTAAGTTCTGTAAGGTCAAGACTAAGTTCCGAAATATTTTCGCCCTAGACTCCACATAGTCAAATCCAGACTCAAAACAAGGTTAAACCTAACACTCTGATACCAACTTTGTCACGACCCGTAATTTAGCACGTGACCGGCACTTAAATTACGCAACGTCTAAAGGCGTGACATAAATCAAGTAAGCCGAAACCCAGAAAATCTAAACCTTTTTGCGGAAAATAATGGGGGTGCAGTTTTGAAATAAAGGTATAATGAATCATGTTTTTCTTTTAATGCATAGCTAATGAAATATGAAAATTCAAGTGGATTATACTAGAGTTGAAAACATGTTTCGTCTTTAACAAATTTGGGCAGCACCTCCCTTGTATATTTTGATCCAAAAACATATACACAATATTATATAGGCATCCCCAAGCGGGAGCTAGCTATTTGCCAACCGGAGGAATCACAACCACGCAATAATATATATACGACGCCCAACGGTGAAGAATCAACCCAAAAAGAACAAATAATGAAGCAAGACATCAAAACTCAAGAAAGCGGTCATAAACCCATCGCTCTAAGTCTCGCACAATACCCAAGTCTAATTAGGTCTACTAATATACAATTTCTAATCTCTGATTTGATTTGATCTGATAGAGTTTATCTAGATACAACGGAGTATAAAATACGAGAGTGGGCACGATCCAACATGTGTCCTATCTACCAAAGCAAAGCACCCTGGATGAAGCTGTGTGCCAGCAATACCGCAACTGATCCCAAGCGGTCAAACCTGCAAGAACTGTGGCACAATGGGGGTGAGTTGCCAACTCGTGAGTAGAAACATCAGCAAGTAAAAATTGAATAAAACAACGATTTTCTAGGTCACTACATCCTGAAGGTAATACTATGATATCTAGGGTGACCATGTATGCATATATGTCAACAATCGATCAATGCAATGACATATATAAATAAACATCCGACATCATCTGTCTGTATGCATGTGGATATCATCCACGTGTCCATCAATGACACAAACAATATCATGGAACCTGAGTGTCCTACACCGACACTCGAAACATCATGAAAACATATGCCTGTATGTATGAGGATATCAACCACGTGCGTCCATCAACGACACATCCAAATCATGGAACCTGACTGTCCAACACCGACACTCGAAACATCATGAAAATATATGCCTGTATGTATGAGGATATCAACCACGAGTGTCCATCAACGACACATCAAAATCATGGAACCTGAGTGTCCAACAGCGACACTCGAAACATTATGAAACCCGTGTCCAGTATCGACACGTAAATCTTCATATCTCAGGCGCCGCATAATCAGATCGGCCCTCATATCTATCTCATCTCAGGCGCCGCATACTCAGATCGGCTCTCATATCAATCTCACGACTCCGGTCGGTATCCTGCAGATAACCGCCGAGTTCTATACAATCACCGGTAGGTAGTAGTCTCTCTGCCAGGCTCATCGTCTACTGCACTGTTGGATATATGTATGCCCTAGAGGCCATTATATGATAGTGTATGTACCGATATGTGTGTGTGTGTGTGTGTATTCAGGGGACATTCTTGCTCGACATGATAGTGTGCTATCCGGTTGCACCTTTTATCTTGACATGTTCGTTTGATCATGCTTTCATTTATTTGGTACATGTTGATATAGCCCTTAGGATGATGCAAGGCTACTGAGATTATAATGCGGATCATACTAGTGGGATATGTGTAGTCTATGAGCATATCCTTGAAATGTTCCTAGTCGTGGGTGTATCGAGATAGGGCATCGATATCACCGAAGTAGACTAGCGTATACGTTACTTGTCCCATATGATGGGCGATGGATGATCCCATATCCATTAGTGTGGTGACACCAAAGATCGTATACGGGTGCTTAGTGGAGACTGGGTACACTGAACGGACTCGCCGAGAACTCCTATGTGGTATTATATCTATCGTCGGATAGCAGTTCTCAGGTGACACTGGTACATGTTAGTCTGTAGATCCGAGATCGTCATAGAGTCTTGTGTGTCTCCCACTGTACTTTGATCTCCACCCTACTACGACTCTACTGAGTCATGCAAACAGGTGGATTTTGGGTACAGTCCCGAGGAACATGGAGGCAATGAGTGATAGGAGGGGTTTCTTCTCTCCCGGTATTAGGGGTTGATGTTGCACCATGTACGATTGGCTATAACAGGAAGTCCCTGGCCAGGGCTGCTGAGATTTACCGATAAGTGTTATCAGTAGTTTCTCGATCTGTTATGAGCCATATACCGGCAAGACTTATTAGGTTATTGGGGTCGACGATACCATCCCTAGACTCACATATGCAGCATATTTGACGAAGAGACCGGACTATACGGTAAGTGTTACCGGTTGGCTCGACAGAAGTTTTAGCAGGTTTGCTTGTGTTTCTTCTGATCGCTCAATACCTGGGAGCCGTTACGTACAGCTTGTGCCACTGATGGTTTGTGAGCATATGATATGATCACTGGCTACTGTTAGCGTATTGTTGAGTCTTAGAGTCCCACAAAGGAGTCTCCTAGCTCAGGCGAAAAGATGTGGGGTGCATATATGATATGCGCGGGAGCTCCATTAAATGCGTGTATTGGATACCGTATTTTAATCGTGCGTTTACTATTGGACGAGTCATATGTGATATGACCAGGTTATTAAATCAAGTGTTGATTTAATATTAAATCCATTAGCTCATTTATTAAAACCCATTTCTTTGTGATGCATGCATGAGTGTATGTATATAATGATATGGATGCACACATGCAAGCATACATGTGTCATGGTTGATGATACATTGGTGGTGGCAATGCAAGACTCACACGGTTACATATTTAGATATTTTGATTATTTGAGAAAGAAAAATGGGATTAAAATCATGGTTGACTATTCAACTCTCTTGAGTTGACAAAGTCAATGGTTTCATTTGCCCATGGTTCTGGCCTATGGTTTTGCTTAAACTCAAGTTACAAAATATCTAGATATTTTGTAACCATGGTTTAGCATGGATGACTACTCTTACTCTCTTGAGTTTAGAGAGAGTTATCACATTATTCTCATATTATTCTCTCTCTTGAGTTTAGCTTGAGCCATCTCCTTCTTCCTCTCTCTCCTCAAAGCTCACTAGGGTTTTAAAAAAAAGAGAAAGGATTAAAAAGAAATGGTTTTGTAGTGAGATCCAAACCCACATCACTATTTCACTTTAGTCTAGCCCACTTGAGTGGAGTGTTTGCTTCATCTTCATTCTTGATTAAGTGAAGTTGGAGCTTGGTGCAAAGAGACTTCGTGGTGGATCATCGTGGACGCGGAAGGATACAAGCCAACCGACTCAAACCCTACATGATCCAAGGAGTCTAGGAGGAGGTCTACAAAAGTTGCATTTTCTCCTCACTTAGTGTTAGACACTTTATAGTATGTGATGCTATCGCTTGTTACTCTATTTTTCTAGTTCGATTCATGTTTGGAATTGCTTAGCACCCTCTAAATTTTTATTATAACATGTGTGATGCAACCCTAAACCTAGGGTGGTGCTATAGATAATCACGTAAGTGGTATCAGAACTTTAGAGTAACCTAGACGACATTAAAAACTTCGAACGAACGAAAACCGACATCCAAAGTAGTCCTCTCTGGAAATTTTTTAAAAAGTTGGAATTGTTCATATTAAAAATACTCAGAAAATCATGCACGGTATTGTATGGGCCCCCAAGAAGAACGAAGTCCTAACTCGACTTAACGACCGCAGAACCGCGGCCAAAAGGGTCTTTTGGCGGCGGTTCCACGGCACCGTTGGTGAGGCTTGAACTGTGCCTTCTTGTGCTGGCCCATATGAGCTTGATGCAGTCTCTGGTATATTTTGATCTGACTCAAGTGTTGAGCTATCTGAGAATTCTTTGGATGATTGATCGATCGATCGGATGTTTTAATTGCGCCTAGTTTATTTATGAATGTGACACAATAATTGGAATCTACACTAATTAGTTTTGTGAAAAGTAATTAGTTGCGTGTAAATCTAATATTTTGGTCTCGGTAGAATTGGGAATCTTGTTGAATTACCCGGCTTCTTTTGAAAAGGTGTTTTCATGGTTGAGACCTAAATATAAGATTTGCATTGTTAGGCATGAAATCCTGAATATGTGATATTCTGGGTTTATGATATCTAAAGGAAGTGTTGATTCCAAATGTTGTAGTTTTTCACTTTCTTTTTTGCGACCGTAAGTGTAGTATGTGGTGTATCGCCGGTTTCATTGCTATACATCAACGACAATTGGGGTACGCATACTTACTTACGTTAATGATATGTGATATTATGTGTTGCTGAGATATGATGTGCAGGATCGTCATGAATGAATAGCCGGGGGGTTTTATGTGAGATGAGAGTTTTTCTTTTCATTCATGTAAAATTAATTGTATGTAATATTCTTTTATTTGGGCACTTCCAGGTTGAGGATGATGTCACCATTGTTGTATATTATTTACTTTTCCGCATTAGGATAGACCCAAGGAGGGGAGCACAAGTGACCATGTTCTAGTTTTCAGTGGGAGGCCATCTCGAGGAGTCAAGACCGGGTCTCCTAAACTCTAGAATTGGTAGGGTCACTTTCCGCTCTCGTAGGGGTCTAGGGGTGTGGGCTTGGCTATTCATCGCGATCGTGGAATCCGTATTTTCTATTGTTGGCTAAATACAAAATACGGACCTCCTGGTATATCCTGTATTTTCATATATGTGCTTCTGCTATGGATATTCTGTAATGTGATTAGTTTATATGTTGAGACGAATGATGTATTATATATATGATATATAATAAACGTTGCTTATGTTTTGCATCCGCGCTAGTCCCGTCCCGCTATGCCGTTAGTTAAGTAACCTAACGGTTCATAACAGGACATTGTGGTGAATGCGGATGGCATAAGCGTGCGTTCTATTTTCGTTTCTTTTCTATAATGGCTTAAGGACTTAAATGATGGGACTACATTAATATGATTAATGTAAACAAAAGAAACCTGAAAAGATGTTGTAGAATCAGATTTGAAACCTACTCGGCTTTTTATGAGAAAGCAAGATTTCAAAAGGCGGAGCTTAAGACACTCCTTTTTAAACCATTAGATTCTACAACGATATCAAGTTCGAAGCGTTAATGGTTTTCTTAAAAACTATACACAGCCCTCCGTCATTTTAGAAAGTAGAGTACTTAGTATTCGTGCTACGTATGTTGATTATAGTCAAGGCGTAGTATACGGTAGCTAAATGATGTCTTCCTACACAACATATGATGAGATTAATTAGGACATTCATGGGATTATGTTGATTATAGTCAAGAGTCATATGGGTGGGTTTAATTAATCATGAAATGACGGGTAGAACTTGACTAGTACTTATGATATGTTGATTATAGTCAAGGTCATAAGTGCTAGGGGTATAAACCACATCGGGAGTTTCAAGTGTTGAAATTTGCAATGAGATTGCATACCTTCTATGTGATAGTAGGATCCCGATCCCACTGTGAGCAATAGTTGCTCTCAGGAGAATTTTGCACTTTACAATTAGCTAACTCATTAGGTGTCTAGAAAGGTGTCAACGGGCTACGCCTCTGGGAAAATGAGGTTTATTTTAATTAGGTCCGTGCGAAAGCACGGGGAACCTCTCTCAGAAGTATCGGTACTGGCCTGACTGAACGGTTAGCGAAGTTGTAGAATGTAATTAATTCTGGATAATTTTTTCCTTTTAAGGTTTGAAGGAGAATTTGATAAAAGCAGTGGGAGACATCGATTAGATAAGATAATAAACCAATCTAATCTTTGCAAGAGCTTTCGCTGAGTGTATTTTTTTCTCTCTCCTAATGGCAGATAACCATGATTGGACTTAAGCTACTATTAGAGAAAAATAAGCTTATAGGACCGAACTATAATGATTGGTTGAGGAACATTAACATTGCTCTCGCATATGATAAAGTATCATATGTCCTCACTGCCATAGCCCCGCCCAAACCAGGCCCTGAATCTTCGGTTGCGGATAGGGAGATCCGCAAAACGTGGGATATTGAATGTGCCACCGCCAAATGCCTCGCGCTTGCATCGATGAACAATACACATCAAAAGCAGTATGAAGAGATGGATGTTCAATCCATCTTTCTCCATACAAAGGAGTTGTATGGAGAGCAATCTCGTATCCTATGATACGAAGCATATCGAAAGCTGTTTCAAATGCAGATGGCTCCTGGTACTTCAGAAGGCGACCACGTTCTAAAGATGATAGCTCTTATTGAAGAGCTTGAGGGCCTCGGATGGACAATGGACAATGAGCAATATACAGATATTGTTCTACAGTCTCTTCCCTCTGCCTTTGCTCCTTTCATAGCGAACTTCAACATGCACAATATGGAGAAGTCACTACCCGAACTTCTCAATATGTTGAGAAATGTGGAGAGCACGCTTAAGGCGAAGTCTCCCTCCCTGCTTGTTGGACAATCTTCTTCTTCCGTCCCAAATGTAGGGTTCCTAGGCACTCTAGTGAAGTCTCACAAGTGATCAAACATGCCAATTTATAATAATTACGGTGCCGAGGAAACCTAGAACGGATCGTTGGCTAGAAGTATAGGCAAAGCAAGCAAGCTAGTTTACAACTAAACTATAAGATAACGGAAATACAACCTTTGTAGATCCGGTGCTCCACCTCCATAGCTCCGCAACGAAGTCGTCTCCGCTGTCTAAAAGGAATCCGGGCTCTAAAGTCGGCTTCGTCGGAGATTGGGCAAGCTAGGTCGTCGATGTCCATGCCGAAGATGATCTACGTCGAGGCATCGCTAGATCAAGCTCACAGCTTCACCAAGTCATAAAACTTGTGAAGTAAACACACTCTACTACTTGGCAAGAGGTAGAGAATGAAGAAATAGGAAGTGGGTAAACTTTAGATTTGGATTTCTCACTCTTTTTCATCACTTGCCATTAATGGAGGCAAGCTTTCTTCACTTGAAGAAATGAAGAAGAAGAAGGAAATAGTTATGATAAGTTAATTAAAAATGAAAAGAAAAATCAAAACTTATCATAATCTAAACCATGGTCAAGTGTAGAGATTAAACTAGGGTTAAATCAAATGGTTAGGTTAAGCATGAGATAAGAATGGTGGACAAAGTCAAAGGTTCATGAATCTTCAACTACAAACAAAGAAAGCCACCATTCTTCTCATTTCTTTTTCCAAAAAGAAAATAAATAAATAAATGAATAAATAGATATGAAAAACAAAACCCTAACCATTTAAATAACCATGGTTTAATCTTTACACAAACCAAAAAGCATGTATCATCAAACATGATACAAGCAAATGCACAAAATCATATCACATATATAATGCGCACATCCGAGTGAGAAAATCCATCTAAAGTGAACCAATATTAGTTAATGCAAAGTAATATATCAAATATATAATTATACATTAAATCATTAAATCAACACTTGATTTAACGATCCGGTCATATCGCATATAACCGGCTAATATCCAATGTATCGATTTATCGAATCAACGCTTGAATCGATAACTAGGTTATATCGCATACAACCATTCGATACATTTATCGCGAGAATAGAATACGGTATCACATACACGCATTATTCTCGGTCCCGCACATATCTCATATGCGCTCCTATTTCATTTCGCTTGAGCCAGGAAACCTCTGTGTAGGACTCTAAAGACTCGTCAATACGCCGGCAGCAGATGATGATCATATCAAACACCCACAAGCCGCAAGCGGTCTGCTAAACGTAACGGCCACCCGGGTATTGAGCGATCTGAAGATCGACGAGCAAGCCCGCTCACACTCCAGTGAATCCGACCAGTAACACTACCGTACAGTCCGGTCTGATCGTCTGATATGTCGCATATCTCGCCTAGGGGTGGTAAACGTCAGACCCCAATAGCTCGATAAGTCGTGTCGATATGAGGTCTATAACTATTCGAGAAACTACTAGTAACACTTACCAGTAAATCTCAGCAACCCTGGCCAGGGATTTCCTGTTATAGCCAATCGAACACAGCGCAACATCAACCCCCTATACCGGGAGAGACAAATCCCCTCCTATCGCTCATTGCCTCCATGTGACTCGGGACTGTACCCAAAAACCACCGTTTTGTACGCCCTCTTGGACGTGGTAAGATGGAAATCAAAGCACAGTGGGAACCACACAAGACTCTATGACGATCTCGGGTCAACAGACTACTCTGTACCAGTGTCACCAGAGAACTGCCATCTGACGTGAGGTATAATACCATCTGGGAGTTCTCGGCGAGTCCGTCCAGTGTACCCAGTCTCTACTGAGCACCCGTATATCATCTCTGATGTCAAACACCAATGGATATGGGATCATCCATCGCCCATCTGTATGGGTCGAGAAGGTATATGCTAGTCTACTCTGGTATATCGATGCCCCGTCTCGATACACCCTCGACTAGGGACTTTGAAGGATGTACTTATGGACTACCATGTCCCCACTAGTATGATCCGCATCATAGTCCAAGTAGTCAAGTACAGATCCTAAGGGCTTTACCAACATGTAACAGAGAGACAATCAGCATACACGTTAAGGTAAAGGGTAACCAGATAGCATACTATCATTTCGAGCAAGAAAGTCCTCCCTATATATGTCCCAGCATCCACTACAATATACATCCTATGTACAGTAATGGCCTCTAGGGCATACATATAACTAACAATCTCCCACTTGCACTAGGGCCATCTGTAGCAGTGGTTGCAGTATCTCATACTCAACCATCCCATAAAAATCTCTCTCTGGGAACAGGCCTTTGTGAGTGGATCCGCTGTGTTGTCCTCTGAGTCTGCTCTCCAAACCTCGATCACCCTGGAGATCAACCATCTCCATGATCAAGTGATACTGCCTTAGAATATATCTGGATCACTGATGGGACGGACGTTCCTTGGCATAAGCCACAACTCCATTGTCTCACAATGGTTGGAACGTAGTTCATCTCAAGAACCAATATACACCCAGACTGCCTCTTTGGTAGCATCTTAAGTAGCGATGTATCCTGCCTTTATCGTCTAGTATGTCACGGTATCTAGCTTGGAACTCTTCCAACATACCATCCCTTTACTGAGGGTAAAGACAATGCCTGCGACTGACATTCAGTCGTCTTTATCACCCTGGAACCCTTCCAGTGATTCTCCCCAGGATCGGTTGATACCGTCTCACTACAACTAGTGAGATTCCTAACATCCAGTTAGATCTATCTCATAGATCCAAAACTCAGGATTTAGGAGGTATCATTTTGATCCTATATGGAGAATCATCGTGATAAGCAGAGATTTATCGAGCGTAGCATAGGAAACTCCTTCCCCATCAAGAGTATGTCATCCACGTACTCTACGAGGATCGTCACCATACTCCCTACTACCTTTTTGTTTATACAAGGTTCATCTACCATTTTGATGATGTCAACTTCTTTGACTAATACATCAAAACAGACGTTCCAACTCCACGATGCCTGCTTTATCCTATAAAGCATCTTGCACACGTTTCCGCTGCTCCCACTGTCTACGAAGCCCTCTGGCTGTGTACTTATAGACGCACTCTTCAAAAACATCATTTAGAAGAGCAGTCATGACAGCCAACCACCAGATATCGTAGTCATGGTATGTAGCCGTGGCAAGTAGGATCTGGATGGACTTAAGCATGGCTACTTAGAAAAGGTTTCATCATCATCCATACCTGGTCAATGACGTAGACCTTTAACAAGTCTAGCTTTGAAAGTCTCAACCTTTCCATGTACACCAAGTAATCTTCTCAAGATATACTTGCTCCTGATGGGGATTTAACCCTTCAGATATAGCAACCAAAGTCCATACTTTGTTGGTGTATAAGGATTCCATCTCAGATCGATAAACATCCAGCCATTCTTACAGAGTCTCACTCTTGATGGCCAGCTCGAAACTAGTTGGGTCATCATCTCATGATGCAATCCTCGCTCCCACTGTCATAGAGAAACCGAAGTATCTCTCAGGTGGGTGAGGAACCCTACTAGATCGGCGGAGAGGCTGAGGTTCGTTGGTAACTATTGAATCCTTTGGTTCTTTCAAATCATCAGCTGTAGTTTGTATAGCTGGAACCTTTCCAGTTCTACATAACAGACTTTGCCTCGAGCTTGTCCAGATTTTGCTTTTAGACATAGGCCGGACAACCCTAAATCTTAACTGACTTAAGACATGGGCTCTTCCCATACCATATCACATATGAAATGGTAGGCAACTGATTTGATTCGAACCCTATTCAATAGGTATGCAGCTTCTCAAGTGCATAACTCCCAAAAGGAAATAGGTAACTCAGTAGTACTCATCATAGAGCACACCTTATCATATAGGGTGTTATTGCTCCACCCCGATATACCATCGTGCCATGGTGTATACGGAGGAGTAATGCTGAGAGAGAATCTCATTCTCCTTTAGAATAGTCCAGTATTTCCGTGCTTAAGTATTCTCCTCCTTGATCTCATCAAAGGACATAATACTTATACCCGTTTATTGGTTCTCTACTTCTCGTTTATATTCTGTGAATATCTCAAAAGGCTCGGACTCATGTTTCAACAGGAACATATGTCTGAATCTTGAGAGATTATCAGAGAATGTAATGAAGTATAAAGAACCGGTCTTGGCATGTGTAGACAGGGGACCTTACATACATCAACATGTATCATCCCAAGAGTTTACCAACTCTTTGTCTGTTTCCAATAAACAGAGCTAGTGTCATTATATCTTTGTGACATGACTGGCAAGTTTCACAAGATGTAGATTCAAACTGATTTAAATATGCATCTACATGTAACTTCAGCTAGTCGGGTCACATTGATCTGACCTAGTCTACAATACCTTAAGAAGGATCCGTTCATTTCTGAACTCTTCCTCTTATGTGTGTTCCATATACTAAGAACTGTAATTTGATTTAGAACATTAATGCTTTTAGATAACGTGCCTGAACCGATCAACTTTTGATATAGGAAATGTTCAAAACATTATCCATCTATACAAAATTTTATCATTTCTTTACAAATAAAGAGACTGATATGATTTTGTATATCAGGTTCGGTATCTAATAACATTCGTTCAGATTCAATGTATTGTAATACAGGGTGACAGTGACCAACAGACTTGGCTGCAACACTTGCCCCGTTTTCTGCCTCATGAAACTTATCACCCATTCTCAGTTCTCTACCTATCTGTAGCCCTATGTAACAGATTACATATCTGGGATCCTGATCCGGTATCACATACCCAGGACGTAGAGGTTACAGAGAAACAGTTCTGTATAATGAACACACCCGAAGATGATGCATCAGCATGCACTCTCTTCGATTGGGCGGCACGGGAAATCTGGTATTCCCCAATTTCCTGCTCTGTCTTATAACATTTATAAGTTGGAGCGGGACCAACGTTCCCCAGCTCAGTATAACAAGCGGGTTCGGTCAATAATCCGTATTATTATCTTGATTAAGGCGTGATATGGTTGCTACCTGGAGAGAGAGAGAAGAAAACACTCAGCGTGCACTCTTGCAAGAATAGATTGGTTATTATTTTATTTAATCAGGATGGCTCCCACTGCTTTTTATCAAATCTTCCTTCAAACCTTAAAAGGAAAGACTAGCCGGGATTAATTACACACTACAAGTTCGCCAATCTTTCAGCCAGGCCAGTGTCGGTACTTTGAGGGAGGTCCCCCGTGCTTTCGCACGAACCTAATTAATGTAAACCTCGTTTTCCCAGAGGCGTAACCTCGTTAATACCTTTCTAAACACCTACTTGATCGGCTAATTATAATATGTAAAACTCTCCCAGGAGTAACTCTTACTCGCAGTGGGTATCGGGATCCAACTATCTCATAGAAGGTATGCAATCTCATTGCAAATTTCAACACTTGAAATTCCCGATAATATTTTGCCCCTAACGTGCTATGACCTTGACGAAAGCCAACAAACCATAGCCCGCTAGTCAAGTTCAACCCGTACATTTCTTGATCGAATTAAACCCACCCGTACGACCCTTGACGAAAGCCAACAAAGCCGCACGACTACCCTAATCCAATCGCATCGTATGCTAGCAGATAAGCAGCATATAGCTACCGCACACTGCACCTTGATGAAAGCCAACAAATGCAGCACGAATACTATATACAACTTATCTGAAATGACGGAGGGCTACGACAGGTTTTTCTGAAAACCTATTGCGTAATGAACTTGATATCGTTGTAGGATCGAATGAATTTTAAAATGGAGTGCTTTTGAGGCTTTTCTAGTTTTGCTAAAGGAGTCACTCCCGGTGAAGGGATCGTCGGTCCTTTCCTCGTCGAATGAGGTGCGGGATATATCATATATATCACTGTGCAAAGCAAAAACACTTAAAAGCAATCAAAGGACAAACCGAGTGTGTAGCATCAGCCAGTCATTGCTAAAGGAGTCACTCCCGGTGAAGGGATCTCGGTCCTTTCCTCATCGAATAAGGTGCAGGATATATCACATATACCGCTGTGCAAAGCAAGAACTGTAGCTACCTGTTTTATTTTGAAATTCGATTATACAACATCTTAGGTTTCTTTTATTTTCATTAATCACATTAATGAAGTCCCATCATTTAAGTACCTAATCATCACAGATAAATACGACGTACACTTATGCCATCCACATTCGCCTCGATGTCCCCTCGTGCACCGTTAGGTTAGGTAACTAACGGCAGAGCAGGGCAGGGCTAGCGCGGGTGTAAAACATAAGTAACGTCTATATAATATATCATATATACCATATACTGTATCTATCACAGAACATCTCATGATCACATCACAGATATCGCAGCAGAAGAATCATATGAAATATTAGATATACTAGGACGTCCGTGTTTTCAATACGAGCCAGTATAAAACACGGATTCCACGGTCGTGATGAATAGCCAAACCCACACCCCTAGACCCCTACGAGAGCGGCAAGCAACCCTACCAATTCTAGAGTTAGGAGACCCGGACTCGACTCCTCGAGTTGATCTCCCACTGGACTCCAGAACCCGGTTACTTGTGCCCTCCTCCTTGGGTCTATCCTAGTGCGGAAAAGTAAATAATATACAAACGGTGACTACTTCCGCAACCTGGAAGTGCCTCAATAAAAGAATATTACATACAAGTTTTTACATGAATGAAAATGAAAAAACACTCATCTCACATAAAAAAAACCCGGCTATTCAATCACGACGATCCAATATAACATATCCAGCAACACATAACATCACATGTCATCAACGTAAGTAAATATGCGCATCCCAATTGTCGTTGACATATAGCAACGAAACCGGCGATATCACATATTACACTTACGGTCACAGAAAAGAAAGTGTAAAACTACAACAGTTGGAATCCGCAACCACCTCAGACATCACATGCCTGACCAAATGAATTCCTTAGACATCGCATGCCTAACAATCATAAACCCCGCATTTTAGTCTCATTATCGAAAACACTTTTCAATATCAAGTCGGGTAATTCAACAAGATTCCCGACATCCTGATTGAATGCTCGTCGCAAACTTCAATAGACAGTCGCACCCCCGATACCGTCGACGAAGTGCACCAAGGCGGAACACCGTTACCGGGAGCACCCGAACGGATGCTTTCGGCGACGGGGTTCTCCTACAGTCACTTGGTCGGGGCTATGGAGTGAAGCTTCCTATTAAGTTTATCCGGCGAGTATCCGCGTACGCTACGTGATTGCGACGGACTTTTGATCACATCAAAATTCCGAGGCAACCGATCATGTGAGACTAAATTGCTACGTTTATAACATTCATTTAGTTATCTCATAACTACTTGTGAATTCCAATTATTGTATCCCATTCCGGATAAATGGAAAATGTCAAACTTTCCGATCGAACAATCGAACACCCAAGTTTTCCCGATACAGATCAACACATGAAATAAGTCTAACAACATTCAGTTCGTGCCTCAGTAGCAACGGTCCAGCCGTAGAAGGGTCAAGCCAACGCTTCACATGTGGCACGCCGTACTGCCCCAAACCCGAAGGTTCAAAGGGCAGTTCAAGACGGTCACATAATCGAGTTAAGGTTTGTTGTCTTCTAGAGGGACCATCGCGTTACTTGCACTACTTAGAACGTCGTTAAACTACGGAAAAATCCAACACTTGGAAATTTTCCGACAGGGGAAAAATTGGGTATTTATATCCGGTCGAACTTTTTAACATATTCTAAAATTTATCCGGAAAGCCACACAGACAAAATTTGAAACCCCGATCGAATCTTTGATTCCCAATACAACCCAAAAATGCTCAACTCTTTATTTCAGATTAAAAATTCCCAGGAAAACCAGCACTGAAAAATAGGAGTTACTGTGCAAAATTCAATGGCAGATAAGACAAAAGTGCGGCGGAAGGGCCGCATTAGAAAGCTAATGCCGCGGTTCCGCCGCACTTTAGAAAGATCATTAGGTAATTTTTGCATCGTAATTCTTATATTTACCTGCTTGTTTTTCTGCATATTTTTAATTCTCAAAAATCCACGAATTTCAAAAAAGTACAGAGAGCATTCTAAGGTTTGGGTTTCGGTTCGATCGGACTTCAAACTCCGTCTACGTATCGCCTAAGGCTCTAGCTAGGCTCTGATACCACTGTAGGGTTCCTAGGCACTCTAGTGAAGTCTCACAAGTGATCAAACATGCCAATTTATAATAATTACGGTGCCGAGGAAACCTAGAACGGATCGTTGGCTAGAAGTATAGGCAAAGCAAGCAAGCTAGTTTACAACTAAACTATAAGATAACGGAAATACAACCTTTGTAGATCCGGTGCTCCACCTCCATAGCTCCGCAACGAAGTCGTCTCCGCTGTCCAAAAGGAATCCGGGCTCTAGAGTCGGCTTCGTCGGAGATTGGGCAAGCTAGGTCGTCGATGTCCATGCCGAAGATGATCTACGTCGAGGCATCGCTAGATCAAGCTCACAGCTTCACCAAGTCATGAAACTTGTGAAGTAAACACACTCTACTACTTGGCAAGAGGTAGAGAATGAAGAAATAGGAAGTGGGTAAACTTTAGATTTGGATTTCTCACTCTTTTTCATCACTTGCCATTAATGGAGGCAAGCTTTCTTCACTTGAAGAAATGAAGAAGAAGAAGGAAATAGTTATGATAAGTTAATTAAAAATGAAAAGAAAAATCAAAACTTATCATAATCTAAACCATGGTCAAGTGTAGAGATTAAACTAGGGTTAAATCAAATGGTTAGGTTAAGCATGAGATAAGAATGGTGGACAAAGTCAAAGGTTCATGAATCTTCAACTACAAACAAAGAAAGCCACCATTCTTCTCATTTCTTTTTCCAAAAAGAAAATAAATAAATAAATGAATAAATAGATATGAAAAACAAAACCCTAACCATTTAAATAACCATGGTTTAATCTTTACACAAACCAAAAAGCATGTATCATCAAACATGATACAAGCAAATGCACAAAATCATATCACATATATAATGCGCACATCCGAGTGAGAAAATCCATCTAAAGTGAACCAATATTAGTTAATGCAAAGTAATATATCAAATATATAATTATACATTAAATCATTAAATCAACACTTGATTTAACGATCCGGTCATATCGCATATAACCGGCTAATATCCAATGTATCGATTTATCGAATCAACGCTTGAATCGATAACTAGGTTATATCGCATACAACCATTCGATACATTTATCGTGAGAATAGAATACGGTATCACATACACGCATTATTCTCGGTCCCGCACATATCTCATATGCGCTCCTATTTCATTTCGCTTGAGCCAGGAAACCTCTGTGTAGGACTCTAAAGACTCGTCAATACGCCGGCAGCAGATGATGATCATATCAAACACCCACAAGCCGCAAGCGGTCTGCTAAACGTAACGGCCACCCGGGTATTGAGCGATCTGAAGATCGACGAGCAAGCCCGCCCACACTCCAGTGAATCCGACCAGTAACACTACCGTATAGTCCGGTCTGATCGTCTGATATGTCGCATATCTCGCCTAGGGGTGGTAAACGTCAGACCCCAATAGCTCGATAAGTCGTGTCGATATGAGGTCTATAACTATTCGAGAAACTACTAGTAACACTTACCAGTAAATCTCAGCAACCCTGGCCAGGGATTTCCTGTTATAGCCAATCGAACACAGCGCAACATCAACCCCCTATACCGGGAGAGACAAATCCCCTCCTATCGCTCATTGCCTCCATGTGACTCGGGACTGTACCCAAAAACCACCGTTTTGCATGCCCTCTTGGACGTGGTAAGATGGAAATCAAAACACAGTGGGAACCACACAAGACTCTATGACGATCTCGGGTCAACAGACTACTCTGTACCAGTGTCACCAGAGAACTGCCATCTGACGTGAGGTATAATACCATCTGGGAGTTCTCGGCGAGTCCGTCCAGTGTACCCAGTCTCTACTGAGCACCCGTATATCATCTCTGATGTCAAACACCAATGGATATGGGATCATCCATCGCCCATCTGTATGGGTCGAGAAGGTATACGCTAGTCTACTCTGGTATATCGATGCCCCGTCTCGATACACCCTCGACTAGGGACTTTGAAGGATGTACTTATGGACTATCATGTCCCCACTAGTATGATCCGCATCATAGTCCAGGTAGTCAAGTACAGATCCTAAGGGCTTTACCAACATGTAACAGAGAGACAATCAGCATACACGTTAAGGTAAAGGGTAACCAGATAGCATACTATCATGTCGAGCAAGAAAGTCCTCCCTATATATGTCCCAGCATCCACTACAATATACATCCTATGTACAGTAATGGCCTCTAGGGCATACATATAACTAACACCAAAAGCCAAGGCCTAGGGAAAGAACAAGAAGAAATCCACCAAGCCGAGAGGTGGAATAAAAAAGGCAAAAGGAAAAGACAAATCCAAAGCTGCGGAGTCGGGAAAAGGAGAATGTTTCTACTGTAAGAAGAAGGGACACTGGAAGCGGAATTGTACTGAGTACCTTGGTCTCAAGAAAGGGAAGTATGGTGATGCTTCAACTTCAGGTGTGTTCGTAACTAAAAACTGTTTTTCTATAAATTCTGCTTCCTGGGTATTGGATACCGGTTTGGGTTCTCATATCTGCAATTCTATGCAGGGGCTGAGAAATAGCAGAGTTTTGAAGACAGGTGATCATACTCTCCGGGTTGGAAATGGTTCCAATATACATGCAGTTTCAGTGGGAGAGTATCATCTGGGGTTGCCATCGAGTTGTATATTGGTTTTGAACCCATGTTATTTTGTACCAAGAATGCTTTGTAATATTATATCCGTTTCTTTGTTGGACAATGGAGGATATCATTTTATATTGCAACACAATGTTATGAACATTAAACTTAATCAAGAGTTGATTGGTTGTAGTACACTTAATAACGGGATATACGTTCTTAATCAACACACAGTTTTCAACATACAACATACAAACAAAAGAAAATTTTCAGATATAAATGAAGCTTTTCTTTGGCATTGTAGACTTGGTCATATTAATGAAACAAGACTAAACAAGTTTCATAAAGATAGATATTTAAATTCTTTTGAGTATAAATCTTATGCGACTTGTCAGTCTTGTATCAAAGGGAAAATGACCAAAACTCCGTTTACTGGAGATGGAGAAAGAGCTACTGAGCTCTTGGGCCTCATATATAGTGATGTATGCGGGCCAATATTTACACATGCGAGAGGCGGTTTTTTCTTACTTCATAAATTTTACTGATGATTTCTCAAGATTCGGTCATGTGTTTTTGATAAAGCATAAGTTTGAAGCTTTCGAGAAATTCAAGGAGTACAAACTTGAAGTAGAAAAACAAACTGGAATGAGCATCAAGATACTTCGATCAGATCGAGGTGGAGAGTATCTTAGTACAGAGTTTTCGAACTTCCTGAAAGAGAATGGGATTCTCTCTCAGCTCACTCACCCTTACACACCACAGCACAACGGTGTGTCAGACTGACGGAATCGAACCCTATTAGATATGGTGCGATCCATGATGAGTGATGCTGAGTTGCCCCTCTCCTTTTGGGGGCATGCATTGGAGACTGCAACTTTTCTGTTGAATAGGGTTCCGACCAAGACCGTGTCTACCACTCCATATGAGATATGGTATGGGAAAAGACTATCTTTTAAGCGAGTTAAGATTTGGGGTTGTCCGGCTTTTGTCAAAAAGCAGAATCCAGACAAACTCGAGACACGATCGTTCAAATGTTTATTTATGGGATATCCAAAAGATTCATATGGATATCTTTTCTACCACAAGGAGGAACAAAGGGTGTTTGTTTCTCGAAATGCCACATTTTTAGAAAATGAGATTTTTCCAAATGATACTAATGGAAATGTGGTAGATCTAGAAGAGGTTCTAAAAACACAAGTTACAAATGACGACTTGGTTGAACCTAATGTTGCAACAAAACCTAATGAACCTCAGCCGCTTTGTAGATCTGGTAGGACTTCTCACCCACCGGAGAGATACTACGGTTTTCTCGTTGATGGTGATGGAGAAGACTGCATCATGGATGATGATGACCCTACCAGTTTTCAGCAAGCTATCACGAGTGGTGACTCTGTGAAGTCGTTGGATGCCGTGAGATCCGAAATGGAGTCTATGTACACCAACAAAGTGTGGACTTTGGATGTTGTACCCTCTGGGGTAAAACCCGTAGGGTGCAAATGGATCTTTAAGAGAAAGATCGGTATAGATGGGCAGGTAGAGACCTATAAGGCAAAGCTTGTGGCGAAAGGATTTCGACAAAGACCAGGACTGGACTATGACGAAACCTTTTCTCCTGTAGCCATGCTTAAATCCATTCGGATCCTACTTGCTATTGCTGCTCACTATGACTATGGAATCTGGCAGATAGGCGTTAAAACTGGTTTTCTAAATGGTGATTTAGAAGAGTGCGTTTATATGGATCGGCCAGAGGGCTTCATTGATAGTGGGAGCAGCGGGAAAGTATGTAGGTTGCTTAAATCCATTTATGAATTAAAGCAGGTATCACGGAGTTGGAACATCTGTTTTGATGATGTTATCCAAGAGTTTGAAAATCCAGATGAACCTTGTGTTTATAAGAAGATTGTAGGAAGTACTGTCACATTCCTCGTATTATACATGGATGACATTCTTCTGATAGGAAACGACGTTTCTATGCTACAATCGGTCAAACGGTTCTTATCACAAAGGTTCTCCATGAAGGACCTGGGTGATGCCTCGTACATATTGGGCATAAAGATCTATAGGGATAGATCTAAACGGTTATTGGGATTGTCCCAAACCAGGTACATTAACACCATCCTAAAGAGGTTTAGAATGGAAGACTCCAAGCGGGGTTCCTTACCCGCTAGTCAAGGAGTCACTCTTTCTAAGGACTTTTGCCCAAAGACTGATGAAGAGAGAGCTCGCATGAGCATTATACCCTACGCTTCTGCTGTAGGATCTATAATGTATGCGATGTTATGTACACGCCCTGATGTAGCTTATGCACTGGGTGTAGTAAGCAGGTATCAATCCAACCCAGGGGAGAATCACTGGACAGCAGTGAAGAACATTCTTAAGTACTTGCGAAGGACTAAAGAAATGTTCTTGGTGTATGGTAACGGAGATCTCCAAATGGAGGCCTTTACCGATTCTAGCTTCCAGAGTGATAAGGATGACAGCAAATCTATCTCTGGGTTTGTCTTTACCCTCAATGGAGGGGTGGTGTATTGGAAGAGTTCCAAACAGGATACCGTTGTAGACTCCACGATGGAATCTGAGTATATTGCTGCAAATGATGCTGCCAAGGAAGCCGTCTGAATGAGGAAGTTCGTCTCGGAGCTAGGAGTAGTTCCGACAATTATTGATCCAATACCATTGTATTGTGATAATAATGGGGCTATGGCATTAGCCAAAGAGCCCAGGTCCCATCAGCGATCCAGACACATTCTCAGGCGATATCATCTGATCCGGGAGATAGTTGATCGCCGCGAGATCGAGATTCGGAGACTAGATACAAAAGATAACACCGCAGATCCACTCACCAAGGCCCTCCCTTTGCCGCAGCATGAGCGACTTTTTGAAAGGTTGGGTATAAGATACGCCAATAATTGGCCTTAGTGCAAGTGGGAGATTGTTGGATATATATATATATATATATATATATATATATATATATATATATGCCCTAGAGGCCATTATATGATAGTGTATGTACCGGTATATGTATATATATATATATATATTTAGGGGACATTCTTGCTCGACATGATAGTATGCTATCTGGTTGCACCTTTTATCTTGACATGTTCATTTGATCATGATTTTATTCATTTGGTACATGTTGATATAGCCCTTAGGATGATGCAGGACTACTGAGATTATGATGCGGATCATACTAGTGGGACATGTGTAGTCTATGAGCATATCCTTGAAATGTTTCTAGTCGTGGGTATATCGAGATGGGGCATCGATATCACCAGAGTAGACTAGCGTATACGTTACTTGTCCCATATGATGGGCGATGGATGATCCCATATCCATTGGTGTGTTGACACCAAAGATCGTACACGGGTGCTCAGTGGAGACTGGGTACACTGAACGGACTCGCCGAGAACTCCTATATGGTATTATATCTATCGTCGGATAGCGGTTCTCAGGTGACACTGGTACGGGTTAGTCTGTAAACCCGAGATCGTCATAGAGTCTTGTGTGTCTCCCACTGTACTTTGATCTCCACCCTACCACGGCTCTACTGAGTCGTGCAAACAGGTGGATTTTGGGTACAGTCCTGAGGCACATAGAGGCATGAGCAATAGGAGAGGTTTCGTCTCTCCCGGTATTTGTGGTTGATGTTGCACCATGTACGATTGGCTATAACAGGAAGTCCCTGGCCAGGGTTGCTGAGATTTACCGATAAGTGTTATCAGTAGTTTCTTGATCTGTTATGAGCCATATACCGGCATGACTTATTGGGTTATTGGGGTCGACGATACCATCCCTAGACTCACATATGCAGCATATTTGATGAAGAGACCGGACTGTACGGTAAGTTTACCAGTTGGCTCGACGGGAGTTTTAGCAGATTTGCTTGTGTTTCTTCTGATCGCTCAATACCTGGGAGCCGTTACATACAGCTTGTGCGGTTTGTGGGCATGTGATATGATCACTGCCTACTGCTAGCGTATTGACGAGTCTTAGAATCCCACAAAGGAGTCTCCTAGCTCAGGCGAAAAGATGTGGGGTGCATATGTGATATCGCGGGAGCTCGATTAAATGCGTGTATTGGATACCGTATTTTAATCGAGCGTTTACTATTGGACGGGTCGTATGTGATATGACCAGATTATTAAATCAAGTGTTAATTTAATATTAAATCCATTAGCTCATTTATTAAAACCTATTTCTTTATGATGCATGCATGAGTGTATGTATATGATGATATGGATACACATATGCAAGCATACATGTGTCATGGTTGATGATTCATTGGTGGTGGCAATGCAAGACTCATATGGTTACATATTTAGATATTTTGATTATTTGAGAAAAGCAAAATGGGATTAAAATCATGGTTGACTATTCAACTCTCTTGAGTTGACAAAGTCAGTGGTTTCATTTGCCCATGGTTTTGGCCCATGGTTTTGCTTAAACTCAAGTTACAAAATATCTAGATATTTTATAACCATGGTTTAGCATGGATGACTACTCTTACTCTATTGAGTTTAGAGAGAGTTATCACATTATTCTCATATTATTCTCTCTCTTGAGTTTAGCTTGAGCCATCTCCTTCTTCCTCTCTCTCCTCAAAGCTCACTAGGGTCTTAAAAGAAAGAGAAATGATTAAAAAGAAAAGGTTTTGTAGTGAGATCCAAACCCACATCACCATTTCACTTTAGTCTAGACCACTTGAGTAGAGTGTTTGCTTCATCTTCATCTTTGATTAAGTGAAGCTTGGAGCTTGGTGCAAAAAGACTTTGTGGTGGATCATCGTGGACGCGGAAGGATACAAGCCAACCTACTCAAACCCTACACGATCTAAGGAGTTTAGGAGGAGGTCTACAAAGGTTATATTTTCTCCTCACTTAGTGTTAGACACTTTATAGTATGTGATGCTATAGCTTGTTACTCTATTTTTCTAGTTCGATTCATGTTTGCAATTGCTTAGCACCCTCTAAATTTTTGTTATAGCATGTGTGATGCAACCCAAAACCTAGTGTGGTGCTATAGATAATCCCTACATGCACAACATACCTTTCTTGCCCTGGGGTACCATATCGGGTCCACCATGTACCCGTAGACGGCTCATCCAGCTCCTCGAATCGGGTATCACATAGATCAGAACCGAGAAAACTCATGGTGGACGTCTCGAAATATCATATCAAGAGAAACTGCGTTTTTAAAGCAATACACAATTTCCTTTGAAATTAAACTGTGGTTCTCAAATCCAGAGATCTCATAAAAACAGTATCTCAATGCATATAACTATAAAGTACGATATATGCAACATAGAGTAGTAATATGAGCATATCGAGTATATCATGCAAGCATGTCAAGTGATAGTACTGAACAATGAATGTACTTTTACGGTTAAAAATAATATCATGATAGGGCAGTTCTACTGTGTAAGTAGCATGACAATTACCGATGATGAATGTGTGTGAGCCGGCAAATCTGAGTATGTATAACATGCGCATCAACAGTAATTGTGCAGGTGTACTAGCAATTGATATCATATAGCATTAAATACATGCACGTGGTATGTACATCATGAGGGGTAATATCCTACATAACATGGACAATCAATGGGTGCATTTATCTACACATAAACCATACGGTCACTTTTAAAAGATACGAATCGTCGCTTTGAAATCAGGTACGGCTCGGGTGGCAATCTTTATATCGGCGATCCCGCCTTATAACATCCGATATGACAATCATCCTCAATCATCATCCTCAAATCACTAGCGTAGATCATTCATCCGGTAACTCATCGCGTATTGTAATCTATCGTACGCTGACATTAAATAGAATAGGGATTCTATCGTCTTATTCATCAATAAGGGTACGGATCTAAAATCTTGTACATCATATCACTCTTAATCCGCATAAAAAAATATATATACACATATATCTCAAATTACATTGTATCAATCTCATATAATGATATCTTGCATATACGTCATATCTTATTAATCTCAAGTCGTATCGATCTCGATCTCATATCATACCACTATCAACTCATACTTGTTCTCTATCAATTTATACTTATCATGATTCACTTTCTCATTTCATATTCTCATAACAATCCGAGTCATCTATAATTATCATCACAATACCCCACGTCAAGTTATCTTATATACATATATCATATTCTCAAGCCAGTGTCAATTTTTATCACATCATCTCTTACTAAATCCCATAATCATGTCCGTAAGTTCATAGTATATCCTTTATCAAAGTTATAATTTATAAAACGATCTTCCATATCAATGGTTGCGGGGGTGCTATACGTCATCCACCCGACTTCCCCCGTAGATATAAATCTACTCACCTGCTAAAATTCTCGCTTAGCCGAAGTCGATGTGCTTCGTCGTCTCGGAAGTCCACGCGAAGGTACCTACAATTCAACACATATCGAAATGCAATTAAAACCAAGTCCGGAAAACCAATACGGCACACGAATCGCTTATTGGTTATAACATATAGCCTACGCATACAAGATCAACCAAATAACCCTCGTTGTTGACGTACAGACGTCCAACAACCAAATCAAATCCAAACACCAAAACCACGAATTCAAATATCTTTAAAACATAGCCAAAATACTCTCAAGTAGCTCCCAGATTTTTTTCTCGGGTCAATTGGGACTAAACAACTAAGTACATGGATAGGTTATAGGGTAAGTGAGTTACAGGAAAAACCCAAACACCATAGCAAATAGGGGACCCGGCAAGATAGCCAAGTAATCCGGTGTCGCTGGTCAAACATGGGAGATTTGGGTTCGTACTTCTGTGGTGGTCTTCTAGTGGTTTATGTAGATCAATGGACTTGTTTGATTTTCTTTAAAACATCCAATATTGCTCCAGATACCCTGTATTCCTCTAGGTTTCACAAAACCGACACGGGAAAATTTTAAGTTCGTGTATCGGGTTCTATTCTCTGTTCTAGGTCAGGAAATCATCTCTAAGGTCTTGCAAACACTCACTACACCTCTACTGCATCTTTATAACTCCACAAAATCACTAAACATCATCTTGGAAATTTCCAAGATCACATAACCTAACTAAATCAAATTCTAAACTAAACTAGGTTATATAAACACAAATACTAATCTAAAAGTGAAGGGATTACCTCATTTGGCAACTTAGGAAAATTCTTGAGTTACCCAAAGTCTTCAAAATCCAAACTTGAATGGTTCAAAGGGTTTAGGATAGGCTTGTGCATCTTTTTAATGAAGGCGGCATGTAGTTTTGAAAAAGGATGGGAGATGATACATGGAGGTAGTGAGATGAAGGAGATGAATACGAATTATGAAGAAGTCAAGGATTACTCTCTCTCTCTCTCTCTCTCTCTCTCTCTCTCTCTTAAACTCACTCTCCCTCTAAAATATCTGTTTGTTTCTTTCTCTTTTTGTTTTGCACTCATAACTCCTCTTTTCTCTTTGTTTTTCTTTTCTAAATCTCACAAACTCACAAGTCATAAACACAATGCATAACATGCACATGACATGGTACACTAGCCATGGAAAAATGTAAAAATACGGATTTGGTCAAATCACGATTAGTAGTGCACTAATCGATTTAATTTAAACTCGCATATATTTAATTATAAAAATGCCAAAATCCGATAAATATCTTTTTATTGAATAAATCATTTTAATTTCCGATTATTTTCCAAATATTGGTATATACTTATACCATTTTACGAAAAACCCCAATTCGCAAATCGAATATTTGTTGCGAAATATATTATTTTAATATTAAATTTCCAAAAATAATATTTTATATTTCTTAAATGTTACATAAACACACATGTGACCATCTTGTAGATGCATCTATTAAAACTATGAAATATTTAAATGGTCCACATGGTAGGTGAATAGGCCTACATATATCACCATGAATTCATTCAAAAAATGCATGAGATTCAATTCCAACTTTAGATGGTGATGGTTTTGTAGAGTATTTTTCGTCTCCCCATTAAGATGGGAATGCACGCGCTTGTAAGGCATGTACAGATTTCCCCTACCTAGGTTAAGCAGGGGTTTGTGAGGATCCAAATCTCCGGCAGCCGCGGACTAAGCTGTCGTTAATTACCCCACGCTTTTGGAGCGAAGGAACCTCCGATTGACGGGTCAAACTGGTCATGCGAACTCAATATGAGGTGTTGGTGTTTGAAAATAATGCAGAAGGGCATGTTCATTTCATTTATTTATTTATTTTATTTATGATAAAAGATTTTTTATTTCAAAGAAACATTTAAAAAAAAGCATAAGTGTGGAGGTAAAACGCAAGTGCGCACATGTGGGCTCGGGTTGCATGGACTGGAAGTACTAAACTCTCGGATTTGGAGTTGAACTCCCAAAGATTTTAAAATATAGAGTTGAACTCCCAAAGATTTTTAATAGAGTTAAACTCCCAAACATTTTATTTTTGAGTTAAACTTCCAAAAGAATTTTAATGGAGTTAAACTCCCAAAAGAATTTTTATTAAGGAGTTAAACTCCAAAAGATTTCCTCCTTTCTTTTTTGAGAAGAAATCCAAATGGGTTCTCTTGAAAATTTAAGATTTGGATCTTGGGTGATGAAATGATATCCCTTTTCTTCACTTGATGGAGCCTTAGGAGGTGGGTTTCCTTTCTTCTCTCTCTCTCAAATTGGATCTTGAGGAGGAATAAGAAGATAGTAAAGATCTTTCCTTTTTGGATTTGATGTGAGAGTTAAACTCTCCTTCAATGGGTTTATGATGAAAATTTATTTAGTTTTGAGAAAAATATAGCTAAGCTCTTGATTTAATTGAAAAAGAAGAGGAAGAACTTAAGGGAGAGAAGATGGAGGCACAAACACTAATATTTTTGAGGGGAATGAATATTGTTATTGATTTCTCATCATGTTTGCCTTTTATAAGCTGCACACTTTTACATATAGCCTCTTGGGCTTTACAAAATGGCATTTTGCCCATCCCATGCCCATGTGCTTATTTCTTTTTGCACATGAGCCATAGGTTTTACATAAATTTAGCTTTTTTGCCCATTTTTTTCACATTTATTTAAATATTACATTTATTCGTTGTACTTTCTTTGCATGGGGCGTGGGCCCGGCATGGGTTCGGGCGTGGGCCTGGCTTGAGTTCGGTCGTGTTGGATATAGTGCCCTTAAAGAAATTATTGTAATTGCAGGTAGGCGATTATGATAATTGAAAGAGGACTTATACAGGTAGAACGGTCTTACTCGAGATGATAGTATACTATCTGATTTGTCTTTATCATTATGTGTATACGTTTTGATAAATCCCATAAGATTATTACTTGACTACCATAATTATGATGGTGATCATATGCGTAGGAGCTGGGTGGTCCATAAGCACATCCTTAAATGTTCCTAGTCGAAGGAGTATCGAGACTGGGCATCGATACTCTGGAGTAGACTAGTATATACTTTTCGAGACCCTGACGAGAGGCGGTAGCCGGTCTCATAAGCCATTGGTGTTGAGTCACCTAAGATAAGATAGTATACAGGTGCTCACTGGAGGTGAGTACACTGGACGGACTCATCGAGAACTTCTCGATGGTATTATATCTGTTGTCAGATGGAAGTTCTCTTGTGGCATGAGTACAGGTTAGTCCTTTGACATAAGATTTTCATTTGTCTCATGTGAGTTCTCACTGTACTTAGATTACTACCCTATCATGGCTCAAAGGAGTCGTGCAAACAGATTTTAGTTGGGTACAGTCCCGACCCATATGGAGGCAGTGAACAATTGTCAGGGATTCGTCTCTCCCGGTATTAGGAGTCGATATCGCGCTGTGTTGGGTCAGCCATTACCAGAAATCCTTAGTCAAGGTGGATGAGATTTACTGATGTGATATCAATTTTTTCAGTGGGTGATGAGCTTCAGACCGGCACAACTTATCGGGTTAGTAGGGGTCTAACGTTATCCACACCCTAGACCCGATATGTGATTATCTCAGGCGAAGAGACCGGACTATACGGAGATTGTCACAGACAGGCTTAGTAGGGGTACAAATGATTTTGCTCATAGGCCTTCTTTTCGCTCAATACCTGGATAGCCATTACGTACAGCTAGTGCCGCTGACATGCTTGTGGCTAAACACACTGTCAGCGTATTGACGAGTCTTTAGGGTCCCACACAGAGGGGTTTTTCCTGGTTCAGGTAGAATGGTATAGTGGCCGTATATTGATACGTGCAGAGTTCCGATTAGGTATGTGTGCTGACCATACAGATTTCAATCAGGAGGATGATAATACTAGCCGGCTTAGAATTAAGCCGGATTATTAAATCAAGTTTTGATTTAATAATTTACATATATATATATATATTTCGATATGTATATTCTAGTATTATGTCCATTGTATTTTTTTTATCTCTTGAGTATTCGTATGTTAATACAAATACGGGTATGTATTTGCGGGGACGTATTCTTGTATGAATACAAGAATACTTCTAGAAAAAGGACACCTCATTTCCAGGATTTTCTTTATAAAAAATATGAAATGAAATGGAAAAGAGAAATGGTGGAGGGTATGGGCAAATGAATTATAAATTCATTTGCAAACATTATTCAAGCATGGTTAGTTTTAAAATGGAAAATTTCTTTTTACAAAAGTTATGAAACATGCTTGAATTTGTAAAGGATTTTATTCATTCCACCGTTCTAGCCCTTCTCTTTTCCATGCCTCCTCCTTCTTTTTCTTCATCTTCAACACTCTCATGAGTTGAGAATCATGAAGATAAAGAGAAAGAAAAATGCTAGAACACTCACACACATCACTAAGCATCCTAGATTAGCAACCTAGGATCTTTAGTTATTTCTTTGATGAAGTTGAAGCTTGAACTTGGTTCTCTCGGGTGGATCATCTTCGGCGAAAGAATAACGGCTTGCAAGCGCTATCCGGAGCTCTTGAGAGTATGCAAGAGTCCAACCCAATTGGAGTAAATGAAGACGCTACAAAGGTTGAGATTTCTATCTTTTTGTTCTTGCTAGTTTAGGTGTTTGGTTTAAATTCTTGAGTGTAAGTTTTTAGTGCCATGGAATTTTTTGTTTTGATTCAGCATTGGCCACGGATTAGCGGCGAGGGCACTAAGAACTTTCAATGGTATGAGAGCTATCCAAACACCCTAAACTAGATAGATACGACTTCCGAATCCCGCCGGTTTTTGCTTCACAAACTGCCGAAAAAACAGTGAGGAATTTCATGCTATATTGATGTTTTGGACCAAGAAGCCGCGAAGAGGTGTGAAGGGACCCCGGGGATGTCCTGGGAGGACCTAGGGAGGGCCCACACCCTCGAGACCATCCAAATGGTGGCCTTGGGGGGACTCGAAACCGCCTCAGAAGGCAGTTTCGGGTTTGCCTACCCTTTGGGCCACCTTAGGGTGGCCTAGGGGGTGGGTACCTCCCTTAGGTGCCTCCAAGTTGACTTTAATTTCGTTCCAAGGTCCTCTACGAAGTTTTGGCTCAGTCCGAGCTCATTTCGGACTCCTGTAGTGGATTTTAGTATGGAATTTCTTGTCGGTTTTTAGCACGTTTGATTTTTAGTGTTTTGGAAAATTGAAGTGTTGGCTATTTGTGTGCGGTATTCGATTGTCGTAGGCTTTGTGATGGTTGTGTGTATCATAACGTTTGGTAAAACGTCGTCTGATTGCTATATGTATCAATTAGATGGGGTTACAGAATTGATACTCACAAGTTTGCATGTTCTGTGATGGATATTGCTTAGTGGTTATGGTTATGTTGGATTTGTCGCGAAAGATAGTCCGGAGTGTATAGTATTAGATGTAATTCTCTATAATGTAATGTATATTCATATTGCGTGGAAAGCGCCCGACATATGGACTGCCATCACTACGGCTTGTATTATTGTTTGGGGCGCGTCCAAGTTGCGGATGTAGTCACCGTTGTATATTCAGTTTTTCCATTATATGCACTAGGATTACCCAGAAGCAAAGTGCTCGAGTAGCCGGGTCCTAGTGGGCAAGGGGACTCCATCTCATAGAGTTGAGACTGAGGTTCCTTACCTTAGAATTGGCGGGCTATTCGCCGCACTCGTAGGGGGTATATGATTGATTCGTGGAGGGGTGCCCAAGTCACCGGATTTTGGAAGTGCTGGGTGGCCCATTCACTTCGTTGATTGAGGTTGCCTCACTTCTGGGATTGGCAGGTGGCTTTCCGTACCGTAGGGGTCTAGGATTCGATACTACGGGATATCCACACAACTCGAAAATTGCATTTCATAGTTAACTCTATTGAAATATAATTTTCCTAGATTATCCGCATTTCTATTCTGTGTTTGCTTCTGCTGTGATACTTCTGTGATGTTACTTGATATCATACGTGAGATGAATGTTTATATATATATATATATATAGTAGACGTTATATATGTTTTGCATCCGCGCCAGTCCTGTCCCTGCCATGCCGTAAGTTAAGTAATTTTACGGTGAAGACCCGGACCCTGTGGCGAATACAGATGACATATATGTGCGTGCTTATTTTTGTTTATTTTCTAGCATGATATGATTAATTGATGGGGCTGCATTAGTTCTGATTAATGCAAGGAAAATAAATCTAAATGATGTTGTCAGATCCAATTTTTGAAACTACTCGATTTTCTACAAAACCATAGTCGTATTCTTTTGCTTTGCATAGAGGTATTTGGTTAGGAATATCCTACACCTCATTCTATGAGGAAAGAGTCTTGATCCCTTCACGGGGTGTTCGCTCTTATGTAGAGGTTTATATTACTAGTTTTAAAAGCGGAGCCTAGACCACTCCATTTCAAAGCAACTCGGGTTTCTTCAACGATAGCAAGTTCATTACGTTAATGGTTTCTCGCAAAAAACCATCTGTAGCCTTCCGTCATTTCAGATTAGTAGTAGTCAGTATTCGTGCTACGTTTGTTGACCTCTGTCAAGACGTAGTGTGCGGTAGTTGGCTGTTGGTTTTCTGTGCATTAAATGCGATTGGTTAGGACAGTCGTGCGGCCTTATTGACCTCCGTCAAGGGCTTGTGCGGATGAGTTTAATGCAATCAAATAATGACGGATTAAACTTGATTAGGACCCTTGACTTGTTGACCTCTATCAAGGTCCTTGGGTCCTAAAGGTAAAAACTATATCGGGAGTTTCAAATATAAGGGAAACTTGCCAAGTATGCGCATACCTTCTAAAGTGTAGTGATTTTGGTCAGCTTCCATCAAGGTTATCATGCGATGATAGTTGGGTCCCGATTCCCACTTATGAGTAGTTTACTCTTCGGGTTATACCGACTAATTCTCCTTTTAGGGTTTGAAGGAGAATTCGAGTAAACAGTAGAAGCCATCCCGATTAGATAAAGTGATTAACCAATCTAATTTAGGTTAGAGTGCACGCTGAGTGTTTCTTTTCTTTGTCTAGTTTGCGACCATGACCTACCTTAAACTAAGACTCATGAACCAAGTTAACCAAACCTTCTTCCACACTTTGGTTTTGGATTTTCATGATTCACGATAAAATCGCATATATCTCTGCCACTCCTACATTTCCTTTGCTTTTCTCCAAAACACTCAGTATCACTACGGAGATCCATATTGTTTGGAAAGGCCATCTCGTATAGTTACATACGAACTCTAAGAAACTTGTTTCGGTTTGAGAATGGCCATGGGTACTGGAGAAATTGAATAGAATTATTCGGTTGTCTTTTATGTTTACCTTCTCTCAGGTTGTGATAGCTCCTAGTATTAGGAGAGTACACTTATTACGTTTATTGAATAGTCTTCTTCCAAAGCTTAGGCTGGTGTCGAATGCTAGGGAAAGAAAAAAACCAATTAACCTAAGTGTGGTGTACAGAAGGTAAGAAGTAAAGACATATAGAGGGATTGCAGTGAGGACAAGAAAATTTGCGAATACTGTCTTGAATCTGGATAGTGGAAGAGGAATTATCAGGAATACCTGGCCACCCCCTCTAAACATTTTCATGTTTCAGTTTTCCTGTACGGTGTTAATTGAACTGCTTTCCCAATAACATACTGACTCCAGAGTATGTATTTATCAGACTTAATTCTCACATCTGTATGATATTACAAATGCTGAGTGGGAGTAGAATATTGGGAATTGGATGATTAGATTCTCAATATCAGAATTCTTTGTAATTGGTGATATTTGAGAAAATCACATGGGTTTTTGCCTTACGGTAAATATTTGGTTTTGAATAACCGTTAATATGCACCGATTTTTAAAATTGAATATCTGTATCTTTATTTTATAAAGTGAGATATAAATTTTGAAAATTGTGTTCTAGAAATTTACCTTTATCAGTTGAGAATAATGTAAGGTGCATTGATTAACGGTATAGACATTCTTAACCAAAATACAGTTTTCAACTTACAACACACGGAATTTGAGTTAATATACTATAGGGACTTATACATGGAAATGTATGTTGTCCAGTGTCTTTGGAATAAGGGGTTGGTAATCTTACTTCATTCAGTTTACTTATGAGTTCTCTGATTTTAGACACGCATTCATTGTAATGCAAAGTCCAAACATTTTGAGAAGTTATAGGTATAAGAATAAAGTAGAGAACCATGCGTTGGAAGTATCAGGATTCTTCGAGATGATCGAAGATGTAGATACTTATACTAGATATTCCATCATTGTAATATTTGAGAACTTTCTTCTCTCTCAGGGTACTCATCCGTGGGTGCGCTCCTTGATGAGTAATGTTGCATGGCCTTTTTCCATATAGGATATGCACTGGACACAATTGCATAACAATTGAATATGGTTCCATCTAAATTAGTGCCTTTGATTCTATGTGGACATATAATGGTTATATATCTTGAGGATGTTAAAATATGGAGTTATCCAGTTTCTGTTTAAAACCTGAATCCGAAAAAACTCAAGGCACGTTTCTATAACGACAGTTTGTGGGTTATTTCAGTCTTTTAGCAAGGGTTTAGCATCTACCATTTCAAGATCAAAAGTTGTTTTGTTCTTGACTCGCCATCTTTTTATAAAAAGAATGCTTTTGCAAAAGAAATAAGTGGGAGTATAGTAGAACTGGAAGTGATTTTAGAACCACAAACGGTTACTGAAAATTTTGTAGAACCTGGAGATTCAATCAGATTTGACAATCCATTAGCCACTCCGCAATTTTAGTGGGTTACCTCAGCCACCCGAGAGGTACTTCGGTTTCCTCAAAAACGGTGATAGGGAGGTTTCAATAATCCAAGCTTGTCACTACTGCTGTTGTTGACTATGAGATCTGGCAGATGGATGACTATAACGTCATTCTAAATTGAATTTAGAAGTGCAAGTGTATATGACTCTGCCAGAGAGTTGTTGTAGTCAGTAGGAGTAGCAGAAGTATGGTGGGAAAGTTACTTATGTATATTAATAGACTAAAACAAGTATAGCGGAGATAGATCGTCTATTTATGTGACAGTCATAGAGTTTGATTTCATCATAAGAATAGATGGACCTGGTAAGAAGGTGGTAAGGAGTGTTGTCCTGGTATTTGGATGCCGTGCTTATGATAGGAAGTGATGTTCATATACTACAATCGGTTATACTGTGGTTGTCACAAGGTATTTCTCTACATAGGATATGGACAATTGTAATGTTTAAAAAAAACCGTTTAGGTAATTTTCCGATAATTGGTAAATAATTTGTATTTTTCCGTAAAACGTAAAAATAATAATTTTTCAATATAGGCCTAATTATACCTAATTTAGATATGTAATTGCTAGTATTTGGAAATTAATTAGTCACTTATAAATTTCTAGTTATTTAAATATTTTTCCTTAATTAGTTATTTTAAATATTATTTTTAAGCTTTTAAATATACATTAAATTAGTGATAATTACAACTTTGAATGGGTTAATTACATGCTTAGGAACCATGACAAACTAAATCCTAGTTTGTAACATGATTTTTTCTCAAGTTATGCCAAGTTCTAGTTAGTTCTAAGGTCAAAATAAAATAAAATAAAATAAAATAAAACTAGTAAATATATAACTTGCAATTATGAAACTTGAGGGGGTGTTTTTAGCATGGAAATTTCGATGCAATCACCCACACATCCTCACCTCTCATCATTGGCCGAAACCTGCTGGAAATTTCCCCCCAATGCCCACATTAAATTAGAAGAAGAAAAACTTAAATGGGGGGAGGGGGTTAATGAAAAGAGTGGTGTGAATGCATTTACGAGACTTTAGGGTTATTATTGTGATGGAAATTTCTACACACATATATACATTTTCACTCCCCCTCTAATGGCCGAAACTACCTGCAGAAAAAAAAACCCACTTCCCCACTCATTCTTCATCTCAATTCATCACAAATTCATCACAAAATCCAATTAAAAACTCACAATTTCAAAGCTAATCCTTCTCCAATTTCTCCTTAGCCTATTCTAGCATGGGTTTTGGTGTATGAAACCATTTTAGAGGCAAGTTTCAAGTAAGATCTCAAGATAATTTTGAGGTAAAATTCTTAACTTAATGGCTAATTTGTTGTTTAGTTATGCTAATCTAAATTATTCAAGTGTTAATTTGGTTGTAATTGCTAGTTTAAGAAATTCTAGAAAATGGTTTGATTTTGAATTAGGGTTTTAAGCATTACAACTAGGTTAAATCAAGTGTAGTTACTATCTAGTTAGCTTAGTTGAATGTTTGCGTGTGATTTTGATCACTAGATCGCTAATTCACGACGTTTGCACCAAATTCCTAAATTAGGTGCTTACTAGGTTTTTGTAAAAATTAGGTATTGATTAAATTTGACTTTGTGAATACATATATATATATATATATATATATATATATATATATATCCTATGATAATTAGGGTGTTGCGAATGTGAAATTGGTATGATCGGGTTCTAGGATTGGTGGTTGTTCCAAATAACGATTCCAGTCAGGATTGTAGCGATGTTGTATGCGTTTTGTGCACCAAGTGCGCAATGTGTCTAACTCGTGAATGTTTATTCTTTCAATTAGTGCCTTTGCGTCGTTGCAGGATATGTAGTCTTATGTTTTGTGTTGTGAAATTCTAGGATCGGTTGCGGAGGCATCGGACGCGGCGCGGAAAGGCAAAGCTGTAGTTGGACCAGACTAGCTGAAGCGTCCGGATGAGTAGATGTATACATCTATGGGGAAATCGTCTGGATGGCGCGAGACGTCCCATAGTTAGGATTATTTTATTACTTGCAATATATATGCATAGTTATTTAGTTAACCATCTCATTTCATCGTACCATCTCATACATATGCAAATAGGCGATGTCATCTCATAGGACACTTGCACTATTACCATTGATTAATGCCGCACGTGCACTCTTCATGTGAACACACACGCGCCTTGGTAATTGCTATGCCACGAACACTTAGAAACTTCTAGATTAGCATCATGACATTTGCATCATACTTGGTACTTAAATTGACAGTTGCATATGTATATCGCATTTCATCATCATTCATATATAGACTTTCAGTCATGAATCGCATTTCATGTTATGGATATCATAGACAGTATCATTTTCCCACATGAACATGTATTATGATTTTCTTGAGGATTTCTGTATTGATGAGATTTCTGGATTTTGGGGAAAACCGCAAGAATTTTAAAAACCTATTATCATTTTAAAAACAGAAATTTGCGGTTTTCTTGTGATGTGATTTGTATGGCGTCCACCATGAGTTTTCTCGGTTCTTGAGCAGTATCATATACCCAATTCGAGGAGGGGGATGCACCGTCTGCGGGTACATGGTGGGCCCGGTATGGTACCTCGGGGCAAGAAGATCGCAGATGATGGCGTTGAGCCCGACAGGGGAGCACTACCTACCGGTTATTTGTGACGCGGCGGATATCCGGAGGATACCGATCGTAGTCGTGTGATTTGATGATAGAGGCCGATCCGGACTGCCGGAGCCCGAGATATTGAGATTGAGATACAGAGATATGAGATATTGAGATATACATTTTGTGTCGATGCTGGACACGGATTTCAGTTGATTTCTTTAATGATATTTCAGTTCACTTCATAAAAGGTTTTACTATGTCAAAGATATAAATCTTCTCATACCCGATATATCACGATGTTGCGTTGATTTTACATTCATGTTGCATACAGATCTGCATCGCATTATATTAGTATATGTAGGCTGTGACGCATTGTGTGATTCTTACGATAGCCTTATTAAATGTTACTTACTACTCACGAGCTGGCAACTCACCCCCGTTGTGCCACAGTGTCTTGCAGGTCGGACCCATCAGCCTTGTAGTGGCGGGTGTGCTTTACTTGGCTTCTTTTGCTCGGACTTGCGACCTTACTCGTAGGTGGGTTGCGAGGATTACTTTTGTCTCCATTTGTATCTATTATTGTATCTAGTATTCTCCATCTACCACTTCTTCTATTGTATATGCGACTTAGTGATGAGACTGTGAGGTTTTGGATATATGTTGTTTCTCTGGGGTCGAGCTCACTTGAGCCGACGTGATATTTTCTTACTTTTGAGTTTTATATGCTTATACTGCTCGATTATTATACATATATTGCGTGTGGTTGTGAATCCGTCTTGGGAGAAGAGCTAGCTCTCATTTGGGGATGCCATTATTCAGTACAGGTTTATATATTCTGGTTTGTACCCGTTTGGGGCCAGTATTTACAAAGGAGACTCTGCCGAAATTTTCGGAAAATTTTGATAATTTAAAAATGATTAATGTAACTTAATTGGTTTTAAATCATGTTCTTGAAAAGGTTTTTCCTTCACTCTATTTGTTTATGGTTTAGATTTTCTGGGCTTTGGCTGACTCAGGTTATGTTACGCCTTGAGACGTTTCGTAATCTAAGTGCCTGTCACGTTCCGTACCTTCGGGTCACGACAACAATATATCAAGAATTCTGGTAACTAGATCTATGATTTTAGATCTAGATTTGGGAAGTGTCCCAATCGGGGTACTTGAACACTATTCTAAACTAGTTTAGAATGGACGACTTTTGGCGTGGTAGTCCACTCGCAGGTGATGGAGTCACCTTCTCCAAAAGTGATGTCTTCTAGACTGATTAGGAGAGAGATTTGCATGATTGGTATATCACTTGCTTAGGCAATTGAGTCAATCATGAGATATCAAGTACCATACCGAATATTACTTTTGCACCAGCTGCAATAAGTATATATTAATCCAATTCTGGAGAAACATTGGAAAGCAGTTGTGAACATAATAAGATGTTCATGGTATATGATAACAGCAGCATCCTTAAGGAGGCGATTATCATTTCAGGCTTCCAAGATGATCTGGATGATAAAGTAGCCGTCGGAGTTATAAGTTTACCCTATTCTAAGTTGCAGTATGTTGGATAGGTTTCCAAGCAGGATATTGAAGTGGTCATGGCGCTGGATGCTGATTATATCAGCAATGGGTACAGTCTAAGAAGTTTGTTGGATTTGGTGTTCATGTTACGAACAAGGTCCCATCAGATATCCAGAAAAGTTCTAAGACAGGTATCGCTCATTTCGGGAGATAGTCGTTCTTCACGAAGTTGAGAAATAGAGAGATAAAAATAGAAACATTGGAGTGGATCCACTCACCGAGGCTATTTCACGAACACGTAAGTTTCTCAAAACGAGTTTTGAGAAACTGACTAGTAGAGAAGTTGGGTATTCGGTAGCACACTAACTGTGAGTATGCGATACCGCAATAATTAGCCTTAAGTGCAAGTGGGAGATTGTTGGATATAGTGCCCTCAAGGCATTGTAATTGCAGATAGGCGATTATGATAATTGAATAAGGACCTATACAGATAGAACAATCTTACTCGAGATGATAGTATATTATCTGGTTTGTCTTTATCATTATGTGTATACGTTGATGAAGCCCGTAAGATTATTGCCTGACTACCAGCATTATGATGGCGATCATATACGTAGGAGCTGGGTGGTCCATAAGCACATCCTTAAATGTCCCTAGTCAAGGTAATATCAAGACTGGGTATCGATACTCTGGAGTAGACTAGTGTAAACTTTTCGAGACCCCGACGAGAGGCGGTAGCCGGTCTCATAAGCCATTGGTGTTGAGTCACCTAAGATAAGATAGTATACAGGTGCTCACTGGAGGTGAGTACACCGAACGGACTGGCCGAGAACTTTTAGATGGTATTATACCTATTGTCAGATGGAATTTCTCTTATGGCATGAGTACATGTTAATCCTTTGACCTGAGATTTTTATTTGTCTCGTGTGAGTTCCCACTGTACTTAAATTACTACCCTACCACGGCTCAAAGGATTCGTGCAAACAGGTTTTAGTTGCGTACAGCCCCGAGCTACATGAAGGCAGTGGACAATCGTCAGGGATTCGTCTCTCCCGATATTGGGAGTCGATATCGCTCTGTGTTGGGTCATCCATCACCAGAAATCCTTGGCCAAGATGGATGAGATTTACTGATGTGATATCAGTAGTTTTTCAGTGGGTGATGAGCTTCATACCGGTATGACTTATCGGGTTAGTATGGGTCTGACGTTATCTACCCCCAAGACCCGATATGCGATTATCTCAGACAAAAAGACCAGACTATATGGAGATTGTCACAGACAGGCTCAGTAGGTGCCGCTGGCATGGTTGTCGTTAATGTTGGGATTCCTTAGCACTATGCCTAGGGTTTGCAAGCATCACACATGCCACAATCAAATTTTTGGGGAGGTGCTAAGCAATCTAACCATGAATCGAACTAGAAAAATTAGGGTAACATCAAACTAGTATCACATACTAGAGGTTAACTAACACTAAGAGATAAGTAATACAACCTTTGTAGACTTGCCTCCTTGACTCCTTAGATCTTTGAGAGTTTGAACCGGCTCGCTAGAAACCTTCCTAGTCCGCGATGATCCACTTGAAGTCCCTTTGCTAAAGCTCCTAGCTTCACTTGATCAAGAATGAAGATGAAGCAAAAACTCTACACTAATGGACTAGAGTAGTGTAGAATGGTGATGTGGTTTGTTTTCTCACTTCAAAACCCTTTCTTTTTATCTACCTCACTCAAAGGAAAACTCAAGAGAGCATGAGAGAAGAGGAAGAAGAGGATGGCAAGCTTGAGCTCAAGTTTTGTGATAATCTCTAAAATAAAAAGAGAATAGAAAATATATAAATAAAAGTCACACTCTCATCTAACTATGGTAACTAAGTATCTAGATATTTATTTTAGAGTTTAAAGCAACTAAAGAAAGTTAACTCATGGTCAAAGCAAAGGTTAAATAAAGAAGTGTGTAGAATTATCAATCATGAATTAATTTTCTTTTTCTTTAACTCAAAAATATATATAAGTTCCATGTGAGTCTTGCATTGCCATCACAAGTGTATCAACAACCATGACACAATGTATATATGTACGTGTGCATTCACATCATCATGTGCATGAACATAAATATATGCATGCATGCATGCATACATCCAAAAGAAAATGTTTAATAAAAGTGAGATAAAAAGTCAATGTTAAATCAACACTTGATTTAACAAACCGGTCATATCACATACGACCCGACCAATAGTAAACGCACGATTAATATACGGTATCATATACACGCATCTACTCGAGCTCCCGCGTATATCTCATATGCACACCACATCGTTTCGCCTGAATTAGGAAACTCCTGTGTGGGACTCTAAGACTCGTCAATACACCGACAGTAAGTGATAATCACATCAAACAGCCACAAGCTGCAAGCGGTCAGCTAAACGTAACGGCCGCCCGGATATTGGGCGATCAGAAGAAAAACAAGCGAAGCTGTCAAAACTCCCGTCGAGCCAACTGGCAACACTTACCGTACAGTCTGGTCTCTTCGTCAGATATGTTGCATATCTAGTCTAGGGATGGTATCGTCGACCCTAATAACTCAATAAGTCATGTCAGTGTATGGCTAATAACAGATTGAGAAACTACTGATAACACTTATCAGTAAATCTCAACAGCCCTGGCCAGGAATTTCTTGTTATAGCCAATCGAGCATAGCGCAACATCAACCCCCAATACCATAAGATACGAAACCCCCTATTGCTCATTGCCTCCATGCCTCTCGGGACTGTACCCAAAATCCACCTGTTTGCACGCCTCAGTAGAGCCGTGGTAGGGAGGAGATCAAAGTACAGTGGGAGGACACACAAGACTCTATGACGATCTCGGGTCTACAGACTAACCTGTACCAGTGTCACCTGATGCTATCCGACGATAGATATAATACCATATATGAGTTCTCGGCGAGTCCGTTCAGTGTACCCAGTCTCCACTGAGCACCCGTATACAATCTTTTGTGTCACCACACCAGATGGATATGGGATCATCCATTGCCCATCATATGGGACAAGAATGGTATACGCTAGTCTAATCTGGAATATCAATGCCCCGTCTCGATATACCCACGACTAGGAACAGTTCAAGGATATGCTCATAACCTACACGTGTCCCACTAGTATGATCCGCATCATAGTCCCAGTAGTCAAGCAAATATCCTAAGGGCTTTATCAACATGTACCAAATGAGTAAGATGCATGATCAAATGAACATGTCAAGATAAAGTAAACCAGATAGCATACTATCATGTCGAGCAAGAAAGTCATCTCTCTCTGTGTGTGTGTGTGTACATGTCCAAGCATCCACTATATAATGGCCTCTAGGGAATACATATATCCAACAGTTAAACTCACTGCTAGCGTATTGACGAGTTTTTAGAGTCCCGCACAGAGGGTTTTTTCCCAGTTCAGGAAAAATGGTATAGTGGTCGTATATTGATACGTGTAGGGTTCCAATTAGGTATGTGTGCTGGCCACACAGACTTCAATCGGGCAGATGATAATACTGGTCGGCTTAGAATTAAACCGGATAATTAAATCAAGTTTTGATTTAATGATTTACATATATATATATATATATATATATATATATATATATATATATATATATATATATATATATATTCTAGTATTATGTTCATTGTATTTTTCTATCTCTTGGGTATTTGTATTTTGATACGAATACGAGCATGTATTTGCGGGGACGTATTTTTGTATTCATACAAGAATACTTCTAGAAAAAGGACACCTCATTTATAGGATTTTCTTTATAAAGAAAATATGAAATGAGATGGAAAAGAAAAATGGTTGAGAGTATGAGCAAATAAATTATAAAGTCATTTGCAAATACTATTCAAGCATGATTGTACTTTTAAAATGGAAAAATTCTTTTTACAAAAGTTATGAAGCATATTTGAATTTGTAAAGGATTTTTTTCATTCCACCATTCTAGCTCCTCTCTTTTCCATGCCTCCTTCTTCTTCTTCAAATCCAACACTCTCATGGGTTGAGAATCATGAAAATAAAGAGAAAGAAAAATTCTTAAAACACTCACACACATCATTAAGCATCCTAAATTAGCAACATAGGATCTTTAGTTACTTTATTGATGAACTTGAAACTTAAACTTGGTTCTCTCGGGTGAATCATTTTCGGCGAAAGAAGACCGGCTTACAAACGCGATTCAGAGCCCTTGAGAGCATGCAAGAGTCCAATCCAATTGGAGCAAATGAATACACTACAAAGATTGTGATTTCTATCTTTTTGTTCTTACTAGTTTAAGTATTTGGTTTAGATTCTTGGGTGTACGTTTTTAGTACCATGAAATTTTTTGTTTTCGAATTCCGCATTGACCGCGGGTTAACGGCGAGAGCACTAGGAACTTTCAGGGCGTGGGCCCGATTTGGATTCGACAGTAAGGTCTGTTTGCTCTGGCGTAGGCCTACTTGTCCACGGTTTGATTTTGACTTTAACTTTTTGTCAACGGGGTGTAAATTTTAACCCCAACAGGTTTAATGATTAATTTACCCTCAGAACAGAAAGCATATGAAAGTTCATTATATTGAAATTTTTTCTGATTCTTCAATGAGTGCCCATGTGAATTCTCAATAATTTTTTGCATCATCGTTGATCTGGGATGTTCCGGTCGATCATGCCAAATAATAAAAATATTTGAATCAATGAACTTCTGGTTTACTATAGCATGGTTTCAATTGTATTAATGTTTATGTAGTACAAGTCAGAAGAGAATGTTGATAGTTTTTCAGGTACGCAATTCTTACTCAAGGTAAAAGATGTAATATATAGATATTCATTGTTTCTTTTTTTTACAGTCTCAATGTGGTATCCGTTAAGATGAATATTTTTAAAACTTAATAAGTTTCTTTGAGACTTACTTAAAATAATGTGTTATTAATAATAAACTTTGTTCCTCTAGGTAATGGTATATTTGCTTTTTCAGAGCCTTCGATTAGTTTTGTACTACCAGATATCGTGTTAATATTGGCTTCAGCTATTATTAGATGAGAAAAATATTTCATATTTTTAAGTATCGTGTGCGTTGCACTATCTATGAGACATACATATTCATCATTGATCTTGGATCCGACTAAATATTTGGAAATATCCAAATTTTTCATTACAACAAAACAAAATATATTGTAAGAAACACTGCAAATTTAGAAGAAAACAAAAAAGAAAATTACATATGAGACTAAAAAGACATGCTTAAAAGGAAATATAGAATTGCTAAAGGAGAATTTTAGTTATTTGGGATAATCCCATCATTGTTTAAATTTTCAGTTATCGCTTCTGGATTTTCGAGAAAGTCCGCTACATCAAAATATATCATACCAATAGATCCAATGTCGAAATCATCATTTTGGAATACAAGATTTGACTCTGCATTTTTTCTTTCCTATTCGCTGATGCTTGATAAAATTTAACAAGGTGTTTCGGCGTACGACAGATACGCAACCAATATCCGTTCATGCCGCACCGGTGACGAATATCTTCTAAATGTTTGTCTTGTCCACTTTTGTTCTTTTCTTTTCCATAATTATTATTCATATTCTAGTGATGATTTTTGTTTTTAAAATTAGAAAAGGTTTTGTTGTGATGATCACGACCTCGATGATTATTATGGTCACGGCCACGATCTCGTCCACGTCAAGAATTATTAGAAAATGTCGCATTCACTTCAGAGAATGGAGCAGAGCCAGTAGGACGAGATTCATGATTTTTCATTAATAGCTCGTTATTTTGTTCAACCATAAGAAGGCATGAAATTAATTTAGAATATTTTTTTAAAACCTTTGTATGATACTGCTGGTGCAGGAGCATATTTTTGTGGCATGAAAAGTAGAATATGTTTTTTTAACAACTCTACATCAGTAATATTCTCTCCACATAATTTTAAAGTAGAGTTAATTTTAAAAACTGCGGCAGTTATACCCACTTACTGATTTAAAATCCTGAAAATATAAATGAAACCTGTCATAACGAGCTTTTGGAAGAATCACCGTTTTTCTGTAGTCAAACCTTTCTTTTAAATTTTTCCAAAGTTCAAATGTATCTTTTATTGTTAGGTATTCACTTTTTAATCTCTCGTGTAGATGATGACGAAGGAAAATCTCGCACGAGACTATGTAACTTCTTTGTCTTTTCTTTAATCGTATTTCCAAGTCCTATCGATTCTAGATGAATTTCAGGATCTAGTATCCACGATAAATAGTTATTAACCGAAATGTCAAGGGATAGTTCTTGTCCGAAATGTCAAGGGCCATAAATTCTCGCTTTGTGAGATTTGACATGATAAAATACTATAAAAAAATTGCATGTTAGATCATGAAGACAATAGTTATATTTGTAAGGCGATTTAAACATTTAACAAGTCGATAGAATTGAGATATGTTGAAGTAAAAAAAAAGGTATATGGAGAAAAAAAAACCAAGTTATATATATTTCATGAAAATTAGAGAAACTGTGAAATAATCAACTCTTGTTATCTTATTATTAAAATGAGTAATTAAGGACTAATTAATATGAAATTGGATATGCATGTCAAAATAACAAAAAAGATTGCCTAAAAGAATTACCTTAGCTCTTAAAGATGATGACACTTGTGCTGATAAAGTGTTAAGAAAGGTTTATAGAGATAAGAGAGAAATATAGAAAATCAATATAGAGAAAATATTTGTTTATTCTTATTGTATCCAATGCATTTTACAATACCTCTATTTATAGCCTCATGAAGTAAGAAATCAATAGTCATAAGTTATCATCCACTTTCTCCATTTTTTCTATTATCTCATATATTGATGACAAGTCATAGGTAAAAAGAGTTAATTCATTAGGTTAGGGTAACCAAAAGTCATCCACTATATCATAATAATACAATTTATAACATAATCATAATTTTTTCTTCTTTGATTGCAAAACCTTTTCTAAAGCGACCGTAAGAAAAACAACATAAGTTACGCATTAACCCGTTAAGTAGCTCATGGATGACCCGTTTAATCCATTCATTGGTTACTCGTCCGTCCGTCCACCATACACAGGTGATGAGCATAAAGCTCAACACCCATTTACTTTCGAGCATTTTTACCCATACCCATTTTATTAATGACTCCAGAAGGTTAGCCCAAACTTCTATTTGACGCCTTTGGATAAAACATGGGTAAATTGCTAGATAACTACCGGAAGTTTCACCATGTTGGGTTTAATACCATAAAGATTTTTTCCTTGGGCATGAATATTTTATAGTACACTTCATTGCAAGTTGACCACTCTCCGGTTGTTTAGAGTGGTCGGAGTTGTGGACAATCTCATGAGCAGAGAATTTTTTCAGCTTGTTTAGTTTTTGCCGAATTTTCATGAAATAACAGTACATGTTATTTCTTGAGTTAGGGTTATGATACCAGAGATATAAACATGAGAACTTTTTTTTGTTGATATGGATATATAAATGTGATAACCTAGACTCAGCAAAATCACTGGCTAGCTACAAAAGAGACCTTTGTCCCAATTTCCAATAAAATAGAGGAAAAAGTAATAATTTGTGCTACAATATATTCTTTCTCCGCGGAAATAATTTATTTTTGATTCATGCATTCCATACGATGTTGCACCACCCGGAGGAGCACTAAAAATATGTATCATGATCGTGTGGAGAAGAGTACAAGATGAACAATCGAAAACCAACTTCTAGCTCCCTAAAAGGACGGGTGTTATCAGTACTGATCCAAAACCAATCACGCAAATATTATCTGCTCCCCCCAAATTCTTAAACAAAATCATCAGGCAAATGTTGGTTCAGAGGAAAGCTGGTCTTTCATGAACAAAGGTTAAATTTAACAAAATGTTCCGGAGTAAAATAAATAAATAAATAAAAGATAAATAATCCCTTAACTTAACCTGTGCATGAGATAAACTATTAATTAACCCCCAAAATAGAAAATTGTTAATGATTAAGAATTGGACATTAAAAGAGAAAGATCAAGGGGGATGAAACATCCATTGCAGAATTCTTGTCTCACGTCTTAAACAAAAGCTGATTATCCATCATTTATGGTATAATATACAAATAGTTAAGATTTGATAAGATGGAGCTATAAATTAGATTTGACTTTTCTTCCGACCAAAAAAATTCTACAGAAACCTTTTCCGTGCTGCCATATTTACAAAAGTAGAACCCATATAATAACTAAAATTTGACCAACACAACAAAAGGAAAGAGATCTCCCTAAATTATAAATCAATCAAGCCCAATAAACAATCAAATTATCCTAAACAAGGCAGCTGACTTGACCAGCCATAATTGGCAACAGCCTTCAATCTTTAACAAAAACTGAAATAAAGTAAAAAAGAAATGAAGGAATTGAGAAAGCAAAGACAAATGAGAAATGAAGGCAAAACTGAAGACAGAATTGTTGCCATCAAAAGTTGTATTTTCAGGATTAGGGTCCCACTGTTCCATGCTAATAAATGCAACGGTGGTGGATGTAATGACTAAACAAAAAGCCCAATGGTTTGGTATTTTTTTTCCCAATGTGTGATGTGATGTGAGGCTCAAATCTAATAATAAGAAGAAGAGAGATGGTAGAGAATAACAGCAATCCCCAAATCTGTATTTTCACAAGAAAACAAAAATTAGTTTCTTTACAACTTCATAATATACTGAAGTAAACATTTAGTGTACAAAAATGGGAACACTAGTAAAATAGTGCTCCTACTTAAAATCCAAGTCACATTATCCTTCTGCCTTTTGGATAACATAAAAACAGAAAGTTGCAATCAACTGAATTACTTTTGTTCTTGAATGAAAAGGAGAAATAGACTTGCAAGAAATAAACATAGAGGGAATGCAGCCTTATGAAATTGTAGTTGTTCAACACGCAATCTCAATGAAATGATATCACCATCATCCTACGTGTATATTTGAAATGCAAACAGTTACACCTTTCCACATATTGCATCAGAGAAGGCACAATTTACAAAAGAATTGTCTTGAACAGAAGCAGCAGCAGAAATATTCAAAGAAGAAAATGTACACATCATCTTTTATAGCAAGGCTTTTAAGAACTCAGATACAAGTGACTGTCTAGTATGAAATCAACTACCATAATTCACTTTTTCCTCCCTATCAAACAAAATGAGAAGTATGGCATTTTATCATAATTTGCACAATATGTTAACTTGTACTCAGGAATAGAACTTTGATAAAGATACAATATGGAGAAGGAATTTATGACCTTTTTCGAATCAGAAATTAGACATTATACATCCTAAACCCTTTCTGAGAATTCTTCTTACCAAGCATTGTCATCATAATCTATGGCTCTAGCTTGCAACTTTAATCTTCATCACAAATCTCTCTTTTAAGAGATCATATGCAACCTTCAGACTGAGATTGAGACTGTTACCTGTAGTTGTGAAACATTGCGCAGAATGTAATCGACCTCTAACCACCAGGGCATTGATGGTATATACAGCATGCCATAGGTAGTATATTTTAAGAATTGAGGTCCCTCATATGCTTGTAACTGTATACGTGTCAAAACTAACATAAACAATTATTATAGGCATTGAGCTCAATATCTTATTCTACAGAAGCAGCGTATGTAACACCCATACAAGGTTCAGTGATACATGGACAACATGGGCTTCGGTAGAAATAATGTAGAATAAGATATAATCATCATTTCTAATGAGTTCAAACATGTAAATATGTTCAGCATATATTGATGTTATCCAAATTCAGTTAATTGTTGAACTTTACCTTCTTACTTGTTGGTTTAAGTTGGGGCAGGCCCCACTTCACGAGGCTGACTCTTGCGAGCACACCACTACAGCTCGCTCCAGCCCCATTTATCACATCTTCTAAATGGTTATCGTGATATTAGGCAGTTAATGTAATTTTATATCATATATATTAAACACCGACATATCATTGTGCTATCATGTGCATATTTAGGAATTCGTTGTGTCTCTTATCCTTGTCGTGCCGAATATATGTCACATCTTCATAGTTCTTTTTAAACCATTGCATAGCCCCATTATTGTGCCTCATTCTTTCACTCCCTATAGAACTCAGCTATCTGAAACAAGCCTCAGCCGAGTACGTGGAAGTCATGTAATGCGCTTCCATCCACTACCGCAAGACTTCTCCAATATCATAAGATCCGAACCAGAACATAAATTCTATTTTCAGATAAGCACCAGCCTTCAGCTAGATGAGCTAATAACGCTTTCTTGCCAACGATATTATAAGCATTTCCATAAAGAAATGACACTTACCCAAATAAGCTCTTTGATAAAAAAAAAAAATTAATTGCTCAATCATCTGCCACAGCTTCCTCCACTTATCTATCTGATTTTCTTTAATGTTGGTCTTATTTCTGGTAATCTAGCTCACACTTAAATTTGTGTAAATTAACATCCCTTTGCATAAATAACATAACTGGTATGCGAAGGACAATCTGGAATGATCATATACTATATTCATAGAATGATGAAAAATATGGTAAGGGAAATTTAATAAGGGAACTTTAGTCAGCCCTAGAGAAATAGTCACCTAAAATGTCTTCTTCAACAAATCACGAAGCAGCCTATTGATGAATACAGTAAGCACTAACGAAAATTCATAAATATAAAAGAAAGATTCGTTGTTACCTGAAAACAAAAATTCTACTAAAATTTCCATGAATGCATAATAGATTGGAGAAGAACGAGATATAACAAATAATCTAATAAGCCGCAGCAATTGCTTGGTGAGCCGCTGGAGATGAATAAACGGAACAAGTACATGGTGTTGGTTCAGAAATTCAGTCTTATAAAATAAAGACTGCATACATTGCCTAAAAGTTTGCACAAAAGATTATGTACACAGCCATATTGGATATCTGTTGTGTGCATGAACTATATGCTCTCTCCTTTCATGGTTCATGGTGGGTACAACGTCAAATAAAGCAAAAAACTACTAAATATTTCTCTAAAACTGAACAGCACGTCGCAAATTGCGTAACTTATTTACCAAAGCCGACAATTTGGAAGTGATGAGGCTAGATACCGGCGTTTCCCCAGATCATGACACGTGGCAGGTGACGTGTCCTAGGGCTTACGAGAAAGTATCAAGATCGGTAAGTTGGGGGCATACCCCGGGCCTTCGACCCGAGGATGTTTCCGACCTTCGGTGGCCTTCCAGACCACCCCGCGATCACCTTACAAACGACCATCGGCTCGCCGCGGAGCCCTCCCGCACGCTGAGTTCCCTCAGCCCTCCAGCTCGCCTCCCAGCTATCGCATATCCAAGATGCCTCGGCCTCCCGCTCGTTTCCGAGCCTCCCGCCGAGCTTAGCTTCCCCGGTCTCACCGACCAATCCACAGCACCGATCACAGGCGTCTCCACCACGGCTCTGCGAATCTCGCCAGACACGAGATATCCGTCGCTCATGATCCCGCGTTCCACGCCATCACGATCCCTCATTAACGAGCATACCTCGTCATTAATGGGGAATCCCGCCTATCACGCGGACGTAACGCCAAGGGCGTAACGGCCGGCGTGAATCTCACGCCCGCCTGCCCATGGCTGCCACTATATAAACCCCTCTCTCAGACGACTCAGGTAAGCCAATTTTACCCCAATAGGCCGTTACTCTGCCAAAATACCCCGTCTAACTTGATCGTCGGAGGGTCCTCGGTGTCAAAACCACCCCGGGACTTCCTTGCAGGCAGCTCGGCCTCAACCACATAAAACCCATTGAGATCCACACGCTTCATGAGGCAACACTCCAACTCAATCTCAGCCCTCCATCAACGCTCGCTGCAGATCAACGGAAAGTAATATCTGAAGGAGATCCATCAGTTGGCGCCGTCTGTGGGAAATAGTTCCACTCAACGAAAGTTCACCTTTCGATCTCAACTTCATGGCGAGCGATCGCCACGACGATCCAAGCACTAGCCGCCGCCTTCCCCACAATGGAGCCGCGGATGGATCCTCTCCTCCCACGAACGCCATTCACGCCCTATCTGCTCGGATAGATCGGCTCGCGTCCGTCGTGGATGCGCTCGGCCGTGTCCAAACGGCCGGACAAACTCTCCAGGTCGCCGCTCCCCCATCTTGGGACCGAGACCCCTACAGAGGGAGAGAAGACGCTGCCCACGTCGGCACGACCGAGCACCGCCTCGCTGTCTCCGGCGGCCACAGATCCTCCGGACCAACCAATTCAATGACCCGCTGGACGCCGCACCGCTGGATGCCGAGGTCCCTCACCAGAGCACCTCGTCCTGAGGCCCATCGCGCCCATGTCCCTCCCGAGGAGGTGTCGGTCAGCTCGCTTGCACCCAGGCATGACCGGCACCCCCTCCCTCGACGGGGTCGCGCGGACGGGACTCACCACGGTAGCTCGAAGACGACCTCGCCGGAGAACCTAAGGAACCTCATCGAACGGAACCGAAGCCGCGGTCAGGGGTTCGTCGCCAGCAGCAAAGGCCATAAATCAGAGTATGCCGAATCGTCGGGATGCCACGGCCGACTCGAGGCTCTCGATAAGAAGATCGAAAGCATGCATCGGGAAAATCGTCCTTCAAGCGACGGGGCTAAATATGTTGCCGACTCGCTCACGAAACCCTTCATCAAAGAGTTACTCTCCGTCCACGTTTCCTCCCGGAACAAACCTCCGAAGGTCTCACTCTTCGACAGAAAGTCCGACCCGAAGAACCATTTGGACGCATTCACAGCCGGGATGAGTTTCCAGGACTGTTCCGACGCCGCACAATGCCGCGCTTTCCCCGCCACTCTCATCCGCTCCGGACGAGACTGGTTCTGAGGACTCGTGTCGTGCTCAATCTCTACCTTCAATGAGCTGGCCACCGAATTTCTCGACCATTTCGTCGGGAACAGACGTCAGAGGCGGATCGTTGACCATCTCTTCACCATAAAGAGCAGGGACAGAAAATTCTTCAAAGGATATATCACCCGCTTCTACAACGCCCTCCTTGAGATCCCAGAACACCGGGACGTGACGGTCATTACAGCCCTTAGGTCGGGTCTTAGGTACAAGGAGTGACTAGGCTCCTTTGCATTAGCGCAACCTAAGACCATGGCCGAGGTAAAGACCTGAACCGAACGTGAGATCCAGCTTGAGTCCGAAATGAATGCTAACCTGCCCCGGACAGAGCAAGCCGATCAGAAGAAAAGGGCCAGGGAGAAGAAAAGGAAGATTGAGCGGCCAAAGCCTTACTCCCCGAAGTTTCAGAAGTACACCCCGCTCAACGTCTCCCAGACAGTACTGATGGAGGAGGCTAAGGGCGAGAGGTTCTTCAAACTCCCCCCGATCGATCATAAGGCGGCCAAGCGCACCCGGGGCCCCTATTGCGCTTTCCACAGGTCGCAGGGCTACCCTACCAAGAACTGCAAGCAACTCCGCGACTACATCGAGGAGTTAATCCGCTCAGGTCACCTGGAAAAGTACATACGGGACAAACGTCAAACAGATCGGATGCAAGTCGATCAAATTAATGACGCAGAGCTGACGATCGGACAAATCATGGTCGTCACCGACTGACCCAAGTCCGAGCAATAAGGACACCTGCCGATCTCGGTCCCTCAATACAGAAGAATCTAAACTAAATTACATAAATTGTATTTTGTTTAATAATAAAGATTCTTGCTTCTCTGCAATCTGAATTGCGTCCTTTTGCTTCCATGCTGAAACTCCGTGCATGATCGACAAATGTCTTTTGCTCATCCGCGGCTGGTAGCTTCCTACCCCTCAACGCTGCGGATCGAAGCCCTCACCAAGAAGCAACCGAGCAGCAACCCTGCTCAGTCCATCCTTAGCAGGCCACTCCTTGCCCTCCCGCGCTAAGGATCAAAACCCTCATCAAGAGGCAACCGAGCAGCAACCCTGCTCGGTCCATCCTTAGCAGGCCACTTCTTGCCATCGCGCGCTAAGGATCAAAGCCCTCATCAATCGGCAACCGAGCAGCAACCCTGCTCGGTCAATCCTTAGCAGGCCATTCCTTGCCCACTCGCGCTAAGGATCGAAACCCTCACCAAGAGACAACCGAACAGCAACCCTGCTCGGTCCATCCTTAGCAGGAAACTCCTTACCCTCCCGCGCTAAGGATCGAAACCCTCATCAAGAGGCCACCGAGCAGCAACCCTGCTCGGTCCATCCTTAGCAGGCCACTCCTTGCCCTCTCGCACTAAGGATCGAAGTCCTCATCAAGAAGCAACCGAGCAGCTACCCTGCTCGGTCTATCCTTAGCAGGCCACTCCTTGCCCTCCCGCGCTAAGGATCGAAGCCCTCACCAAGAGGCAACCGAGCAGCTACCATGCTCAGTCAATCCTTAGCAGGCAACTCCTTGTCCTCCCGCGCTAAGGATCAAAACTCTCATCAAGAGGCTACCGAGCAGCTTCCCTACTCGGTCCATCCTTGGCTGGTAATCTCTTATCTAACGACGCCAAGGATCAAAGCCCTCATCAAGAGGCAACCAAGCAGCAACCCTGTTCGGTCAATCCTTAGCAGGCAACTCCTTGGCCTTCCGCGCTGAGGATCGAAGCCCTCATCAAGAGGCCACCGAGCAGCTACCATGCTCAGTCCATCCATGGCTGGTATTGTTGGATATATGTATGCCCTAGAGGCTATTATATGATAGTGGATGTATTTATACATGTATATATATATACATACAGATGACATTCTTGCTCGACATGATAGTATGCTATCTGGTTCTTTTTTATCTGACATGTTGACTTGATCATGGTTTTATTCATTTACACATGTTGATAAAGCCCCGAGGATATTTGCTTGACTACTGTGATTATGATGGAGATCATACTAGTGGGACGTCTGTAGTTTATAAACATATCCTAAAATGTCCCTAGTCTTAGGTGTATCGAGATGGGGCATCGATATACAAGAGTAGACTAGCGTATATGATACTAGACCCATATGATGGGCGATAGATGTTCCCACATCCATTGATGTTTGACATCGAGATCATATACGGATGCTCAGTGGAGACTGGGTACACTGGACGGACTCGCCGAGAACTCCTATATGATATTATATATATCGTCGGATAGCAGTTCTCAGATGACACTGGTACAGGTTAGTCTGTAGACCCGAGATCGTCGTAGAGTCTTGTGTGTTCTCCCACTGTATTTTGATTACCACTCTACCACGGCTCTACTGAGTCGTATAAACATGTGGCTTTGGGTACAGTCCCGAAACACATGGAGACGATGAGCGAAAGGAGGGGTTTCGTTTCTCCCGGTATTAGAAGTTGATGCTGTGCTGTGCTCGATTGGCTATATCAGTAAGTCCCTAGCTATGGCTGTTGAGATTTACTGATAAGTGTTATCAGTAGTTTCTCAATCTGTTATAGACCATTCATCGGCACGACTTATTGAGTTATTGGGGTTGACGTTACCATCCCTATACTCGATATGCAGCATGTCTGACGAAGAGACCGGACTGTACGGTAGTGTTGCCAGTTGGCTCGACAGGAGTTGTGACGGGTTCGCTTGTTTTCTTCTGATCGCTCAATACCCGGGTGGCCGTTACGTTTAGCTGACCTCTTGCGGCTTGGAGGTGCTTGATATGATCATTACCCATTGCCGGCGTATTGACAAGTCTTAAAGTCCCACAATAGAGTTGCCTAGCCTAGGCGAAACGATATGGTGTGCATATAAGATATGCGCGGGGACCCGATTAAATGCGCGTACGTGATACCGTATATTAATCGGACGGTTTGCTATTGGTCGGGTCATATGAGATATGACCGGTTTGCTAAATCAAGTGTTGATTTAATATTGACCATTAGCATTTTTACTTTAAACCCTTTTGTCTTTTGGTGTATGCATGCATGTATGCACATGTTTACATTGATACATATATGGATGTGCATGCACACATACATGCATACTCATTTGTATCATGGTTGTTGATACATTTAATGGTGGCAATATAAGGCTCACACCTTTATAAATATGTTGATATTTATTTTTGGAGTTAGTGGAAATGATAATAATTCATGGTTGATTATTTTATTCTTGCACTAAACCATTGAGTTAACCATGAGTTATTTTTCATGGCCATTTTTTGTCCAAAAGAAATATCTAGATATTTATTAACTAGGGTTAAGAATGAGAAGAAGAAAATATATATTTTTTCTTTTCTCATTTTTATCCTAAGCTTTATCATTATCTTGAGCTCTCATATTGCCATCTTCTTCTTCCTCTCTCTCTTGCTCTCTAGGTTTTGATAGTGAGTGAAAGAGTGATCAAGTTAGGGTTTTGAAGTGAGAAAACAAATCACATCATCATTCTATACTACTCTTCCCCATTAGTTTAAAGTGTTAGCTTCAACTTCATTATCTTGATCAAGTGGAGCTTTGAGCTTGGACAAAGAGGACTCCGGGTGGATCGTCGTGGACTTAGAGGATCTCAAGCAAGCTTCTTTCAACTCTCAAGTAGCCAAGGAGTCTAGCGAAGAGAGCTACAAAGGTTGTATTCTCTAAACCTAGTACTTAACTACTTGTGGATTGTGATAGTTTTAGTGTTACCCTAGCTTTTCTAGTTTGATCCTTAGGATAGTTTTTTTAGCACCCTCTAAATTTTTAAATATGGCATATGTGATGCTACCAAACCCTAGTAGTGGTGCTAAGAAAACCTTTCATAGTATCAGAGCCAAACTAGAAGCCTAGACGATATTACGATAATCCGAAAACGAAAACCTTCGCAAAAATACGGTTTTAGAAACCCTTGAAAATGCTCTCTGGAAAATTTTTGAAAAGTGGTCTAAAAATTATTTAAACAACTGTAGAGTTGCATTTATGATAATACAACACAGGTGAAATACGAGTGGGGGGCTCGGATTTTGGCCGAGCCCTGGGCCAGGGATTCCGGTGTCGCCGGCCAGTTTGGCTCCTCCCCTGCTCGTATTGCACCAGTGCTCTGTGATTCATGATCAGGGGTTTCTGGTATTGTTTGGTAGTCCAGAGTTGCATATGATGTAAGTTTGGTAATGGACTTTTTGCAGAGTATTTCGTATTCGTATTTTTTAGCATTGTATTGATAACCTAGATGACGTTAAACAGATCGAAAGATTATCAAACACTGGTATTTTCCAGCTTGAACGTACTCAATATATAATGCAGGTATTCTTATGGACCCTCTAGAAGAATGAAACCTTAACTCGAGATGTGACCACAGAACTGCGACTAAACCTTAGGGTTTACCATAGTTAGCGGCGCCACAAATGAGGCTTGGGTTTGCCCTTCTACGGCTGGTCCATAAAGTACTGTGGCATAGTTTTTTGGGTATTGTTTAACGGTGCTCAAGTGTTGAGCTTGCTGGGGAATATGGGTGTTCGCTAGTTCGATCGAAGGGTTTGACATCGCCTAGTAGTATGTGATACTTAATTCTGCGACCGTAAGCGTAGTATGCGTATCGCCGGTTTCGTTGCTATATGTCAACGGCAATTGGGGTACGCATACTTGCTTACGTTGATGACATGTGATATTATGTGTTGCTATGTTGTGATGTATATGATCGTCGTGATTGAATAGCCGGGATTTTTTATGTGAGATGAGAGTTTTACTTTTCATTCATGTAAAATTCATTTGTAATGTAATATTCTTTTATTTGGGGCACTTCCGAGTTGAGAATGATGTCACCATTGTTGTATATTATTTACTTTTCCGTATTAGGATAGACCCAAGGTGGAGAGCACAAGTGACCGAGTTCTGGGGTCCGGTGAGAGACCATCTCGAGGCGTCGAGACCGGGTTTCCTAACTCTAGAATTAGCAGGGTCACTTGCCGCTCTTGTAAGGGTCTAGGGTGTGGTATTGGCTATTCATCACGACCGTGGAATCCGTATTTTCTATTGTTGGCTAAATACTAAATACGGACATCCTAGTATATCCTATATGATCATATATGTGTTTCTGCTGCAATATTATATATGAGATATATGGTAGGCGTTGCTTATGTTTTGCATCCGCACTAGTCCCGTCCCGGTATGCCGTTAGTTAAGTAACCTAACGGTGCATAACGGAACATTATGGCGAATGCGGATGGCATAAGCGTACGTTATATTTTCGTTTCTTTTCTGTGATGGCTTAAGGACTTAAATGATGGGACTACATTAATATGATTAATGTAAAGAAAATAAACCTAAAAAGATGTTGTAGAATCAGATTTGAAAACCACTCGGCTTTTTACGAAAAAGCTACATTTCAAAACTGCGGAGCTTAAGCCACTCCTTTTTGAAAACCATTTGATTCTACGACGATATCAAGTTCAAAACGTTAAGGGTTTTCTTAAAAACCATCCGCAACCCTCCATCATTTTAGGAAGTACTTAGTATTCGTGCTACGTTTGTTGATCTTAGCCAAGAGGTAGTGTACGGTAGCTAAGTGGTGTCTTCCTACAATGCATATGATGCAGATTAATTGGGACGGGCATGTGGTTTTGTTGACCTTAGCCAAGGGTCATGTGAACGGGTCTAATTAATCAAGAAATAACGGGTTGAACTTGACTAGTGCTTGTGATTTGTTGACCATAGCCAAGATCATGAGTGCTAGGGGTAAAAACCACATCGGGAGTTTCAAGAGTTGAAATTTGCAATGAGATTGCATACCTTCCATATGATGGTTGGATCCCGATCCCACTGTGGGCAACAGTTGCTCTCAGGAAAGTTTTGCAGTTTACAATTAGCTAACTCATTAGGTGTGTAGAAAGGTGTTAACGAGGCTACGCCTCTGGGAAGACGATGTTTATATTAATTAGGTCCGTGCGAAAGCACGGGGAACCTCCCTCAAGTACCGACACTGACCTGGCTGAACGGTTAGCGAAGTTCTAGACTGTAATTAATCCTAGCTAGTTTTCTTTTTAAGGTTTGAAAGAAAAACTTGATTAAAGCAGTGGGAGACATCGATTAGATAAGATAATAACCAATCTGATCTTTGCAAGAGGTTTTGCTAAGTGTATTTTTTTCTCTCTCTTAATGGCAGATACCAATGGCAGGACTCAAGCTTTTACTAGATAAAAATAAACTGAATGGGACCAATTATAAAGACTGGCTGAGGAACCTTAACATTGCCTTGACTTATGATAAGGTATCATATGTCCTCACGGCTCCAGCCCTGCCCGTCCTAGGTCCTAAGTCTTCAGTTGCGGATAAGGAAGTCCGCAAGGCATGGACGCTGACTGTGCCACGGCCAAATGCATCGCGCTTGCATCGATGGATAACACACATCAGAAGCAGCACGAGAATATGGACGTCCAAACCATATTTCTCTATACAAAGGAGTTGTATGGGGAGCAATCTCGTGTTTTACGATACAAAGCGTCACGAAAGTTGTTTCAGATGCGGATGGCCCCTGGCACACCAGTAGGAGACCATGTTCTGAAGATGATAGCTTTCATAGAAGAGCTTGAGGACCTTAGGTGGACAATGGACAATAAGCAATATACTGATATTATTCTGCACTCTCCCCCTCCACCTTTGCTCAATTTGTAGTTAACTTCAATATGCACAACATGGAGAAGCAACTACCTGAACTCCTTAATATGTTAAGGAGTGCAGAGAGCACGCTGAAGTCAGTGAAGACTCCCGCTTTGACTGTTGGGTCATCTTCCTCCTCTCACCCGAAGGCTAAAGCCAAAGGAAAGATGAAGAAGAAACCCACCAAACCTAGAGGTAGAGTTAAAAAGGTTAAGGGGAATGACAAGTCCAAAGCTGGGGAATCGGGAAAAGGGGAATGTTATCACTGCCACAAAGCGAGACACTGGAAGCGCAATTGCACTGAGTACTTGGAACTCAAGAAGAAGAAGCATGGGGATGCTTCCGCTTCAGGTGTGTTTGTGACAGAAAACTGTTTTTCAATAAACTCTACTTCCTGAGTATTAGATACCGTTTCAGGTTCTCACATTTGCAATTCTATGCAGGGGCTGAGAAATAACAAGGTTTTGAAGACAGGTGACCATACTCTCCGGGTTGGAAATAGTTCCAATGTACATACTGTTGCAGTGAGAGAGTATCACTTGGGATTGCCGTCTGGATGTATATTGGTTTTGAACCCATGTTATTATGTACCTAGTATGCTTTGTAATATAATATCTGTTTCTTTGTTAGACAATGAAGGATATAATTTTGTATTGCAGAATAATGTTATGAACATTAACCTGAATTAAATGTTGGTTGGGTATGGTACACTTAATAAAGAGATATACGTCCTAAATCAACACACAGTTTTCAGCATACAACATACTAATAAAAGAAAACATTCAGAAATAAATGAAGCTTTTCTTTGGCACTATAGACTTGATCATATTAACGAAACAAGACTAAACAAGTTACACAAAGATGGATATTTAAACCCTTTTGAATATAAATCTTATGCGACTTGCCAGTCTTGTATCAAGGGTAAAATGACCAAAACTCCGTTTACAGGACACGGAGAGAGAGCTACTCAACTCTTAGACCTCATACATAGTGATGTATGCGGGCCAATGTCTACAGAGGCAAGAGGCGGTTTTTCATACTTCATTACTTTCACTGATGATTTCTCAAGATTCGGTCATGTATTTTTATTAAAGCACAAATCTGAAGCTTTCGAGAAATTCACTAAATATAAACTTGAAGTAGAAAAACAAACCGGATTGAGTATCAAAATGCTTCGATCAGATCGAGAAGGAAAGTACCTCAGTACAGAGTTTGCAGACTTCCTAAAAGAGAATGGGATTCTCTCTCAGCTCACTCCTCCTTACACACCACAGTACAACGGTGTGTCAGAACAACGGAATCGGACCCTATTAGATATGGTTTGTTCTATGATGAGTGATACTAAGTTACTCGTCTTATTTTGGGGGCATGTATTGGAGACTGCAGCGTTTCTACTGAACAGGGTCCCAACCAAAACCGTGTCTACCACGCCATATGAGATATGGCATGGAAAGAGACCATCTCTTAAACGAATTAAGATTTGGGGTTGTCCGGCCTATGTTAAAAAGAAAAATCCGGACAAACTCGAGACACGGTCAGTCATGTGTAATTTTGTGGGATATCCAAAGAATTCTTATGAATATCTATTCTACCACAAGGAGGAACAAAAGATGATTGTTTCTCAGCATGCCACATTTTTAGAAAAAGAGTCTTTTACAAATGATACAGATGGCAGTGTGGTAGATCTAGAAGAGGTTCTAGAAACACAAACTACAAATGACGACTTGGTTGAACCGGCTGTTGCAGCAGAAACTAATGAACCTCAGTCATTCCGTAGATCTGGTAGGACTTCTCGCCCATCAGAGAGGTACTACGGTTTCCTCATTGATGGTGATAGAGAAGATTGCATTATGGAGGATGATGATCCTACCAGCTTTCAGCAAGCTATCACGAGTGGTGACTCTGTGAAGTGGTTGGATGCCATGAGATCTGAAATGGAGTCTATGTACACCAACAAAGTATGGATTTCGGACATTGTACCCCCTGGGGTAAAATCCGTGGGGTGCAAATGGATCTTTAAAAGAAAGATTGGTGTAGATGGGCAGATAGAGACCTATAAAGCAAGACTTGTGGTGAAGGGTTTTCGTCAAAGACCAGGTTTGGACTATGACGAAACTTTTTCTCCCGTAGCCATGCTAAAATCCATCCGGATCCTACTTGCTATTGCTGCTCACTATGACTATGAAATCTGGCAGATGGACGTTAAAACTGCATTTCTAAATGGTGATTTAGAAGAATGCGTTTATATGGATCAGCAAGAAGGCATTGACAGTGGGAGCAGCGGGAAAGCATGTAGATTGCTTAAATCCATTTATGGACTAAAACAGGCATCACGGAGTTGGAACATCTGTTTTGATGATGTTATCAAAGAGTTTGATTTCATCAAAAATCCAGATGAACTTTGTGTTTATAAGAAGGTTGTAGGGAGAACTGTCACATTCCTCGTATTGTACGTGGATGACATTCTTCTGATAGGAAATGATATTCCTATACTACAGTCGGTCAAATCTTTCTTATCACTAAGGTTCTCCATGAAGGACCTGGGTGATACCACATACATTCTGGGCATTCAGATCTATAGGGATAGATCCAAAAGGTTATTGGGATTGTCCCAAACCAGGTACATTAACACCATCCTAAAGAGGTTTAGTATGGAAGACTCCAAGCGGGGTGCCTTACCCGCTTGCCATGGAGTCACTCTCTCCAAGGACTTTTGCCCAAAGACCGATGAAGAGAGAGCTCGCATGTGCATTATACCCTATGCTTCGGCAGTAGGATCTATAATGTATGCGATGTTATGTACATGCCCAGATGTAGCTTATGCACTTAGTGTAGAAAACAGGTATCAATCTAACCCAGGAAAGAATCACTGGATAGCTGTGAAGAACATTCTTAAGTACTTGCGAAAGACTAAAAAATTGTTCTTGGTGTATGGTAATGGAGATCTCCAAATGGAGGCCTTTACCGATTCGAGCTTCCAGAGTGATAAGGACGACAGCAAATCTATCTATGGGTTTGTATTTACCCTCAATGGAGGGGCGGTAAGTTGGAAGAGTTCCAAACAGGATACCGTTGCAGACTCTAATATGGAAGCTGAGTACATTGCTATGAATGATGCCGCCAAGGAAGCCGTCTGGATGAGGAAGTTTGTCTCGGAGTTAGGAGTAGTTCCAACCATTATTAATCCAATACCATTGTATTGCGATAATAATGGGGTTATGGCGTTAGCCAAGAAGCCCAAATCCCATCAGCGATCCAGACACATCCTGAGCGCTTTCATTTGATCCAGAGATTGTAGATCGCCGCGAGATCGAGATTAGGAGAGTAGACACAAAGAATAACACTGCGGATCCACTCACCAAGGCCCTCCCTCAGCCGCAGCATGAGCGACTTTTTGAGATGTTGGGTATGAGATACACCAATAACTGGCCTTAGTGTAAGTGGGAGAATGTTGGAAATATGTATGCCCTAGAGGCCATTATATGATAGTAAATGTATTTATACATGTATATATATACAGATGACATTCTTGCTCGACATGATAGTATGCTATCTGGTTCTTCTTTATCTGACATGTTGACTTAATCATGCTTTTATTCATTTACACATGTTGATAAAGCCCTGAGGATATTTGATTGACTACTGTGATTATGATGGAGATCATTCTAGTGGGACGTCTGTAGTTTATAAGTATATTCTAAAATGTCCCTAGTCGTAGGTGTATCGAGATGGGGCATCGATATACCAGAGTAAACCAGTGTATATGATACTAGACCCATATGATGGGCGATGGATGTTCCCACATCTATTGATGTTTGACATCGAGATCATATACTGGTGCTCAGTGGAAACTGGGTACACTGGACGGACTCGCCGAGAACTCCTAAATGGTATTATATCTATCGTCAGATAGCAGTTCTCAGGTGACACTGGTACAGGTTAGTCTGTAGACCCGAGATCGTCATACAGTCTTGTGTGTTCTCCCACTGTACTTTGATTACCACCCTACCACGGCTCTACTGAATCATGCAAACAGGTGGCTTTTGGGTACAGTCCCGAGACACATAGAGACGATGAGCGATAGGAGGGGTTTCGTCTCTCTCGGTATTGGGAGTTGATGCTGTGCTGTGCTCGATTGGCTATATCAGTAAGTCCCTGACCAGGGCTATTGAGATTTACTGATAAGTGTTATCAGTAGTTTCTCGATCTGTTATAGACCATTCATCGGCACGACTTATTGAGTTATTGGGGTCGACGTTACCATCCTTAGACCCAATATGCAGCATATCTGACAAAGAGACCGGATTGTACGGTAGTGTTGCCGGTTGGCTCGACGGGAGTTGTGACAGGTTCGCTTGTTTTTTTCTGATCGCTCAATACCCGGGTGGCCGTTACGTTTAGCACCTCTTGCGGCTTGGGGATACTTGATATGATCATCACCCACTGTCGGCGTATTAACGAGTCTTAGAGTCTCACAATGGAGTTACCTAGCCCAGGTGAAACGATGTGGTGTGCATATGAGATATGTGCGGGGACCCGATTAAATACGCATATGTGATACCGTATATTAATCGGGCGGTTTGCTATTGGTCGGGTCATATGAGATATGACCGATTTGCTAAATCAAGTGTTGGTGTATGAATGCATGTATGCACATGTTTACATTGATGCACATATGGATGTGCATGCATACATACATGCATACTCATTTGTATCATGGTTGTTGATACATTTGATGGTGGCAATATAAAACTCACACCTTTATAAATATGTTGATATTTATTTTTGGAGTTAGTGGAAATGATAATAATTCATGGTTGATTATTTTATTCTTGCACTAAACCATTGAGTTAACCATGAGTTATTTTTCATTGCCATTTTTTGTCCAAAAGAAATATCTAGATATTTATTAACTAGGGTTAAGAATGAGAAGAAGAAAATATATATATTTTCTTTTCTCATTTTTATCCTAAGCTTTATCATTATCTTGAGCTCTCAAATTGCCATCTTCTTCTTCCTCTCTCTCTTGCTCTCTAGGTTTTAATAGTGAGTGAAAGAGTGATCAAATTAGGGTTTTAAAGTGAGAAAACAAACCACATCATCATTCTATACTACTCTTGCCCACTAGTTTAGAGTGTTAGCATTTTCACTTTAAACCCTTTTGTCTTTTGGTGTATGCATGCATGTATGCACATGTTTACATTGATGCACATATGGATGTGCATGCACACATACATGCATATTCATTTGTATCATGGTTGTTGATACATTTGATGGCGGCAATATAAAACTCACACCTTCATAAATATGTTGATATTTATTTCTGGAGTTAGTGGAAATGATAATAATTCATGGTTGATTATTTTATTCTTGCACTAAACCATTGAGTTAACCATGAGTTATTTTTCATGGCCATTTTTTGTCCAAAAGAAATATCTAGATACTTATTAACTAGGGTGAAGAATGAGAAGAAGAAAATATATATATTTTCTTTTCTCATTTTTATCCTAAGCTTTATCATTATCTTGAGCTCTCATATTGCCATCTTCTTCTTCCTCTCTCTCTCTTGCTCTCTAGATTTTGATAGTGAGTGAAAGAGTGATCAAGTTAGGATTTTGAAGTGAGAAAACAAATCACATCATCATTCTATACTACTCTTGCCCACTAGTTTAGAGTGTTAGCTTCAACTTCATCATCTTGATCAAGTGGAGCTTTGAGCTTGGACAAAGAGAACTCCGGATGGATCGTCGTGGACTTGGAGGATCTCAAGCAAGCTTCTTTCAACTCTCAAGTAGCCAAGGAGTCTAGCGAAGGAGCTACAAAGGTTGTATTCTCTAAACCTAGTACTTAACTACTTGTGGATTGTGATAGTTTTAGTGTTACCCTAGTTTTTCTAGTTCGATCCTTAGGATAGTTTCTTTAGCACCCTCTAAATTTTTAAATATGGCATGTGTGATACTACCAAACCCTAGTAGTGGTGCTAAGGAAAACCTTCAGGTAGCTCACTACCCACCGACGCCAAGGATCAAAGCCTTCGCCAAGAGGCCACCGAGCAGCTTCCCTGCTCGGTCCATCCTTGGCTGGTAATCTCTTACCCCACGTATGCCAAGGGTCGAAGGCCCTCCTCAAAGAGGCGACCGCGCACCCTCATGCTCGATTCATCCTGGCACGCAACTACCTGCCCCTCGTCGCCAAGGATCGAAAGCCCTCCTCAAGAGGCGACCAGACATCCACATGCTCGGTTTATCCTGGAGGGCAGCTTCCTGCCCTACAACAATGCGGATCAAAAGCCTTCATCAAGAGACCACCGAGCAACTACCCTGCTTGGTCCATCCTTGACTGGTAATCTCTTACTCCACGACGCCAAGGATCAAAGCCCTCATCAAGAGTCCACTGAGCAGCTACCCTGCTCGGCTCATCCTTGGCTGGTAATCTCTTACCCCACGACGCCAAGGATCAAAGCCCTTATCAAGAAGCCACCGAGCAGCTACCCTGCTCGGTCCATCCTTGACTGGTAATCTCTTACCTAACGACGCCAGGGATCAAAGCCCTCATCAAGAGGCCACCGAGCAGCTACCCTGCTCGGTCCATCCTTACTGGTAATCTCTTATCCAACGACGCCAAGGATCAAAGCATCATCAAGAGGTCACCGAGCAGCAACCCTGCTCGGCCCATCCTTAGCAGGCTTCTCCATGCCCTCCAACACTAAGGATCAAAGCCCTCACCAAGAGACCACCGAGCAGTAGCCCTGCTCGGTCCATCCTTAGCAGGCCTCTCAATACCCTCCCGCACTAAGGATCAAAGCCCTCGCCAAGAGGCAACCGAGCAGCAACCCTGCTCGGTCCATCCATGGCTGGTAGTTCACTGCCGACCGACGCCAAGGATCAAAGCCCTCATCAAGAGGCCACCGAGCAGCTACCCTGCTCGGTCCATCCTTAACTGGTAATCTCTTATCCCACGACGCCAAGGATCAAAGCCCTCATCAAGAGACCACCGAGCAGCTACCCTGCTCAACTTCCTGCACGTCTTTTAATAAGCGATCCCCACCTTGACTTCGGGGCCATGAAGACACCGGTCTTCGTACGCTTGGCAAATGGTTGAATTCAACTAGACGTGTGATCGCCAGATCTCCGACCTAATGCATCATGAAAACAGTACCACGCAAATAAAATTTTATAGGCACAAACAAAAAGAGAATGTGCACGCAGATAACACTGCAAAAAGGTTTTATTCACAAAGGCGGAGGTCTTTACAGAGATATTATGGGCTCCCCAGCCTTACAAAAAACGCCCGGAGGCTCACAAAATTTCCGCACAAAAAAATAAGGAGGCGAGGAGGTTCAGGCTTCGGGGTCGGGGCGAACCTCGATGAGCTGCGCTTCCACCGCGACAACCGGGGTGGTATCTTAAAGGTCAGCGCCCACCGCAGGAGCCTCGGCGTCGGTGGCCGGGGCGATCGATTTCTTCCCAACGCTCCCACCAGGGGCCTCTCCTCTTGCAGCGCTTCCGGGGGCATTCCCCTGCGCCTCGTCTCCGAGGGGGTACTCACCCCGGAGCTCACCGTCAGGGGACTCCGGCATCAGGGCCTTAACGGCGTCGAGGGCGTCATGCCAAACGATGGCAGCGGCTCCAGCGAGGTCGGTATAGTACTGGCTCCCCACCGCCTTCGACTCTCGAAGCTCGGCACGCCTCGTTCCCTCCTTCGCCGTCTCGTTCTCCCTCCGGAGGGTGTTCGCCGTCTTCTTCAGGATGGCGACAAGCACCCTGGAATCTTCCAACTTAGCTTCGGCGGCTCAGGCGGCCTCTCGACACTTGGCGCTCCCGATCCCCGGCCGCCACCCGGCCTTCGAGGGCAGCGACCCTCTCCATCGCCGCTTGCAGCTCCAGCCTTGAGCTCTCCTCCTGCGAGAAGAACTCGTCCGCGGCCTGCATCGCCGGGGCAATTTCCTCGTCCTCCATATTGATGACGAGGGCGACGTGCTGGAGGACCTGAAGAAAACAAAGGATGGTTAAAAGGAAAAAGGGGCACCCAATCTCGCGAACAAAAATACTGAATGAAGACCCGAGTGGGGAGCGAACACTAACCTACACTGCCTCTTGGGCTATGGCCACCATTTGGGCCCGGAGGGACCCCCGAGGGATTCTGCCCCCGGCCGACCTTTCCATCTCCGAGGGCAGGCTATCGGCGACGGAAAGCCCCGAAGGCACCTCGAAACGAAGCTCCCCTTCGTCCATGATGATCGGGAAAGCCGGGGAGCGGGGCTACGTCCTATGGAACCTCTTGAGGAGAGACGCAGGGGAACCAATCTCACCTCCCACCTCCAGAGCCCGGGGATCCTGTTCCCGAGCACGTTTTCGGCTCGGCGCTTGGCTGGACACCGGGGCCCGGGGCGCACTCGAGCGCCTGGCTGGGACGGCCACCGATGGGGCCGGAGCCGACGACGGGTGAGAGGAGCCTGCGTCTCCGGCCTTCTTCCCCTTCTTCTATTCGACCAGGGCCGCCCGAAATTTACCTAGGTCCATGGATTCTGCATAAGACAAAAAAAAACAAAAAACAAAAGATAGTTAGCAATGCCTGAAAAAGTGGAGGAATACATAAGTCTAAACAGGTCGTCTGAAAACTCCTAACTTACCCGTGAACTAGGCGGGGCTGAGCCCGGCCCAACTAAGGGCCTGCTCAGTCAACACATCAGTCGGGAGAGGGGCTCCCACTCCGACACCGATACCGCGTCGGGATCATTCGACCGCCTCACCCGCGGGCAGTTGGTCCTGTGCTACTGGATGGGCACAGGCCAATCCTCACCCTCGGGCGGCCCAACAAACAAAAACTTCTTCCATTCGTGAATGGAAAAAAGTACTACGATGACCCCCGACCCGGCAGCACCTCCCCGATGTTTTCTTAAAGAGATGTATACCCAGTTTGGCTCGCTCCTGCGAGTGCCGGGTAGTTTTTGTAGCAGAGAGAAGAGATGAGAAGGCTCCGGCTGAAAAGGATCTGACGTAATTTCAACCGAACCAAGAACCCAAGGAGGATCCTCCAAGTGTTCGGCACTAACTGGCCCAGGGCTAACTCAAAACAATTCAATGCCGCACTCACCTCGGGGGAGAAGGGCATGCGCATCCCGGCCCAAAAGAATTCCAGATACAAGGCAATATCCTTACCCCGTATCTGGTCTGCCCTCTCCCCTCCTCAACCAGACGAAGCAAGTAGCCGGGAGGAATGTGGAAACGAGTCCGGATGGTGGCAAGCTCATCCGCATGCCTCAGCATGGATGACGCGTCGAGAGCACCCATAACATGTGCTCTAGGGACTGCCCCCGTCACACGATCCCGGAAAGCATGACTAACCCTAACTTCCCGGGGGGACTCCGACTCAGACGAGGAAGAAGAGCAAGCTACAGTGGACTCTCTAGACTCTTCCGGACTATTTCTACTGACTCCTCGGTTGAAGACATCTAATCTGATCAAGAGGATGAAGTCCTCGGAAGAGAAAACGCACGGGTCCCGACCTAAAGAAAAGAACGCCGAGCTAACACCAATGGGACGAGGAAATTATGATGAGGTATGGACCCTGGAGAGGATCCCATCTCTATTTATAGCAGCCGGCGTACACACCCTACAACGCCGATCGTCCCCCGCCAAAACAACACTTCGCATTCGACGACCATCGGCGCTCCACTTGTCGCACGCGCATTGGTTGCATCCCATCGGGCGCGGGAACATCTGCGGCCCGTCTCAGCGCCAGACATGTGGGCTGGCGCTTCGACGAACGTACGCACAAACCGGCGCTTCCTCTTTAATCCGAGATCTCTCTCCTGATCTGCTGACGTCATCAAGAAAATACAATTAGTTGCCTGGGAATACGCACCGATGATATCTTCAAATAAGAGCTTACCCCGGGTGACCGGTCAGACCACTCTCGACCCGACCCATGAATAGGTCGGGACGAGGACGAGGGGCTAATGATGAGGCTAGATACCGGTGTTTCCCCAGATCATGACACATGGCAGGTGACGTGTCCTAGGGCTTACCATAAAGGATCAAGATCGGTATGTTAGGAGCATACCCCGGGCCTTCGACCCGAGAATGTTCTCGACCTTCGGTGGCCTTCCAAACCATCCCTACGATCACCTTACAAACGACCATCGGCTCGCCTCGGAGCCCTCCCGCACGCTGAGTTCCCTCAGCCCTCCAGCTCGCCTCCGAGCTATCGCATATCCAAGATGCCTCGACCTCCCACCGAGCTTAGCTTCCTCGATCTCACCGATTGAACCACAGCACCGATCACAGGCGCCTCCGCCACGGCTCCGCGAATCTCGCCACACGCGAGATATCCGTCGCTCATGATCCCGCGTTCCACGCCATCACGACCCCCCATTAACGATCATATCTCGTCATTAATGGGGAATACCGTCTATCACGCGGGCGTAACGTCAGGAGCGTAACGGCCGACGTGAATCTCACGCCCGCCTGCCCATGGCTGCCACTATATAAACCCCTCTCTCAGACGACTCAGGTAAGCCAATTTTACCCCAATAGGCCATTACTCTACCAAAATACCCCGTCTAATTTGATCGTCGGAGGGTCCTCAGTGGCACAACCACCCCGGGACTTCCTTACAGGTAGCTCGTCCTCAACCACATAAAACCTATTGAGATCCACACGCTTCATGAGGCAACCATCCAACTCAATCTCAGCCCTCCATCAACGCTCGTTGCAGATCAACGGAAGGTAACATCTGAAGGAGATCCAGAGATCCATCAGGAAGGCAATACTAAAACTACATTAAGCAAACTCTAACAAATTGCCAATAATGGTGAATCAATCAGATAATGAAGTGGATGTATATTAATGACAAGGTATAAATTGAATCCTTCAAATGGAAGGTCAAAGTAAAAAAATAAAAAATAAAAAAGGCTCCACGCCTCTTCCTACGGGGTGTCAAATCACTTCCTCTCCAAATCCACATCACAAGTTAATGAAACTAGCGAGTCTATGTTGACAATGGCGATGGTAAAGTGAGTGAACCACAGTAAACACCTACAAACAACACTCGTCTATGCTATGCACAACAAAAAACCCTGCAAAACCTAGCAATATAAGCGAGGTTTGTCAAAAAAAATCTTACTTAAAATCTCCCATGATCCGAGTCCAGCTCCATCTCCTTCTTCCTCACTTGCAACACCATCCTCTCGTTCTCGATCCTCGACCTCTCGTTCTCGATCCTTGCCCTCTCCATTTCCCAATCCTTCTTCCTCTTAAACCTCTCCCATTTGGCCCGCCTCTTCCCGAGCTCGAACCCTTCTGTCTCAATCTCCACCCGCTCCTCAAGCAGCCACAGTGCCCGCTTCCTCAACCACTCCCTCTTCTGCCCCATCAACACCCCGTCTATCTCGACCCCTAAGCTCTCAGACCCTAACTTCCCAAACCCCGCCTCCTCTTCCTCCTCTTCCTCCTCATCTGACTCGTCGGAATCCTTATGAATCTCGTGCTCGTCATCCTCATGGACCGCCTTCAGGTCCATGGAATTGGGGATCTTCTGGCCGTTGTGGTAGGCGCACATCTCGCGGTAGAAGAGGTGTTTAGAGCTCAGGATCTTCCTGACGTCGTCCTTGGATTTGGAGGGGACGTGGGGAATGGAGTCGAGGAGGGTAGGGTTCTCGACGACTTGGCAGGTGGTGCCGCGGCCGAGGATCTCGTTGAGGCGCTTGTACCGCTTGTTGAGGTCGTTGATCTTGTCCTCGCATTGCTGAGGGGAGACGTAGCAGCCGTTGTCGAGCATCAGCTTGGAGACGGTCTTCCATTTCCCCTTCTTCTGGAGCTTGGAGGCGAAGGAGGAGGATGAGGGGGAGGGGTCGCTAGGGTTGACGTCGTCGCCGACGAAGGAGACGAGGTTGATGAGGAGGCGGACGATGTCGTCGGTCCACTTCATGCGGTGCCAAGGGGAGGGTTTAGCGGGGGCGCCGGCGGCGCCGGCGGAGGAGGGAGACGTGGCGGAGGGGAGGTGGGAGTGGGGGTCGTCGTCGTCGCTGGTGGAGGAAGGGGCGAGGTTGTTTAGGGCTGAGGATGAAAGGAGGTTGGGGAAGAGGAAGGGGTTTTCCATCGATGAGGGGTATTTTGGGAAGGGTATTTTGGGAGACCGAGAAAGGGAGAGAAAGAGAGTAAGAGAGCACCTATACATAACCGGAAATACCGAAAGTACAGAAAATCGCAATGAACCAGCTTTCAAAAAGTTATCATGAAAATAAATCTAAAACTTATTTTCAATGTTTGTTTGTAATATTTTTTAAATAATGAAGTAAATTCTTATGTTTTTTTATTAAGAAAAACAAAAATAAAACTATTTTTAATAATAATAAATTATTACATTGATGTATTAAAGAGAAGCAATAAACAATTAATATTTTGTTCCTTGTGCTCCATGACTTCTTCCAATCCTAAATGAGAGGAATAAAATTTTGGAAGTAAGCATGCCATGTAGGATCCACTTTATCAATTGAAAATAATTTCCAAGTTTTTCTTCCATCAAACGAACATTTGAAATACCGGAAGTAGGCTTCCATGCTGCTTCATGTCAAACAAACATGAAGGCTAAAATGATGGCTTAATAGCATATAAATATCCATTGTTTCATCCAAATAGTAGATAATGAGAATTGGGAGCAGAAAAAGGATGGGTAGGAGCAGAAAAAGGATGGGTAGGAGCTAAAATGATGGCTTAATAGCATATAAATACTGGCTTGATGGCTTAATAGCATATAAATACTCATTGTTTTATCCAAATAGCAGATAAATAATTATGTTGCAAAAATGTGCCACTTTAATACCTGGAGTTCTGCTTGTTAGGATTTTTCTATCTATTCGTTCTTAAGAAACACATTTTCGAGAACATGTAGGTAGCAAATTGCAAAAAAGAAAAACTTCATGTATTAAAGTGCGACATTTTGAAGCATAGGTTTTTGTTTGCTATTTGGATGAAACAATATGTATTTATATGCCATTTAGCCTAAAACGATCTTTATAGGTTTGTTTTAGATAGTAACTAGTACTTTTGCACGTGTGTATATTGTGAACAACATACATACATCTTACTGAAGACGTGTAAAATTTTTAATACTCGACATTACATGAAAATTTATAAAGATATCTATAGTTTTTCTAAGTTTAAATTAAATGAATACAGTTAATGATAATATTAGAAATGAGAAATTTTTGAGTTATGCAAATAACAAGGATATAAAGGTTTATGTAAAAATTTGTAAGCATATCTATTTTTAGGCTTTTGTAATATCCAGTCTTCTTGTATCCGTATTTTCAGTGAATAAATAATTTTTCCAAATAATTTTCCTTTTCTTTTCCTATCAATCTATTTAATTTCCTATTGTTAGGAATATGTATGCTCTAGAGACCATTATTGTATATTATAGTGGATACTTGGACATATATATAGAGGACTTTCTTTCTCGACATGATAGTATGCTATATGGTAGCTCTTTATCTTAACATGTACACTTGTTTTAGTTTATTGTCTTTATGATACATGTTGATAAAACCCTTAAGATGTTGGCTTGACTACCAGGACTGTCGTGGGTGTATTTGGGTTTTCGGACATTTCGATCGATCGGAACAGAAAAACACATTACACAAAGCTAGACTAAGTTAATGGGACGGCTCTGATACCACTGTAAGTGCACGGCGGCGCCCCGGCCGTCAATCCGACGCCGGAATGCGGAAGCGGTGAATAACTTAAATTTTGCGGACTTAGCAAACCGGCACCACCGCGCACTTTAACCGGATCGAACCATTAACTAGTCTAAGCTATCTACAAGAAAGGGAATAGAGATATACCGACGATCCAAGTCCTCCGGTCTTCTCGTCATGGTCCCGATCTCCTGCGGAAAAGTCCTGTCTCCTCCTCGTCGCGGAAGTGCACCACATCGCCTACTTTGTTTACGGGCTCCCACCTCAATGCCGAGGCAACTCGGGCACGAAGCCGGCTACTCGACGTGCCCAAGATATGCTGTAGGAAGTGTAGTGTAGAGGCTACTTGTCTCTTTGGGGTTTGTTGCCTTTGGATGGAGGAATGAAGATTGAACTTTGGAGGGAAATGAAGCTACCAATTTTTGCAAGGAAATGAGATGAACAAAATGAAGCATCAAAAATGAACCTCTCATTTTTCTCTTCTCAAGAAGTGGCCGGCCCAAATCAATATGAGAATGGTGGAGGGATAACAACATATATCATATGAGGGAGGTGAGTGTAGGAGAATGGAAGAGGTGACCACATCCAAGGGACAAAGAAACATACACCATGCTTCATATTTAAATCCAACCATACCCTTTCAAATCTCATTAAAGCAAAAGCATGGAGCAAGATATCATAATCAATAGTTTTGCAAGAAACCCCCTCCACAAAGATTATTTGCACAATTGCAAATAACCCCCTCCATCGGAAAAGTCCGGCCGGGAAAAAGCAAAGGAAAACCGGCCGGAACGGAATGCAAACTGGAAACTCCAGAAAACTGGTCCCGTAATAAATTACAGGAAAACCCCGATACTGTGCATACACACCCGCATCTGTATTCCGTCCGGATACAAATGCAAAAAGACAAAATCTACACTGTACTAAACTAGGATCCGGCTTAAACCAAAGCCGGCTAGTAATATCCGTTCGATCCTGATCCGTGCAATACCGCACGTATCTGATCGAACCCTGCCATATACCTATACGGCTACTAGTACAAACCGTCCGATCCTGATCCGTGCAATACCGCAGGTATCTGATCGGACCCTGCCATATCTCCATACGGCCTCTACAGCCTTTCGCCCGAAAGCTGAGTAACAGAATGTGGGGGACTCTAAAGACTCATCAACACCTTGGTTGTGGATTTAACCACTAGCACGTTAGAGGTATAAGCCAATACATAACGGGCTACCAGGTATTGACCAAAAGGGACGTCCGTGAGCGAACTCAGCCTGACACCCTACTGAGCCTGTCAGTGACAATATCCGTGCAGTCCGGTCCGTTCGTCTATGAGTATCGCATGGCGGGCCTAGGGGGTTGGTAAAAGTCAGACCCCCAAAAGCGGTACAAGTCGTGTCGGAGTGTAGCCCAGAACACCCTGAGATACTACTGGAATACCTACCAGTAAATCTCCTTGCCTTGGCCAAGGACTTTGTGTAATGGCTCTCCTAGACACAGCACGACCTCACCCCCAATACCGGGAGAGACGAACCCCCGAAGATACGCTCACTGCCTCCATGTGGCTCGGGACTGTACCCAACTAAAACCTGTTTGCACGACTCCTTTGAGCCGTGGTAGGGTAGTAATCAAAGTACAGTGGGAACTCACACGAGACAAATGACGATCCCCAGGTCGATGAACTAACCTGCACACATGTCACCAGGGAACTGCCATCTGACGTCTGGTATATGACCAACCAGCATGTTCCCGGCGAGTCCTGTCCGGTGTACTCATAACCCAATGAGCACCTGTATACATCTTAGGTGATCCAACTGACACCAGTGGCTTGTGAGACCGGCCACCGCCCCTCGTCGGGGTCTCGACTGTATACACTAGTCTACTAATGGAGTATCGATGCCCAGTCTCGAAACTCCCACGACTAGGGACCTTTTAAGGATATGCTTGTAGACCCCCAGCTCCCACTTATATGATCGCCCTCATACTGCTGGTGGTCAAGCAAGAATCCTAGGGGCTCTATCAACGTGTAATAGCGACGTGTCAGGTCACCTAAAGCAGTACACGATGATAAAGGTAAACCAGATAGCATACTATCATCTCGAGTAAGACTGTCCTACCGGGATAGGTCCTCCCTCAATCATTACAATCACGTACCTGTGACCTAATAATTGACTCTGAGGGCACTATCTCCAATAATCTCCCACTTGCACTCAAGGCTAATTATTGCGATGTCGCATACTCACAGCCCGTGTGATACCGAACATCCAACTCCTCTACTAGTCAGTCTCACAAAGCTCGTTTGCGGAACTATTGCGTTCGAGGAATAGCCTCAGTGAGTGGATCCGCTTAGTTGTTTCTTTCTATGTCTCTCTATATCTCAAGTTCGCGGAGAAAGCCATCTCCCGAAAAGAGCAATACCTGTCTCAGAATATGTCTGGATGTCTGATGGGACCTAGCTCATAAATGAACTCCAAATCCAAACTTCTTAGACTGTATCGTCAACTGAACTTAATCAGTATCCTGCGCGCCATGCCTCCCTCAGTATTGCCTTGGACCACCTGTCCAAAATACTGCCCCTCATCAGAAGGAAAACTATAACTCTGACAACCTCCTTGTCGTCCATGTCACCTTGGAAGCCTGGAATGATAACTGTCTCCTGAATGAGGCTGTCGTTATCATATCCCTAGAACATCCACTTATGTTCTAAAACTGCTTCCGACTGTTTCTCCAGGATTGGATTAATGTCAACTTATTGCATCTTGTGCAAGAACAACATCTGGTCTGGTACTTGACATCTCACGATTGACTCAATTGCCTGAGCAAGTGATCTGCCAATCATGCCCGTCCCTCTCCCTTTTAGTCTGTAAGACACCTTTGGAGAGGGTGACTCCATTATCTGCAGGTACACTACCGTGCCAGGAGTCGTCCATCCTAAATACTCTTAGAATGCTGTCAAGTACCCTGATTGGGAAACCACCCAAATCTAGATCTAAAACCATAGATCCAGTAACCAGTATGTCAGATATAAAATCCATTTCCTTTGTGGAGAAACCACTGTGTGACGACCAAAGTATAACCGATCGTAGTATAGGAGTTTCTTTTCCTACTTTGTGTATGTCATCCAAATACCATGACATCATATCCTACTACCTTCTCAACAGATCCATCTCCTATTCTGATGAAGTCAAACCTATGACTGTCACGTCAGAAATAGATGATCTATCTCCGCTACATCTGCTTTAGTCTATAAATAGACATAAGCTACCTGTCCACCAATGCTTCCGCTGCTCCCACTGACTACGACAACCCTCTGGCAGAGTCATATACACGTACACTTCTAAAACTAGTTTTAGAACGACGCTATACTCATCCTCCCGCCGGGTCTCGTAACCTGGAACAACAGCAATGGCAATTGTGGGTAAACAAGAACTTCCCTATCACCGTCCTTGAGGCCACCGTAGTGCCTCTCGGGTGCCTGAAGTTACCCACCTTATCTGCGGAGTGGCCAATGGAATGTCAATCCAGATTGAATCTTTAGGTTCCTTATCAAATCTTCAGTAATCGTTTGTGGTTCTGGAATTACTTCCAGTTCTACCATACTCCCACTTCTGTTTTCTGAAAAAAAACATTTTTAATAAAACTGTGGCGAGTCTAGAACAATATTGCTATTGTTCATCCAGATGGTAGAAAATCAACCCGCGTCATAGCCTGGGTCAACCCACAAACAGCCATTACAGAAACATGCCTTGAGTTATCCAGTGTCTGGTTTTAATCATAAACCCGACAACTCCCCGTACCTTAACATCGTTAAGATATGAACTGTTCTATATCCAATATAAAAACAGAGGCACTGATTTAATTGAACCAGATTCAAATCATGCAGCTGTCCCCAGCGCATGTCAACTAAATGGAAGGAGGCCGATCAGCGTTACTCAACTTAGGAATGCTTCCAATTATGAGTAATCTGAAAGAGAAGTAATTTCTCTTTATCATTACTATCAACTGAATACCATACACAAGTATCTACATCTTCGATCTCTTTGAAGAATCTCGATACTTGCTATACCTGGTTCTCTACTCTATTCAAATACCTATAACTTCTCCAAATTCGGACCCTGTGTTTCCACGAAACACCTGTCTAAAAACTAGAGAAGTCATAAGTAAACCGAATATAGTACGAGGACCAACCCCTCTGTTCTGATGGACCCTGGACATCATACAATACTCTGTACAAGTCCTTTGAGTCTGAAAACTCATTCACTGTGTGTCGTAGGTTGAAAACTGTACTTATGGTTAAGAAGAATTACACCGCTGTTTAATGCTCCTTACCTAACCATCCACTGATATAGGTAAATGTCGTAGACATAATTTCAGAAAGGTATATCTCACTCTATGAAAATAGACGTACAGATATATCAATTTGAAATTGGTGCATAACAGCGGATATTCAAAACCAAATATTTGCCGACCGGCAAATAGCCCAGGTGATTTCCTCAAATATCACCGATTACATCGAATCCCGATATAATGAGGATGATCACCCAATTCCCAATAACTTACTCCCACTCATCATCTGTAAAACCATACAGATGTGAGAATCATACCTGGCAAATACATACCCTGGAGTAAGTGTCTAATCGGGAAATCAGTTTTCTTTTAACATTACACAGTGAAACTGAAACATTGAAATGTTTCGATGGGGTATCCTGGTATTCCTAGTAATGCCTCTTCCAGATTCACGACTGTAACCGTATAGTTCTTTGCCACCTCTCCAAATCCCTTCATATGTCTTTAGTCTTTACCTTCTACACACCCTTTTAGGCCAAATGGTTTTCTTCCTTCCCTACCGTTCGGCACCAGCCTATAGTTTGGAAGAAGACTATCCAATAAGCATAATGGGTGTACTGTCCCAATCCTAGGAGCACTCGCAATGCGAGAGAAGGTGAAGATAAAAGACAACCGAATGAACATAATTCCTATTTCTCCTGGACCAGAATCCAACCCCGAACTGGAACAAGTTCCTTTCGAGTTCGTATATAACCATACGATGGAGTATCCAATAAACTGTGGATCTTCGTAGTGATACGGAGTGTCCTGGAGAAATACAAAGGTGATGTGGGAGTGGTAACGAAATATTTGGTTTGGACGTGAATATCTGTTGCAATTTACTTTGCCTTCTTACTAATCCCTTGCTTTGTCTGAACTTAATACCTTCTGCACACCATCGTTATGCTAATTGGTTTTCTTCATTCCCTACCGGTCGGCACCAGCCTAAGGTTTGGAAGAAGACAATCCAATTTGCGTAATAGGTGTACTACCCCTAAACCAAGGAGTACTCGTAACCTGAGAGAGGGTAAAAGGAAAAGACAACTGAATAATCCTATCCGTTTTCTCCAGAACCGGAAACCATCCTCGAATAAATTCTTTCGAGTTTGTATCTAACCATACGATGGTTTTGTCCAATGGAAGTGGACGTTCGTAGTAAAACGGGGTGTCCTGGAGAAAAGGGTAAAAGTAGGAGTGGCAATGAGGTTTGCAACTCTGACAATCCAAAAGCCGGTGTTTAAGAAGGTTCGGTCAACTTGGTCACTGAGTCAAAGTCTTAGGGTCGGGTCAATGGTCGCTGCCAAAGAGAGAGAGAAAAGAAACACTCAGCGTGCACTCTAACCTAGATCAGAATGGTTACCAATTTATCTAATCTGGAATCCTCCCACTGTACCTCAAATTCTCCTCCAAACCTGAAAGAAGAATTAGTCGGGGTCACCCGAGGAGTAAACTAACTCATCAGTGGGAATCGGGATCCAACTATCATCGCATGACAACGTGACGGAATCCGCTCACGGTATCACACTCCAGAAGGTATGCGCATATCTGGCAAGTTTCAGTTCTTTTGAAAACCCCCGATGTGATTTCTGCCCCATGCTCTTATGACCTTGACTTTGGCCAACAAATCATAAGTCACATGTCAAGTTCTACCCGTCATTCTCCAGGTTGATTCGAATCCACCGGCACAAGCCCTTGACTTTGGCCAACAAGGCTATACGACTGTTCCAAACCAACGCATCTATCTATGCTGCATATGAATAACCAACAGCTACCAAACACTGTGCCTTGACTTTGGCCAACAAACACAGCTTGAATACTATTGACTACCCATATGAAACGACGGAGGGCTACGAATGGTTTCTGGCGAAAACCTTTAACGTAAAGAACTTGATATCGTCGAAGGAACGGATAGCTTTTTAGAAAATATAGTGACGAAAACCGTTGCTAAAGAGGTCACTCCCGGTGAAGGGATCTCGGCTCTTTCCCCGTAGAATGGGGTGCAGGATATTCTAAATGAATACCGCGATGCAAAGCAAAAGTAATCGGCTATAGTGAAGTTAATGCCCTGACGCAAACTTTTTGTCCAAGGGGTCACTCCCGGTGAAGGGATCTCGGCCCTTGCCTCGTCGACTGAGGAGCAGGATATTCCAAATGAATACCACAATGCAAAACAAAAGTGAACGTCCTTGCAATAACAGCTTTTTGAAAAAGTGTTCCAACAACATCAGATTAGGTTTGTTTTTAACTTTGCATTGATCCGAATCAATGCAGTCCCATCAATTGATCACACCACAAAGAACGAAAATAATATGACGTACGTATATGCCATCCGCATTCGCCACTGGGTCCCGTCATTACCCGTTAGGTTAGCTAACTAACGACAGAGCGGGGACTGGACTAGCGCGGATGCAAAACATATACAACATCTACTAATATATATACCAATATATTATATTTCGCTCAAGGCGTGAAATAATGCAACATCACAGATACGAATAGCATCACAGAAACAATACAGATATCTGGGATCCCCGGGTTTCACAGAGCCGCTGATACCCGACGTTCCCCTGGTCGTGTGGATAGCCTGTGCAATGTAATCCTAGACCCCTACGGGCGCGGCAAGTCACCCGCCAAAACCTGAAGCGAGGCAGCCCCCTTCAGCACCGTGAATGGACCACCCAGCACTTCACGGAATCCGGTAACTTGGGCACCCCTCCTGGGTCAAACCTATACCCCCTACGAGTGCGGCGAATAGCCTGCCAATCCTAGAGTGAATCCCCCTCCGTCTCAATGCCATGAGATGCGGGCCCGTTGCCCTCTAGAACCCGGCTATCCGTGCACCCCTCCGCAGGGTATCCTAGTACAGAAAGTAAAATATACATACAACGGGTACATCGACCGCAACCAGGTCGTGCCCCAAAATAATAATACAAACGGGCAATGACGGCAGTCCACATGTCGGACGCTCGTCCCGCAATATCAAATGTACATAATACAACAAAACTGTACTAGCATTGCATCCAGGCTATCCCCCACGACCGATCCGCAACATCACAGCAAATACATAGAACATCAACGTGAATGTCACGTTTGCAAATCCGTCTAACCGGGCTATAGCAGTTAGACCGGATTTACCGATCGAGTGACATTCACGGTCGCAGATATAATGTAAATACTGTGAAAAATGTGTTTAAAATATCCGACCGATCAAATTATAACAAGTGGGCCCCAAAACAATACTGTAGCAGTTCAGGAAATTATGGGCCCAAAATTAATATTCCAGAAACCCAATTTTAACCCCAGAGGCCCACTGGAAAATTTCCACACACTGATCAATTAATACGGCGGCGGAAGCGCGGCAATAAGTGGGTATTTGCCGCGCTTCCGCGCTCCAATGGGAGAATCAGTTTCACGAATTTTTCCAATGGTCTTAGATCATCGAGCACAGTACTTTTATCCAACCTGAAAAATTTTTGGAGACTGAAAAATTTCAACAGAAACTGTCGTGGGTGTATTTGGGTTTTCGGACATTTCGATCGATCGGAACAGAAAAACACATTACACAAAGCTAGACTAAGTTAATGGGGCGGCTCTGATACCACTGTAAGTGCACGGCGGCGCCCCGGCCGTCAATCCGACGCCGGAATGCGGAAGCGGTGAATAACTTAAATTTTGCGGACTTAGCAAACCGGCACCACCGCGCACTTTAACCGGATCGAACCATTAACTAGTCTAAGCTATCTACAAGAAAGGGAATAGAGATATACCGACGATCCAAGTCCTCCGGTCTTCTCGTCATGGTCCCGATCTCCTGCGGAAAAGTCCTGTCTCCTCCTCGTCGCCGGAAGTGCACCACATCGCCTACTTTGATTACGGGCTCCCACCTCAATGCCGAGGCAACTCGGGCACGAAGCCGGCTACTCGACGTGCCCAAGATATGCTGTAGGAAGTGTAGTGTAGAGGCTACTTGTCTCTTTGGGGTTTGTTGCCTTTGGATGGAGGAATGAAGATTGAACTTTGGAGGGAAATGAAGCTACCAATTTTTGCAAGGAAATGAGATGAACAAAATGAAGCATCAAAAAGGAACCTCTCATTTTTCTCTTCTCAAGAAGTGGCCGGCCCAAATCAATATGAGAATGGTGGAGGGATAACAACATATATCATATGAGGGAGGTGAGTGTAGGAGAATGGAAGAGGTGACCACATCCAAGGGACAAAGAAACATACACCATGCTTCATATTTAAATCCAACCATACCCTTTCAAATCTCATTAAAGCAAAAGCATGGAGCAAGATATCATAATCAATAGTTTTGCAAGAAACCCCCTCCACAAAGATTATTTGCACAATTGCAAATAACCCCCTCCATCGGAAAAGTCCGGCCGGGAAAAAGCAAAGGAAAACCGGCCGGAACGGAATGCAAACTGGAAACTCCAGAAAACTGGTCCCGTAATAAATTACAGGAAAACCCCGATACTGTGCATACACACCCGCATCTGTATTCCGTCCGGATACAAATGCAAAAAGACAAAATCTACACTGTACTAAACTAGGATCCGGCTTAAACCAAAGCCGGCTAGTAATATCCGTTCGATCCTGATCCGTGCAATACCGCACGTATCTGATCGAACCCTACCATATACCTATACGGCTACTAGTACAAACCGTCCGATCCTGATCCGTGCAATACCGCAGGTATCTGATCGGACCCTGCCATATCTCCATACGGCCTCTACAGCCTTTCGCCCGAAAGCTGAGTAACAGAATGTGGGGGACTCTAAAGACTCATCAACACCTTGGTTGTGGATTTAACCACTAGCACGTTAGAGGTATAAGCCAATACATAACGGGCTACCAGGTATTGACCAAAAGGGACGTCCGTGAGCGAACTCAGCCTGACACCCTACTGAGCCTGTCAGTGATAATATCCGTGCAGTCCGGTCCGTTCGTCTATGAGTATCGCATGGCGGGCCTAGGGGGTTGGTAAAAGTCAGACCCCCAAAAGCGGTACAAGTCGTGTCGGAGTGTAGCCCAGAACACCCTGAGATACTACTGGAATACCTACCAGTAAATCTCCTTGCCTTGGCCAAGGACTTTGTGTAATGGCTCTCCTAGACACAGCACGACCTCACCCCCAATACCGGGAGAGACGAACCCCTGAAGATACGCTCACTGCCTCCATGTGGCTCGGGACTGTACCCAACTAAAACCTGTTTGCACTACTCCTTTGAGCCGTGGTAGGGTAGTAATCAAAGTACAGTGGGAACTCACACGAGACAAATGACGATCCCCAGGTCGATGAACTAACCTGCACACATGTCACCAGGGAACTGCCATCTGACGTCTGGTATATGACCAACCAGCATGTTCCCGGCGAGTCCTGTCCGGTGTACTCATAACCCAATGAGCACCTGTATACATCTTAGGTGATCCAACTGACACCAGTGGCTTGTGAGACCGGCCACCGCCCCTCGTCGGGGTCTCGACTGTATACACTAGTCTACTAATGGAGTATCGATGCCCAGTCTCGAAACTCCCACGACTAGGGACCTTTTAAGGATATGCTTGTAGACCCCCAGCTCCCACTTATATGATCGCCCTCATACTGCTGGTGGTCAAGCAAGAATCCTAGGGGCTCTATCAACGTGTAATAGCGACGTGTCAGGTCACCTAAAGCAGTACACGATGATAAAGGTAAACCAGATAGCATACTATCATCTCGAGTAAGACTGTCCTACCGGGATAGGTCCTCCCTCAATCATTACAATCACGTACCTGTGACCTAATAATTGATTCTGAGGGCACTATCTCCAACAGTTGGCTTGACTACCAGGACTATGATGCAGATCATACTAGTAGGGCTTATGTAGTCCATAAGCACATCCTTTAACAGTTCCTGGCCGAGAGAGTATCGAGACAGAGTATCGATATTCCAGAGTAGACTAGTGTATACGTTTCTTGACCCTGTATGGGGCGATGATTAATCCCATAATCATTGGTGTTTGACATCAAAAATTGTACACATGTGCTCATTGGAGAATGTAAGTCTACGGTAGCGCCCCGGCCGTCTTTCCGAGACCAAAATGCGGAAACAAAAACTTTTCTTTAACTTAGAAAACCGACGCTACCGCGGACTATAAACCCGGATCGGACCATTAACCTACTACTAGCTAACTAGAGAAAGGGGTAGAGAGCTATACCGAGCGATCCGTGTCCTTCGGTCTTCAGCCACCATCCCAAGCTCCCCGCGGCAACTTCGGTCTTCATCTTCTCGTCGGAAAGGGCACCATATCGATAAGTCTTTTTACGGGCTCCCACTTCATCCGAAGCAACTCGGGCACGAAGTGTGCTAGCCGACGTGCCCAAGGTTGAAGTAGAGTATGTTGTGATCACTTTGTCTCTTGCATCCATGGCTTGGATGGAGGTTATAGATGATACCTTTCATGGAAATTATGAGCTAGAGGAGGAGGAAGAAGAAAAAGCTATCTTTTTCCTTTTGTGATGCTATGATAGAATTGAGAGAGGGGGGGGGGGAAATAACATGAGAGCTAACAACATTCACATGGCAGCCCCCCTCTCTCTCTCTTCCTCTCATATCATCACACAACAATCAAATAATGTGACATTTACACACATAAAGAGACCACGGGTCACCATGCATGTCCATGTCACAATGAATGCACAAAATGATGATTTAAGCTCACAATTTCCATTATCCAAACATCAATCCAAATACTTGGTCCAACAAAAAGATCCGGCAACATGTAAAGTAAACTCGTAACGGATCACAAGGATACCCCTCACCTGTATATACATACATGCATCCGCAATCCGACTGAATGCGAATGCGATGAGACTAAAGTAATCCAACAAATCTAATACTAGGATACGGCTTAAACCAAAGCCCACTAGTATGATCCGTCCAATCATGATCCGTGCAATACCGCACGTATAAGATCGAACCCTGCCATATATCATACGGCCTCTACAACATTTCGCCCGAAACTTGAGAAACTGTCTGTGGGGGACTCTAAAGACTCGTCAATACTTTGGCTGTGGATTTAACTACTAGCAAGTCAGAGGTACTAGCTATACGTAACGGGCTACCAGGTATTGACCAAAAGGGAGGTCGATGAGCGAACTCATCCTGACACCCTACTGAGCCTGTCAGTGACAATATTCGTACATTCCGGTCCGTTCGTCTATGAGCATCGCATGGCGGGCCTAGGGGGTTGGTAAAAGTCAGACCCCCAAAAGCGGTACAAGTCGTGTCGGAGTGTAGCCCAGAACACCCTGAAATACTAATGGAATACCTACCAGTAAATCTCCTGCCTTAGCCAAGGACTTCGTGTAATGGCTCTCCTAGACACAGCGCGACCTCACCCCCAATACCGGGAGAGACGAACCCCTGCAGATCCGCTCACTGCCTCCACGTGGCTCGGGACTGTACCCAACTAAAACCTGTTTGCATGACTCCTTTGAGCCATGGTAGGGTAGTAATCAAAACACAGTGGGAACTCACATAAGACAAATGACGATCTCAGGTCGATGAACTAACCTGTATACATGTCACCAGGGAACTGCTATCTGACGTCTGGTATAATCCCAACTAGCAGGTTCCCGGTGAGTCCTGTCCGGTGTACTCATAACCCAATGAGCACCTGTATACATCTTAGGTGATCCAACTGACACCAGTGGCTTGTGAGACCGGCCACCGCCCCTCGTCGGGGTCTCGACTGTATACACTAGTCTACTAATGGAGTATCGATGCCCAGTCTCGAAACTCCCACGACTAGGGACCACTTTAAAGATGTGCTTATAGACCCCATCTCCCACGAATATGATCGCCATCATACTGTTGGTAGTCAAGCAAGAATCCTAAGGGCTCTATCAACGTGTAATAGCGACTTGTAAGGTCACCTAAAGCAGTACACGATGATAAAGATAAACCAGATAGCATACTATCATCTCGAGTAAGACTGTCCTATCGGTATAGGTCCTCCCTCAATCATTGCATTCACGTGCTTGTGATCCAATAATTGACTCTGAGGGCACTATATCCAACAATCTCCCACTTGCACTCAAGGCTAATTATTGCGATGTTGCATACTCACAGCCCGTGTGATACTGAACACCCAACTCCTCTACTAATCAGTTTCACAAAGCCCGTTTGCGAAACAATTGCGTTCGAGGAATAGCCTCAGTGAGTGGATCCGTCCTGACGTTTCTTTCCATGTCTCTCTTTAACTCAAGTTCGCAGAGAAAGCCATCTCCCGAAATGAGCAATACCTGTCTTAGAATATGTCTGGATATCTGATGGGACCTAGTTCATAAATGAACTCCAAATCCAAACTTCTTAGACTGTATCATCAACTAAACTTAATCAGTTTCCTGCGCCATGTCTCCCTCAGTATCTGCTTGGACCTCCTGTCCAAACAACTGCCCCTTGTCAGAGGGAAAACTATAACTCTGATAGTCACTCTGTCATCCAGGTCACCTTGGAAGCCTGGAATGATAAGCGTCTCCTGAAGTAGGCTGACATTATCATATCCCTAGAACATCAACTTATGTTCTAAAACTGCTTCCGATCGTTTTTCCAGGATTGGATTAATATCAACTTATTGCATCTCGTGCAAAAACAACATCTGGTATGGTACTTGACATCTCATGATTGACTCAATTGCCTAAGCAAGTGATCTGCCAATCATGCACATCTCTCTCCCCTTTAGTCTGTAAGACGCCTTTAGAGAGGGTGACTCCATCACCTGCAGGTACACCACCATGCCAGGAGTCGTCCATTCTAAAATACCTTTAGAATGCTGTCTAAGTACCCAGATTAGGAAACTACCCAAATCTAGATCTAAAACCATAGATCTAGTAACCAGAATATCTGATATAATATCCATGTCCTATGTGGAGAAACCACTGTGTGACAACCAAAGTATAACTGATCGTAGTATAGGAATATCACTTCCTACTCTGTGTATGTCATCCAAATACCAGGACATCACACCCTACTACCTTCTTAACAGATCCATCCCTTATTCTGATGAAGTCAAACCTATGACTGTCATATCAGAAATAGATGATCTATCTCCGCTATATCTGCTTTAGTCCATAAATAGACATAAGCTTCTTGTCCACTATGCTTCCGCTGCTCCCACTGACTACGACAACCCTCTGGCAGAGTCATATACACGTACACTTCTAAAGCTAGTTCAGAACGACGCTATACTCATCCTCCTGCCGGGTCTCACAGTCTGGAACAACAGCAATGGCAAGTCTGGGTAAACAAGAACTTCCCTATCACCGTCTTTGAGCATACCGAAGTACCTCTCGAGTGCCTGAGGTTACCCACCATATCTACGGAGTGGCCAATGGAATGTCAATCCTAATTGAATCTTTAGGTTCTTATCAAATTTTCAGTAATCGTTTGCGGTTCTGGAATCATTTCCAGTTCTACCATACTCCCACTACTGTTTTTTGGAAAAAATCTATTTTACTAAAACTGTGGCGAGTCAAGAACAATATCACTATTGATCTTCCAGATGGTAGAAAGTCAACCCTCGTCATAGCCCGGGTCAACCCACAAACAGCCATTACAGAAACGTGCCTTGAGTTATCCAGAGTCTGTTTTTAAGCATAAGCCAGACAACTCCCCGTACCTTAACATCGTTAAGATATGAACCGTTTTATATCCAATATAGAAACATAGCACTGATTTAATTGGAACCAGATTCAAATCATGCAGCTGTCTCCAGTGCATGTCAACTAAATGGAGAGAGGCCGATCAGCATTACTCAACTTAGGAATGCTTCCAATTATGAGTAACCTGAAAGAGAAGCAAGTTCTCTTAATCATTACTATCATCTGAATACCATACACAAGTATCTACATCTTCGATCATTTTGAAGAATCCTGATACCTGCAACACCTGGTTCTCTACTTTATTCTTATACCTATAACTTCTCAAAACTTAGACCTTGCATTTCTACGAAACACATGTTCAAGAACTAGAGAAGTCATAAGTAAACATAATACAGCACGAGTACCAACCCCTCTGTCCTAATGGACACTGGACAACATACAATACTCTGTATAAGTCTCCTGAGTCTAATAACTCATTCCCTATGCATTGTAGGTTGAAAACTGTACTTATGGTTAAGAAGAATTACACCGCTGTTTAATGCTCCTTACCTAACCATCCACTGATATAGGTAAATGTCATGGACATAATTTCAAAAAGTTATATCTCACTCTATAAAAATAGACGTACAGATATATCAATTTGAAATTGATGCATAACAACGGATATTCAAAACCAAATATTTGCCGTCCGGCAAACAGCCTAGGCGATTTCCTCAAATATCACCAATTATAACGAATTTCGATATAATGAGGATGGTCGCCTAATTCCCTATAATTTACTCCCACTCATCATCTGTAAAACCATACAGATATGAGAATCATACCTGGTAAATACATACCTTAGAGCAAGTGTCTAATTAGGAAATCAGTTTTCTATTAATAATGCACAGTGAAACTGAAACATGCAAATGTTTCGAAAGGGTATCCGGGTATTCCTAGTAATGCATCTTCCATTATCCAGATTCACAACTTTAACCGTATATTTATTTGCCATCTCTCCAAATCCCTTCATATATTTTTAGTCATTACCTTCTGTACACCATCTTAGACTAAATGGTTTTCTTCCTTCCCTACCGTTCGGCACCAGCCTATGGTTTGGAAGAAGACTATCCAATAAGCGTAATAGGTGTACTGTCCTAATCGTAGGAGCACTCGCAACGCGAGAGAAGGTAAAGATAAAAAACAACTGAATAAATCTTATTCCTATTTCTCCAGAACCAGAATCCATCCCCGAACTGGAACAAGTTCCTTCGAGTTCGTATATAACCATACGATAGAGTATCCAGATAACTGTGGATCTTCGTAGTGATACGGAGTGTCCCGGAGAAATACAAAGGTGAAATAGGAGTGGCGATAAAATACTTGGTTTGGTCATGAATAGCAGTCGCAGTTTACTTTGCCCTCTTACTAATCCTTTTATTTGTCTTTACTTAATAATTTCTGTACACCATCATTAGGCTAATTGGTTTTCTTCATGTTAGGTTTACCTAGCACCTTATGAAGGGTTTGGAAGCATCACATGTACCAAACATTATATTTTTAGGGTGCTAAGTGAACACACAAAGAATCATTCCTAGAAAATTAGGGTTTCAAAAACAACACATCATCACAAGTAGGAAAAGCTAGGGTTTTGAGAGTACAACCATTGTAGCTCCCTACGCTAGACTCCTCGGCTACTTGGGGTTTGGAAAAGGTCCGCTTGAACTCCTCTAGGTCCACGATGATCCACCCGGAGTCCGCTTTGTCCAAGCTTGCAACTTCACAAGATCAAGAAAGAAAATGGAAGCTAACACTCTCCACTAATGGGCAAGACTAGTGTAGAATGGTGTTGTGGTTCTTTTTCTCAATCCTATCTTGTTGAGTATTTTGCTCACTTGAGTGATCTAGAGAGCAAAAGAGTAAGGAAGAAGAAGATGATTGTTCCCGCCGAAAATTTCTGCGCAGAAGAGTCCAAGGTATCAAATGGAAGCGATACGCTTAAGGAAATGCGAACTAATATTTTCCGGCCTGTATTTTGATAAGTTCCTGAAGGAGGAACTATTAAATTCTGATGGTATTGGAAGCATCTCGAAAAACCCTTCGATTTGATATATTATGGGCCTCATAATTCATCCGGGATCAAAAGTTATGAGGCATCACGTGTTCACACGTGATTGACCTTTAAGAACCCGCTGGAGGAGTTAAAAGATATAATAAAAACTCAGAAAAGACCCCAATGGGGCATCACGTGCTCACATGTGACCATGGGTCACGTGCAGACACGTGATGGGCTTTTAAAGCCTCTAAAATAATGAATAGAATTTAATTCTAAAAGTCAGAAAATACCTCAACGAGATATCACGTGCTTACACGTGACCAATAGTCACGTGTTGACACGTGATGGTTAAAACAACAACATAAACAAGCGCCTGTTAAAGGAACCAATTTGGGGTTCACGTGCTCACACATAACCAAGGGTCACGTGCCAGCACGTGACAGGCTTTGAAAGCCTTACAGTTTAATAGAATTAAAATTCTAAATTTCTCTAAAATCTTTCGAAATAGAATTAAAATTCTAAATTTCTCTAAATCTTTCCAAATGGAAAATGATTATGGGGACCGTTGGATTAAAAATCCAATGGTGATTAAAAACCACCAATTTATGGAAAAATCTTAAATAAGGAAAGATCTCCCTAAATCTCACCGAAATAACAAACAGAATATCTTTTGGATTTAAAATCCAACGATGAATAAAATTCACTGAATGATCTGAAGGCTTATATTAAATACGAAAACAAATCAAATCTTTCATTGAGAGATTTGCTGAACAAATTGATTCTTTTCCTTCTCCTATAAATAGGAGCCAAGAAAAGAAGAGAAGGGACCTTTTTTTGGGAGAGAAAAACAGAGGGAGGAGAATTTAATTCTCAAGAGGGAAGAACAGAGGAAGGAGAATTTAATTTCTCAACAGAGAAAAACCTTAGGTGAGAAAAGAAAGGGGATCAAAATTTCAAACAGAGAATTTAATTCTCAAAATCCAAGAGTTTAACTCTTATACAAAAAAGAACTTAGTTCTTCTTCTAGTTGAAAATCTGCACAGAGCTCATCTCCCCATAAGTTGAGAATTTAATTCTCATCGGGTCGAGATCCTGCCATGCAGATCCAAAACTTAGAAGGGGAATTGAGTTTTGAGAATTTAATTCTCCTAAAACAAAACTAGGGTTTAACCCTAATCAAGAATCTAATTCTTTTACATATCTGGGAATTTAATTCCTTTAAAAAGAAATCAGGGCTTTATCCTAAATAAGAATTTAATTCTTTCACAAAAGGAATTTAATTCCTCCAAAATCATAATTAGGGTTTAACCCTACAGAGAATTCAATTCTTAAAAGATCTCTGTTCATGAAAAGAACTAGGGTCACGTGCCCTCATGTGACCCTTGAAAAGATCCCTGAAGAAAAGAAGTTTTGAGGCAATGCCTCACGTGCTCCCACGTGACTCCCAAAACGCAGAAAGAAAAAACAAAAGAAAAGAAGCTTGGGCGCTCTCACGTGCCCCCACGTGACCCCTCAGCAAGTGCTGTAATTATCGATGCATAAATCTCCATCACGTGCCAACACGTGATGCTCTAAAATAAAGATGAAAAGTGTTTAACACTTATTCGCAGATTTGAGGATAAAACAAAAGGAGATCTGGCTCCACATTTAGGGCGCCCTCACGTGTCCCCACGTGACCCCTAACAAATCTCTTTAATATCCAATGGATGGATGCCTATCACGTGTCCGCACGTGATGGCCAAAGAGTCAAAAAGTGTTTAACATTTATTTGCAGAACAAAGTAAAAAGAAATCTGGCCTCATCTTTAGATGCCTCATGTGCTCACACGTGATGGCCTGAAAGCTAAGTGTTTAACACTTATTTGCAGCCTTAAGGGTAAAATAAAGGAGTTTCGGCCAATCTCAGGCGCCTCACATGACCCCACGTGACCACACCATTTTTAATGTTTAACACTATTTTTAAAGCGCATCACGTGGGAACACATGATCGTCAAATACCTTCTAGTGTTAACACTATTTCAAAACCAACCTAGCCCAAAATGGCTAAGTTTTTCCTGAGGCAGGATTCCCCTTTGACTGAACTTCAAATATACCCTTGTTTTCCGAACTTGATCATTTCACATGGCATTCAAAGTAAACTCCAGAGCCATGATGAATGGTCAGTGCCTGATAAAAGCCAAAATGTTGTCAGAGCCCCCAAACCTCTGTTTAGCACTGCTACATGATGAGGGGCTAAACCCAGACAAATGTCTAATGGCCCAAAGGGCCAATATTTCAAACGTAATTGGACTTAGCCAAAACTGGTCATAAGTCCTCAAATCATCTTGAACTGAGCACATCTGCTCTTTCAACCAACTCATTGGTTTAAGGGTACATCTCTGAACTGCTCTGATATTTGTCGTTGTAATCCTTCAACGTCTTCAGAGAGGTGACGGGTCCCGACAACCACACATTAATACGGACTGTGGGGTCCTTAAACTCATAGACTAATGCGTCCTTAAACTAACATTTGTCCCAAAAACGGGAACGATGGACCACTATGTCCTTAAACTGGTATTGGACCACTACATCCTTAAACTGGTATTAGACCACCACGTCCCTAAACTGGCATTGGACCAACATGTCCCTAAACTGGAACAATAGAGCCCAAACGCTCTTTTGTCGGATCTAAACGATCCCGTTAAGTTGATCTTAGTCTCAAATTGGATTAACGTATCCTTAACAAACATTTAAGTTGATCTTAGCCTCAAATACGGCTAACGTATCCTTAAACCCTCAAACAGACTTTAGTCCCAAATTGGACTACAGGTCTCCCAACCAACTTTGGTTCAAGGGTACATCTCTAAACTCCTCTGATATCTGTCGTTGTAATCCTTCAACGTCGTCAGAGAGGTGACGGGTCCCGACGGCCATACATTCAATGGACCACTATGTCCCTAAAGTAGAACAATAGAGCCCCTAAACGCTCTTTTGTTGGATCTAAACGATCCCGTTTGAGTTGATCTTAGCCTCAAATATGGCTAACGTATCCTCAAAACAAAACCCCAAACCCAAATCTAAGAAAATACGGATTTGGACTAATCCACGTCCTACGGGCGACGACATAAATTAGTCTCCGTATACAATCTACGGGCAACCACAAATAAAACATACACCCACGACACGAAGTGAAATTCTGGAGAAGGAGAAAGTGGCTACCGCTATGCGGTAGCGTAATTAACTGCAGGGGCTTGCGCCTGTAGGGAAGAGCGTCCCCACAATCAAAAAAACCCCTCGAGTGAGGGGGAATCTGACGAAGTTTGCTACATTGGCCGCATCCGTCTAAACCTCCGATACACGGTGCCATAAATCAACTTGGCATCTTCGGAGAGGTGGACGGACATCACCAATTAGCATCTGCCCCGAATCTTAGGCAAGACGTCTGTCTTGCGCATCTTTCGGAGAGGAACAGATTCTGGCAAGCCCGGTGGGACCTTTTCCACTTTCCACTCCACACTTCGTGTGTCGTGTTTGCGAACGAATCGTGGTTTACTATGGTTGCCTGTGGATTCGAGGTACTAAGATTTGGTGTCTTGCTTCATGCAGAAAACAGAAGATCAATGGCTTCAAACTGCACTGCCTGCAACTGCAACTCTCGCTCGGTCCTTGCTGGAGGAGTGACTTATGGGCCCCAAGCGGCCTCCCTTTTCAAGATGCCAGTGGAGCAGGTAACTCAGGTCACCACTGGATTATTCTTCGGGACCATGCTCCCACCGTTGAGCTTCAATGCCACAATGACGTTGCAAGAAGACCCAAAGAAGTCAGTCTTTGATCGGCTTACCACTGCCGCGACCCCTCTCAACGGGTCGCCCAGCTTTAATACCTCAGTTTTCAACAGATTGGGCCAGAACGTCTGCAAACTCGCGATACCCGAAGCTGCCATCCCAAAGCGGATAGCTATCCCGGCTCAAGCGGACGAAATCATTGGAAAGGCTCCTCCTTCCAAGAAGTCAGTTTTTACAAGGCTGGCCATTCCGGTTGCTGCTCCAGGCGAGGTCCTCAAAGCTGCTTCCCCTGCTCAGAGGGGGTATGAAGAAGCTTATCCAACAACGGAGGTGATCTCATCCGCACGACATGCTCGACGTCGCCACTGGCGCCGAGTGAGGAAGGCTGGGGGCAACTCCCCCTCTGAGATAACTCCGCCAGCTCCAACGGTGGGGATCGATACTGCTGTTCCAACCGGGAACAGCTTTGAATTGCTGAACACGGTGTGCAGAAACTCTCCTACCGCCTTACTAAAAAGATCCCCTCCTCCGGTGGGAAATGTTGCGGAAGCCAAGCCAGAACAGTCCTCTCAGTGGCTGTCCTCTAAAATCTACAAGGTCTGGCGCCAAGTCCAAGACTCGGTGATTGATCGAAATTTATCCCGCCAGCAGAAGAAGCTGAAGATCCAGCAGGAAGAAAATCGTCCTGTTAAGCCACAAAAGATGACGACTACTTGGGTGCTCACGACAGCGGCCTCCTCAACGTCAACCACTCAGAAAAGAAGGAGGCCAGAGAAAGCCCCAGTAAACATGGCAGACCACAAAGACGCTAAGCCCAAACGCCCCAAGTCTGGGGGCATGGTGGTGCACACCGTATACATGGCTTCTAGAAAGGAGGAAAGCCGTGCTTCGACGGGTCACCGACTGCTCACACCGATCCGTGACGAAAACCCAGGAGCAGCAACAGAAGCTTCAGGAGATGATGATTGCAATGGCCGCACTCACCGGGCCAAAAGAAAGCCCGGAGGCATCATCAGAGCAGCGTCACGAACAAGAAACTGATGCTGACTTCTTACGCAGAGTCCTCAAAAAGAAGGACAGAGAAGCCGCAGAGCAAGCGGCTAACATAAAGAAAATGGCGCTCCTCTTCCAAGATATGGTAGGGATGATGCTACAGCCGGACCCTCCAGTTGAAGACCCTCCAATCATTACTGAAGACGATAGAGGAGAGACATCTAATCCTCCTCCGACTCTTTCAACAGCCAAAGATGAAACCATTTCCAAGGCTGCGCTGGATGACTATATAGCTCATCAAATGCGGGCTCATCAAGTGAATGAAGCGGCTGCGCAAATTGTTAGAACTGGACGACCCTATCCGGGCTAGTATGACCAAATCAGTTACCCGCCAGGATATACGATCCCTAAGTTCCACGTATATAAAGGGACAGGGAACCCCACATCAGCATGTCGCTCAATTCAGGGCCTTATGCGGCAATACTAGAGGCGATGACAGACTGTTGCTTTGACAATTTGTCGGCAGCTTAGCGGAAACGGCATTCGAATGGTATTCGGAGCTACCTAACGACTCTGTCAAAACATTTGCGGAGATAGAGTTGCTGTTTACACAAAGATTCGCAAGTGTTAGTGAACGCACCCCGATAACAGCACTGATCAACGCCAGGATAAGGCCAGGCGAAACGTGGGTTCAATACGCAACACGATGGCGGAATCTGTGGTCAAAATGCAAACAGCGGATCGAAGAAGCACCTGCGGTAGGTATGTTCGTGGGCACTCTTGATCCCCAAGCAACCATCTCGCAATTCATGATGTTTTTCAAACCGACCACGTTCCAGGCTTTAATTGATAAGTTGGCCCAAATGGATCAGATGAGTCAAACACCATTTCATTTAAAGAAGGATCCTCGGCATGAAAAGGGGAAAGGGAAAGCAACTTTCGTCGCTAATACTCAACAACAGTCGAGCAACTTGAAGCCGATTGTCCGTCAAAACAATATGCGTCCACGCCCATCCCTCGAGGAGAGACTGGGACGTCCTTACTCGTTTCCTCAGGATAAAACGAGAAGATTGTTCGAGCTGGCAGTGCGCAACAGACTCATCAATCTGCCGAGTCCAAAGCGTCCGTTGCAGCCAGGCGATGCCAACGATCCCAATTATTGTCCTTACCACCAAACGGTAAGTCACCCGATCGAGGATTGCTTCGTCTTTAAAGGATGGATCGAGGATCGGTATCTACAAGGCAAGTTTGCGCTGTCCGAGAAGTGGAAAATAAACCCACTACAACCGCACACTCCAAAGAAGACGGACACACCGGGGGCAACTTGTTCTTTTGTTGAAGAAGCTTTGTGGGAGGTCGTGCTGTCAGCCAAAACCAAAAAGATGCTGAATGATCTCCAGACATGCCCGGCGATCGGGTGGAAGAACTCGCTAGAACCCCAGATCGTCGAAGGGATGCTGAAGCCGTGCCCAACTCCAAAGATCGATGGTGAAGGCCCCAGCACTCACACCCAGCCGTCAAAATCTTCAAAGAAAAACAAGAAGAAATCCAAGAAGCCCGTGAAGCCCGGCGACAAGCGCACGGATTTGCAGAAATAGATTGACGTGCTGGAAGAGTATAACCAGAAGGCGCGGATTCCAATCACGCTCCAAGAGTTCCTCAGCCACGTCCTCGAGGACGAAAATAATGGAGAAGACTCATCAGATGAATCTGAGGACTACGTAGCAAGTTGTCATGTGATCTCTCACTCATTGATATATGATAAAGAGGCTCCTTGCACCGAGAAACCAGGGGCGGGTCCTGAATCAGAACTTCTGTGGCCATCAGACGAGATGATCTATGCCTTCCTGAACGAAGCCCTTCTTAAAAGCAAAGCTGATCAAGAGCGCGAGATGGCCATATACGAGAAAGCCAAACGCCGGCGACTAGATGAAAGGGTCGAAACACTCCCACCGGATCAAAGTACATCCGCCACAAATAAAAGCAGGTTCAAGATGAGGAAAAGATTCGCCAAAGCCATATCGATGGGAATGAAGCTCCCCACTTTCAGAGGAAATTCTCCTACCGATATATATCTTGATGAAGCGGACATGCATCTTAACTTCTGCTTATATCATCAGAAGATTGCACATCCTATTGAAGAATGCAATGCCTTTAAAAACTGGTGGCAGGGATACGTTGCTCACCGACAGCACGTTCAACGATTGAAGCGCGAAGCTCGTCGGAAACAGAACACGACAAATGAGCATATGAAAACTGCCAGCAATGGTTACATGGTTGACGGCAGAAGATCGCAAGCTCTCACCTTCGGGAGCAATTTGAAGAAGAAATGACTCTCAGCCCTCCCTTCAAAGAATCCACCTCAGGAAAAGAGGAAGAAAAGAAGAGCTGCGAGAACGTTCAGCTGCGCAATCGCACGCTACCCGAAAAGAATCTCGAACCCGCAAACAAGGGATCGAACAAAAGGGATAAGGGGAATAGAAAAGCGACTTTCGTCGCCAACGCTCAACAATAGCTGAGTAACCCGAGACCGTTTTGTCATCAAAACAACAAGCCGTGATACCTCAATGAGAAGTTGAAACGTCCTTACTCGTTTCCCAAAGATAAAACAAAGAGATTGATCGAGCTAGCAGTGCGCAGCGGGCTTATCACTCTGCCAGATCCAAAACGTCCGTTGCAGCCAGGTGACGTTAACAATCCTAACTATTGTCCCTACCACAGAGTAATGGGTCACTCACTCGAAAATTGCTACGTCTTCAAAAACTGGGTTGAAGACCAATACCAACAAGGCAAACTTGCGCTGTCCGAAAACTGGAAGGTGAGCCCGCCACAACCACATGCCTCGAGAAAGATGGATATGCCGGGGGCATCATGCTCATTCATAGGGAAAGCCCCATAGACCGAAAAGTCAGTAAACTAGAGATTCGCCTCAAATACGGCGATGCTAGACCGAAAAGTCAGTAAACTAGAGATTCGCCTTAAATACGGCGACGACGGACCACAATGTCCTAAAACTTGCAAATGACCGAAACGTCGTTAAACTACTATCAACCCGCGGCATCCTCAGGCCGGCGTGGTAAAAAAAAACAAACAAAAAAAAACGGTATGTCCACAAGCAAAATGGGCACGGATGAAAACCCAAAAGGGCTCCGTGAGTAAAAACAGCAGGGCTACCGGCGAGTCTAGTGAAAACCCGAAAGGGCGCAACCTCGTTAGAATAAAAAAAAGGGAAAGAATAAACAAAATCAAAAGAAAAAAAAGAAAACAGTATGCCCATAAGCAAAATGGGCACGGATGAAAACCCGAAAGGGCTCCGTGAGTAAAAACAGCAGGGCTACCGGCGAGTGTTTGTGAAAACCTGAAAGGGCGCAAGCTCGTTGAAAGACACTTACAGGGTCCTCTCGATCTTGTAAGGAGAAACCACCCGCGTGAGATCCTTACGACTCATAAGGGAGCAACACACTTAGGGATCCCCACGATTCCTAAGGAGAAATTACACTTGCGAGATCCTCACGACTCGTAAGGAGAATTCTCTTATAGGACCCTCACGGCTCATAAGATTTGAAAGTCTTAAGTTACAGAGACCTGAACCTGTTCTTAAGCAACCCCCACAACCTTCGATATTGCCCTACAAACGGTTCAGTATTGACCCTTGTATACAATCCACACCACGAATGAACATTTCCCTAACAAAGTGCTATCCGTGACTAGGGATATGTTTACAAGGTGAACAGCCCTTGTAAGTCCTCTCGACTTGCAAGGAGAAAATACTCTTGTAAGATCCTTACGACTTATAAGAGACCATACACTTAGGAATCCTCACGACTCCTAAGGAGAAAACGCACCTATGAGATCCTCACGACTTGTAGGGAGAAATACCTTTGTGGGACCCTTACGGCTCATGAAGTCAAAAGCCTTAGTCGACAGAATCCTAACCCTGTTTACTAAGCCACCTTTGTTCAACATCGACAGAGGCAAATGATGATTCTCTCCTGGTAATATCCCAGTTGCAGCGATGCAGATGCCTAAACCGCTATCAAATTCCAAGTCCTTTCATGGCAAATGATGATTCGCTCCTGGCAATATCCCAGTTGTAGCGATGCTGATGCCAAGATTGGGATCAGATCCCAAATCCCCTACTCGCGAGAAAAAATCAGCGAGCCAAAAAAAATGCATACGAAATAGCTGAAATGATGGGGCAACTTGCAAACAGAATCAGCAAGTAAAAATGTATGCATACGAAATAGCCGAAATGATTGGGCAACTCGCAATAAAAAACAGCGAGTAAAAATAAAATAAATAGCCGAAATGATTGGGCACCACGAAAAATAGCCGAAATGATTGGGCAATCGCAATTTTCGCGATATGAAAAGCTGAAATGATAGAGCATCGCGGAAAGGAATAAAATAAAAAAAATATATGTAATGAAATTTATGCCCTACAGGTGAGATCACATCGATCCCTATATACAATCCAGGGGCACAAACAAAGAGAGAACCATACCTTCCCAACAGGCTCCATCAGAAAGCGAAGCCAAATCTCGACGGTTCATAGAAAACCTAGAGACAATCTCGACATTTGTCACAATATTGCAGACACAATATCAACAAACGAAGCAAAAGAAGGTCCCTAGCTTCAAGGTCTCGACGTCAATATCGACAACTTAGAGATCACCAACGGCGTTTCTCCTCACTCCAACCAGATATAGACATGACGTCAACAATTGACCTCAGAGTCGCAACGAAACGGAACCATAGCAAAGTCCCTAGTTCCAAATCTCAATGGCCACATCTGCAGCCCGAAGACCAACAACGGCGGGCCTCCTCATTCCAGCATGACACAGATGTTACACCATCAAGCGGAGCGACGGCAAAATCCTAGCTCCACCTCAGCATTCGTCTCAATACAGCAGACGAGATGTCAACAATGGCGTTCCTCCGCAGTCCAGCAGGATGCAGATCCAACGTCAACAAAAGACCTCACGGTTGAAACAAAGCGGAGCGACGGCAAAATCCCAGCTCCACCTCAACATTCGTCTCGATACAGTAGACGAGATGTCAACAATAGCGTTCCTTCGCAGTCCAACAGGATGCAGAAGCAACATCAACAAAAGACCTCATGGTCGAAACAAAGCGGAGTGACGGCAAAATCCCAGCTCCACCTCAGCATTCGTCTCGATACAGCAGACACAGTCAAAGCAAATGAAGCGAAGGCCACATTCCTAGCTTCAACGTCTTGATGGTAACTCATATAAAACCGGAAAGACAATCGGAGATCATCTCGCACTAGCGCGGAGTGGTCACCACCTCGACGATCGTCTCGATACAGCAGATGAAATGTCACCCCAGCGTTCTTCCCCCAGCAGGATTCAGACGCGCCAAAGCAAACGAAGCGAAGGCCAAATTCCTAGCTTCAACGTCTTGACGGTAACTCATATAAAACCGGAAAGACAATCAGAGACCATCCCACATGGAGTGGTCACCACCATGACATTCGTCTCGATACAGAGGACGCGATGCCAGCAAACGAAGCGAAGGCCAAATTCCTAGCTTCATGCGTCTTAATGGCAAGTCATATAAAGCCTGAAAGACAATCGGAGATTATCTCGCACTAGTGCAGAGTGTCACCACCTCGACGTTCGTCTCGATACAGCAGACGCAACATCACCAAAAGGAGCCATGGCAAAATCCCTAGTTCCAAACCTTGACGGTTCACCGGCAACCTAGAGACAACCACGACATTCGTCTCGATACAGAGGACGCAATGCCAGCAAACGAAGCAAAGGCCAAATTCCTAGCTTCAGGGTCTTAACGACAAGTCATATAAAGCCTGAAAGACTATTGGAGATCATCCCACACTAGCGCGGAGTGGTTATGACTCATCGGGGCTCTCCAAAATAAGCCTAACCTCAAGTAAAAAGCGGCATGGCAAATTCCTAACGCTTGCTCTTCCGACGGTCAAACTGCCAAGGAGGATTGCTTGAAGACGTCTTGTCCAGGCCCTGAAGGGATCAGAGACACGGCAGTCGCAGGGCTACTCGAACAGCACGATTGCCTATCGAGGAATATATCAGCTGATGCGATGGTACGACGGCCAAAACCCTATGTACCACAGACCCTAACGGACTTCTGTCGTAAAGAGCAGAGGTTAACTGTGACGTTAGGATATTCTTGCGAGATCTGCTCGATCCGTTTCGACTCGTGAGGAAATTGATGTCTTTGCGAGAACTTCTCGATTCGTCTCGACTCGTGAGATAAAGCCTTAGGCAGTAGGGATTAAAAAACCTGTTTCCTAAGCACTGGGACCCTGCAAGTCGGTCCAAAACGGTCTCTTGCATACTATCCATGGGCCACACTCTCCAAATTCGAATCTCGACAAGGAGGGAAATAACCACTTACGAGTCCTCTCGACTTATAAGCGGGAAAATTCTCTTGTGAGATCCTTACGATTTTCAAGAGAAAACACTTAGGAGTCCTCACGACCCCTAAGGAGAAAATACACCTGCGGGATCCTCTCGACTCGTAGGGAGAAAAGTCTTTATGAGACCCTCACGGCTCATAAAATTGAAAAGTCTTAGGTGGCAGATCCTAACCCTGTCTCCTAAGCCATCACCGCCCTGCAAAGAGGTCAAGATGGACCATTTATGAGCCACACTTGCCAAAGCTACATGCCACTGAAATGGAGAAGCTACTCATGAGCATATAAACTACTTCACGCCAGAGTAAGACATAAAAATGGAAGGGTGCGGCTCATGGGGATGAGGGTTTGGAACTATATCTCTTAAGAGTCGAGATTTGAGTCAATGATAAATGACGACACTTGTGTTCGCTCGTTATCTTCTCAGATCAAGATTCTGAAAGTAATATACCAACCCGAAATTGGTCATACGCTATGCATTACTTTGCACTACTTCACCCACGTATATACTTACGTGGGCAAAGTAGTGGGGGGCATTTGTTCCCGCCGAAATTTCTGCGCAGAAGAGTTCAAGGTATCAAATGGAAGCGATACGCTTAAGGAAATGCGAACCAATATCTTCCGGCCTATATTTTGATAAGTTCCCGAAAGAGGAACTATTAAATTCTGATGGTATTGGAAGCATCTCGAAAAACCCTTCGATTTGATATATTATGGGCCTCATAATTCATCCGGGATCAAAAGTTATGAGGCATCACGTGTCCATACGTGCTTGATCTTTAAGAACCCGCTGGAGGAGTTAAAAGATATAATAAAAACTCAGAAAAGACCCCAATGGGGCATCACGTGCTCACATGTGACCATGGGTCACGTGCAGACACGTGATGGGCTTTTAAAGCCTCTAAAATAATGAATAGAATTTAATTCTAAAAGTCAGAAAATACCTCAACGAGGTATCACGTGCTTCCACGTGACCAATGGTCACGTGTTGACACGTGATGGTTAAAACAACAACATAAACAAGCGGCTGTTAAAGGAACAAATTTGGGGGTCACGTGCTCACACGTGACCAAGGGTCACGTGCCAGCACGTGACAGGCTTTGAAAGCCTTACAGTTTAATAGAATTAAAATTCTAAATTTCTCTAAAATCTTTCGAAATAGAATTAAAATTCTAAATTTCTCTAAATCTTTCCAAATGAAAAAGGATTATGGGGACCGTTGGATTAAAAATCCAATGGTGATTAAAAACCACCAATTTATGGAAAAATCTTAAATAAGGAAAGATCTCCCTAAATCTCACCGAAATAACAAACAGAATATCTTTTGGATTTAAAATCCAACGGTGAATAAAATTCACTGAATGATCTAAAGGCTTATATTAAATACGAAAACAAAACAAATCTTTCATTGAGAGATTTGCAGAAAATATTGATTCTTTTCCTTCTCCTATAAATAGGAGCCAAGAAAAGAAGAGAAGGGACCTTTTTTGGGGAGAGAAAAACAGAGGGAGGAGAATTTAATTCTCAAGAGGGAAGAACAGAGGAAGGAGAATTTAATTTCTCAACAGAGAAAAACCCTAGGTGAGAAAAGAAAGGGGATCAAAATTTCAAATAGAGAATTTAATTCTCAAAATCCAAGAGTTTAACTCTTATACAAAAAAGAACTTAGTTCTTCTTCTAGTTGAAGATCTGCACAGAGCATATCTTCCCATAAGTTGAGAATTTAATTCTCATCGGGTCGAGATCCTGCCATGCAGATCCTAAACTTAGAAGGGGAATTGAGTTTTAAGAATTTAAGTCTCCTAAAATAAAACTAGGGTTTAACCCTAATCAAGAATCTAATTCTTTTACATATCTGGGAATTTAATTCCTTTAAAAAGAAATCAGGGTTTTATCCTAAATAAGAATTTAATTCATTCACAATAGGAATTTAATTTCTCCAAAATCATAATTAGGGTTTAACCCTACAGAGAATTCAATTCTTAAAAGGTCTCTGTTCATGAAAAGAACTAGGGTCACGTGCCCCCACGTGACCCTTGAAAAGATCCCTGAAGAAAAGAAGCTTTGAGGCAATGCCTCACGTGCTCCCACATGACTCCCAAAACACAGAAAGAAAAAACAAAAGAAAAGAAGCTTTGGGCGCTCTCACGTGCCCCCACGTGACCCCTCAGCAAGTGCTGTAATTATCGATGCATAAATCCCCATCACGTGCCAACACGTGATGCTCTAAAATAAAGATGAAAAGTGTTTAACACTTATTCGCAGATTTGAGGATAAAACAAAAGAAGATCTGGCTCCACATTTAGGGCGCCCTCATGTGTCCCCATGTGATCCCTAACAAATCTCTTTAATATCCAATGGATGGATGCCTATCACGTGTCCGCACGTGATGGCCAGAGAGTCAAAAAGTGTTTAACATTTATTTGCAGAACAAAGTAAAAGGAAATCTGGCCCCATCTTTAGATGCCTCACGTGCTCACACGTGATTGCCTGAAAGCTAAGTGTTTAACACTTATTTGCAGCCTTAAGGGTAAAATAAAGGAGTTTCGGCCAATCTCAGGCGCCTCACATGACCCTACATGACCACACCATTTTTAATGTTTAACACTATTTTTAAAGCGCATCACGTGGGAACACGTGATCGTCAAATACCTTCTAGTGTTAACACTATTTCAAAACTAACCTAGCCCAAAATGGCTAAGTTTTTCCTGAGGCAGGATTCCCCTTTGACTGAACTTCAAATATACCCTTGTTTTCCAAACTTGATCATTTCACATGACATTCAAAGTAAACTCCAGAGCCATGATGAATGGTCAGTGCCTAATAAAAGCCAAAATGTTGTCAGAGCCCCCAAACCTCTGTTTAGCACTGCTACATGATGAGGGGCTGAACCCAAACAAATGTCTAATGGCCCAAAGGGCCAATATTTCTAACGTAATTGGACTTAGACAAAACTGGTCATAAGTCCTCAAATCATCTTGAACTGAGCACATCTGCTCTTTCAACCAAATCATTGGTTCAAGGGTACATCTCTGAACTGCTCTGATATTTGTCGTTGTAATCCTTCAACGTCTTCAGAGAGGTGACGGGTCCCGACAACCACACATTAATACGGACTGTGGGGTCCTTAAACTCATGGACTAATGCGTCCTTAAACTAACATTTGTCCCCAAAACGGGAACGATGGACCACTATGTCCTTAAACTGGTATTGGACCACTACGTCCTTAAACTGGTATTAGACCACCACGTCCCTAAACTGGCATTGGACCACCATGTCCCTAAACTGGAACAATAGAGCCCAAACGCTCTTTTTTCGGATCTAAACGATCCCGTTAAGTTGATCTTGTCTCAAATTGGACTAACGTATCCTTAACAAACGTTTAAGTTGATTTTAGCCTCAAATACGGCTAACGTATCCTTAAACCCTCAAACAGACTTTAGTCCCAAATTGGACTACAGGTCTACCAACCAACTTTTGTTCAAGGGTACATCTCTGAACTCCTCTGATATCTGTCGTTATAATCCTTCAATGTCGTCAGAGAGGTGACGGGTCCCGACGGCCATACATTCAATAGACCACTATGTCCCTAAAGTAGAACAATAGAGCCCCTAAACGCTCTTTTGTTGGATCTAAACGATCCCGTTTGAGTTGATCTTAGCCTCAAATATGGCTAACGTATCCTCAAACCAAAACCCCAAACCCAAATCTAAGAAAATACGGATTTGGACTAATCCACGTCCTACGGACGACGACATAAATTAGTTTCCGTATACAATCCACGGGCAACCACAAATAAAACAAACACCCACGACACGAAGTGAAATTCTGGAGAAGGAGAAAGTGGTTACCGTGATGCGGTAGCGTAATTAACTGCAGGGGCTTCCGCCTGCAGGGAAGAGCGTCCTCACAATCAAAAAAACCCCTCGAGTGAGGGGGAATCTGACGAAGTCTGCTACATCGGCCGCATCCGTCTAAACCTCCGATACACGGTGCCATAAATCAATTTGGCATCTTCGGAGAGGTGGACGGATAGCACCAATTAGCATCTGCCCCGAATCTCAGGCAAGACGTCTGTCTTGCGCGTCTTTCGGAGGGGAACAATGATGGCTTTTGAAGAAGAAGAGAAATGATAATCACTAATCAAAATATAGAAAATATATGTATATATATTTTCCACTCTTCATCTCAAGCCATGGTTATATTATATGGATATTATTTCACTTGAGTTAAAACATAAAAGAAAAGATTAACACATGGTTAAAAGGTAGGTGAGCATGGTCAGTTGAAGAAGAGTGTAGAAACCATGTATTAATCTTTATCTTTTGTTTTAAAACAAATGCAAATATATATATATATATATATATATATATATATCCATATATATAAACATAAGGTGTGATTCTTATGTTGCCATCATTTTCTATGTATATACAACCATGAAGGATGATGTATGTGTGTATGTGTGCATGCACATCCATATGTGCATGAACAAGAAAGAATGCATACATGCATGTATACATCCAAAAATACAAGAAAGGATTTCTAGTGAGAAACTAATGGTTAAATGATAAATCAACACTTGATTTAGCAATCCGGCTATATCACATACGACCCAATCAAAAGCAAGCCGCCCGATTAATATACGGTATCTTATACGAGCATTTTAACCGGGTCTATGCGCATATCGCATACGTGCACCACAACACTTCGCCTGGACTAGGTAACTCCTTTGTGGGACTCTAAGACTCGTCAATACGCCGGTAGTGGGTGATGATCATATCAAGCACCCCCAAGCCGCAAGCGGTCAGCTAAATATAACGGCCACCCGGGTATTGAGAGATCAGAAGAAAACAAGCGAACTTGCTACAACTCCCGTCGAGCCAACCGGCAACACTACCGTGCAGTCCGGTCTCTTCGTCAGATATGCTGCATATCGAGCCTAGGGATGGTAAATGTCAGACCCCAATAACCGATAAGTCGTGACGATGTGAGGCCCATAACGGGTTGAGAAACTACTGGTAACACTTACCAGTAAATCTCTAAAACATCCCTGGCCACGGACTTCCCTGTTACGGCCAATCGAGCACAGCGCAATATCAACCCCCAATACCGGGAGAGACGAAACCCCTCCTATAGCTCATTGCCTCCATGTGACTCAGGACTGTACCCAAAAACCACCGTTTTGCACGTCCACATGGACGTGGTAAGGTGGAAATCAAAGCACAGTGGGAATCACACAAGACTCTATGACGATCTTGGGTCTACAGACTAACCTGCACAAGTGTCACCAGAGAACTGCCATCTGACGTGAGGTATAATACTATCTGGGAGTTCTCGGCGAGTCCGTCCAGTGTACCCAGTCTCCACTGAGCACCTGTATACCATCTCTGATGTCAAACACCAATGGATATGGGATCATCCATCGCCCATCTCATGGGTCGAGAAGCGTATACGCTAGTCTACACTGGTATATCGATGCCTCGTCTCGATACACCCACGACTAGAGACCTTGAAGGATGTACTTATGGACTACCATGTCCCCACTAGTATGATCCGCATCACAGTCCAGGTAGTCAAGTACACATCCTAAGGGCTTTACCAACATGTAACTATAAGACAGTATAAAGAGACAAGTATACATGTTAAGATAAAGAGCAACCAGATAGCATACTATCATATCGAGCAAGAAAGTCATCTCTTTATATGTCCAAGCATCCAATATAATATACATCATCTGTACAATACTGGCCTCTAGGGCATACATACAACTAACAATCTCCCACTTGCACTAGGGCCAGCTGCTATAGTATCGCATACCGAGCATCCTGAAGAGTCTCTCAAACTGTATCTGGGGAATGGCCTTCGTGAGTGGATCCGCTGTGTTGTTCTTCGTGTCAACCCTCCTGACCTCGATCTCCCGGCGATCAACTATCTCCCGGATCAGGTGATACCGCCTCAGAATATGCCTGGATCGCTGATGGGACCTGGGTTCCTTAGCCAAAGCCACCGCTCCATTGTTATCGCAATACAAACGTATTGGATGCTCAATGGATGGAACCACTCCAAGTTCAGTAATGAACTTCTTGATCCAGACAGCCTCTTTGGCAGCATCGTTGTCAGCGATGTATTCAGCCTCCATCGTCGAGTCTGCCACGGTTTCCTGCTTGGAACTCTTCCAGCTAACCGCCCCTTCGTAAAGGGTAAAGACAAATACCGACTGCGACTTAGAGTTGTCCTTATCACTCTGGAAGCTTGAATCGGTAAAGGACTCCACTTGGAGTTCTCCGTTACCATACACCAAGAGCATCTCCTTAGTCCTTCGTAAGTACTTGAGAATGCTCTTCACAGCTGTCCAGTGACTCTCTCCAGGATCAGCTTGATACCTACTAACTACACTTAGTGAGTATGCTACATCGGGTCTGGTACATAGCATCGCGTACATGATAGAGCCTACAGCCGAAGCATAGGGTATCACTTGCATGCGAGCTCTCTCCAAATCAGTCTTGGGAGACATCTTTTTGGAGAGAGTGACTCCAGAGATCGTGGGTAAATTCCCACGCTTGGATTCTTCCATACTGAACCGCTTTAGTATAGTGTCAATGTACCTGGATTGGGACAATCCCAGTATCCGTTTAGATCTATCTCTATAGATCCTGATTCTCAATATGCAGGAGGCATCACCTAGATCTTTCATTGAGAATCTTTGTGATAAGAAGAGCTTGACCGATTGCAGCATAGGAATGTCATTTCCTATCAAGAGTATGTCGTCTACGTACAATACGAGGAAGACAACCTTACTCTCTGCCACCTTCTTGTAAATACAAGGTTCATATATATTTTTGACGAAATCAAACTCTTTGATAACGACGTCAAAGCAGATGTTCCAACTCCGCGATGCTTGCTTTAATCCATAAATGGATTTAAGTAGCTTGCACACCTTCCCGCTGCTCCCACTATCTACGAAGCCCTCTGGCTGAGTCATGTACACGCTCTCTTCTAAATCACCGTTTAGAAAGGCGGTCTTAACATCCATTTGCCAGATTTCGTAGTCATGATATGCAGCGATGGCAAGCATGATCCGGATGGATTTAAGCATAGCCACTGGAGAAAAGGTTTCGTCATAGTCCACACCTGGTCTTTGACGAAAACCCTTTGCAACAAGTCTAGCTTTGAAAGTCACCACTTTCCCATCTACACCAAGTTTTTTCTTGAAGATCCACTTGCTCCCAATGGGTTTTACCCCTTCAGGAGCAACTTCCAAAGTCCATACTTTGTTGGTGTACATGGATTCCATCTCGGACCGCATTGCATCCAGCCATTTCACTGAGTCCCCACTCGTGATGGCCTGCTCGAAGCTAGTTGGGTCATCATCCTCCATGATGCAATCCTCGCTCCCACCATTCATGAGAAAACCGTAGTATCTCTCAGGTGGGTGAGGAACCCTACTAGATCGGCGGAGAGGCTGAGGTTCGTTGGGAACTACCGAATCCTCCGGTTCAACCAAATCTTCTGTCGTAGTCTGTATTGCTGGAACCTCTTCCAGTTCTACCTCCTTGCCACTAATCTCTTTTTCAAGAAATTCCTTTTCTAAAACGGTGGCATGTCGAGAAACAAACACCTTTTGTTCCTCGGTGTGGTAGAAGATATACCCGCGTGAATGTTTGGGATATCCAATAAACTTACACAGAATAGACCTTGCCGCGAGTTTGTCCGGATTCTGCGTTTTTACATATGGACAACCCCATATCTTAACATAATTAAGACATGGTCTCTTTCCTTTCCATATCTCATATGGAGTGGTTGGCACGGATTTGGTGGGAACCATATTCAATAGGTCTGCAGCTGTTTCCAGTGCATACCCCCAGAAGGAAATAGGTAACTCAACTGTGCTCATCATAGAGCGCACCATATCTAATAGGGTGCGGTTCCTCCGTTCCGATACACCGTTGTGCTGTGGTGTATATGGAGGAGTCAGCTGAGAGAGAATCCCATTCTCTTTTAGGAAGTCCAGGAATTCATTGCTCAAGTATTCACCTCCTCGATCAGATCGAAGGATTTTAATACTTTTTCCGGTTTGGTTCTCGACTTCTTGTTTATATTCTCTAAATTTCTCAAAAGCTTCTGATTTGTGTTTCATCAGGAACACATATCCGAAGCTAGAGAGATCGTCAGTGAATGTAATGAAGTACGCAGAACCATTCCTAGCATGTGTAGACATTGGACCGCATACATCACTATGCACCAGTCCCAAGAGTTCCGTAACTCTTTCTCCGTGTCCCGTAAACGGAGTTTTGGTCATCTTGCCTTTGAGACATGACTGGCAAGTGTCATAAGATGAAAATTCAAACGGATTCAAATATCTATCCTTATGCAACTTAGCTAGTCGCGTCGCATTGATGTGACCCAGTCTACAATGCCACAAGAAGGATTCGTTCAGTTCTGAACTCTTCCTCTTGTGTGTGTTTGTTATGCTCAGAACTGTTAATTGATTTAGAACATAAATGCCATTGCACAACGTGCCTGATCCAACCAACTTTTGGTTAAGGAAAATGTTCATAACATTATCCTGTAATATAAAATTATATCCTTATTTACTCAACAAAGAAACTGATATAATGTTGCATATCAGGTTCAGCATGTAATAGCATTCGTTCAGAATCAATGTATTACCAGTTGGTAATACAAGGTGATATTCCCCGACGGTCTTAGCTGCAACAATTGCACCATTTCCAACTCTTATGTCTTTATCACCTTCTCCAAGTTCTCTACCTTTCCTAAGCCCATGTAACTGATTACATATATGGGATCCTGACCCGGTATCTAATACCCAGGACGTAGGGCAAATGGAGAAACAGTTCTCTTTAACGAACACACCCGAAGGAAATGCATCAACATGTACTTTCTTCATACTGGTGGCATGGGAATCCTGGTATTCCCCTATATCCTGTTCAGTCCTATAACTCTTATAAGAAAGAACGGAACCAACGTTCCCCAGCATAGTATAACATGTGGGTTCAGTCAATACATCCATATTATTATCTTGATTAAGGCATGACATGGTCGCTACCTAGAGAGAGAGAGAGAAGAAAACACTTTAGCGTATGCTCTTGCATGATCAGATTGGTTATTATTTTATCTAATCAGGATGGCTCCCACTGTTTTTTATCAAATCTTCCTTCAAACCCTAAAAGGAAAGACTAGCCGGGATTAATTACACCTTACAATTTCGCCAATCTTTCAGCCAGGCCAGTGTCGGTACTTTGAGGGAGGTTCTCCGTGCTTTCGCAGGGACCTAATTAAAGTAAACCTCGTTTTCCCAGAGGCGTAACCCCGTTGACACCTTTCTAGACACCTACTTGATCGGCTAATTGTCCTGTGTAAAACTCTCCCAGGAGTAACAATTACTCGCAGTGGGTATCGGGATCCAACTATCTCATAGAAGGTATGCAATCTCATTGCAAATTTCAACACTTGAAATTCCCGATAATATTTTGCCCCTAGCGTCCCATGACTTTGACGCAGGCCAACAAACCATAGTGCGCTAGTCAAGTTCAACCCGTCATTTCTTGATTGAATTAAACCTACCCGTACGACTCTTGACGCAGGCCAACAAAGTCGCACGACTACCCTAATCCAATCTGCATCATATGCACAAACAGATAAATACTAGTTAGCTACCGCACACTACGCCTTGACGCAGGCCAACAAACGTAGCGCGAATACTAAGTAGGACTTATCTGAAATGATGGAGGGCTACGACAGGTTTTTCTGAAAACCTATTGCGTAATGAACTTCATATCGTTGTAGAATCGAGTGAATTTTGAAATGGAGTGATTTTGAGGCTTTCATTAGTTTTGCTAAAGAGGTCACCTCCGGTGAAGGGATCTCGGCTCTTTCCTCATCGAATAAGGTGCGGGATATATCATATATATCGCTATGCAAAGCAAAAACTCTAAAAGCAATCAAAAACAAACCGAGTGTTGTAGCATCTGCCAGTTTTGCTAAAGAGGTCACTCCCGGTGAAGGGATCTCGGCTCTTTCCTCATCAAATAAGGTGCGGGATATATCATATATATCGCTATGGAAAGCAAAAAACTGTAGCTACTCTGTTTGAAAATTTGATTCTACAACATCTTTTAGGTTTCTTTTATTTCATTAATCACATTAATGAAGTCCCATCATTTAAGTCACCTAAACATCACAGATAAATACGACGTACACTTATGCCATCCGCATTTGCCTCGATGTCCCCTCGTGCACCGTTTGGTTAGGTAACTAACGGCAGAGCGGGGCAGGGCTAGCGCGGGTGTAAAACATAAGTAAAATCTATATAATATATCATATATACTATATATAGTATCCATCATAACACATCAAATGATCACATCACAGATATCGCAACAGAAACATAGATATAATGTGGGATATACTAGGACGTCCGTATTTAGTATTTAGCCAACAATAGAAAATACGGATTCCACAGTCGCGATGAATAGCCAATGTTAGTAATATGTATGCCCTAGAGGCCATTACTGTACATAGGATGTATATTGCAGTGGATGCTGGGACATATATAGGGAGGACTTTCTTGCTCGACATGATAGTATGCTATCTGGTTGCTCTTTACCTTAACGTGTACACTGATTGTCTCTCTGTTACATGTTGGTAAAGCCCTTAGGATGTGTACTTGACTACCTGGACTATGATGCAGATCATACTAGTGGGGACATGGTAGTCCATAAGTACATCCTTCAAGGTCCCTAGTCGTGGGTGTATCGAGACGGGACATCGATATACCAGAGTAGACTAGCGTATACCTTCTCGACCCATACAGATAGGCGATGGATGATCCCATATCCATTGGTGTTTGACATCAGAGATGATATACGGGTGCTCAGTGGAGACTGGGTACACTGGACGGACTCGCCGAGAACTCCCAGATGGTATTATACCTTACGTCAGATGGCAGTTCTCTGGTGACACTGGTACAGGTTAGTCTGTAGACCCGAGATCGTCATAGAGTCTTGTGTGATTCCCACTGTGCTTTGATTTCCACCTTATCACGTCCAAGAGGGTGTGAAAAACGGTGGTTTTTGGGTACAGTCCCGAATCACATGGAGGCAATGAGCGATAGGAAGGGATTCTTCTCTCCCGGTATAGAGAGTTGATGTTGCGCTGTGTTCGATTGGCTATAACCGGAAATCCCTGGCCAGGGTTGCTGAGATTTACCGGTAAGTGTTACCAGTAGTTTCTCGAACTGTTATAGACTTCATATCGACACGACTTATCGAGCTACTGGGGTCTGACGTTTACCACCCCTAGGCGAGATATGCGACATATCAGACGAACAGACCGGACTGTACGGTAAGTGTTACTGGTTAGATTCACAGGAGTGTGAGCGGGCTTGCTCGTTGATCTTCTAATCGCTCAATACCCGGATGGCCGTTACGTTTAGCAGACCGCTTGCGGCTTGTGGGTGTTTGATATGATCATCACCTGCTGCCGGCGTATTGACGAGTCTTTAGAGTCCTACACAGAGGTTTCCTGGCTCAAGCGAAACGAAATAGGAGCACATATGAGATATGTGCGGGACCGAGAATAATGCCAGTATGTGATACTGTATTCTATTCTCGTGATTTTTATCATTGGACGGTTATATATGATATAGCCGGGTTACCGAATCAAGTGTTGATTCGATACGTTGATACACTTGATATTAGTCGGTTATATGCTATATGACCGGATCATTAAATCAAGTGTTGATTTAATGATTTAATGTATAATTATATATTTGATATATTACTTTACATTAACTAATATTTGTTCACTTAAGATGGATTTTCTCACTTGATGTGCACATTGTATATATGATATAGTTTTGTGCACTAGTTTGTATCATGTTTGATGATACATGCAAACTTGGGTGTGTGTATACTTTGAACCAAGTTTAGGTAAATGGTTAGGGTTTTAATTCCTTTATTCATTTATTTATTCATTCATTTTGGAAAGATAAATGAAATGGTGGCTTGCTTTGTTTTTTGTTGAAGCTTCATGAAGCTTTGAATAAGCGACCATTTTGTTTCTTTCCTTAACCCTAACTATTTACTTTAACCCTAGTTTATTCTCTACACTTGTTAACTCACCCATGGTTTCTAAATGATAAGAATCACTTGGATTTTCTTTTTGAAATACTTCTTTTTCATTCTTCTTCTTCATCTTCTTCATGAAGAAAAGGAAAGCTTGCTAGAAAATTCTAAGTGATGAAATCGAGTGAGAAATCCAAATCCAAAGTGAACCCACTTCCTATTTCTTCATCCTCTACCTCTTGCCATGTAGTATAGGGTGTTTTCTTCATAAGTTTCATGACTTGGTGAAGGTGGAGCTTGAGTTAGAGTCGCCTCGACGTAGATCATCTTCGGCACCGAAGTCAACGACCTAGCCCGATCATTTCTCCGACGAAACCATCGCTAGAGTCCGGGATTCCGATGATCGCAGCGGAGGGACGTCTTCATGGAGCTTTGGAAGTGGAGGACCGGATCTACAAAGGTGGAGCTTGAGTTAGAGTCGCCTCGACGTAGATCATCTTCGGCACCGAAGTCAACGACCTAGCCCGATCATTTCTCCGACGAAACCATCGCTAGAGTCCGGGATTCCGATAATCGCAGCGGAGGGACGTCTTCACGGAGCTTTGGAAGTGGAGGACCGGATCTACAAAGGTTGTATTTCCATTCACTTTAGAGTAAAGTTGTTTGCTCGCATTTGTTTTCGCCTATCCTCTAGTTAACGATCGCATTAGGGTTTCTCGGCACCGGAAAAATTTGAATTTGGCATGGTAGATACCTTATGGAACCTCTTGTGTGTGCCTAGCAACTCTACAGTGGTATCAGAGCCTAGCTAGAGCCTTAGGCGAAGTGTAGACGAAGTTAGAATACCGATCGAACCTAGAAACCCTAACTCAAACCACTCTCTGGACATTTTCTGGATTTTTGGATTTTTGTGAATTAAAAATATCCAAAAAATTCAGCAGGGATTTATTGGGGTTACTGTGAAGCACGTGTCCCCAAGTCGACTAAACTGCCGCGGAACCGCGGCCCACCCTGGCATTTGCGGCGGTTCCGCGGTCGTATAAGTGAATCTTGTCACTTGCTTTGCACAGTAATGGCCATCTGTACATACTGTATTTTATGGGAATTTTTAATTGATACTCAACAGTTGAGTTTTTCTGGGTTGTATTGGGAGTTCGTAGATTCGATCGGATTGTCAAACTTTGTCTATTTGTTTTTCCGAGTAATTTTAGAATATGTTAAAAAGTTCGACCGGATATAAATACCCACTTTTTCCCCTGCCGGGAAATTTCCAATTGTTGGATTTTTCCGTCGTTTAATAACGTTCTAAGTAGTGCAAGTAACGCGATGGTCCCTCTAGAAGACAACAAACCTTAACTCGATTATGTGACCGTCTTGAACTGCCCTTTGAACCTTCGGGTTTGGCGCAGTACGGCGTGCCACATGTGAGGCGTTGGCTTGACCCTTCTACGGCTGGACCGTTGGTACTGTGGCATGAAATGAATGTTTTTAAACTTATTTCATGTGTTGAGCTGTTTCGAGAAAACTTGGGTGTTCGATTGTTCGATCGGAAAGTTTAACATTTTCTATTTTATCTGGAATGTGATACAATATTTGGAATCCACATGTAGTTATGAGATAACTGATTTGGATGTTATAAACATAGCACTTTAGTCTCACTTGATCGGTTGCCATGGAATTTTGATGTGATCAAAAGTCCGTCGCAATCACGTAGCGTACGCGGATACTCACCGGGTAAACTTAATAGACAACCATGCCCCATAGCCCCGACCAAGTGACTGTAGGAGAACCCCGTCGCCAAAAGCACCCGTTCGGGTGCTCGCGGCAACGGTGTTCCGCCTTAGTGCACTTCGTCGACGGCATCCGGGGGTGCGGCCGTCTACTAAAGTTTGCGACGAGCATTCGATCAGTTTGTCGGGAATCTTGTTGAATTGCCCGACTAGATATTGAAAAAGTGTTTTCGATAATGAGACTAAAATGCAGGGTTTATAAATGTTAGGCATGTGATGTCTAAGGAATTTAGATGGTTAGGCATGTGATGTCTAAAAAGGTTGCGGATTCCAACTGTTGTAGTTTTACACTTTCTTTTCTGCGACCGTAAGTGTAATATGTGATATCGCCGGTTTCGTTGTTATATGTCAACGACAATTGGGATGCGCATATTTACTTACGTTGATGACATGTGATGTTATGTGTTGCTGGGTATGTTATATTGGATCGTCGTGTTTGAATAGCCGGGGGTTTTTTATGTGAGATGAGCGTTTTTCATTTTCATTCATGTAAAAAACTTGTATGTAATATTCTTTTATTGGGGCACTTCCAGGTTGCGGAAGATGTCGCCTCTTGTATATTATTTACTTTTCCGCACTAGGATAGACCCAAGGAGGAGGGCACAAGTAACCGGGTTCTGGAGTCCAGTGGGAGACCAACTCGAGGAGTAGAGTCCGGGTCTCCTAACTCTAGAATTGGTAGGGTTGCTTGCCACTCTCGTAGAGGTCTAGGGGTGTGGGTTTGGCTATTCATCGCGACCTTGGAATCCGTGTTTTATACTGGCTCGTATTGAAAACACGGACGTCCTAGTATATCCAATATTTCATATGTTTCTTCTGCTGCGATATCTGTGATGTGATCATTTGATATGCTGTGATGGATACTGTATATAGTATATATGATATATTATATAGGCGTTACTTATGTTTTACACCCGCGCTAGCTCTACCCCGCTCTGCCGTTAGTTACCTAACCTAACGGTGCACGAGGGGACATCGAGGCGAATGCGGATGGCATAAGTGTACGTCGTATTTATCTGTGATGTTTAGGTAACTTAAATGATGGGACTTCATTAATGTGATTAATGAAAGAAAATAAACCTAAGATGTTGTGGAATCGAATTTTCAAAAACTGATAGCTGCGGTTCTTGCTTTGCATCGCGGTGTTCCTTGTAGAACATCCTGTACCTTATTCGATAAGGAAAGGGCCGAGATCTCTTCACCGGGAGTGACCCCTTTAGCAATAATTGGCAGATGCTACAACCCTCGGTTTGTCTTTTGATTGCTCCTATAGTTCTTGATTTGCATAGTGGTATATATGATATATCCTGCACCTTATTCGATGAGGAAAGGGCTGACGATCCCTTCACCGGGAGTGACCCCTTTAGCAAAACTAGAAAAGCCTAAAAAACACTCCATTTAAAATCATTTGATTCTACAACGATATCAAGTTCATTACGCAAAAGGTTTTCTTAAAAACTGTCGTAGCCCTCCGTCATTTCAGATAAGTACTACTTAGTATTCGTGCTGCGGTAGTTTGGCATTCGTCAAGGCGTAGTGTACGGTAGCTAACTAGTATTTATCTGCTTATGCATATGATGCAGATTGGATTAGGGTATTCGTACGGCGTTGTTTGGCATTCGTCAAGGGTCGTGCGGGTGGGTTTAATTCAATCAAGAAATGTACGGGTTGAACTTGACTAGTGGACTATGGGTTGTTTGGCATTTGTCAAGGTCATAGAACGCTAGGGGCAAAATATTATCGGGAATTTCAAGTGTTGAAATTTGCAATGAGATTGCATACCTTCTATGAGATAGTTGGATCCCGATACCCACTGCGAGTAATTGTTACTCTTGGGAGAGTTTTACACATTACAATTAGCCGATCAAGTAGGTGTCTAGAAAGGTGTCAACGGGGTTACGCCTATGGCAAAATGAGGTTTACATTAATTAGGTCCGTGTGAAAGCACGGGGCACCTCCCTCAAAATACCGACACTGGCCTGGCTGAAAGATTGGCGAACTTGTAGCGTGTAACTAATCCCGGCTAGTCTTTCCTTTTAGGGTTTGAAGGAAGATTTGATAAAAACAGTGGGAGCCATCCTGATTAGATAAAATATATAACCAATCTAATCTTACAAGAGCGCACGCAGAGTGTTTTCTTCTCTCTCTCTCCAGGTAGCGACCATATCACGCCTTAATCAAGATAATAATATGGATGTATTGACCGAACCCGCTTGTTATCCTGAGCTGGGGTACGTTGGTCCCGCTCCAACTTATAATTGTTATAAGACAGAGCAGGAAATTGAGGATTACCAGAATTCTCGTGCCGCCCAAACGAAGAAAGTGCATACTGATGCATTTTCTTTGGGTGTATTCATTACCGAGAACTGTTTCTCAGTAACCTCTACGTCCTGGGTATGTGATACCAGATCAGGATCCCGCATATGTAATTTGTTACATGGGCTACAGAAAGGTAGAGAACTGAGAACGGGTGATAAGTTTCATGAGGCAGAAAACGGTGCAAGTATTGCAGCCAAGTCTGTTGGTCACTGTCATCCTGTATTACTAGAATACATTGATTCTGAACAAATGTTATTAGATACCGAACCTGATATACAAAATCATATCAATCTCTTTATTTAGATAAATGAATGATAAAATTTTGTATTGTTGGATAATGTTTTGAACATTTCCTATATCAAAAGTTGATCGGTTCAGGCACGTTATCTAAAAGCATTGACGTTCTAAATCAAACTACAGTTCTTAGTATACAGAACACACACAAGAGGAAGAGTTCAGAAATGAACGGATCCTTCTTGAGGTATTGTAAACTAGGTCATATCAATGCGACCCGACTAGCTGAAGTTACATTTAGATGCATATTTAAATCTGTTTGAATTTACATCTTATGAAACTTGCCAGTCATGTCACAATGATTAGATGACCATAGCTCCGTTTATTGGAAACAGAGAAAGAGTTAGTGAACTCTTGGGATTGATACATACTGATGTATGAAGGTCCCCTGTCTATACATACCAAGACCGGTCCTTTGTACTTCATTACATTCTCTGATAATCTCTCAAGATTCAGACATATGTTCCTGTTAAAACAAAAGTCCGAACCTTTTGAGATATTCACAGAATATAAGTTAGAAGTAGAGAACCAAAAACGGGTATAAGTATTATGTCCTTTAATGAGATCAAGGAGGAGAATACTTGAGCATGGAATTCCTGGACTATTCTAAAGGAGAATGAGACTCTCTCTCAGCATTACTCCTCCGTATACACCATAGCATGATGGTATATCGGGGAGGAGCAATAGCATCCTATTTGATAAGGTCTGCTCTATGATGAGTACTACTGAGTTTCCTATTTTCTTTTAGGGAGTTATGCACTTGAGAAGCTGCATACCTATTGAATAGGGTTCAAATCAAATCAGTTGCCTACCACTTCATATGCGATATGGAAAGGGAAGAGCCCATATCTTAAGTTGGTTAAGATTTGGGGTTGTCCGGTATATGTCTAAAAGCAAAATCCGGACAAGCTCGAGGCAAGGTCTGTTATGTAGAACTGGAAAGGTTCCGGCTATACAAACTACAGCAGATGATTTGGTAGAACCAAAGGATTCAATAGTAACCAACGAACCTCAGCCTCTCCGCCGATCTAGCAGGGTTTCTCACCCACCTGAGAGATACTTCGGTTTCTCAATGACAGTGGGAGCGAGGATTGCATCATGAGATGATGACCCAACTAGTTTCGAGCTGGCCATCAGGAGTGGGACTCTGTAAGAATGGCTGGATGCTTAACAATCTGAGATGGAATCCTTATACACCAACAAAGTATGGACTTTGGTTGCTTTATCTGAAGGGTTACATCCCCATCAGGAGCAAGTATATCTTGAGAAGATTACTTGGTGTACATGGAAAAGTTGAGACTTTCAAAGCTAGACTTGTTAAACCATTGCATCATTAACCAGGTATGGATTATGATGAAACCTTTTTCCAAGTATCTATGCTTAAGTCCATCCAGATCCTACTTGCCACGGCTACATACCATGACTACGATATCTGGTGGTTGGGTGTCATGACTGCTTTTCTGAATGATGATTTGGAAGAGAGTGTCTATAAGTATACAGCCAGAGGGCCTCGTAGACAGTGGGAGCAGTGGAAATGCGAGCAAGATGTTTTATGTAATAAAGCAGGCATCGCGGAGTTGGAACGTCTGTTTTGATGTGTTAGTCAAAGAGTTTGACATCATCAAAATGGTAGATGAACCTTGTATAAACAAAAGGGTAGTAGGGAGTATGGTGGTGATCTTCGTAGAGTACGTAGATGACATACTCTTGATAAGAAAGGAGTTTCCTATGCTACGCTCGGTCAATCTCCGCTTATCACAATGATTCTCCATAAAGGATCAAAGTGATACCTCCTAAATTCTGGGTTTTGGATCTATGAGATAGATCTAATTGGATGTTAGGATACTCGCTAGTTGTAGTAAGATGGTATCAGTTGATCCTGGGGAGAATCACTGGAAAGGTTCCAGGGTGATAAGGACGACTGAAAGTCAGTCACAGGCATTGTCTTTACCCTCAGTAAAGGGACGGTATGTTGGAAGAGTTCAAAGCTAGATACCGTGGCATACTAGACGATAAAGGTTGGATACATCGCTACTTAAGATGCTACCAAAGAGGCTGTCTGGGTGTATATTAGTTCATGAGATGAACTTAGTTCCTCCCATTGTGTGACAATGGAGTTGTGGCTTATGCCAAGGAACGTCCGTCCCATCAGTGATCCAGACATATTCTAAGGCAGTATCACTTGATCATGGAGATGGTGAGATCAAGGTTAGGAGAGTAGACTCAGAGGACAACACGGCGGATCCACTCACAAAGGACTTTTCCTAGAGAGAGACTTTCATGGTATGGTTGAGTATGAGATACTACAACCACTGCTACAGATGGCCCTAGTGCAAGTGGGAGATTGTTAGTAATGTGTATGCCCTAGAGGCCATTACGGTACATAGGATGTATATTGTAGTGGATGCTGGGACATATATAGGGAGGACTTTCTTGCTCGACATGATAATATGCTATCTGGTTGCTCTTTACCTTAACGTGTACACTGATTGTCTCTCTGTTACATGTTGGTAAAACCCTTAGGATGTGCACTTGACTACCTGGACTATGATGCAGATCATACTAGTGGGGACATGGTAGTCCATAAGTACATCCTTCAAGGTCCCTAGTCGTGGGTGTATCGAGACGGGGCATCGATATACCAGAGCAGACTAGCGTATACCTTCTCGACCCATACAGATGGGCGATAGATGATCCTTTATCCATTGGTGTTTGACATCAGAGATGATATACGGGTGCTCAGTGGAGACTGGGTACACTGGACGGACTCCCCGAGAACTCCCAGATTGTATTATACCTTACGTCAGATGGCAGTTCTCTGGTGACACTGGTACAGGTTAGTCTGTAGACCCGAGATCGTCATAGAGTCTTGTGTGATTCCTACTGTGCTTTGATTTCCACCTTACCACGTCCAAGAGGGTATGAAAAACGGTGGTTTTTGGGTACAGTCCCGAATCACACGGAGGCAATGAGCGATAGGAGGGGATTCGTCTCTCCCGGTATAGGGAGTTGATGTTGCGCTGTGTTCGATTGGCTATAACCGGAAATCTCTGGCCAGGGTTGTTGAGATTTACTGGTAAGTGTTACTAGTAGTTTCTCGAACTGTTATAGACTTCATATCGACACGACTTATCGAGCTACTGGGGTCTGACGTTTACCACCCCTAGGCGAGATATGCGATATATCAGACGAACAAACCGGACTGTACGGTAAGTGTTACTGGTTGGATTCACAAGAGTGTGAGCGGTCTTGCTCGTTGATCTTCTAATCGCTCAATACCCGGTGGTCGTTACGTTTAGCAGACCGCTTGCGGCTTGTGGGTGTTTGATATGATCATCACCTGCTGCCGGCGTATTGACGAGTCTTTAGAGTCCTACATAGAGGTTTCCTGGCTCAAGCGAAACGAAATAGGAGCGCATATGAGATATGTGCGGGACCGAGAATAATACCAGTATGTGATACTGTATTCTATTCTCGCAATTTGTATCATTGGACGGTTATATATGATATAGCCGGGTTACCGAATTAAGTGTTGATTCGATACGTTGATACACTTGATATTAGTCGGTTATATGCTATATGACCATATCATTAAATCAAGTGTTGATTTAATGATTTAATGTATAATTATATATTTGATATATTATTTTACATTAACTAGTATTTGTTCACTTAAGATGGATTTTCTCACTTGATGTGCACATTGTATATATGATATAGTTTTGTGCACTAGTTTGTATCATGTTTGATGATACATACAAACTTGGGTGTGTGTATGCTTTGAACCAAGTTTAGGTAAATGGTTAGGGTTTTAATTCCTTTATTCATTTATTTATTTATTCATTTTGGAATGATAAATGAAATGGTGGCTTGCTTTGTTTTTTGTTGAAGCTTCATGAAGCTTTGAATAAGTGACCATTTTGTTTCTTTCCTTAACCCTAACATTTACTTTAACCCTAATTTATTCTCTACACTTATTAACTCACCCATGGTTGCTAAATGATAAGAATCACTTGGATTTTCTTTTTGAAATACTTCTTTTTCATTCTTCTTCTTCATCTTCTTCATGAAGAAAAGGAAAGCTTGCTAGAAAATTCTAAGTGATGAAATCGAGTGAGAAATCCAAATCCAAAGTGAACCCACTTCCTATTTCTTCATCCTCTACCACTTGCCATGTAGTATAGGGTGTTTTCTTCACAAGTTTCATGACTTGGTGAAGGTGGAGCTTGAGTTAGAGTCGCTTCGACGTAGATCATCTTCGGCACCGAAGTCAACGACCTAGCCCGATCATTTCTCCGACGAAACCATCGCTAGAGTCTGGGATTCCGATGATCGCAGCGGAGGGACGTCTTCACGGAGCTTTGGAAGTGGAGGACCGGATCTACAAAGGTGGAGCTTGAGTTACAGTCGCCTCGACGTAGATCATCTTCGGCACCGAAGTCAACGACCTAGCCCGATCATTTCTCCGACGAAACCATCGCTAGAGTTCGGGATTCCGATGATCGCAGCGGAGGGACGTCTTCACGGAGCTTTGGAAGTGGAGGACCGGATCTACAAAGGTTGTATTTCCATTCACTTTAGGGTAAAGTTGTTTGCTCGCATTTGTTTTCACCTATACTCTAGTTAATGATCGCATTAGGGTTTCTCGGCACCGGAAAAATTTGAATTTGGCATGGTAGATGCCTTGTGGAATCTTTTGTGTGTGCCTAGGAACCCTATAGCCAAGCCCACACCCTGGACCCCTACGAGAGCGGTAAGCGACCCTACCAATTCTGGAGTTTAGGAGACCCGGTCTCGACTCCTCGAGATGGCCTCCCACTGAACCCCAGAACCCGGTCACCTGTGCTCCCCTCCTTAGGTCCATCCTAATGCGGAAAAGTAAATAATATACAACACTGGTGATATCGACCTCAACCCGGAAGTGCCCCAAATAAAAGAATATTACATTACATTTGAATTTACATGAATGAAAATATAAAACTCTCATCTCATATAAAACCCCCCGGCTATTCAATCGCGACAATCCAGCACATCATATCTCAGCAACACATAATATCTCATATCATCAACGTAAGTAAGTATGCATACACCGATCGTCGTCGATGTATAGCAACGACAATCGGCAATACCACTACATACTACACTTACGGTCACAGAAAAGAAAGTGTAAAACTGCAATATTTGGAATCCACATTCTCTTTAGACATCGTAAATGCGAAATATCACATACTTCGTATTTCATGTCTAACTATATGAATTCCATATATTGCATCACATTCCAGATAGATAGACAGTATTAAAGTTTTCGAACGAATGATCAAATACCCAAAATTCCCTAAAGCTCAACACTTGAGCGGAGTTCAAAAAACCCGGAATGTGTCATAGTAGTAGCGGTCCAGCCGTAGAAGGGTCAAGCCAACGCCTCACATGTGGCACGCCGTACTGCCTCAAACCCTAAGGTTCAAAAGGCATTTCAAGACGGTCACATAATCGAGTTAAGGTTTGTTGTCTTCTAGAGGGTCCACCACAAAACGTGCACGTATTTCCGAAAGATTTAAACCCCATGAAAAAGTGAGTAAATGATACTCGTTCGAACAATTCAATACTTTCTAAATTACCCGGAAAGAAACACGAAATCAAAATTCCGATCGAATTGTAGAGTCCAAAACCATCCCCAGAACATTCAGCACTAAATTCAGATTAAAAATACCCAAAAATATCTAAAAGCAGTTATAAACATTACTGTGGAAAAATGAGGAATTAAGTGATATGTACGGCCGCGGAGCCACGACCTAAGGAAGTTTTAGCCGCGATTCCGCGGTCGAAGTTACTGTTCATGGGTTCTTTTTTCACAGTATTGCTTATATTTCCCTGCTGAATTTTTTAAGTATTTTTAATTCTGAAAAACAACAGTTTTGAAATTTTTTCCAGAGAGTGCTAAATATCCGTATTTTTCGGTTCGATCGGAGTTTTAACTTCGTTAAAGTGTCGCCTAAAGTTCTAGGTTGGCTCTGATACCAGTGTTAGGTTTACCTAGCACCTTATGAAGGGTTTGGAAGCATCACATGTACCAAAGATTACATTTTTAGGGTGCTAAGTGAACACACAAAGAATCATTCCTAGAAAATTAGGGTTTCAAAAACAACACATCATCACAAGTAGGAAAAGCTAGGGTTTTGAGAGTACAACCTTTTTAGCTGCCTACGCTAGACTCCTCGGCTACTTGGGGTTTGGAAAAGGTCCGCTTGAACTCCTCTAGGTCCACGATGATCCACCCGGAGTCCGCTTTGTCCAAGCTTGCAACTTCACAAGATCAAGAAAGAAAATGGAAGCTAACACTCTCCACTAATGGGCAAAACTAGTGTAGAATGGTGTTGTGGTTCTTTTTCTCACTTCAAAATCGTATCTTGTTAAGTATTTTGCTCACTTGAGTGATCTAGAAGGCAAAAGAGCAAGGAAGAAGAAGATGATGGCTGTTGAAGAAGAAGAGAAATGATAATCACTAATCAAAAAATAGAAAATATATGTATATATATTTTCCACTCTTCATCTCAAACCATGGTTATATTATATGGATATTATTTCACTTGAGTTAAAACATAAAAGAAAAGATTAACACATGGTTAAAAGGTAGGTGAGCATGGATAGTTGAAGAAGAGTGTAGAAACCATGTATTAATCTTTATCTTTTGTTTTAAAACAAATGCAAATATATATATATATATATATATATATATATATCCATATATATAAACATAAGGTGTGATTCTTATATTGCCATCATTTTCTATGTATATACAACCATGAAGGATGATGTATGTATGTATGTGTGCATGCACATCCATATGTGCATGAACAAGAAAGAATGCATACATGCATGCATACATCCAAAAATACAAGAAAGGATTTCTAGTGAGAAACTAATGGTTAAATGATAAATCAATACTTGATTTAGCAATCCGGCCATATCACATACGACCCAACCAAAAGCAAGCCGCCCGATTAATATACGGTATCTTATATGCGCATTTTAACCGGGTCCATGCGCATATCGCATACGCGCACCACAACGTTTCGCCTGGACTAGGTAACTCCTTTGTGGGATTCTAAGACTCGTCAATATGCCGGCAGTGGATGATGATCATATCAAGCACCCCCAAGCCGTAAGCGGTCAGCTAAACGTAACGGCCACCTGGGTATTGAGCGATCAGAAGAAAACAAGCGAACCTGCTACAACTCCCGTCGAGCCAACCAGCAACACTACCGTGCAGTCCGGTCTCTTCGTCAGATATGCTGCATATCGAGCCTAGGGATGGTAAACATCAGACCCCAATAACCGATAAGTCGTGCCGATGTGAGGCCCATAACGGGTCGAGAAACTACTGGTAACACTTACCAGTAAATCTCTAAAACAGCCCTGGCCAGGGACTTCCCTGTTACGGCCAATCGAGCACAGCGCAACATCAACCCCCAATACCGGGAGAGACGAAACCCCTCCTATCGCTCATTGCCTCAATGTGACTCGGGACTGTACCCAAAAACCACCGTTTTGCACGCCCTCCTGGACGTGGTAAGGTGGAAATCAAAGCACAGTGGGAATCACACAAGACTCTATGATGATCTCGGGTCTATAGACTAACCTGCACAAGTGTCACCAGAGAACTGCCATCTGACGTGAGGTATAATACCATCTGGGAGTTCTCGGCGAGTCCGTCCAGTGTACCCAGTCTCCACTGAGCACCCGTATACCATCTCTGATGTCAAACACTAATGGATATGGGATCATCCATCGCCCATCTCATGGGTCGAGAAGCGTATACGCTAGTCTACACTGGTATATCGATGCCCCGTCTCGATACACCCACGACTAGGGACCTTGAAGGATGTACTTATAGACTACCATGTCCCTACTAGTATGATCCGCATCATAGTCCAGATAGTCAAGTACACATCCTAAGGGCTTTACCAACATGTAACCATAAAACAGTATAAAGAGACAAGTATACATGTTAACATAAAGAGCAACCAGATAGCATACTATCATATTGAGCAAGAAAGTCATCTCTATATATGTCCAAGCATCCAATATAATATACATCATCTGTACAATACTGGCCTCTAGGGCATACATACAACTAACACTTCATTCCCTACCGTTCGGCACCTGCCTATGGTTTGGAAGAAGACTATCCAATAAGCGTAACAGGTGTACTATCCCCTAATCCAAGAAGCACTCGCAACCTGAGAGAAGGTAAAAGGAAAAGACAACTGAATAGTCCTATTCATTTTCTCCAGAACCGGAAACCATCCTCGAATCTGGAACAAGTTCCTTAGAGTTCGTATATAACCATACGATGGTTTTATCCAATAGAAGTGGATGTTCGTAATAATACGGGGTGTCCTGGAGAAAAGGGTAAGAGAAGGAGTGGCAATAAGGTATGCAACCTTGACAATCCAAAGCCAGTGTTTTAAGAAGGCTCGGTTAAGTTGGTCACTGAGTCATAGTCAAGGGTCGGGTCATGGTCGCTGCCAAAGAGAGAGAGAAAAGAAACACTCAGTGTGCACTCTAACCTAGATCAGAATGGTTATCACTTTATCTAATCAGGAAACCTCCCACTGTAATCTCAAATTCTCCTCCAAACCTGGAAGAAGAATTAGTCGGGATCACCCGAGTAGTAAACCAACTCATCAGTGGGAATCGGGATCCAACTATCATCGCATGATAACGTGATGGAATCCACTCACGTTATCACACTCCAGAAGGTATGCGCATATCTGGCAAGTTTCAGTTTCTTTAGAAACTCCCGATGTGATTTTTACCCCATGCTCTTATGACCTTGACGAAGGCCAACATATCATAAGTCACATGTCAAGTTCTACCCGTCATTATCCAGGTTAATTTGAACCCACCCGTACATACCCTTGACGAAGGCCAAAATAGTAGTACAACTGTCCCAAACCAACGCATCTATCTATGCAGCAGAAAAGTAACAAATAGCTACCATACACTATGCTTTGACGAAGGCCAACATACATAACATGAATACTAAGTGCTACCTTTCTGAAATGACGGAGGGCTACGAATGGTTTTTGGCGAAAAACCTTTAACATAATGAACTTGATATCGTTGAAGGAACCGGATAGCTTTTTATAAAAAATGTAGTGACGAAAACCTTTGCTAAAGAAGTCACTCCCGGTGGAGGGATCTCGGCTCTTTCCCCGTAGAATGAGGTGCAGGATATTCCAATTGAATACCACGATGCAAAGCAAAAGGCAATCGGCTATAGTGACGTTATTACCCTGACGCAAACTTCTGTCCAAGGGTCACTCCCGATGAAGGGATCTCGGCCCTTGCCTCGTCGACTGAGGTGCTGGATATTCATAACCGAATACCACTGTGCAAAACAAAAGAGAACGTCCTTGCAATAACAGCTTTTTTTGAAAAATGTTCTAACAACATCAGAATAGGTTTGTTTAGCTTGCATTGATCCGAATCAATGCAGTCCCATCAATTTATCTCACCACAAAAGAACGAAAATAATTATGTACGTATATGCCATCCGCATTCGCCACTGGGTCCCGTCATCACCCGTTAGGTTACTTAACTAACGACAGAGCGGGGATTGGATTAGCGCGGATGCAAAACATATACAACATCTACTAGTATATATATATCAATATATAATATTCGCTCAAGGCATGATAAAAATGCAACATCACAGAAATGTAATAAGCATCACAGAACAATACAGATATTTGGGATCCCCGGGTTTCATAGAGCAGCTACTGAAACCCGACGTTCCCCTGGTTGTGTGGATAGCTTGTGCAATGAAATCCTAGACCCCTACGGGCATGGCAAGTTACCTGCCAAAACCTAAAGCGAGGCAACCCCCTTCAACAAAGTGAATGGACCATCCAGCACTTTACGGAATCCGGCAACTTGAGCACCCCTCCTTGGGTCAACCTGTACCCTCTACGAGTGCGGAGAATAGCCCGCCAATTCTAGACTGAAGCCCCCTCCGTCTCAAAGCCATGAGATGCGGGCCCATTGCCCTCTAAAACCCGGCTACCCGTGCACCCCACCGCGGGGTAATCCTAGTACAGAAAGTAAAAATATACAACGGGTACATCGACCTCAGCCCAGTCGTGCACCAAAAGAATAATATACAAACAGGCAGTAATGGCAGTCCACATGTCGGACGCTCGCCCCGCAATATCAAATGTACATATACAACCAAACTGTACTACCATTGCATCCAGGCTATCCACCACGACAAATCCGCAACATCACAGCACAACACAGAACATCAACGTGAATGTCACGTTCCCAAATCCGTCTAAAAGGGCTATAGCAATTAGACAGGATTTACCGATCAAATGACATTCACGGTCGCAGATATAATGTAAATACTGTGAACTAACATGTTTAAAATTTTCGATCGACAAAAATTCCCGAAGTGGGCCCCAAGCACAACTGTAGCACTCAAAATAAATCTGGGCCCAAACAGAATAACCAAAAACCCCAATTCCAACACAGAGACCTACTGAAGAAATCTGGTGCACTGTGGCTACAGTACGACAGCGGATCCGCGACCAAAACGTGGTTATGGCCGTGGATCTGCCGCGCTATAGTGAAATCAGCCGACCAAATTTCTTCAGTTCTCTTGAAAAAGCCTGCACATATTTCTGCAACGTACCAAATAATTTTTTGAGCACAAATAAAATTCGACAAAAAGTGCAAATTTGAAACTGTGGTTTTTGGAATTTTTGGTCGATCGAAGTTCTAAACACATTAGAGCAAGCTAGAAAAGGTTAATGGCGTGGCTCTGATACCATGTAAGTTTACGGTAGCGCCCCAGCCGTCTTTCCGAGACCAAAATGCGGAAACAAAAACTTTTCTTTAACTTAGAAAACCGGCGCTACCGCGGACTATAAACCCGGATCGGACCATTAACCTACTACTAGCTAACTAGAGAAAGGGATAGAGAGCTATACCGAGCGATCCGTGTCCTTCGGTCTTCGGCCACCATCCCAAGCTCCCAGCGGCAACTCCGGTCTTCATTTCCTCGTCGGAAAGGGCACCACATCGAGAAGTCTTTTTACGGGCTCCCGCTTCATCCGAAGCAACTCGGGCACGAAGTGTGCTAGCCGACGTGCCGAAGGTTGAAGTAGAGTATGTTGTGATCACTTTGTCTCTTGCATCTATGGCTTGGATGGAGGTTATAGATGATGCCTTTCATGGAAATTATGAGCTAGAGGAGGAGGAAGAAGAAAAGGCTATCTTTTTTCCTTTTGTGATGCTATGAAAGAATTGAGAGAGAGTGGGGAAAAATAATATGAGAGCTAACAACATTCACATGGCAGCCCCCATCTCTCTCTTCCTCTCATAACATCACAAAATAATCAAATAATGTGACATTTACACACATAAAGAGACCATGAGTCACCATGTATGTCCATGTCACAATGAATGCACAAAATGATGATTTAAGCTCACAATTTCCATTATCCAAACATCAATCCAAATGTTTGGTCCAACAAAAAGATCCGGCAACATCTAAAGTAAACTCGTGACGAATCACAAGGATACACCTCACCTGTATATACATACCTACATCCGCATTCCGACTGAATGGGAATGCGATGAGACTAAAGTAATCCAACAAATCTAATACTAGGATCCGGCTTAAACCAAAGCCCACTAATATGATCCGTCCAATCATGATCCGTGCAATACCGCACGTATAAGATCGAACCCTGCCATATATCATACGGCCTCTACAACGTTTCGCCCGAAACTTGAGAAACTGTCTGTGGGGGACTCTAAAGACTCGTCAATACTTTGGCTATGGATTTAACCACTAGCACGTCAGAGGTACTAGCTATACGTAACGGGCTACCAGGTATTGACCAAAAGGGAGGTCGATGAGCGAACTCATCCTGACACCCTAGTGAGCCTGTCAGTGACAATATCCGTACAGTCCGGTCCATTCGTCTATGAGCATCGCATGGCGGGCCTAGGGGGTTGGTAAAAGTCAGACCCCCAAAAGCGGTACAAGTCGTGTCGGAGTGTAGCCCAGAACACCCTGAGATACTACTGGAATACCTACCAGTAAATCTCCTGCCTTGGCCAAGGACTTCGTGTAATGACTCTCCTAAACATAGTGCGACCTCACCCCCAATACTGGGAGAGACGAATCCCTGCAGATCCGCTCACTGCTTCCATGTGGCTCGGGACTGTACCCAACTAAAACCTGTTTGCACGACTCCTTTGAGCTGTGGTAGGGTAGTAATCAAAGCACAGTGGGAACTCACACGAGACAAATGACGATCTCAGGTCGATGAACTAACCTGTACACATGTCACCAGGGAACTGCTATCTGACGTCTGGTATAATCCTAACTAGCAGGTTCCCGGCGAGTCCTGTCCGGTGTACTCATAACCCAATGAGCACCTGTATACATCTTAGGTGAATCAACTGACACCAGTGACTTGCGAGACCGGCCACCGCCCCTCGTCGGGGTCTCGACTGTATACACTAGTCTACTCCGGAGTATCGATACCCTATCTCGAATACTCCCATGACTAGGGACCACTTTAAGGATGTGCTTATATACCCCAGCTCCCACGTATATGATCGCCATCATACTGCTGGTAGTCAAGCAAGAATCCTAAAGGCTCTATCAACGTGTAATAGCGACTTGTAAGGTCACCTAAAGCAGTACACGATGATAAAGATAAACCAGATAGCATACTATCATCTCGAGTAAGACTGTTCTACCGGTATAGGTCCTCCCTCAATCATTGCAATCATGTGCCTGTGATCCAATAATTGACTCTGAGGGCACTATATCCAACAGAGAATGGGTACACCGAACAGGACTTGCCAAGAACTCCTAAATGGTACCATACCAATTGTCA